>OY754912.1:11326666-12593333 GCA_963576535.1 Plemyria rubiginata | reverse complement strand
CATTTCCACCCATTGGAGGATGCGGAGATGTGTGGGACCCCCTGTTTCTGCTATCATTATACCTACTAAACAATCCAGTGCCACTTCCGCGTCGTCTTTGATAAAGGGGAACAGACACGTAAAATTGTTTACATATAATATATAATAATAATATAAATAAAATAATATATATAATATGATAAATATATAATAATAATTATTTAATTAATAATAAATAAGATGTCGTTGGTACACAATGCAATCGACAGCACAACTATTTTGGCACCACAGCTGATGAAATCCTAAGTCAAAAAATACATTATTTGCATACGTTGACAGCCCATATCTCTGATATCCCATGGATTAGGATATTGAAACTTGGGTACATTTACTTAGATATTTCTAGGGATTTTTTGTGCACACAGTTTGACCGTATCGATTGCACTTAGATTTTTTGGGTGAAATATGACACCATCTCCTTTGTTACAGCCAATCGAGTGGTTCGACCAGCACGGCAAGAAGGTGACGGGTCGATCCAACAAGAACACGCGGGTGTACGTAGAGAAGATGTCGGGAGACAAGGACGAGTCTCTCGTCCCCCTTATCATCCACAACGCGAACGTCAGCGACAGCGGTAACTGGACATGCAGAGCGGGGGACTTCCACGACCACATCGATATTCTAGTCGGAGGTATGTACCTTCTTCTTCTCATTAATAATTAACTAGTTGCGTCCCGCGGTTTCACCCGCACAGACTTAAATCGCGGTATTCCCACGGGATAAAACGTAGCCCATGTGTTATTCCAGACTATAATGTATCTCTGCCAATTTTCACCAAGATCCGTTCAACCGTTCTGGAGTTATAGAGTAACAAACATCCATCCATACTTACAAACTTTCGCATTTATAATATTAGTAGGAAGGATACTTTACAGTCTATTCAGTCCATAGTCAAGTCGGCCGTCATTTGTTTTGAAGAAAATAGTGGCAATTTTCTTCAAAACTTTGGAAACATTTTCGGTGAAATCAGGCTATCACTATACTTAGAAGCAATATTGCTGAAACAATTGCCACATTCGAGATTGATTGGACGCTGACTGTACCTAAGATGACGTTGATGGTGATGATGGTGATCATCGTGGAGGATATCCTCCGTATCGTAATGTTGGCAGTAGCTCTGCAAAACATTGGTCTTTTTTTTTTTTTATTGTTTGATAGCTAGACGTTTGACTGCCATCTCACCTGATGTAAAGTGAAGATGCAGTCTAAGGTGGAGCACGCTTAGCTATAATCCACTTATTCACTCTTGACTTAAAAATTCCTAAGTTGTATCGTTCCGGAAATACCGACGACGGTAAAGTGTTCCACTCCTTGGCAGTTTGCACCAGGAAAGTGGAAGCAAAGCGCTTCTTACTCGGGTGAATGTTCTTGTGTCACCACTCTTAAAGCTGAGCTAAAGCTATGCTCTTGTTTCTGCCCAATGAATCTGAATACTACGCTTCTGCCGCTGCAGAAGTGCAGAAGTGTTATTGTCACTGACATTGACCAACCATAAACAGGCTAAACAGCAATTGAATAAATGAAAGATTGGTCAATTTGTTAGACGTATTTGTTATACGTGTTTGAATACCTACCCATAGGTTTCATGAGTAGGTATGTTATGCATTAATAGTGGCACCCCGCGGTTTCACCTGCGCAGATTTAAATACCGGTATTCCCACGAAATAAAAAGTAGCATAAGTGCTGTTCCAGACTATAATCCATCACTCTGCCGAGTTTCATCTAGATCCGTTCAGCCTTTCCAGTGTGAAAGGGTAACAAACATCCATCCATCCAACCATACTTACAAACTTTTGCGTTTATAATATTAGTAGGATACAATAAAATAATCTGATACTTGCATATAGGTTTTCATTCATTGTATTTGTAAATAAATACCAGTGAGTACTTACATATTATTTAATCCCACTTAATCGAATAAGTACAAAAATGAATAGTTTCACAAACGAGGCGATATTATTACACTAACAATTTTAACTATTAGGTACAGTTTCTCTATATTCTTTGGGTACTACATGTCTTTTTTTTCTTGCCCTGTGCAGTTTGCTGGAATATGATAGTGTTTAAAATTATTATTGTTTGGTTTTGGTTTCATTAACAATGTTAGGCTTTTCGATCGATCCACTTGAGTCCGTAGTACTCCTCGAAGCTCGATCGCGTATGCATATGATTTTTGACTTCTTTCAGAAAGTGTGAGACAACTATACCAGTTTTGTTATTCTTCTGACACTCTTCATCAGTAAAACGTATCTCCGAGATATACAATATCTCGGCTGCCACTTGTGGACTATTCACATTCACATACAGTCCGTCCTGAAAATAAAGTAAGCAATGGGCAATTATTATAACGATAGCATTGCATCGTTTATTAAACAATCGGGTGCGTGGTTTCTGTAATATAACTGTAAGCAAGAGCAGGGGTAGTGATACCAATCAAACCACGTCATCGAATTCCAAATTTAAATAATTTAGTAAAATAATACTTACCTAAATAATAAATTTTAAGTTTATAATAGTTATTTGTTATACAAGAGTGCAAAGTTGCTTTTTAACCGCGTGTTCAATTTTGATGCCCGAGCAAGCGAAGGATTCTAAAGTTTAATCACGAGCGCAGCGAGTGATTCAAAATTAGAATCCTGAGGGTTAGCGAGGGAATCAAAAGAGCACGAGGTGAAAAATCTTTGCACTCGAGTGCAACACGTAACTTTTCATTCCACCTCAGCGAGGAAATGACTAAATGCAAAAAAAAAAAGTTTACAATCACAAGATAGGTACTTTTATTTCAGTTTAGGTATTAACTACTACTTTATGACAGGTAAGTATTACAGAATAATCTTTAAATTATAACAAAATAATACTAAGGTATAATTAAGAAAATTTTCACTTGTTTTCAAGTTTCTTGTTTTTAATATAATGTTTAACAATGACGTGAAAAAATGCCGCGTAAAGAACCGCGTACAAAGCAAATTGAAAAAAGAACACCAAGAAGGTTCCGAGTCTGAGTTTTTAACAAATTAAAAAAAAGTTGTATGATATATTCGGCACCATAGAGGTAGCAGTAAATAGGTTTAATGTTTTTTTTTAATTCACAAACTTAGTGCACACGATGTTCTAAATTCAATTTACTTTATCCTCTAGAGAATAAAAACGGCATTTGCACTCAGATATTGAAGAGCAAAAATACTCTTTCCGAGATGGTGGGATGAAAATTTTATTTTTGTTTTACTTATCAATGCGTGCAGCTATTGAAACACACAACACAATTATTATTTACCCCTCGAAATAGAAGTACTTAATCGAGGATTCAAAATTACCTCGGGTGAAATTATACCCGACCTTACGCTCGCCGGGTTAATAAAAATCTGTCCGACTAAAATGACAATAAAATACTACAAAGATCATACAATAACTACGTCATACCTCTGGAAAACGTTCGTCCTCATTGACGGTGTATTTTACAACACCAAATTTTCCACTTGAAGGAACGGACACACTATGAAGTTGTCTTGCTGAGGTGCGTTCTATTCTTCCACAATATTCTGTATATGCATTTGCTCTATTCCACTTTTGGCTTTTCAAGACTTCGTGTGTGCTATTCCAGTTGACGTAGCCGTGTTCACGGGTTGGCAGGTCTGAGCTAGCGACAGCATTGAATGTTGGCACTGAAGTCTGCGAGGCGTTGGTGCGCCCCTTCAGGCCAGGACTGAAAATCTCTGAATCGTTGAGCGTATCGGGCAGGTCGTTGATAGCTGATAAAACAGCTTTTTGTGTCGCATTGAGCTCCTTGATGCTTCGTATCAGCTCACCATGCTGACTACTAGAGATCGCAATTTGAGCTCCTATAGACATAGCTGGTATCTTTCAAGTTTTCTGAAATTATATATTTTTTTATTAGCAACACAATCAAAACCAATATTTTATACAGGGATGTAATAGTGGGTACTATTACCATCACCATCTATGTGCCTTTTCCACGCGACCAAGCCGAGAAGAACAGGTTGAAGGTCAACGGTAAATGCTCTCGCTCGCACGTTCTGACATGTTGGAAGAAATAAAATCACAAACTTACACTTTTTTTCATACAAGCAACAACAGCTGATAGAACAAGCAGATGGCCCACCTGATGTTAAGTGGTAACCACAACCTATAACAAAGCATGGCCTCGTAAGTCACGTATAGGAACGTGCCCTACGATGCACTGCACTGCGTCCATCAACCTGAGGCATACTGATGTTAAGCCTCATGTGCCTGTAATTACACCGGCGCCGCGGCGACGACACTCTTCAAACGCTGCTTGGCGGCAAAAAAGGCGTGGTGGTAATACTACCCAGACAAGCCATTCACAAAGAGCTCTACTACTTTTCTTACCTATACAATTTTTGCAAAATCGCAAACACCCAAGTTGTGTGCAATCACATTGAGCAAAGTTCAATAAAAAATTCATCGATACAAGTTTTCCTAGATAGGTAGGTACTTACGTATCTTCAACCACGTAGGTACCTACTTACCATAGTAGTGTAGTAAGTAAGTACATAGGTAATTATTTACGTACCTATTTCAATTCTCCAATATTTTGCGTAAAATGAGCAGAAACAACTGATTTTGACGAATGCACAAACTCACTGCTGCGCTCGCTGTACAAATAATTATGTAGGTATACCTAGACCTACTATCTTGTCGTACAGCGATAATCCTGCACCTACCTATTATAAATACAAGTGCGATTACAGAGACATGTTAAGGGAGTGACACACATCGAAAAAAAAAGAAACAGCTTCACGACTTTGATCCCCAGGTACGGTAGATATCCCTTCAGATCTCCCAGTACCAAGTAGGTACTATAATTCAAAAATCTTTGAGGATGTCTAAGGGTAGTCAGAGGTACATCCAAACATTACATTTGGCACATACCCACATTTTGCAGTAGTTAGTATTCCATACGTGACAGGTTGCAAGCCCATCGCCGCTGTTAGAATACTAACTGGTTTCCTCACGATGTTTTCCTTCACCGTTTAAGAGCACTGGCATTGCGCACATAAATTTTTCGATAGAAAAATCCATTGGTGACACACATCGAAGATAATAATATATGTGGGTGTAAGTAAAGTATATAATTACTAGTTGCGCCCCGCGGTTTCAACCGCGCAGATTTAAATCCCGGTATTCCCACGGGATAAAAAGTAGCCTATGTGCTATTCCAGACTAAAATCTATCTCTCTCCCAAGTTTCATCAAGATCCGTTCAGCCGTTCCGGCGTGAAAGAGTAACAAACATCCATCCATCCATCCATAGATGATGGAGACCTGCACAGATATTTTAATTCCATTCAGTAGGTATCGGATTCGGCACGGAATACAATTTTTGAATTTAGAATACAATGGCTCCCTAAAATCCTTGGTGGAAACTTATTTTCCGCGATTTTGTCAATTTTTGACAAATGGTAGTCCAAATCAAGCAAAGCCAAACACTATGTTTGAACTTGCTTTTGACTACTCGTATACCTAACTTGATTTTCGGAGCTGTCGGATTGCTTCATGAAATGCTGCAAATGTCAGTTCGGGGCGAACCACTTGTATATATTTATATTATTGTTTAGTTATTATTATTTATTCTCTAATCCGTCCTTTTGCCCAACATACTGATCATACATCACGACACGGTCTTATGATCGACGACCATATCGACGATCTATTTGACGACCTCTGTGACGCAGCGGGCGAGAGCCTGCCTGCGACGCAAGAGGTTGCGGGTTCGATTCCCGCCTTGGAACAAATTTGTGTACGATCTGCAGAAATTTGTTCCGATGGTCTGGGTGTTCTCTATGTATAATAAAAAATATCTATCTATGTAAGTATATAATGTATTAAATATATCAGTAATCTAGTACCCATAACACAAGCTTTGAATAGCTTACTTTGGGGCTAGATAGTGCTGTGTGGATTGTCCAGCATTATTTATTATTTATTTATTATTTATATTATTTTCACGTCTCTGTCGAGCTCGCCGTCTTTCTGTATAGATGAGCCGAGACCAAAAGTCGGAGCAGACTGGTAGGGATACACCGTCTAACAAAGGCAGTAGAGGTGAAACTGGAGGGACAACCAAAGTTGCAGAACAAAATAATAATATGCTCGGTTTTTGTCCTGTTGATCTTCAGTCCGACACTCCAATTTCTCCTGCCATTTTCCCAGCCTGTTCAACAATGTCGTCGGCGAACAGCATGCACCAGGGTGTTTCTTCCTGTATGTCCGACGTCGGTGCATCCATAATCAGGAGAAACAAATATGGGCTTTTCAAATTTTATTTGTATCATCTCGTGTGTTGTCATTGTTTTGAATTTTTTGATAAAGTTATGGTGATTTTATCAAAATTCAAAATTCGCAGTTGCTTTCCTTACACTCCGGTGTCACGGAAAACCAGCGTTATAGTAGTATAGTTATTTCTTCTGTGGCTATAGAGTGCATCTATCACCATCATAGCACAAAAGCTGGTGCGACGACCGATTTTATTGTCCTAACCGATATTGTTCTTTGTATTTCGTTTGTTTGTGACACAAGAATATTTGAAATGTAAGATAATAAAACTGGATTTATAGATAAGATATTGTAACGGATGAGATAGGAAGGTTTATTGTTGATTTTTAAAAAGACATTTATTTTCAAATATAACAACAATGAAGCAATATGTACGAAATAAACATAAACAGTTGAGCTACCGGCAGACCGTTGTGAACGATCTAGAGATAGTTCAAGTGATCCAAGGCAGTGCCAAAGTATTGCCGCACTGATAGAAAACCTGGCTAACAGTCCTACGA
Organism: Plemyria rubiginata; assembly: GCA_963576535.1. Lineage (NCBI taxonomy): Eukaryota > Metazoa > Arthropoda > Insecta > Lepidoptera > Geometridae > Plemyria > Plemyria rubiginata. Next base: position 12,586,480 of record OY754912.1, on the reverse strand, counting down.
AAAACTTCGAAAAATTTTTTTTGATCCTAACTTCTACTCAAAAGTTTGCATAAGTACCAAACAAAGCAAACTTTGAATAGGACCAATTAACATCAGGTAGGCTATCTGTTTGTTCATCTGCAAGTAGTCTAGAAAGACGATTCAGTTTTTGATGATTCTTTAAAATCAATAACGCTCGATCCAAATGAGTCCATTGTTTTTCTCAAAGGTCTTCCTTGTGTAGATATCAGCTTTGACAGCCTTCAGAAAGTTCTTCGTGAGTCCATTCCTGCAGGTTCTGTCATAGTTCTTCAACATCTCATCAATAAACAACATTTGTACCTGGACTTGCAGGCTACTTACATCTAGATATAGTTCATTCTGGAAAAAATAAGAGTACAGTTACCGATTATAGAAATTATTAGAATTTATAAAAGTAGATTTTTTTCAATTTGTTCCACATTCGCCCCGCAGAGTTTCGCCCCACATACAAAATTCCACATTCGCCCCACATTATTGACGACCTCAGTGGCGCAGCGGGCGAGAGTCCGCCTGCGACGCAAGAGGTTGCGGGTTCGATTCCCGCCTCGGAACAAATTTGTGTATGATCTGCAGAAATTTGTTCCGTTGGTCTGGGTGTTTATGTTTATGTATAATAAAAAATATCTATCTATGTAAGTATATAATGTATTAAATATATCAGTCATGGGTACTAGACCCATAACACAAGCTATGAGTAGCTTACTTTGGGGCTAGATGGTGCTGTGTGGATTGTCCAGCATTATAATAATTATTATAATTATAAAATACGTCATAAAACTAACTCTTTATATTCCTTGTTCGCCCGAAAGTGGAACAAATCATATTTTAAGTTATTTGGTGACTTGGAGTATTCTCTTAGCTGTGGTAGGAATCGTTGCAAGTCCATCGCCATTGTTAGCTAACTAGTTTCCTCACGATGTTTTACTTCACCGTGTGAGGGTACCGAGTAGAGTTGGTGTAATTCAAATAACCAGTGTCTCCTAAAGCAAATGAAGTCTGATATCTGAAAAAGTAATCAGCTCCGAAGCTGACTGTGCTATATACCTATTATGAACCAAATAGGGTGAGGCTCGTCCGGGGAAGTACTACCGCCACGCCTTTTTCTGCCGCCAAGTAATGTTGCTGTGTTTTGGTTTGAAGAGTGGTAGCTGGTGAAATTACGGGCAATGGGCAACGGGCATCGGGCATTACTTGGCATCTGTATGCCGCACTCAAGTTGATGGAGGCAGGGCAGTACATCGTAGGAAGCTCTTTCCTATCGGTCGTGACTCGTGCGTGTCTTACGAGCCACGCCTTTGCTAGGTGATGGTTACTTAACATCACGTGGACCATCTTGTTCAAACAGCGATACAAAAAACTTACTTCTGGTTCGTTCGGGAAACGATGCCTTGCATCAATGACTTCAGTTTGAGTCATATTAGGAGTAGAAAAGGACTCGTCCCTTTCAATCGCTCCACAGTAGTTTATGAATTCGGACAGTTTTTTCAACTCAACAGTAAAGATATGCTGCCAGTTCGAGTAACCAGGTCTCTCGTAGAACTGCCCATATGATTGCGCGGATTTTGGGAAAACCTTTAGAAACGATTGCTTTATGTTCTCAAGCTGACTGCCCACGGAGTCAACAGAGTATATCACAGATTCTTGTCTGCCACTAATTATTTCTACCTCCTTTAGCAGTTCTTCGAGAATTTTTTTACTCTCCATTCTTCAGTTTTTCTAAAAATATTGTAACATTATTTAATTTTATTCTGAGATTAGTCTATATAAAATAAATTAATTAACATTGGTGGATTTTATGTGATGATAGTGGTGAAATATATAATTTCTAGATTATAGTCAAATCAGTCCATAATCTAGTCAGCCATCATTTGTTTGCAAGAAACTGGTGGCGGTTTCCAAACATACGAAACATTTTCGTTCATATCGGGATAGGTGTGTAACAACATTGCATATCTGCAATCACTTTCATTCCAAATGTTTACACTTATAATTTTTTTATTAGTTATGGAAATCACAAAGATTTTTTAATGTCTCGAAAGTTATATATCCGAGCGGGATTTGAACCCGCGGTCTTCCCCTGGCTACGGGCTGCGCTAACCGACTGCGCAATAGGATTCCAATCGCACTCGACGAATAACTGATAGCTGGTTCACACTGGTCCAGTAGAGAGTCGAGTAGCACCTCCCTCCACGGTATATTGTCGTCTGGAAGAAATCGCTGTGCGTGATAAGACCACCGATTGTAGGACTAAGTGTATATATAGCCTATGCTACGTGCATATTGCTATATACTGTTTTAGTCCTCAATAAAGTTTTTTTTAATTATTATTTATTATTGGTGTTATCAGCCAACCAGTGAACACAGACGCGTGGTGGGAGGTGCTACTCGGCTTTCTCCTCGACCAGTGTCAACCAGCTATGATGAACATGCTACTGCGATACATTTGCGAGCGTGCGCACTTGGTTAGAGCAGTCCCGATTAGGATATTATGTTCTGTGGCCCCGATCAACGGGAAGGTCGAGGGTTCAAATCCCGCTCGGTTGATAACTTTTTGGACATTATAAAGTTGTCCTTAGACCTCAACTTATGTTGGTTAAATACCACTAAAAATAACACTAGAATTACAATTAAAATGAAAAAGCTGTTTTGCTGCCCAAAACTATGTTATAAGTAGGTACACAAGTAGCTTACTGATAGTAAAACCTAACAAACTTCTGGGACAAGACCAACGCAACACAGCACAGACTGAACTCAAAAATAATCAGGCGAATTGCACTAACGACTACTCCCCCGCCTATAGATAAAAGCAATGTTACCAGCTCTCAATTACAATATCTCTGGATGTAGCCTTTTTACTACAAAATACCAACTAGGTAAGAACCTATTACTGCAAAAACACGTTATTAATTAAGGCCACACAAGATCATTTCAGGACCTCTTTACCTCAGATATTATCCTACTACTATTATAAACGCGAAAGTTTGTGGGTATGGATGGATGTTTGTTACTCTTTCACGCCCGCGCCGGAACGGCTGAACGGATCTGGATGAATCTTGACAGAGAGATAATCTGGAATAGCACATAGGCTACTTTTTATCCCGTGGCAATACTGGGATTTAAATCTGCGCGGGTGAAATCGCGGGACGCAACTACTATTTCATATTGTAGGACTCCTGTATCCTCTGAACTGAAAGGTCTGAACCAAGTTGGTCCATGTGACTTTGGGTTTCCCATCCAAACGATGTCCTGATTTGACTATCCCATAGGATTCTACCTGACAACAGTTGTCAAACTGACATTTCACGCATGTCAGTCTGCCATATTTTAGTGCATTGTGTTATTTTGTGTATCTCTTTGACCAAAAAAATCTTAAAGCGCAAGAAATCGAAGTAAAAAATTAAGAACATACTGTTACTATAAAGTTACTATATTGCAAAGCTATATTTATAGGTATGTACACAATTTTATAATCCCAACTAATATTATAAATGCGAAAGTAACTCTGTCTGTCTGTCTGTCTGTCTGTCTGTCTGTTACGCTTTCCCGCTTAAACCTCTCAACCGATTTTGATGAAATTTGGCACAGACAATCTTTAGACCCTGAGAAAGAACATAGGCTACCTTTTATTGCATAATATTCAAATTAAAAGTACGCAGACGAAGTCGCGGGTACCAGCTAGTGCACCATAAAAGTTAAAGTAAAGCGCTTGGCAGGTAGGTGGTAATAGTATGTCAACTATGCATTGTGTCATGTATTCTTGCATTCATGCTACCTAATATTATAAATGCGAAAGTTTGTAAGTATGGATGGATGGATGGAGATGGGTGGATGGATGGATGGATGTTTGTTACTCTATAACTCCAGAACGGCTTAACGGATCTTGGTGAAAATTGGCACAAATATATATTATAGTCTGGAATAACACATAGGCTACTTTTTATCCCGTGGGAATACCGGGTTTTAAAACTACGCGGGTGAAACCGCAGGGCGCTACTAGTAAATTAATAAATAAACAAGTGATATTATTTGTTATCCAAATTATTGTTACATCTAGCGAAATTGATTTCTTTTAAAAGCTGGCAACACCTAATTTTCACTTCTAAAGTCGTATCTATGATTACAGCTTTGGTATCGAGAAGGTATCGAGGATTGCTGATAACAATTAAGTTATCAACAAAATGAAAATAATAAACCGGTAATAATGTTGGTAATGAGTACCGGCGGCGATCTAGTGGGTGGGAGTGACCCTGTCAAAGTCAAAGTCAAAATGTGTTTATTATTTAATCACAAGGACCATCTTGAAACGTCTTCGTCTTGAAACGTCGTCTTGTCTTCCGATTGTAAGGTCGTAGGTTCGATTCCGATCGTGTACCAAATACCAATGGATTTTTCCTATCGAAAAAATATTCGCAGTGCAAGTGCTCATAAACGGTGAAGGTGAAGGAAACATCGTGAGACGTGAGGAAACCAGTTGATATTCTAGCAGTTGTTTGCAAATGTTATGTTTGGACTTACCTCTGACTATCCTTTTGTCGTACTTGGTACCAAGTGATCTAAGCGGATATCCACCGTTACTGAGGATGAAAGTCATGCTATTTCACCTTTTATTTCAAACTAGCAACCCGCCCGCGCGCCCCTGCTTCGCACGGGTACATTAAAGTTTAAAAAAAACTGCATCAAAATCCGTTGCGTAGTTTCAAAGATTTAAGCATACATAGGGACATAGAGACATGGGGATATAGGGACAGAGAAAGCGACTTTGTTTTATACTATGTAGTGATTAGAGATAGCAATTGACTAGACAGCCGATTAGTGTTGATCGCGCTTTCAGAAACCAGGGTTCAGTTAAGTGTTCTAAAAATAGATGTTAGTTCTCTCTCTGGGTGTTAATATATTATAGCAATAATGTATTTACACAAAAAAGTATTTATTTATGTATACCTAATATCACCTATGGTTCCCACAAGTTTTGCCAGTTCGGGGCTAGATAGTATACTATGTGGGAAGACCACCGATATTTATTATTATTAATTATTTGTATTTTCTGATGTTGTTTCCAGTAAAGGTGGTTATCACAAACAGGAACGTGTCGATGGAGGGCGAGGAGGGGAAGTCCATCAGACTCAGTTGTAAAGCCGTCGGCGTGCCTGAGCCGACAGTAGACTGGTACAAGGATAATGCACCCTTGCCATCGGATAGTAAGTCTCATCATTTGATTTTCTTGACGACCTCAGCTGGCGCAGCGGGCGAGAGTCCGCCTGAGACGCAAGAGGTTGCGGGTTCGATTCCCGCCTCGGAACAAATTTGTGTACGATCTGCAGAAGTTGGTTCTGTTGGTCTGGGTGTTTATTTATAATAAAAAATATCTATCTATGTAAGTGTAATAATAATGTATTAAATATATCAGACATCTAGTACCTATAACATAAGCTTTGAGTAGCTTTGGGGCTAGATGGTGCTGAGTGGATTGTCCAGCATTTTTTTTTCAATCAACCTATGTTAGCTTACATGACGTGTCTAAAAGCAAAAGCAGCAACATAATTGTTTTCTGAAAAGGTGACAGACATGTTTTTGTTTTTTGGTTTTTGCCTTGTGTATGAGATGTTGCTGAAAAATTTTCTAATGTCCCAAAAGTTATTCTCTGAGCGAGATTTGAACCCACGTCCTTCTTTGTACGGGGCTAACTTGGACATTATCAAGTACTAGTTGTGCCCGGCGGTTTCACCCGCGCAGATTTAAATCTCGGTATTCCCACGGGATAAAAAGTAGCCTGTGTGCTATTCCAGACTACAATCAATCTCTCTGCCAAGTTTCATCCTAATCCGTTCAGCCGTTTCGGTATGAATGAGTAACAAACATCCATCCATCCATCCATACTTACAAGCTTTCGCGCTTATAACATTAGTAGGATAGGATAGGATTTGTGATTTCCCTAAGTGTAGTAAACACAGTCAAAGTAATAAAAATTGTAGGTATACTTTTTGACAAAGTTTGACACAAAGTCAAGATGTATTTATTCAGATGATCGAGGATCTATGTTACTATCTATCTAAATATATATAACTCAAAGGTGACTGACTGACTGACATAGTGATCTATCAACGCACAGCCCAAACCACTGGATGGATCGGGCTGAAATTTGGCATGCAGGTAGATGTTATGACGTAGGCATTCGCTAAGAAAGGATTTTGATCAATTCTACCCCAAAGGGGATAAAATAGGGGATGAAAGTTTGTATGAAACTTTGAATTCCTTGGCGCGAGCAAAGCCGCGGGTTCAGCTAGTTGTGTTATAATGTGCCGATGATGGTTTTCCTAAAATAAACAAAATTAAATAAGGGTTTGCTATAGCAATCTTTGTAACCTGAGTTGAGGGTTGAGGGTAGGGGGTTGCAAGTGGGGGTAGGTGGTTAGTCCTTCCCTTGAGTCCTTTTTTCTAGGAAAAAAAATAACTTCACTTTTTAGGTAAATTACTAGCTAGGTTGGTGTTTTTTTAATGAAGTTAATTGGTAATAATATTTTATAACATACAGGAGAGATAGAAGGATATATATATATATCCTCCTATCATCTCCTATATATATATCAGACTCAAGGAAAAGACTTCCCATTAGGTTAGGATTATTTTTTTTAAGTGCAGAAATTTTAAGTACCTAATATTTTTTCATTTTCTAGACAAAAGCACTCAAGGGAAAAACTTGCCATCTACCCCCACTTGCATCCCTCCTATCCCCAACCCTTAACCCAGGTACAAGAACTTCTATAGTTTAATCACTACATAATATAAAACAAAGTCGCTTTCTCTGTCCTTAGATCTCTAGCTATGTCCCCATGTCCCTATGTATGCTTAAATCTTTAAAACTACGCAACAGATTTTGATGCGGTTTTTTTAATAGATAGAGTGATTCAAGAGGAAGGTTTATGTGTATAATACATGCATGATATGTGCACCCGTGCGAAGCAGGGGCGCGCGGGCGGGTCGCTAGCCATAAATAAATATAAGCAACTGAAAGTAAATAAACAAGTTTTCACTTTGCTGTATTTTCAGGAGATAAGTACCATGTGCTAACGAACTACACTCTGGTGATCAAGAAACTGACGCACATGGATGCTGGCACGTACGTCTGCAAGGTGCGACAAAGAGTGCTGTCTCACTACACATACAAAACTGTCCATCTATCTGTGCAACGTAAGTGCTTCTACACTATGGCCCTTATTCATAAATAATTGCGCCCCGCGGTTTCACCCGCGCAGATTTAAATCCCGGTATTCCCATGGGATAAAACGCAGCCCATGTGCTATTCCGGACTATAATTTATCTCCCTGACAAGTTTCATCCAGATTCGTTCAGCCGTTATGGCGTGAAAGAGTAACAAACAAAAACATCCATCCATCCATCCATCTATACTTACAAGTAGGATGGTAGCTGAACGCGCCATTAGCTTAGCAGAGCAATAAGTCTGTTGCTTTCTCTTTTCGTTGGCGTGAAAGTGAGAGTGACAAGAATACTCTATAGAGCCGCTATAAAATGGCAGGGATTATGATTATGAGGGTATTTATTTAACGGAGTGAGGTTGCGGAGCGAAGAAACCAAAAGGATTTAAAAAATAATAATATCGGTGGACTTTCCACACAGCACTGTCTAGCCCCAAACTAAGCCAAAGTTTGTAAATGGGAACTAGATAGCTGATACAATACATAATTACTTTTTTTTGTAAATACATTATTAGTAGTTTATGAAACTGTTGCATAATGAGGGGTATTAAAACTCGAGGGGGTGTTTAAAAACCGAGCCGTAGGCGAGGTTTTTAATAGTATCCCACGAGAGTTTTAATACCTAGTTATGTGCAGTTTCATACACTACTTTATCTACTCTCATACATTAGTGTTGAACCTAATAAATAAAATATCAAAGTTAGTAAGAAATCCAGTTGACTGAAACAAAACGTATCAATTGGCGCCAAACCAACCGTATAACAGCGCACGCGCGCGCTGCGCCGCCGCCGCCGCGCCGCGCCGTCGCCACAGACTATCAAACTCTTTGGCTGTACGGTTTCAAGACCCTTGCCTTTTCCAAAAAGAAAAAGAACTGTATCGTTATGGTAAAAAAGTTATTTTATACAACTATCTTTGTATGAGGAGCTGTATCATAATTAAATTTGTTAATTTGGTTACGGTATTGCGTTTATAAAGTATATCAATATGAATTCGTTTTGAAGTTTATAATTCAAATTTTATGACATGAGAGTAGATAAAATACAATATAATAACACCCAAACTACGCAAAGCTTGTAAATTATGTAGTACTATCTACTAGACTCTAGATAGCGCTGTGTGGAAAGTCTACCAATATTTATTTATATAATACCTATTTATTTACAGTGAGTATTACATCCTTAATTTCCGTACTTTTTTTTCAGACAAACCATACATCTACAACAGTCATACCCAAGAATTGTACGCAAGCAAGGTTTACAAGACTGAGGAAATATATGCTATTCTAAATGAAACGTAAGTATTGCTCCAAACAGCATATTACCAACAATAATAACTAAAACAGAACGTTTTATTTTGCGAACGAAAATCTTACAATAAACATGAGCGATTTGGAAGTTTATGTGTAGGTATAAGTTTATGTAATACGAGTAAGTATGTTTGTATGTTTGTCCGACGATAACTTGAGAACCGTTTATCCGATCTGCATGACATTCAGTAAGTCAATCGCTTTTACTAGAGAAATTTACGTAATATGTGAGTAAAATCGGATGAATATAGGGATTTTGAAGGGGGCAAAAATTTAAAGTTATTCCGGAGCGTTCGCGTCGCGTCACGAAATCTCAGTTCGGGGCGAACTACTAGTTGTAATTACAGGAACATGAGTCTCAAGTTGATGGACGCAGGGCAGTGCATCGTAGGGCACATTTCTGTCATGCGTAGTCACGAGGCAATGCTTTGTTACAATATAATACCTGATGCTATGTTATAACATCAGGTGGGCCATTTACATTCTGCCAGTAGCTCATACGAAGTTTCATTACAGCAAGAACATCACATGCAGCGCTATCGCGAACCCTCCCCCCACTTACCGCTGGTTCCGGCGCGATAACAGCTATGATGACGACAGGAACCCTATCGTGGATCCGGAAACTGTAAGTGACTTTGAAAACTACAATGAATAAAGTTATTTTACAAAACAAAAACTACATACGATACAGTTGAGCTATCTGCAGGCTGTTGCAACGATCTAGAGATAGCTCAACTGATCCAAATAGATGCAAATCGAAAGCGTCCTCAAGAAACTGGCTACATTGCCACGCTGAATAGCAATGCTGAAGTGCTGAACCAGATATTCGCCACTACAATGTTTAATTAGTTTGGGAATTAGAAAGCATTCCAAAAGTATTTTCTGCGCATTCTCCTTTATTTTTATTTTCTATCAATAATAGAACAGAGTGGAAGAAGAAAACCAGTTGTGCCGATAATACACGTTTCTTCTTCCTCCCTACTTTTCATCATCGTCTTCCTAGCCCTATCATGTCACATGATAGGGGCAGGTCTTCCTTTTCATCATCCTCTTGGATGATGAAAAGTTCAGCAGATACCGGGTTCTTTTACGAATGGGAATAAGGAGGATTATACAATAAAGGCAAGGAACCAAGCTTAGTGTCTTGCCTGTTCTTCTAGGCTTTGGTCGCGACCAACTGGCGGTAGGTTCACCTAGTATACAGGATGTCTGGAAGGTCGATGCAAAGCCGTGAGGGGGGGGGGGGGGTAGGTCACCTCGTTACGCATCTATTCAGGCTAGATTACTCGTACCTTAGTTTTTTTTTTCATTATTAAACACCTCCTATTTAGTCAGTTATGTGGATACAGATGATTGTTTTGGTGTTTATCGATTGAATACACATTATGCTAGGACGCAAACAAATTGTTAGGCACTAGTAACTGTCTGTTTGAACACTATGAACGAATATGGATATTATGATAACTCGGAATTCGTCGACCATTGGACTAAGGTAATCTAGCCTGAATAGATGCGTAACGAGGTGACCTACCTCCCTCTCACGGCTTTAAGACGTTTCAAAATGATCCCTATGATGGTACCCAATAAAGACCGTTTTGATTTTGACATTTCAGGTAATGACGGCAGAAGATGGAACGTCCTCTGTGCTGGTGCTGCGGATGCATGACATCAGCTACCTCGGCGAGTACAAGTGCTCCGCCACGAACCCGAAGGGCCAGGAGTCCATCGTGTTCCACGTCTCACTCGGCACCAGGCCTGCTCCTCCGGATTCTGTACGATCCTGTATAATTGTAGTCAAACATCTAAAATCTCACCCTTTTAGAAATAAAAAGAAAAGAAAGAAAAAGTTTATTTATGAAAAAGTTTACACGACACATGGCAACAAGAGCGACACAGTAAAAAAATAACAACAGATTTAATACATATCATCACTACATAGTATAAAACAAAGTCGCTTTCTCTGTCCCTATATCCCTATGTATGCTTAAATCTTTAAAATAACGCAACGGATTTTGAAGCGATTTTTTTAATAGATAGAGTGATTCAACAGGAAGGTTTATATATTGTATAATATACATAGTATGTGCACCCGTGTGAAGCAGGGGCACTATCTAATCTAACAAGAAACAATTTAGGGGGAGGTGTGTCTCTCATTACCGTACATACAGTCATCTCCACGTCACAAAATTGTGTCCAGCTCAGCATGATGTTGCGTTTGATGTTGGTAATACAACGCTGATCTTCCGCCTTTTATCCATAGTGGTCGCAGAGCGCTCCAAGATGCTTCAAAAACACTTGGAACTAGCAGTAACTACCTATGTTAGTTACTGGCCGTCCAAACTCTTCACAAAACATACAAAAAACATTTTTTTTATATTTCAGGCTGCATTGACTGTTGCCAATGTAACTCAGCTGACCTTCAACGTCTCCTGCTCTCTTTGCAATACGACAGCTAAGGACGACGTGTCTCCAGACCCCGAACATCTGATAGTTCTTGGTATGTCTCACTTTAGTTTTCTACTCGTCATTTTCATTATAAGACTACTACTGGATACCACTTTCCTCATATTTGAGGTTGGCTACAGTCACCAGGCATGGCAGGTAGATTGGTGACCACAATTTTGGTGTTCAAACCCAGTAGACGCTGCAGCCCATCTCCGTTCTTTTCTTGTGACATTCATGAGAGGTGATGGTCCCTCAATCGTCAAAATTTTATCACAAAATAATTTTTGTGATAAAATTTTAAGCCGTGATAATTCACGGACTTCCAATTTCTATCTAATGGACCACGAAATGATACTTGTATCCCATAAGGATTAGATTGGATTTTTACTTGCAACAAATGTAATACGCAATGTTTCGTATCTATAACGTAACTATTGAGCTTGTATCAAGTTATAATTTGTCTATATTTTCAGGATACTCTTTTGAATTAGTGCCATACAAGAAAGACTTTCCACCAGACTGGGAGGCTGCTGAGAAAATATCTGAAGACGTTTACATCTCTGATGCGGAGGGTAGGTTCATCCTCATCATTGTTATGTTCTTCCCCTCTGATGGGTCGGCGCAGCAGGTCCTTTCACTTTCTTCTATCATTTGTGATCTCTATGATAACTACATTCCTATTTGTTTCATCATAAAAATAAAAGTAAAAAGTCTGTTTGAGATTAAAAAAGAATAAATTAAATAAATAAAATAATGCTGGACAATCCACACAGCACCATCTAGCCCCAAAGTAAGCTACTCAAAGCTTGTATTATGGGTACTAGATAAGTGATATATTTAATACATTATATACTAACATAGATATTTTTTATTATACATAGAAAACACCCAGACCAACGGAACAAATTTCTGCAAATCGTACACAAATTTGTTCCGAGGCGGGAACCGAACCCGCAACCTCTGCGTCGCAGGCGGACTTTCGCCGGCTGCGCCACCGAGGTCGTCAAGAATGTCTTATTATGTAGTAAAATGACAATAATGAGAAACTAATCTGTATTTTCTGTAATTCCAGATACCTTGTTTACGGTCAGCTCTCTCAACAATGACACGTCGTACCACGTGCGCGTGCGCAGCCTCAACGCCGCCGGCTACTCCGATTGGCTCGAACTGACCGAGCCAGTCAAAACTATCAATTTCGCTGCTCGGATGGCAACCTCTCTGTTACTCATCATTGCCACCTTCATGTTCACACTTTGTTACTAAACCTCGTATCTAGAGCAATGTTCAACTCTGGCTTTAGACTCAGGTGTAGAATCAGTGGGAATTTTTAATTAAATACTGACCAAAATGTATGCGCTTGAATCTGGGTCCAGATATGAGCGAGCATTGCTCAAGATACGGGACTTTGCGTCCAAATTAAAGGAGGGTCTAGATTTTATCTTGTAGTTTTCTTTTGTATAAACTCTTTAACTAGGGTATGTTGCCAAGTTCGAGACCCGAACGCGATGCTCCAGAAGATCGTATTTTGAAAATGTTTTTAGGTTTTGCTTGTGACCCGAAAGACTCATGTTATTCGTTTTCAAAATAAATCAGATGCTATTTATTAAACGTACAAAGAAAGAAGACCAAGGTACGAATAAATGTAAACCTACACACATAGTGATGACTTCTAGGATGTTATCCATCTTTGTCTTTTACTGGAATCATGATGAGAGATATAGTGTTTCTTTCAATTAGTACAGAATTAGCAATCGTTGACTTCGCCCTTGCGTATCATAAGTGCGGAATAAACCTTATAAGAGCGCTTACGCAAGCAGGGTTGCTATTAAAAACTAAAAAGGCGCCTTTCATTTTAAATGCTAGAACGAGATGAAGCTTCAGAAACCAGCAGCTGTTGAAAAATTTTTTTAGAAAAATATTTTTTTTAGTTTAAAAAATCACGCGGATTAAGGTCTCAAATACCCCACCAGTTACGGCCTTCAATAAGATTGACCTTCGACCTAAAAAAGGCAGCCAGAGGATGCACGCTGCACCTTAGTGGTTGTTTTAGCTAAGGTAAGGCCTATTTAGCAGTAGACGTCCTAGAGGTGAAAAAATAACGTACAATATGGTATTTCTAATTCAACTTTCATGCTCCAAAACTAAGTTCATATACCAGTTGGTTGTAAAAATTAATTTAGAAGAAGGAAAAATTATTATATAAGCTTAATCGTCAGAAGCTTTTTGATTTTAGTTTGTTTAGCCTTACTTGATTCCACAGGAAAATGTGTATGGTTCCTGAATATCGGATAAGTGGGTTTTCTTTCAGTAGTTAGACGTAACATCCTCATTACATTCCAAAAAATCATTAGTTTTGTTTTTTAGATAGGTAATCTTAATGTTGTCTTGTCGATTATTGTAAGTGTTCTCACAAAAATTTGCCTAAACGTATTGGCCTGGATATATCAAAAATTGCATAGTGATTTAAAATAAACAATTTACGTTGATTTTATAATTATATTTCTGAAGGTCACTACAAACTTCAGACGACGTAGTTCAATCCTTCCTTTTAGTTATTTTCACTGTCTTTGAACTGAAGCAAAATTATTTCGGTGCATACATATTTTATAATTCTGTTATTGTAAATATTTCATTTAATATCTCTTGAAAAGGATAGGATAGTAAGTAAGTATCGTTAATTTATTCAGTTTATGTAACAAATATGTTTTAGAGTTTGTGTTTTTATTTCCGCTATCAACTTTTATAAGTACCTTGTTTTCGTATAGTATTATTATGTATGTATCTTAAATATGAGGTAAGTTACATATTGCATTGTATAATGTATATCGGGAACTGATTTATGAATTTGTGTAGTTGTCTATGTAAAGTTAAAAATATATGGCGTAAATGTTAAATGTAACATGCTTTTGATTTATAAGGGTTGATTGTAGAATATTAGTAATTTATTGAATATATTTGTAATAAAAAAGATTAGATTTCTTGGTTTAATGTGACACTTTCTAGCCTTACCTGTGACAATATCTAAATCATTAAATTTGTTTGCTTTGTCAATGCAATTTTTTGTCAATTCCCTTAAAGTTAATTCTTATGGTTTTGGTCGATTATAATAATAAGTATCACGCATTTTTCAGTAAGACTGATATAAAATCCGTCATGCTTGTCCTCAATTGTCAATGTTTTTGAGATTATGTAAGCGAATCTTCTGTGGGCAATATTCTTTAACTATTTCTTCTTACGAATTAATATGTGTGGTAGTAAGTTATTGCTCACAGACTCAAATTATTTCTATGTTTAGAGCTATGTGTCGCTAAATTGTAGCTTAAAAAGCTTTTAATAAATTTAAATTAATCTTCAAGGAGAGTTCTTTGGAAATGTCTTTAAATTTTATAAAAAACATCCAACACGCACTAATGAAGAAATGGTGAAGGAAATCAAAAACATATAAAAAGATCTAGAAAAGAATAATCTATTCTATATTATTGCGTGTAACGACTGCTGCTAAGTCGTTCGTATTGTATGTTTACCTACTTTAAAAATTATAACAATGTTAAAATGTCTTTTATAAAATGTTTAAAAGACACGGAAGTGTTCATTATTATTATTTCAAGAATTTTGTAAATACGTTGAAACTTGAAAAGTAATTCCCAAATATACACTACTAACTGTTATGTTACGTACCCCGGTGTTTCTGCCTCAATAAAAACAATTTTTAAAAACTAACAGACGCTTTATTCCTGATATAACTTTTTAAACTTTAATTACAATATTTGTTTGTATCACAATACCATTCATAAATAAATAAAGAAACACGAGCCTATAACTCTAGCTAAATAGAAAAACAGCAATCAGATTCACAAAAAGCCCAACTCCTCATATCTATAAAACATTTACACTAGCCTCATAATAAACATACATCCGAGAGAGACCACAACAATACCACCAGCAAAGAATATTCCATAGAAAGCTGCGTCAGAGGTCATTTCAGCAGCAACAGGCTTGTCAGATTCTTCTTCAGATTCCACCTCTTCGGGTTCTTCACTCTTTACGTCGGTTCCAGCAGTAGCTGCATCTGACCAAGGTCCATCCCCAGCATTGTTCTTGGGTCTCACCCGAATCCAGTAGCTCGTGTCTTCTTCCAGATCAGTTACAGTGACTACGAATCCTGAAATTGATGATTGATAATTTAATCTTTCTTATCATACTCAATGAGATTTGGCAAATCTTTTAAGTCAAATTATTTACGCCGCGACTCATAAACCAAGCCTAGACAAATACTAGTAGATTGGTAGATTAATGTGCTTTTTCTTTCGTATCTTAATTTTAACAAATCGTTGATAAAGTACATACTCGTAGATAACACACATACCTATATCCTCTTCATAATCCTCCTTTACCACAAAGTACGTCTCATCTGATTTCTTCCAATCAAAGTCCCTAGGCTTCCTCTTACTTTTGAGGTACTGAACTTGAAAGCCTGAAAACATACAATGAAATTTATGAATAATGAATAAAACGGATAAGTATTTAATGCGCAATACCTCACAACTTTACAAAGAATCCCAACTAATATTATAAATGCGAAAGTAACTCTGTCTGTCTGTCTGTCTGTCTGTCTGTTACGCTTTCCCGCTTAAACCTCTCAACCGATTTTGATGAAATTTGGCAGAGACAATCTTTAGACCCTGAGAAAGAACATAGGCTACCTTTTATTGCGAAAAAAAGAGATGAAGAGATTAAAAGTACGCAGACGAAGTCGCGGGTACCAGCTAGTATGGTAATAAAAATACATTATTCACTATTCATATATCATGGTTGATGACAATGTTAAAATGTCATGAAAATACATAGGTAATTAAATTTTCTTTAAATGAAATAAAATCAAACTACTTCTTTATTTTCATGTCTATACGATTACCTAGGTTGTGCAATATTTTTTACCTTCGACTGGAAAATTGACTTCAGTATACCAAGTGACACTGAGTTCAACCTGGCTGTCGGTTGAGTCCAAAAATTTTACCTGAAATATATGTGTTATTCAGAATTTACATACATGGCAAACTAAATGCATAATAGTGGCGTCATCGTAACAGTTTACAACTATCCATCTTACAAAATATAAAGTACTTAGGTACATACTTGGGTATAACTATTTCAAAGGTCACTAAGCCAAGAAATATGTATAGGTACCTAAGTTTACGCAACAGAGAGATAATATCCTATTTTTTGCCAATATTCTTTTAAGAAAATTTGTAGGTACCTTACTAGGTTTTTCGGGTTTCTTAATTTTATACAATACAAAACATTTTTCTGCTTCGCCGTACGTGTTGGTCGCTACACATTTGTAAGTCTGTTCAAAGGTAGTCGGGCCAGCTGTCACAGATAGTACGGCTCGATTCTCTTCTTCGGAGTATTTGATCTGCTTCTTGTCGAATTCAGCCAGTGTGTCTTCATCGACAGATTTGAACCATCTGTAGGTTGGGGCGGGGTATCCACTTGCAGAGCAAACTAAGTCAACTCTAAAAACAAAATACTGTAAGGAACACTTTTTAGAAAGTTTTAAAAGTACTGATTTCAGACCAGTTCAGTACTCCAGTAGTTTGAACAAAACTAGACATAACATTAATAGGAATAACAGGGTCTGGGGATAAAAACAGCGAAGCTACTTCTGATTTTTTTTATACTCTAGAAAAAACAACTAACGAAATCAAAGACATTGAGGAACATGTTTTTTTATCTGAATAAGAAGTGATTGGTGCCATACTCAAGGTCGGGAAAATGACCGCTACGTACTCTCAACGACCGAAATTCTTAGCGACACGAAGTGGACATCTGCAGTATTATTGACGTTTATTCTGTTTGTAAAGCTCTTGAATAAAATTAAGACGAAGTAAATAGATATATTTTGTAACTTACATATCATCAGGTTCGCCATACACCGCTTTTGTGTCGTTGCTTGTGAACAAAGGAACATCTGGAACCAAATTATACAAATTATTTGACAAAATCTATAGAAAAACCAAAATTACCGGCAAACCTCTCCTAAGGAGTTTGTGAGAGCAGTGATAAATAATGGGGAGACCCCTGTAACTCGGAGAACGTAGAAAAAAAGGTTACGAAGCGAATCTTACAGCGTAGAATCAATGCTGGGGTGAGATTTGCATCTACAGCCCCAAACTTATTAAATGCTTAATATGTAAACCAGATAGCAGATAATTACAACTATAATAGAATATAACATTGGTACAGACAGAGAAAAACCGTGCGCATTACACCAATCTTTTTACTATCAGTGAAGTCATGGTGGAAACCTACATCTAGCAATTAACTTCATCACGATTATCATGATGATGATTCTACTAAGTGGTGTCAGCGAATTTGTTTACGAAGTGAAGTACGTTTCTATTTTAAGAAGATATGACGTAATGAGATGGCCACTAGATTCTCAAAACCACTTCACTTTTGATGGACCAAAACTTGTGATTAATGTTTGTTAATCGCTCGAAAAGCTACTTTTTGTCCAAAGTAAAAAAAAACAATGCTTTTTATCGCAGTTATAAAAAGCTTTCTTCTCAAACTATACAAACACCGTCGCGTCGTGAATATGGAACCGTCACGGAGTTAATTACTTTACACCTTTTCCAGGTTTGCACTCGTATCTTAACACACGTGCGTTCAATACCATTTTGCACCATGTTCATTGTTGCAGTGCCTTCAAAATTTCACATTCAGCACCAGATTCCACTTTGGTCAGAAGAATGCACCGAAGATACTTGCCAGAGAAAATCAAATCCTTTCATCTAATTTGAGAAATGGGATATTTACCGTGCTTGGTTAACAAAGTAGTGAAGCAATTCCTGTCTATTTTTCTTTTTCATCTCATTATGCACTAACACTAAATTTTTTCGTTATGATTTATCTTATAGTAGGTATAATGTTATGACATTTTTTTTCAGAGTTTTGACATGGTTATGAAACCTGCATACTTACGGCTGACTTGCAATGTAATGTTAATGGTTTCTGCGTGGCTGCAGCTGGGTTCTGGTAGTCCTTGCTGCGACACGCAGTTATACAGTCCACTGTCTTCAGCCTCCAGGGAGGTTATGGTCAGGAGGCTTTCGAAACCTTGGCTATTGTACTTTGTGTTAACTTTGTATTTCGACGAGTCATTGTCTTCTGAAAATAAATTGTCGGCAAAATAAAAATTGTTGCAATGTTGTGGTATGTTCCGTAAATCCAACATCTATCAACATCTTCATGATACCTTCATCAAGTACTCCGTTGTCTAGGAGTGGTTAAAAATAGATTTAACCACCAAAAGTGTTTTTGAATCTGAAGCCTCTATAACTCTATGTTCTTAAATTCCTATATAAGTATAACACACATAAGTAGGTACTCTATACATTTCATGTTCAGGATAAGCATTCTCACCAGATATTTCTTCGGAGTTCCGACTCCAGACAAGGTTTGGCTCCGGATCCCCTTTCGCTTGGCAAGTCAGTGTGATCGACCGGCCCAGAGAAGCTGTCACTTCCGTTGGAGTGTCTATGAATTCTGATGGCTCTGGAATAAAAGAATACCTGAGAATACTGAGGTCAGTGCCAATAAGGCTTGTTAGCGTCTATGAATTCCACCAGCTCTGAAGACTACCTAGTCTTCAGGTTACTGAGGTTTTGCTGAGGCGGTATAAAGGCTACAGATTAAACACCCAGCATCGTAGCAAAAGCACTTGAGCAATAACTTCTAAGGTAGATACTAGGGTATTCTTTTGATCAGGACCCTGCTTGCACTGTTGGGTAAATATTCGAACTTTGCAAACCATCTTTCGCCTTGGAAACATCTCATCCCAAAGGCATCGTTCCTCCAACGTGCAACGCTTCCCTGGCCAAGAAAAAGAACTAGACACTTACGGATAACACAAAGAGGAACAACTTGAACGTTGTTGCCACTTTTACACTCAAAGCTTCCCGTGTCTTTGACCAGCAGCTCTGTAAAGACCAGCGCCAGGGCCGGCGCCCGGCCTCCATTGGGGTTGGTGACGAAATGCTCCTGCGTGAACACCCGGTTTGTGGGTACGCGTTTGATTGGTTTCCCAAACTGGTCCAGCCATTCTAACTGCAAAGATTACAAATTTTCAGACCGTTTGGTACAGACTGAGGTGCATTTTAATAACGCTATACGAAATTCTGTGAGCGAATCAATTTTTGTACGCCCTCTTCTTCTTATTTTGCGATTATTACTTAAGTGAAATGCGCGTTTTTCCGAGTGAATTATCTACGTAGATACGAGAGTTATCAACACGCTGCTAACTCTATAGCAATCATACATACCTCCTCAAAAACAGGCTTGCATTACACAAAAACAAAAGCAACTTGGGATGCGTTTCGGCCATGACGGAAGATAGATAGATAAATCTTTATTAATTACCACAACAAACAACAATACACATTTTTTTTACATAAAAACGAATATGAAGACTTTGGGAGGCCTTATCGCTACAATCAATCTCTTCCATGTCTCAACCTTGGGATGAACAGACTCACAGATGAAGGGTAAAAAAAGACATGGGAGGTATTCTTAGCGGCCTAGAAGCTCCGACAACAGAGTTTTACTTGGACTCACCCGTTGGTTCCTGGTCGTAGCTCTGCAGTTGATGGTTTTCCTCGCGCCTGCTCGCAGAAACGTCTCGTTGCCATAGTTTATTTTCTCGACGGATATTTCTGTACCCACTCTGGCGCCATACACTGCATTGCATCATTAGATATCTTATTTATAAGTGGAATGTGGACCTAACCGTCAAACAACTTCTCACTCGCCCAACAATAACTTCCTGTAGTGATTTTATATCTTCAAATTGTTGAAATGTGGAGGTAGCCTGGTTTATCCCCGACCTTAACTTTCATTGATGGAGCGCTCAGGCATCGGTACATCCTTAATATTATAAACGTGAATGTTTGTAAGGATGGATGGATGGATGTTTGTTACTCCTTTACATCGGAACGGCTGAACAGATCTGAATTAAACTTGGCAGAGAGATACCTTATAGTCTGGAATAACACATAGGCTACTTTTTATCCCGTGGGAAATCGGGATTTAAATCTGCGCGGGCGATACCGCGGGGCGCACGTAGTAGGTTATATATACGTAGGTAAATGGCGCACATGATTTTCCAATGGTTAAGTCAATTTGTGCACTGTTCGATTCCTTAGAAAACACCTTACTTAGCAATACAGAAAAACATCACTTCGATTGATAAATGATTAAAACCAACTTACCAGCTCGATAGCCCATGTAAATGAACACGATCACATAAAAAACCCACTTCATTTTATCCAACTTCCCTTCCCAGGACCCGTGATCACGGGAGCAGGTTCGCCGTGAAAGTGTGTTAAATGGGCTTATTCATGTTAATTAGGACATAATAATTTTGTTAATTGTTATGAATGCCATCAGCATGGAAGTGGCTAGTTGTAGGAATTGAAAAGGTCATTCCAAAATAATCCTAACTCCCGATTTCTGAAAGCCCGATCAATGCTAATCGGCTGTCAAGTCACTTGCTATCTCTATCTAATTTGAAGTAAAAGCTGAAACAGCAAGTGACTTGACAGCCGATTAACTTTGATCGCGCTTTCAGAATCCGGGGGTAAGTGTAGGGTACCGCAGACATTGTTAGTTTTTACCGAATTAAAAAAAGGAAGACGTTCTATCAACTGTAGGTTTCTCAAGATGCTTCGCCGTTTGAGAGTAATAAACATTTTGAACAGAAAACTCAATTCAAGTCAATTGACATTATCATATTCCTATCTAAATATATTATATTATATATATTATATATACCTATATGTATCGACAATATATGTATGTTTGTAATGTATGACAATGTATGTATGTTTGTACTATTTAGTTTGTTTTATTTATTTTATTATACATATTTAGATTTTGTATGTAATTTTTACAACTTTTTAAATGTATTAGGTTTAATGTACCTATCTCTACGTTTTCCTTTCATGTGCACTACTGACACATCTTATGTCCACAATACACAAAGGTTATCTGGAAGATAATGCTTTATAGCATTAAGTTCGCCTTTGTACTGTTATTATTATGTGCAATAAAGTATTTTCAATCAATCAATCAATCGTTCGAGTAAGTGCATGGCTGGTTTTGAACCCACGACCTTGATTGGAAGGGGGCGCCGCAACCACTAGACCATCGTTGCTCTCGCTTGATACACGATGTTATCACGATACTGGCTATACTTCTATTGCCAATAATAATTATTCAGAGCATTTGAGAGAAATCCTTATCTCTCATACTTACTTTCAATGACAAAGGTTTATCTCAGTTCATTGCGATGCGAATATCTGATGTTTCCTTGTTTAAATGGTGATTAAATTAATAATTAAAGTTACAAACTACTCCTCATGTAAATCAACTTATCTAATAAGTCAGTAAGTGACCTATAAGAGGTTATTACGCTCTGTGGCGCAGCGGGCGAGAGCCTGCCTGCGACGCAAGAGGTTGCGGGTTCGATTCCCGCCTTGGAACAAATTTGTGTACGATCTGCAGAAATTTGTTCCGATGGTCTGGGTGTTTTCTATATAATAAAAAAAAAATATCTATCTATGTAAGTATATAATGTATTAAATATATCAGTTATCTAGTACCCATAACACAAGCTTTGAATAGCTTACTTTGGGGCTAGATAGTGCTGTGTGGATTGTCCAGCATTATTTATTTTATTTATTTATGCTGGGAGCCAATCACACTAGCCCTCGGGTTCCCGCACATTCCACTTTTAGAGTTTTTTTTACACTACCAAGGTAGCACACAAGCATACGGCCCACCTGATGGGAAGCGGTTACCGCAGCCTATGGACGTTTGTAACACCAGAGGTGTCACACTCGCGTTGCTGACCCTTTAAATATTTTAACACACCTTTTTTGAAGAACCATACAGTATTCTCCAGGAAAAACATCCGCAGCAGGGAGTACATTCCACAACCTTAGAGTTTGAGAGAGATTGTTTCGTACTCCATACGGCTCGGCTTAATTAGCTACCATCAGAGGTTTCCCCACTCAGCGACTACATGTTACAGACTTTTTTATGTATCTCGTGTTGCCTGTCTATTTATAGAACACTAGCGATCCGCCCCTGCGCCCCTGCTTCGCACGGGTGCACATATCATGCATGTATTATACATATAAACCTTCCTCGTAAATCACTCTATCTATTAAAAGAAACCGCATCAAAATCCGTTGCGTAGTTTTAAAGATTTAACCATACATAGGGACATGGGTATATAGGCACAGAGAAAGCGACTTTGTTTTATACTATGTAGTGATAGTGATCTATCTTGGAAGGTAATCAGAATCAGACCGACTAGGTATTTTATTATAATAATTTTATTGTTATTCTAAAACCAAACTACACAAAAATTAGCTAGTTATTTTATTATTCGCGTAGTTATATTTAATAATTGTTAATTATTATTTAATTATGCGTTGTTTTATGATAATAATAGGTAGTAAAAGAAAATAGGCGGGCGGCAAACAATAACAATACAAACAAAATAAGTATTTTATATCTCGATGGTCTTAAATACGTCTGTAATCTAGATGAAGATTTTTTTAGCAGGTTTACATAATCTAAGTTTCACTTACTAACGTTAACGCTATGTAATGTAAACCCATTTTAAGGGTCTGACAACCATCGAACCACTTCTCGCTCGGATATTTCGACATTTTGAAAGATATGAAATCACTTAAGTTAATTGAAAAATCACAAATAAATGCTTGTTCTGCTGATCTACCATGAAAAAACACGAATAAATCCAGAAAAAATACTATCTCAAGGTCTGTGCTACGGAATTTACTCCAGAATTCGAAAAAACAAGTTGTCAGAAGTCGGAATAGATCCTCTAACGCCGACTGGTTGGCTGTCTGCATCGCGAGCTGGTTTTTTTGCGGGTTTTGTACGGTGACCCTTATCCGTCCGATAAGGGTGTCCGTACAAAACCCGCAAAAAAACTGGCTCGCAATACACACCAAAACAAAAAAAAACGGACTTGAATACACAGCTGTATAAGACGAAAAATAGACTTTTGCATCTATTTTTATACAAAGGCAACTTTTACATTGTGCTCCTATTTATAGGACTCGTCAATCGCCCGAGGCAGGATTCTTGGATGGAGGAGGTGTTTCCAGCACCAGTGATTCTTTTACGCCATTTTTTATTCTACTTGGAATAATTAGACGGCCCACCTGATGTTAAGTGGTAACCTTTCCATCCTCGCAATTCACGCACGATATGAAAATACACTTCGATGCAACGCTCTGCGTCCATCAACTACCCTTGAAGCACTTGTATGACTCAAGGCAGACTAGACGCAGGGCAGCGTCTAGTCAGCCTTGAGTCATACAGAAGTAAGGCCTCATGTGCCTGATAACAAGTCAGGAGCCTTATAAATTAATTTGTTCCGATGGTCTGGGTGTTCTCTATGTATAATAAAAAATATCTATCTTTGTAAGTATATAATGTATTAAATATATCAGTTATCTAGTACCCATAACACAAGCTTTGAATAGCTTACTTTGGGGCTAGATAGTGCTGTGTGGATTGTCCAGCATTATTTTTTTTTTTATGCACTATGACCATTTGCAGCGCGAGCTCGGCTAAGACAAGGCAGGCGGTGTGAAACGGTCAGGGCAAAGTATCTCCTATGTCATAAACTTTATACAAAACTTACTTTTACTCAAAACTTGATATTGGGCTTTATTCTTTATGACATAAAGAATAAAGCCCAATATCAAGTTTTGATGTTTCACGGTTTGGGGCAAGGAATCTCCTTGGAATCTCCTATTGTCATAGTAAATAAGGCTCCAGGCCGGGACATGCCACGCTGCTTGGGTTGTACTTCCCACAAGCCCTTCAGAGAGAGCTCTGAACTCTTCTATTAAAACTTTACTGCTTTATATTTTTAGCCTAGTCAGTCAAATCCACAGAAAATGAATAATAATAACAATAAATATTCGTGGTCTTTCCACGCAACAGTTACTATTTACCTACTACCCCAAAATGGGAGCCAGATAGCTAATAATTTATAGTACCTATTAGTTTTTTATTGATTGAATGAAAATACTTTATTGCACATAAAAATAACAGCACAAAGGCGAACTTAATGCTATAAAGCATTATCTTCCAGATAACCTTTGTGTATTGTGGACATAAGATGTGTCAGTAGTGTATTTTCATAAAATTATTTAAATTAAATCAAATTATTCTATAATCAATTTATAAAACTAAAATATTTAATGGCAATCAATGTAATATTTAATAATAAGTATTCCCGAGTTGTATACCCAGACTGAATAAACACCTACGATCATCACACAAATGTTTGTTCTCAGTGGGAAGCGAAACCACGGCCGCAAGGAAGAGCTACCAACTGAGCTATAAGCCTACGAGGGTATTTAAAGTAATGATCAATCACAAAAAATATTAGTAATTTAGGTACATACATATGTAAATAATTGTATGTACTCAAGCAAATAAGTGATGTATTACTGCACCGCGTTACCCAAGTGGTGACCTAGTACTGCGATGTATGTACTCATAGGTAAATTAGTCTGTCATCACAACACTGCTAAGCACGAGCTTGGAACATCTTCTTTTGTCTATAATCCTACTAATTATTATAAACGTGAATGTTTGTAAGTATGGATGTATGGATGGATGGATGTTTGTTACTCTGTCACGCCGGAACGGCTTAACGGATCTGGATGAAACTTGGCAGAGATATACATTATAGTCTGGAATAACACATAGGCTACAATAACACTACTTTTTATCTCGTGGGAATACCGGGATTTAAATCTATGCGGGTAAAACCGCGGAGCGCAACTAGTTAGTCTATAATACAACGTCAAAGTCAAAAAATATTTTATTCAATAAAATTACAAGAAACAATTTAAAACGTCTTAAAAATACTTGGACGAATCTATTTTTCAAAAAAGTTCAAAGTTGTTGAAATGAGCGAGCGAGAACTTTTTTAGAAATACAATCAAAGAAAGAAAGAAAGAAAATACATTTATTCAACTACGCAGACACATTACATAATGATAGATATACAGAAATTTTGTTACAATTTTACTTAAAATATACTACAGTTAAACACAAATACAAAAAAAAAACATGTGCAATCAAATTGTTCAAACTCGCTGTCGATCCAATCCGTTAAAAACTAGTGCTGACCGTCTAAGTTGAGAAACGAGTGTCTTGGCTTTCATGCGAAATCAAAAAACGTCCAAACATTAGCAAAGTGATACAAACTTCGATATTGCTTGATTAACCAACTTGACTTTTTCTGCAATTGTGCGTATTATATGTTTTCACATTTGAATACCAACTACTGATAAAAGAATGTACCAAATATTGTAGCACCGTGGAATATCGAAGCCACAGTACCAAGACCTACCTACCTACCTTAGTCATGATCCTACAAAATAAAAAAAATCTCTATCTTTTTGCTATTTTGTGAACATTGAAAATCAGTAATTTTTTTGTGGCTGGCTTGGATAAATTTCAATTAAAAATTCAAATTAAAAAACTGATTTTATATGAATAAAAATTGCTGAGATTTGTTTCGTTTGCGCCGGGCCTGATGACCATTCTTCTATGTGCACGTTTGACGTTTCGAATTTGACGCTCCCTCATCGCGCCCGCTTCCCGCGTCACAGATACGCAGGCGCGGTTGAAGCCTAATGATCGGAAAAATAAAATAAAACGTCATTCATGTTTTATTGACCTATAATCAATGTGTACAAATATTGATATCCTTACATTGTATAATTTTTATGTTTAATTTTACTGATCCGGTCCTATATATCCTTACGAGTCAATTGCATCCATGTTTCCCTAATTTTTTATTATAAAAAAACCTAAAATGGCAAATGTAAATAAAGTACGACGCCAAAAAAAAAATACATTTATGAGAAATGGAGAAATGACGTCAAACATGTCGAAAACCTAAGGAATTTAGATATTTAAATTGCTAGCGAAAACCACACGGCATCGTGAGAAACGTGACGAAGGGACTTGCAACCTGTAACGTAAAAAAAACCATTTCAACTGCACCCGAAAATACGCTCATACACTATCATTCAAAAACTACTCGTCACATCTGACTTAAATTTAAATGGGATTACACAACCAGCTCGAAAAAAAAGAGTCGTCAAGATCGGTCCAACCAGTAAAATCGCCTCGCGAAAGTCACCTTACAAATTTTCGGACTAGATGAGACCATGACAGAGTGAACCCATTAGACTCGACGTAAAGGGAACAAATTATTGTGATCTATCTTCCATCTTTTAATCTTTTATCTAAATATATATAACTCAAAGGTGACTGACTGACATAGTGATCTATCAACGCACAGCCCAAACCACTGGACGGATCGGGCTGAAATTTGGCATGCAGGTAGATGTTATGACGTAGGCATCCGCTAAGAAAGGATTTTGATCAATTCGATCCAAGGGGATAAAATAGGGGATGAAAGTTTGTATGAAACTTTGAATTCCTTGCCGCGAGCAAAGCCGCGGGTTCAGCTAGTTACTTATAAAATTGAAATTTTTTTTAAAGTTAAAAATAATGCGTTAGGCCCTTTATATAATTATTTATTCAGCGCTTCTAGTGAGTAATACACAATTCTTACAAACTACTATTTCTACAAAAAAAAAACAAACAATGAACATTCCTGTGCTTACTCCTTGAAGTTAGCAAGTTGAACAGCTAGAAGTTAATTCATGTAATTTATGATTCGTTTTACTAATGAACCTCACTTGACATTGTAAAGTAGGTGCATACCCTGAAATAACATTTTTTTAATATTTTTATTTTACTTTATGTAATGTTTGTACTGTAAATATGCGATGCGTGTCATTTATGTACAGACTATGCAAAATATTAGCACCTGAAGTTTTTATACACTGCCAAGTAAGCAAACAAGCATACGGCCCACCTGATCGGAAGCGGTTACCGTTAGCGATTTTTTTTGTTTTTTTGTGTCATTTTGGTCTTATTGTTTTTTAATTAAATTAAAGTAAATATGTAAGTAAATAAGAGTTAAATGTTCGCGGAGGGCATTGGTATGCCATAACACAGGATTATCCTAGTTTGTGTATATGTTGTCCAATCAGGAAATACCAAAATTTTGATACATATAAGCCCTATTTAATGTTATGATATTGTTATGTTTGTTACGGATTAAAATAAATTTGATTTCATTCATCAACGAATCATCCTACTGGATGAGATATTGCGCAATAAAATAATTGCCCAAACACGGCCAGATTTGAACCCATTGCGGGTTCGGAAAGCGAGTTGCTTCCACTAGACTACTAACTACATTTTCTCATTTAGTAGTTCGAGAATCATTATATCGGTACGTACAAGTACTAAAATCACAAAATTACCTTGAACTAAGTACATGTGTTTTGCGCGTTTTGTCCTCATTTGAATGCTCCAATAATTTTAATGATAATCAACTCCACTACAAATGAAATTGACCTTGAATGTTAGTGAACTGCTGTGGTGTGGTGGAAACGCTTATGTGGGTTTGCGGTTTGATACCCGCATCTGGACAAACATGTCTCAAAAATATAAAAAGAGTAGAGCTCTTTGTGAAGGGCTCATGTGGGGAAGAACTACCACCATGGCTTTTTCAGCCGCCAAACAGCAACGCTTTTGTTGTACTGAACACGAAAAACGAGCAAAGGGGTAATCAGAGTTGCCAAATATTATATTTGGCATATAACAGCATATCCCAGTACCAAAAACACTAAATGGCGCAATTATTATTTTTTCTAAGAGAAAATCTACGGTGCACGACCGGATTAGAACCTCTACGATCAGAAACCGCGGTCACTTCCACTAGACTACGAACAGTAACTATAAAAACACGCAATACTAGTTTCCAAATTTTTCTAGAAGGTAATAGCTATGGCCACCATGGCTCGATGACCTACTGCGCTTGCGTCAACTGTGCTTAGCTGCTTATGTAATTTTTAAAAAGTGTGTAGAATCATAGATCAAGCACATAGCAACGCTAAAAAGAATTACAAATATTTTTATAATGGTCCAAATGTTATTATTTGAACTCACGATCTTTGTGTTTTTCTTAAGTTAAGTACATAAAAGATAAAAATAGTGTTATGAAAAATATTTCCTCAGAATGAAGCACAAAAGTGCTATGATAGCCCGAAATCAAAGCTCAAACTTTGTTTATGTATGCGGCATTATCTTGCGGTTCAACATGTGGACATGTTTGTATTGATGTGGATCAGTTGAGCTATCCCTAGATCGTTCGCAACGGTCTGCAGATAGCTGACCTGTTTCATATGCATTTTTTACTTATATAGGTACTTTTTTGTATACATACATAAACACATAGTATGTGTTGTCATTATTTAATTTTGTAGTTGTCTTTGTTGTCTCTTTTACTTGTGTTTTTATGTGTTTTATGGACGTATGTATGTACCTTCTTACCTACTGTCTGAAATAAAAGTATTGAATTGAATAAAATATTAAATAACACCCAGCCAGAGAACAAATATCCATTTTCATCACACAAAATTAAATGTTTGTTCTCGGTGGGGATAGAACCCCACGCCCCACAGCGCAATAAACAGAGCTACTACCAACTACCAACTGAGCTGTGAAAGCCGTCAGTTAATGACAGCTTCATTTAAAATTCGATGTAATATCCTCCGTATCCTCCATATGTTCATAATGATTGGCAAACTGAACGAGGATGAACCTCATTAGTGTTGAAACTTATTTGCACGAGTTGATTGATTCAACAATTACTGCCATTGCAGAAGTAAACGTAACTAACTATAGTACAAAATTGGTTGTTAAAATAGTCATTATTGTAAGAACTTAGTTATACTATGTAAAAAAGAGTAGTAGAGCTCTTTGTGAAGCTAAATTTCTGCCGCCAAGCAGCTTTGCTGTGTTTTGGTTTGAAAGATGTGGTTGCTGGTGTCATTTGAAGAACAGGCAAGCACTCCTAACATAATTATGGATTCATATCAGTGCATCGCAGAGTACGATACCACAATAAGGTAGGCCATTCTGAAAAAATATAATAAGTAAAAACTGACGTACTAAACAATACATTACATTTTGCACATGCCCACAATTTGAACCTACATCGCGAAACATCGTAGGTGTTTAAAATTTTTATAACATTTATTAATGATATTTTCGTCCTTTCGTGTTAGACCGTCCTGTTCACGGAACCCGGGACTGATAATAATTACTTTACTCATAGTAAGAACAGTTATTTGTTCTTAATTATAATATAAATTAGACGGTATTAAGCGACGTCAGTGGCGCAGCGGGAGAGAGTCCGCCTGCGACGCAAGTGGTTGCGGGTTCGATTCCCGCCTCAGAACAAATTTGTGTACGATCTGCAGAAATTTGTTCCGTTGGTCTGGGTGTTTTCGATCTTGCTCTCCACGGCCTCTCTAAATCATTAGGGCCACATTAGCTAGCGGAAGTCCCCCGACCTTCCACCTTTCCCTTTTTATTTATTTATTAGCGAGCTACTGCCTTCCTAGAGAACATCGGGTGGCTGAACTAGCATCCACCACCCAACACAAAGGCCCATCAGCGGCCCACATAAGCGTTGTTTAAACCAGTCCACTCACCAAATACCTGCAGCGAGATGGGCTGATGTTGCAAACTTCGTGGACCAGAGCTGGATGAGACAAGTGCAGGCCTGTCAACAGTGGCGAATCGAGAGAGCCTATACCGAGCTGAAGTTGGGCTGTGATGGACGATGATGACGAAAGCTGAGCTTGCATGGTATGGCCTATGTCAAGTCAATTTATTCAGGCTTTTTCACAGCAATCAAATCACAATTTCCTCAGGCTTTTCATAATAATGTTGAACAGTGGTAGTCACGTAATATAATTTATCATTCTTTAAAATCCTAATCCTATAACAGGTAGGCATTATTACTTATCAGCACAGATTTATATCGCTCGAAAAACAAATTGCCAAAACTATTTCCTCTGATAAACAGCTACCTATTCTATGTATAGATTGTGGCGGGTATCGTGTTTTGTACACTTGGTGTTTTGGATCTTGCTGCTGCCGCGCGATCCAGAACGCGTCGAATCGGGCGGTGTGGATCCGCCTAACTTGGCACACTCATCATCTAAGTCAGCGCGGATCCACATAGGTCGTGCTTTTGTTATTTACGGATATAATTCACTGCTGATTTTAAGATGTCAAGAGGCAATATACTTACTTATATTATAAGTTATTGCCAATCACACCAAAGATACTGTAAAATTATTGAAACGAAATGCCACAACTGTGACAAACTGCGATAAACATTCTCCGTAAGCCGTAAGCACCCTGTTTCTGTATGAAATAGGTTATCCGAAGCTGTAATTGTAATTGGCATCGAAAAGAACAAGTAACAAAAAATAAAATAAAAAAGTTACAGCAGAAATCCAAGTCATTATTTATAATCAACTCATCAGTGAACTTAAACAGGTTGATGATGAATGAAATGAATGACAATTTTTAAAAAATGAAATGAATGAATGAATGATAGCCTCCAAATAAGGCCGATCAGGTCCTATACCTAACCCTTAATCTAAGCCATGACAACTGTGATGGCCTCAAAACAATGCTAGCATATTCTATATATTCAAAACTTTGGGTAATAATAAGTATAAAGTACATAATCTAAAGTTTCCTTTCTGGAATCAGCCTCACCAATCATTTCAGAAATGTATTGTGATTCAGATTTCAGTCGTTCGTTCCGTTGTTCGTCAACCAACCCGTCAGTCACGGACGTAACGCCGTGCAAGCCACTCGTGTCCCGGCCGGTGTTTCGCAGATTTTATCAGTGTCGTGTTTGACGTCGTGCGTGAATATCGAATCGATTTTTTTTAATCCACCAAAGAAACCCAGAAATTGCATTAACTTATTGCGTACCATGTAAGTAAAATTGAGGTTATTTTTTTGCGAAACTAAGGTTTGTTAATTAAATTAGGGAGGGTTATGGTTTCGAGATAATCGAGTGTGCGTGCGTGATTCGTATATCGATTGCACCTTGGTTTGTACAACTTAACAAATTGACTTAAGTACAGAAAATTATTTATAGACTGTTTAGGCATGAATTAATGGCGTCCCTTTAACTATTATACACATTTATTTTAAATCAAAGGGGGTAGATTGGTGTTATTTATTTTTGATACATTCGTATGAAATTATTTATAAACACTTTCATGAGAAAAAGTGACATAACAAGCACATAGCCCACCCTAACCTTGAACCGTTACCTGTGCCTTTGCCCCTGCATTAAAACCTCCCAATTTAATATTGCGGGTACCTCCTTGGTAGGTAAGTAGGTACTAAGAAATCTGATCGGGCGTAACGACGTACCAAGGAATTAGGTTATTTTTGTTAAGGCGTTGGCAACACCTGATATTTCTCTCGCTCGCACGATTCGATATTTTAAAATATATAAAATCACAAAATCCAATTTTGAAAAATCACAAACAACTATTTTGTGTGCAATCACATTGCGCCTAGTTTGGTAAAAATTTTATTTTGATTGATGCAAGTTTTCCTACTCAAAAGTTTGCTTGAGTACGAAAACTAGAAAAGCAAACTTTTAAGTAGGAAAACTTGTACCGATCAAAATGATTTTTTTACTAAACTGTGCGCGATGTGATTGCACACAAAATGGTTGTTTGCGATTTTTCGAAAATGGAATTTGTGATTTTATATCTTTCAAAATGTCGAATTGTGCGAGCGAGAGTCACATTAGCTCTTGTCTTCGTCTTAAAGCCAAATAAGCCAATAGCACTTTTTTATATTAATTTTAACCAACTCGTAATACTTTTCACTGAGTACATATCTATGAATTTGATTACAAAATTATCGTAAATACAGATTGCGATCAAATTCAGCTCGTGCGTTTTCCTAGTGTTTTGCTGGCATTTTGGTAGCTAATAAAATTTATTAGGTACCCTGAAATATAAATTGATGAACTGTATATACTATTTTTTCCAGGTAGGTAGGTATACTTACAAATATAAAATTATGAAGTATGACCAATGATCTAAAATTGTTTTTTTTTTTGAAAAAAATATTCTCGCTCTTTTTTTGAAAACCTAGTACCTATAGGTACAACAGTTCATTTGCTTATATAAAAAAAATTATGTTTTTTATTCCTGTCGTAGGTACTCATAAACGAAAAAACTACGTTTAAGTTTTCATGGCTCAATCACGCCATAATGATTGAACCGATTGGGGTTGTAGTGTAGGGGTAGGGAATGGGATGGAAGTTTTCACAAAAAATATTGATCGTAACCTGTTTTATCCCGATCAATAATCTTCGTAGTCTGTACCTAATGCAATAACAAATTAAAATTATAAAACGAAAAAACTACGGAGGAAATATCTGCTGTTTTCAGCTGGACAAAAATATTATAAATAAAAATGAGTTGCAGTGTTTTTTACATGTTAACCTTTTTCATGTTGATGTTGTAAATAAATAATTACAGTTAAGGTTTTATGGTAGTTTTGAGCACTTGTTCACGTTGCTTGTTCAATAAAACCTATAATAGTTTACACGTGAAAGAAACGCTAGGAAAGTTAGTACAAGTACGGTTATTGACGATCGGAAAATTTTCAGCCAAATGATTTCAGTGTATGTGTGATTGTGTGGGTGTGTGTTACGTATATTTAAACTGAACACAATAATATGTATTTGTGTTTCATTGTAGTATATTTTAAGTAAAATTGTAACTAAATTTCTGTATATCTATCATTATGTAATGTGTCTGTGTAGTTGAATAAATATATTTTCTTTCTTTCTTTTTAATATAATTTTATTAATTGTTGTTCACTTTTGGTTTTTTTAGTTTCAGTGAAATTTTACTTTTATGGATTCAACAATAAAATATGTGAAGTATAGGAATCAATGCAACAAAGCTGTGGAAACCTAAAAAAATCGTTTTTTTAAACATAAGTAATAAGTGAATTTAGAAGAAATCTTGTTGCTTTAATAATTAATGTCAAGTTTTATTAAAAAAATAATTATAAAAAATATATCTGAGTGCATATTAATTAATATGAAAGTTGGAATGAAAAAAGTTGTTTTTTACTGGTTTTGTTCCAAAGATTAAAAATTTCGTTCAATTGCAATCTAAATTATACTTAATTTAAAAATTAATGTCAAAAACATTACAAGTAAATTAAATTCAGTACAGCTGATCCAATACAGTTATTTAATCTACGTCAATACAGATAACCCTCAAACTATCACTTGCTCAAAAATAATGTCAGAGTTGTAGTGCATTGTAGGGCACGGTCCACCAATATTTTGTCATAGTGGCACTTTACAGCATCTTTACGTTCCATCATCAAAAGTCCTTTAAAAAAACTGATTCTTTCGCATGATGACATAAACTCAATTTTTTCTTTAATAAAATGACAGTGATGAGGATAGAGAAAGGTATGCTAAGATGGTTTGGCATGTAGAGAGGATGGATGAAAGAAGATTGACGAAAAAGGTGCATCAGGCGAGTGTGAATGAGACTGTTGGGAGGGGAAGAACTCGGCGGACGTACCTAGATGGCAGATGTTCTATATAGAGAAAGGCCAGATCAAGAGTACCCTAAACCAACGAGCATGTATGAAGCTAAAGAGGTATGTCAGGATCGGAGCAAGTGGAAATCCGTGGTATCTGCCTACCCCTATGGGATAAAGGCGTGATTTTATGTATGTATGAATGTATGTATGAAACGCATTACACACTTGCTGCTTGGTACATGTTGTACGATGACGAATGACAACGCATAAGTAAAACAGAAGGGAGATAAGAAATAATTACATCATCGGAATGTCATGTTATTATCTCTTTTTTCTAACTTCAAAAATATTGACCCAACACGACGAACTATAATTATGAACGCACCACGGGCGAATATGGGTACCTATTCAAAAGAAAATTATTATTGCAACCTTAAGAGGTTGATTCTCTCTGTTTGGATTAATAACCCCTAGTATTTTTGTCTCAATCGTTATTATGATTTGATAAATTGCTGAAATGACCACAACACTGGGTAGATTGGTGTATATCTTCTGAGGTTCAAAATGCTCCAAGGAGTCCAAGACCCGCATTCTGTTGGTGGACACTCCTGAGAAAAATAAATAGTACGAGTACGAGAGTGACATAAGGTTGACAGACGCTCACGATAAACGAATGTCATTTTCATTCATTTCCTGTCATCTAACGAAGCAACATAGCATTTTCATTTTAATTTTTTTTCTAGTGTTATTTTGAGTTGTGTTGTGTTGTGTAATTTTGGTGGTATTTTAATCAACATTACTTGTGGTCTTAGCACAATGTGTAAGCATTTGGAATGAAAGTGTGTGATATCGTGATTTGACCGAAAATGTTTCAAATGTTTCGAAGAAACCGCCATCATTTTCTTCAAAACAATTGACTGACTCGACTTTGGACTGACGTGACTAGAAAGAAACTTATCTACAAAGAGTATAATCTCTGAATCACTTGACATTGGCAAGATTGACTATGACAGGAGCCATAAAAAGAAGAAAGAAGAAGAAATAATTGTTGCACGCAGACAGTGTCCTACAAGCTAGATTACGAATTTAGAGTGAACAAACGGATTATAGTTTAGCATGCTCCACCTCAGACTTTTTTATACAACTAGCTGATGGAACAAGCAGATGACCCATCTGATGTTAAGTGGTAACCATCACCACAAAGCATTTCCTCGTAAGTCACGCACGATAGGAACGTTCCCTACGATGGACTGGACTGGCGGCGATCACACTCTTCAAACCGAAACACAGCAACGCTGACTAATACACATCTTCACTTTCTCAGCCTACAGAACAGAAGACAGAGCTACTACCACACTGTTACGGGTGTCAACTTCGATTGTACCTATAGTCTGAAGAGTAGTAGAGCTCTTTGTGGCGGGCTCGTCCGGGGAAGTACTACCACCACGCCTTTTTCTGCCGCCAAGCAGCAACGCTGTGTTTCGGTTTGAAGAGTGTGGTCGCCGGTGTAATTACAGGCACATGAGGCTTAACATCTATCTGTATGCCTCAAGTTGATGGACGCAGGGCAGTGCATCGTAGGGCACGTTCCTATTGTGCGTGACCTACGGAGCAATGTTTTGTTTATAGGTGATGGTTACCACTTAACATCAGGTGGGCCATCTGCTTGTTCCATCAGCTAGTTGTATAAAAAAAAAAAAGTATCAATTTCATAAGAATTGATTCAAACATTGACTATCAAATTCACAACATCACTTCATGTTTCCGACACAATAGGCTGATAAAATCAACCATTACCTATAAGTTACTGATGCTATTAGAATTGATTATAATTAGTATTGTTATGTAGCTATTAGAATATATTAAAACTTAGTTATAGTCTTGTAGTCAATCGTTATGAATAGTACCGATAAATTACAAGTTATAGTAGTAAGTATAGTACAATAACACAACACATAAAATAATAAATCCAGAAAATATCCAAGCAGTCCCAGTTTGTTACACAGGGTTTGAGGTTATGATTCCTAGGATGTTTCTGTGAGTGCGCTTACGAGCGTTCCGAATTGTTGACAGCTCTGAGCTGTCATAATCACAATATCTAATTCGGAACGCCTGTGAGGTGATGTGAGCGCTGTGATCGATTATAGCCATTTCGGAATGCGGCCTAAATATTCTTTGACGTTATTTTGGTAGCGAACCCAGTACACGCCTACCTGCTCGTATCTTTACAACAGAATGCATCCAATAAACAGAATGCATTAATAACAATCCTGTACTAACAACAGAACTTTCCTGAACCAGCAGTCAAAAAACTGGAGATAAACAAAATTAAATATAAACATATAATAGTAAACATTTTACGGTAGCACGTCAAATGGAAATCCATAAAATCTGAGGATGTATCTACCGTGCTTAATGAATAATGTCGTAAGGCTATTTAATAAAAATGAATATTTAATTTAATCAAAAATAAACACACCGTTGTATTTTGCAAAAAAAAACATTATACAGGAACAGAAATACCTAATCAGTAATAAGGTATTGATTAGTAATGTAATGTGATTAGCAATCACAAATAAGAATTATAAGTACGTAGATACTTGGTACTAAATCTGAGGGGCTATCTACCTTCCGTGTGAATAAACTCGTAAGGCCATTTCATTTAATTGTGATGTCTCCTTTACAGATGCAATGGAAGCCTTGAACTTGGAACATTGATAAGGACCTGACCCAGACTTGTCTACATGGTTCGATAAGCATTACTCAAGAACAAGTGAAAGGGACAATGAACAGTGCAACTGCAACAACACATCAGTTAGTTACTTTTTCTGAATTAAAAATATCGTTGTTTTATATGACTGTGGTGAAAAACATTTTACGATTAGTCTAGAGGTTTCAACTCTAGCTGTCACCGGAAGCGAATGAGAAAAAAGACAGAAAAAAAATTGGTTTCGATATGTTGTCCTATAGATAGTCGCCCTTCTATTTCAAGCCTGTGAACAGAGAAGGTAACCGTTTTTGAAAAATAAACAGTGTGTAACCCGTTATAGTTATTTTAAAGGCCGCGTTGAAAACTACAAATAGAATCCTGATTCCAAAACCATTCAGTCAATAACAAGTTCAGTAAATTTAGATACCAAACTTGATCAATAAATTAAACCTATATGTCATAAAAAAAAAAGAAAAAACCAGTGATCATCAAGTGTCTGAGTATGAACGTTGCACAGTAACATTGTAAAAGGGACAGCAACGCGGAGAAAGTGCAGTGAAAGCGAGATGACGCGTGATTCAGAGATGGAGCTGAGTAACAACAATGTGGTGCCGCTGCTGCCACGCACAACCATGCGACTGGAGTTCTGCAATGTCACATGCACTATGAACTCCTTTTCGATGAACAAATTCCGCATAGGTAAGTACTAACGTACTAAGTACCAAATAAAAGCAACACTTCTATTTCCAAAATTATTTAATTTGAAAATCGAACAATAAGTCGAGAAGAGACAGTTACGCACTGAGAACCCGTATTCAAATTGCTTGAGAACTCCTGTTCGATGAACAAATTCCGCGTAGGTAAATACTAAGTACCAAATAAAAGCAAGTCTTCCATTTTCAAAATTCTATAATTTGAAAATAGAACAATAAGTCGAACAGACAGTTATGCACTGAGAAATAATTTGAGAGAGAGAGAATTTTTACATTCTGAGATTACTCTTATTTACTACTAGCT
Organism: Plemyria rubiginata; assembly: GCA_963576535.1. Lineage (NCBI taxonomy): Eukaryota > Metazoa > Arthropoda > Insecta > Lepidoptera > Geometridae > Plemyria > Plemyria rubiginata. The sequence continues at coordinate 12,549,147 of OY754912.1, read as the reverse complement.
TTTGCTCGCGGCTTCGCTCGCGTTTAAAAGTATTATTATTAATTAGGCATAGTTTTTTGCGGCTTTACTTTTGTTAAGCGTGTTTAAAAAATTGGGGGGTTAAATTTATCAAAATCCTATTGAAGCGGACGTCTTCATCATAGTAGCTCCAATCTTTAATTTCAGTTCAATCAGTCGAAAATCTAAGAAGATTTATACAAACTTTCATTCCTATTTTATCCCCTTAGAGGTGGAATTTATCAAAATCCTTTCTTAGAGGATGCCTACGTCATAGTAGTTTTATGCATGCAAAATCAGCCCGATCGGTTTAAAATTTACAAAATTTCATACAAACTTTCATCCCCTATTTCATCCCATTGGGGGTGGAATCGATCAAAATCCTTTCTTAGCGGATGCCTACGTCATATCATCTACCTGCATGCAAAATTTCAGCCCGATCCGTCCAGTGGTTTGGGCAGTGCGTTGATAGATCACTATGTCAGTCAGTCAGTCACCTTTGAGTTATATATATTTAGACTAGTTGCGCCCCGCGGTTCCACCCGCGCCTTAAAAAGTAGCCTATTTGCTATTCCAGACTATAATCTATCTCTCTGCTGAATTTCATCCAGATCCGATAAGATAAGATAAGATAATGTTTATTTCAGACAAGATAAAAAGTGAAAACACCAGCTTCAGGGGGTCGATTCTAGCCCAGTGATTTTTTTGTCACTCTATATATATATAGCTATAACACGGCAACTGTCAATTTCCTATTGAATTTTGACAGATACCGTGATATATATCTACTGTGACAATAAAGTTACTGGGCTAGAATCGGCCCCCTGACTTTTATGCATCAGAGCATGAATTGGGAATTCTGTCTAAACAATAAACTTTTTCCGCGTAATTTTTTATAATCTTTTACTTGATGATTAATAAATGTTTGTTCTATTAAAAACTAATAGATAACTGGCATTAATACCATGCAAACGATCTAATAATTAGGTCGTTGGCATTGACATGAAGATAGCACCACTTTCTAGGTTTTTAGGTAAAAACTCTCTCTCTCCACACCTTTTTCTGCCGCCAAGCAGCAACGCTGTGTTTCGGTTTGAAGAGTGTGGTCGCCGGTGTTATTACAGGCACATGACGCTTAACATCTGTATGCCTCAAGTTGATGGACGCAGGGCAGTGCATCGTAGGGCACGTTCCTATTGTGCGTGACGATACTACGGGGCAATGTTTTGTTTATAGGTGATGGTTACCACTTAACATCAGGTGGGCCTTCTGCTTGTTCCATCAGCTAGTTGTATAAAAAAAAGGTATTATTTATATTTGTGTGATGATGATGAATCACCTAAATTTAAATCACTAGGTACCTACTTAACTAACTTTATTTATGTCGGGTCAATCGTTCTTTTTTTTTTTTTTATACAACTAGCTGATGGAACAAGCAGATGGCCCACCTGATGTTAAGTGGTAACCATCACCTATAAACAAAACATTGCCCCGTAGGTCACGCACAATAGGAACGTGCCCTACGTTCTTACGTAACAGTGTACAAATACAAAATACTTACATTTATTTACCAAAAACAATTGCATTATAATAGTTAGTGCGGTGAAAGGATTTAAGTGCGTCACGAAAAGGTTCCTTTCGAATATTAAAAAACCATTAACTGATCGATTTGTATCACGTCGTTTTACAGCTAACTATATTATTAATTGTTGATGACTACCTCAAACAATATTTTAACGACCTATGTACCTAGAAACTTTAATTAGTTTACAAACATTCGACATATTAACGATTCCGTAACGATTTAATATCACTAACAAACACTATAAATAAGTTAAGAAGTAGGTAAGTACCTTTTTATAAAAAAAATAAAAGGGGTTACGACTTCCTCACATACCGAGCCTGTAAAGCTGGTCACTTTTTTAAAAAAATAAAGAACTTGACTCTGCCGAGCCCGGTGACAGCGGCTCGCAGTTTCGAGGTGCGATTGGCTATTATTTCATTTTGGGGAGATTGTTTGAAAAAACAACTATCCAGTGACACACATAAACACCACTCGAACACAAATAACACAATAATATAAGGGAAACATGCCCGAATCAGAAATCATTTTGGTATTAGTATGTTTGGCCTTACGTTTAGCTAATACCAAAACGATTTCTGACAGCATTATTTATTTATTCTTTTAAATCCGTCCGTAAATGATTTTTCAAATCTAATATTTGTGAGTTTTCTAAGTTAGTTTTTCCGTCTTGTTCCCGGCTAGATAGTAAAAAAATAATTGTCGCCAGAAAATATCGGAACCAGAAAGCCGATATCAATGGTTAATTATTGTAAACATTCTATAAAATAAAGATTAAAGTCCAGCCATGCCCAGCCTCAAACTAGTTTCAAATGTAGGTGGCTTTGAGTGGGTCAATAAACCTTTACTAGCCATAGAAAAGGCAAGTGTCGTAACTAATCCCTTCACAGGAACCGGAATTGTACGTATTACCAAACTTTCTGGCTGCTTCTAGGCCGAATCTATTTATGAACATGTTTCCGATTCTAACTTGATGGGTTTCTTAAAAAAAATACCTCTAGTTCTTAATCAAACTTTAAGGTATAAGAAAAACTAATCTTAATGATATTTTTGATGAAGATGAACCATTAATATAGTAAAACTTCTAAAATAGTTTTAGTTAGTAGTTTTTAGTAGTAGCAAATACTGAGCCAGGGACCTATTAGCCCATAATTTACACCATTCAGGACTCTGTTTTTTTTCTATTACTTATTATTATTGTTTAGTCTATAAATTATTATCTTTTGTTACCTGTCTCTCTCTCTGTACCTTTGTTTTTTTTTTTTTTGTTATATTGGGTTAATAAATTATTTTTCTTTTCTTTTTTTCTTTTTAAAATAGTATTCTCTGAAAAATTGTTGTTTTCAATATGAAAATAATATGTGGGAGCGAGAAGTTTGACGGCTGCCAGCCTCTCAACAAACAATTGTTATAATAACGCAAGTAATAATCAAAATCATCATTTATTTTCTCTCAGAAAACAATTAATAGGTAATTGTAGACAAACCTTTAGCGCTTAACCTAAAAATGACTTTGTTGACGTCGATTATTTTACAGATTTTGCATATCTTTTCGATTAGTGATCTTGCTTATAATATTTAGTTGTCGTGCTTACAATTATTTCCTAAGCCATTCCTATGAATTTTAGATTTTTTTGATCAGGTTTGTTTACAATTAATGCATCTTGAGTTTGGCCGGGATTTAGACGAAAAATAAACGGCCGTGTTTGCAAATGTTTGCATTTGTGTGATGAACACGGCCGTCATGGATGGAGATCTAACCCATCCGTTGTACACACACAACCCACCGCAAGGCAGTGCATAAAGTCAAAGTCAATAGTTATTTAGATAGATAGATAACTCTTTATTGATTATCACAACAAAATAAAAATAACATTTTAACTTAAAATTGTAATAATTCAATGGGCGGCCTTATCAACAGCAATCTCTTCCAGGCAACCTTTGAATGGACAGGTCTGAACAAAAAAGAGGGGGAGTCTGCTAGAAGTTTATTCAGATAGAAGATATTTATTCAGTGGAATCACCAAAGATCACTGAAACGCCTTAAAACTAGGTGGATCTAGGTACCTACATGCAACCAAGGTCAATAAAACAGGCCATCTACCAAATATGCTTCTTCATCGTTCTTGGATTTTTTAATGCCCTTTCACTTTGACCGCACCATTGTGCTTACAAACGGCTACTGTTGACTCGGCATTAACCTGCTTTCTCTAAGTGCGGATTTCAATTGAGGTCACATTTTTGTGAATAGGCAATTTACCTATCTGTTTGATGATGATGAAAATGTGGATTTGAACGAGAAATGTCTGCGTGTGTTTTCATGTTGGTACGTAATACCAGGTGTCCTAAAAGTCAATTTCGAAGTGTGAACATATTAAATTTCCAGGTAAACTGCAAAGTCCTTAAGAAGTTGAAAATGAAATATCTAGTGTAGGATGACATGCCTAGAGATGGCACAGTAGACATCCGTATCTCCTGTCACTCATGATTATTGAGGATGTCTTATCTAAGAGGGGTGCAACCCACGATGTTTTTGTTTCACCGATTCAGATTCTAATGTTGAAAAAATAGCAAAACCCCCTTCAAAAGACTTAAATTATTTGATGCATTCCTCGTCGTAAAGCACCGATTTTTAGAACACTTATTTTAAGAACATTAAAGATACTTTGTATAATACATATAAGGTACTTTATATAAAATAACTGACGTCTCTGATACACCTTCTAAAGTTATGTCAATTTCTTAAAATTACCTAACGCTGTAATCGAATAGATGAATAATTATTATTATGTAAATCTACCACTTACAAACCAGTTCTAACAAAACAAAACAACGTTAGAAAAGCTTTAAATCGCAGTATTCGGGCAGTTACTCGAGTATTCGGGCTATTCATGCACATAATCTTCATATTGCAATGCTTTCAAACGGTGAAGAAAAACATCGAGAGGAAACCAGTTATTATTCCAATACAGGCGATGGGATCGCAACCCTCACGTATGGAATACCAACTGCTATATGTGGGTATGTTATGTACCAAATGTAATGTTTGGACGTACCTCTGACCCCCCTTAGTATCTTTAAAAAAAAGTCCTAATCCTAAGTATTTTGAGGGGATAACTACCGTGCCTGGGGATTAAAGTCTTGAATCTGTTTCTGTTCGAATATCTGCGATAGATACCAAGCCGAGTTTGTTGCCTGTTCTTCTCGGCGTTGGTCGCGTGGCACTAGTCACCTAGTTTCAAATCACGTTTCAAGATGATCTTTGTGATTTTATTGAATAAACATATTTTGACTTTGACTTTTGACTTTGTTCTATAAATGTCATCATCAGCACGAAGAAATCCACTAGGCATATCCCACCCCCTTTAATGTTTCCTGGAAGCACGATTTTGAGCCGTCTCCATCCACCAACTTCCCGTGATATATATGAATTAGAAACTTTTCTATTATTCCTCGAGTATTACTTGTTCATTGAGGTGAATGGATTCATGGATGTAGTCGTTGAGGAGAACCAAGGTAGCGGACATAGCTCTCTGGATCAGCAAGTTGGAGTTGACAATGGGCAGGTCATATAGCTCGAAGAACTGACGCCCGCTGGGAAATAAAGGTTCTTGAATGGCGACCACGAACAGGAAAACGAAGCGTGGGACGCCTTCCTACCCGATGGACTGACGACATTGCTAGGACCGCGGGAAGTCGGTGGATGGAAAGGGCTCAGAATCGTTCTTCCTGGAAACGTATAGGGGAGGCCTATGTTTTTTTTTTTTATACTACTAGCTGATGGAACAAGCAGATGGCCCACCTGATGTTAAGTGGTAACCATCACCTATAAACGATACATTGCCCCGTAGGTCACGCACAATAGGAACGTGCCCTACGATGCACTGCCCTGCGTCCATCAACTTGAGGCATACAGATGTTAAGCCTCATGTGCCTGTAATTATACCGGCGACCACACTCTTCAAACCGAAACACAGCGTTGCTGCTTGGCGGCAGAAATGGCGTGGTGGTAGTACTTCCCCGGCCGAGCCCTTCACAAAGAGCTCTACTACTCTTGATGTCGTGCAGTGGACTTCTTTAGGCTGATGATGATGATGATTGAGGGTAATTGAACAAGATTGCAATTTACGATAAGAGCAACCATTCAAATTGTATGTAAAAAATAGTTCCTATTGATGTAGGTACCTATATACTTTTTGTAAGTATGTTGTGGTGTGTATAAGTGTATTTTTTATTAATCTAGCCTGTCCATTACCGCTTCAACATGCCAAAACTTTACTAAGGAAGTAGGTTAGACACTTAAAAAATATATCTAACAATATGTAGTTAGGTACCTTCCATCATTATGATGTAATTTGAAGCAAACTAATGCGGCCGGAAACGGGAACAGTAAACAATCAGCCCTCATCCAAATGGCCATTTCATGAACATTATGAACTAGAGAAATCACGCGTCATGATTTATTCTCATTTTTTTTGTTGAAAAAAAAACGATGGGACAAGCAGATGGCCTGATGTTATGTGGTCTGCCCTGCGTCCATCAACTTGAGGCATACAGATGGCCTGATGTTATGTGGTCTGCCCTGCGTCCAACCACTTGAGGCATACAGATGGTCTGATGCTATGTGGTCTGCCCTGCGTCCATCAACTTGAGGCATACAGATGGCCTGATGTTATGTGGTCTGCCCTGCGTCCATCAACTTGAGGCATACAGATGGCCTGATGTTATGTGGTCTGCCCTGCGTCCATCAACTTTAGGCATACAGATGGCCTGATGTTATGTGGTCTGCCCTGCGTCCATCAACTTGAGGCATACAGATGGCCTGATGTTATGTGGTCTGCCCTGCGTCCATCAACTTTAGGCATACAGATGGCCTGATGTTATGTGGTCTGCCCTGCGTCCATCAACTTGAGGCATACAGATGGCCTGATGTTATGTGGTCTGCCCTGCGTCCATCAACTTGAGGCATACAGATAGCCTGATGTTATGTGGTCTGCCCTGCGTCCATCAACTTGAGGCATACAGATGGCCTGCGTGTGATGCGGCAACACACTTCTACAAACCGAAACACAGCAACGCCGCTTGGCGGCAGAAAAAGGCGTGGTGGTATTTCTTCCGCGGGCGCGCTCTTCACAATGAGCTCAATTACTTTTGAAATTATTTGCAAACTACTACTACGACTTGTCGTGTCACTACACTAACAACTACTACTCCTAGGCTTTGATCGCGAGCTACTAGCACCTAGAGTCACCTAGCTTTGGTCGCGAGCTACTAGCACCTAGAGTCACCTAGCTTTGGTCGCGAGCTACTAGCACCTAGAGTCACCTAGCTTTGGTCGCGAGCTACTAGCACCTAGAGTCACCTAGCTTTGGTCGCGAGCTACTAGCACCTAGAGTCACCTAGCTTTGGTCGCGAGCTACTAGCACCTAGAGTCACCTAGCTTTGAAACGTTTCAAACTGATCCGTATGATATTATGATATACCATATACATATAAAAACGCAACAGGTATAGTTACTGTAGTACTGTTGTTTTTATAAAGAACATAGATAAAATAAAAAATAAATATAAATAATGCTGGACAATCCACACAGCACCATCTAGCCCCAAAGTAAGCTACTCAAAGCTTGTGTTATGGGTACTAGATGACTGATATATTTAATACATTATATACTTACATAGATCGATATTTTTTATTATACATAGTAAACACCCAGACCAACGGAACAAATTTCTGCAGATCGTACACAAATTTGTTCCGAGGCGGGAATCGCAACCTCTAGCGTCGCAGGCGGACATCGCCCGCTGCGCCACAGAGGTCGTTATGTTGTCGAGATGTTTGATTATCTGTCTGTTAGGAATAAGTGATATAAACTATTCCTATGGTAACCATCAGGTGGTTACCATAGGAATAGCTTTGCTTAGTTTGGGGCAAGACTATATTATTATGGCGTTGCGAAACGTCGTCCAATATTTTTATACAGTACATAGAAGAGAAAAAGTTATAAATAATCACTGTAACGATGTAATACGTATCTTAGTATTTTCACATAGGTCACTGCAGTTATTCTAAATACCAACTCTCGAGTTTACGTAAGACTGCCGATAAGGCACCCCAAAAAACAAAACAAATACGCACCTACCCATACAAAAATCCGGCGACATCCTTGAGGTGCATTTGAAAACATTACGTACAACGCTTGCTCGTACAGCGATGAACTTTGAGATGTAGAAGAGAAGCAGCTATGCTATGTGAGTCACCGATATATCCATTCACGGGCGTGTTAGGTACCTACCTACCTACCAGTTGTTTCGTAATAGCCAAGTGCGAGATGAGTGCAAAGAAAGTAGTTTCGCTTTCTATAGACGCTGACGTAATTTCATTTGCAAAAATAATTATGGCATATAAAAAAAAATCAAACTAAATTAGCCCCAAAAAATAGTTAAAAAGTTTTACTGATTTTCAATGCATATAAAATAACATAAAAACTGAGATATCTACGTTTCGTTTGCGCGGGCCTGGGTAAATTTTGTATGGATCACCATGACCATTTTTCTTGAATCTAATTTCGTAAACAATGATACCGGCATACAGAACTTAAAAAAAATGATAACGTAGTTAGCAGTAGGTGTATCCTACCTCCTGTACCTTTTGTCTGATGATGAATACACTTCTGGTTTGTAAGGTTCAATATGTTTTTTAGACTATCACACTTTTTATCAAAGTTTTTAACTTTATTTGAAGATCCGCGTTGATCTTTAGGTACACTACTATCAGCAAAGTATTTAAATAAATAATAAGTTCAACGTTCATGTACAAATCGTGCAACGCGTGATTCGCGATGCAATGCTTTGTTAAGTGACTAGTAGCGCCCCGCGGTTTCACTCGTGCAGATCTAAATCCCGGTATACCCACGAAATAAAAAGTAGCATATGTGTTATTACAGAATATAATATATCTCTCTGCCAAGTTTCATCCAGATCCGTTCAGCCGTTCCGGCGTGAAAGATTAACAAACATACATCCATACTCACAAACTTTCGCGTTTATAATATTAGTAGGATGATTAATAATTTACATTAGCTACTACTATTTTCGTATCCGTGCATTAGGTGATCTGCTTGTTTTAACAGCAAGAAGTTAAAAAAAACCTAATAGAACCCGTTATCTGTACTTTGTTAGTATAATTGCTATCAAGAAGTAAATAAGAAATTAACATAATGATCAAAATTTATTTATTTATTTAATCAGAACGGCACAGCCATTTACACTAATTAAAAATAGACAATAAGATTAAGAAATAGTAATAATAGAATATAAAATAAAACTGAAAACTGAAACAGCTTCACGACTTTCCCCAGGCACGGTAGATATCCCTTCAGATCTCCCAGTACCAAGTAGGTACTAATTCAAGATTCTTTGAGGATGTCTAAGGGGGGTAGTCAGAGGTACGTCCAAACATTACATTTGGCACATACCCACATTTTGCAGTAGTTAGTATTCCATACGTGACAGGTTGCAAGCCCATCGCCGCTGTTAGAATACTAACTGGTTTCCTCACGATGTTTTCCTTCACCGTTTAAGAGCACTGGCATTGCGCACATAAATTTTTCGATAGAAAAATCCATTGGTGCACGACCGGATTCGAACCTGCGACCTTACGATCGGAAGGCGGGGTCACTCCCACTAGACCACCGGTGCCTTAATATAAAATAACAGGAAATAATCAAAGAAGGAAGAAAACAAAATTCAAAAATGCAAAAAGCAGGAATTTAAAATACATATAGCAAACATTACGTACATAAAGAGTGTAATGAAAACTATGTCAGAAAAACTAAAAAGAACCATAAATAATAAAACATTTAATTCGCTTAAATTAAAAAAATAAACGTAATAGTAATAATACATACAATAAAAGACATATAAAATAAAAGAAAATTCCCCGTTCATTAGCATATTAGTCGTTCGTTCAAAAGAGATAGCAGAGGGAAAAATAGCCGCATGTAGGTACTTGTACATACATGCGTCATTCTAAACCACAAAATGATAAAACAGAATGTCGGTGGATGAGTGATTATTACCGAACAAAACAAAATAACGTTTGAATTTGAAACAAAAGAGGTTGGCGACCGACGCGCGCAACGGTCGCATAGTATTATACCGTGCTAAATGGATATGAGTTTGTAGCGCCCTGCGGTTTCACCCGCGTAGTTTTAAATCCTGGTATTCCCGCGGAATAAAAAGTATACTCGTAAGTCGATCGCGCATGTGGTTGGCGCAGCCCCCGTGTCAAGAGGAAGGCTTGAGTTCAAATAACATTCGGATAGTAATTTTTTTATAAATATTGAAAGGAAGAGTGCCTAAAAATTGTGCTTAAATTTCCTAGTGCTTAAAACTCCACTTACAATAGAAAAAAAATATTATTTCAATAACTATTTTATTTATCATCATTCTCTACCTTCGTACGTAATTTAATTTCTAGCTGAAATTCGGATTTTACTGATCTTCTCGTTTTCTTTATGCTCCTACTCATAAGTAGCACCTACTTATTTTCTCATTCTAAAAAAAAGTAGAATGCCAACCTCGGGAATAATGCTAAATATTATTAAGCTCAAGTTACGTAGGTATTTGAAGTCCTCGCTGCGCTTAGGATTCTTCATTAGAACCCTCGCTATGCTTGGCGTTCTACTTTAGAGTGAGTCAAAGTCAAAATTTATTTATTACGGTGTTCGCTCCAAAGGTTCGCTTTGCTTCGTCTGGATTTAAAGGAACACTTTCGCCTTTAAAATAATTGGTTGCTACCTTGGTAAACAATCTACTATTATTTTACCATACAAGATTCGCAGCATGTAAGAATTATATGCAAGTTCAAATAAGGTAGGTATGTAATAAATTTATCACTGCTATAGGTATGTCAATTGTTTTCATTACAATTTATTAGAGTTGCTTCAGATTAGATCAAGGCAAACCTGGCTTAACTACTCGTACATTTATTAGCAGATAGTTTTATTTTCTTACAACATTAAAAATGAGCATTATAGGATAATGTTATTAGTTTATTTCATAGAGGTTTTTCAGGGCTTTATGCCGAACTTTCAAAAAATGCAACACCCATCACAATGTACCTACATCTAAAAATTTTAGAAAATAATTTAAAATTAAATCAACATTGTTCCCTGGTGTTGTTGTTGTCTATGGGCGACGGTGACCGCTTACCATCAGGCGGGCCGTTAGCCCGTTTGCCTATCTTTTACATAAAAAAAAGAAAAAAAAAAAAACATTAAATTAGTTGTAATTTCTGGCAACACTATCTAGCCATAGATTATGCATATGCGTCGAAAGGAACCATAGTTTAACCAAAACAGAACTAACAGCTATGTTCATTTGTTCATTACACAAAATATGTTTGTTCTCGATGGGATCGAACCCAGACGTGGGATTTGCTGTGGCTTGCAAAGCAATATTATAAAGATGATAGTTACCACTTTACATCAGGTGAGCTTATCCTATCAGCAAGTCATATAAAAAACTATAACATTACTTTTGCAATGTCTAAGATTTATACATACCTAATATGTATAAATCTTAGACATTGACAATTATTTATTGTCTGCAAGATCACACACAACGTACCTAATTATAAATCGCAATGACTTCATGTATGTAGGGTACCTACGACGTTATCTCATCAAAACCTTGAATATGTTTACAGTTTAGCATGTGTGCGAAATAACAGGGAATGATAAGCCACCCCGACAGACGCGGAAGTTTTAGGGCAACAGCTGATAATCGTGTATCTTGTTGTCTCTGTCATTTCGAAACAATGTGATGAAAGGATTTTAAGTGCCTCTCGAAAAGGCTTCTTTCGAGCACTTGACACTTTTTTTCTTTATAGGTTTTAACGCCAAGACGGTTTCCTCACGATGTTATCCTTCACCGTTTAAAACTACTGTGGAGATAATTAAATCACTACATAGTATAAAACAAAGTCGCTTTCTCTGACCCTATATCCCTATGTCCCCATGTCCCTATGTATGCTTTTATCAGCATCTTCTTTAAAACAACGCAACGGATGCGGTTTTTTTTAATAGATAGAGTGATTCAAGAGGAAGGTTTATATGTATAATACATGCATGATATGTTCACCCGTGCAAAGCAGGGTCGCACGGGCGGGTCGCTAGTTCATTTATAAATACCATTTTAAATACTAACATTTTTTCATACGCCAAATGTAGGCAACCAAAGGGCAATGATACGAAATACTATCTTGCTACAAACACAAACATAACGCCCCTAAAACATGGATCGACAACCTGCGGCTCGCAAGCCGCATACGGCTGCGGCTCTTTGGATATAATACTGCGGCTCTATAGTTCCATACGCAAATATTATTTATTTTATAAAAAAAAACATTAAAAAGTCGTTCTCAATCGTTTAACGCATTCCTTGTTGGTTCTTTAAAACTTTGAAATTATGTAAATAATAAATTTAGACTGGTAAAGTCTAACGTTCAAGAGTTTCCTTCAAAAACTTTTGTTCAAAAATTTTCACTCAAAAGTTTACCGACCCCTGCCCTAAAGCAAGAAACATGATAGCAATATGAAAAATGAAACAAAACACTGCTGAACATAATGGCTGTATTAGTAATCGATCTGTCCAATTTCGCTATTTTCAAACACTTTGACATTGGAGTGGAACAACTCGTCCGAGTACTTCTTCTTCTTTTTTATAGCTCCTGTCTGTGAATGTCTAGACAATCTTGCCAGTGTCAAGTGATTTGTAGATAAAAGTTTCTAGTCACTGACGTTCAAAGTCAATTCAGTCAATTGTTTTGAAAAAAATGGCGGCGGTTTCGATAAAATCACGAATACACTTTCATTCCAAACTTTGGGCTAAGACCACAAGTAATATTAGTTTAAATGCAAAATTACACAACACAACTCAAAATAACACTAGAAAAACAATCAAAATGAAAATGCTAAGTTGCTTCGCAAAATGACAGAAAACGAATCCATAAGCGACGTACAAAATCTATTTCACGCACTGACGCTCTTCATACATACTGTTTCTACGCAGCTGACTTGCGTAATATTTTTGGCTATAACGATTTAAAATTAGCGCGAATGCCCCCAAGTCGTATATATAGGTATGCTTGTGGCCTTCGCATGGTGGCCTAATGATATATTTTTAACCATTCCCTTTCAGTTACAAATAATTTACAGGATAACTACGATGAAATATACTTAAGTTACATTTCAACTACTTACGTTAGGTACTTATGTTATATTTCAACGTAGCAGGAGTCCTGCTACAATGAAATATAACATAATCGTTTTCCTGTTACAGGACAACGATTATCTCTAAGAAGAAATAACCATAAGCCTTCAAGCTGTATGGTTTTGTAATGAGAACTTGTACTCCTTTCAAAAGGTCAGCATCTTATCTGCTTTTATTTAAATCTTTAATAAGATCTCAATTAGAATACGCCACGTTTGTCTGGAACCCGCACTACGATAAATATAATTGTCAACTTGAAACAGTCCAACGTAAATTCTTGCGGTCCATGACCTATCGCATTTGTCGTTCTAAGTTCCCATACACCACACTTTTAGATAAATTTTCTTTACAAACACTTAAGATGAGAAGATTGCTTCTGGATCAAATGCTGTTATATAATATATGTCATGACAAATTCGACTGTAGCAAACTAGTCAATCAAATATGTATACACATTCCACATCGCTGTTACCTACGAGAGACTCGCAAACGTTACTTGTTCGCTCCCACTCCTTGTAAAACGAACGCTGGTAAGCGTGCACCTTTGCATAGAATCATGAATCAATATAACATGCATTTCACAAACACTGAATTCTTTGCAACCTCACCCGGTTCGTTCAGAAAAAACATACAAGATATTATTATGTCTTGTTTAGATTATAAGTAAGTCAAGTTCAAATCTGTATAATTTTAGGTGGATAGGTGGGTGGATGTATTGGCTGTATTCTTATCAATTGCAGACCAGTACACCTACATACCTACCCTCTCTCTCTTTCTTCTTCATTCATACGTTCATGCCGCCCGATATTTGTACTTACCTTATTTGCGGATAACGGTGCTGATTGCACTTGAAGAACTACATTATATACTTAGTACCTATTTATTGTAACATGTGAGTGTAATTGTTTGTTATCCTAAATAAAAACAAAAAAAAAAAAAAAAAAAAAAAAAAAAAACCACTAAGACAGCTAAGGAAACAACACTAATTACTAAGTACCAACTCAAGATTCCTTGAGGATGTCCAAAGGGCGTAAGCAGACGTACATCCAAATATTACACATAGAATTATTCAGAAGTTTGTATTCCGTAAGTGACAGGTTACAAGCCCATCGCCGCTATTTGAATACTAACTGTTTACCACACAATATTTACCTTCACCGTTTGAGAGCAGTTTACTCGGGGCATTCCTCGAATCGAACCGCACCTAAATGAACCGCACCTAGGCTAAGCGCACCCAAGTACTTCTTCGAAGCGGGTGCGCTTCGCCTAGGTGCGGTTCATTTAGGTGCGGTTCGAGGAATGCCCCGTTTACTCGACTGGATTCAAACTCACAACCTAATGACAAGAAGGCCACTAAACCACCGCTGTTCTACAAACAAGGCGTTCTAGGTAAGTAAACGCAATGAAACTGTGGCAATAAACCTCTTAAATTTGCACTAAACACTGACCTAATGGCCTTTAATGGTATAGAACGGGAGATAGTGGAGATTTTCTTTCGTCATACATTAGCACATAGTTATATGCACGTGTCGTAATGACCGTGCCATCCCTGAGGATTATGGCTGAGTGCTAAAGATGCTGGGCAAGAATATGGCTGATAGGCTCACCCGTTTATTTGTTATGCACTTCAGCTCAAAGAACTTAATTACTTAGCATCAGGTGGGACATTTGCTTGTTGCATCTAGTTGCATAAAACAACTAATCAACGTTCAAAAATACGCAAATAATATAAATATTCTAATGTATTGGTCATTGATAAGATTATTTTATCATATTAAATCAGTATGATGTAACAATGTTGTTGCTAGGTCTCGCGCTACATTGCTCAGACTCTTATCATAGCATATCACAGAGTGCTCAAGTTTAACGACCTGAACGTATGACAATAATTACAGTAGGTATTAAATAAATATACTGGTAATGTGTGAATAAACCGCGAAAAGGTCCCCGTATCGTCATTTAATTTATACGACCTAACTGCCGTGAACTACGAGAGTTATAATGAGGCCGGCAACCGTCAAACAACTTCTTGCTAGTCCATTTTAACATTTTAAAGGATAAAAAGTATCAAAACTCTTTAAAAAAAACGGACTTCAAATTCATTGGAAAGTACTCTCATCACTATCACTATTACTACATAGTCGCTTTCTCTGTCCCTTTAGAAATATCGAAGGAAAAATACATATATACATGGATAGATACACGCCAAACACACAACCCTCGCGGCACTCGGGTAAAAATCACTGAACTTATGTAAAATCGCAATGAACTTATTTGTTTGAAATCACATTGTAAATGAATGGTGGATGGAAAGGGCTCAGAATAATTCTTCCTGGAAACGGATAGGGGAGGCCTAGGTCCAGCAGTGGACTTCTGTAGGCTGATGGTTATGATGATGACATTGCAAATAGTTCAGTACAAATATAATTTAGATCCAAACAAGTTCCTACTAAGAAGTTCGCATATAGTACCTACGAAGTACAGAAAAAATACAACATTATTAGTACTTGGTAGGTACAATAGAAAATTATGTAACATGCAAATCAGTAGGTTGGTCATCAAATCAGTATCATGCAATCAATTCAACAGGTACTTTTAAGCTGTTGACCGTTCAAAACTTTCTTTACCAAAATGGCAACTACATACTTATAAATAAAATAAACAGTGAGTAACAACTGTTTTTCTTATTCTTGTAGCGTAGCTTCCAGGTCAATATGTCAAATATCTTACCTACTCAATTCATGCAAAGTTGAATACAACAGAATTCCATTGTTCAATTTGGAAAAAAACTGTAGGTTTGAGTTCGATAAACCTACTCCTGAATACATGGTAATTTTCTTTTGTTCAATAATATTATTGCATTATTAAGACCATTGGTATAAGTATAAAACGGGCTAAATTATGCTAAAAATTACTAAAGTATTTATAAAAGAAAATGCTATTATATATTTATTCTTTCTTCTTCTTCTATCTGGGTCCTATATAATACCTGCAGTCGGCTACACTTCAAGCTACACACCCAATACGCTACATACAATGCGGTTATTCATAGCGGACTACGGGCCGATGGCAGGTGACTCATTCATTCTATAATCATTTCTAAGCCCTAACTGTTTAGTCTGATTCGTAACCGTGTGTACCGTTAAAAAATACTTTGTTTTAAATACTGTTTCTAGCCGTATTACCTGCATGAATAATAGAATACTAGACACTATGAAACGTCTATTGTTCTCGACTCCAAAAAGTTGGCCAGGGTTTCATAAGGTTAAATCATTTTACATACAAAGTCCTGTTTCTATGTTGGTATATCTGTCAAATGATGACAGTTCCTTATTAGGTTGACAGCAACTGAACTTGGTTTATTGGACTTATTACCTGATAGTATTTGCAAAAAATAAAAATGGAAACGAAAGATTGTTATTTATTTCAGTGAGCCTTGGTGCTTGAAAAATTGTTCTATTTCGTTTCACTAAAGAAACTTACATAACATGGGGCTGATATTCTGTATCTACCTGTCTCTCACAAGTGCGAATGAAAGGTAAAAATTGTTAGCAAAAGTGTGCGAGTCTCTCTCGCGATGATAAGCGCCGCTTCATTGGCACAAGTTTGATCTTTCGCAAAACCTTAGCCTACAAAAAAAACAATTATTTCGTAAAAACAACCACCACTAGCACGGCTGTGGCTACAGGATCAAAGCCATAGGTCACAGGAATGAATTCGAGCCCCTGACCCTAGGTTCAGAAAACGGTATTTCTACAACTAAACTACCAGCCATTGATAACTTGTTGTCGAATGAATACGCGTTGTGACGCTAACCTAATGCATTCATCATTTACACTCGAATAGATACAGAATTAAAGCTAAACAAAGCCAAAGAAAAATGACGCTTACTTCAAGGACATAAACGCGAGCAGTGTATGGTGTAGCCTGATGCGTATCCGTGTGGACATGATTTATATTCATCAACACACATCAGCCATTATTGGACATCAGCAATCGGACACAAACCAATTGACTAAATTGAAATGCATTTAATGCCGGCGCTACACATGGGATTCAACTTTACGTCCAAGCTTGGCTGGCTCTAATTTCGATTAACCAAACTATCGATATAGAGAAAAATCTGAGAGTATGTTGCCTTGCTTGGGTAATTCAGTCTGATTCATTCGCTTATTTTTAAACAGACGTCATAAAATTCATATATTTTGTAGTTGTACGTTACCAACTTGGTTGTACTATGTCAGACCGACTCGCCCTTACCTTTTTTATAGGCACCTAATTATACCTCTATTTGAAAATGTAGGAAATTCCGACATTGTGGAGTCTGCTCAATAATTAGACAGTGAATTGTCATTAATTCATCGCACAAATCGCATCGCGTAATTTGGGTTATTCCTCACCAAGCTGAGGGGCTTGGTGAGGAATAACTCAAATTACTCGGTGCTGGAGAATAAAGCAAGATCTTATTACTTCTCTAAATACTTCCACCGTGTATTGAAAAATACTTTTATTAGTTAAGTGATCAAAAAATGAAATAAAAAACTGTTTTAAAGAAATCTTGAATAGAAAATATTCATTGGCTTTTACTTGTAAAAAAATAATATAAATCAGCATTGATAGGGCAAATTTTAAAGCTAAGTTAAAACAATGTGTTGCAAATTAATAGAAAAATAATAAATTCACAGATCAATATAAAACAAATGTTGGCTTTTACATGTAAAAAATAATATAAATCAGCATTGATAGGGCAAATTTTAAAACTAAGTTAAAACAATGTAGTATAAATTAATAGAAAAATAATAAATTCATAGAATAATGTAAAAAAAAAATGTTTATTTTAACATAATAATAATCAGATAACACTATTCATAAAAAATAATATCAGGGAGGTTAGGACATACATAAAATGCGCACATAGTTTTGCAAACTACGGATTAAAAACATGTTTAATTATATTGAAGTGCGTTCAATCATCAGAATACATATTTACAAATTACTTAAATAACATTTCCTCAATTGCCATTTTAATGTTATGAGGAATCATGCTAAAGCGCATGACATGAATGCCTAATTTTTAAATGTTTTTCATAAAAATGAATCACAAACTTTGTAAGTGACGTAAAATCAAACATGGAAGATTTCTAATCTAAACATAAAATAAAAATATATTTTAGAGAACATTCCACAGTCTGGGGCAGACAGAAGGCAGGGTTATATCAACCGAACTATACCTATAATATTATAGATGTTTGTTCTCCGTCTGGGTATTATACAAATTGTAAGTCCTTTATGTACAAAAAGTATATGTTTTATTTCAGCTATGTATCTGGTTCCCAAATTATACAAGCTTTGCTTAGTTGGGGGTTAAATAGTTATATGGAATATTTAATTTCCTCACGAGAACAAAGGTTTTTGTGAAGAACCTCGATTTTTCTTTAGCTTATTTTATCAGTAAGTCCATGGATCAGACAAATAATAGGTATTTGTTATACAAAAGTGCAAAGTTGCTTTTTAACCGCGTGTTCAATTTTGATGACCGAGCAAGCGAAGGATTCTAAAATTTAATCACGAGCGCAGCGAGTGATTCAAAATTAGAATCCTGAGCGTTAGCGAGGGAATCAAAAGAGCACGAGGTGAAAAATCTTTGCACTCGAGTGCAACACGTAACTTTTCATTCCACCTCAGCGAGGAAATAACTAAAAATACTTCTCGCGTGATTGTTGAGGGAGAGAGCTCATTTGCGCATTATTAACAGTTTCAGTCAATTCTGTTGGCGTCAAACAGACTTCCTCGTCGCTAGAATCACTCATTTTAGTTTTTTCACTTGTTTTCAAGTTTCTTGTTTTTAATATAAGGTTTAACAATGACGAGAAAAAATGCCGCGTAAAGAACCGCGTACAAAGCAAATTGAAAAAAGAACACCAAGAAGGTTCCGAGTCTGAGTTTTTAACAAATTAAAAAAAAGTTTTACTTATGATATATTCGGCACCATAGAGGTAGCAGTAAATAGGTTTAATGTTTTTTTTTAATTCACAAACTTAGTGCACACGATATTCTAAATTCAATTTACTTTATCCTCTAGAGAATAAAAACGGCTTTTGCACTCAGATATTGAGGAGCAAAAATACTCTTTCCGAGATGGTAAAATGAAAAAAGTTTTTTCATCCCACCATCTCGGAAAGAGTATTTTTGCTCTTCAATATCTGAGTGCAAAAGCCGTTTTTATTCTCTAGAGGATAAAGTAAATTGAATTTAGAACATCGTGTGCACTAAGTTTGTGAATTAAAAAAAAAACATTAAACCTATTTACTGCTACCTCTATGGTGCCGAATATATCATACAACTTTTTTTTTATTTGTTAAAAACTCAGACTCGGAACCTTCTTGGTGTTCTTTTTTCAATTTGCATTGTACGCGGTTCTTTACGCGGCATTTTTTCACGTCATTGTTAAACCTTATATTAAAAACAAGAAACTTGAAAACAAGTGAAAAAACTAAAATGAGTGATTCTAGAATTCTAGAATTGACTGAAACTGTTAATAATGCACAAATGAGCTTTCTCCCTCAACAATCACGCGAGAAGTATTATTAGTCATTTCCTCGCTGAGGTGGAATGAAAAGTTACGTGTTGCACTCGAGTGCAAAGATTTTTCACCTCGTGCTCTTTTGATTCCCTCGCTAACGCTCAGGATTCTAATTTTGAATCACTCGCTGCGCTCGTGATTAAATTTTAGAATCCTTCGCTTGCTCGGTCATCAAAATTGAACACGCGGTTAAAAAGCAACTTTGCACTCTTGTATAACAAATAACTATTATTTGGTCTGAGGTACCTGGATGACTGAGCTTTGCTCTGTTGCATCTACTGAAGGAGCATATAAATAATAGTAATATTACTCGCCAATAGATATCAGGTAGTCATATTTTTCAGTTTATGTTTGTTTTTAATTTTCTGACAACACGGCTAAAATTAATTTTTCTAAAAATTAATCCTTGCTAGATCGATGTATCGCCCCCGAAATCCCCTGCATACTAAATTTCATAAAAATCGTTGGAGCCGCTTCCGAGATTGACACGAATTGCTCGATAAAGTATTAGATTAGTTCCCAGAGTACAAGCTGTGCTTAGTTTGGGGCTAGTTGGTGCAGTGTGCAAAATCGGTTTTATACAATATAGGTACCTATACCTACTATTTTATTATTAGACGCTGGCATTCTACCGAAGCCATACAAATTACAATACAATTTTTGAGTCAAGCATAAGTAAGGCGGAACATTTTACTATTGACAGTTGGTAGCGCCATAGAATACTAATTGGTCACACGACGTACGATACAAGACAAGACTTAATTATTAAACAATCGCTACCCGAAGTCTGAGTTTGTTTTTTGTTTTCTCTATCGTCGGGCCGTTTTTATGAGACTCGTGAGTTATCGAAATGCCGATAGAGGCGCTTTTTGAGCCTCTCTACAAAAAAGGTCTGAAGAAATAGAAAACGAATGACAAAACTCAGACTATGGGTAATGTAGGTAGACTTGACGTCAATTGAATAGTTTTAAAATGCAGTGCACAGACCGCAGAGTAGGTATTTGAAGAGGAAATACCTGAGTTTCTGCAATCAAATAGGGTATGTAGTATGCAGGTACAAATGAACAGTAAAAAAAACTGCATCAACCTTCTTTAAATGACACTAAGTAATAAGTTTTTTAGCGTTCAGCGTTTTCAGCGATCGGAAAATTACGCCACATCTTCTCGTCACACATACCGCAGAGCCTCAAGACGAATGTCTTCAACCAGTGTGTGTTGTCAGTGATGACATATGGAACTGAGACGTGGTCGCTTACTATTGGCCTCATCACCAAGCTCAAAGTCGCACAACGAGCTATGGAGAGAGCTATGCTAGGAGTTTCACTACGAGATAAAATCAGAAATGAGGAAATCCGTAGGAGAACCAAGGTAGCCGACATAGCTCTCAGAATCAGCAAGTTGAAGTGGCAATGGGCAGGTCATATAGCTCGAAGAACTGACAACCGATGGGGAATAAAGGTTCTTGAATGGCGACCACGAACAGGAAAGCGAAGTGTGGGACGCCCTCCTACCCGATGGACTGACGACATTGTTTGGATCGCGTGTAGTCGGTGGATGGAAAGGGCTCAAAATCGTTCTTCCTGGAAGCGGATAGGGGAGGCCTATGTCCAGCAGTGGACTTCTGTGGGCTGATGATGATGATGATAATGAATAAGTTTTTTATCTACTTATTATTGAACAAGCTTAATATGCTTCTGAAGTATCTTAAAAAATGATAGTATTATTGTATTCTAGGATTAATTTTTAGAAAAAGTTTTTATCCACGTTTTCAGGCAAAGTAAAATCATAAAAACATGACAATAAAGATTATTCTGATTCTGATTCTGACTCTTCCTGACATCTATTGACGCACTCGTCATGTTTTTCGGTTATGTTTATGATTTTTATTTGTCTGAAAACCCGGATAAAACCATTTTCTAAAAATTAATCCTAGAGCACCGGTGGTCTAGTGGGAGTGACCTCGCCTTCCGATCGTAAGGTCGCAGGTTCGAATCCGGTCGTGCACCAATGGATTTTTCTATCGATAAATTTATGTGCGCAATGCCAGTGCTCTTAAACGGTGAAGGAAAACATCGTGAGGAAACCAGTTAGTATTCTAGCAGCGGTGATGGGCTTGCAACCTGTCACGTATGGAATACTAACTACTGCAAAATGTGGGTATGTGCCAAATGTAATGTTTGGACGTACCTCTGACTACCCCCCTTAGACATCCTCAAAGAATCTTGAATTAGTACCTACTTGGTACTGGGAGATCTGAAGGGATATCTACCGTGCCTGGGGATCAAAGTCGTGAAGCTGTTTCAGTTTTTTTTTTAATCCTAGATAGATCCATTTATCGCCCCCAAAACCCCCTGCATACTAAATTTCATGAAAATCGTTGGAGCATAATTAAATAATAATAAGAGAAAAAATAATATACTTGTAAATACTAGAATTGGTCGTATATTGTTACAGAGCAGAAGAACATCTTGAAGGGTGTGTCAGGTTGCTTCAAGCCTGGAGAGCTGACAGCCATCATGGGGCCATCTGGAGCCGGAAAGACCACACTCCTGAACATCCTCGCTGGATATCTGTAAGTATATTTACGTGCCTAAAGAAATATAACTATTAGTCCTTGATCAATGACGACCCAAAAAGTAAAATACTCTTTCATAAAATCCCAGTTTCAGAATGCAAGGAATGATTTTTCATGAATGATTGAACTGAAACTACAGTCCAAGGATTCGACTCCAATCACAACATTTTGAACGGCAAAACCCATTTGAAATTTGAATATTCATTAATTTTATGTAAGAGTTCAGAATAATATTTTTTTTATACAAGATCTTAAAGTAATAGTAGCAGCAGCTTCTTCTTTTCAAAGTCAAAGTCAAAATATATTTATTCAATAAAATCAAGATCTTTGAAACGTCTTAAAACTAGGTTACTCTAGGTGCCAGTTCCACGCGATCAAAGCCTAGAAGAACCGGCCACAAACTCGGCTTGGTTCCTAGCGGTTTTTAGGTTCAAAACCTCCAGATTTTGTTCCCCAGGACCCGAGGAGCGAAAGGCGAGATTGCCGTCAACGGTGTCTACGCGGGCGCCTCGCAGTCCAACGGGCGAGGAGGCGCGCGGTACATCCGACAGCACGACGATCTACGCGCGCATCTCACGGTATACGAAGCCATGTCCCTCGCAGCTGCTCTGAAACTGGCTGATTTCAGCTCACAAGAGAGGAAGGAAAAGGTATGAGTACAAAAAATTATCACAAAATGTGAAATCACTAAACGTGAAAGTGAATGAATAACCGTCAAACAACTTCTGGCACACATATTTCAATAAATAAGTTCATTTTATATTTTTCAAAACGTTGAAATGTACGAGCGAGAATTTTGTTGTCTGTATATTTAAATAAAAACTTGTGAGAATAACGAATGAAAATAAAATTTAAAAACCACTCAGTTTGCCACTCTTGATTAAATTAAACGTTTGAAACACAATTACACTAGATTAAATATTCATTAAGGATTCGCACCTTTTATGTACCTACATTACTGAACTAGGTACATTACATTCATACATACCACAGATTGATGTAACATAATAATATATCTGTGCTACATACACACGTACTTATATAACTTAGATGCACGGCACCTTGCCAGCAGTCATCACGACGAGGGTTAGGTATTCATTATTTTGAACAAAGTTACAGCAGCAAAAACACCAATGATTAATGTTACAAGATGGATTGGTTGAGTACTCGTACCTGTGGTCTTTTGCGAGTGACCCCGTCTGAACGGAAGGTCGTGGGTTTGAAACCGGTCGACAATAGAATTATCTATTTTGTAATAGTTGTGCGCAATGCCAATGCACTCTTAAGGTGAAGGAAAATATCGTGAGAGGTATTCTTACAGCGGCTTGCAACCATGGAGTTGAACCACGTATGTAGTACCAACTATATTATATTCTATACATTTTTAGGAAGAACGATATTCAGTCAAAGTCAAAATATGTTTATTCAATAAAATCACAGGTACCATCTTGAAAACTAGGTGACTCTAGTGCCAGTTCCGCGCGACCAACACCGAGAAGAACAGGCAACAAACTCGGCTTGGCATCTATCGCTCTTTTGTTGAGCTACCCCTATCTGCCAAGTTCGATGCACGTGGCTTACCAACTCATAGTTAGAGTGTCCAACAGCTGCACAATGGAAACCTAAGGATAGCCGTAGACGTGGCCACCTATTGGTCAAAGTGGCTGTAATTTAAATAAAATATTGATCATCTGTTCGAAAAAAGAAGTTAGATAATTCAAAGATTATTGTCGTTGGCGTTTTTATCAAATTTTGTTTTATGGACTTGTGTATTTAACTATGTCATCATTTTCCGGCCCTTATCGTACGCTAAAAGGGGTCGGCACAACGGGTTCTACTCCTCCACTCTCCTCTATCATTCGTCATCTCGGTGCTCACTACTTTCTTACTCATGTCATCCTTCACACAGTCCATCCATCTTTTCTTTGGCCTACCTCTCTTTCTAAAACCAATCACATCCATGTCTAACATTCTTCTTGTAATTAATTGTATTAAATATGTATTTAACTATGTGGTCTGAAATATTATAAAATGAACTGAATTTGTGTATTTACAGGTACATGAGGTCCTGGCTCTGCTGGGCCTCAGCAGCACAGCACAGACCCTCTGCCGGGACCTCTCTGGAGGTCAGAGAAGGCGTTTGGCTGTGGCATTGGAACTGCTCTCAGACCCCTCGCTCATGTTCTTGGATGAGCCTACAACGTAAGTATTCATACTTTCAGGCTTGAAATGTAATAATGATATGCCTCTCTGATAGTTTTATGCTCAGTTCACATTATTCCAGTAGCATCCAGTAGCATAATGTGAACCTATCACTGAATCCAGTCCAGTTGACTGGAATGGCGGTCTATTTTTCATTTCAGCACCACTGTAATAGTGTGACTGGCCAATTACACGTTGAATATTGTTTAAAATTAAATCCTCCTCAAAATTTTCTGTTGTCATTCTCTTTGCCATCAATCAATTCAAAGGCATCTTCTGATTTCAGCTGTTGCAAAAACATTGTTGAGTCTCTTTTTAATTTCTCTCGCTTTTTTCTTTTTAGTTCTTCTTCCACTACATCAGATTCTACTACTTCTTCTAACAGTTGAACAGTTTTAAAACAATTCCTTTTTTATACTTGATGACAAATGATAATGACCTAAGCTTTTAAAAACAAAAGGTAATAGCTGTTAGTTTCTATTACTTTCAGAAGTCTAATAACCAAATCTAATAACCAATCACTTTTTTGCACGCAATGTCGATGACTGGCATTCTTCCAATCATTAGCTCTTGGCACGAGAACTTCGTCTCACATTCCTTTAACATTTTCGAGTTGAAATATTCTGTTCTGTGCATGAATAAAAATAACTTGAAATTGTAAGGGCTTGTGCTAAAGGTGTTTTGGCTATTCCTATTAGGTATTCTGCGATATCACCATTTGGAGGGGTGTCTTAGTTTGCGCTTATTAGTCGTGGTTGCCATGATATGAAATGAAACTCTCAACTAAAATTAGAGGCCAAAAACAAAAAAAAGGTCAATAGACAAAAATTCGTATTTTTTTTTTAAACTTCGAAGTCACATATCTTGAAAACCGTTCAGTTTGGGGTAGGGTGTTTCATAGTAAAACCAGTCGGGAATTATGGAAGCTACAAACCCCTCCAGGGTCTAGGTCGACTTAACCTGTAACCCTGTATATACAGAGGCAGAGCTACTAAGTATTATTTGAGCAATGAGAACTGACAAAATAAACAACAAAAGTTTAGCCGATTTCTAATTTTAGAAAGGCATTTTGTATGCCCGACAGGCGACTGAAGCCACACAAAAAAGAAGAAGGCTTTTCATGGTCGTAGGTAAAACAATTCAATAGATTTTATGAATATTTATCGTTTAAACAATAGCGTAGATCGTCTTCCAAGATGAGTAGGTCGACATTAAATAGATTAACAATAACTGCTATTCAAGTTTTTAACCCAAAACCTTGCACCTTGACCTAGTGGGGAAATTACAGATGTAGAAGAACTGTAAAAAGAAAGAAAGAAAGAAAGAAAATACATTTATTTGACATACACAACAAGAAAAGAAATACATAGGTACATACAAAATTACAGCTATAAACAGAGACAAAACGAAAGAAGAAACAGTACCAAAAACAAAAGAAAACATAACTGTAGGTACGCCAAAAAGGCCCTGACTCAGCAATTGCTGCTTAACAAAGTAGGTAGCCTACCTTGCCAAGCAGCGCTGGTTTTCAGTCAAGTAAGTAAGTAGATATTAAGTACATAACTGTAAAGCGGTGGCTGTGACGTTGCCGTTGGTTCGTTCTGTGCTGTCATTACTTTGATAGGTGACTGTTAGTGGTACAACATCTGCAAGCAATTTACGCTTCTTAGGTCTGTATGCTAGCCAAGAATTCAGGTGATTTGACCATTTTACACGTTTACTTGGAACAGCATAACGTCTTTTTCTCCCATTTTGCTCAACATTGATAAGAAAAAAATCCAATCGGCGCTTTTTGATCTGCATTCTGCAACGAATTAATAGCAGTTTTTTTTCTTGGAGTACTTACAAGCTAGCGAGTGATGTCTATTATGCCTTTCATTCAAACATTGAGTTTAATTCAATGCTTTCAAACGTTTCTCTTTTCAAAAGTTAAAAAAAGAACAAAGACCGCGCCAAGAAATATTGTACTTGTATTCAAATTCCTTGGACCGCGCAGTCGAATTGACAGGAACGAAAATCAGATGCTGTAATGTTGTAAGTACATAATGTTTTGAAATTAAGAAATAATTTATTAATTCTTTTCCCAGGGGCTTGGACTCTTCAGCATCAGCGTCACTGATCACTCTACTCAACAACCTGGCGCGCGGCGGCCGCACGGTCGTGGCCACCATCCACCAGCCTTCGGCGCTTCTATTCGAGAAGATAGACTCCGTGTACGCACTCGCAAATGGACGGACGCTGTATAGCGGACCCCGGGCGTACCTCATACCAGCTTTGTCGAGTGCCGGGCTTAGGTGCCCGCCTTATCACAACCCCGCTGACTTTTGTAAGTACCTAAATATTTTCTAAATAAGCATTCAAAGTGAAACGGTTTTTATTCAGTTGATTCACAAGGGTCTCTTTAAAACATCTTAAGGCTACATGTAGGTACCCTATCTCGACTTAAAACTAATCTGACTATTGTAAGTTTCTATAACTTATATAGTCAGATTATTTTTTATAGTAAGTTTCTACCAATCTTTTGTGTTTATTTGCAAATTAATGAATGAATGAATGAAAATACTTTATTGTACACCATAAAAATCAGTAAGTACACTGGAATAAAATAACTGTACAATGGGCGATCTTATCGCTGAGAGCGATCTCTTCCAGAAAACCTTTGGATGGAGAGGATTGTATAGTAAAAGAGTTTGGTCACAGGTGCACGCGAAAAATAAGTTATTAATGTGGGTCAATTGAACTTAGTGAGAGTTAGAGTTTAGGCATTTAACAGATCTAAAGATTTATGAAACTGATTGCGTGTTAAGGGCCCGGCGACAGCGGCTCGCAGTTTCGAGGTGCGATTGGCTATTATTTCATTTTATTTCATTTCGGGGAGGTTGTTTGAAAGAATAACTATCCAGTGACACGCATAAATACTGTTCAAAAAGTTTACTTTTATAGTTTTCGTTCATAAGCAAACTATAGAGTAGGAAAACATGTATGTAGAACTGTAGAACAGCCATGTCCCTTCTTCTTAAAACCCCCTCCTTCTCCTCCTCTCGCTATGGTGACTCCTTCACTGTCCACGCAGTCAAACTGTGGAACACTCTTCCCCACTCCATCCGTGCCAGTGCATCACTGGGTATATTCAAGCGCAAAGTTAAAGAGCATTATCTCTCCTTGTAATCAAATTATTACTATGTATGTATGTATTATTTATTTATTTTTTGTCTATTTATGTTTCTATCTATATAAGACTAGTTATTATATTTAAGGTATTTATGTTTATATATTTATCTATATGTGTAGGTATATCATATATATATATATATATATAATATTACATTCATTTTGCATGTAGGTACTATATATAATTTATTAGGATTTCTCTCCTATTATTTCAATGTTTTTCTTTTAAGTATGTTGTACACCTTCCCACCACTATAATCAGCTCTCTCTATCCTCTAAGGTTTGCTGGAAGAAAACTCTATATAGGGTTAAGCTCGCCTTTGTACATGACTATTATGTATTTTTTGTGTAAATCAGTTTGTGTACAATAAAGAATAAATAAATAAATAAATAAATATCGATCAAAATGAAATATTTACTAAACTGTTTGCAATGTGATTGCACACAAAATGGTTGTTTGCGATTTTTCGAAAATGGGAGCAGTGATTTTATATCCTACAACAAGTCAAAAAGTGCGAGCGAGAGTCACATTAGCTCTTATCTTCACCTTAAGCAAATAAATTGAACTTTGTATCTAAATACATAATTGCAATCAACAAACGCGTGTGCAGAGCTCACAAAGAGATAAAGTATGAATGTAGGTATACAATGTATCAATTTTGTGATGCAGATTACCAGAAAATATAAAAAAAAGAAAACGTATCCATACGGCTAGAAAAATATGCGGTCAATACTTAATACTTGTTAGATATTGAAACTTTACTAGTGTGAATTTAGTCTGAAGAAAAATATGCATGCCCGAGCATGCATCTTCTTCTACTTTTTTGTAATTTAATAATCATTGGCAAAAGAACTATGCATTTTGTGGTGAAAATAAATAAAATATGAAATATCAAAACCTAATCCAAAATAGTAAGGACTAAAATAAAAAAATATATAATTTTGCCATCAAAGGTGTCACTATATTTTTCGGGTCATGATTTTGACAGCTCTTTTGGGCACAAAACATATCCATTGTTTCGTTTTTACTTTATTTCGAGCTGTCACATTTTGACAAAACAAATTATACTACATTATTACCGCATAACTAAGTAACCCCATAGTTTTAACAAGGTATGTCATAAAAATGCACGTGTGTCTTAATAACACAAGGTCCATAAACCTCTACAAACATTTTTATTACATTATATTATAAACGCGAAGGTTTGTAAGTATGGATGGATGGATGGATGTTTGTTACTCTTCCACGCCAGAACGGCTGAACGGATCTGGATTAAACTTGGCAGAGAGATTGATTATAGCGTGGGAATACCGGGATGTAAATCTGCGCGGGTGAAACCGAGGGGCGCAGCTATTAAAGAACAAAGCCCAATCACGTTTTGACGTTACACGGTTTGGGGAAAGGAATCTCCTGTGTCATATGGAATCATGGAATAATAAAAAAAAACCTTTTATTTCGGATAACATAAATCCATATAATATATGGTTCATCCATATATGGTTATTAAAAAAAACAATAAGCAGAATATTATAATGCCCCTGCACGTTCATATCGATCACGCCTTACGAGGCAATACTTTGCTACAGGTGATGCAGATGGTCCATCTTTTTCCAAGTTGCTTATAAAAAAATGTTTGTCATTTGACGACCTCAGTGGCGCAGCGGGCGAGAGTCCGCCTACGACGCAAGAGGTTGCGGGTTCGATTCCCGCCTCGGAACAAATTTGTGTACGATCTGCAGAAATTTGTTCCGTTGGTCTGGGTGTTTATGTATAATAAAAAATATCTATCTATGTGAGTATATAATGTATTAAATATATCAGTCATCTAGTACCCATAACACAAGCTTTGAGTAGCTTACTTTGGGGCTAGATGGTGGGGTGTGGATTGTCCAGCATTATTTATTTATTTATTTATTTCAGTGATGGAGGTGGCTTCCGGCGAGCATGATGTGGATCTGGTGAAGGCTGCTAAAACCATGGCGTTGTACAAACCGGAGCCTTCAGAAGAAACGTGGGAGGGCAACGTGCAAACCATACCATCCTTACCTGGACCTTTAGGTATACTTTCTTTTTATACAACCATCTGATGTTAAGTGGTAACCATCGCCTATAACAAAGCATTGCCTCGTAAGTCACGCACGATAGGTACGTGCCTTACGATGCCCTGCTCTGCGTTGCTGCTTGGCGGCAGAAAAAGGCGTGGTGGTAGTACTTCCCCGGACGAGCCCTTCACGTAGAGCTTATTGTTTGCTATTCATTAATTTGAGGGTACTGCTAAGGCTTTTACAAGATGCGTCGTTACAAACGTACAAACGTCTTCTTCTTCTCTCTTCTAATTTAGGAGCAATGCTCTTGTCGGCGTAATGAATGCAATTCTCTCCAGGTGTTTCTTTTTAGGGCAACCTCCTTGACCTCCTTTTAAGACATGACGGAAACATTCGCTTTTATTTGGCTTATGTACCTTATCCTAGATCTTCCCCTGCCTCTCTTTCCTCTACATTTCCTTTGATTATTTTTCTTATAAAGCTGTCATGTCTTATAAGATGACCAATCATCTTTCCTCTTCTATTCTGAACTGTTTTTATAATATACAAACGTACGTAGCTACATTACAAATTTTAAAAACTTTTTGGTGTCTCCACCAGAGGCTTGTTATCCTAGCAAGGCCTCGGGCTCTAATACGTAGAAACTGTAGGAAAGGAAGTCAAAAAAAAATATTTTTTTATTTTTATTTAGCGTGTACAAGTCTACTACACGACTAGGTCTCTCTGGGAGAAAGATTTTGAATGTTTTTGAGTATAAATAACAGTAATACCTACACATAATTATGCGCAGTAATAAATTATGACTCAATGACATTTTTCTGTGTTTATCTTTGGTCTGCACTATCCACAGCGTCACTTCTAGGTATAAATCATTTGATAGCTAGCACTCAAACGTTTAATTGGCGGTAAAAAGGTTCAAAGGTTTAAAGCACATTAATAGCTACTACATGTATAAAAGTTGTGTGATTTATTATTATATAAAAGAAAAAAACTATAAAATAGATTCTTAATAATAATAATAATAATAAAGCCGTATATTTCCTTACATCTAAGTACATACATAGGTTACTAAAAAAATCTTATAAATAGTTGTATTCCTTATTTTTATTTGATATTGTCGTAGCTATATTTACATTGGTAGATTTATATTCGATGTAAGGACCCCGCTTTGGGTGAAGGCCTCCTCCAGCTTTTTCCATGCTTCTCTATTTTGCCCCAAATTCATCCAGTTTTCTCCAGCACTTTGGACTATGTCGTCTGCCCACCGTCTCATTGGCCGGCCTACGTTTCTTTTTCCTACTGGTCCCTTCCATTTTGTAGTATTTATAGTCCATCTATTGTCATTGTAGCGGGACAGGTGACCTGCCCACTGCCATTTCATTTTTAGGGCTTGAGTGACTGCGTCTGTTAGTTTTGTTTTTTGTCTGATTATTTCGCTTTTTATTTTGTGTATTTTCCTCAACTTCAGTATACTTCTCTCCATTGCTCTTTGTGTCGTCCTTATCTTTAGCTTCGTTTTATTTGTGAGGACCCATGTTTGGCAGCCATATAGCAAGCAAGGCAAGAGAGAGGTTTCGATCACAATTTTTTTCATTCTTAAACTGTAGTTTCCTTTTAGGATTTCTTTCAGAGACCAGAACTTCTTCCACGTAATATTTGCTCTCCTTTCTATTTCTTCTTCGTTACTTGTTTTGTTAAATGAAACCTGTTTGCCTAAGTATATATAATTGTTCACATATTCTATGATATTGCCTTTCGAGGTGACAGGTATTTTGTGACTGTTTGTCATTAACTTGGTTTTTATAGCATTCATTTCTAAACCCACTCTCGAGCTTTCCCGATCAAGTGAACATATTAGTTTCGTTAGATCTGTGGGTGATTCTGCTAGGAGAACTATGTCATCTGCGAATCTAAGATGGTTGAAATGACAGCCACTAACTTTAATGCCTTTGTTCGTCCAATTGAGACTCCGGAATATATTTTCAAGTACAGAGATAAAAAGTTTAGGCGACAGAGGGTCACCTTGTCTAACTCCTCTTTCTATCTTTATTTCTTCTCCTCTCTTTTCTAGTTTAACCTGACTCGTGCTGTTTTTATATAAGTATTTTATGATATTGATGTATTTTGGTTCAACATTAAATGACGCTAGTGCTTTCCAGATAGATTTGTGGCTGATGCTGTCAAAGGCTTTGCTGTAATCAATAAACGCCACGTATAACGGCCTGTTAAATTCTTTGTATTTTTCAATCACTTGTTCTAACGTGTGAATATGGTTGGTAGTACTGAAGCCTGAGCGGAACCCTGCCTGTTCTATGGGTTGTGAGTTGTCTATCTTTTCCGTTACTCGATTTAGTAATACTGATGCGAAAAGTTTGTAAATGCTCGTGAGTAGGCTGATGGGTCTGTAGTTCCCTATGTCTAGTGGATTCCCTTTCTTATAAAGTAATATAATATCTGATGTGCACCACTGTTTAGGTACTGATTCTGTATTTAGCACCATATTGAATAGCTGTGTCAGATCATTGAGCAGAATTGGTGCACCCAGTTTAAGAACCTCATTACACAGCCCGTCTGGTCCTGGACTTTTTCCAGTTTTAAGCCTCATTATTTGTTTATAGATCTCTTTTTCGCTCATCGGCTTGACTTCTTCTGTTCTACAATCATTATCAATTATTAGTTCGTCTATGTCGGACTCTTCGCCTTTACTTTGGTACAGATTTTTGTAGAAATTTGTTGCATGTTTTATTACACATGTTCTCGAGTTGGTTGGTTGTGAGTTCTTCTCTAGTTTTTGGATCCATGTCTTATGCAAATTTAATTCTCTGAGACCTCTTTTAGTGCTTCTGAAGTTTTTTAGGTTTTTTGTTATTATTTCTTGTCTGTGTTTGCTATAGTCTTTTTTAATTGATTTAGATGTTTCTTTAAATAATTTGCCAAGTTCTTGTTTCTGCTTTTTATCCTTGTCTTTTGTAAAAAATAGTTCTGTTCGTTTTTGTATTAGTTCTTGTGTTTCTTCGCTGAATATTTTGTGTTTTTTATTTCTGTTATTTCCGTTCTTGGTTGGTAAACTGTTTTTGATGGCATTTTCTATCATGTCATAATATGTTTGGACATTTTCTAGACTGTCTGATTTTCTTTCGATGTAGGATTTTAAATTTTTTAAGTAGTTGTTTTTTTCGTCTTCTGTTTCAGGTATTTTCGGTAAGCTTCTAAAATTTTTTCTGCTTCTTTTTGCTTGTTTAATATGTAATGTTGCTCGCAGTAATCGGTGATCAGATGGAAACTTTATATTGTTGAGTACTTCAATGTTGGATATTTGTTTTGGGATATTTGTTAGTATGAAATCGATCTCATTCTTAGTTTTCTGATCGGGCGATATCCAAGTCCATTTTCTACTTTCTTTCTTTTTGAAGAATGAATTCATTATAGATAGCTTGTATTCCCAAGCATATTCAATAAGTCGCTCGCCTCTTTTATTTCGCTCCCCAATGCCATATCTGCCCATGATTGGATTCTCTTCCTCTTTTGGGTGTCCGACTTTCGCATTAAAGTCACCAATTACTATTACATTGTCACTAGCCTGTATGTGCGCTTTAGTAATATCGCTGTAGAAATTTTCAATATCATCCTCACTGGATTGATCAGTGGGTGCGTATGTTTGGATTAGCGAGACGTAGGTTTTGTCAAGTTTTAGCTCTAGCAGTGCTACTCTCTCTGAGATTCCTATAAAGTTGTATATTTTATCTTTCAGGTTTTTCTTGATAAGAAATCCAACTCCGTATAGACCTTTTGTTTGACCTATATAGCATAGTATATGATCCTGGTATTCTTCGATGTTGCAGCCCATTCTTCTTACTTCGGAGAGTCCTATTACATCGAAGTCAATGTTTTCAATTGCATAAGCTAGTTGTAGGAATCTCTCTGGTGACGACAGGGATCTCACGTTATAGGTACAGATTTTTAGAACATCTCCTTTTTCTTCTTTCCTAGTTTTAGTATGAGTGTGGTTTTCAGATGGTATGATATATTTCGTGGTGCTTTTCTGAAGTTCGTTTATTATTTTCTTTTTTCGGTAAGCTTGAGGGTTATGGTCATTTTCCCCCACGGTGACCGGCCGGGTTGGGGGAGTGTGAGGGGGTCCTTTTGTTAGCTGCTATAGTTTTTGTACTGTGTTTTCTGCTGCTTGTTGCTGCTGTCTTATAGGGGTGTTGTGGGATGTCGTGGCTACTGGGGTTGAGCTTAGGGGAGTGTTCCAGTAGGATGAAATTTTGTTTTTCTTCGGAGCTTGTGTGACTCCCTTGGCTTCTCCATTTTTGGTATTGGCTTTTGTGTTTGCTTGTGGAGGGGTATGTGACAGGGTTCGCTTTGTTTTTCGCGTTTCTAGTGCTATCTGTTCTGTAGGGATGTTGGGCAGAACTACTAGCTTGTCGTATTTAATGATGACCCTGTTACCTTTTCCTTTCTCGATCTTTGCTTGCTCATAGAGACTTTTTCTTATTTCCAAGACTTTAGGTGGGTAATCTTCAGTGATTGAG
Source organism: Plemyria rubiginata (assembly GCA_963576535.1). NCBI lineage: Eukaryota > Metazoa > Arthropoda > Insecta > Lepidoptera > Geometridae > Plemyria > Plemyria rubiginata. Next base: position 12,515,181 of record OY754912.1, on the reverse strand, counting down.
TAAATGGAATTTTGGATATTTCTCCAATTGTTCAATATCTCGATTTTTCTACCCAAAGTGGTAAGTGTTACAACTACGGGTCTAGTCTTGTCTCCCTTTTTTCCAATTCTTCGTAAAGCTTGAATCTCGAGCATGGAACAACGTACTTTCATAGAGTCGTTTATAAACAAGTGTATTCTGTGTGCAAGGTCATTATAGTTACGCTCCTCCTCTGCTACTCCAAATATGACGACATTCCGTTGCCTCTGTGTTCGTTCGATCGTATCAAGCCTTCGTTCTTGTGCTTCTTGTCCTTTCTCTAGCTGTTGAATTTTTATCTGTAGATTTCCGACCATTTCGCATATGTTACTATTAATGTTCTTGGTTATATTGGCTTCCATCTCTTTTAGAGAATCTTTTGTATCATTTATATCAGTTTGGAGTTGTAAGAACATCTCACGAACTTCCTCCATTTTTTTTTTTTTTTTTTTTTTTTTCTTATTTTCTCCTGATGCTTTTTATTTCTGTGTATTCGTCTTAGGCTCAGCAGCTAGGGTTACTACTTTTCTTTTTGATTTTTTTTTTTTTTTTTTTTTATTTGCAAAAAAGAAGACCTGGTTACGGTGATTTGAACCTGCTATTATTTAATAATAAATAATTATTTAATATGATTAATTTCGGAGCACAGAACTTGACCAGCGAGTTATTATTGACTGCAACGAATTTTAGCTTCTTGTCTCCGTCCTCATTTGTTGTTGTAGTTTAGTGACCAATTTGAGGCGGTAGTTATTATACCCGTGTACCCGTCACTACAAATTAATATAATCACAAAGGTTTAGTTGGATGATTGTGATTAACTCAGTTATTTCTTGGTGTTTTGAGATATATTTCCGTCACTGGTTGGGCTGGTGTTGTTTAATTAATCACTTTTCACATTTGAATAACAATATTACACATCTGGATGCAGCCACTTGTTGAGTGTTTTTTGTCGTTGTTATTGTATTCAGACTTGTAGATATCACTGCCACTTTACAAAATTTATGAGAAACTACACGGGATTTTGCGTATTTCACACTGGATTATCAGAGTTTTATATTTTTAAATTGATTTTAAGGACGGAGATGATGTTGACTACGTGAGTGCAGCGCCCTCTCCATAGATTCTTAAACAGCATGATTAATATGCTGTACCAATATTTTTTTTTGACAAGGAAAAACACAAAGTTTTTTAAATATCTTAAAATCTTATCTTAGGTTTGCTGGAAGAGAACTCTTTTTCGGGTTAAGCTCGCCTTTGTACATACTTTATTATTTAAGTTTTCGTATGTTGTTTTTGTGTACAATAAAGAATAAAGAATAAAATTATTAGTTAGTGTTTAGTGTTCTTTTTTTCTGTAAATTTTGGTGTACTATAAAGAATTTTTCATTCATTCATTATTCCTACCATTAAAAAATAATCCTTACCATGTCCCCGGGTCACATGTCGCCTCGATAAGTCGCCTAGATACAATTATTAAGACCACCTGGTAGGCCTCGACACCCCACGGACCTAGTCTCTACGTAGGCCCTGTCGAAACCTGCATATTTGCGCCTCTTGAGATTTCCAGCCGAATCTGATATAAGTTAATAATGCTTTCAGATATAATGTCAGAACCGAAATCGAAACTGCTCCAGAAGAACACAAATCGTCAGAAATATCCCAAGCACATGTATCGACCTTCAGGACTCCTCAGGCAGACGTGGATACTGCTGTATCGGAATTATCTGATGACTACGAGAAACTATGTAAGGAACAGCCTAATCCTATTGCTATTATAAACGCGAAAGTTTGTAAGTATGGATGGATAGATGTATGTTTGTTACTCTTTCACGCCAGAACGGCTGAACGGATCTGGATGAAACTTAGCAGAGAGATTGATTTTAGTCTGGAATAACACATAGGCTACTTTTTATCCCGTGGGAATACCGGGATTTAAATCTGCGCGGGTGAAACCGCGGGGTGCAACTAGTATAGCTATAATTTAGCAGACTGACTTTCATCTCACTCACTCTCCATAAGATCCAATCACTTGACACGAATAACTGAGAGACATCCCGGTCGCATGAAATATTTGAAATATTATAAACATCTTTGTTTTTTTTTTGAAAAATTGGCTGATGGAATAATCAGATGGTCCACCTGATATTAAATGGTAACCATCACTTATAAAAAAGCATTGTCTCGTAATTCACGCACGAAAGGAACGTGCCCTACGATGCACTACCCTGCGTCCATCAACTTGAGGCATAAAGATGTTAAGCCTCATGTGCTTGTAATTACACCGACGACCACACTCTTCAAACCGAAACACAGCGTTGCTGCTTGGCGGCAGACAAAGGCGTGGTGGTAATACTTCCCCGGACCAGCCTTTCAAGTAAAGTACAACAAGTACTACAAGTAAAAGTAAACTCTACAAAACTAATAAAAAAACAGCCAGACTGAGAACAAATTTCTATGTTCATCACACAAATGTTTATTCGCGGCTAAGAGGCAAAGCTACTGGTGCCAATTCTGTTGTTTCATTTTCCTAACTTAACCTAATTTGACAGCAGCCAGCACTAAAAATATTGCCTTCCCTTTCTAAAAGACCGAAACGACAAGGACGGCTATAATTTTAGAGCTGTCAGATTAGGTTAGTGATAATGCAACAACAGAATCGACACCACTACCAACCGAGTTGTGAGAGTAATGATGGTCAAATCCTTTTTTCCAGTCTCTGTTCATGTACAGAGTGGCAGCCCACGTGGTGATCGCTCTGATATTCGGCTACCTTTACCTAGGGGTGGGCAACGAGGCGAGTTCAGTTCTCGGCAACTATGTGTACCTGTATGGATCCATGCTGCTTGTAGTTTACACTGGCAAGATGTCGGTGACGCTTTCTTGTGAGTATACTTACCTGGATTTTAGTTTGTGTTACCCATCTCCTGTAATTCTTCTAAAATAAAGATAGGCAACCACACCCTAGAAACACAGACAGTAACGCCACAAAAAACAAAACTCAGTCATAGAAACAGAAATGATAAAACCATCAGCAGTTGTAACAAAGTATTGCTTCGTAAGTAACGCACGATAGGAACGTGCCCTACGATGCACTGCCGAGCGTCCATCACCTTGAGTCAAGTGTCAATTTCAGTGGCAACCACACTCTCAAACCGAAACACAGTAACGCTGCTTGACTATCTATATATGATAGTAGCTGCGCCCCGCGGTTTCACCCGTATAGTTTTAATATCCTGCGGCATAAAAATGCTATTCCAGACTATAATCTATCTCTGTGCCAAATTTCATCCAGATCCGTTCAGCCGTTCTGGCGTGATTGAGAAACAAACATCCAAACTTACACATTTTTAATATCAAATATAGTCGGATTACAACTAGCTATACTGCACAGTGAAGTATGTATGCAGCAATGTGTATATATACTGGACACCCTGTATGTTGAAAGGTCTATAGATAAATAAATAAATAATAAACGATTTACCTGTCTACTTATTTTAATGACATTTCATTAACACATTTAATATATTGTTTTTTTTTGCGATTACCTTCAACTTCATCTTTTATTTCTGTTTTATTTGTTAACTTTCACCTTATTAACTTGGTTTGTCTCCTCAGTATCGTCTACCTACTTATATAATTTTCTTTGCTCATAAAAATGTAGATTCGATGTGGTTAATGCACAATGTATTCGGGAAGATGGTGGAATGCCGATCACCTGAGAGACAAATGCTCTATTTGTTTTTTCATTTGTCTTATGTTAGTTTTGAGGTTTAAGGCTCCGGCGACAGCGGCTCGCAATTTCGAGGTGCAATTGGCTATTATTTCATTTCGGGGAGGTTGTTTGAAAGAATAACTCTAAAGTGACACGCATAAATACTGTTCGAACACAAAATACAATTATATAATATAAGGGAACATGCCCGAATCAGAAATCATTTTGGTATTAGTATGTTTGGTCTTACGTTTACCTAATACCAAAATGATTTCTGACTCAAGCACATTTCCCTTATATTATTGTATTATTTGTGTTCGAACAGTATTTATGCGTGTCACTCTAGAGTTATTCTTTCAAACAACCTCCCCGAAATAAAATAAAATGAAATAATAGCCAATCGCACCTCGAAATTGCGAGCCGCTGTCGCCGGACCCTTAAAGACTGCCTGCTCAAGCGTCACAACCCCTGCGCTGCAGCGTGCTCGCTGTGTTTTAAGGCACCTTATTTAATAAGTTATTGGAGTGAGCGGTATTACCTACCCGATATGATCGCCATTACCCCTGCTTCCCCTAGTAGATAGTTTAAAATAGACTATAATAAAAACTGTGAATCTATGCACAGCAGCAGCACAGCTTCAAGACTTTGATCCCCAGGCACGGTAGATACCCCTTCAGATCTCTCAGTACCAAGTACTAACTCAAGATTATTTGAAGATGTCTAAGGGGGGTAGTCAGAGGTACGTCCAAACATTACATTTGGCACATACCCACATTTTGCAGTAGTTAGTATTCCATACGTGACAGGTTGCAAGCCCTAAGAATAAATAATTGACAATTACAACGTTTTCAGTTCCCATGGAAATGGACATACTGAGAGGGGAGTACTTCAATCGATGGTACAACTTAGGACCGTACATCTTCTCTATACTAGCGGTAGAACTGCCATTCCAGGTGAATATACGATTTTACAATATTTTTGCTTGATGGAACAAGTAGATCAGGGGTTCCCAATTTTATTTGGCCATGAAACCCTAATTGATCATACATTTTTTGGCGGAACCCTAGCTGGCGGTTTTGATAAGTTTACCTTGTAGTTTGAATATATGCAGGTTAGACTCGGGAGAAAGAACTAATATTATAAATGAGAAATAATTATTGCAAAACATCGACGCGATGATGCGGCGTGGTTATGAGTATTTTCCACAAACGTTTTATTTAAATATCGAACAGACCGCGGAACCCCTGTGACCCTTCCACGGAAATTCCAGGAATTCCAAGGAACCCAGGGGTGCCGCGGACCACCATTTAGGAAACCCTGCAGTAGATAGCCCCCCTAAGCACCAGTAAACAAAACGAACCTCGTAAGCCACGCGAGGAATATGCCCTGTGATGCACTGCCCTGCGTCCATCAACTTGAGGCATAAAGATGTTAAGCCTCATGTGTCTGTAATTACACCGGCGAAGGGCGGACGAGCCACAAACAAAGAGCTCTACTACTCTTCGACATCCAGAGAGGGAGAGACTTCGGGAGGTGATGCAATTTCAGCCATAGAGTTTGGTTTATAATTTTGTCTGCATTCCAGATGATATCGTGCGTTTCGTACGTGGTGCTATCCTATTGGCTGACGGATAATCCGCTGGAGCCGACGCGAGCGACCTTGTTCCTGGCGACGGTGGTAGCGACCTCCTTGTGCGCTCAGGCTTGGGGGTACTTCATAGGATCTACCACGCCTACTAAGGTAACTAACTCAAAAAAGAAAAAAAAGCTCAACAAATACAAATACGTTTATTTACCAAAAAACAATTCCTTACAATGGTTGCTAATGGTCCCTTCAGATCTCTCAGTACCAAGTACTAACTCAAGATTATTTGAAGATGTCTAAGGGGGGTAGTCAGAGGTACGTCCAAACATGACATTTGGCACATACCCACATTTTGCAGTAGTTAGTATTCCATACGTGACAGGTTGCAAGCCCATCGCCGCTGTTAGAATACTAACTGGTTTCCTCACGATGTTTTACTTCACCGTATAATATTAGTATAGTATTAGCAGGTAGTTAGTAATATTTGATTTGACATTTAATTGCTATTGTTTTTTTTATTATTACTGTGAATTTATTTAATGTTTAAAGCCACCTATTTGCATCCCAGCTATGGGGAATGAGTGCTACCAATTTAATATGATTGTCATCCTTATGCATGGCTGTCGGTGTCAAGCAGTTAAACTTTTCAATGCTTTACCCACACAAATGAAAACTATTGACAGTCCAAATATATTTAAGACAGCTCTAAGATTTTTTTTGCTGAAGATGTGCTTTTATTCCATAAATGATTTTTTGACACATAAGCATGACATTTAAATTATTCTTTTTAAGTTATTTTTTGTTGTTTTTATATTAGTCTAGATTTAAATTAATTATAATAATGTGTTTTTCACAATTCATATATAATTTTTAAAACAATTATGATTGAATAAATGAATTGAATTGTACCTACACCATTGACGCAAATAAATAATTTATGATTTATGATTATGAGTAGGACTAATTATATTTATATTTTTCCCCAGATTGCAGTATTCATAGGTCCAGTCCTGGCCTGCCTGTTCTCAGTTTTCGGTTTCTGTCTCGCGCTCTCCGACACTCCATATCCGTTCCGGTGGCTGCATCACATCTCCTACTTCAGAGCCGGCTTCCACGTCGCCGTGCATTCTGTCTACGGCTTCAATAGGACTAAGATTCATTGCTCCAAGTGTAAGTAAGACAGACGTAGTTTTTTATTTATTCTGGTGGCCAGTAGTAAAACGGATTTAATCCGTCGGTGTCATATGAATCACGAGCAAGTGAAGAATTCTAACGACTGAATTACTGCCGTTGTATGATGACAACGAGAATAATAGCACTAATCTGTATAAAGCGGAAAATAGATATTGTATGAAAAAATTGAAGATTAAATTAAATGTGAATTACACGAAATGGTTCATTTTCCATTTCGTTTGCTATAAGCATCCCTATAGTGAATTTAACCTTCAGTTTTTACTCTTATGTTGACCAATCAAATCTCAAAGATTTATTTGCACAAGGAGTCTGTATTTCGAGTATTCGTTGCACAAGGAACTTGTATCGAATATTTTTTGCGCAAGGAGATTGTATACCATAGAGATGGAGGTTCGTGTATTGGTGTGTTCTAAATTCAAACACAAGTCATTGTGCGAAGCAACATAGCTGTTTCAAAAATTGTTTCTCTAGTGTTATTCTGAGTTGTGTTGTGTAATTTCGGTGGTATTGTAACCAACATTACTTGAGGTCTTAGCACGAAAGTGTATTAAGAGATATCGTGATTTGACCGAAAAAGTTTCAAATTTTTGAAGAAACCGCCACCATTTTCTTCAAAACCTCTGATATCACTTGACACTGGCAAGATTGTCTGTAACCAGGAGCCATAAAAAAAAGAAAGGCGTGCTCTATATTCACTATTTTCAGTGTCTCCAGTAGAAGCCTTTTAGTGGAGGAATGGTATAAAACCATTTTTTTTACTAATTGATGCGCAAATTATTCTGATTTTTCTATACACACTTAAAGGTCCGGCGATATGCGAATGAAATAATAGCCAATCGCACCTCGAAATTGCGAGCTGCTGTCGCCGGAGCCTTAAGGCCAGACTTTACAAACGTTTCCTATAATTTCCAGTGTATTGCCACTACATCACTCCGAAGACGTTCCTCAAAGAGATGGACATGGAAACCATCGACGTCGGAGGCAACATGGCGGTAGTCATCTGCACCACTGTACTTATGCACCTCCTCACTTGTCTGGCGCTCTGGTACAGGCTAAACAAGAGATAGACCAAAATGAACACCAAGAGAAAGGCTAAGCAAGAGATAGACCAAGTGGATTTACCCTTGTGGGACCATAATATAATATAAGTAATAAGTATATTTGTAATGATAATGTTTGTTCTCGGTCTGAGTTTTATAATAATCTTAGCAATACACGGCTTTAACATTCTGCTGTTATTTTTACATACAATATATAATATAATATTTGGGCATATAAAGTGATTCCCAATAACTACATGTTAAACCTCTTGTTGGTTAACTCATAAGTGAATTTAAGTGATTCCGAACCATTTAATTAAATCATTACATGGTTATTCCATGTGTTACGGTTTTCAGTCGTATAGTGGTTAGAAATCACTTTAGCTAAATATCGAAATATTATATATTCATCGAATATCTCTTAAATAAATTCTCCTAGTTATAATTATTTAAGATTTATCTACTAGACTGTTTAAACGAAGATAATCTTAATGGGGGAAGTACCTCTATACAATATCTTAATTTTATTAGTATCATCGGTATTATCTATTTTAATCGACCAGTTATCAAATATAATCAGGCAAGGCTATGAGAAAACATTCGGAATGATTCTGAAACGTTAGAATAATAATTATATGTATATCTCTTTTGTTTTGTATGCTCATAAAAACAGACTGTCTATTCCGAGTTTTAACAACCATGTTTTCGTGTTTCGGATTCTGTTTTTCCAGCGAGTTTGGTCGACGCGATAAAGCCTCTTGACGTGAAAAACAGATGCATTATCAGTACGCTCGATATAATTATTAACTACGCTCATTGCGTTCTAACGAAACACGAAATCCGAAAAACAAGTTTTCAAAAGTTGACATAGACACTGACGTTTCCGGTCAGAAGCATTTCAGATCGGAAGCTTTTTCGAATATCTTAAAATACCCCTGAGAGGCTAAACCAAGGGCTAAACGCTAGTACTGGACGATAATGTCAACATAAAACTACTGTGATTAACCACTGCGTATTACATGGTTTGTACTAAATGAGGCCCCTGATTTGATAAGGTAAAATTATATCTCATCTGTGCCCGACGCACTAATTTCATCACTATCTAAGATAAAAAAATCATTTAGCCCTTCTGTTGTTAAAATATGTAGATAGATGACATTTTATATGTATATGTAAATAGATGACATTTTAATCATTTTATTGCAAGGAATTTGATAAATTACGTTAGTACAGCTTAGCTCCCAGTGCGTGTCTCCTTTCGTACGTCACCAACGTCATCTTCTCCATCGATGTAAATTTTTTTCGAGATACAAAATCAATGAATGTAGACAAAAATTCATATCAACCAATTTTTTAATGATAAGCGATATTAATTTTATTACACTGTGCACAGAGCCGACCCAGGTTCTATATATTAATGAAGCAACTCCTTTGGCATTCATTATTTGCCATTATAGTAATAATTCTGGCGACCTCAGTGGCGCAGCGGGCGAGAGTCCGCCTGCGACGCAAGAGGTTGCGGGTTCGATTCCCGCCTCGGAACAAATTTGTGTACGATCTGCAGAAATTTGTTCCGTTGGTCTTAAAAAATATATATCTATGTAAGTGTATAATGTATTAAATATATCAGTCATCTAGTACCCATAACATAAGCTTTGAGTAGCTTATTTTGGGGCTAGATGATGCTGTGTGGATTGTCCAGCATTATTTATTTATTTAATTTTATTCACTTCTCACATATTGGCGTATACGTAATACGATATTTGATCACACCTTGATTTTTTTCGATTTATTAAAAAGCAAGAATGACGTACTATCTTACTGATTAGAACTTATATACATACTTGCCCTTGTTTTAAAGTATTATTTACTATTCATAGAAATATTTTTATTACTTTTGAAGAGGTGCTATTAACGGTTATAGATATAAGTAGCCAATTAAAGAATAGAATAGAAAATCTTAATTTGCAGATTTTTAAGACGATATAAACAGGGTGGAAACAATTTTAAATCATGATTATTTAATTGTTTATGATTTTATAAGGGTTGTTCATATTTTTTTATTATACTTTTGTCAAATAATTCATGAAAAAACCCGAATACAAATCAAAGTTGAAAGGTTTTTCATGGATCACTTTGAATTATTTTGGAATAATTATAAAACATAATGCGGGATATATTTAAACAAATATGTAATACAGGCAATTTGATCTTTCCTTTCTAATATATTAATCTGAAACTGAAACTGAAACAGCTTCACGACTTTGATCCCCAGGCACGGTAGATATCCCTTCAGATCTCCCAGTACCAAGTAGGTACTAATTCAAGATTCTTTGAGGATGTCTAAGGGGGGTAGTCAGAGGTACATCCAAACATTACATTTGGCACATACCCACATTTTGCAGTAGTTAGTATTCCATACGTGACAGGTTGCAAGCCCATCGCCGCTGTTAGAATACTAACTGGTTTCCTCACGATGTTTTCCTTCACCGTTTAAGAGCACTGGCATTGCGCACATAAATTTTTCGATAGAAATATCCATTGGTGCACGACCGGATTCGAACCTGCGACCTTACGATCGGAAGGCGGGGTCACTCCCACTAGACCACCGGTGCTCCCTATATATTAATCTGATCTGTAGAATTATTATTGAATGCATCGTGAAAGACTATGTTATTTTTAAGTTATGTTTAAAGTGTATGGTGGATTTGAACACTTGTAATAAATAGCTAATTTATTTTAAATTACTTTAGTTTTTTTTCAGAACCAATCCTTTTATTTTTATGCAAATATAATATAATTATCATCTCCCTGTAGAAGTCTACTGTTGCATGGGCATCATCCTCCTATATATTTCAAGGAAGAACGATTCTGAGCCTATTCACCCCAACTACTTCCCACTATCCTCTTACCCCCGGTTTTCGAAAGCTCGTTCAACACTAATCGGCTGTTAAGTCACTTGCTATTTCAGCTTTTACTTGAAATTAGATAGAGAGAGCAAGTGACTTGACAGCCGATTAGCATTGATCGGGCTTTCAGAAACCAGGGATAAATGTTGTCGGTCCTTTGTGGTCGCTATTCGAGAACATATATTCCCCAGCACGGTTCAATATGTCAGTGGGGGATGAAATAGGGGATAAAAGTTTGTATGAAACTTTGTATTCCTTGGACATTATTATTTGCGTGAAATTTCGTATGAATGAGTACGGCAAAAATAATGATCCAAAATCAACCTCTAAGAGGGTAATCTATAATATCAAAGTGTAAGAGTCAGCGGCCCGCACGTAGAGACGTTTTAGAAAGAAAGAAAGAAAACATATTTATTTCGTCCCACAAACACAAGTAGGTACTTACTTAAAACTAACAGAAAATAAAATTATAACCAACACTAATAAAGAACCTACCTACCGTTGTGCGGGGCAAAAAGGTAAAACAAAAGTAGGTGGTTTTAAAAGTAGGTACCTACCTCTAAAGCTATCAAAGTAAAAAACGTGCGCGAGCGATGGCGCGGTTTCAGCTAGTAAAAAAAATTATATCTCTAGTCGAAAACTATGTTCATATAGGTAGGTATTCCTAACGTTTGTTTAAAAAGCTTAATTCTTATGACTAATTCAGGGGCGAAAACTGTGAGTCACTGCGGAACAAGGAAAAAATTGTTATCAATGATACGAAAGTTAGGTGATAAAGTAAATGGAGAGGCAATCGATGGTATGAGTAAAATTGTATTCATGCACAAAATTAATCTGAAACGGCTTTACTACTTTATCCACGCAGGCATTTTTTTTAAGAATATTAGAGCTCTTTGTGTGTGGCTCGTCCGGGGTAGTACTACCACCACACCTACTATTTCTGCCGCCAAGCAGCGATACTTGATTTTTTGATTTTATTGAATAAATACATTTTGACTTTGACTTTGACATTACAGGCACAGTGGTGATAGTACCTACTTCTTTGGACAAGCCTACACGAATAGCTCTACTGCTCTTCATCAGAATTCTAATAAGATCTTTTTCACGGCCACAATTTTTTTTTAGATACGGAAGAAATCCATAACGTCTAAATTATACTAGGTAAAGGTAAAATTAATCCACATAATAGGTAACTATTTTAAGAAAAAACCGATATCAAATACATAAATAAAATAAATATACATATTTGATTTTAATTTTAGTAATATAATTTGTAAATTAATATTGTAATAACACATTTGACATGTTTAATTAAGTTACAAAAAAATTATGGATCATTAACATCTGAAAAAAATAAATTGAATTAAATTGAAATACACTGGCAAATGCACTCATACTACTGAACCAAATCAAAAGATACTCAAAAACCAATCGCCAGATCTTACTCATATTAAAATGGAACCACACGGTAAGCACCAGCTTTCGAATAAATAAAGAATCATCAAAATCGGTTCAGCCAGTCGAAAGTTCTCAGACAAAAAAAATGTTTTGCCTCATACACCAGCTTTGAGTAGCTTACTTTAGGGCTAGATGGTGCTGTGTGGATTGTACAGCCTTATTTATTTATTTATTATATATATATAGCTTTTTACTGGTTCGACCGATTTGATAATTAATACTTTTTGAGTCGAAAGCTGGTGCTTGTCATTTGGTCCCATTTAAATTTGAGTCGGATCTGACGAGTAGTTTTTGAGTTTTAGTAGTATTTGTTAGTCGTTTTTATCTTGGAAAAGTCGAATAACGAAACAGTACCGAATATAGGAGGTAAGTATTGCATTACGCAATGGGTGGATGAGTACGATAAAGTTTATTTGACCTCAGCTTATTATAATAATAACCACTTGCAGGAGTGTGCGAGGGAATGGATCCTCTCCGTAGGTGGTTATACGGTTATTTTATTACCTCTATCATGGTCCTTACAGTTTGTAATAATAAAACTTAAGTTTCTACCAATATAGCAAAACAGACCTTTTTGACCTTTTAAATAAAATTGTTTGTGATCTTACATATGACAGCCTTCACAGCTCAGTTGGTAGTAACTCTGCCTTCGGCGCTGCAGGCAGTGGGTTCAATCCCCACCAAGAACAAACATTTGTGTGATGCATAATTTGTATGTGTGTTCTGTGCTTGGGTGTTATACGTTTATAATATTACATTAAGTATGTATTAAAAAAGCCTATAAGTATTATAATCAGCTGGATCCCGTGCCATAGTACCAGCTTTGGTTTAGTTTGCGACTAGATGGCGCTATGCTTTGGTTTAGTTTGGGACTAGATGGCGCTATGTGGAGTGTCCACCAATATTTATTTATTGATCTCCGTAGTTTAAACTTGAACTGGTTCGTGCTCGCTCGTGCTGAAGCGTAAAAAAGACAATGTCTCAGGGCTGTGTGTCATCATTACGGGTAAACCACCCACTGGCCGAAGACCTTTTCGTCAAGTCCTAGCTATCATAATCTGTCGTTCATAGCGAATTGTGTCACCTTGTTTTGCCCAACTCATCTGACACTGAATTAGCAATAAGAGCAGTACCTAAACCTCTGTGAAGGAAATTATTTTTCTTTCTTTCTTTCGTTCTCTTTCCTTCGGGGAAGTAGGTATGCTATGTATGTACCTACTACAACCACTATGCCTTTTTCTACCGCCAAGCAGTGTCCCTGTGTTTCGGTTTGAAGAGTGTGGTGGCCGAAGAAATTACAGGCACCTTATGAGCACGTTTCTATCGAGCGTGACTAACGAGGCAATGCTTTGTTATGGGTGATGGTTACCACTTAACATCAGCTGGACAACCTGCTAGTTCTTTAAAAAAAACTATCAAAATCCTATGAAGGAAAACGAAATGGAGATGGATTTTGTCATATTAACAAAATAGTTGCGCTCCGCGGTTTCACCCGCGCAGATTTAAATCCCGGTATTCCCATGGAATAAAAATGTAGCTATGTGCTATTCCGGACTATAATCTATCTCTCTGCCAAGTTTCATTCAAATCCGTTCAGCCGTTCTGGCTTGAAAGAGTAACAAACATCCATCCATCCATACAAACTTTCGCGTTTATGATATTAGTAGGATCATTTATCTTTTACTGGAATACTGCTTGCGGTCCCTATTTCAACAGCTGCGATAAGACAATCAGCTGGGTGCTGCTGGCGCGGCCATGTGCGGAGCGAGTGGGACCGTCGCGTCCGTGTCGGTATTGTAGACAGTTGTAGTGTTTATTTGTGTTGCTTGTGTATCGTTTCGCTTCAGATTCGTTTCGTTCGTTCGCTTCGCTCAGTCCGAGTCAGACCACAGAGCTGAACGCGTGTGTGTTCGCTTCGCGCCTCTCCTTTGTTACCACAACAACAACACGATTCTTTGTGTCCGATAGATCTGGTTCTTTAACAAACGCCCACCACGGAGGCATTTGGGATTTGGTTCTAAATTGTCGCTTTGTGTATAAATACAGAATGAATTGCAAACGTAGTTTATTTGTGGTTCAATAGTGTTGTGAAAGTTCTGCCATGGCCAGCGAGGTAGAGTCTTTGGAGACTGCCTCCTCTTCTCTCTCGGAGGATTCCCTCAATATCTCATTCGACAACCTCACTTACACGGTTCGGACGGGACTACTTGCTAGAGGTACTACCTATTTGAAACTTTAGTAGAATGTGAGCCAGGTGTATCTGTATGCTCGTAATATACGTTTAAATATACATAGTACGAGCATAATCACTACATAGTATGAAACAATGTCGCTTTTTCTGTCCCTATGTCCCCATGTCCCTTTGTATGCTTAAATCTTTAAAACTAGGTACGCAACGGATTTTGATGCGGTTTTTTTAATAGATAGAATGATTCAAGAGGAAGGTTTATATGTATAATACATGAATGATATGTGCACCCGTGCGAAGTAAGGGCGCGCGGGCGGGTCGCTAGTATGTATTATAACACACATACTGATTAATGAATTCACTAATTACCTACCTACCTACCATGTTTATCTGCATGCTTACGTGTAAGTGTATAATACTATCTGTACAATGCTTTGTCTCTTACATAACTTACTAACTACCTATCACTCGTGTTAAAATTATGTACGGGCTAAATAAAGACTGTTTGACGGCCGGTTTCTGAAAGCTCGGTCATACGTAGGTAATCAGAGGTCGAATCACTTGCTATTTCTACGCGTATCACAAGTATCACTTTGAAACGTCTTAAAACTAGGTTCCGCGCGACCAAAGCCTGGAAGAACAGGTTACCATAACAAAGCATTGCCTCGTAAGTAAAGCACGATAGGAACGTGCCCTACGATGCTCTGCATCCATCAACTTGAGGCATAGGTAATATAAGCCTCATGTGTCTGTAATTTCACGGCCACCACACCAAACTGAAACACGGCAACGCTGTTTGGTGGCGGTAGATTATGACATAGTGGTAGGTAATTCTTCCCCGACCCAGCTCTTCACCAAGAGCTATACTACTCGTACGAGTAGGTATTAAGTTGCATAGAAGAAATAAAAGTAGTATAAGTTTTAAGAGTAGTAGAGCTCTTTGTGAAGCGCTCGTCCGGGAAAGTACCTACGCTACCACCACGCCTTTTTCTGCCGCCAAGCGAGCGTTTTTCGGTTTGAAGAGTGTGGTCGCCGGTGTAATTACAGGCACATGAGGTACATCTGTATGCCTCAAGTTGATGGACGCAGGTAAGAGCATCGTAAGGCACGTTCCTATCGTGCGTGACTTTCGAGGCAATGCTTTGTTATAGGTGATGGTTACCACTTAACATCAGGTATGCCATATGCTTGTTCCTAGAGTGATTCCACTGTTGGCAATCTTGTGTTGCTCGAGTCCATTTCCATACAGAAAAGCTAATCAATATTCCGATGCGCTCAGAATACGTTTTAATTTATTGTAAATTCATTACATATTGTAATACACAATCATAATTTTAAATCTAATCACTCGCGACCGACTACAAATTTCCTGATTAGTAGGTATCTGCACTAATTCCTTAGCAACACAATATTAATTAGTGTTAGTTTATCTGCAAGTTCGTAACTTAGAAAAGTACCTCACGAGTTTTTTTCGATTCTGGTAGGAATTTAGTTTCCCTAGAGCCTTACCCCCCGGTTTCTGAAAGCTTTTACTTCAAATTAGGTAGAGATAGGAAGTGACTTGACAGCCGAATACTGTTGATCGAGCTTTCAAAAACGGGGGTTATCCAAACATCTTTACCTACCTTCTTCTTCTTCTAATTTAAGAGCAATGCTCTTGTCGGCGTAATTGATGCATTTCTCTCCAGGTGTTTCTTTTCAGGGCAACCTCCTTGATCTCCTTATAAGACATGACGGCAACCTTCGCTTTAAAAAAAAAAAGAAAGGGGAAGACCTAGGATAAGCTTTACCTACCAAATACCAAAAATTTGTTGTCGTATTTTGTTAAAATAGGAAGTAGGTTAGAATAAACCAACAAGTTAATTATTTAGATCATTGCCCTAATTTAATTTTGTACCTACCTCAATTATACTACTAAGGAAATCATTAAATAATACATTTTATTACGTACTTGGATATAAAATAATAATAAGTATAACATAGACTTCTTCTTGCGTGTCAAGAATTTGCAGTATTACTATCTTCACTCCATCGACTCTGAGTTGGGTCCCAGTTGTACCTATACCATTTTGTGGTATATCCCTATTTGTACATGCGAGCTTGCTACTTGGTGATGGAACAAGCAGATGGACAAAGCCTGTACCACCATCTCTTGAAGCATTCTTATTTCAATATTACTTTACTTTTTGATCATAAAGCTGACTCTATGCAGTTGATATAAGACATTGACATAAAAGTAATATTTAAATAACAATGCTTCAAGAGATGGTGGTACGGGCCCAGATCTGTTATGATAACCATATCGTAGTTTATATGAGCCTATTCATTTCATGCAAAAATACAAAGGTTAATGTAGACCACAAAGTGCCTCGAAAGTCAAAAACGATAGGAACGAGACTTGTATCCATCGACTTGAGGAATACAGATGTTTAGCCTCATATGCCAGTTATTTATTCAACCTGGCCGTGGTTTAAAATTACTTTAAAAAGCTTAAAAGCCTTAAAAGGCTATACCATACCTACCATACCATCACATAAAGCTAAAACTGAAAACTGAAACAGCTTCACGACTTTGATCCCCAGGCACGGTAGATATCCCTTCAGATCTCCCAGTACCAAGTAGGTACTAATTCAAGATTCTTTGAGGATGTCTAAGGGGGGTAGTCAGAGGTACGTCCAAACATTACATTTGGCACATACCCACATTTTGCAGTAGTTAGTATTCCATACGTGACAGGTTGCAAGCCCATCGCCGCTGTTAGAATACTACCTGGTTTCCTCACGATGTTTTCCTTCACCGTTTAAGAGCACTGGCATTGCGCACATAAATTTTTCGATAGAAAAATCCATTGGTGCACGACCGGATTCGAACCTGCGACCTTACGATCGGAAGGCGAGGTCACTCCCACTAGACCACTGGTGCTCTCACATAAAGCTACATTCGTCATATTTCAATTGCACAATAAATGTCAACCTGAATGGCATTATACATGTTATTATAACAAAGTACAAAGGACATTCCTCAAACAAGGCACCTACTTATGTAGATGTTTGTGCACTACATAATATCTGACGAGGAATCTACTAACTGACAGACTTACCCCCGGTTTCTTAAAGCTCGACCAACGCTAATCGGCTGTCAAGTCACTTGCTATCTCTATCTAATTTCAAGTAAAAGCTGAACTGGCAAGTGACTTGACAGCCGATTAGTGTTGATCGAGTTTTCAGAAACCGGGGGTAACTGAGGTTGTGCAACCAGTCGCACAGCCGTGGTGTTTTAAACTTTCAAAGGAGACACCAGAGTTTACGAAACAGTTAGAGGTCGCGAAAACTATGAAAGGGATGTGTTTGCGCATTCAAAAAACTCGCTCCATCACATCCTCTCCCCTTCCTTCCAGCGTTCTTTTTACGTGACGCGACCGACGTTCCTTGCACGTGGGGATTCTGGTTGCATGACTAAATTGTTTGCGCTATCAAAACGAATACCAGAAAAGGTTCCTTCTACTTTATAATAAATAAATAAATAAATATTGGTGGACTTTCCACACAGCACTATCTAGCCCCAAACTAAGCTTATGCTTGTGATATGGGAACCAGATAGCTGATATACTGCTTATATACTTTTTTTTTTGTAAAAACATACTTATAATATTATATAACACCCAGACAGAGAACAAACATCTGTGTTCATCACACAAACGTTTGTTCACGGTGGGAATCGAACCCACGACCTACGGCGCAGAAGGCAGAGCTACTACCAACTGAGCTACGTAGGCTGTTAGCTGTTACGTTTTGTTAGTGGTGCGACGAATGCGCAAACAATACCGTAATTGTAGGTATTATAAATTTTAACAATTTATAACTAAACTTGGCAATAATTTTAATCAATTCTGTTTCGAGTTCTAATTAACACAGATTTTAAATATAGGTAAGTAGGTACAAACCTATAATTACAGTTTTAATTGTCCTGGTTAAAACTTCTACTTTTATTTATTTATTACATAAATGATAGTAATAATAATATAATGATACTTGGCTCTCGTGAACGTCAACGCTCCACATATTTTTATGTAGAACAATTAAATAATAACTATATTCTTATCTTGTGCAAAGGAAATATGATAAGACGACAGATGACCACAGAAACAATATCTAAGGTCACTGGCGAACGTGCTAATGAGTTTGAAATGTATACACATTAAGTAATCGACAGCCCCCACAGCTCAGTTACTGTTGGTAGTAGCTCTACCTTCTGCGCCGTGGGTCGTGGGTTCGATCCCCAAACGAAAGAAACACTAATGGGATAATATGAATTTCTTTTCTGTCTGGGTGTAATATTGTATTATAAAGAAAAAGTATACAAGTTTTATGCAAATCCCGGACGTCAGCCTAAACGAGGTCTGAACTGGTCTCAAGCAGCTGATAAGAACACAACACAACAAACAACAAAGCACCAGGAGAGTCCTTCAGAAGCTGTTCAATTCCGTTATCACCGAGGGTACGACGCCAGAGGCATGGGCAGGAGTGTTGTGGTACCTTTCTTTAAGAAAGGTGATAACAATCAATAGACCTATAATCTCACTGCTGAGCCATGTGGCTCAGCAGTGAGTGAGTGTTTATTCAATAAAATCACAAGGACCATCTTGAAGGAAGATAGAGTAAATACTTAAAGACATGTAACATATGGCCAATAACGGATTAACATTATTATAAAGACTGAGAAGCGGTAGAAGTTTTTGATTTTGTTTTCAAAATCCTAAAGCTAGCTATAGGTATTAGATAAAATTTTCCTCAATATACCTATACATTTTCGGAAACATAGCACTAGCTTATCTCACGGTAGCTTATACAATTAACAATGTTGAGTAGATATCAATTTGATTTTACAAACCTGCGACCGTCATGGCGTTCTTCATAAAGCAACGACCGCCATTTTGTTTTTTTTCTCAAACAAATTACGGTCAAAAACGACAATTACCACTTCTACAGACATCAATATTCTTATTCCAATTTGACATAATTATAATTGTTAAACGTCCGGTAAACGGGTTAGTTTTGTGGCAATTTATGGATCGACCACACCTGCGCGATCAAAGCGACTACGAAGCGGGGGCGGCTACGGAACCCTAAAAAGTAGCCTGGAATTTCAGTAATCCCAACTAAAGAAAAAGAAAGTAACTCTGTCTGTCTGTCTGTCTGTCTGTTACGCTTTCCCGCTTAAACCTCTCAACCGATTTTGATGAAATTTGGCACAGACAATATATAGACCCTGAGAAAGAACATAGGCTACCTTTTATTGCGAAAAAAAGAGATGAAGAGATTAAAAGTACGCAGACGAAGTCGCGGGTACCAGCTAGTATCCAATAAAGCAAGAGCTACCGCGCAGAATAGCCGAGATAATGTGAATCTATCATTATTTTTATCACAACGAGTTGATGCAACACTTGTTATTTAATGTTTGTATGCCCTTTTAGTATGTGTGTGCGCAATACTTATGCTCTCGAATGATGAATGAAAATATCTCGAAGAAACCCGCGGCCGAAATCGATTGTTTGATGAGCTATCCTGTTCATCATGCTGAAGATCCTTATCAGATCTTCGCCAAACTTTTATGAGACCATGTTATAGTTACTACCTTTCAAATAAAAAAAGAATAATCGAAATCGGATCTCATTTGGTGGAGATATCCAGTATATCAAATAGCCCCCTTTTTGCCCTTTTTTTGGGGGAAGTACCCCTCCAATCAAAAATCCCCGACGACAAAAAAATCTAATAAGTAATAATAATATAACCTGTGTACCAAGTTTCGTCCAGATCGGTTGAAAAATGCGACCTGTAGAGGAGAACAGACAGACAGACAGACATCCGGACAAACGCATTTTTGGCCAATGTGGAAACTGAGACGCTTCGCTCGCTCGGTCAATTATTTTAAAACACATCATCACTCTCTTGATTTTGATACCCATATTGCTATGATAGCGAAATTATTTTTATTATGTGAGAGAATATCGCTCCTGCTTTCCTTCCCACGTGACTTTTTGGTTTTTTTTTATTTTAAGGACACTTGGAAAGTTGCGGTGAATCTTTTGATACCAGAATCATCAAAATCCATCCAGCCGTTTGGTTGCTACGTGATAATAAAGGAAATATCGAAGGAAGGATACATAAATACATGCATACATAAATACATGGATAGATACACGCCAAACACAGGCACTCGGGTAATAAGACGTTTCTAAGTGATCCCTGCGATTGTACTGAATAAAGACCGATTTGATTTAGATTTTTACCTACCTACATTTATTTTCATTTTTATTATAAGTTACTTCATTAATAAGCTCTTTCCCAATTACCACAGCTATCTAAACTTGACCCAAATAGTCCGATAAACTGTGTTTTGTCAAAAATTATGATACCTAGTTAAGACGAAGACAACAGCTAATGTGACTCTCGCTCGCACGTTTTGACTTGTTGAAAGATATAAAATCACTAAACACATTTTTGAAAAATCGCAAAAAACCATTTTGTATGCAATCACATTGCGCACAGTTTAGTAAAAAAATCATTTTGAGCGATACAAGTTTTCCTACTTAAAAGTTTCCTTTTATAATTTTCGTACTCAAGCAAACTTTTGAGTAGGAAAACTTGCATAAATCAAAATGAAATTTTTATCAAACTATGCGCAATGTGATTGCACACAAAATGGTTGTTTGCGATTTTTCAAAATTGGAATTTGTGATTTTATATCTTTCAAAATGTCGAATCGTGCGAGCGAGAGAAATATTAGGTGATGTCAACGCCTTAACAAAATGGTTGAATTAATTACAGTGTCAAGGTACACTTCTCTTCTGTGCAAATATCTAAAAAGCCTTGATTATAATTTGCCTTTTCAGCCAATTTAAAACCGGTCTAGTTGAAATTCTAACTTCTTCCCCACCTTCGAATCTGAATTTTAAATATTGAAAACATTTCCATAAATTACCAACTACTAATTTAAATTTTGTTACAGCAAATTAATTAAAATTGTGTAAAATATTACAATAATCAATCATTAACCGCTCAAACCTAGATAAAATAAAAAATCCATATTGAAATACAAAGTTTCTTTATTCTTTATTCTTTATTGTACACAGTGAAAATATACAGTAAACTTAAATAACAATACATGTACAAAGGCGAGCTTAACCCTAAAAAGAGTTCTCTTCCAGCAAACCTTGAAGGATTGTGAGAGATTGAAATTAGAGGTGGGTGCGTGTACAAAATGAGAGAGGATAAATAAATTATATTAATAACTACTACAACTATTAAAAAACAAGATAAAATAAATACCTAAATCTACACAAGACATATGTACTTAAACATACATATATTGTTTATACTTATATACAAAATATATAATATATATACCTACTTACGATATATATGATAAATATATACATATTATAATATACATACTCAAAGGGAAAGATAGTGCTCTTTGACTTTAGCTTTAAATATACCAAGCGAGGGACTAGCGCGGATAGAATGAGGGAGAGAATTCCACAATTTGACTGACTGGATAGTAAAAGAGCCACCATAGCGACTTGAAGAGTGAAGAGGTGTTTTTAGTAAAAGAGATTTGCATGTTCTGCAGGACTCACCATGTGGGATAAGGAAATCGAAACGCTCACGGAGATAAGAAGGAGAGAGAGGGTTGTTGAGAATGTTAAAGAGCAGAGACAGGATGTGCAGATCACGTCGACGACGGATAGGCAGCCATTTCAGCTGGGCCCTAAACATTGAAACGTGATCATACTTACGCAGACCGAAAATAAATCGGATGCATAAGTTCTGAAGACGTTCCAATTTATTGCAGATCTCCTCCGTAGCGTCTAAGAAACAGGAATCTGCATAGTCGAGATGGGGTAACAAAAGAGTTTGCGCTAGAGTGACTTTGGTCTCGTGGGGTAAGAACTTCTGGAAACGCTTAAGGGATTGAAAAGAAAAGTGTACTCTTTTGCTGATTCCATTGACATGACTTAGCCAAGATAGCTGAGAGTCAAAAATTACACCCAAATTCTTAGCGTTAGGGGAGTAAGAGATGGGGGAATCAGCATACAACAAAGGAGGAGGGAGAGATTTGCGAACCATATTCAACATATAGGGGCTACCGCAGATTAAAGCTTGAGACTTCGATGGGTTAACCAGGAGACCAAAAGCACTTGCCCACGAGTGGATATTTTGGAGGTCAGCGTTAATTCGGTTAATGCCTAAGGAAATCTCGTCGACTTTAAAATGAGTATAAATTTGCAGGTCGTCCGCATAAAGGTGATAGTGGGAAGAAATTACTTGAGAGATAGCATTAATGAAGACAGAAAAAAGGAGAGGGGAGAGAACACCCCCTTGTGGTACACCTGCAGTGATGTCACACCATTCAGAGACAGACTCTTCAGACCGCACACACTGCGAGCGACCCGACAGATAAGAGCTAAACCAGGAGATTGCTGAGGGAGAAATATTAAGAGAGGAAAGAATGGATAGAAGTATGTCATAATCAACCGAATTAAAGGCACTGCTAAAATCAAGTAATACCAGAACAGTGACCAACTGATTGTCAATAGCCCAACGAATATCATCGGATACCTTTATCAGGGCACTGACAGTGCTGTGGCCGGGGCGAAAACCGGACTGGCAGGGACTCAAAAGGTTGTTACGATGGAGAAAGTGGGACAGTTGTTTATGGACAACATGCTCTAGGATTTTGGATAGGGAAGGTAGGATGGATATGGGTCTGAATTCGGATACAGTAGTGGGATTTGGGGTTTTAGGGAGAGGAGTAACGAAAGCTTTTTTCCAGATGGAAGGATATGAGCTCGTTTCAAGAGAAAAGTTAATAATGTGAGTTATTGCAGAAACGAGCTCTAAGGAGAGGATTTGCAGCATGTTGACCTGAATGCCATCCACACCGACAGCTTTCGTGGATATGGAATTAATCATCTTTAACACTTCCCCCTCAGTAACCCCATCTAAGATAAAAGCAGGACAGTTAGGTTTGGATAGGCGAGATAATTGGTCAATGGTGGAAAGCTTGGTCCGATTATCTAAGAATACGGGTGAACTAGAGAAGTGAGTGTTGATTGAATTTAAGTTGAAAGAAATTTGGGTGTCATGGGAGTGTTTTACAATTCCTAAGGAGTTGAGAAATTTCCACATGAGAGACGGACTGCAGTTATTGATGGAGGAGTGAATATGGCGTCTCTTTGCATGCCTACACATTTTGGTGCATCGGTTGCGAAGTCTTTTAAATTCGGTAAAATTTTCCTCAGTGGGCGACTTCTTGTAGAGCCTCTTAGCTTTGTCCCGTAAAGCCATGGCCTTTTTTATAGGCTGTGTCAACCAGGGAGCTGGTGGATGTTTAATTTTGACACGTTTAAGAGGGGCGTGAATGTCATACAGACCAACGATGATCGAGTTAAAGGAAGAAACTTTGTCGTCAATACTAACTGCATCTATGAGGGGTTTCCAGTCAATATTATTTGCATCCCGTTTCAAGCTGTCAAGATTGATATCTTTGAAACTACGGATAAAACGAAATTTTGGCTTAGGCCTGGGGCAGCGAATTTTATAGGACAGATACAAAAGGTCATGGTAGGAGAAGGAAGCAGCTAATTGACCATGTGTAGCCACACGACGAGGATCAGAAACTATAACTAAATCAAGAAGAGAGGGAGAAGAATTGGGAGCATGGTGAGTGGCAGAGAGCGGAAGAATAGACATGTTGATAGATGAAAACAGTGAAGTAAGTTTGTTTGCTCGTGAATCACCTCTAAGCAGACATGTGTTGAAATCACCAAGAAGAATAGTGTGGTCATAGAGAGGAGTGAGAGAATCCAGTTTCAGCTCCAAGTTTTTTATATACACCAAAAAAATTTCAACTTTTTTATTTACAAACTGAATATTTTCCACAACCCTAAATGCACGTTTCCTACATTTTTTTATAAAATTATGTTATTCTTAGAAGCTGGTTTTCTCGTTGTAGCAAACAAGGTTTCTCAACGACTACAGAATGACCAGTCGAGTTAAGCAGTCAAAAAAACTGCGCACTGCGTACCCTCTTGTGGTATTTATTGTTATAGTTACAATCAGATAAACTTATGTTATTCCTTAAAAGGATTGAAGGGGAAGTGACAATAAAAATATTAATCAATAATAATATTTAGTATGATAACAGATTGATTATCTGCATGTACAAAGTTTTAGGCCTCCTGAGGATCTAGCAAAGCCTTGCCCTCAAACTAGGTACTTCTCGCGTTGACAACATCTAATATTCCTTCCTCTCATTTGGACGATTCAACATTTTGAAAGATATAAAACCATTAATCCCAATTTTGTTTTTTTTTTATTATGTACGTTAATATTTTATAACATAGGTACCTAATAATATTACAATTAGCCGTAAAAACAGCTAATAGGTAATCTAACACTGACATAGTTTATAGTATATATAATATAAAATAATTTTGAAAAATCGCAAACAATCATTTTGTGTGCAATCAAATTGCACACAGTTTGGTATAAATTTATTTTTGATCGATGCTAATTTTCTTACTCAAAAGTTTGCTTATGTACTAAAACTAGTAAAGCTAACTTTTGAGTAGGTAAACTTGTATCTATTCCGAAGATAAAGATACGGCTGGATAAAATTTTCGATGTTTCCAGCAACAACAATTTCGAACGTTCTTAAATCCACGAGTAGGTGCCTACATAATGTTATTTAGTTAGAAACAGACAAAGCGGACTGGAGCCCAATTCCAGACTTATGACATTTACGTTAGAGATAGACATTTGAAATGTCACGAAAATCATCAAATGTTTATACGACATATATCTAACCGCGCCAAAATACGTATTCTAGCTACCGATAGACTTGGTGCCACCGTCTGTCTGAAGTTAGCCGATTGGGGAATCTTCCATTCGCTATTGGCCATTTACACACACAGCTAACCTCAGACCGGTTCAGGTGGCTACGTTAGTAGACATGTCAAAAAGAAGGTTCATTCATAGAGCTTCCACAGACTATCTCGCACTATAGAATGCCAAGACAAGTTCCGATAACTTCCGTTTCTCAATAATTGTATGTACGATGGTACATACATACAATGTCTTCAATTTTTTTTTCTAGTAATTTGGATTTATTATGCGTTCTTGTTGTTGTTCATAAAAGATTTATTTTAATCAGTGTAGTTTTCGTATAAAATATTAATTACAGTTTTTAAACTTGTTTACATTATTCAAGGAATATAGAGTATCAAAATTATTTAGCATTTTTAGAAAACAGAACATATATCTTTCAAAATTTCAAATCGTGCGAGCGAGAGATACATTAGGTGTTAAAAATATGCACAGATTATGATCATTCAACATAGTAAAAGAATCGTACAATTACTAAGTCCGTACGATTTCTGTGATTCGATCGTACAGTTGTAAACGGGAATAAATCGTACGAATACGATTTAAATCGTACCTACATCTGGCAACGCTGGAAAAAAGGATAGTTAATAAAGCTTCCACAGACTGTCCCACACTAGAAACGGTCCGTTTCGATCTCTATAGAATAGTTCGGTAACACTAACTAACTCTGCATTGTCTTCAATTAAATACATTGTCTAGTACTTAAACTGGGTTAATAATGCGTTCTTGATGTTGTTCATAATGAATTAATTTCCATTATTACAGCAATGTCAGTGGAGTGCATATAAAATACTAGTTACAGTTCTAGAAACTTATTCGCATTTTACGAAATGGAATGTTAGGTAGGTAGATATAAAAAAAACTGACTTAGATCTGGCATCCCTACTAATTTGTGATTAGTAGGCGTTGCCAGATGTAAATTGTATTCATTTAATTTTTTCCCCGTTCTACTATTATACGCTCGAATCACAGGATACGTACGTAAATGTACGATTCTGTGCTTCTTTATTCTATGATGGCTTTCAAGCGGTGGTCTTAGGAAATTCAGCTGTCAATGTCATTTACATCCATCAGTCTTGCATTATGTCAAATCAAGCAATCAAACCTTATGGAACTTTAACAAACCAAACTACACACTACTCACCATGAAGTTGTAGATAAAAATGGAGGCCACCCTTGGAACAACAACTTTAGTCAAATACCTACGTATGTCTATCTCGCTCTCTGTGGGCAGACCTCTCTTTTTAGTGTGGACTATAGTACTAGTATAGTATTCTCTTATCTGTGACAATAGTATTGCTATCTATCTATTTAGAAAGAGAGGGTCTGCCCACATAGAGCGAGATAGTAATACATAGGTTATGCTTCAAGTAGGTATTCGAAGTGTGGTCTCCATTTTTATCTACAACTTCATGCTACTCACCAAGTGTTTTAATGTTAAAAATAAAATAAAATTTTGAGTCTTTATTGGTATGAACAATGTTTTACAGAGTATAAGATTGATATATTTGCTATGTATTCGAACGGCAAATAGTTGTTCCTTAGAGAAAAAAGAAGAGAAAATAATTTATCTGTGTACCGTGTTGTTTTGGTTGTGTTGATGAAGGTGGGCTCTAAATTTGTCATTTTATCAAGGCAAATGGATGTTTTATGGAATATTTTGTAATAATTAGGGTACGGTTAAGCTATTTACGTCATTGGATTTGCGAATTTCGTTGTAGTTTTCTTGTTTTCGACATTACGGGTATCAAAATTTTCATTTGTTTACGTAGGTATTCATTATGTTTTTGTGTTGTGGTTTGTACATTTTGGCTTACGAAAATGATAAAAACTTATAGAAATATTATTTAGGAAGCTAACATCGTTTACAGAACTTAGATACGTGGTCTAGTATTTTTTTATTTAATTTTCATTTTCGGAAAATCAAAAATCGGGGAGGCGCGCGGTGCGGGGCGTGTGATATTGTTGAGCGCCGTATTCGCTATAATTCATATGCAAAAAAAAAAGTTATTCAAAAGGTTAATTAATTATTTATGAACCAGCAAATGAAACGCTCAATCTGATGTTCATAAAAAAATTGTTTACGACGTAACTTATTTTATTACTAAATTTTCATATGTACGGCTTTTTTTTTAATTTTTCCTCGAAAATCGGGTTTTCTAAACACCTTGCGTACGATCGATATCGCTCGATTAAAAACATCTGGCAAACCCGAGGGATGCTAACGCAAATAGTTTTTGTATAATCTTTGATAGGTTAGGTATTGTAATTTGTAGATTGCATATCAGTCAGTCAGAATGAAAAAAACTCTTGCTAAATATCAATTCAAACAAAACTTGTTGATATGTTGTTGGGTAGGTACCTAAATTAAACACACACAATAATAATGAATAATAACGACGACGTGGTGAGAGTGCGGAAAATATATCCGACTGCAGCCCAAACTATGAAACTAATATGTCAGTCCCTCGTGAACATGTAGTGTAGAGTGGTCAGTGTCTACCGCTGCTGACCACTCGATACGTATCTACCGGCCTACGCTCGACAAATATCTACAGCGACATTGATAAATAGGAAATCTGTTGAAATTTTAGTGTCTATTGAAATTTGACAGTTACCGTGATATATGTCTACCGTGGCATGCCAAATGTCTAGTAGTGATGTCACTCGACAGTACATGTCTACCAGCCTACGCTCGTCAAATGTCTAATGTGATATTGCTAGAATACAAAATCGATTGCAAATTGTCGTGTCTATTGAAATTTGACAGTTTTCGTGACATATGTCTAATGTGACAAAAAAGTCACGGGTCTAGAATCGGCCCACTGTTTAGAGATAACTCGACGGACGCGTGTCCGTTTTACAAAATGATGTTTTTCTAAACGTAAGAGTAAATTAGTCAGTAGGACACAATTTACGTAAGTACTTACTTAGAGAAAACGAGTATACTTAAATTAGAGAAAACGAGTTTATTTTGTACATATAATCCGACTTTGCTTGCAGAAATAAATAAATAAATAATGCTGGACAATCCACACAGCGCCTTTTAGCCCCAAAGTAAGCTACTCAAAGCTTGTGTTATGGGTACTAGATAAGTGATATATTTAATACATTATATATTTACATAGATAGATATGTTTTATTATACATAAACACCCAAACCAACGGAACTAATTTCTGCAGATCGTACACAAATTTGTTCCGAGGCGGGGATCGAATTTGTGTGATGAACATAGATGTTTGTTCTCTGTCTGGGTGTTATACAATATTATAAGTATGTATTTACAAAAAAAAGTATATAAGTAGTATATCAGCTATTATCTGGTTCCCATATCACAAGCATAAGCTTAGTTTGGGGCTAGATAGTGCTGTGTGAAAAGTCCACCAATATTTTTTTTTTTAATCAGTTTTTTTTCGAGAGTTATTTGAGTGAAAAACCATTGATTTGAACATGGAGTAGAAATATCTTGAAGTATGTCTTTTAGATGTATTATTTCGCTTGTACTCGAAATAATACATCTTCTTATAGGAGTTTGGTTTGATGAGAGTTATCCTAGTCATCCTAGGGTCCCTGCTATTTTTCTTTTAGCACAAACTGTGTAGGCAATGCTGAATTTTTATGGTCTTAGAGTTACAACTCTTAGTAGCTTTTTTATCTTTTGTGCGAAAAACAATTTAAATAGATAATCGTGCCAAGAGCGTTTTTTATCCTTAGAATCACCGAGAAAGATTGAATAAAAGTATATTAATAAAAACACAGTGAATTATGTTAATTCTCCTACAAGTTGTGTGCGAAAGTTTTGCGAATCGCCTACTGGACTTATACGCAGGCTAGTTTGTGTACCGGTTTTGTGCGGAACACTTTTAGCATTTTAGTTTTACACTTGTCATGACAGTATTCAACACTGAATCAGACAATATATAGCATACTATGACTAAACCGTTTCACGGCACGCGCCATAACTAGATCAGCGGATTAGTACTACATATTGCTTTGTTCAAGTTAATTTATATTCGCCATAACTTAGTTTGAACCTATTATTATCAATGTGTTCATTTATAGCACCGGTTTTAGAGCACCGGTGGTTTAGTGGGAGTGACCCCGCCTTCCGATCGTAAGGTCGCAGGTTCGAATCCGGTCGTTTACCAATGGATTTTTCTATCGAAAAATTTATGTGCGCAATGCCAAAGCTCTCAAACGGTGAAGGAAAACATCGTGAGGAAACCAGTTAGTATTCTAGCAGCGGCAATGGGCTTGCAACCTGTCACGTATGGAATACTAACTACTGCAAAATGTGGGTATGTGCCAAATTTAATGTTTGGATGTACCTCTGACTACCCCCCTTAGACATCCTCAAAGAATTTTGAATTATAGTACCTACTTGGTACTGGGAGATCTGAAGGGATATCTACCGTGCCTGGGGATCAAAGTCGTGAAGCTGTTTCAGTTTTTCATTTATTTATCCCTTGTTTTTTATTATATGAGCGTCCGTTTGTGCCGCTAAGGGTTGCAATGTGTTTTCCGTTGAAAAATATTCGGTTTGAGGGATCTACCGAGCCTGGGATATCATTTACTGCTTCTTTTCGAAAGGAGTACTCCAGTTTGGAACTTCAAGTATTTAATCAATCAGCATTGCCTATACATAGTAGTAGGTAGTAAGCCAAAAATGTTAGGTATTATGTAAGTCGACATCGACGAAAAAACACAAACAGCAGCCTCCAGCATTTTTAATCATTAGCCATTTCATCTTAATTATAATTGTCTCAAATGTTTCTGTACGTGCTAAACGAGTACCTACCTCCTTTACATTTTAAATAATTTAAATTATGCGATAACCTTGAATTCGTGCAGTAGTTTTATGTCTCTCTGTGCTATTAATAAGTATTTATATAGACAAAGAAATACTCGTAGTCTTGTCGTGTTCTTTAGAAACAGTGTGGTGAAAGGATTTTAAGACACAATGAAAATACTATACTAATGCCGAAATGTTGTGGGCCCATCACAGTACTCGAGATAAAGTTCTGTGGGGCCCATGGGGAAATACGGGTAAACAATTTTTACTTGTGTTATTACGGTACTCTAAAAACCGGTTTCAATTAACAGCTCCAGAAGTTAGCTTTGTTTACATTATACAATGTTATACAGTACAGTACATAATACCTGTCCATGCTATGAATCATACCTGAACTGATTATAGCATTGACCTTTCACTTGGGGTCAAGCTATACCATTGCATGTTTTAGCAATGGAACTTTATACTTTTAGGTAAGACCTATCATCCATATAAACATCCCCAAACAAAGCTATGGCTAAACAGATGAAGCTATAGAAAGCCAAATAAATATTGCGCTTAAGGGGCTGACAACCATAAACAAGGCAAGGCGAAAACAAGAGGCAAATAGTTGTTTGTTATACAAGAGTGCAAAGTTGCTTTTTAACCGCGTGTTCAATTTTGATGACCGAGCAAGCAAAGGATTCTAAAATTGAATCACGAGCGCAGCGAGTGATTCAAAAGAGCACGAGGTGAAAAATCTTTGCACTCGAGTGCAACACGTAACTTTTCATTCCACCTCAGCGAGGAAATTACTAAATGCAAAAAAAAAAGTTTACAATCACAAGATAGGTACTTTTATTTCAGTTTAGGTATTAACTACTACATTTTTCACTTGTTTTCAAGTTTCTTGTTTTTAATATAAGGTTTAACAATGACGAGAAAAAATGCCGCGTAAAGAACCGCGTACAAAGCAAATTGAAAAAAGAACACCAAGAAGGTTCCGAGTCTGAGTTTTTAACAAATTAAAAAAAAGTTGTATGATATATTCGGCACCATAGAGGTAGCAGTAAATAGGTTTAATGTTTTTTTTAATTCACAAACTTAGTGCACACGATGTTCTAAATTCAATTTACTTTATCCTCTAGAGAATAAAAACGGCTTTTGCACTCAGATATTGAAGAGCAAAATTACTCTTTCCGAGATGGTGGGATGAAAAGCTAATTTAGCTCTCCATCGCACGTTGCAAGCTGTCGTTTTCGAAAAATCGTAATCAACATTTCACAATTATTAATTGCACACAAAATGGTTAATTGCGACTTTTAAAAAATATTATAAAGTTGCGCCCCGCGGTTTAACCTGCGCAGATTTAAATCCCGGTATTCCCACGGGATAAAAAGTAGCCGATGTGCTATTCCAGACTATAATCTATCTCTCTGCCAAGTTTCTTCCAGATCCGTTCACCCGTTCCGGCGTTAAAGAGTTACAAACATCCATCCATCCATACTTACAAACTTTTGCGTTTATAATATTAGTAGGATAGGATCTTTCAACGTGTCGAACCGACGAGCGAGCGAGATGTACTAGCTCTTGTCTTCAGAGTTGATGGTAGGTATTACTATAATAGATAAATTTAGTAAAATTTAAAACGCTTCCAGGCCCAGAACAAAAATTAAGTTCATTGCACACAATACATGTTTGATGTTAGTGGTCTGAGAGACCACTTTTAGTTGATCGTTCTACTTCCAGAACAAACGGTTTTGTGCTGTTTCTATCCACTGCACACAATACATGTTTGATGTTAGTGGTCTGAGAGACCACTTTTGGTTGATCGTTCTACTTCCAGAGCAAACGGTTTTGTGCTGTTTCTGTCCACAGATTGCCTGTAACCTTCGAATTTTTTGATAATTACAAGTTTTTGTCGAGTTCATTACTTAAATGATGATTGCAACGTTTAAGTGCTGTAGATAAAAACGCTTATTCAAAGTAACAACTAATTCAAGTATTTAAATAAAATATACATACGTCCAGCTATTTTTTCATGGCCTTAAATGTTATTTCTATAATAATTATATTCACGAACATAATATATTCCTATTTTATTTTTGTTTGGACGTACCTCTGACTACCCCCCTTAGACATCCTCAAAGAATCTTGAGTTAGTACTTGGTACTGAGAGATCTGAAGGGATATCTACCGTGCCTGGGGATCAAAGTCGTGAAGCTGTTGATTGTTGTTTTTTTTTTATTTTTGTATAAATAATTAAATAAAATAACAACTATATCGTTGCAAGGACCGTTAACAGTGGTAAATGCAAAGAAAGGACTATATACCTATACGACGACCTCAGTGGTGCAGCGGGTGAGAGGCCGCCTGCGATACAAGAGGTTGCGGGTTCGATTCCCGCCTTGGAACAAATTTGTGTACGATCTGCAGAAATTTGTTCCGTTCCCTTTTTCTGTCTACATCGAAGGGCAAGCTCGTATCGTGCGTGACCTACGAGGCAATGCTTTGTTATACATATATAGGTGATGGTGGACTTAACATCAAGTGAACCATCTGCTTGCTTCATCAGCACATTATTCATGGCAGTGGACGATGATTTATTCGTACTTAGGTAAAATGTTATTTTTGTTTTAGGACGAAAACACATATTGAGCAAAGTGTCCGGTGAATTCAATGCTGGTGAGCTGACGGTCATCATGGGGCAGTCCGGTGCGGGTAAAAGTAGTCTGATGGACGTCCTATCCGGCTACACGTGAGTACATCATTGCACCTTAATCGGAGCAAATAAAAAAAGTATGGTCATACGAATCAAGTAATATGGGTAGTATTGAAATTCCTTGATACGAACTATTACAACATTATAGAGGCTGAAAAGCAGGCAATCATTTTTTTTTTTTATACAACTAGCTGACGGAACAGGCAGATGGCCCCCCTGATGTTAAGTGGTAACCATCACCTATAAACAAAACATTGCCCCGTAGGTCACGCACAATAAGAACGTGCCCTACGATGCACTGCCCTGCGTCCATCAACTTGAGGCATACAGATGTTAAGCCTCATGTGCCTGTAATTACACCGGCAACCACACTCTTCAAACCGAAACAGCGTTGCTGCTTGGCGGCAGAAAAAGGCGTGGTGATAGTACTTCCCCGGACGTGCCCTTCACAAAGAGCTCTACTACTCTTAATCATTTTGATCCAAGAAGTTTTTGTACCAAAAAGATTTATGTTTTTGTTTTTATACTTTTCCAAACCATACCTTACCACCTTATTTTTTATCGTACCCTGGATTCACAAACAAAAATTTTTTATGATTATGTCTTATACAATAGTGAGACTACATTATATACTTTTGTTAAAAATAAATACTTATAATTAATTTATTATAACCCCGACAGTAAGTTTGACTCTGTGCAGTTTACACAAACTAAATCATTAGTCAGTCAGAAGGTATTTTAACTCATGGACATTCTACGTGATTCGGGTACCGATCGCACAGGATTTAACACTCGGCCAAGAAACGACCTCTCTGCTTCCGAAGTAGTTTAGACAGCGACCAGGGTCAAGAGAACAAACAGTGTGCTTTCGTAGCTTGGGATTAGGAACTAGCTACCAGTTATAATAATAATAATGCTCGACAATCCACACAGCACCATCTAGCCCCAAAGTAAGCTACTCAAAGCTTGTGTTATGGGTACTAGATGACTGATATATTTAATACATTATAGACTTACATAGATAGATATTTTTATTATACATAGAAAACACCCAGACCTACGGAACAAATTTCTGCAGATCGTACACAAATTTGTTCCGAGGCGGGAATCGAACCCGCAACCTCTCGCCCGCTGCGGTCGTCGAAAGTTACAGCTAAGTTATAGATAGGTACTGCGCGGTGTCATAGTATCTAGAGTTAGAGAGAGTAGTGCTCTTTGTGAAGGGCTCGTTCGGGGGAGTACCTACTACCATCACGCCTTTTCTGCCGCCAAGCAGCAACGCTGCGTTTGCCGGTGTTATTACAGGCACATGAGGTTTAACACCTGTATGCCTCAGGGTAATGGACGCAGGGTAGTGCATCGTAGGGCACGTTCCTATCGCATCGTGCATGACATGCGAAGGCAATGCTTTGTTATAGTGATTATTGCCACTGAACTGGGCTAGCCTTTACAGCTCATTTGGTTGGTAGTAGCTCTGCCTCCTGCGCCGTAAGCCGTGGGTTCGATCCCCACCGAGAACAAACATGCCTGGGTCCTCTGAACTAGTGCGAAGACCTTGATATCAGCTCAAGTGGCATTGACCTATAATAGGTCTTTTACCTACGTGTAAGTAGTATCTATAACTCATTATCTTCTGATAAGCCGTAAACCAACAGCCAGACGGTATAGATACCTAATGTATTTGGAAATCGGATTGTCGATCCTGTTACCTACTTACATACAGCGATTCCTTACTAGCCTAACATTTTGACGTGTGCAATTTTCGTTACTATTCGATGATTAAAACCGTCAAATTAATAGATAGATAGATAATGAACTAAATTCTAGCTGAGGTAGCGACATCAAAAAACGCTCGAAAACCAGTGGAGAGGATGTTTTTGCACACAAAATACTCGCGTGGGTGCTATGACAGCCCCTCCCTATCGTATCCTCCGTAGACCTAGACACGTTTCGATCCAGATGACGACATCACCGCCCTAACGCAGTGGTGACCGACTCATCAAACCCGGCAACAAGTGATACTGCACAACCACACCGACCCCTCCGGAGGGGTCGAAAACTCATCCCCCGTTTACGTTCCTTCGGGCAAAGAAGTTCTTCCTCGGCAGCAGCCCAAGCCGAGGTCTCTACCTAAGTGGTGCCCTTGCGTTTGTTGCCAATAAACATTTTTTGTATGGCAGAGTGCCTTCCGCGTAGTCCGGTAACGCTGTCGGCAATCGTCATACGATTATAACATATTTTTTAGGTCCATTAAAAAAAACGCCTCCCTTCCAGCGTTCGTTTTACGTGATGCGACCTATCCAAAACGACGAAACTATAACTGCATTAGCTTCCGCTCTTGACTTCGCTCCCGTAGTACTCGAGAGTTATTCCAGGTCATGTATGTTTCCAGACCTGGAATAATCCCCAGACGTGGATGTTGAGACAAGTGAATAGGTACTCTCAAACCTAAAATCTACAATGTAAACCTACTCTGTCATTTTTAAATATATAAAACACTTAAACTTTATTACAGCGATTAAATTAATATTCCTAAAATAGTTAAATTTTAACTACAGCAACGAAAAAAGAACTTTTTGTCAAAACGCGAAACTAAACCACTAATGCGCCATCTTGTTTTGCTTGTTTTGTAGCAATTACTTTCATAAAGAAGGTGAATTGGCTTATACAACGGACATAAAGGATGTAGGTACAGACGATTTGTAAAGTGAATCATAAAATAATATCAGGGTCAGGAAGAAGGTTGCAGAAAATTGCAATTGTACCTGACATCACTGAGTGAGTATAACAAATTAACCCAGTTGTAGAGCTCCCTATGAAATAATTCATCTGGGGAATTCAAAGTCAACGACAAAATGAAAAGGTTTTCATTCGATTTCATCACATGAAACTTGAAACGGATACCACTATGCTAATGATGATGATGATGGTGATATTCACCATACTAATGATGAGTTTGATTTTTGAGTTCGACCCGTGATCATGGCGCGGAGCATACAACTGTGCCGAAATATCGGCAAACAATCAAACTCAATAAATCATGGTAAATATCCAGTTTCAAGTGAAAATTAAGTTCTTACTATAATAGTCAAAAATTACAATTTTGAAACGTCTTTATTTAGATGTAAGAAGTACTTATCTACTGCTACTCGTAATATACCTATGTAGCATACGCATCCAACCGAAATAGCAAGGATGGCTTTCTGCTACTCTGGGAAGACCACGGGAGGTGGTCTGACGGTTATTTCCTAATAGAAGGACGATGTTCAAAGTTTAGACCAGCCTTACACAGTAAGGATATATGCAAAGTACATACCCTGGACTGCGACCAGCCTCGAATAGCTTCCACTGCGTTTTCTTGAGATGATGATGGAGGGGTGATGATAGGTCCACGATAGCGGAAGGAGCACACGCGCACTTGCATAGAATTTGGATGAGATCGGTATCCCGGTAGTTTTCGCGGCGCGTGCGATGCGTTAGGTGTCCGCGAGCAGAATATCTCACAGTTCTTATGCGTAGAACTGTCATAGCTGTCACTCCAAGCTTTGACGTTTTATGTACTTGCATGACAACCAAATGATGGCGTCTCGATACTGCTGTTAGCTTAGAGAAGACTTTGAACATCGTTGAATGAAATAGATAAATAAAATGAATAATTAGGTAGGTAAGTACGTTACGTTTTCGAGGGAACGGAACATCCCGCCCACCAAAATACCTATGGTATTTTCTGGTTAAAAGAAAAAAGAGACTTCACAATGACGATAAAGTTATGACGATATGATAAGATAGATACGATAGTTAAAGTGAATTCAATTAAAATTAGATTTACCTACGCTACGATTTGCTTAAAACTAGGATTTGTATAGATTAAGTTTAAACTATTCCTCGAGAGGTAGAGGACATAGTTTAACCAATGGTCGATTGATTAGATGGTTGTTCGCATTTTTTACGGTTGCACTCCGAGCTATTCCGTCGCCACCATATTGAAGATCGACCACTCTTGCAAGGGTCCAGTGTAATGGAGCGCGGTTGTCGTCTTTAATTATCACCATCGAACCGATCGATAACGGTTTAGAATCTTTAGTCCATTTGACACGTTGCGTTAGAGAGTTTAGATATTCGGTTTTCCATCTGGACCAAAAATTCTGTTGGAAGGCTTGCAACATCTGCCACCGAGGAAGTCGTTTTAGATTGATGTTAGAGAGATCGTCCTCGGGAACAGCTGTCAACGGTTCTAAGGTTAAGAAATGACCTGGGGTCAAACATGATAAGTCGTTCGGATCGGAGCTGATTGGATACAGAGGTCTTGAGTTTAAAATGGCTTCGATTTGAACGAAGAGTGTCGTAAGCTCTTCAAAGGTTAGGACCTGATCACCTACGACGCGATATAAGTGAGATTTTGCTGCTTTGATTTGAATTTCCCAGACGCCACCAAAGTGTGGAGCGCCAGGAGGGTTGAATTTGAACTCAATTTTTTCTGCACGAGTAGCTTGCTGCATTAAAGGGTTTAGTTGGTTTTTTGCGCCTACAAAATTCGTCCCACAATCCGCGTGAATAACGCTACAGCGGCCACGACGTCCGACAAAACGCCTGAGAGCTGCGATGAACCCCTCAGTTGATAACGTCGATACGACTTCTAGATGGACCGCTTTGGTCGCTAAGCAAACAAACAAGCATAGATATGCCTTATCCATTTTAGCGCCGCGATGGGAACCTACTTTGATACGAAACGGTCCGCCTAGATCCACGCCTACTACTGAAAACGGTTTGATCTGATTGACCCTGTATGAGGGAAGGTCACTCATGAAGGGCTGTAACGGTTGTGGGTTTGTTCGGAAACATGGAATACATTTCGATAAGCGGCGACGGATGGTACGTTTGGCAGCGATGATCCAGAATTGCTGAAGAAGTAAAAAATGTGTGGTGTTTACGCCTGGGTGCAGAAAATTTCGATGGATGAAGTCGATGATTAAAAACGTTAGTGAATGTTCAGAAGGTAAAAAGGCAGGATGTTTATGTTCATATTCTAGGCCTGATCGAGATATCCTGCCGCCCACCCTGAGCACTCCTTGATCGTCAAGAAAAGGATTGAGTTTACGGAAAGGTTTAGGTAAAACCTTCTTCGATTTGAGATTACAAATTTCTTCGGTAAATGCGATGTTTTGAACGTGTTTGACGATATGCATTAAAGCGTGATGACGTTCGACGTTATTGAGATACACCTTGCGATTTGCTTGATTGGGATACCGAGAGTTGTTATTGAAGCGGCGGATATACGAAACTACATTAACGAGTTTTGATAACGAAGAGAAGCGATTCAGCAAGTTTCCGATAATGGAAGGGTCATCATCTACGCCTGCATCGATTTGGCCAGTCACTAAGGCTACTGTTTTCCGTTCTTCCGTTTTAACGATCACCTCCTCGTCGTGATTTATGTTGTATGAATCTAACGGCCACGAAGAATGATCTTGAGAAAGCCAACAAGGCCCCGCCCACCATAGAGAATTGTGAAGAATTTCAGAAGGAAGTTGTCCTCGCGAGCAAATGTCTGCAGGATTGTCTCCTGAAGAAACGTGATGCCAACTATCGGTAGGAGTAAGTTCTTGTATCTGATTTACGCGATTGGCAACGAATGTGACCCAGCGAGATGAAGGGGAGTGTAACCATGAAAGGACAACGGTTGAGTCTGACCATAGATAGACCGCATCGATTTTGATTCGATTGAGGTAAGTGTCGCGCACGAATTGATACAATTCAGATAAGAGAACTGCCGCGCAGAGCTCTAGGCGTGGCAACGAGATACGTTTGAGAGGGGCTACACGAGCTTTTGAGCAGACAAGGTAGACATGTGCTACACGGTCCTTATCAGTGACGCGTAAATATACAGGGTTACAGGAAAAATCGTGCTAGATCCGTTAAGGGCGTGGAGTACCCATCATTTCTGACTTATTTCACTATGAAACACCCTACCCTAAACATAACCCTTTTCAAGCAATTCGACTTTTAATTTTTTTATTGAAAATTTTGTGCACCTTAATTATTATTATTATTGCATTTTTACATGTGTAATAAGATGCTTTAGGATGTCAATCATTAAAATAGTGCATAAGTTAATTGAATAGACCGTAGTAGACAAGTGAAAGTTAAGAAATAAGAAAAAATACTAGAAAGTTTATTTTTCTCTAAGGGATATCTAAAAAAAATATTATGGCAATTGTTTGTGAAATAAGTCAGAAATGATGGGTACTCCACGTCCTTAACGGATCTAGCACGATTTTTCCTGTAACCCTGTATAACAGCACCATACGCTACCTCTGAGCTATCACAAAACCCGTGTAACTCACACGATACAGATTCAGAGCAAGTTAGTTTGCGAGGAATTCGAAGATCAGTCAGCTGTGGAAGCTGATCTTTATAGGTTGTCCATGTACTGATGACCTCATCAGGTGGCGTTTGGTCCCATCCAATACCGAGAATCCATAACTTTTGGATGTATGATTTGATTTGTATTGTGATGGGCGATAAGAAGCCCAATGGGTCGAATACTCTAGCAAG
Organism: Plemyria rubiginata; assembly: GCA_963576535.1. Classification (NCBI taxonomy): domain Eukaryota; kingdom Metazoa; phylum Arthropoda; class Insecta; order Lepidoptera; family Geometridae; genus Plemyria; species Plemyria rubiginata. The sequence goes on along the minus strand of OY754912.1, from coordinate 12,476,079 downwards.
TTCGCTAAGAATAGAACGTTTAGTACAAGGTCGATTTGAGGGTTTGATTTCAAAGAAAAAGGCATCTATTACCGGATCCCATTTGAGGCCAAGGACCTTCAGCGTTGACGGTTCAGAATTGTCAAGGGAAACCGCACCTGTTAAACAATCTTGACGAGGAAGATCGGATAGAAGCTGCTCATTATTACTGACCCATTTTCGAAGTTGAAAACCACCGAGTTTGAAAAGAGCGATAAGTTGAGTTTTAGCCTCTTGGGCGTCTTCAAGCGAGCTACATCCCGAGGCTACGTCATCGATATAGACGTCAGATAAGATGATGTTCTTCGCTACCGGATATTTATCCCCCTCGTCCTCAGCCAGTTGTCGCAAAGTGCGACATGCAAGAAAAGGAGAAGAAGAAACACCATATGTGACAGTATTCAGGCGATATTCTTGAATAGGTTCGACGGGGGAAGCCCTCCAAAAAATACGCTGATAGTCACGGTGCGCAGGAAATGTAAGAATCTGTCTGTACATCTGCTTAGCGTCTGACATAAAGACGATGCTGTGCTCCCTGAAACGTAGCAGAATCGTCAGAATATTAGGTTGCAATTTTGGACCGGTGAGTTGAGTGTCGTTAAGAGAACGTGAGTGAGAATCCTTAGCAGAGGCGTCAAATACAACGCGAAGACGAGTAGTTGCTGAATCTGGACGCAACACACAGTGATGTGGGATGTAGTATTTGCCCATGCTGAGCTCATCCACCGGAACCAATGACATATGACCAGTCTCTAGGTAGTCTGACATGAAGTCCGCGTATTGTCGATGTAAGTCGGGATCACGAGATAGTCTACGTTCGATGGCATGGAATCGTCGCAGTGCAACTTCACGAGAGCCGTGAAATGTGGGTTCTGAATTTTCTTTGAATGGTAGACACACTATGTATCGTCCAGATGGATCGCGAGAATGTTCGGATTGAAACTTTTGTTCGCACAGCGTTTCATCTGGAGTCAAAAGTGATCCTTGCGGCATGGAATCTAGTTCCCAGAAGCGTTGAACCAAAGAGTTTAACTCGATATCGATATCGGATGACGTATGAATTAGCGTATTAGAAGCTAAACGAGTTTTGCCTAAGAGAAGCCAACCAAAGATAGAGTTGAAAGCGGTAGGTTGGTTGGAATGTCCCTTGACATGTCGATGGAGAAGCGAATCAGCAAAAACATCTGCGGCGAACAATAGATCGATAGGTCCCGGAATATCAAACCCAGGATCTGCTAACTGTAGTGCGCTCACATGTGACCATCCCGATGTGTTTAGTTTGGCGATAGGTTGATCACCACATATTGTTGGAATCACATGTAGGTTTAAATTAAACAAGACTTTATTGTTGGTACCTACTGCACACGTGACGTCACCGAGAATGGAGGTTGCAGTCTCTCCGAGTCCGCTTACGCTGACGTTAGCTTGAGTAATGTTTAAGTTTAAACGTTTAATCGCTGATGCAGTAATAAAATTACTCTGACTTCCAGTGTCAAACAAAGCACGGAACGATTGCATTGCTCCGGACGCATCTTTAACCTGCACGATGGCTGTCGCTAGCAAAACGGTCGTATGGGTTGGTGACCTTGAAACCAAAGACGAGACGGTTGGATTTGATTCGATGGAGTTATCGCGATGGAGTAAGGTGTGATGTTTCCGTTTGCATGTGCGACATGAAAATATTGATTTGCAGTCTTTTAATTGATGATTTGGCCTAAGACAGTTGAAGCACCAGAGTTTTTCAGTAGCAACTTTAATTCGATCGTCAAACGATTTTTTAAGAAATTCTGTGCAGGCTGCTATTGAGTGAAGCTCACCACAGAAGGAGCATTTGCTTGTATACGGGCCGGAAGGTGTACTTCCGGTTGCATTCTGATCGGTAGAGGGCGCCACCGCCGCCGGTGCGGGCGGTGCGGCCGCGACGAGCGTATGCGATGTGTTGTTACGTTTGGATTGCGGCTGTGCCGCCGACGGGTTAAATTTATGCGAAGGTTTAGGTTTGGTCGATTCGATAAAATGTGTATCGCGTAACAATGCCTCACACTTTGATTGTAAAAATATTTTTAACTGTTTGTAGGTAGGCAGTTCTACGTCCGAATGTTTTTCTTCAAAGTCCCGTCGCAATTTAGTGTCGAGTTTTGATAAGATATGATACACTAAAATGAAGTCCCACTGACCTGTCGGTAAATTGATCGTTTTTAGAATACTTAAGTTTTCTTCGAGAAGGTCAAGTGATTTTCGAAACTCGTGAGCATCATTACATTTAAAGTCTACATTTAAAATGTCTCGCCAACACGTAAATGCTAGATCACGTTTATTCCTAAAGCGCGCAGTGAGCGCCTCATACGCGTCTCGATAATACTCGTGAGTTTTAGGGAAAGGTTTAATCACAGTTAACGCATCGCCGCTGAGAGATGACGAGAGATAATGAAACTTCTCGGTATCGGTAATAGAAGTCGAATTGTGTATAAGCGCATTGAAGGTATCGAAGTACTCAGGCCATTTTTTTATGTCCCCACTGAAAGTCGGAAGTACGATTTTCGGTAACCGGATGTTGGAAGAAGAACTTTCGCCTCCGCCGTGAGAATGGGTGGACTCACTTCTAGTTAGGTTACGATGGATAGATAACACACGATAATACATATCATCAAAGCGTTCCTGAATTGTGTTATCCTCATTTTCAGGATCGTTAAGAACCTCCTGAATAGTGAAATGAGCGTCCTCAAAATTAGCGGCAATTTGTTTTGCAGTTTGGTGATACGATAAAAACAAATCCAGTTGAGTAGGATCGTTTGCAGCTAAGATACCTACTTCTAAAGCCTTAGTCAAACGGTTATAAGCGATAGTACGTTTTCTACGCAAAGACGGTAAATCTTGAGCAGTGTACTCGATTTCGATAGATTTTGATTTAGACCTTTTTAGTGTGCTTAATTTACGAGAATGTTTACCGAGAGTCGACATTCTTATAATAAGTAAATGAGTAGATCGACGATCGATTATCCGAGCGATAATGAATACAAGTTACCTAGGTACGTGCCTAAACAGAAATCGTGAATGCGTAAAATATTTTCTTCAAATAAAAAAAATATATAAGTATTGTGAAATTATTCCGAAAGCACTTGTATTTATGACGGATAGATAACGATATATTGACCTTAACTTGTGTATGAAATACCTACGAAGGAACACGAAAGTAAAAGTGTAAAAATACCATAAGATTTCTCGATCACTTTTGCAGCATATGGTACTAGTACTAACTGTTATGTAATCTGTTCATTCACTTCGTTTAGTAATATTCAAAAGCGCTACGCTCGGCCGCGGCGAGCGGTTAACAAAATTCCTAACTACCCTATAGTTCAGGAATGTGAAGAAAAATATGAATGATTTTACGAATGACGATGTAATTTAATTTTATGAAAAATTACTTTTGATATGAAAGGTTTATATTATAGTGATAATTTAGTATGATGTGTAATGATTTTGAATGAATGATTTTATAAATTGATACGATGTTTTTTGATAGAAATATTGCGAGTGAGGATAAAACCAATGCAGCGTTATAGATGTGATTGATAGCACGGTTTTAGCAGCACAAGCAATAAGTCTGCGTTTATTCGATTACAATTTATTACGATAAATAGAGTATTGAGATCCCTGTTCGATGGTGATAGCTTACACGGGATATTCGATAATGAAATAGGTACGATATTTGAGTAATCCTGATGGCACGGAATAACTTAGAATGCGATAATTACCTATATTTTTTGTAAAATAATAGATCGATTTAGATTATCTAAGCTAGCCGTGTTTTAACCAGAAATACCACAAGAAAAGATGGCGGTTTACGATTAACGATTTTGAAAACGGAAGCTCCCTGGTTTCGGCACCAAAAAGAATGTAGCATACGCATCCAACCGAAATAGCAAGGATGGCTTTCTGCTACTCTGGGAAGACCACGGGAGGTGGTCTGACGGTTATTTCCTAATAGAAGGACGATGTTCAAAGTTTAGACCAGCCTTACACAGTAAGGATATATGCAAAGTACATACCCTGGACTGCGACCAGCCTCGAATAGCTTCCACTGCGTTTTCTTGAGATGATGATGGAGGGGTGATGATAGGTCCACGATAGCAGAAGGAGCACACGCGCACTTGCATAGAATTTGGATGAGATCGGTATCCCGGTAGTTTTCGCGGCGCGTGCGATGCGTTAGGTGTCCGCGAGCAGAATATCTCACAGTTCTTATGCGTAGAACTGTCATAGCTGTCACTCCAAGCTTTGACGTTTTATGTACTTGCATGACCACCAAATGATGGCGTCTCGATACTGCTGTTAGCTTAGAGAAGACTTTGAACATCGTTGAATGAAATAGATAAATAAAATGAATAATTAGGTAGGTAAGTACGTTACGTTTTCGAGGGAACGGAACAACCTAGGTTCTCGACTTCTCGTACATGGAAGGCGCAAGCAGTGATGCTTGGATTGCTGCAACGGATAGATTATAGGATTGCTGCAACGGATAGGCCCGAAATTGCTTTCCTTGCCGCAAAAAGCTAAAAGCAAAAAGCTATAAAGCATAGTAATAAATATCCGCTCAACATGAGGTGGGCTAGTTGCTAGTTCTTTCCTTTGTTCCCATAAAAAAGCTTACAGACCAGCTTCTGATAAGGATCCGGGTAATTTAGAGATGACTAAATTTGGCAATGTTTTTTCTCAGTAGTCCTAAATTCGGTATAGTTTACTTTTCCATTCCACTGTAGTAAATAGGTTAACATTTTATAAGCGGCTCCTTTTGTATCATCAATGCCTGGAAGACTCAGCTTGGCGAGGAAATGACCAATTGCCGGCATGCGTCGCTTCCTTTGCATTCATGCGAAGACGAAAATTCTCATTGCTATTTGTCTGGGTATATGGATCATTATATAGGTACTCGTAGTCACAGCATGCATTGTAGTCTGAGTCTCTCTTTCTGTCACTCCTCAAAATCATGCTCGGCGAGCAAAGAGTCCTACCAAGTTTGAACAACTTGTAATTCATATTGTTTTACTTCTGATGGAGCAAGCACATGCACTCCTCTGATACTAAGTGTTACCTTTTTTTTTTTTTTTTTTTGACGCTGGGAAAAATGCGTTACGCATTCCCCCCCATTGGAGGATGGGAGGGATATGTGGGACTCCCCCGCGAGAAGTTAAGGCGTCTCTCGCGCTTGCTCTACCGCCTCATCCGTCCGGGCTGCATAAACAGCCCAGACCCACCGGGGCAGACCAAAAGGTCTACCCTGCCTCATCACACTGTGCCCTCTGCTAATCAGAGGGACACGCGGAGAGGCCCACCGAGTCGGATTATTAGCCACCATGAAACACGTCCGCAGTACTCTGCAGGCGTGTTTCATGGTGCTACCAGGGTGCACCACGAGGAGGTTACCCGACCTAGCACCCCATGTTAAGTGTTACCTAGCTCTAACAAAGCATTGAGTCCCAAGCACGCACGATAGGAATGTGCCCTACGATGCACTGTCGTTCGCCCAACAAATTGAGGCATTGTGCCGATAATTTCAACGACAACCACACTCTTCGATAGAAAAAAGCAAGGTGTAGTACTTCCCCGCACGAGCCACACACCAGCCGGCTTCTGAAAGCTCGATCAAACCAAATCAGATGTTAATTTACTTGCTATCTCTTTATTTAATGTAATAGCTGGAATAGCAAGTGACTTGACATCCGATTTCGTTTGATCAAGCTTTCAGAAACCGGCCCTAAGAGCTCTACTTCTCTTTAATTTCACCATAGCGTGGTACCACCACGTGGTACCTTCAGTATTAGTTAAAAAGTTTTCCATGACAATTAATTCAATGAATGTATGCGTGATTATTGCCTATACCTTTTTTATTGAATTCTGCTTGTGTATTGCAGACTAGCGCTCTGTCCCAGCTTCGCATGGGTGGTGCATTATTTTACATGGACCTACCATAGGCTACCTATTTCATATTACACAGTAGATTATTACATTATTGAAGTTTTACTAGGATTCTCAATTTTTTTTCTAGTAATAAATATATATAGCCTGTGTAATGGTGAAAAAATCAATGAAATAGGAACCTTACTTATTGAGCATATTCGTCATCATCTTCCTGCCCTTATCCCGCGCTAAGTGGGGTCGGCACAACAGGTTCTACTCGTCATCTCGGTGCTCTCTGCTTTCTTACTCATGTCATCCTTCACACACACTTGAGGCTATTCGTTACATACAAAAATACAAATCTTTCCTCCTTATAATATGAGTGTAGATAACAGGTTTTTTTAATTTTTTTGAAGTCAGATAAGTTGAAGTATTAGCCGGTTCCAAGGTCTGCGATCTAAGATTACCATACAGGATTTTCTAGATAATAATCCTATACCTACTACAGTTACTCGAGCTCCGTTGGACTAGCGGGAGTGAATTCGCCTTCTGATCGTAAAGTCGTGGGCTCGAATCCAGTTGTGCACCAATGGTGTTTTCTCTTAGAAAATGTAGGTTCGTCATTAGTGCTCTCAATCGGCGAAAGAAAAATCTTGAGAAGATGCCTTTGTACATACATTATTATTTAAGTTTTCGCATGTTGTTTCTGTGTACAATAAAGAATAAAGAAGAGTAAAAGTACAAACACTGGCTGGAAGCTGTCAGAGTTCAATATTAGTAGAGGAATTCGGAATACCTATTGAGACCATTTTTAAAATTTCGTACGTTGACTATTTGCCATCAGTAAAAATAAAAAAACCCGATACGATTTGTATAACCATAGAGAAGGTTTTATGATATATTTTAGTATCACTCATGGCCTAGTTCACTAAAGTGACTTAACGAATTTTGCGTTCTGGTTTTGTCTTTGAGGTTTTACTTTAAATCAAAAATTAATACATTATTTGAAAACACTTCATCACTCTCTTGATTTTGATACCCATATTGCTATGATAGCGAAAAGATTTTTTTTTAATGTGAGAGAATATCGCTCCTGTTTTCCTTCCCACGTGACTTTTTGTTTTTTTTTATTCTAAGGACACTCGGGAAGTTGCGACGAATCTTTTAATACCAGAATCATCAAAATCCATCTAGCCGTTTGGTTGCTACGTGGTAATAAAGGAAATATCAAAGGAAGGATACATACATGGATAGATACACGCCATACACATAACCCTCGCCGCACTCAGGTAAAAACCGCGTAAAGCGGCGCCGGCGATTGGCGATGTCACGTATAACACTATCATCATAGTCATCTTCCTGCCCTTATCGCACGCTAAGGGGGGCTAAACCTACCTACCTATGGCAAAATGTGGTATTTGCAAATTTAATATTTGGCACCCTTCTTGAAATCCTCAAAAAGTCTAGCGTTGGTACTTTAAATTAAAAGATGGAGGAGGAAAGGACCCCCCTTTCTGATCGCTAGATCCTTTGGGCATTCCTTAATATTTTAGTCAAAATAGTATTCGCCATATAGCCAAGTCAAGTCGACTTGGTATTACTTTGTCTATGGTATTACAATTTCACAACTTTTTACGATAGAAGAACTGAGTTGTGAGTTGTGCGACTTGTTTTTTTACTACAAGTTATGTTTTTGGTGCCATTGTTTTTTATCCATACAATTCCGGATATAATTACGTAGGTACTACGAGTAAACCTGTGTAAAGTCAAGGAGACCGCTAGAATAGTGATAAAAGACTTTTATTACAAAACTAGCTTTTGCTCGCGGCTTCGCTCGCGTTAAAAAGTATTATTATTATTAAAATTGACAAAGTTTCATTAAAAACTTTCATCCCCTATTTCATCCCCTTGGGGGTGGAATTGATCAAAATCCTTTCTTAGCGGATGCCTACGTTATATCATCTACCTGCATGCCAAATTTCAGCCCGATCCGTCCAGTGGACAACCACTGCTGTGTGGGCTGTGCGTTGATAGATCACTATGTCAGTCAGTTAGTCACCTTTGAGTTATATATATTTAGATTGTGTTTTGTAGCAATTACCTACTGTAGCAATGAAATTCGAATGGGTTTCTGGGTAAAAGCCATTTTATTTAAAATACAATCCATTAAAACAAAGAGCTTGTCAGCTCAAATTAGGTAACTGTTTTCATGTGATGAATAGAGGGTGTAAAAACCACTATTAAATGTACCTAATAAAATTGTTTTATCTCTATAAAGCAAATTTAATTCTGATAGTCTGAAAGTATCTCCTGTTCTAAATATGTATATCGATATCGATAATTCCGAGCATTTTCATATTTATACGCCTTTTAAACCTTCTCTGGACTTCCACAAATAATTCAAGGCCAAAATTAGCCATATCGAATCAGCCGTTTTCGAGATTTAGCGAGACTAACGAACAGCAATTCATTTTTATATTAAAGATATAGATTTACAGAAGCACTAGAATCCCAAATCTGCATATCAAGTATAATTTAAAAAATACGGGATTTTCAAACCGAAAACAACGTTGAGTTCGACCAAAACTTCTTCCTTGATAAGATAATTTAGGCTGAATATTACTATATTTGGTTGAAGCATCGTATTGGGAAACTGCGTTACCGTATCTAGCTGTTACCGGTGTGCGCCACGAGGAGGGTCTTTCAATGCACCAAAGGTGTTCAACCCAAACCAAATCTCAAGATCCATAAAGTTCGAAAGATGAGCAGTTGAAACATTCAGCATAAATGACTTGTTCTCATTTTGTTGAGATGCCAACAGCACTGCCTTGAGAGCTAGGTCTTCCACTTCAGGTACTCTAAGGCTTTGGCCTCCATTGTGTGATGAACCCAGGACGCGTAGACGGACCCGGCGACCCCTCTATCATCGTCATCATAGGCCTGAAGAAGTCGACTGCTGGACATTAGGTCCTACACATATCCAGGTAGAACGATTCTGAGCCCTTTCCATCCTCCGACTTCCCGCAATCTCAACAATGTCATCGGGTAGGAGGGCGTCCCACACTTAGTTTTCAAGTTCATAGTCGCTATTCTAGTATTCGGAGTAGGTATGCTACAGTAGTATACATTTCTATTTAATTCTTTCCAGGAAGCCAACCAGTGGTAGCATCTACGTCAACGGCAGGATACGAAACGAGAAGAAGTTCCGAAGACGGTCCTGCTACATCCTCCAAGACGACAGGATCCAGGACCAACTGACCATCAGAGAATCCCTGGGCATTGCTGCAGAACTGAAGCTAGGGAACCATATCAGCACAAAACAGAAGTGTGGACGTGTGAGTTATCATATATTTTATCTATGTATGTCAAAGGAGTTCAAATGGATTGAATTCAATAATATCAATCGTGAAAAAAACATGTTTTCTCAACGTGATAGGGGTACTTATCGCGACTACATAAAACTCACTGGGAAATCTGACTCAGAATTACGGAATACGACAAGTTTAGAGACTAATCCAATTCCTATAGGGGTTTTCACAAAATGTGTGGGCATGCCACGCCGGGGTCTCTACTCTCATTGTAGTATCTTCTAAAGCGTGCTATTCAATAATGGACTTTCGAAAAAAATTGGTTTGTCATGACCTATCCGAATATTTATTTCGATAGGTCATTTTATTTTCATTTTTGAACTACTCAGTAGTGACACGTAGTAGCACGCAGGCTAGTGCCTGCGTGCATGGTTACTGGGCTAAAAGTGGATAAAATAGTTGGAATGAACGATCTACCTACTAAGTGCGTACTAAGTGTTTTAATGGCAATGATTTAATTTATCTGATAATCATATTAATTCCTGATACTTGTACCTATCTAATGGATGACGTCATCAGCCAGAATAAGACTATAATGCGCGATGCATGGAATATAAGGGAGATGCTTTTGTCCGTCTCCTGTTGAGTTCTCTTAAATACCGTTACCACTAACTATATTCACGGGAGGTGGTATTAACACTAATAAATAACCACCTGCAATAAATAAACCACTCAAATTCAAAATATGTTTAATTAATAAAATCACAAGGATCATCTTGACACTAAAGCAGCATTAGCAGGTAGTATTATTAGGTATTTTTAGTTAAAGTTTATTCATCTGAAAGCCATGTGTATATCTTGCTGTGGGGTCAGTGATCATGCTGCTAATGATGATAAAATGTTGTTGAGTACCTACCAGGCTTATTTTTTGTGGCCAACTTGTGATGAACTTAGCTTTTTTATTTAAACTTGGCAAATGCTCTTTTGCCCTCGGTCACATTGAGCTACTCAGACATCAAAATAATTATGAAAATGATAAGCAATGAAGACAAGTCCACGTAGACCTTCGTAAAGCGGAAGCTCGATGCGTTTTTTTTTTGCTTTAAATCTGTGACCAAACACGCAAGAGTAGTAGAGTTCTTTGTGTGTGGTTCGTCCGGGGAAGTATTACCACCACGCCTTTTTCATCCGCCAAGCAGCATCGCTGTGTTTCGGTTTGAAGAGTGTGCTCGCCGGTGTAATTACAGGCACATGAGGGTTAACATCTGTATGCCTCAAGTTGATGGATGCAGGGCAGTGCATCGTAGGGCACGTTCCTATCGTGCGTGACCTACGGGGCAATGTTTTGTTTATAGGTGATGGTTACTACTTAACATCAGGTGGGTCATCTGCTTGTTCCATCAGCTAGTTGTAAAAAAAATGTGAGGAACACCAACTGCTTACCCGTGGTGCGATGACTTGTAGAATGTGTAAACTGCTATTAAGGCGCAGCATACGGCACGCCGCTATCTCGCTCGCACAATGGAACATTTTTAAAGATATAAAATCATTGAATATAGTTATGTAAAATCGCAATCGGTCAAGTTGTTGTCAATGGCATTATAAAGATTTAGCGAAAATAAAATTTTGATCCAAGAAAGTTTTCATATTTAATATGCGACTTTATATTTTTCAAAATTTTATGTATGAAAACGTGTTTGTATCAAAATTTTATTTTCGCTAAATCTTTGTAATTCCATTGACCACAACTTGACCGATTTCGATTTTACATAACTACATTCAGTGATTTTATATCTTTAAAACAATAGAATATTCCATTGTGCGAGTGAGATCGGCGCGCCGTATGCAGAGCCTTAACATGACGATCCTTCGATTATGTTTGTTATAAAGCTGTCATGTCTTTACAAGGTTAAATAGGTTACATTACACGTATAAAACTGAACCGTTTCTACCAGATAGAACAGATCATCTCAGCGCTGAAGATGCAGCCTGTGCGGGACACGCGCGCGGGGAACCTCTCTGGAGGGCAGAAGAAGCGGCTGGCGATCGGTCTCGAGCTTATCAGCGATCCACCTGTCATGTTCCTGGACGAACCCATCAGGTAACTCCCTCATAATAAACGTGGCTAAGAATCTTGCTCACCCTTTAAGGAGAAGACAAGAGCTAATGTGACTCTCGCTCGCACGTTTGACTTGTTGGAGGATATAAAATCACAACTCCCATTTTCGAAAAATCGCAAACACCATCGATACAAGTTTTCCCATTTAAAAGTTTGCTTTTCTAGTTTTTATACAAAAGTATAAGTTTCTTTCTTTCTTTCTTTCTATGTGATTGCACACAAAATGGTTGTTTGCGATTTTGTCTTTCAAAATGTCAAATCGTGCGAGCGAGAGGAAAATTAGGAGTTGTCAACGCCTTAAGAGATTATTTAAAAGAACTGTCCAACTACGTCAAAGTATGTCAAACTAGTTGCGCCCCGCGGTTTCACCCGCGCAGATGTAAATCCCGATATTCCCGCAGGATAAAAAGTAGCCTATGTGTTATTCCAGACTGTAATATATGTCTGTGCCAATTTTCATTAAGATCCGTTCAGCCGTTCTGGAGTTATAAAGTAACAAACATCCATCCATCCATACTTACAAACTTCCGCATTTATAATATTAGTAGGATTTATAATATTAGTAGGACTATGTTTTATTTGAGAGATACTCTTGGAAACTCAGACGTCATTTTAATAAACTGCATTCTATTATTTTCATTATCTTTAACACGCCACTTGAAATTGAACTCTGAAATTTCAAAGAACATGAAATCTAGTTTAAGTGATTTTAAGGAACCGATACCAATGAGTATTTATCATTTATTTGGGAAAGTGAGTAGTTTGAATATCTTGAAAGAGGTACAATTAATATTACCCACAGGAGTGGCTGCTGTTTTCCTTGTCTTTTGTTCCATGTTAAGTAACGCATTGTCTTTTGTGTATTTCCAGTGGCCTGGACAGTTCAATATCAAAGCAAATAGTAAGCCTCCTCCATGAACTAGCCCGGCAGGGTCGGACTGTAGTTGTCAGCATCCATCAGCCATCCGCCATGCTGTTACGTATGGTAGACCGACTGTACGCCTTAGTGGGGGGCAAGTGCGCATACATGGGGTCCGTGCCTCTGCTCCGACCTTATCTAGAACAAATTCACCTCACCTGCCCGCCGTACCATAATGCAGTGGATTTTTGTAAGTAAGCATTCGATTTTGTTGTCAATAACGCACTGCCATAATGATCCCGTCACTCCTGGGTTTATTTGTACTTGATACCCTGCTGCATTTTCCCAAAGGTAATGGGAATCAAAACTTTGAATATTTTTAGTCATATTCTTTCTTCAGTCTTTAGTCAGTATTAAAATTTTTCAAAACTTTATTAAAGCATAGTTTATATGATAAAATGGTTTTATCTTATCTCGCATAAAACTGCTATATTTTGTTTATATTGCATCACCATTTTCGTTATGCAGCTGTTCATGTAAAATGGTATAAAAATAAGCCCACTATTATTACATTTATACATGCATTTATTATTATTGCTGGTAAACTTTCGTATACCTACGTGGACCCACCTACAACTAGTGGCATGCCGGTTTACTTTTCAGGGTTTTTTAGCCTATTTTGGCTCCTTCCGTCATTACTATAAAGTTAATATTTTTACAGTAATAGAGAAATGTGATGCCGAAAACATGAGCCAGCTGGTGGAAAGTTCACAAAATGGCAGGAACATGCGGTGGATAGATAATTCAACTAAAGAGACTGATTTTAAAGGTAAACTATGACATCCTCTTGACATATATTTTTTAATACACCTAGCTGATGGATCAAGCAGATCAATATAACAAAGCATTGTCCCGTCACGCACGATAGGAACGTGCCCTACGATGCACTGCTCTGTGTCCATCAACTTGGATAACTCATGTGTAATTTCACCAGTTACCACACACTTCAAACCAAAATACAGCAAGGCTGCTTGGTGGCCGAATAAGGTATAGTGGTCGTACTTCCCTGGACGAGCAACACAAAGAGAAAACTATAAAAATAATAATAAAACTTTTTTATTCAGTACGGTCTTACAACATTTGTTTAAATAACAATTGGTAATTGTACCTATACAGGGTGTCCCAAAAGGTTACGTAACTAGGAAGAGGGGTGATAGGGGTGGTCACAAGGGTCACCAGAAAAATAATAAAAAAAATCCCCTCTGGTTATTAAAAAAAATAAAAGGCATTTTTAAAAAAACTAAAAATTTTACGCCTTGTCGGGTGATTTTGCTCCCGATGACCTACAAATATTGGTATATTAAAAAAAAATGCTGTTATGTTATCGTCAATAACCCTTTTTCAAATTGAAATAAAAAAAGGCAAGGCGTAAAATTTTTAGTTTTTTAAAAAATGCCTTATTTCTTTTTTTTACCCAGAGGGGATTTTTTTTATTATTTTTCTGGTGACCCTTGTGACCACCCCTATCACCCCTCTTCCTAGTTACGTAACCTTTTGGGACACCCTGTATGTCTAAATTACTACATTTGTTGTGTTCCGACCGAAGGCCATGAATATGGTTTGAGCACACTAACTATTACTTCTACTGCTCTAATTATCAATTCGTTTTATATATCTAATTATTTTATTATCAAACGCCAAAATATCTCCCAATTGCATTTTTTTTTCAGAATATCCTATAGCAAGTAACGTGGACGAGGTTAACATAACAGCGTTGCCGATGCCAAAAGAGAACCCTTCGAACAAGGTCCTGCTGACCCTCAAGAGTACGTACTCCACGTCACGGTGGAACCAGTTCACCACGCTCACCAGGAGATCCCTTTTGGTAAGAATTTGCAGAGTTGTTCTTCTGAAATATCACAATTTATTTCAATGGTATATACTGTTCTTCCATAACTTGAAAGAAGTTACATAATGGATATAAAAATTCTAGACAAAACACATACTAAACTATTTATATTACTTTAAATATATAGTGTACTTAACTTTATAACTATGTGGGCTATAATAAAAAAAATAATAAATAAATAAATAATGCTGGACAATTCACACAGCACCATCTAGCCCCAAAGTAAGCTACTCAAGCTTGTGTTATGGGTACTGGATGACTGATATATTTATTACATTATATACTCACATAGATAGATATTTTTTATTATACATAAACACCCAGTCCAACGGAACAAATTTCTGCAGATCGTATACAAATTTGTTCCGAGGCGGGAATCGAGCCCGCAACCTCTTGCGTCGCAGGCGGACTCGCTTGCTGCGCCACAGAGGTCGTCAAAAATAATGTAGATAAATGCCCTTAGGGCCAACTGCGATCTCTGTAAGCATTCTTAATTCAATATTACTTTACTTTTTGATTATAAAGCTGACTCTATGCAGTTGATATAAGACATTGACATAAAAGTAATATTGAAATAAGAATGCTTCAAGTGATGGAGGCCCTTATTCATATTGGTAAGTAAGTTCCCCTATGCTTATGCCTAATGCTATCCGAGCCAACGTGGATAGCAATTTATAATTATACAGCGTTTACATTTAGCTCAAATGCGCAGAGACATGTGCAGTGACATGGGAAATACGCGAAAGCAACGCGTGCGGTAACGCGAGAGAGAGAGAGGGAGATTTGTCGTTCGCGTTGCCACAGACATGAGCTGAATGTAAGCGCTGTAATAGGGTCGCTATAGGGTTTAATGGAATATGAATAAAAGCCGTAAGTAAAACAGCTGAATTTGTTTCAGTCCACATGGCGGGACCCCACGTTCCTGCTAATGAATGCCGGCATCCACCTCGGCATGGCGCTACTTGTCGGCACTCTCTACTACAACATCGGCGAAGACGCCAAAGACATCACCAACAACTTCAACTTCCTCTACTTCAGCCTCATGTTTCTCATGTTCACGGCTTTCAGCGGCGTTATTATCAACTGTAAGTAGTTGTATTTCCGTTTGTGTGCGTAGAGTGAGTGAGTTAACTACACACATACTGCTCTTCTTTTTTCTTGTAAAACTATGCTGGAGTAATAGTCGATTGTTTACTTAGGTAGCAAATAACTGCTTTGAATTCGAGTGTTTTTTTTTCTAGAGTAGAGATCTGAGTGTAGCGAGGTATTAAAATACAAAAACTGTAAGGCAAACTATGAGGTATAACAGTATTTGGGAATATTAATTTAGTTATAGTACCTAATGTAAATGTTTGTGTTTATTTTTTGAATCAGGCTGGATTTGTACATAGTTTTCCATAAGCAATAGAATCACTACATTTTAAAAACAAAGCCGCTCTCTCTCCCTATGTCACTAAGTCCCTATGTATGCTTAAATCTATAAAACTACACAACAGATTTTGATGCGGTTTTTTTTAATAGATAGAGTGATTCAAGACGAAGGTTTATATGTATAATACATGCATGATATGTGCACTCGTGCGAAGCAGGGGCGCGCGGGCCGGGCCGGTCGCTAGTATCTTTATAAATAATTACAGTTCCCGAACAAATCCCAGTGGTCCGCCGCGAGCACTTCAACCGCTGGTACACCACCAGTGCGTACTACGCCTCGGTGTTTGTCTCCATCCTGCCGATGCAAACAGCCTGCACCCTCGGCTTCGCTCTCATTACGTACTGGATGACCGGCCAGCCTCTGGAGTTCCAGCGGTTCCGGATCTACGCAACCACCCTGCTGATGGTGTCCTACGTGGCTGTGTGTATGGGCCTGTTTAATGGATCCATGTTTAGTGTTAAGGTTAGAAAGAAAGAAAATACATTTATTTTGAACACACACGATACATACACTTATAATAATTATAACAAGAAAATAAAATAAAACATTACTAGAAGCACGACAGAAAAGCAAACACAAGAAGACAAAGAAGAACAATTTCAGAATAAACAGTAGGTAGGAAAAGTAGAAATAAAATCAATCAGAGAAGGACGTGTGTAGATAGGTAGAAGGTGCAAATCAGCTCGTGTCAAGTGCATGCGCGCGCGATCTAAAATAGGTCCCATCTCAGCTTATTGCCGCTCCACAAGTGAAGCGGCGCTGGTTTTCAGATGGGACCTAAGGTAACCTAAGGTTAAGGTTAGTACAACAACACGGACGGATAAGTGTCGAAGTCAAAGTTAAAAATCACAAAGATCACTTTAAAACGTCTTAAAATTAGGTGACTCTAGGTGCCATTTATGATAAAGATAAAGATAAAAAAACGTTTATTAATTACGGTCTTACAACTTAAATGTTTGAATAACTAATTGTAAGTACCTAAGTATCTAAATTGTTTGCATTGTGTTCAGACCGAAGGCCAAGAATAGGTTTGCACACCTCGCTCTAAATAAGCCTAGGCTTGTAGATAGATAGAAAATACTTTATTGCACACAACTTAAGGATACAACAAATAAACAAACTTAAAACTAAAAGTACAATGGGCGGCCTTATCGCTAAGTAGCGATCTCTACCAGACAACCGTTGGATGAAATGGACTCAAGAAATTTAGAAGGGGTCCTTGTGTGCGTGGAGATAAATAAAAAGAATTTGTGAATATACATACAAAATACAAAGAAATTAGAAACCATATATACATACACAATATATACATAAATACTTAAATTATCTAATCATAAATACTAAATACATACTGTACCTACTACAATACATATAGCTAATATACATTTATTATTAAAGAAACAAGCAAGGTAAAGTTAGTGACACCATGAAAAATAGTGTTCCTTAACTTGCATGTATATTATATGTATGTTAGTTCCACGCTTGTATGTGTATGTATGTTAGTTCCACGCGACCAAAGCCTAGAAGAACAGGCAACAAACTTACGGCTTGGTTTCTACTGCTCTTTGTATGATCCTGGTTACAGTGTAGGTAATATGATTAGTTAGTTAGAGTAAGCTTTAACTGAGCTCATAGCAGATTCTGACGTTTGAAAATGAGTCGAGATGGTAGAGACTACCAAAATGTCCACTTATGTTAGTACGTCACCCACACGGTGAAGGGAACTGATGTTATAGCATTTTATAATATAGCTATTTCTTATTACAGAACGGAGTAGTGTTCGGGTCATTCTTCATCATGCCATTCACTATCTTCTCCGGGTTCTTCCTCCGGTTCAGCGACGCCCCATACATCTTCCACTGGCTTTTCCACATCTCCTTCCTCAAGCACGGATTGGTCGGCCTCATGATTTCAATCTACGGCATGGACCGCCCCAAACTACCCTGCGATTTGGAATGCTTTTACCGACAACCCTACTATTTTCTGAAAATTCATGATATGGACCACGAGGTGTTTTCTGTGGTTTGCGCAGCGCTGCTCGCTAAAGGTATCGTGGTCATCTTGGGGTCCTATGTCATATTGAAAATTAGACTAAAAAACAAATGGTGAGAGCTCAATTGTTGTAAAATATTTGAATTTAACAGGGTCAGCTAAATTATATTTGGGTGCAATTTAAATTATTGTTATAGCTGTAAAAATAGGTCTATGGTCAGCTAAACTATAATTGGGTCCAATTTAAATTATTGTTAGGACTGTGGAAATAGGTTTATTGTGAATATGCAAAAGGTGACTACTATGAGGACCCTAACGACCCTTACATTCGTTAGGGTCCTCATAGTAGTCCTCATAGTAGTCACCTTTTAACCTTTTTTTCCGTGACACTGAGTAGGTAAAATATCAACAACGCTTGGTTATTTTCACCGTACGCTGAAAGGCACCATGTTTCATAAGCGTCAACAGAAATAAGCAAGAAGTTTCAAAGATTATTAACATTTAGGAAATTTTATTGAGAAAATTCGGTAGAGACATGATAAAGTAATTAAAGCTAAAATATGTTAATACCGATTCTAGCAGAGATTACACAATCATTGCTCATGTAATTTTAAAGATTAATCTAAATATTTTTATATGAAAGGGTATCAAATCTATTTTAAATAGATTAGGTATAATACCTACATAGTTATTTACTTATAAACGGATCTCTAGGTTTTATATAATATCTTTGCCTAAACGTGTTCAATATTGACAAAAATGATTGTGTGTTAAAAGAAAGTGATAATAATTTTATGCTGAATGAATAATGATGAATATAAGTTATGCCAGTTGTTTGTAAGTATTATAGAATAACATAAAAAAAATATGTAATGACGAAATGATAAGTGGACTAACGGCCGGTTTGTAGAAGCAAAACTAAGCACTTGCCATTTCAGCTGTTACTTCGAATTAAATAGAGATAGCAAGTGACTTGACAGCCGATTAGTTTTGATCGAGCTCTCACAAATCGGCTGTAATCTGCACAAAGAAAATTACAATTAATAAGTAAAATTATTTACAAAATAGATTGAAACAGTTGAGCTATCTGCAGACCGTTGCAAAAGATCTATAGATAGCTCAACTGGTCCAAATCAGTGCCAATCGGTACGTATTGTATTTAATATCTATCGCCATGATTATTACCTTAGAATTACTAATATGTCAATGCCTAGTTTAAGTTTTTTTTATTATAACCTGCGCCCATTAATAAATTAATCCAAAATGGCGCTGCTAATCATTATCACCTGCGATTATCACTCACTCGCAAACTTTTGAGTCTATCTTGAACAACTATATCATCGATGTGGGCCATCCATCTAATTGTTTCTATGAGTTCTAGGGATTTTTTTCTATAATTTCTTCCGTAGAAATAATTTTATTAGAGAATATAGAGCGGGAGGTAATATGATTTATTTTTTAATTGATGCATGACCCGCACAATTGAACATTTGTGTTTGTTAGATTTGGTTGAGCTTCAAAGTACACATTACGAAAAACTTTTTACGACCATTCCATGTATGTATTAAAATGAACAAATATATAGAGTTTGGTCGAATCCATCCACACATTTCTTTCATTTTCTTCTTTCATTAGGAAAGTAGTTCAAACTTGTGCATTACAAGGAGGTAGGTGACTTATACATTCATAATTATTAGCATAAGTGTACTTACCTACTTATTTATACTATGTACCTACTATAAATATTAATTTTATGTTTTGCAACAGCTCGAGTCAGTGGCAACATCGACACAAACCTTGCTAGGTTTCACGATGTTGTATTATTAAAACTGTTATTTAAGTTTTGCTGAATAAATGAAAATGAAATGAAATGAAATGAGGTAAGCAACCTATAAATCTAAAGAAAATGACTGCACTAGGTCACTAGACTGTGTACCGAAAAAAAATATTTATAGATGTTTTGTGAATGTCCATAGACAAGAAAACAGAAAGAAAGAAAAACATGGACATGCGGTACCTATTATAACTCAAAGAGTCTTGCCATACTAGTTATAACAATTAAAACTTCGTTACAATCCTTTTGATGAAGGTAGCTAAAGCAAGAAATTGATGTGCATACCTAATGTACATAAATTAGGTATATACATTTATTATATAAATTTTGGGAAATTCTTTCTTAAAGTCTTATTATAATAATATTGCTATTTTAAAGAAACCATATATCAAGGTACGGTAAATATTGCTATTTGCCGTAGTGCGTCCTATTTTCAATGAAAAGTTTTGATGTTCGAACTTAACGTTTTTAGTTGCGGTTTATTATCATAAAGACATTATAAATAATGTTTTACAAGATTATTATTATAGGTATACTTTGGTGTTTTGGTTTTGGTACTATTATCATTTGCGATTGGCCCCAATCACGAGGCATTATATAAGATAGAATCGAACCTACATTCCTTAACGTCTCGGGTGAGTTGGCTGTAACACCAACGACCTCTTGCTCAAGAATGTATTAGTTATTTAGATGGATGAAGGGAAAAGGTGTATTGCATATTTTGAATTTTGTACAATTTGTATTATCGTAAGTACCTATGCATGTATCTTAAATTAAACATTATTTCAGTACGCTTTACATGTATTAATTAATATTTTTACCGATCAGCGGTTGTGTATGAACAATTAAACAGAATAATATTGACCAGCATTTTATTTTATGGCCTTAATTAGGTATATATGATAGATAGTTAAGTAGTAGGATTATATAATTAAGGAGATACCTATATAGTGAAATAAAATTAAAAAACGAACTTAAAAACGAAATTAAAGAACGAAAAAAATAGTGTGGCAACATTATCTATCTGTTGATATACCTAGCTGTCCTGTACTTTGATCTCTCTACTAATAGTATCGGAATTCCAGGGAATCAGTACTGCAGGTACAGGGAGGAGCGTGCCCTAGTACCTACCTTTTTTTTTATACAACTAGCTGATGGAACAAGCAGATGGTCCACCTGATGTTAAGTGGTAACCATCACCTATAAACAAAACATGGCCCCGTAGGTCACGCACAATAGGAACGTGCCCTACGATGCACTGCCCTGCGTCCATCAACTTGAGGCATACAGATGTTAAGCCTCATGTGCCTGTAATTACACCGGCGACCACACTCTTCAAACCGAAACACAGCGTTGCTGCTTGGCGGCAGAAAAAGGCGTGGTGGTAGTACTTCCCCGGACGAGCCCTTCACAAAGAGCTCTACTACTCTTGAAACCTAGCGGTAACCTAGCGGTAACCTAGCGGTAACCTAGCGGTACTAGTACCTAGATAGGTTATTCATTCTTTAGAAGGATACAATAGCACAGCTAATACACGTAACATGACCATGAAAGCGAGCAGTGTACCTGATACGAACCCGTGTGGAGGGAGCACTATGTAGATCATGTGCATATTTGTCATAATGCAATGCATTAATTACAATTATCCAATTACCTAACTAGCTACCGTATAGTCCAAAGATAATGACGTTTCGATAATGCGTCGATACGGGGGAAGTAACCAGTCCGTTCACATCCAGCAGTGATTTAGCGCTGCGCTGAGATATGTTAACAAGTAGATTACCTATCGTTTCTTGTGCCAAATGGGAACAAAGAGTTAGTGAGATAAACAATAAGTTTTTTATATAACTTTTAAGTGACAGTGAATAAAAGTTGTTAACAGTGTGAAATGTGCAGACGTATAACGGGCAGCTTACGGCGCGCCGCTATCTCGCTCGCACAATTGAACATTTTTGAAGATATAAAATTACTGAATGTCGGAATCGTGTAAGTTTTGTCAGTGGGACAAAGATTTAGCGTAAATTAATTTTTCATCCAAGCAAGTTTTCACATTTAATAATGGGACTATTATTAATCAATTATTTGGTTTGAAAACTTGCATGGATAAAAAATTTATTTTCGCTAAATCTGTGTAATGCCATGGACAACAACTTGACCGATTGCGATTTGACTTATCTACATTCAGTGATTTTATATCTTCGAAAATGTTCAATTGTGCGAGCGAGATAGCGGCGCGCCGTATGCTGCCCCGGCATACAAACACTAAAAAGCGCCTAGTAACAATTATTGAGTGATTGATAGAGTATGAAACAAGTTTAATAATAAAGAAATGCAGTTATTTTCAGACCGTGTGCCTTTTATTTCGAGAACGTTTTTTAAAAATAGTAGTACCTAATCAGTTTCAGTTTTATAAATACGTAGGTACTAGTTATGGTCTGATTTTTTTTTGTTCATCTTTTCTTTTTGTTCTTTTTTCTTCTTGTAACAATGCTTTAATTTCCACGTGTAGAATATACATATCGTGTATAGGTACTTATAGGATCTCCGCAGTTGAGTCAGGAGCAATTTTCCAATTCCATTCATAGCTCCTTCCGGCCTTATTGAAGAGGTCACTGAGTGCACTCCGGCCTTAGCTATGGACTTGGAGTCTGGGAAAGACGACTCGAGCATCGAGGATGGCAGCCTCGTGGTGTTCACCAGAGTAGTGTGCCACGTTCATTCCGGAATCGGTAAGTGCATGTTATTTGTAGACTCTATTCCTTTCAAATTAAATCAAAAGTTCTTATTTCTTTCTTATTATTTTATTATATTTTTTTTGTTCTTATATTTCTTACTTCTTTATTTCGGACCAAAAATTCATTCAGTTAGTAGGTAAATATCTTAACTGCTAGGTACTGTACCTACCTCCCGTCTGCACGTTTCACTCACGATATAAAAAACCCGAACTAATGTATTTAGGAAAAATCACTAAACTTAGTTGTGTGAAATCTCACTGCACACACTTCTTAGCCCTTGATATTATTCTAATGTAATAATCCTTCTAATAATATCGTTACATACAAGTTGTTACTCGTTTAGAACGAGGAGTAATGCATTTCAAAGTTATCTTTTGGGTGTACTGGATAGTATTAAAATTCCTTGACTGGATAATGACCATATCAGACTTTAAAATGGTTTAGCTATTAGTTGCATAGACATTGGCTTAGGTACAGCGCAAGCTGTGTTTATGTAGATGCGTATCCGTGTGTAAAAAAGTATTATAGTATTATTATCACTGATCCTTGAACAATACAGATCAGTGAGTGATTATTATACATTATTCTGTTATCTGTGACAAACGTTGTGTAGAGGTTGGATATAAGTAAAATAATACGTAGGTACCTACCTACAACACAATACGCATAGGTATCTAAATACAATTCGGTATCCGTCCTTCATAGGTACATGCACCTTTAGTTTTCGGAAGAGTACTTTTTACACCTTGTTTAGCAGAGGTGAATGTGTTCACAAGATCATTGGTTTATTGACTTCATTCGTTGTTTGTTCCAATCAATCCAGATTAGTTCGCAATTAACTATAGACGCGATTATCTATGTACCTACTAGGTACTTGTTTAATACCTAAATAACGACGACCTCTGTGGCGCAGCGGGCGAGAGCCTGCCTGCGACGCAAGAGGTTGCGGGTTCGATTCCCGCCTTGGAACAAATTTGTGTACGATCTGCAGAAATTTGTTCCGATGGTCTGGGTGTTTTCTATGTATAAAAATTCTATATATAATGTATTAAATATATCAGTTATCTAGTACCCATAACACAAGCTTTGAATAGCTTACTTTGGGGCTAGATGGTGCTGTGTGGATTGTCCAGCATTATTTATTTATTTTGCCTAAATGTAGGTACCTAAATTATATCACACTAGTAGCGCCCTGCGGTTTCACCCGCGTAGTTTTAAATCCCGGTATTCCCACGGGATAAAAAGTAGCCTATGTGTTATTACAGACTATAATATATCTCTGTGCCAATTTTCACCAAGATCCGTTCAGCCGTTCTGGAATTATAGAGTAAAAACATCCATTCATCCATCCATCCATACTTACAAACTTTCGCATTTATAATAGGTATTAGTAGGATTTAAAGCACACAACACTAGACAGTCGCTCATTGACTTTATAATCTAATGGCTTATTAAATGTCAAGGACGAAGATGAATAGAAATTCTATACCTACATTTTTTAATGTATCTATTCTATTAAAGAATACATTAAGAAAAATAAAAAAATTGTGCACACACAAAGTTACTCAAAGTTCTATAAATGATAGGATGCTATAGGTGTAGGTAGTTACAATAGATGATCGAATTTGGTGCAAGCTGGGGGGCTATCATGAGTTTAGTGCCGACCGCGATCGATCGTAGATCGCAACGATCTACACCGAATTTCAAGGAAATTAAACAACGGCATCTAGCGTATTCTTTGAGAAGCGGGAAGCTTCTCAAAGAATGCGAATAATATATAATATTTATAATAAGAATAATGATAAAAATAATAAGAATTTATTAGCAGTATAAGAATAATATATAATATTGAATTTCCTTGAAATGTGGTGTCTATCGGTGTGATCTACGATCGATCGCGGTCGGCACCGGAACTCGTGATAGGCCCTCTGATCATTTGGTGCAAGCGGATTATTTGGGGCAAGCGGATCATTTGGGGCAAGTGGATCAGCAGCGGACTGTGCGGTGCTCTCTACGAAACAGACAAGCGCACGGAACTCCGAACCGCTCAGTAGCGTGCGCTCCGAACCAACCATACCCTCTGCCCCCTTATTCATAATCCCTGCCATTTTATAGCGGTTCAATAGAGTATTCTTGTCACTGTCACTTTCATTCCAACGAAAAGAGACAGCAACAGACATCGGTCTGATAAGCTACTGGCGCGCTCAAAGACCATTATGAATATAATATAGCCTATAATATTATAAAGAGGAAAGCTTTGTATTTTTGTATGACAAATAGGCTCAAAAACTAACTGTTCGGATTTCAAAAATTCTTTCACCATAAGAAAGTTACTTTATCGCATTTGGCTATAGGTATTAATTACTGGAAAAATTAGGGATCCCTGCTAAAACATCAATAATGTAACTCACATTTACTAATAGTATTTTTTTTATTAACACTTCATATTATTTCGGTATCGTTTATTTGGTCACTAATCCTAAATGTTACGAAATCTTTAGTTAAAATTAAGTACATATGAATATTACAAATAATTAAATTAAAGTCAAAAATACAATGCAATGTCAAATAAAAAAATACAATTTGCTAGTCACATTCAAATAAATTACCTAATAATTAAAAATTAATAAGAATTGTGCTGCTGCTTATTTCTTACCAAAGAATCCAAGTTCGCGGAAAATGACGGAAGGCCTGGTTCCGCTTAAGTAGGTTTCCATGTACCTATTTATTTATTTGAATATTTACGATGCGATGATCGATAGTAGGTACTTAGATTTATTTTTAAAACAAAGCGGGAATGTTGCGACACGGTATTCTATTTTGATGGCCCGGCTCCGGGTCGCGACCCCGCAGATGGGAAACACTGACCCTAAGATATTTAGAGTGCTATCTACCACAATCTGTGTAGCAAATTATGTAGGTATAGTCATAAAAATATATAAATAGACTAGCCTAAAGATCATTGCCATATCAATAACAGGAAATATGTCGCTAAATATAGTTATACCTACTTTCATTAGGTACCTACATAAAGTAGGTATGTTTTATTAATATAACCACTGACTCTGACTGGATATACTTAAGTAACCCTGTCGATTGTGGGTAGATTCCCTCCCACCTAAGACCAACATTACAATATTTATTACTTTACTAGGAAGAATTATTATTTATTTAAAATAGTTTTTTTTCTTTATAAAAGTGTGAGTTTGTTCTGGGCCATCCAGGTTGGGTCTACAGACAGGTAATAATAAAATCTAGAATACTTCTGCTAACCTACCTACCTACCATTAGCAGAAGTATTCTAGATTTTAAGTACCTACTAGAGTATCTACTCTACCATTTTCAAAAGAGGTATTTTTATTATAAAAATCAAAACGGTCCTTATTCAGTTAAAAAATAAGGTTCATTTTGAAACGTCTTATACAAACTAGGTAACTTTGACTAGGTAAATCTAGAATCTATTTATTTGCGATTATTGCGGTGAAGTAAGTGAAGGTCCCCAGTAAATGGATAAGGTACCTGATCATGGTCCTACGTAATGCATCATCTGTCACATTCAAGGATCGCTAGAGCATAGGGCTATCCCAAACGTTTTTCGAATCGAATGTGCAAGTGCATTTTCCGTTTTGTGATTGTTTTGATTTTTTTGCATCATCTTGTGTAGAATGAGGTCAAAGTCAAAGTCAAAGTCAAAGTCAAAATATGTTTATTCAATAAAATCACAAGGACCATCTTGAACCGTCTTAAAACTAGGTGACTCTAGTGCCAGTTCCACGCGACCAACACCGAGAAGAACAGGCAACAAACTCGGCTTGGTATCTATCGCTCTTTTGTATGATCCTCGTTACAATGTAATAAAATACCTACACTATTGAAGCTATATAATACAAAGTAATCTAACAGAAAAGGAAAAGTAAACAGATTCGTAAAAGAACACACGCTTCAAACCAATAATACTAATACATAAGTAAGAAGTGTAGTAAGTCAAACAACAATGAAAAAAAAAAATCTTTTTTTAAATAACATAATAGTAAAGACATTGCAGATATGTTAGCCGTCGATGGGCAGAGCGACCGGGACATCAGGCCACGCACTTTTATCATTAATATAACTATCTATAGTATAGTAAGCTTTCCTTATCAGATAATTCTTAATGTACACTTTAAATTTTTTAATAGGAAGCCCAGTGACACTTTCTGGAAGTTTATTATAGAAGCGTATACCGTTCCCCATGAACGAGCCATTTACCTTTTGTAATCGAAATTTCGGAATGCATAATTTATTTTTATTTCTAGTGTTAACGTTATGTGCGTCACTCTTTTTCTTAAAGCTACCTATGTGTTTATGAGTGTACAATAAATTTTCAAAAATATACTGTGAAGTTACTGTGAGAATATTAATTTCCTTAAAACGCTCCCTCAATGAGTCACTTGGTTTCATTTTATAAATGGCACGTATCGCCCGTTTTTGAAGTACAAATATACTTTGTATATCAGCAGCTCTACCCCATAGCAAGATACCATAGGACATTACACTGTGGAAGTAACTAAAATATACCAGCCTAGCTGTAGCCTCATCTGTAAGCCATCTTATAGTGCGAACTGCGTATGCAGCCGAACTTAGTCTACCAGCAAGTGATTTTATGTGAGGACCCCACTGCAATTTTGCATCAATAGTAAGTCCTAAAAAAATTGTAGAATTGACAGGGGTAAGTGACTCTCCATTTAATTGTATCAAATTGGTCGGTCGCTGAACCACATTTGGCAAAGTAAATTTTATGCATTTAGTTTTCCCAGCATTGAGCAAAAGATTATTAACAGTAAACCAGTTAAGTACTTGCGACAGAGATGCATTAACGTCATCGAAGTTAGCCTTCAATCTGTCGATTTTAAAAATTAAAGAGGTATCGTCAGCGAATAGAACAATTTCACACAAATTTTTAACAAAAGGTGGAAGGTCATTTACATAAACTAAAAATAAGAAGGGACCCAATATAGAACCCTGTGGCACCCCTATATCAATGACCGATCCGGAAGACCTCTCACCGCCAACATCAACTTTTTGGACTCTATTGGTTAGGTAGGACTGTATAAGATCAATTGCCCGATTTTGGATGCCATAGTGTTTAAGTTTAGATAATAAGGTGGCATGACTTACACAGTCAAAAGCTTTGGACAGATCGCAGAATACCCCAATCGCATCTTGTGAGTGTTCCCAAGCATCATATATGTGCTTTAGGAGCGACGAGCCGGCATCAGTCGTTGAACGACCTTTAGTGAATCCAAACTGATGACTATGAAGTATGCCGTTGACATTAAAATGTGATGTTAACTGATTAAGAACAACTTTTTCAAAAATTTTACTCAACGTCGGCAGTACCGATATAGGCCTGTAGTTAGCAGGATCTTGTTCATTTCCGGACTTGTACAGGGGAATGAGTTTACTGTGCTTCATTAAATCTGGGAAAACACCCTCATCAACCTTTGGTCCTTTGTGTTTCTCTCAAATTTGATTGAAAACCATCGATTGTTTGATGAGCTATCCTGTTCATCATGGATCCTTATCAGATCTTCGCCAAACTTTTATGAAACCAACTTATAGTTACTACCTTTCAAATAAAAAAAGAATAATCGAAATCTGATCTCATTTGGTGGAGACATCCAGTATATCAAATAGCCCCCTTTTTGCCCTTTTTTTGGGGGAAGTACCCCTCCAATCCAAAATCCCCGACGACAAAAAAAATCTAATAAGTCATATAACCTGTGTACCAAGTTTCGTCCAGATCGGTTGAAAAATGCAACCTGTAGAGGAGAACAGACAGACAGACAGACAGACATCCGGACAAACGCATTTTTGGCCAATGTGGAAACTGAGACGCTTCGCTCGCTTCGCTCGCTCGGTCAATAAGTTAGGCACAGTTAACAGTTAACATTTTTACTTTACTTTACCTAGCAAAAGTCATATTTCATCATAGGTTCACTGATCCGTATAGGTACCTAAGCACTACGCTGATCTTTAGACCCAATCGCTGTGTATTATTATATCATGTAGGTATAAACCAAATATGGTTTATCGTTTCTGTTGTGTTTTATTATGTTTATTTGCCTTTGGTAGTGGATTATCATGTTTTGTACGTCAAGTGCTATGTTAGCAAATAAATTAACGTGCTAGGCTGGTTTTCCTGTATCTGTAACTCAACTCCAGCACCATCGGCTTCGCTAAACCCTGGAACAATATAGGTAGTTAGATCGTGCAAGCATTTGTCCTGCCACGCAAAACGTTCCCGCACCTCTCAGCTGGCAATTTGATTACACGATTTTTCATAAATAAGATCAGCGGCCCGATTACGCTATAATCTGGCTATCGAGATGGCTTTCAGTTTGACATTTGATTCCCATCCATCTTATAGGTACCATCGCTATTACACTATGGGAATCAAATGTCAAACTAAAAGCCATCGATAACTAGACATTAGCATAATCGGGCCGCAGTTATTTATCTATTTCAAAATGTTACCACGTGCGAGAGCGATGTAGAGGAGTATAATATTCTCTGACGAGGAGGTTAGGTACCTACCTGATGTAGGATGCATTTTCAAATTTTACTTGAGAACAGTCAGAAGACGCATCAGACTACGAATAAATAATGAGCAGTAGGTACAAGGATCATTAGAACCGCAGGCAGAGATAAAATACCTAACAACCAGAATTCTTATTTTAGACCTCTAAAATAAGATTCTTATTTTAGCCTCTGTTTTTTTCAGATTATTGACTTTTATTCCGTCGTGATACGGTCCATATTTGGGTTTTTGACGAATTATTTTTAGGTCCGCATTCACATCACAAGCGACTGACCCCTATCTATCCATCCAAGATTGAGTATGTAAATAAGCAGGTAGCTAAATTTGGATCTTCTTATAATCTGGTTATGTGTCTTTAACATTCTGTTTTTTAATTATGTCCTTATAGAACCAAAGACGAAAACGTAACAGTGATTAGTGAAAAACAGAAAAGGGGAAATAATTGGGCATACATGTATATTATCAACGGTATGGAAGTTTCTTACAAAACACCATAGAAATAAAAGTTGAAAAAGGCAGTTAAATTATACAGATGATGACAGTAAAAAGAGTGATAGCAAAATTGATACTTAGATCTACATAACCAGCACCTAACCGACGTTCTTTTTCTATCTATCCCTCTAATCAGCCTGCGTTCCCTCACTGCTTAGTTAAAGCCTCCTCTTTAGCACATCTGCGCCTTCATGCGATATCATTAGACCATCTCTCCTCGAGATCTCTCTCTGCCTCGAGGTCTATGACTCTCGCGTGGCCACCACTCGGTCACCTTGTCCATCTACCATCTTCCAGCCTAGCCAAGAGCCATCCCCACTTCCTCCCATTTATCCTCTTCAATCCACGATATGAGTTCTTTTTAAAACGAATGGACTTTGATATCGTGCTACAAACTTTCTTCGGTAACCCTAACATGTCAGCCGTATTAAACGACCTAAAGGCACTACACGACTATACAACTTCAACTTTAAGTAGGCACCATTCTCTCTCAGTCACCGAGACGCGCATGCGCAGATCGCTCGCGTACTCGATACTAGTAATTCCATTTAGCACGCCGCGCGTTTTAGATAATGGATATCGAAATAGGATGGACCAGGGACGTGTGTGATGGGAAACATGTGAAGAGTGATCCAGTTATATTCAAGGACTTGTCGTACAAGATACGAGGTATGTAGGAAGTGAAAGGAGAAAGTTGTTCACTAGTTTTACTTAACATGCGCGATAAAAAAAATGGGCTGACCGACTTCTACGAGTAAAGGAGGTTCTCAATTCCAAAGGAGGTACTCATGGAGGGCTGGTCCAGGGCCTGTATCGCCATCTCTTGAAGCATTCTTATTTCAATATTACTTTATTTTTTGATCATAAAGCTTACTCTATGCAGTTAATATAAGACATTGACATAAAAGTAACATTGAAATAAGAATGCTTCAAGAGATGGTGGTATGGGCCCAGATTTAGGTAGAGTTTGACACTAGCCATCTCGAGCTGAACTCGTCCTATAGCTTTGTTTCATGTCTCGAAAGCTGGATCCGTTGAAACAATAAAAATAACTAATAACAATAAAGTGCAATTGAACTCTACAACTTGGTTCCCTGATCCCCATCTACCATCGATCACCAGACGTACGGGTGTTGTTTGACATTACTACTAGCCCTGAGCGCTTTGTTTCAACTTTTATGTGGCAAAGAATGGAATTCCGTTTTTCCATCAAAATGCTTATCTGAGTCTCGATTACGCTAATGTCTGTCTATCGAGATGGCTGTCAGTTTGACATTTGATTGCCATAGTGTAATAACCTACTATTCCATCAACATACCATCTCGATAGACAGACATTAGCGTAATCGGGCCGTCGCGTCGGTCTGGTGGCACTTTCCCTTAGAAATGTATTCGTATATAACCTCTACACCCCATCGGATCAACGCACCTAATCAGGAAAATAAAAAACATTAATTAATGATAATGAAAACATTGCGTATATTTCTACAAATATAAACGGATGTAAATAGCTAAATATTGTTTTCTTAAATCTCGCTATATAGGTACTTGTTATCTCTAAATACCCACTAGTATACCCCACAGTATCAGCTATGTAGGTATAGGTTCATACTAATTGACCGAGCGAGCGAAGCGAGCGAAGCGTCTCAGTTTCCACATTGGCCAAAAATGCGTTTGTCCGGATGTCTGTCTGTCTGTCTGTCTGTCTGTTCTCCTCTACAGGTCGCATTTTTCAACCGATCTGGACGAAACTTGGTACACAGGTTATATGACTTATTAGATTTTTTTTATCGTCGGGGATTTTTGATTGGAGGGGTACTTCCCCCAAAAAAAGGGCAAAAAGGGGGCTATTTGATATACTGGATATCTCCACCAAATGAGATCCGATTTCGATTATTCTTTTTTTATTTGAAAGGTAGTAACTATAAGTTGGTCTCATAAAAGTTTGGCGAAGATCTGATAAGTATCTTCAGCATGATGCAGGATATAGCAGGATATCTCATCAAACAATCGATGGTTTTTAATCAAATTTGAGAGAAACACAAAGGACCTCATTCTACACAAGATGATGCAAAAAAAATCAAAAAGATCAAAAAAATCACAAAACGGAAAATGCACTTGCACATTACATTCCTCAAATAGCTCACTTTTAGTATGCTCGCGAGGTCTACAGCTCCCAGAGCCACTAGTAATTATAATGTATATTTACCTGTTAGTTTAGTACCTATTAAAATTATTATATGGTATCGTTATTTCTCTTACATGTTAGACTGTTAGGTTTAAAGCGTACCACAGACGAAGATGCTATAATATAAAATACCGCTCGCCATACAATCACTATGAGCCATCACAGACGGTTAATATAATATATATTTTCATGTTACGTTATCTTAAAATACTGAGCGGCGACGAGCGATAGGGCTTCATCATAATGTTTTGCTATGAAAATATATTTTGCTAACATTTTCAAGAGAATGTGACCATCCTACTATCCTACTGATATTATAAACTCGAAAGTTTGTAAGTATGGATGGATGGATGGATGGATGGATGTTTGATACTCTTTCACGCCGGAACGGCTGAACGGGCCTGGATGAAACTTGGCAGAGAGGTAGATTATACTCTGGAATAACACATAGGCTACTTTTTATCCCGTGGATTTACATATACGCAGGTGAAACCGCGAGGCGCAACTACATATATATATTATCGTATCTCAAGCAGTGTGTGGTATCTGAAGATGCTATAGTATTGTATCTTCATCGTCTGTGATACGCTAGACTGCGCAAAGAATGTGCAATATTATAAATATATCTACATTAGTCCTTGTAATTACGTGCCTGACCACATTATAGTCATTTTCATTGTGTTGATGGATGTTTTGCTTTGCTAAATAATACTAAGTTTAGTCAAAGTAATAGGGTCAAAGGTTTAGGTCAAAAGAATTTTTTTCTAGCTAGGTGAATTTAGGTGTTTTTTTATACAACCAGCTGATGGAATAAGCAGATGGCCCACCTGATCTTACGTGGTAACCATCACCTATAACAAAGCATTGCCTCGTAAGTCACGCATGGTAGGAACGTGACCTACGATGCACTGCCCTGCGTCGATCAACTTGAGGCACACAGATGTTAAGCCTCATGTGCCTGTAATTACACCGGCGGCACTCTTCAAACCGTGCACAGCAACGCCGCCTATGTGCTATTCCAGACTATAATCTATCTCTCTGCCAAATTTCATCCAGATCCGTTCCGCCCGTCCCGGCGTGAAAATGTAGCAAACATCCATTCATCCATCTATCCATCCATCCAAACAATACAAACTTTCGCGTTTATAATACGTGATTTGGGATTGCAATCCGGATATCGGATATGTTTGAAAAAATACTATGTTGACGTTGAGAAACGCATAGGTAATGCTGATGATAACATACTTAGTACTTTTACATAATAAACTACCTACTGACCTCATTTCATTCAACAGCATTTCTTCTAAAAACATTGAGACCAAAATTAAAATCACACTTTTTAGCTATTAAGCGCATCACAGACGACGAAGACACTATTATATTTCAGTGATGGCTCGTGTGATCATGGTGATTGTATGGCGAGCGATATTTTATTAAAATAAAATTAAAATGAAATTTTGTAAGGTCTTTCACAATAGCCACTAAAACGTTATCGTTCAACGTAATAGCTTGAAATTGAGACATCAACTTTCTTTTCGATACTTTCTGCACTGGTTTGTAAAAGATTTTGTGGGCAACCGCAACACATAGCCTAATACTATAACCAAAAAGTATATTCGTCGTCTGTGATGCGCTTTAGAGAAGACTTTAACAACTAAATATACCAGCTCACTTAGAAAAACTGAACATAGCTTAGATACAGTTTATTTGAAGTACATCATTTGTATAATCTTACTATATGAGAGAGAGATACATTATAGTCTGGAATAACACCTAGGCGACTTTTATCCCGTGAGAATACCGGGATATAAATCTGCGCGGGTGAAACCCCGGGGCGCAACTAGTATCATCATAATTATGACTCAAGTAGCATTACTTTTACAAACATTTGTGGTTTTCTTAGCGCTATTTAATTAACACCTATTATGTTTTACCTTTAAACGAGCATTCTTGTATATTAATTTGTTTTCATTTCTATATAATCAGAATCTCGGAAAGGGCTCCAACGATCGCTGTGCTCGGCAGTCGATAAAATACAAGCCTTTGTCTGTGATTGCGTCACTTAGGAAAAAAACAATAATCTACGAGTAATTTGTGTCCAAATTTGTGGGAGCTTGTGTGATCTGCTTGACCTATCCTTGCCTTGTTTAGATATCGCATCCTGCATTAGGTTAGAAATAAATTGGTCTAATAATAATATTATTAAATATAAATTCAAATAATATCGAATTTCCAATATTTTTTATCATATCAGCATTATTAATAAATGCTATAGCAGCAGCATACGCAACGTTTTTTTTATCTACATTAATATTATGGCGATTCGACAGCATAAGAGGTTTACTACATTTCATAACACACTTTTTTTCAAAGATTAGGAAGGAACCAACATAAAAGTATTTCAAAAAGCGATTGAGGAATTTACTGACAAATGATTTGAGCTAGGCTATATTTTCGTTTAAGCTGGCCATCCAAAATCAAAATCCAAACGGTTTTTATTCAGTACAATCGCAAGGCTCACTTTGAAACACTTATTTTTCATTCGTAGTGAAACATCTTATACTATGTTATATACGAGACTGTGAATCTACCGCCAGTCCCTTCCAATCCGTCAAGCAGAGGCTCGACCGCAAAATGAACGGACAACGATGAGCTGGGCGAGGTTTTGGAAGCGAGAAATAGTTAAAATGGCATTATCTGAGCCAGCTCGATCTTAAAATAGTTACCAGCGGTATTTTGCGATACGGAACGGTTGTGCTAACAATTCAAAATGCATGAAGAGTCGAGCTCTGAACCCGGGAGCCGACACCTCGATCCGCTCGTATTTTTTAATATGTTTAACTTGTTTGTTGATTGAGTGAGCGAAGCGAACGAAAATCTTACAAACAACTTGGGCGATTTAGCATTTTATGTGTGTATGTATGTTTGTCCGACGATAACTTGGGAACCGTTTATCCGATCTGCATGAAATGTGGTAAGTCGATAGCTTGTTCTTGAGAACTTTACTGGTAAGTATAGGAGTAAAATCGGATAAGGGGTTACTAAAATATGGGGGTTTTTAAGGGGGCGAAAATTAAAAAGTTACAAAAAATAAAATTATGTGTCATATGAAAGGGCTTGATTTGGACATTCCAAAACCTTTTTTTTTTTTTCTAGGTAGCCCAGTTTTTGAGATATAACAAGAAAGTTAAATTAGGATAACCAACGACCCAAGAGCTCTCATTTATAAGAGTTTCGTTGGCATCAAGGTTTTTCTACTGGTTGGACAGTTCCTTTGCTTTTTCAAATATTGTTTTCTGAAAATAAATTAATAAGGTACTTGGTTCTCATTTAATGGTGATAGCGACCTGTTCTGAAGATGGAGCCAAGGTCTGTTCAACGGAACTCTTCAATAAATAGGCCAATTCAGTTGAAACTTGGTTACCATACTTAGTTAGCAGGTGGCACCCAGAGAGTCCAAACACAAAGTTTGGACTTGCCTCTGACTACTACTTACTTATACTTTCGGAGCGTTCGCGTCGCGTTACGAAATCTCAGTTCGGGGCGAACTAGTAATATGTTAATTTCACTTGTTTAATATGTTTAACTTGTTCCAGCTTCGCGATGTGGCTTTGGCAAGGGTGCGTCTACTTCCAGCATTCTGAATGAGACCCTAGGAGCCATCAGGCCTGGACGCTTGACCTTCATCCTTGGACCCTCGGGAGCGGGGAAGAGCACGCTACTCAAAATAATAGCAGGCCGCAAGTATGAATACATTAAATGATTTATAATAATAACAATAATATTTCGCTCACAAGCTTCAAAAAGAAACTTGATACTAGGTACTAACTACATCATTATAATGTAGTTAGTAGTGTCAGCATCATGTAGTTAGTAGTCAGAGGACAAGCAAAGCCGCGATCAAAATCTAGCAAAGAAAATGATTCCAGAGAATCAGGGAAACTTACCTGAAATTTCGTAGCGCACGTAGCACTCGGGGCGCGTTGAACTCTTTTCTGTGGATCGATCATATTTCTAAAGAAAGAAGAATGCTTATTTTTTAGTGACTAACTTAGTTGAATTGCTTTCTTTTAACTAATTTAGCCTACAATTCTTTTTCTGAATTTTAATAAATAAATAAATAATGCTGGACAAACCACATAGCACTATCTAGCCCCAAAGTAAACTACTCAAAGCTTGTTATGGGTACTAGATAACTGATATATTTAATACATTATATACTTACATAGATATATATTTTTTATTAAATACATAGAAAACACCCAGACCACTAGTAGTACTGTAATTTAACATTAAAAACAGATATTTATGTTTCGTTTGCGCCGGACCTGGGTAAGTAAATTTTGTATGGATCATGACCATCTAGCTAGGCTTTGGTCGTTACGGACGGCGGTAGATTCACCGAGTAAATAAGACGTTTCAAAGGTGATCCCTGTGATTGTACTGAATAAAGACCATTTTGATTTTCTTCTTTTTATTATTGTAATAACGTATTATTATTGCACATTCGCTCATTCGAACCATGGCTGTTTTTGCCATCAAGCAGCGATGCTGTAAGCGCCAGTAAAATTACAGGCACTAGAGGCTTAAATCTATTTTATGCCTCTCGTTGTTTGATGCTAGGCAAGTTCATTAAGAACGTGACAGATTTGTTTGCAAACAAAATGGTTGATTGCGATTTCAGATCACTTAAACCATGTGAGCAATACACTAGTTCTATCTGGAATATGTATAAAAAAATTATACGGATTTACACTAAAATAATTTGTGCATTAAAATTATTTCTGGTACAAAAACAAACACGTTTTAGAAAAACTGGTGTAACCGGATCTTTGTTCGGTGGCGGCAGAAACGCAGTGTTGGTACCACAGAATACCACTCTGATCGACACCCTGACTGCTATGGAGACTCTGAGATTTGCTGCTGCTCTCAAGCTACCTAACGCTAACAAACGAGATCAGAACAATACGGTTAGTAATGCGATACAGTGAAATCTGTAAAAAATAACCTCTAAACAGGGGCCTTATGCTCACTTCGAGCGAGATTATCTCACGGTGGAGGTAACGTCAATCTCGATCAATTACTCACTGACGTTGCGTCTCGCATAAACTTTCAAAGTTTATGCGAGACGCAACGTCAGAAGAACGGTGAGAATGGGGATAAATTAATAAGTTGCCATGAGTTATCAAGATATGACGTCATCTCCACCGTGAGATAATCTCGCTCGAAGTGAGCACCCAAGATAGCAATAATGAAGCAAAAGCAGTATTCGGTAAAACCACGCAAAACACTTTTGTCCTTTTATACGGCGGTTATCGCCCCGTGTCTGAATTTACGCTAATCTCACTTTGCCCTCGCAGCCCTTATATCAGTTCTGTTGGTATTAGCTCATACCTTCAACTCTGAGGCCATGGGTTTGATGATGAGCAAAGCTCAAACATTTTAAGGGATGAAATACTCATACCTATCAGTTATATGGTTCTCTAACCTCCGATTTTGTGAGCTCGATCAACATTAATCGTATGTCAAGACACTTGCTATTTCAGCTTTTTCTTCAAGTTAGATAGAGATACCTAGTGACTTGACAGCTGATTACTGTTGATCGCTTAAGGATAGGATAGCTATATTATATTGTACTTGGTGTCTAAAATGTCAACAAACATGATAGACTGACCGAGTGTGACAGGCAAGTCCATTTGGACGTGCTTCTGATTACCACTTATATTTTCGGAGCGTTCGAATCGCATAAATAAATCTCAGTTCGAGGCGAAGCATTAGTAATATTGTATTCCCAACATTGTTACAAGAATCATACAAAAGAACGGTAGGAAGCACGCTGTAAGTTGGTCGCTATTCTTCATCTTCATAACCTTGGGCGCGCACGTGAACTAGCACCTACGAGTAGATTCACTGATCCTTGTGTTTCATGTAAATAAAAATGCGGGACAATCCACACAGCACCATCTAGCCCCAAAGTAAGCTACTCAAAGCTTGTGTTATGGGTATTAAATAACTGATATATTTAATACATTATATACTTACATAGATAGATATTTTTATCATACATAGAAAACACCCAGACCAACGGAACAAATTTCTGCAGATGGTACACAAATTCGTTCCGAAGCGGGAATCGAACACGCAAGATCTTGCGTCGCAGGCGGACTCTCGCCCGCTGCGCCACTCAGGTCGTCGTGAATACGTTTAGACTTTGACGTTGTTACAGATAAAAACAGTTACGAAAGAGCTGGGCATCCACGAAGTCCTTCACACGAAGGCGGGCCGCTTGTCCGGCGGAGAGCGGAAACGGCTGACGATCGCCTGTGAGCTGTTGACTGACCCTTCTGTCATGCTGCTGGATGAACCCACCAGGTGCGTTCAGACGATGGCAAATGCTAGTGCTAATGTATCTCTCGCTCGCACGTTTCGACATTTTGAAGTATATAAAATTCTATACCAAGGAATTTAGATACTTATTTTTCTTGTTCATAGTTCAATATTTTATGAGTAGTTCGGCAAACTTTGTGTTTACTTCTTGCTGAAAAGCAGCGCGAGAAAAAAGTGTATGTCGCTTTATGCAGCGAAATAATTAATTTACAAATACCATACCTATGTACTCTCCAGTTAGATAACGCTGTTACACAGATACATACTTCAAGCAAATAAATTCATTTCATTTCATTTCATTTCATTTACAGAGTACACGATTCATAATCATTGTGCTCATAAAAATGGTAAATGGTAAAACATCGTAGTGTTGCCGAAAAAACATTAATTTATTTTTAACATTATTTTCGCATTATATTCGAATTATTTCAAGTTATTCCTCTGACGAGGGAATAACTTGCATATATATTTATTCTTTAAGGCTTTTTTCTCCGCTCTGACATTTAATTAATTTAATTATTCATACCTCGTGTCACATTTCATTTCGTAGACAGAGTTTAACAGGTTATTATAATCAGTATTCTGATTAGTGGTCAATGTAAATAATGTGGTCGGTCATTATAGTCCGCAGTTATTTTATTTCTATTTTATCCATTCTAATTTCAAATTTTCTGTGACATTTCATTATAATAAAAATATTTATTTATAAGGTGCATGTATAGTTGTAAGTTTTTGTGTATTTGATATTTTATGGATTTTTTATATCTGAAATAAATGAATTAATAAATTATCATAATCTCATGGCTATAATTTTATAGATCCAGCCCATCTCAATATTCAAATCTAAAAACGAACTGGAACAACAATTTGAAACATCGTGAGGAAACCAGTTAGTATTCTAACAGCGGCGATGGGCTTGCAACCTGTCACGTATGGAATACTAACTACTGCAAAATGTGGGTATGTGCCAAATGTAATGTTTGGACGTACCTCTGACTACCCCCCTTAGACATCCTCAAAGAATCTTGAATAAGTACCTACTTGGTACTGGGAGATCTGAAGGGATATCTACCGTGCCTGGGGATCAAAGTCGTGAAGCTGTTTCAGTTTTCAGTTTTTTTCACAACGATTTGATTTAAACCACGACCATCTCAACGTATATTTTAACGTGTATGTTTGTTACCGTCCGTTAAAATTAAATGTATAATAATGAATAAGTGGATTATAGCTAAGCTCCACCTTAGGACTGCATCTTCACTTTAAATCAGGTGAGTTGGCAGTCAAACGTCTAGCTACCAAACAATAAAAATGAAAAAAAAATGTTTTTTCTTTCTTTATTTTGCTATACTCTATGCATGATCCATGTGATATTGACTTACTCGCACACTCTCAGACCACATAAATATTATTTTATTTAGACTGACCTTGCACATAAGAACTGACTGCGTAGGTGTGTAGATACCTAAATGAAATCATGTTTATGGGGCTGACAATCGTTAAATACATTACAACATTTTTAAGATATAAAATTACAGAAGATACCTGAGTTATAAGTACTACGAAAACAAATTAAGCATATTTTTTGTAGGAAAAATTGTTTGTATCAAAATGAAATGTTTCTGAAACTTAGTGATGCAAATTTCCAAAACTAGCTTGTTCCCGATTTTGTAAACCTTCCTTTAGTAATTTTATATCTTCAAAAATGTTAGAACGAGCGATCGAGATGTACCTACCTACATCTTCTGTAGATCGTCCATAGCTCTCGTGAGGCTCGAAAGGAGTGGAACTGGGAGGGGTTCGGAAAAAATCACGAAATGTCACAAGGAGGGAGGGGGGATATAATGAGATATCACGTCTACATAATTTATTTTTTGTTGGCCGCACGATTTCCAACGTATCAGCTGACAAAGATGCTTACTTTTCCAAAATCACATCAAATCAAATCCCTGTACATATTTAAAGATATTATTAAAAAAATAATTATAATAATAATAATGCTGGACAATGCACGCAGCACTATCTAGCCACAAAGTAAACTTCTCAAAGCTTGTGTTATGGGTACTAGATAACTGATATATTTAATATACTTACATAGATAGATATTTTTTATAACACCAACGGAACAAATTTCCAGATCGTACACAAATTTGTTCCGAGGCCGGAATCGAACCCGCAACCTCTAGCGTTGCAGGCGGTCTCTAGCCCGCTGCGCCACTGAGGTCGTCGTATTCTAAGTCTTGAGCAATAGATGTGTTAATTTCAGTGGATTGGATGCTGTATCTTCAATGTCCGTAGCGCGCGCTCTCCTGACCATCGCCCGCAGTGGACGCACGGTCGCATGCGTGGTCCACCAGCCGTCTTCCAAGCTCTTCACCATGGCCGATGACGTCATAGTCCTCGCTGAAGGAAAGACGCTGTATGCTGGCTCCGTGGCGGATGTACCGACCACGCTGAGCAAGGCTGGGTTCTCGTGTCCACAGTTTTACAATGTCGCTGACTTCTGTGAGTGGAGTTCCTTGGCTATGATGTTTTTTATACTACCAGCTGATGGAACAAGCAGATGGTCCACCTGATGTTAAGTGGCCATCACCACAATGCATTGCCTCGTAAGTCACGCACGATAGGAACGTGGCCTATGATGCACTGCCCTGCGTAAATCAACATGAGCCATACAAAGATTTTTATAATGTCCCAAAAGTTATTCTCCGAGCGGGATTTGAACCCGCGACCTTCCCCTTGATACGGGGCTGCGCTACCAACTGCGCAGTTAATTAACAGTTGGTAGCGCATAAGATAGATAGATAGATAAGAAGTTACTATACATGAATAATACCGGTTATATTATTTGAGTACGCATAGGTACTTACCTACTGCTTTATTACCCATTACCACACAACATCATGGAATTGTCACGAAATATATAACTTGTTCTCGTGTTAATAGTCCTTCGGTGTGATATTTGTGGTCAGAACTTGACATTTCCAGCTATTTTAATGAGAACCTACGTAAGGCACATACCTACGGTTACAAAATAAGCAACACACGTTGCTTGTTTTGTTTGTCTAAAAAGAGACTAGTAAGTAAGGTACCTACAAGGTACTACGTACACTACACTATTTAAAAGCGAGCAGTGATATGTATCGGATATACCTAAGTATTCTGTGGTATCGTCGTGTGAAACTTCGTATTATTAATTAGCAACCCACCCCGGCTTTGCATAAGTAAACCTTCCTTTTGCATCACTCTCCCCAGAAGAAAGCCTGATCGGAAAGCTGATCGCTTTCTGAAAGCTCGATCAACACTAATCGGCTGCAAGTCACTTGCTATTTCAACTTTTACTGCAAATTAGATAGAGATAGCAAGTGACTTGACAGCCGATTAGTGTTAATCGCGCTTTCAGAACCGGGGATTAATCTATTACTATTTTTTTCGCAAATTCGCACGCGTGTTCCTCCTATGTAAGTATAAAGTAACCCTTTGTGTTTTATTGATCTTTTTTTTTAACTTCCAGTATTAGAAATAGCGAGCAATGAGCATTCAGGCAACAAGGCCATTTTGGAAAGCGAAGCGAGCAGTTACGCGCACGAGATGAGCAAGATAGCAAAAATCGATGCTCAGAATCACAACGGAAAAGGTTAGTCTTTTTTTTTTTGTTACATTGTAGATAGAAGATTCTTAGTATTTTACCTAGTGACAGTATGTTAGTCAGTCATTATCTGGCTATCTTTATTTTGTGTTATCTGCTTTTGTTTCTCAATATTATCTGTGCTAATCGAATTTTTGTAGGTAGGTAGGTAGGTACTCTGGTCTCCCGCGATCATTTGCCCGCGATACAGGCTTGTGCTAGTCACTATACTTATAAATCTGTGGTGCTAGTACGGGGGGGGGACCATCCTCTTGTAAAAGCATTATTTATTTATCTGTTTGGCAAATCGAATTTGAACAACCGCCATGACCGCCTTGTCAACTCAGTTGGTAGTAGCTCTGCCTTCTGCGAGGCCGCGGGTTAAACTAAACGAGAACAAAATGTGTGTGATGAACAATAGATGTTTTTTTCTATCTGGGTGTTATATAAGTAGGTATTATATATTTACAAAATAAGTTTACTAAATATGTGTAGCATCAGCTATCTGGTTCCCATATTACAAGCTTTGGCTTAGTTTAGGTCTAGATAGTGCTGTGTGGAAAGTCCACCAATATTTTTTATGAAGATAGTAGGTAATTGATGGTTTAATAATTCCAGCAGGGTCTCCAGAAGCAGAAGCGTTGTTGACCTCGTACAAGGCGCCACGGGTGGACTACCTGGCGAGCTATTGGCAGCAATTCTGTGCGCTGCTGTGGCGGAGCTGTATGGGCACCATCAGAGATGTGCATCTCACGCAGGTTTTTTGAGATTCAGTGCTCGTTTACGGATTCAAAATTGTCACAGTTTGTAGGATGTGGGTGTCGGTGAAACAAAAAGTGAACAAGCACAGCCTCATGTGCTTGTAATTTTACCGACACCCTGTTATGCATCTGTATGCCTTAAATTGATGGATGCAGGGCAATGCATATTAGAGAACACGTTCCTATCGTGCTTGACTTACGAGGCAATGTTCTGTTTTAAGTGATGGTTATCAGGCCATCCACGGAACAGAGACTTATATTTCTGTGGCCATCTACTTGTGTTTATAAAAATAAAATACTTGCTACTTGGCACATGAGTTGACGTTTCTATTTTTTTACTTTTATTAGGCTTTGGTCGCGTGGAGCTGGCACATAGTCACCTAGCATCACCTAACCTAGCTGTCACTTTGAATCGTCTTTATAACGCTTCAAAGTGATCCGTGAGATTTTATTGAATATCCTCTATATTATATAAGACGGGGGAATGCCGTTCACCTGAGAGAAAAATGCTCTATTTGTTTTTTCATTGCTCCTACCGATATTAGTGTAACAATTTTGAGGATTAGAGTTTAGAGAGCCTGTCTGCTCAAGCGTCAGCACAATTGCGCTGAGCATAGTAGCTGCGTTTCAAGGCATCGTATTTAACTTTAAATTTATTGGGGTGAGCGGTATTACCCGGTGAGCGCCCTTACCTCTGTTTCCTCTACATTCTGACTTTGACTTTACTTCCAGATCCGTGTAATCTCACACCTGCTGGTAGCGTTACTGCTGGGAACATTGTACAACGGAGCCGGCGCTGAGGCCAACCGCGTCATGTCCAACACGGGCTGCATCTTCTTCTTCTTGCTGTTCCTCTTTTTCTCGAACGCCATGCCTACTATCCA
Source organism: Plemyria rubiginata (assembly GCA_963576535.1). Taxonomy (NCBI): domain Eukaryota; kingdom Metazoa; phylum Arthropoda; class Insecta; order Lepidoptera; family Geometridae; genus Plemyria; species Plemyria rubiginata. The sequence goes on along the minus strand of OY754912.1, from coordinate 12,433,059 downwards.
TACTTGTAAGTTTGACTTTCTAGCGATTATTCTAATTCGTATGTATAAAGTACGTAAATATTATATGAGAACTACCAATACCATTTTAAGTCAATTATCCCAGAGGCTATTAACTCCTCGAAAAGGTTTGTTAATGTTCTTGGAGGACATTATTATTCTAATTCGTATAATAATGTACAAAGAATGTAAGTATATGGTAGGTAGTTCTCTAGCTTTGCTTAGCAGATAGCTGTGTGGAAAGACCATATATCGTCCATTTGCGACGACAGTGTGACATCTCAAATTAACAATTTTTCGTTTATTATTAACTATTCTTTTCGACATATACAACAAAATTTGTTGTATAAGTCGAAAAGAATATCCCGTTTTTGAAGATAATAGAACGCGAGATCTCGATTCAGAATATCAGTAAAACGAAAAATCGTATAATTTGAGATGTCACACTGTCGTCGCAAATGGACGATATATTGATTACCAACCTAAATTATTTAATATTTTAACCCTCTTATTCATAATCCCTGCCATTAACAAACGGCTCAATAGAGTATAACGTCACTGTCACTTTCATGCCAACGAAAAGAGACAGTAACTGACTTATCGGCCTGTTATGCTATTAGCGCGCTCAAATACCATTATGAATAAGCCTAAGTATGTTTAAAATATTATAAACGTGCTTATGTATTTATTTACAAAAAAATATTATAACAATTATAAGTATTAATGTCAAAGACCATTGGTCTTGGTCTTTGACAAATATTCAGAAATCCAAACTCAAGGTTTGCCAACGGGCAATGGAGCGCAGCATTCTAGGAATACAACGAACAGATCGCGTCCGAAACACCATTCTGCGCTCCAAAACTAAAATTGCTGACGTGGGGCATAAAGCCGCTAGGCTGAAGTGGGACTGGGCCGGCCACGTCTGTCGCATGCCAGACGACCTGTGGGCTAAAACCACTACCGAGTGGTGCCCTGACACAGCGAGGCGGCGTCGCGGCAGACCGCGCATGAGATGGCGAGACGAGCTGGACGCCTATGAGAGGGACTGGCGGATAAAGGCTCGTGATAGAAGTGACTGGCGAAAAAGGGGGGAGGCCTTTGCTCAACAATGGGACACCATAGGCTAGTAGTAATAATAGTAAGTATTAATGATCAGCTATCTGGTTCCCATAGTGCAAGCTTTGGCTTAGTTTGGGGCGAGATAGGGTTGTGTATAATGTCCAGCAATATTTATTTATTTATTTCAAAGTCTGTTTTTTTCAGTCCCTGTTGAAGCAACGGTAATTCTCCAGGAACATCTGAATAAGTGGTATTCTCTGATTACGTACTGCGCTTCCAAAATCATCGTTGATTTGCCAATACAAGTAAGTCTATTGCGCGAACGTGCAAAAGTACACAATACCTTTATGTTTTGAAATTGACCGATTAACAAGACGATAAGATAAACGCTTGTTTAGCAAATATTTTTAGGGTTCCGTAGTCCTTCCCAGGTTAAAATGGGGCCCTATTAAGTACTTACTAAGACCACGCTGTCCGTCCGTCGGTCGGGTCTGTTTGTCCGTCTGTCACCAGGCTGTATCTCATGAACCGTGATAGTAGACAGTAGACAGATGATGTGCCTATCTATATACTTGTGTTGCCGCTATAACAACAAATAATTAAATTTAAAAAAAAATGTATTGAAGTGGGTGGTAAAGCCCCCCCCCTCCCCTTCAATATTATTTAACTTTTTATTAGGTAATTAATTATATTCAAGTAATTTTAATTAATTAATTGTATGGTGATACAACAAACGTGATATTTTTGTCGTTTATAACTGTCAATATCTGAGAGAATGGTTTAAAATCATATACAGGGTGGCCAAAAAGACGGATAAAACGCAACTAGGGGTTAGATGGGGTGATCAGCTGCAAATAATTCTCCTACGGGAGGTCCTTTGGTCAACCCATGCAGAGATATAATTTATTTTGTGTTTCTGTGAGAAATGTTGGTAAAATGGAAGTTCCTTCTATTTCCAGTTACTGTGCGCCACTGTTTTCCTCTTCCCGGCGTGGTACCTGACATCTCAGCCCCTGGAGCCGTACCGGATGGCCATGGCTTGGCTAATCTGCGTCCTCATCACGATCCTGGCTCAGACCTTCGGCCTGGCCGTTGGCGCTGCTTTCGATATAAAGGTATCATATAATAATAATAAATAATGCTGGATAATCCACACAGCACCATCTAGCCGCAAAGTAGGGCTGTAGACTCAAAGCTTGTGTTATGGGTACTAGATGACTGATATATTTAATACATTGTATACTTACATTGATAGATATGTTTTATTATACGTAAACACCCAGATCAACGGAACAAATTTCTGCAGATCGTACACAAATTTGTTCCGAGACGGGAATCGAACCCGCAACCTCTTGCGTCGCAGGCGGACTCTCACCCGCCGCGCCACGGATGTCGTCAATCTTACTGACTTTCTTATTTTTTCAGCTTGGTCTCTTCGTGATCCCAGCAGCCAACATTCCAATGCTGATGTTTTCGGAGTTTTTCATACCCTACCACGAGATGCCGGTATTCCTCCGCCCTTTCGCGTCCATCTCCTACTTTAGGTACGCGTTTGACGCTTTCCTACAAGCAGTGTACGGTTTCGACAGATCTCGCCTTGAATGCAAAGCTGAATTTTGCATGTTTAAGAATCCCAACCAGTATTTGAAATATCTAGGCCTTACCCTGGACATCCAGACAGATATTATAGTACTCTCAGTATGGATAGTTTTCTTACAGCTTTTACTGATATTTGTATTGTACTATAGAGTATTTCGAGCTTGTAGATAGGGATATAGAGAAATTAGGAATGCATTTTGATCATGACAATGTCTTTGAATGGGGTTTGGAGTAAGGTTTGCAAGTAATACCTAATTGGATAGCTATATATACATAGGTATGGGCAACGAATGCGATATCAAGATAGTTTTGAAATTATAATTATTATGGTGGCTAGATTATTGTAAATATAGCGTAGGTTTTATTTTAACAAATAATGGATCACTGACATCTGAAAATAAATACCTAAATTGAATTGAATTGTAGGTGTATGTAAATGAAATGAATTATTGAGATGATGATGGTTCGTGTTGAATTAAGAACGTATTGAAAAAGGAGAGACTGTATCAACTCATAGATATAAAATACGGAAAAATAGGATCATTCCATTCCATGAATTAAGTTTATGAATTAGGTAAGTTTATTTGTTAGATTATTAAGTACAATATATGTTTTATCCATGTTCTTAATCTGTGATAAGCCATAAAACTAAGATTGACAATGAAACAATAAATATTTTTTATACAATTTGTATATTTCGTGTACTTTTTTTACGTCAAATTTTAAATAATTTAGTGTTTTGGTACTTTATACCTTGGTTTTGAATATACACAGATCAAAGGTCAAGACTTAATAAATTTGTGAGAAACACGATTTAATGTCAAAAATATAAACATTATTAAAAGCTATTTACATACAATTTAAAATATAATATACCTGCAACGGGTACAACACAACGAGACAAATGGTAAAGGTATATACTTAGGTGTAGGTTTAAGAATACTTTATAATCACTTGGTATAATGCTATAGACTAGACACAGGCGACTAAATAATCATTGTAGGTGCTTTTAGGTACTACAATAAAGCAGGGTACCGATTTATTGAAGCAATCACACAAAGCTTCTTTAAACTTAATATGTACATTGATAAAGAAAACATAAAAGTACAATAGCTTTTCCAAAAATACATAGTTGATTTCAATAATTTAAATAAATACATTCAGGACGAAAAAGCTTTGGTAAATATTCTCTAATATACAGCCTAAGCGATGGGTGCGACCAATCTATTAAAACACTGTATTTAACTATATGGTTGATTTATTGTTTAAAAGGCGAGTTGTATGTTGCACATTTGTAAGAGGGGAGAGAGTAGGCTATCTTTGACATAACAGACATAATATGTCTGTTATGTCAAAGATAGCCTACTCTAATATTATATTATGATATAATATGTTATATATTACTATCATATTATGATAGATCTGTCATACTTTCTAATGTCTATGACATTAGAAAATATGACAGATCTAAATTGTCCGCTGGGACATAGGTACACTTAGTTTTATCTTGAACGATTAATACGATTATATATTCATAGAAATCTGTAGAAGATACTAGAACTAAGCATCCTTTACAAATTCGTAGTGACAAACAGCGACGAAGCTATCAGTAAAGATTAAGTTACGTTTATAAGTGGACTTAGTACTCTTGTTTTTGTCGTGTCAGGATTAAAAGTGCGCTCAAAGAGGCTTATTTTAAGCTCGAATTTGGTGTTCAATTGTGTTGTTAAATTAGAAAATGAATTAAATACATAAACACTTACTAACTTTTAAGTAAACAGTAATTTAAAAAAATGTGCGTGAAAAAAAGTTCAATATCAAGATTAATTACAAAAATATTTAATGACTGTTAATAAATGCAGTTACTAAAAATCGTTAATTAAACTTGCAGATTATCTAAAATTAAACATTAGGTACTTTTACTGAGCTATATTAAGTCATTAATTATACAATTTTATAATTTCAAGATATTACAAAAATAATCATTTTCAATACTCCTACAGCCTTTTACGATATTTAAGCTGTCTTCAATTAAGTTTTCTCTCTCTCAGATTGCAAGCCTGGGTAAGGTAAGAGAGAGAAAAAATAAAATTTATAAACCTTTAGTTACACAATCTTAGGTATATTGATTAATTTGGAACATCCATAATTCGAGACTTTTAGTTATTTGTAAAATTCGCAAAAACAGGTTATATAATTGTTTTCTTGCTCGACCATGTTTACTTACAAATTTTTGTGAAGAGAAAAATAAACAAATTTTTACTTTAACTTACTTTACTTTAGGCCAAATAGTAAGCATGCTCTAAGGGCATCAGGTTATCTTCTATTTCCATCACTTTTTCTCATAAAAATAAAATATAGAATAATATAGATAGATAATAAATATCTTGTGAAAGTGTGTGTTAAAAAAAAAGATGATTATAATAATATATGAGATTATTTATTATCTCAGTTTGCGCATTTTACAAATAACAAGTAACACGGAAAATTATAAAACATTCGTTTTGGAATGTCTTTTCGATCTAATCTTTGGTGATTAATACTCACGTTTTCTACACAGAAGTAGGTATCCAATTAGTTTGCCTTCAAAAAGAGCCATAAAAAATAACAGACCATGTCAGGCATTAATTTGATCGAAGCTCGGTCACATGTCGACTAAAATGTTATCCTAATTACGCAGGCAACTCACTCAACTTTGTCAATCGTCTGAAAAAAGAAAAAAATTAAAAAAAATGCACCGTTCAGTCAGTAAACGTAATGTCAATCCATTTTATTTAAAAAAATATGCCTATTCGTTGGTAGAGGTCGCGTCATTTAAAAAGAACGCTGGAAAAGTGGAGTAGATATGTTTACGCACACAAAACACTCGCGTTATCACACCATTCTACCTCCTTTTACGTAACGCGACATAGACTTACTTCAAAAAGTAAGATAACTAAGTTTTTTTAATACAATTAGCTGATGGAACAAGCACATAGCCTACCTGATGCTAAGTGGTAACCATCACCTATAACAAAGCATTGCCTCGTAAGCCACGCACGATAGGAACGTGCCCTACGATGCACTGCCATGCGTCCATCAACTTAAGGCATACAGACTTCGATCAAATTACTACGGGTAATCATTGATCGAAGCATCAGGTGGGCCATGTGCTTGTTGCATCAGCCAGTTTATTTAAAAAAAAGGGTAGTTTTCGTATTACCTGCAGTATTCAGCCGGCAAACTCAATGTCTTATACCACAAGAGTATTGATAGAGGAATGCTCCACGTCCGAAGCGGTCCAAAACAGAAAGCCATCGTCCCATACTCCAGCCAGAAGAAATATGCCAAAAGAAACTGCATCGACAGCAAACATATAAACGGCAAATTCTTTATGAACTTCTTAACGCCCCTCCCGTTCGTAGCGAACAAGCGGTTCTCCAAGCAATGCGCCAACACAACCACCAACGGTATCTGGACAAACATCAGCTGCACACTTCCGTACATGTAAGTAAAAGGCTCTGGCAGATACGCTCCTTTAATCAGTATCCCCCAAGCGAAAACCACTCCTATGTACCCGTCGATAAGCTCGCCAATCGCCCACGGCCCGAAGGGGATATACAACGCATAGAGCACTATGGGGTAGAATACACGGTCTATTTTGGTTAACAACCAGACGCGTCTCAGTACGTAGTTGCCAATCCTTCTGCGGAACTTTGGCGGGCGTTTCTGTAGTCTTAGAATGACTAGAGGTATCACGTTGACAAGCAGTAAAGTTCCAAATATTATCTGAAACTGTAAAAGAAAATTGATATTGTATACTGCTTCGATAAAATGTTTTTAAACTCATGTCACTGCATCTCGGAATACAAGTTAAAGGAATTTGCATGCAAACATAGTTTAATTTTAACTAAAATAATAGAATGGATCAAAAAACAGGTAGGTGAGTAGTAGAGCTCTTTGTGAAGGGCTCGTCCTGGGAAAGTACTACCACCACGCCTTTGTCTGCCGCCAAGCAGCAGCGCTGTGTTTCGGTTTGAAGAGTGTGGTCGCCGGTGTAATTACAGGCACATGAGGCTTAACATCTGTATGCCTCAAGTTGACGGACGCAGGGCAGTGCATGGTAGGGCACATTCCTATATTGCGTGACTTACGAGGCAATGCTTTGTATAAGTAGGTGATGGTTACCACTTAACATCAGGTGGGTCATCTGCTTGTCCTATCAGCTAGTTATATAAAAAAAGGCTGGCTTTATGTCTGAGGCCGCACTGGTAATGCAACAGTGTCGCTACGCTGTACCAATGCAGACAGTGCCTAAGGATAGACAAGTATTCATACCACAGTCCCAGCATCCAGCATGAGCAGAACCCTTGGAGTGATATCAAAACTGAGCAAGGAGCCGTCCAAAGTAAAGGGGTGTTCCACAGTGGCCTCTTTCTCGAGTTCATCAGTGACCACAACATGTAAATAGTGTATCCCGGACCTGAACAAATGTGGCAGCCATTTGCACACATACAAAGGACCTTCAGTGTGCCTGCATTCCATCCAGCTTAGCAAGTCAAAAGATATTTTCACAGTGGTTATTTTCACATCACTAAAAGCCAGTATCCTTATATAGGTAGACTCTGGTATCAAATGCAGGGGCTCCCGGCCTGGCATGGTATACCGGGCGTGCTTCGGATTAGTGACCAGAACCACAGGCCATTGGTTATGCTTCTGATCGACAAAGGAGAAATGACCATGGTCTATCGCAGCAAGGCGATACATCCTATTGTCCTTCCAATCTCCTAATTCAAGCTCCAAGTACCCTTTTTTGTGTTTTGTATACATTTTCGGTACAAGCCCGCCCATAGAATGTAAATGACCACAAACATAGACTTGTGATGCATGAGTGCTTCCTATAAGCTGGCGTATGTTCAATTTTTGCGAGTCTTTCTCTAGAGATAAAATGCATGAAGTTGGGTAATGTCCGTACCACACAATGTGGTCTGCTATAGCTTCTGCTTCAGACTTCAGTCTCTGAATGGTCTGTTGCTCTTTAAGATCCAAAATACCAATGAAATTGAAAGGTCTTCTTAAACCGGGGTCGGGGCATGCGTCTATTCCTAAGAAAGCCACACTGACGCCATTTTTATCTTCGAAATGGACATACGACTTTGCGTTTTTAGCACCTTGAACTGAGAAGTTTCTGAAATAGTTCTCCTGGGAGTTCAATGTCCTTATATTGAAGTTATCTGAAAATTGATAACAAACATGCATTAAATCAAGGGCATACAGATAAATAATAGATATTTACTCAGTTTTGGAATAAGTCACAAATTCCTTCCACATTATATTGCACTGATATACAATAAAACCCGTTTATGACGATTTCACAGGGACCAAACCAAACATGCGTCTTATGTGAGCAAGCTAGGTATTATGTGGGCTAAGGATCACTGCTGGCTATAGGTCTCCCCTCTATTACGCCAGTCTTTCCTGTCCTCCATCCAGCCAGTCGCATCCATTGTGGTCCGACCACTCTCACGATATCATCCGACCAACGGGCTGGTGGTCTATCTCGCGGTCGTCGTATATCCCTTGGCCACCACTCCGGTACCGACTTTATAAGATATCAAAACTAAATTTATGAATTACTTAGTAAGTACCTACCTATTATTATTACTAGTGGCTCTGGGAGCTGTAGACCTTGCGAGCATACTAAAAGGGAGCTATTTGAGGAATGTAATGTGCAAGTGCATTTTCCGTTTTGTGATTTTTTTGATCTTTTTGATTTTTTTTGCATCATCTTGTGTAGAATGAGGTCCTTTGTGTTTCTCTCAAATTTGATTAAAAACCATCGATTGTTTGATGAGCTATCCTGTTCATCATGCTGAAGATACTTATCAGATCATCGCCAAACTTTTATGAGACCAACATATAGTTACTACCTTTCAAATAAAAAAAGAATAATCGAAATCGGATCTCATTTGGTGGAGATATCCAGTATATCAAATAGCCCCCTTTTTGCCCTTTTTTTGGGGGAAGTACCCCTCCAATCAAAAATCCCCGACGACAAAAAAAATCTAATATGTCATATAACCTGTGTACCAAGTTTCGTCCAGATCGGTTGAAAAATGCGACCTGTAGAGGAGAACAGACAGACAGACAGACAGACATCCGGACAAACGCATTTTTGGCCAATGTGGAAACTGAGACGCTTCGCTCGCTCGGTCAATAATACTTACTAGTTACACTCGCGCAGATTTAAATCCCGGTATTCCCACGGGATTAAAAGTAGCCTATGTGCTATTCCAGATTATAATGTATCTCTCTGCCAAGTTTCATCCAGATACATTCAGCCGTTCCGGCGTGAAAGAGTAACAAACATCCATCCATCCATTCATACTTACAAACTTTCGCGTTTATAAATTAGTAGGACTAGTAGGAAGTAGGATAACATTTTTGGCTCTCACCATGGTTTCCTCTAATATCCAACCAAACAGTATCCTCAGTGACGCCAGATTCCTTGATGATATTGTGGTAATACACCCACTCCGTCTTGACCTGGGAGCTCCCCAGATTGTCTTTGGCCTTGGCATCTGTCAAGTCACCAGTAGCCAGAACGAGAGTAGGCTTTATTTTTTTTACAGTGCTGTCGCAGAATTGCTGGAACTGTGATATTCTACCTGGATCTCTGAATATGCTGATGTGAATATCTGAAATCTAAGACCAGATTTAGTTCTATGCTTATGACCAATTGTCAGACATTGTCGACCTCAGTGGCGCAGTGGGCGAGAGTCCGCCTGCGACACAAGAGGTATGAGGAATGATATATAGGTTTGTACAGAAGATCTACCTTTATTTACATTTAGATTTATATATTGCCAACATGTAAATAAATAACTCTTGACAATCCACACAGCACTATCTAGCCCCAAAGTAAGCTACTATGATATACCTATATTTGAGATGATAGATATTTTTTACTATACATAGAAAACCACCAGACCAACAGAACAAATTTCTGCAGATCGTACACAAATTAGTTCCGAGGCGGGAATCGAACCTGCAACCTCTTGCGTCGCAGGCGGACTCTCACTCGCTGCGCCACTGAGGTCGTCAGGAAATAGGTACTTAGGTTATATGCTTTCATAAGTTATAGCTTAGGTATAAAGTAGCTATTAGGCTAGTACACAATCTCAGTTGGGCACTGCAAATTATTAAGAAGGTAAACTATAGTAATCCACAAGGATTGCTATAGTTTCCTTAATAATTTCTTCCCAGCTCTCAACCCAGGTTTGTACCTGGGTTGAGAGCTGGGGATAGGGAAGTCGCATGTGGGGGTAGATGGTTAGTCCTTTGCAAGTCCTTCAAGTTGAAAAATGATAAATTCACTTTTTTTTTTAAAACCTATGAAACTACTTAGTGATTCAGATAAAAAAGTGAAGTTATAATTTTTTCATCTCCTAGACAAAGGGACTTCAGGGAAGGACTTGGTTAAACTATAGCTACCCTGGAGCCTTATTCACTATGACAATAGCAGCGTTTTACCTGAAATAAAACGCATATTAATATACTTACCTCATTGAAAGCTTTATTATGAGATAGCATATCCGTTTCCGTCGTTTTTCAACCAGTTTTCGAACTTTTATACCCGTATGCTTCCGGTCAAGTGGCGCCATCTGGCGGCCGTGCGCCATTTTGCTTCGTAAAATGTGCAGCGCCATTTTAGAATCATTGGCTTAGTTTCAGCAGGCAGAGTTAAAAATGAAAGCTTTCAATGAGGTAAGTATATTAATATGCGTTTTATTTCAGGTAAAACGCTGCTATTAATAGTACTGAACGCTCATTGAAAGCTTTATTATGAGGATCTGTTTGTTATCGCCTGGTGTCGCCACTTGTGAGTTCTAGGTAGGTAACTCTAGCGCCAATGTGAACTTAAAATATTTTAACCCAATAGGTAGGTAAAACACTGTAATGGCAACCTATATTGTACTTATAATATTAATAAAAACCTTAATTTACGAAATTGTACTATTACCATTTTTTAATAAAGAATTATTAATTGCGTTCATAAATTATTATCAATAATACAACTGATAATGTATAACAATACATGAAAAAGCTTCAGTTTTACTTAATGTAACTGAAAAGTATATGTCAGATTTAGGTATGATCAGGTATTAAATAGTGATCGTAAGTAACCATAAATTAACTAGTTTATCATAGTGACTAGGAAAATTATCCCAATTACTACTAAATCCTACCAATACCTTTGTCAGGCAATGGTCCTCTTTAATAAATATGTAATTTCAAACAAAGTAAGGTTATTTAATACGTCGGACAGATGTATTATATTATCGAAAATGACTGATGTCCTTTATAGGTAGCTCTCAGCCTACAATTCATTAGGTACTCAAGCTTGAGCTAAAGATTAGAAAAGTAATCAATAAAAATAAAAAATAAAATATTTTTTAACAACACTCGATACATTCATAGCTTACACATGGTTCAGTTCACAATGTCTGTGAATGCGATTTATAGATCTAACTCTAGATGTACTGTAATAGTAGCATCTATAAACAATGATTTTATCCAGCCTGCAATAGCACGGCACTGTCAATAGACTGCGTGTGAAGAACGCTTAGCAAAATCTGTTATCATTTTATTGTATCAAGCAAATTGAAGTATTTTGGCTGTTACATAAATAAGTCATTTATAGTTATACTCAATGATTCATGATGAGGAATTTGAGTTAGCTTGATCAGTCAACTGATAATAATTAACAAACATTTATAATTAATGCAATCAGTATTGAACATTAAATATGATAACATTATTTAGTACCATAGAGGTCTAATAATGGAGACATCAGCGGCTTATCTATCGTTATGGTTTTTTGTGGTATTTAATTGATACCGCTTTTTGTCATTACCTCAACCGGAAACTTTGATTAGGAAATTTGACTTACCTACTTTCTCATTACTGAGTATCCAAAAAACATTAGACTAATGAAAAAATGTCCCCATCATAACATAAGAACCAAGCATTTTGCATGAAAGCTTCATATAGGATTATTGTAAAATGCAAATCAGAGAGAAATGATGCTTATATTGAGAGCTCATAAAATGAATTTCAAATGCTAAAACAAGAAGTTAATAACGGTTTCAACCTACAGTCATATTATCGGAGTATTGCAAATTATATGTATTTATAATAGATATTGGTATGTATTTAATCATGAAACTACTCGTATTTGTATACCTTTAAAAATAAAATCTTTTACCATATATAAAAGTTGGTCAAAGGTGTTGCTAGAGCTAGAATTTTGAGGTTAGCGCGTCAAAATTTTACTGTGGAACTATATATTCTATTAAAAGAAAAAACCCACGTACCCACTAACGCATCATGAACTAAGCTTGATGGTTAGCTATTTCTCAAAAAATAGAATTGTAGATAGGCTGCATGTAATTTTTTTTTTTTTTTTTTTGCGGCAAACAAGTGAACTACTAAAGCCTGTTTATAACCACTATGTTTATATAGGCTAGTCATAATACATGCCACTTGGTAGGAGAGTAGTGACATAAAAATACAACCAGATCTTCGCACTTGAACATTATAACATGCCGAAATGAATTTCGTAGTAATCCAAGGACAAGAAAGGATAAGTTATTTCCATTTTATCATAGTCATGAATTGATTTTATACATCCTATTTGTAGATAAACCTGCAGTACCTACAGTTGTCGCACTTTATTATAAGTTATCTGAACTATGGACACAATGCACTAGTAGAGTGTACCTGCTCCAAGACCAATTATAAAACTGTCAGAGCTAGGTAGCAACGTCGACAACAGGAAACGTACATGTCACCAAGACGATTCTTTAAGAAGCTTTGATTCTTTAGGCTGTGGTAGGGTAGGTCTTTGGCGAGGCTAGCCCAGCAAGGAATCCATAAACTTTGTTAACAGTAATGATGAACACTGTGGATTAAGTTTTTATGAAAGCATATAATTGATTACTAAAAATTAATAACCACCCTTGGCTTTTCAATGTCTACTATCAAACTACAAAACATGTGATCACAGTGATGCACATTCTATTCAGAGTCTGAGTCAGCAATACGTATATACGTAAGCTATTACTATATAACTTGAAGCTCAAAAGCTTGTTTTTATTCAAACATACACTAACGTACCCGAACACATGGTTAGGTTCGGTTTAGGTTAGGCTTAGGTTAGGTTAGGCTTAGGTTAGGTTAGGCTTAGGTTAGGTTAGGCTTAGGTTAGGTTAGGCTTAGGTTTTTTTTTTTTTTTTTTTTCGTACTTTTCAAGTATCATTTTGCCCGAGATGCAATATAAAAGACCCAGAACAGCATATTAGCACCATATTATTAGCTTTGGTTCCATAACCAGATAAAATTTACTCTACAGTACAGTACAACAGTAGGTACAGTTAAAATAATGTCCATAAAAAAAAATATAGAAAATCCTTATAAAAAACATTTTAGCAAAAATGTAAAAGTCATATTTTTATAGAAGACGCTAGGCTAGGCTTTTTAATACGATAACCTTTTTTTTTTTTTTTTTTTAATCTGAGTTAGCCATTTTTTACACCATATTAAAGTGCATTATTTAGTCACCTTAAACTTCTCGGAGCCTTATATTTTCACGATCAAGTCGCTAGTTTATTATAAAGTTAAACTATTTTTGTAATAAGACTCCCATCATAACAATAGTGAGGGTTGACCCCAGTATTGGAAGGTTTCGATGGAAACTGGCTCCAAGGACATCCACCCAGCGACGGTGTACTTTTAACAGGCATGTTTGTTTCGAAAAAGTCGGGCCGTTGTGATAACATTTTTCATGCCACGTGGTAGAAACCTTTTATAATCGTCTAGCCCCCTCGAGAAGCGACTGAAACTGGCTCTAGAAACATCCACCCATCAGGGTGTACTGGTTGCAGGCATGTTTGCGTTTCGACAGGCCAGGCCATGTTGGCATAAAAAAAAAATTCGTTCCATGCGGTGGAAACGTTTTATAAGTGTCTAGCCCCCTCGAGAGGCGACAGTATGTTTGATAAGAATTCTCTTGCGATAGAGATTCAAACTTATGAGATCAGGTTCATTTACCAAAATCTTATACGGTTACACTTGATGAACACCGTTTAACTAACGCCTATACCCCCTCGAGAGGCGGCTGTTAGTTTGATTGGATTTCTTCCTGCATAATATTGAGAAAGCCATTTTATTATACCTTACCATACAACCACAAAATTGTTCATTTTTGTTCCACGCGATGGAACATATATTTCCAAACGCCTTACCCCCGCGAGGGGTGGCTGTTAGATTGATTGGGTTTCTTTAGAGAACTCTCCATAATATTGGGCAAGCTCTTTTAAACCTTACTTACCATTTTACTTACCTACCCGCACATTGTTCATATTTAGTTCCACGTAATGGAAACATCGATTTTTAAAAGCCTAACCCCCGCGAGTGGTGGCTAAAGTACCTTTGCCTTTTTAACTTGACAGGTTCAACTTTTTTGTGCTATTAAACAGTTCCACCTGATGGAACATAGATTTTCAAAACGCCTTGCCCCCGCGAGGGGCGGCCAAAAAAGGCTCTGCCTTTATTACAGGATCAACCTTTGTTCATGATCACTAAAAACTTATACAGAACGCCTAACCCCCGCGAGGGGTGGTCAAGAGGGATCAATCTTTGTTCGTTATAATCCCTACGATATTCGGGTCGGTCACCCGTTATATTAAGTACTTATAATAATAATAAAGCGGGTAGCAAAATTTAGAAAAGTTTCTTCAGTTATGACACTTAGATCCACACTGTTATCGGTTATGATAAGTTCAAGAGATAAATTGCAAATAAACTTTTGTTTAAAGATAAAATAAAACTAAATTATTGTATTTATATGATGCAGTTAGTTTTTAATCGTATAAGCATGTTGACGTAAGGTATCATACGTTTTCCCCCTTTCGTTTGTTTCCAAAGGTCTATGAATACCTGAAGTGTCTTTATGGTATCAGACTTCTAACCTAGATACTAGTTTCAAATACCTATAGGGGGTTTTAAAGCAGGTACATCCTTTTAGCTCTGTCTTGATTTTAAAACATGTGATCTTGGACTTCATCGCAAGAATAAAATAAGCCTATTTGGTTGTAGCACTCTGCTATCCATATTAACAAAAATATAATCCTGAACTTGTTCGATCAGTACCGACAGCTATAGAAAAAAAGCATATATGTATAATTTGTATATACTACTGCTCACAATGCTTCTGCCGTATTAATACCAGCCATAGCATTGGTGTGAAAGCAGAGGCTTATACCTAACAGGTCACATAATAAAAGAAATGTTTCTGAAAAATCAAGTTTGCACAAAGCATAATTCCTAAACGGGTATTTTTTTTTTTTTTTTTTTTTTTTTAACCTTAAGAACGTGATCCGAACGAAATATCGTTAAAAAATTGATCACGGTCATCAATTTATAATAAAGAGGGTTGTACTCACGGTTTTTCTCCTCTTTGCACAGTTCGAATTACAGAATTTCACTTCACTGAATATAGTTATTATTTTCTACACCTTTTGAGATGAGATATAAACTTAAAATATTTTGCAACGGTCGTAGCAGAGATCTGCTAGACACAAGTTGCTTCGACGGAAAACAAAACGCCAATGATTCTAAAATGGCGCTGCACATTTTACGAAGCAAAATGGCGCACGGCCGCCAGATGGCGCCACTTGACCGGAAGCATACGGGTATAAAAGTTCGAAAACTGGTTGAAAAACGACGGAAACGGATATGCTATCTCATAATAAAGCTTTCAATGAGCGTTCAGTACTATTAATAGGAGATTCCAAGGAGATTCCTTGCCCCAAACATTGAAAGGTCAAAACTTGATATTGGGCTTTATTCTTTATGACATAGGAGATACTTTGCCCTGACTGTATCACACCGCCTGCCTTGTCTTAGCCGAGCTCATGCTGCAAATGGTCATAGTGCATAAGGCTCCTGGTACCTGAGTTGAGTTAGTTGCCATCTACACCCACTTAAAACCCCCTACTGCCAACCCTCAACCCAAGTACAAGGATAGCCAACCCAACAGGTAGGCTAATAAAATATTAGAATAAATTTAAAATGACGCAATGAGAAGAAACTGAGCTAATCTATTATTGTTGGCATAAGATTATTTATTTAGATAGAACAGCTGCATTAAATTGTTCTCTGTCTGTTTCAAACTACGACTGATAATAACTGTGAACTTGTGTATTTTAGTAGTTAAGGTAGGTACCTACTACCTACTGTAATTTTATTAAAACATACACAAAAAAAATACTAACCTGTAGGAACCACATTACATTCTTCGTTGTGTCCGTAATTTGTCCATATTTTTGTCCTAAATAGTTCGTGTAGTTTAGACCTTCGTCTTTGTTTACTGTATAAAAATTATGATCGGTAGCGATAATATTTAGTAAATTCGCCATAAAAATTGACGCTAGCAATAGAACACACAGCATCCAGATAGCCGCCTTCGACAGAATCATTTCCCAATTTTGTTGAACTTTCACTGTTTAATTTTTACCAAGGTAATTTATTTTTCGATTCAAAATCAACAATGAAAAATGTTTTCTTTCTTTCTGCTGACAGCTGATTTGAAATGACTGAAGTTCTTCTTCTTTTTTAAGGCTCCTGTCCTGTCTCAGCAATTTTGCCAGTGTCAAGTATTATCAGAGATAAAAGTTTAGAAGGAATTTGATTCAAATTCCTTGAAAGTTTATATAATAGTCATGCATGTCCAAAGTCGAGTCAGTCAATTGTTTTGAAGAAAATTGTGGCAGTTCATCAAAACATTTAAATCATTTTCAGACAAATCACGATATCACACTTTCATTCCAAATGACAGAGTCCGACCAGAAAGAAAGAGTAGAAACGGAACTAATTTGATATGCGGGTATTTCGCATAGGTGCGAGCAAGATAGCATGTGAATGAGCGTCGAAAATGTATGGAAAGTATTTATTGTTACTACTCATTTCGGTCGAGCTGTACATTTTGTGCTAGGTAGGAAATGTTGGATAAAATACCACCAAAATTACACATCTTAATTCTTATTAACACTTGAAAGACAAATAAAACGAAAATGCTATGTTTCTCACTAAAGAGAATGCTGAAATACTGAATGAATGTTCAAGGACCCATTTATGCAAACAAGAACCAACCCACATTTTGAGTGAAATTGAGTTATGCACATAGATGGCGTTAAAATCCCGTTTTCTATCTTCCCAAAAAATATTGTAGCTTTCTACCAACTAATTTCACAGATACCACACTGCCACTACGGAACCAACTCCATTTTGGCCAACATTTTAATGCATAAAAGACCCAAGCCACTTGGTACCTTTAATACCTAACCTTTTTAATTATGCAAAACAGAACCAAAGCATGGTTAGATTTATAATATAAATGTGCTAAATTGTTTTTCAAAATGACGGCTGTCCGGCACATTACCGAAGAACAGTACGAGAACATTTGATTAATGCATTTCCGAACTCCTGGATAGGCAGAGCTGGCCCTATAGCTTGGCCTGTACCGTTCCCCAAACCTTATACCTCTAGATTTTTACATTTGGGGACGTGCAAAAGAATTGGTGTATGCAACCAGCGGTGCCCACCAAAGAAATTTGAATTCAAAGAATTAACGACGCTTTTGGCAGAATTAAAAGTGAAATGCTGCTTCAAACGACAACCGCGGAAGTAAGGAAAAGTCGTCGTTTCTGCATTATGTGTGGAGGCAGCCAATTCAAACCAATTTTGTGATTTGAATTTATAAAAAATAAGATCTAGACAAGTGTTTTCTTCCTCTTGATATTAGTGAACAAGTACCTCTTATTCTGATCACCTAATGAATGATAACTTATGTTATGTAGCATATCGTTGGAAAGGGTAATAACTAAAGAAAGTTTTAAAAGAATGCTCAATTCAAAATGGTTTTTAGTTTTTTTTTATTAAATTAAGAAGTTGTCACTTTTACGAGTAAATCAGTTAAACAGATTAAAGACTGAAAGCTCAGAACAATTTTTTATAAAAGGAAATGTGTTAGGTAATCTTTTATTTATTTAGAATACGGACACATGCAGAATACAACACCAGTTAATTTGTCGTATAACAAGAACAAAAAAAAAGTTAGCACCATTTAAAGGCAAGAACTTGGGTTATTTCAAAAAAAATATCATAAAAAATACCGTAACACTTATGACTTCGGGTCTACCGGGGAAAACTTGCGCATGACCCCCCCAACCCCCCAAAAAAAATTGTTGATCCATCCACCAAACACCCTGTATTGTAGCAATAAAAAGTTACAAAACTAAATTTATCAATTAATATTTTTATTCAATTAACATGATAATAAGTGCTTACGTCCTTTAGCATGAAGAAACCAAGCCACACAAAGCCACAACTTTGCTTTTTTGCAAGAGGGAACCAACAGATTTTTTAAAAATAAAACATACTAAAATATAATAAATTTAGATGAATCTGATATTTCTAGATAGGATTTAATGTCCCACACAAGCTTACTATGTTTTTATTCATAGATATACTAGGTATACATTTTGCACACTCTTTTTACAAAAGTCTCGTTTTCTCAAAATGGACCTGCTGTGGCTTGGTCCCTGTTTGCATAAATGGGTCCTTCTCAGAAGGATTTTTTTTTTGTTTTTTTTTTTTTATGGCTCATGTCTATAGACAATCTTGCCAATGTCAAGTGATAGAGATTATATATGCTCTTTGATAAGTTTCTAGTCACGTCAGTCGAAAGTCGAGTCAGTCAATTGTTTTGAAGAAAATGGTGGCAGTTTCTTCAAAACATTTGAAACATTTTCGGTCAAATCACGATATCACATAATACACTTTCATTTCAAATGCTTACACTTTGTGCTAAGACCACAAGTAATGTTGGTTAAAATACCACCAAAATTACACAACACAACTCAAAATAACACTAAGTTTCTTTCTTTCTTCTTTTTATGGCTCCTGTCATAGACAATCTTGCCAATGTCAAGTGATTCAGAGATTATACTCTTTGTAGATAAGTTTCTAGTCACGTCAGTTCAAAGTCGAGTCAGTCAATTGTTTTGAAGAAAATGGTGGCGGTTTCTTCAAAACATTTGAAACATTTTCGGTCAAATCACGATATCACATAATACACTTTCATTTCAAATGCTTACACTTTGTGCTAAGACCACAAGTAATGTTGGTTAAAATACCACCAAAATTACACAACACAACTCAAAATAACACTAGAAAAACAATTAAAATGAAAATGCTATGTTGCTTCGTTAGATGACAGGAAACGAATCAAAATAACACTAGAAAAACAATTAAAATGAAAATGCTATGTTGCTTCGATAGATGACAGAAAACGAAATCAGAAGGATTGTTCTTCTGAGGTTCAATTCAACGTACTTAACTTAAATAATATAATATAGATATAAATAATATAATGACTTATAGACCTTAAACTAAAAACCTTAAAAAATACAATAACTAATAACTAAAATATATTATTAAAAGGCGTCCCTTTGGGCAAGGATCCGAAGATACTGGCAGCATTCCCCCTTTGAATAGCTAAACTAATTCTTTGGCCGAGGTAGCTGCCAGGTCTTCGGTCTCCTGTGACGTCGACTAACCTTTTTGAAATTTGTTTAAAAAGCCTTATTGCGCTAGGACCCCACGGACCAAGGGTCTCGACACCGAATGGGACAAAATCATATTCGGAGCCTAGACCCCTGTATTTGCATGCTTTAGCTATGATTGATTGTAAATCTGAAATAAACTTTAATATATAAAAAAAAAAAAAAAAATTCAACGTTGAAATCATCTGTCAACTGTCAGACTATTTGACTTTGACTGTTAAATGTATTGACATTTTCAAGTGGCTGTCATGTCATTACACCAGAGCTTGGATCAAGGAATTTGAATACAAGTTATTCAAATTCCTTGGTTTGGATGAAGTAAGCAACAGCAGGTTGATCACGTAACTTTTGTTGCATTCCTCAGAAGATTGTTCTTCTGAGTTGCATTCAATATCCGGTTGCATATGTCAAGTTTGGCAGTTTTGCGCACGGAATAGAGAAAACCGTTTTGCGAACGAAAAACTGCCAAAATTGACATAGGAAACCGGATTTTGAATGCAACAAAAGTTACGTGATCAGCCTGCAGAGCTTTTCTAGCAAGAAATCAAGGAATGTAAGGCCCCTAGTGCCCTAGGTCAGAGC
Organism: Plemyria rubiginata; assembly: GCA_963576535.1. Taxonomy (NCBI): domain Eukaryota; kingdom Metazoa; phylum Arthropoda; class Insecta; order Lepidoptera; family Geometridae; genus Plemyria; species Plemyria rubiginata. Next base: position 12,413,155 of record OY754912.1, on the reverse strand, counting down.
CTATACAGGGTGTCCCAGAACTCAACGTCAAGCCGAAACGGGGCGGCAGGCAGGATTGATTGTAAACATCATGAGAAAAATCAGAAAAAAAATCTATCCCATGCAGTTTGAAAATTATGGGCATTTAAAACCCTAAAAATTTGGTCCATCTGTAACCATTTTTCGGTTATTGTTGTTAATTTTTATTATTTTTGTTCATTTAAACTTTGGAACCGTAACCCAAAATCATATTTCTAAGAATCTGGGACACCTTGTATAATAGGTACCCCACTTCTACTATTTTCACTCCTGCCCTCCTAGGTGCTTGAGTTTTTGTAACTTCCTATCCTACCGTTTTTGTACCTTCCTTCCTTCTTAACCTACCGGTTATGCCTGGATATTGTATTTCAGGTAGGTATACAAACAAAATAAGGCTTTATAGCCTAACTTGATGGACGCTTAAAAGTGCGTTGTAATAGCACTACCTATTTGATTGAGTGAGCGAAGCAAACAAAAATCTTATAATGTATAGGACGTACGTATTTTATATTATTTTCATCATCATCTACCTTCCTTTACCTATCCCATTAATAATAAAAACTTTATTGAGGACAACATCCACAGTACCTACATCATATTTTAAAAGCACAAATAGGTAGCAATACTAATTATTGTCCTACAATCAGCGGTCTTATCGCATGTTGCGATCTCTTCCAGACAAAGGTTCAACTTCTTCCACGGGGCATTCCTCGAAGCGCACCTAAATGAAGCGCACCCAGAGGAAGGGCACCCGTTTGGGTCAAAAAATTCTTGTGCTTTGGTAGAACATTTGGGTGGCTTGATTTTTTGAGTGGTTTGCCCGAAATGAGATCTCGTGAGTGAGGCCTACTTAGTAGGTAGTAGTCGCAGACGCAAGTCCGAACATTATTGATTGAGTGAGCGAAGCGACCGAAAACCTCAAAGGGCGATTGATTTGTCATGTTCATCACACATATGGGTGTTCTGGGGTGGAGATCGAACCTACGGCCTACGGCACAGAAGGCAGAGCTACTACCAACTGAGCTGTGATAGCTGTCATTTGATTGGTAACCAAGTTTCAACTGAATTTTCCTAAGTACCTACCTACCTATTTATTAAAACGTTCCACAAACCTTGGCTCCATCATCAAACCCATGAAACTGAGTAGGTAGGTAGGTACCTTCATAATTTATTTCAAGAAAAAAAGCAAAGGAACTGGTTAGCCGATAGAAAAACCTTGATGCCAAAGAAACTCGTAGAAATGGGAGCTCTTGGGTTATGGTTATTAGTTAGGTAGGTACTAGCGGCCTGTCCCAGCTTCGCATGGGTGGACATAATTTTTGAACATTTTAGGATAAACTTAGACTCCCGCGATTCGTAGCCCACGAAGGTGAAAATACACGTGCCAGTAAAATGGAACAGTACCGGGCATGCAAGTTACAGGCATGCAGGATTTACGGACACATTACGTTTTTCACGCTCATTTCTTCCCCATACCTATAGGCTGTGGAATGAGTTACCATCAGAAGTTTTCCCGCCAAGATTTAACATGAAAAGCTGAAAAGCATGTTTTTTTTTTTTTGTACCTAAGTGACATGCGTAACACCTTTCTACCAACTTATTGTTAATTGTACGTAATCGAACGGCTACCTACTAACTACTGTTATTTTTCACTGTTAAACAACTAGGTATTTACATGTAAGTGACTTAGGTATGTCTTTTTGTAAATAAATTCTTTAAACCGAAGCTTCAAGAAAAATGTTAGTAAAGTCCTTCAGGGTAGGCAACGCACTGACAACACCCCTGGTGTTGTTGTTGTCTATGGGCGACGGTGACCGCTTACCATCAGGTGGGCCGTTAGCCCGTTTGCCTATCTTTTACATAAATAAAAACATTGTGGATACATTTGCAAGTGCAATTTGTAGTTTTTGAGCCTATTCGAAACATAGGTAGCTGTACCTACAAACACACAAACACATACAAAGTTTTCCTCTTTATAATATTAGTGTAGATGTAGATAGTGTAGATGTAGATGTACCTAGATTAATTTTACTTTTTGGTTCCTAGAAAAAAAAGCGAAAATGGATTTGGAATGTCTAAAGAAAGCCCTTTCATTATGTGTCTATGGCTTCTGAAATCATACATAGTAGGCCTAACTCAAAAAAAATAACAAAAAAGTGTAGTGTACCTACGTACCTAGTCAATGTCAAAGTAAAGTCAAAGTACCTACCTACCTAACGTAGGAAACCACTGGGTCAAAAGACTAAACCATTGGCCTAGCCTACTAGGTATTGTTTTTTCCTTGGCTGAACTAGGTAGGTACCTACCCTACCTACCTAAAAAATGTAGAGGACATAGGTACCTAGGTACTGGTAGGTACCTACACATCATTATGAACATCCTCGGAATAGAACAGTTCCTCCTTTGTCGGGCACCGACGGAACCTAAAAGCATTTGGAGATGATAATATTTAATTTGAATGGGCAGAAAGAAGTTGACCGCGCACATTCCTTGGCGCAGCAGCGGCGGCGCGCGGCGCGACGCACATGGACGGATGGAGGCTGCATGCAGCGGGCCTCGGCCGGTATCCGCGCACCACTATCTTGCCGCATTCCACAAGCCGAGCGAGGCGCGCCCCGCGCGTGCCTGAGCCGACCCACGCGCCCGCGCCCGCTCAGTCGCTCCACCGCGCCCGATCGCTCCGTGCGCCTCCGCACCAGCCTTCGCGTTCCAATCGTGAGATCGTGCGACCCTCAGTGAAGTGAAGTGCCAATGGATGCGGTTCGACACGGAATATAGTGCATCTACCTCTCGGATTTATCATTTGATGGTGAGTCTCGTGGACGTCGATGGCGCCCCGTGGACAGCCGGAGTGAATGCGCGCGCTTTCACGATGCGGCCACTTTCATTTCATACGCATAGCTCGAATTCCGCGCCCGCGCCGTGCGACCGTGCCGCGGCCGCTGACCCTGCGCGCCCTTCCTTTACACCACCATCCAGCAATTCATTGCCGATGCCGACCATACCCGCTCACCGCCGATGGAGACCGATCAGCATCATACATTCCACCATGCCAACTTCCTCTGCTGAGGATGATGGATAGTGTAGGACGCGTGCACTTTTTAGATGACATCAGGGTGGCGTGTTTAGTGTAATCTTGGAAATATGACACTGAACGATTTCATTGTTATTAACCTACCCTCACAACAAAGTAACAACTTTGTTAATTGATTTAACTTGACATTGATAAACCAATTACAGAAATGATTGAGTTATGTTAGGTTCTTCCTTATTCTATTGCCAGCTTTTCGTCAAGTAGAAAGAACAGTTTCCTAATTTTACACCATGTACATACATACAAAACATACACAAAACAACAAAAACACACATGAAAAAAAATTGATTATTATGGATGGTTAACTGAAACATCTGAAAAACTCACTCAAGTGGCCATCGTCAACTGAAAAACTCACTGAAGTGGCAGGAGCAACTTATGAGTGGGTTTTTCAGTTGCCCATCTAGGTACCTAGACTACCCAGGTACCTAGTTTTAGAGAAATGATTAAAAAAGTTACAAAAATCTATTAATTTCTCAAAAACATCATGAAATTAATAGCTTCCACTCTTCTCCTGTGTTACCACTCTAAACAGATTGATTACAGCAAGTAGGTAGGTAGGTATTCTCATGTAAAAGAGAGCATTACATTATGTCGAACCCAGGGTTCTCTATCTTAGCTACTGCAGCTATCCGTTAGATTAATATACATTATATTGATGATTTTTCACAATTCGTAAGCAGAGACGGAAATATCAAATCCCTTTATAGGAGCAATTCTTGTATCGTGGCTGGCCAAAAAGGATCAAACGCAACTAGGGGTTAGATAGGAAGTCCTTAGGTCAACTCTTGCAGAGTTCTAATTTATTTTGTGTTTTGAATTTTAATAAGAATTAGTACTTCAATAATATCATGAAAACACAAAATAAATTTACACACTGCAGGGGCTTTGCAGCTGAACTTTTTGGCCACCCTGTATATAAATAATCTGAATCTCGGAAACGGCTCAACGATTTTCTCATGAAATTTGGTATGCAGGGGGTTTCGGGGGCGATAAATCGATCTAAGTAACTAGGATTCAGCGGTCCCGGACATTGTATTTAACCGATGAATAGCGTTACACATAAATGGTAGAACCGCCCTTTTTATTCAGGGTTGGTAGGTGACAGTAGACGTATGCAATCAATGACTGCAGTTGGTTGACAGATTTACTACACATTCTTGAAATTAAAATTGCATTTAGACTTAGGGATGTAGGTAAACCTATGGTCTAAATTTAAACCGATAATAAATGTCGCAATTGTTTACACCTCTTCGCTTGATCGAGGCAAATTCAAAGGGGGTAGTAGGTACCTAGTTCACTTTCATAGAGCTTACAAGCACATAGGTACCTATGTAAACCACGTGTAGGTAATCTAATGCCTACTATATAATTTAAGTGTTATGTGTGTTCTAGTTTTCTGTAAGACTGATTTTAAAAATAATGTTTATCCCCAAACAAAAATAAACATACATAATATAAAATAAACATTTTATAGGTAGGTACTTTACACTTTCTATTACCCCATCACTAGACCCTAGGTCATAGGTGCGCTTCCAGGATTAAAAACTTATATTAGGTATAATACATTCTGAGTTCAGCGTTGCCAGACGTCCCGATTTTGGCGGGACAAAGAGAAAAAAGTCAAATATTTTATCCTCGGTAGGGATCGAACTAACAACCTCCACCACCGAAAGCAGAACTAGGTAGCCAAACCAACTGAGCTGTGTACCTAAATGTGCGACTGCTGTGAAGCCAGTCTCGTCACAAGCACTGATTGATAGAGTAGGTATGATTCATTAACTGGCAATAAACAGCAAAGTACGCGGCCACATTCCTTCGATAGCACAATGAGGTAGGTAGCTAAATAGAGGTAGGTATTACATACAATACCTACTCGTATCTACTATATTATGGCAGTCGTGCGCACTGATACGTTGAATTCTATGGTTAATTACCTACCTAGGTACCTACTGTTGTGACATGGCACACAAGTTAATCCTTCCGTCAAGGCAAAGCCCCGCAGAACATTGTTTGGAATACAAATAATTCAGATTAGCATGATTTTGCTGCAGGGGAACAACAAGACGAAACGTGGTTTTGGAACCAAAAATGTCTCGCCTACAATTTAGGTACCTAGCTACACCTACCTAATATGTGTAAATAGTATACCTACCTACCACCTTATAATAAAGTTACATGTGATAATTTTTGCGCGCGTTGAAGTCTTTTCAAGGTCACCGCGTCGCACTAAAGAAAAAATGAGGATACAGAAACAGAGCTAGTTTATTATTTACCTCTGTGTCTACACTGAAAAAAAGAGGAAAAGATAAGATTACCTACATATTATCTAGGATCTAAAATTATACCCAAAATACCTATGTACGATGTAGGTAAAGCTAAATCTTATTCATTCCAGCAGGACTATATTAAAATTCATATTTTAAAATCATCATTCGAAAACGTTTTACGTCAGTATTTCTCCTGAGGTCAATCTTGTTAGAACAAAAAACCGTTAGTTTCTGTATTTTTTCTAAAAATACATTAAACTAACATTGGATCTCTCTACTTTGGATTTGTTTGAAACAAAACAAAACAGTTGTGTAAGTTACTAACGTTTCCGAACATTTAACCTCCGACTTCTGAAAGCTCGATCAACACTAATCGGCTTTCAAGTCACTTGCTAGAGATCTAATTTGAAGTAAAAACTGAAATAGCAAGTGACTTGACAGTAGTGTTGGTTGATCGAGCTTTCAGAAATTGGGGGTGAGTCTCAGTTTTCAGACTGGGTCACGAAATTCACCAAATTTATACCTATCATTATTACATTATGTAAGATTGTACATTTGAATACTTACATAACATTAGGTGTGTAGGTGATGTACAATTTTACGTGTGTGGTACGTAACTACGCAAAATGACAAAAAGCCTTGTATAGGGTAACTCTAGCTAGGGTACTGTTAGCGATACAGCTCTACAATATAACGTAGAGAAGTAGGTATACAGTTACACATTAGTAAGTAATGTAGATGGGTTAAAATCCGATAAATTATAATAAAAACTTTTTAGGGTGTGATTTTATAGTTTACGATCTTGAACCCATTGCATCTAGATCCTCTTCCTATGTCCTGGGTCGATTCTGGAGCCTTATTCACGATGACCATTTGCACCGCGATCACAGCTAAGACCAGGCAGCCGGTGTCATACGATCAGGGCAAAGTATCTCCTATGTCATAAGGAATAAAGCCCAACATCAAGTTTTGACGTTTCACGGTTTGGGGCAAGGAATCTCCTATTTTCATAGTGAATAATGCCCCTGTTGTTGCATTATCCTAAACTAAACTAACCTAATCTGACAGCTCTAAAATTATAGCCGTCATTGTTTTTCGGTCTTTTAGAAACGGATGGCAATATTTTCAGTGCTGTCAGATTAGGTTAGGTTAGGAAAATTAAACAACAGAATTGGCATTGGCACCATAAGCTTAGCTGATAGTATTTGTTTAGTGACTTTTTTAAATCAGGAATTCAGGTGTTAAATTTGACACTCGTGGGAAGGTCTACGGTATCCAAATTCCTTGGGTCTACGGTCTACGTCACAAATTATTTGTGCAAACTTCACGTAATGTAAGTCATCTTATTAATCTACGTAATAAGTATGTTAGTTCACACTTCCCAGGTGGGACGTAGGTTCCTTCCATAGCGCCAGTATGCCAGAAAATTTTGCCCTCTTACTGGAGAGCGACTTAGGTACACTAGGTACACTACGGTGTCTAAAATCTAAAATATTCATTTACTCCAACCATTGTCGGTTCTGCTACCTCTAAAGTGGTTTATTAAATTTTACACTAACGTATTATAACTTCTATTACGTGTTTCGAAAAGTATTTGACCGGTTTGTTTTATTAACGAAGCAGAACCGTTACGTTTGATCCAGGAGCGCTGCTGCCAGACGAAAACGTAGCGCAGAATGTTGGTTTATTATATTCTTCTACTTTTTCTTGCCGTGTTGTTCTTTCGAAACAGTGTGGTGAAAGGATTTTAGTGCGCCTCACTAAAGCTACTTTCGCATTCAAGTCATATGTTATCAATTTTTATTTGACACAAATATTTAAATCTTGATTTTCACGACGACCGACAATAAAAATTTGCAGAATTCTCCAAAAGTCCAATTATAAAATCGCTGAGAAAACCAAAAAACAACAGTTCAATACTGACGAGTAGCTCCCAACATTTATTTATTTTTTATTTATTTATTTATTGAGATATTAACATCATAACAGGTTTTTTTATTAAGCCCTAAGGCGATGTTAAATCTAGGTACTTACTTAATATTAACTTACTACACAACACTGCTTACTTTAAACATCTCGTTTCTATAACAATCTGTGCCATTTCCAAGAATTTCGGCAGGTTTTGATAAAATATATCAACGCTGTTTTGGGACAGAATATTTAATAAGTAAATAGCGAGTGACATGGGGGCAAACTTAAGAAGGTTGGTCCTACAAGTGGGCACCTCCAGCATGGCAGGGCGGCGGCGCGTGCCCAAGTAGTCGTTGGGCGCGCGCAGCCGCAGCGCCGCCAGCACCGCCGGGTGGTGCAGCTCCCCACGCAGCACGCGCACCATGTGCTTCACCAGCGCCAGGTCTCTGCGCACCGACAGCCTGCAGTACCCTACCATACCTAACACGAACAGGCTCGGGTACATCAGCGGGTAATATGGATACACTCCATATTGCTTTATCTATTATCCATATTGCATATTGCTAACATAATCTTACCTAAGTAACTAACAAACTTTTCTTTCACAAACTGTTTTTAAAAGTATTACTAGTGGCTCTGGGGAAATGGCAGGAGAAATTAGAGAGTGTCGGACTGAAGATCAGCAGGACAAAAACCGAGCACTTGTTCTGCGACTTTGGTGGTCCCTCCAGTTTCATTCCTATTGCCTTAGATGGTGTATTCCTACCAGTCTGCTCCGACTTTCGGTACCTCGGCTCATCAATTCAGAACGACGGCGAGATCGACCGAGACGTGAAAAATAGAATAAATGCGGGATGGATGAAATGGCGACAGGTCTCAGGAACAACGTGTGATCCACGAATGCCCCTTAAACTTAAGGGGAAAGTTTACAAAACGATCATAAGACCTGTCGTGTTGTATGGATCTGAGTGTTGGGCAACCAAAGGGACGGATGAAAGAAGAGTGCATGCGGCAGAAATGCGAATGTTGAGATGGATGTGCGGATTGACAAGGATGGATAAAATAAAGAATGAATATATTAGAGGAAGTTTAAAAGTTGCGCCTGTGACGGATAAGTTGAGGAGTAATAGGTTAGCATGGTATGGGCATGTCATGAGGAGGGAAGAAAGTCATATTACGAGAAGAATGTTAGACATGGATGTGATTGGTTTTAGAAAGAGAGGTAGGCCAAAGAAAAGATGGATGGACTGTGTGAAGGATGATATGAGTAAAAAAGGAGTGAGCACCGAGATGACGAATGATAGAGGAGAGTGGAGGAGTAGAACATGTTGTGCCGACCCCACTTAGCGTGGGATAAGGGCAAGAAGATGATGACTAGTGGCTCTGGGAGCTGTAGACCTCGCGAGCATACTAAAAGTGAGCTATTTGAGGAATGTAATGTGCAAGTGCATTTTCCGTTTTGTGATTTTTTGATCTTTTTGTTTTTTTTTGCATCATCTTGTGTAGAATGAGGTCCTTTGTGTTTCTCTCAAATTTGATTGAAAACCATCGATTGTTTGATGAGCTATCCTGTTCATCATGCTGAAGATCCTTACCAGATCTTCGCCAAACTTTTATGAGACCAACTTATTGTTACTACCTTTCAAATAAAAAAAGAATAATCGAAATCGGATCTCATTTGGTGGAGATATCCAGTATATCAAATAGCCCCCTTTTTGCCCTTTTTTTGGAGGAATCTCCCTCCAATCAAAAATCCCCGACGACAAAAAAATTCTAATAAGTCATATAACCTGTGAACCAAGTTTCGTCCAGATCGGTTGAAAAATGCGACCTGTAGAGGAGAACAGACAGACAGACATCCGGACAAACGCATTTTTGGCCAATGTGGAAACTAAGACGCTTCGCTCGCTCGGTCAATTAGGGAAGGAATCCATGGACTTGTATTTTAAGGGAGAGTAGGCAAAGGTTCTTACCAATTAACATAAAACAAATAATCGCATCAACCTAAGGGGAAAGACTAAATAAGTAGGTTTTTTTTAATGCCAAAGCTGGCAAACGGGCTTACAGGCCACCTGATGAAAGGTAGTCACAGTCGCCCACAAACACCAGCAATACCAGAGGCGGTGCTGATGCGCCGCCGGCGTTTTAAGAGGAGATAAACCCGCCTTTTAAAGGACCCCATGTCGTAGCTCCCGAGGGAAAACCGCTGGGGAAAGTTCGTTCCTCAACTTACTCGTGCGTGGTAAAAATGACCGCGAGAAACGAGTAGTTGACGAGAACCAGCCAACCAGGTGGTGAGGATGGAATTTAGTTTTGCGGCGTGTGGTGCGATGGTGAAATTCAGCCGAAGGCACCAAACTAAACAATTCCTCAGAACACTCCCCATTGTACAGACAGATATTGGTGTAGTTTAGACTATTCCTACCTACCTAGTCCGTAAAGTTTGACAGGAAGTTGAGGTCAACGACATAGCTAAAGTGGTATGGGTCGGTCTCTCTTGCAGCAATATTATGCTAAAAGTTCGAGGGAGTTTTTATCATGGATGGTTTGTTCTGAACGAGTAATATTACTTACCTATGTTTATGTTGCTGTATTCAGCAATTTTCCATCATGCTGTGAATTTATACCAGCGTTGCCTATTTTTTTGCCAAGTCGGGATTTTTGAACTTTTTGAGTGAAAACAGCGGGATTCTTTCATCGAAAGCGGGACATAGTAAAAAACATATATCTTTTTATTTGTATAAAATTACGTTTACGTGACAAAATTTTAAATTAGATTTACCCTATCGTTAAATAGATGAGTTTCTTTAGAATAGTCGAGTTATCTCCGAAAAGCGGGACTGTCTGCCTGTCCCGCGCGGGACATTTCATTTTGATTTCAAAATCGGGACTTCCCGCCAAATCGGGACGTCTGGCAACGCTGACTTGTACCTACATAGCACCTTATCATTATATATATATATATCGCAAGGTACATAAATAAGCACATAAGCATAAAACTAGCTTAGGAACATAAAAATGATATCCGCAGGAGTTAAAAACTGTGTTGATATTCGCGACACAGTCTCTCCTGTAACTCCTGCGGATATCATAGTTTTTCTATCTGTTTCTGTATTTCCGTTTATTTGTTCCTAATAAATATTTTTTGATTTGATTTGATTTGAATAAGAATGACGTAATGCAAGTAAACAATGAACAGCAATCAGTGCAATCACACCGGGTAGGTACCGAGTACCGACCATGGGGAAACAAATAGGATACCTACCGAAACCCTGAATCAGATTTGTTATTTTGAGGACAAAAATATGGCTTTTAGAATGAAAATAATAAATAAATACCTACTTGATTTTTATTTTTAGTTTTTGCTACCACTAGGCCTACCTTGTGACTTTGAATAATTCGTATTTATCATTTCTAGCATGTCCGCTCTGTTCCGTAGAAATGTTAGAAATTGCTCCAGCTTCAACCCCTGCGAATCTAGGGATGACTAATTATTGGTGGACGACTAAGTAATTTAATTTATGTATGTATATTGTGTATAATATATTATTCGGGTAGGTTATTAGATTAGTATGTAAGCAATATCTTATTGTTTTTCTACACCAACGTCCTTTATCGTTCTTGTCAAATCCAGTCCATCCCAAGGTTGTCTGGAAGAGATCGCTTTTAGCGATAAGACCGCCCATTGTATATCACTCAGATGTTTTTTTATTGTTATGTGTAATTATTATGTGGTGTGCAATAAAGTATTATCTATCTATCTAAGTACAAAAACCTGTATTCAACACGTGATCACAACACTGCTATTCTGTAGCACAGCACAGCGCCTGCAGTATTGCTAGCTTGCCTAGCGTTTACATAGCAGTTTGCAGCTGCAATGCAGAAATCTAGGTAGGTAATTACCTAATGAGATTCTCGTCGCCACTTGCAGTTCGTGTTGACCGAAGAATATAAGTGCATGTAGGAACCTTTGATTATTTAGTCCTACCACAGATAAAAGAATACTATACGTCCTACCTATACCTAGGGACTGTAATATAATCAAAGTAGTTGGTACCTATAAAAATTTCTCAAGAGGGGTATTTATTTCAAATTGTGGATACTTTTGTAGGTAAGTAGGTAGGTACCTAAGTACTTGTATAATTAATTAAATACCTATGATTAATTCGCCTAATATGATTTTAACCGTGTCTGCAGTTTGTTGCTTTAGGTAATTTAGTCACATTTTATTCTACAAACTCTTTCTCATGCATACCTACTACATGTGTAGGTACTTTAGAAATAGATTTATCGAGGTTAGTGTGGTAACCGGGGTAATATCCAAGAGTCCGTCATCGTCCTCAAATTTCCGAGTGTCAAAATTTGGTGGCGGGATGTCGAAAAGTGGAGGCAATGACGGCCGGGCCTTAGGTATGCGAGGACGCAAGATGCGGCTGGAGCAGGGGGAGGGGCGCTCGGCATCTGAAGGTCGTCCGCATTCCTCACGTCGCCGTCCGCTGCTACCGCGCTTACGTAGCGCCTGCCTCCCCCCGCGCGGGCGCGCGCCCCTGCCTGCCCCCGCAGCCGCCCGCTCCGACCGGTCTCTCTCGCCCCGCGCGCCTGACCGCCATCACAAACTATCGCGCATTTACTAAAACAAAAAACATGTTGTATGGCTATCAAGAGCTGAGGAGCCGCAGAGGTACCGGATGGGATGAAATTTATTCGCGTCTAGTTTTTTAAGTCGGTCTTGTAACTCTACATTCCAATAAACGTTTTATAATATCTACGTGGGTACGGGTCATGCCTGTGAATGTCGTGGTTACATTGCGCTATATTGTAGATACCTAGAGTCAAACACGATAGGCAAACACGATATATAGGATAGATAGGTCGATTTGAGCAAATTCTCTGACTGCACGTGGAACACAAATTGAACTAAAACAGTTGGAAAATTTCATGGACAAAAAACTGTAAATAATTATTCAAAACACTGCGCTTTCATAAACGAAACCTGGGTCTACCTATGGATAATATGAATACCTACCTAATAATACAATTATATATCTAGGTATTAACATTGATTGGCTGAATCAGTTCCATGAGATGACGATGTGGCTCTACAACATTCATAATCTAGGTACATTGACGTACAAAATAATGCATTACGTACAGCACGCGTCGTGACGTGTGATTGGGTAGGTGAGGCTGAGGAGGAACCTATGATTTCTTCTCATTTTGTGTAACATATTACTGGACATAACTACCTACATGATTCGTTAAAGAAACCCAAATTGGGACTTTACATACATCAAAAAATTATAATAGACTGATAAGTACCTATAGACCATATTTAATCTTCAAAAATATTATAAGGACGATAGCGATAAAGAATCTCAATTCAAAAACATTATCGTTCAAACCATCATTACAAACAATAAACATTAAGAAAATAAACAACAAACCATTCAATATCTAACTGAAGTCAACATTAGGTGGCCGCTAAAACGAAGCAGGTAGCGAAGTTCTTTTTGGGGAAAAAAACTAAAGGAATGCACAGATGGTGCAGATCCGACATTCCAGAGCCGAAGCCGGCTGAATAAGAAGGTACAAGCGGATATAAGTATTCGCAGCTAAGCCTTTTGGATTTGCTCTCCGTGTTACTGCCTTTTAAAACCCTGTAAATCTCGGTATCGTTCCGAAATTTTGGAAAATAGAATACCTACCTACGAAAATTCGTGAAAAACTATATTTTTTTAGTAACGAAGCATTTTGGTGTTGAATGAAACAGATATAGGTTAGGTAGTAGGAGGGGAGTTACTTTAGTGATATCCTGATATCCCAAGTGTTTATTTCTTCTTTGGTATTACGTGCGAATACCCTTAGGTAGGTAGGTCTTATTCTATACTTTAGGCACCGGCGTGTTATGCCCAGTGGGTGATTAAGATAATCAACACACTCACCGGAACTGCGAATTGAAAACTCCATTGTCACGTAACATTGTTCCAAGGATTTCCATAGGTCCAATTTTGTATGCATGGGACTAAGCATAAGGCACTATCTTTGAAAACCAATCTCATAGGCTTTCTTTCTTAATCTTTGCTACCAGCCGTCATCTTTCACACAGTCCATCCCATTGTTTTTTAACTTACCTCTACTCCTATATCCATCCATCCATCCACAATCATCCCTAGCATTCTTCTTACATGACATTCTTCTCTTCGCATAACATGCCCATACCTACCACGCTAAACTCATTTTTTCAGTCACTGGCGCCACTTTCAAACTGCCTCTTATAAACTAATTTCCTACCTTATCCATTCTCGTCACACCACACATCCATCTCAACATTTTCATCTCTGCTCCATGCACTCCTCTTTCATCCGTCCCTTTGGCGGCCCAGCACCATCCATACATACCACCACCACCACCATCCATATAAAACGACATGCGACAGGCCGAATGATTGTTTTGTAAATTTTACCTTTTCGTTTGTGGGACATTTGCGGATCGCATCGCACGTTGTTCCTGTGACCTGTCACTATTTCATCCATCCTGCATTGATTCAGTTCTTAACTTTCCTATCAATATCACCATCATTCTATACCACTGAACCGAGGTACCGAAAATCGGAGCAGACTGGTAGGGATACACCATCTAGGGCAATTAGTAGCGAAACTTTTTTCTGCTGCTTCATCGAATTGAATCCTAACTAATATTATAAATGCGAAAGTAACTCTGTCTGTCTTTCTGTCTGTCTGTCTGTCTGTTACGCTTTCCCGCTTAAACCTCTCAACCGATTTTGATGAAATTTGGCACAGACAATCTTTAGACCCTGAGAAAGAACATAGGCTACCTTTTATTGCGAAAAAAAGAGATGAAGAGATTAAAAGTACGCAGACGAAGTTGCGGGTACCAGCTAGTCTTTTATATTTTCTGAGTTGTGATTTCAATTTGTTTGTTCCAGGGCGTGTAACAGTTATATCGAGATGCGACATGCGTGCTCTGTGTTCGGTTCGCGGGCCGCTGAGTGGCGACACTCGCGCGCTAGGCGCGGGCGCGCGACTTCTCTCGCTGCGCATGCCTGGCCAGCTGCAGCCCATACACTTTGTCGTCGAAGCCAAGGCCAGAGTCAAGGAGCTGAAGGCGATGGCTACCGAACAGGCCCATCTACAAGGCATGATCGACACGGATCTCTTCGGATTAGCCCTCCTTCAAAGTGAGTACACAACACAAAAGATTATCGTACGATTTCACTCGTTACTGCAATAAAAAAACACCTCATTGTTATTTTCTTGGTCACAAACCACTATTCCAAGTTTAATCTGAATCGCTCCAAATCCAAGCGTTCTGACTGTATGACGAACCCTGGACGGGACGTAGCAGCTAGTTACACCATAATGTGCATTTATCACCGCCTCGCCTTAGTCATGTCAGGTTTAGTGATTTCACAAAACCAATATTATGTATTCATGGCGTCACACATTCCACACCTCGAGCGTTCTGCCGTTCTGCCTGCCTATGCAAACAAACATTGTTAGGTAATCAATTGTTCTATTAAAGAACGCGGATCACACACAACACTTCAGGTTTAATAATTTAGCCAATGCAGCACCTACTGTGCATTCTAAGCAGGTATAGTAGATAAATTATTTTAATGTTATACAACTTTCTTTTCAGATGGAGAGTACTTATTTGTTGATGCTGAATGTAAACTATCGAAATATGCACCAAAGAGTTGGAGATCGTCCCATACTCATGTAAGTATCTAACATTATCTACCTACCTAACCGCAACTTGTGCACGTATTATTTTGCTTCGCGAAGGTACCTAAATCAAAGGTAGAAAAATGTATTGTTTCCTTTTATTTCAGGGTTTGGATGCAAACGGGAAGCCCCTACTCGAACTGCACTTAATCGTGCAATTCCACGTAGAGAGCCCGCTCCTATTGCACGATCAAATGGGACGGCATCTGTACTTCCTCCAACTTCGCCACAACGTCAGGTCGCGAGACGCACTGCCCGCAGAAGTGCTACTACTGCTCACCGGCCTGGCGTTACAAGCTGAATATGGCGACGCAGACTCGTATGAGGACAGGGACTACTTCAAAGTTGAAGAATATGCTCCTCCGTCACTCACCGGCGACTGGGTCTCTGCAGCCATGCGAGCGTGCCATCGAGAACACCGTGGCCTCCCAAAGCCGGATGCCGAGATCAGATTCATACGAGAAGTATGTCTACTACCCGACACGATCAACTCCCATAGGTACCGATTAAAACAATCAAAATCAGAACCGGAACCTGGAACTGTATGGCTCCTCGTCACAGCCAAAGGCGTTAAAATCTTACCCGATAATGGACCTCTTTCTAACTTCATATGGAGTGCGATTGGGAAGCTAAGCTTCGATAGGAAAAAGTTTGAAATTAGAACCGAGGAAGGAAAAATCACGCTGTACTCTTCGAGCGAAGAAAAATGTAAATATCTGTTCGCACTTTGCAAGGAGACACACCAATTCTCTATGAAAATAGCTCCGAAATTCAACGAGGTTTTACGGAAGGAAGAGGAGGAGCGCAAGATTTGCTTCGGATATTCCAAATCCTTTAATTTGCAATATAATCAGAATAAGAGTGAGCAGAGAATTTCGGTAATATCGTCTACGAGTTCAAATACAACTTCGGGTATAGTGAGCGACAGAGTTCAGTCAGAAGATGAATTGGAAATCATGATTGACTCTCCACCAGCACCTTCAACTGAAAGTTTAGCATTTGCACATTTACTGGATAGCTCGAACTCATACTTTGTACGCCAGGCTTCGGAAGATAGTCAGTCTCCTCTTAACAAATCAGCATCTTTGCAATTGCCAAAGCCAAAGGGTCGAGGTAAAAAGACTAAAGACGAGAGTGAAAAAGCAACCGTTAAAGATCCATGTGCAGATATTGGCCAAAGTTCTGGAAGCCAATTGGATGAAACTACTTCATTGCCAGATCAAAGTGTATCTGAAACTTTAACAGATAGCCCTACATCAAGCAAACTTAAATGCACAGGGTCTCAATGCTCTTCATCTTGTAGCACAGTTATAATGGCACGCGCTGGGCTTAGTACTCTCAGCAGGACATCAAATGGAAGTAGTTTGGAGCTAGGTTACAGCCACACTGCTCAAAACTCGATGCTAAGTGATAATAGTACAGCTGGGATCGACGTAGAGTATTCCCAAGACACGGCCTCGGCGTTGTATGATGGCTTAGGGCAACCTGTGACTGTTGCTGCATCGAGTGAAACAAGCGGCGTTTACACAATGGCTAGCTCCGAATTAACCGGGAGATCCAAGATGGACACATTATCAGAAGGCAGTAGAACAGACTATGGTGGATCTCACTATGATAGCTACAAGCCAGCACAAGAAAACGACTTGGCAGATTTTGATAGTGTATCGTCGATATTGAAAAACAAATCGGAAAGAAGCCACCCGTCTACATCACTTAGATTACAAGCATCAATGCCTGGCTCAGATTGTGTCGACGGAGCTACGAAATTCACTAATGATAAAAATGTTGACAAAGAAAGCATGTTCAGGGAACGTACAAATTCAAACACAAGTGCATTTTCTTTTCACGGAGATGGAAGTGATCCAACGGACAATAAACACAATTTACTTACAGCAAGCGAACTAACTGACCTAATCGTCGGGCGAGGGGTTTACCCCAAAAGCCAATCTGTGAGTGACACTTTGGATTCGGTGTCTGACTATGTAAGATTACCCCTACCATTTTCCGGGGATAGCTATATTCAAGGACACGAAGATACAGCTCCATCGGATGATAACTATCTCAATAACGCTTTCTTTGATCGACCTCCAACACCACCTACCAGAACCGACAGTCGAAAACTATTACATTTATCGCTACCAAACATACTAGATATTGATGCTGATACAGTAGTGAGACCCCCATCGCCCTTCCCTAACAAACCACCACCTCCATACGAATTTAACCATCGAACTGTTTCTTCGTATGTTCCCGCACCTTTAAAAGAGCCACCAGCATACCCTGGTAAGTCATCTTCAACACTGTGTTTAAAGCTATCAAGTGAAAATGAGGAGGTGCCTGCTAGAGTGGTAACATCCAAACCGATGATCACAATTCTAAAAGCAGAGGCAGGCGACGTGAATTCTCCGAGTGAAAGGAACTTCGCGAGTCCTATGGTGTTGGAGCACAGATTTCAGAAGTCCAAACGACACCAAGCGTCGAGTCGCCGCGCTGAAAGATCGAAATTAGCTCAAGGGATCAGCAACAACTTATCACCATCTCGAGAAATGCCTCCCCACGGTGTGGACACTAACGTTCTCGTGGCTATGATGAAGTTACCGCCGCCTCCTCCGCCTCCGAGACGAACGCGTCTCCCTCCGCCGCCTCCGGTCTCACGGCTTCCCCCTCCTCCCCCGCCACATAACCCTATGTTCCATCAGCAACTGTATAGCGACGTCGATTATGTCTACTACCCGTTACAAGATCCCATGCTATCACAACAGAACTACCTTGATCACAAACTAACCGAAACACGCATGACGAATATGCACAAAAGCAGTTTACAGTACAGAAGCACGCCCTACTTATCCACTACATTATCAGCCTCATCAATGTATGGTGGATCTATTCAGAATCTCTCCGACTCGTATGTCCAGCTTCCGGGAAACAGAGCCAGTTGGTACTCTTTGACTAGCAGAACATCGCTCAGCCCCATGAATCACGATCGACTGCCGATGCCAGCGCGCATTCCTGACATGTCGTATTTCGTTCGCACGAAATCTGACGAGAACATTTTGAATGCGAAGGATCCTCCGCCTGTAAAAATGCGCCGGATGCCGCCTCCTCCTCCGCCACCATACGAACATAAAAAGAAGCTGCCCAGCCATCTACGGGACATCAGAAACCAACAAAGTACGTCGAACTTTAGTGATGTGAGTGCAAATAAAGTGAAAGACAATTGTGATTTAGACATAAAAACTCTTCGGGAGAAAAGTAAGAATCTAGATTTGCCTCTAATCGCGGCTCTCTGTAACGACCGATCGTTGCTGAAACAGACGAAGGCGTTCGGTGCTCCAAAGTTAGGTAGGCCTGCAGGCAGTGACTTTGAAAGTGATCTGAGAAATGCTAAACCTGTTTCAAACACTAATAGTTTGAGTAAGCAAGAATGTAATGCTAGGAAACAAATGGCATGGTCTCAAAAGAAGATATTGATACGTAATCCTACCGACAAGCTGCCAGCGTTGCCGGTTACCGAACCCCACACGCCTCGAGCCATGTCGAACACGTATGTGATGCATCCTTCTGTAGTCAAAACCAAGAAAACACAACCGAGTTCATGACATACAGACAAACCAACTGCTTGTGAATCCTTCCAGTGCTATGATATCTCATCCACCGATTTTACATAAGACTGATCTTATTGTCTCCATACGTCTGTTTAGATCCTCACTTCTAATGTTCAGGTAACCATGGCCAGACTTCCAATAGCTTAACATTCCTATCGCGTCTTTACATTTGACAATACGTGATTATGATCTAAATCTGGATTCAAATCAAACGTTTGGAGACGACGCTAATTTTAATCATATTTATACAATCTAATTTCATATTCTAAACTTACAAAAGCGAGTCTATGCTATGTCGCTACCAATCCGATGAAGTAAGCTTTACCGTGGCTTAACCAACGTAGCTAGGCTTTTAAGATCTTGTGTACCTTATTTGGAAGGTCTTCTCGAATATTTAATACTGTAACGTTAAAAATCTATATGGTCAAGGTCACATATTTGAATGTAAACATAAAGTTAATTTCATCGGAACTTTAAGATCTTTAGGCGAGAACAGACGTGTTTAGTGCATTGCTGGTGGTAAGTAGGTTTACATTTTCAATTATCAGGATCTGCTGTTTCGTTCTGCTAATAATGCTGTCTAATATTTAATGGATTTTTGAATTATCTCAAAAGCTTAAGATTCGGTTCGTAACCTTTAGACATATTCTGAAAATCTTGCAACAACGATGACACAAAGAGTGCAAAATATTTGGACCAGCAAAGAAATAGTGAAGTATTAGTTACCTATCTACTGTTTCAGTTAGACGTCAGTCTAGTTCTAGAAATCTAGTAAATGATAAAAATGCTTTCTAGTTCTTGGCTGCTACCACACTATAACACCAAACAACACAAAATAAATCGGATACAGCATGTTTTAAAGGTCAAGTTGCTATCACAACTAATAAATTGCATGTGGCTGTACTCGCTTCAAAATTTGCCTTACTTCAGCAGCACATATTATATTCATTGTAATTTACCTATTTCAAGTAGTTTAGAGTTTATCCTATAGAAAACTGTTACACTTGTGTAAAACTTCCACACACAATCAATATAACAGAATAATTTTTACTCCCTTTGCTCAAATCAGCAGATATTATATTATAATAAGTATCATCACGATAAATAGACAGTACATAAGTTATTGCAACAACTATTTATTTAATAATGTGTACATAATATTAGTTATAGGATAAGTACATAATATTTTTCAAATATGTACAAATGTATATTAAAATATTTTGTACCTAAATGAAACGTTTTTTTATTCTTATACCTACAAAGAGCTGCCAGTAAGAATACATAAATTATGTAAGTAGTGTAAGTGTATCTTTGGTAAAGAAGGAACTCAATGGCATCAACAACACCCTATTAAAAACTATAAAAAAAAACTAAGTTAGACATAATAAATACACAAAACACTATGAAAAGAAAGGTAGGTGTAGTTGCCGGTAAGTTGAGCTATTAGCAACATTTGATGATGCTGTACTAAAAAAAGGAGAGATTCATAGTAAATACTTAGGTGCTACACTAGAGGCACAATATACGCTCAACTAATACATTATATCTGTCAAAAAAACAATGCTCTAGTTAATGGGTACCTAACTAACAACCTACGAATATTATTTATTCTTAACAACAAAGTCATTCATCACACACAGTTAATAAATTTTCTGAGTAACCCAATTTGACAGCAATAAAAATGTTGCCCTTTGTACTCGCCAATGTCACGTTTTATGTCATATACTATACCTTAGCACAAAGGCAAATGACCGTTTGGCGGTGGAAAGTAATACTCGGCTGAAGAAGGATAACTGCCAAATTAAGACAGGATTGCAACAGGTCATTCTCTTTCGTGCTAAGGTCTAACAGTATAAACGTGACATTGGCCAAATTGCGGGCTACACTACAAAGGCTATTCAAATAAGAAGAAGAAGACAACAATTTTTAAATTTAAGCAACATTAACAAATATGGGGGTAGATAGATATTTACCTACTAGATAACATTTTCAAGATTCATCTGATGATGGAGTATTTACAAACAATAGATCCAAAGTCAATACCATAAAATCCATAAATGAATATCTAAGACAATCAGGAAGAAAATGACTACCTACTGTGCTATGCTCAGTACCTGATGATCCAATGATTGAAATAGATTGATTTTTTAAAGAACTTTTCTTAGTATTTGAGATTCCTAAGTAAAACATAATACATTTAAAACATGTCTTTAGAAATATTGAACATAGAGATAATGCAAACATAGTTAACATCTCAGTTCATCAGTTAGAATGCAACTAAATATTAAATCAAGTAACAAGAATCATATTAATCAAATATAAGTACGAAGATACTAATATTACGATCGGTTATGGCGGTTTGCGACAGACAAGTTGTCCGCCGAACCACGTGAGCTGCGTAGAACGAAAACTCATACAAAATGAGCGAGCAACAAGCACTGATCTGTATTATACAAGTACGCATAGAGATCAGTGGTTACAAGCCAGAGGACAGCTTGTTCGTCGTCAAATATTATTCGTTTGAGACATTATTACTTTTCCAACTTCAGAATAATCGCAGAATACGGCAAAAAGGTTATCTTATCAAAGTACAAGACTTCACCAACAAGCGAAGTATTAGTGGCAGCTACGACGGTACCTCCATAGAACATGGTAGACAAATCTGTTGTGATCGAGCTGTTCCCAAGATTCCCGACGAATACACAAGTATTCCTACGCGGGAACCAACGTTCTATCACCACAAGGTGTTCTTCTGAATCTCTAATCCCGATACTCTTTAGCATATTTCCTTCCTTGTATATTGCTCTGAGGTAAATAGTGGGCGTATCCAATCTCATTTTGGACAGCGTCTTTATGAAATCCAAGAAATTGTACTTTGGGTCTAAAACAGACTGTGAATTCCAATGAAGTATGCCTGCATTTATATTATTATCAGAGAAAGACATTGGTACCAAGTTGTGTACATCTTTGTGTTCGTAAAAGTCTCCTTCCACTTGCTGAAGCATACCTTCCAAGCCTATTTCATCCCCGTAAAATATGCTGACAGTCCCCGGCAGAACAAACTCAAGTGCTGTTAGAGCCAGGGTGTTATTTGTATGTTTAGTGGAGACCCTCTCGCTGTTGATGTTACCAATGTTCCAATGTACCCACGGGTAATGCGGTTTCGACCATAGCACACCCGTTACGACTTTGTCAATCCTGTTTTTCAGTCCCTCTATCCCGCTATTTAAATCTAAATGAACATCAATAAGATCTACCCTAGAAAGTAAAACGTTAAGCGACACATCTTTAGCCTTCTCCAAAGCTTCTTCACTGGCTATCAAGATCTTTCCGCTGCCAATAACTTGCTTCCATATTTGCAAAGTTCGCCCGAAGTTGACGTCACCAACATAGTTCTCCAAACCTTTTAAATAGAATCCGTCGACTTTCTGTGCTCGCGCCCAATATACTATAGCAGCAGATGTTTCGTCATAGTAATTGACTAAAGAGGTATCATTAGCAAATAGAAAGGCGTGTGTGAAGTTTGAAGACAACCCAGGCATAGCTAATGATTTGACTGGTATGTCGAGAATTATAGACATGTTTCTTTTATGCACCTCCTCAACCAAGTCTTGAAAATCTTTGAGAATGCCTATACTTCTATCTATTTTGGTAAGAGATGTGGTATTAAAGTATTTTTCGGGATAGTGGGGTGCTTGGAATACGTAGTTAAGCCTGATAGCCGCCGCGCCCAAATCTTGAATATAGTCGAGCTTTTTTATGAGCCCTTTCAGATCACCCATGCCATCGCTATTTGAGTCTTTAAAACTAGCTGGGAAAATCTCATAGAATACTTTACCTTGGTACCAAGGAAGGTCAGGGTTACAGGACTTGGGTATTGTGACTACCATGCCGATTATAGCACCAATACAAGCAACAAGGCCAGAGAGTACAATCCACAATAGGATCTTTCTAATGATGATCCAATTCCAGGTGACGAAACTCGGCAGTTTTCGGTTGTTCAGCTTGAGGCTCCCATTCAACTTAATGTCTTCATCAGTCTGCAAGAAGAAAAAGACAATTTATTAGATTATGCCTATGGATGTTTCTACCTAAGTACCTACCCACCAGATCATAAGCCTATACATTTTTACATGCTTAACTAGAAACTCATCTAATGATCTACATAATATCAATACCAAGTAAAATTCTGTAGGTAAGGTTTTAGTAGGTTAGACAGTATCAACATCAATAATTTTTACCACCCTTGAGCAAATGCATATTGGATGTCTCAGAATACCATTGTGCTTTTTTCAAGAGACTTGTATATCCAAGAGGCTTACTTTGGCCGCACCTTCATCAGCAAAATAATTTCATTCCAATGACTCAATAATTTTTATTCCTGCCTAAGGAAGAAATATTATACTTACGGAGGGCTTTCAAAGTAGTTTTTAAAGTCACTCTTAAATTATTACAAGGACATTTGCAAAGACTTCTAAGGTATTTACTATAACATTTTATATTTATTTCATACACTTGATTGAGCATTGTGAAACTTGAGAATTGGTTGAGAATTGTTGTGTGTCAGTTCAAAGAATGTGGTTGCCAGTGTAATTACAGGCACATGAGACTTATCATCTGTATGCCTCAAGTTGATGTATGCAGAGCAGTGCATCATAAGGCAAATTTCTATGGTGCATTGCAAGGCAATGCCTTGTTGCAGGTGATGGTCTCCACCTGCAGTGTACATACCATTCTTATCGATCGCTTAATTGACATTTAGAATCATCAAAAATTCATTAAAAATGGTTTCAACAATGGATAAAACCATTTTTAACGAATTTTGATGATTCTAAATGTCAAATGAAGCCATCGATAAGAACGGTACTTGCACTGCAGGTGGGCCAGATACTCACAGGTCCAATAATCAAGTCGCCGTTCTTGCTCAGGGTCTGATAATCCAGCATGCTAATGTTGTTTATAAGCTGTGCACTGACAGGGTCCTGTACTACAGAATTTGAGTCTCCTGAAGAGCTTGAGTCACCGGCTGAAGCATCTGTAATCAATTAGGCTTGATTGATCCATCCTTAGAAATTCCTTCAAAGTTGAAAAAAAAGCAGATGTCTCTCCTGCTTTTTAAGAAGCTTAAAGTGTTTACTTTAAAGGCTCTCTCACACCCCATTATTGGGATTTTGCGTTATTGTGATTGTGTTAGTGCAATATCTGTCTTCAGTACATTTTGTATTAAGACACGCACAAATTACACATTGATATGATAATAATGCATGCTTGGATGTAGGAAAATCCAAATGCACATTATTATCAGATACAGATTCTTTACTGGTAAAACAGTTTACAAGTCATGATACAACATTGGCACGTTATATTTATATTAGACAAAATCCCAAAAGATTATCCCTATAAAGATGAGCAAATATTAGTGTATGTATGTCTTCAGTAACCTTGAAATTACAAGGTAGTTACAGTCGAGATTCTTGACTAGATAATATATGTTTTAGGTTTGTAGGTGTACCTGTCTGGATATTCGCCAAATCCGGTGTATCATTTAGTGTAACAAATGGACCTTCATTCAACTCCTCTGAGAGTGGGTGTTTGAAATCCATTGGTGAGGGACTCGGAGTAGACGGCAGAAGCAAGCATGTGGACGACTTCACACCTCGTAAATAATCCAAGGTCTCCAAATCTGTAGCAGCAGCTTTTAAAGTGTTCTCTGCAGATTCATCCATTTTGGTAGTATCGCTAGGGCTTGAACTTGTCCCTCGATTTATGTATCTGGTAATCTGATCTGTATGAAAGCTAAGGTTTCATTTTCATTACTAAATTCCAGTGTGTGTGTGTAGGTGGTATAACGTATGCCACAAATGAACACCTTCGCGAAAGCAGTCAGTGGTTGGTTAGATAGATATAAATAAATAAAGCACTTTGCAGGCGTTAATATGATTAGTGATGGTGTGTGAGTCAGATATACATGGGATGATGGGAGAGACACTGAAATTCACTGAATTTTAAAATAAAACATAGCTTTGTAAGTACTCATGATGTGCCAATTATGAGGCGAGGAAACAAGCCGTTTCAATTCAATTTAAAAAAAAATCCTTCCTTGATTGACATGACATCAGACATGACAATGGCACATATATTAATATGACTTTAATTTTGACAAAACGATTAATTTGACAGTGACGTACTTCAATTTTTTGGAAATTTGGGAACCAATAATGAACGGCATTTTAATGTACGGATTACGCGTAATCCGTACATCAATATTGCACACCCAATAATCCGTGTCCACTCTGGTTTCGATTATTGGGGTGTAAAATAACATCATCCTGACCAGATAATACACACCCCGATAATTTAGACTCCAATAAAACGAATGCAAAAAGTACCAGTGCAGTGGAATCGAAATATACTGCTGTACATTATCGTGCTAGCATGTCGTACAATAACCGGACTGGATGGCTTCTGCTGGCCAAGGAAGTAATAGGGATGTCGGAAATGAAATAAAGTATTGATATCGATATTTTTAAATTTTAAAAATAGCAATATTGATATCGATTTAAAACGATACGAAAAAAATGGTCTAATCTACTTCAGTCATCTTAGGTACATTATTAGATAAAGTACTAGAGTTATCTAATAGTTTTACTGTCATTGACATAAAGACACAGAGTTGCCAACTTAAAAACGAACATGAAAAAGCAGTTATGCAGCAAAGTTATGGGTTGACCAAATAAAAACAAAAAAAACTATGGTTTTTGATACAATTTCGATCTTGGATACTTGATATCGATATATCGTTATAAAATATATCGCCCAAAAATATTGATTACTCGAACTGAAAATATCGATGTATCGATATTTATTCAACGAGCTTCAAGTAGTATTAAAATAAAATGTACATAAATTCCAGGCTGTGTTTTCCAAGGATGTGCAATACATGGCAGTCCATTATTGGCTCCCCGATCCCCGTCTCGTTCGTCATTTTGTAAATATTTTTATTTTATAAGTTTTGTACAAATTCATGGAAGTAGTAGGTACAGGTTGTGACTTCAGTGACTTGTGACTAAAAGTCCCGATAAAATTGATTTCCGTTCCGTATCCTACAAAGTAAAAGCTGGAATCTAGGTTAGTGTCAAATTCAAATCGAATTAAAATCCTCTACAATCATGTTAAATGTAAACAGATTGATTCAAAACAACAACAATGTCCAAAAACTTGTAATCCAACACAGAAAAAAGCATAAAATCATCAGAGATGTAGACTATCAATACATGCAAAGGAGTAGAATCCCTACGATGCATTTCCAGAAATCCCTTCCGCGATTACCAGTCCCGGACCTGGCGAAAACAGGAGATCGGTACCTAGGGGCTTTGCGACCCCTTCTAAATGACAACCAGTACGCAGAAGCTTCACGGCGCACGAACGAATTCATCAGCGGCGAAGGTAAACTACTCCAAGAAAAGCTGATAGCAAAAGACAAAGCTAATAAACAGACCAGCTACATCAGTGATTACTGGTTCGACCTGTATTTGAGAGACCGAGCCGCCTTGCCGATAAACTACAACCCCCTGGTAGTGTTCCAAAATGATGTTAGACCAGAGTATAACAATCAGTTAATCAGAGCAGCTAATATACTGACTAGTGCAGTAAGGTTCATGTTGTCTTTGAAGCAGCAGATATTGGAGCCTGAAGTATACCATTTGAATGCTAAGAAAAGTGACACTCAGATGTTTAGGACAATTTGTGGTATGCTGCCGGAGGCAGTTTCTTGGTGAGTATCAGGACAGAACAATTTATTTATAAACTTAACTGGTTGTGAACTTTGGACCTTATTAACAAAGAAGCATGTTCATTTGAATAACTTGTCTTGGCTTGAAACTAAAATATTAACTTGAATTCATTCAACTTTGCAGGTATGGAGCTTACTTGTTCAAAGCATTTCCACTTGATATGAGCCAGTTCTCTGGTCTCTTTGGAGCCACTCGCATCCCACAGGTGGGCAAAGATCGCATCTTCAGAGACCCAACAAGTAAACATGTTGTTGTGCAGAAAAATGGCAACTTCTATGTCTTCGATGTCTTGGATTCCGATGGTGAGGGTTATTGATCATCTACTTCAGACATAACTTTAAATAGTTTGTTTTATTCTTTTATGATCAAAGCCATGAGGGTTTGGTACTGCTTTTCTAAATTACAATTTGCCGACAATATCTCACAGTTACACTTACATGTTACATGTAATGCCAGAGGCACTTATCAAATGTCAGTATTCAGTTTATAACAAACATAATAAATAAAATAAACAAATCAAAACAGTCCAGTTTTAAAATTAAACATCTGCCTGAAAAGGCCTGACATAAGCCTCTGTTGTATGTTTAACCTTATTATATGTTTAGCTTTATTATATAGATTTTCAAGGAATAGTTCTATAGCTTGTCTGCGAACTTGGTTATTCTATATGATCTTGGTTTTCTCATTTATTATTTAGGACAGCCTACGTAGCTCAGTTGGTAGAAGTTCTGCCTTCTACGCCGTAGGTCGTGGGTTCGATTCCCACCGTGAACAAACATTTGTGTGATGAACATAGATGTTTGTTCTCTGTCTGGGTGTTATATAATATTATAAGTATGTATTTACAAAAAAAAAAAGTATATAAGTAGTATATCAGCTATCTGGTTCCCATATCACAAGCATAAGCTTAGTTTGGGGCTAGATAGTGCTGTGTGAATAGTCCATCAATATTTTTTTAATTTTTTTATTTCTGATCTATCATTTCAATTATAAGTACCTATTAATTATTTTTATTGTTAGGTAATCTTCTGTCACCCATGGAACTCCTTGGAAACCTCAGTCAAATAATGAATGACACAACCCCCAAGTCAGAGCACCCACTCGGAGTCCTCACTTGTCAGAATCGTGATGTGTGGGCGAGACAACGGACACACTTAGAGGAAACCGGCAATAAAGACCCCTTGCATAAGATAGACTCAGCTATATTCAACTTGGTGCTGGATGATGATGTACTAGGAGACAACAAGCATAAGCTGCTGAAGAAGTATTTGCATGATGATGGCTCAAATAGGTGAGAAGAAAATAAATTAATATTAGAAAGGCGGCCTAGAACCGCCTAGAAAGAGCTGGCGGGACGATATGGATGCCTTTGAAGGTAGATGGTGGGAGAAGGCACATGATAGGGAGAAATGGAAGTCCTTGGGGGAGGCCTTTGCCCAGCAGTGGGACGAAATAGGCTGAATTAAAAAAAACTAATATTGGTGGACATTCCACACAGCATTATCTCGCCCCAAACTAAGCCAAAGCTTGTGATATGGCAACCAGATGGCTGATATACTACTTTATTTATATACTTAGTTTTTTTTATAAATACATACATAGAATATTATATAACACCCAGACACAGAACAAACTCTCAAATACCACACACATACCTACACATACCCCCAATTACACAAACAACACAAACACCCATATACACCGTAATACTCCCCACCTTTCACATACTCATTACACAATGACATGGGAGTTCACCTGCAAAACACACACACAATTAACATTGTTTTAAATACTTCACTTTTTATTTTTCTGTTTTACATAATGTGTAACTCATTTACACCCAATCTACATAGACCTACTTAATATTTGAAGTTCCTTCTAGTTTTATACGTATCTATTTCATGTTATGAACCTACCATACTTTTTATCGGAGGAGGGCGTTGATGTCTGTGACACAGTTTTTTTAACTTACACAGAATCATCGTTTTCCATAAAATTATGTACCTACTATTTATGTTACTACTACCCATGTTACTATCTATGTTGTTCTATGTTCTTTGTTCAAAAATGAAAACATTATTATTATTATTATAAACATCTACTTCTGTTCATCACACAAATGTTTGTTCACGGTGGGAATCGAACCCACGGCCTACGGCACAGACGGCAGAGCTACTACCAACTGAGCTGTGAAGGTTGTGAAGTAGTTTTTATTCTTCAAATTTTAACCAAACTTTTTTACCAACGAAAAAACAGAAGAGGGGATCAAGTTGACCCGTATATCTTTATTTGTTGTATGACCACACAACTTTTTACAGAGTGCATTGAAGTCACTTTTTAAACTGACTTAAAAAAAGGAAGAGAAAGTCTCAGCTCGTTTGTCATTTTTTTTACTTGGGGGTTATTTGTTAAAAAGTTTGTTTTGGTATCGCTGTAGTTGAGTGTGAGAGCACCGGTGTTCTAGTGGGAGCGACCTTGCCTTCCGATCGTAAGGTCGCAGGTTCGAATCCGGTCGTGCACCAATGGATTTTTCTATAGAAAATTGATTAAAAATGGTTTTAACCATGTATTCAAATTCCTTGGTTGAAACAATTTTTAACGAATTTCAATGTAAGCGTTAAGTGTTAAGCGATCGATAAGAACGGTACTTGCACCAAGGAATATAGACTTGCACTGCTGAAATCAAGGAATCAAATAGTTGGCTGGAATAACATGCGCTACTTGTCACGCGAGTAAAGTCACGGATGGAATGTTGGAAGCTGTGATGTCGGCAATACATATTAGGCGGCAATAATAAGAAATAAAATAAATAAATAAAATAAATATTTTCAGGTGGTTTGACAAATCGTTTAGCCTCATAGTTACTAAAGATGGCGTTTCGGGTCTCAACTTCGAGCATTCCTGGGGCGATGGAGTAGCAGGTACTTAATTTATAAATTCAGTCGTACCAGTTAGGTTCGTGGGCGAAATTCGAGAACCTTCGTTCTAAGATTTATATTTATTTATTGCCAACATGTACAGGATGTATGTACATGTTGGCAATAAATAAACTAACTACTAATCCTACTAATATTATAAATGCGGAAGTTTGTAAGTATGGATGGATGTTACTCTATAACTCCAGAACGGCTGAACGGATCTTGGTGAAAATTGGCACAGAGATATATTATAATCTGGAATAACATATAGGCAACTTTTTATCCCGTGGGAATACCGGGATTTAAATTAAAGCGGGTGCAACCGCACTGCGCTACTAGTATTATAAACGCGAAAGTTTGTAAGTATGGATGGATATATGTTTGTTACTCTTTCAAGCCGGCTGAACGAATCTGGATGAAACTTGGCACAGAGATATATTATAATCTGGAATAACATATAGGCTGTTTTTTATCCCGTGGGAATACCGGGATTTAAAACTAAGCGGGTGAAACCGCAGGGCGCTACTAGTTTTATAAACGCGAAAGTTTGTAAGTATGGATGGATAATAAATAAATAATGCTGGACAATCCACACAGCACTATCTAGCCCCAAAGTAAGCTATTCAAAGCTTGTGTTATGGGTACTAGATAACTGATATATTTAATACATTATATACTTACATAGATAGATATTTTTTATTATACATAGAAAACACCCAGACCATCGAAACAAATTTCTGCAGATCGTACACAAATTTGTTCCAAGGCGGGAATCGAACCCGCAACCTTTTGCGTCGCAGGCAGGCTCTTGCCCGCTGCGCCACAGAGGTCGTCGGATGGATGTTTGTTACTCGTTCACGCCGGAACGGCTGAAGGGATATGGATGAAATTTGCCACAGAGATAGATTATAGTCTGGAATAGCACATAGGCTACTTTTTATCCCGTGGGAATACCGGGATTTGAAACCGCGGGGCGCAACTAGTCAGTTATGTCTAAGGTTACAATTATCATTATTAGGCGAGTACATGTACCCTGTGGGGCGCTCCAAGGTAGGTACAATAGTTCATACTACATAAGACTATGGGTACAATAAGTGGCATGCAGCTACTCGAAGCGGCTTTCGGTTTTTTGGGCCATTGGCCAGTGCCACTTCAATTACTGCTTTTCTATAGATCTTCTCATATCTGATGCTATATAGCGGATTATAGAGCATCTCGTAAATAGGAGATAATATTGATAATTTTCTTATATTTTTCTTATATTTGCAGTTCTCAGGTTCTTCCAAGATATTTACAAGGAGACCACAACAAAGCCCTTCATAAGCCCCGAGTCGAAGCCAGCTAGCACCAACATCACAGTTCAGAAGTTGGGTACGTAGAGTATGTACCACATATAAAGATCTTGTAGATTCCCTGGATTCATAGCAATAAAGTCAAAGTCAAAGTCAAAATATTTTTATTCAATAAAATCACAAGGACCATCTTGATCCGTCTTAAAACTAGGTGACTCTAGTGCCAGTTCCACGCGACCAACACCGAGAAGAACAGGCAACAAACTCGGCTTGGTATCTATCGCTCTTTTATATGATCCTCGTTACAATGTAATAAAATACCTACACTATTGAAGCTATATAATACAAAGTAATCTAACAGAAAAGGAAAAGTAAACAGATTCATAAAATAACACACTCTTCAAACCAATAATACTAATACAACCTTATAAAACAACAAAAAGCGCCTCACTACTTTGATCCCCAAGCATGGATGTATGCCTGTTTGCTACCTTAGTAGTATAAAAAATGGATCTCTCAGGATGTGTAGACATCCTCAAAGTTACTTCTCTGTAACGGGGATAGAATACCAAGTTGTAAGTTAGTTGCATGTTATTCTTTCTGGGTCGCATATAACTGGCTACCAAATGGGAACTGGAAAATGTTTGAGTGTCATACCGCCCGTCTCTGAAAGCCCGATCAAAACTAATCGGCTGTCAAGTAATTTGCTATTTCAGCTTTTACTTCAAATTAGATAGAGATAGCAAGTGACATGACAGCCGATTAGTTTTGATCGGGCTTTAGAAAGCGGGGGTGAAGGCAATATTACACGGTTCAACCAAATAACTAAATTGAATCACTTGAATGTAGCAGAAATTCATTGAATTGAATGATTCACTTCCAGGTTTAATTTGGTTGCTTCATCCAAATTAAATAGCAGAAGTTCGCAGAAGCCGTGTAATTGCCTTTAGTCTTGTGTCTTTTGATTCTACTCGATGATTCTGAATCAAGTTCTGAACGCGTAAAGTATTAGGCCCTTATTCATATTTGTCACTGAGCTCTCCACTTGCGTAAATGTTCGCAATATCTGTTGCTATCTATCTTATCTATTATATCAATTCTTATTTTATTTTCAGATTTCAAAGTAGATGACCAGTCCAAGCTGTTTGTGGAAGCTGCTAGAAATGAATACAAGAAGTGGTGCGATTCGCTAAGCATTGACTACATTCTATACGAGGGACTGAACAAAACCGCTTGCAAAACCTATAAAGTCAGCCCTGACTGTATAATGCAGCTTGGTTTTCAGGTAAACACTGTTTTGTATTTTTTTTTCTTGGTTTTGTTTTGCACTATCACTACATAGTATAAAACAAAGTCGCTTTCTCTGTCCCTATATCCCTATGTCCCCATGTCCCTATGTATGCTTAAATCTTTAAAACTACGCAACGGATTTTGATGCGGTTTTGAAATGAAATGTATTTATTTGCCTGAAGTTTGGTGAATCATGGTCTAAGTGTAATTGTGGTCTCACAAACTTCGTCGATAACCGACATGCAACATTTTTATGTAGGTATAATAATTATCTAAACACAAGTATTATTACAATTCTATAAACACAAATACAATTTTTTTTAATAGATAGAGTGATTCAAGAGAAAGGTTTATATGTATAATACATGCATGATATGTGCACCCGTGCGAAGCAGGGCCGCGCGGGCGGGTCGCTAGTAATGTATAAAGAAAGAAAATACGTTTATTCAACTACACAGGCACATTACTTAATGATATACGACAATTTTAGTTAAAAAAGATACTACGACTAAACATAAAATAAAAACTGGAGAAGTTTGAACTATTATTAGATAAAAATCAGTGGATTTAGGGAATAAAAAAATAAATAAATAAATAAATCTTCTTTTTGGTGTATCTTTCATTATGATGTTTTCTGTAATGGTGTCGATTCTGCTGTCGCATTATCCTAAACTAACCTAATCTGACAGCTCTAAAATTAGCCTTCCTTGTTGTTTCGGCCTTTGAGAAAGGGATGGCAATATTTTTTTTTAGTGCTGTCAAATTAGGTTAAGTTAGGAAAATTAAACAACTGGCATCAATGTGTGCTCAGCTCAGTAGTAAATAAATGATAGTCTTTAATTTGTGTATGTTTCTTCGTTCTAAAGTACCTATATATTTTTTAAAATTATATTAATGTTTCCAGGCTGCTTACTACCTCCTTAGAGGTAACTTCGTGGGTACCTACGAGTCGTGCAGTACTTCTGCGTTCAAACACGGCCGCACAGAGACCATGCGACCTTGCACTGACAAAACTAAGGTAGATGAATGAAAAAAAAAAAGATTTGGTGGACATTCCACCGGTACTAAATCAAGCTAATATATTGGATGGCTGATGGTGCTTCAATATTGTATTATATTACACTATTTGCGCCCCGCGGTTTCACCCGTGCAGATTTTAATCCCGGTATTCCCACGGGATAAAAAGTAGCCTATGTGTTATTCCAGACTATAGTGTATCTCTCTGCCATGTTTCATCCAGATCCTTTCAGCCGTTCCGGCGTGAAAGAGTAACAAACATCCGTCCATCCATCCATCCATACTTACAAACTTTCACGTGTTTATAATATTAGTAGGATTGTACTAAAAATTGTACAAAAGAGCGGTTGGAACCAAGCCGTGTTCTCCAAGCCTACGATGCACTGCCCTGCGGCCATCAACTTGAGGTATACCGATGTTAAGCCTCATGTGCCTGTAATTACACCGGCGATCAAACTCTTCAAACCGAAACATGGACACGCTACTGGGCGGCAGGAAATGGCATTGGCTGGAGATGACACAGGCAGGCCACTCTTTATACAAATTAAACTATTAGTTCGCCCCGAACTGAGATTTCGTGACGCGACGCGAACGCTCCGAAAAACTAAGTAAGTAGTAGTCAGAGGCAAGTCCAACCAAACATTGTGTTTGGACTTGTCTCTGGCTGCCACCTACTAACTAAGTATGGTAACCAAGTTTCAACTGAATTGGCCTATTTATTGAAGAGTTCCGCTAAACAGACCTTGACTCCATCATCAGAACAGGCCACTATCACCATTTAATGAGAACCAAGTACCTTATTAATCATTGAAAAAACAAAGAAATTGGCTGACCAGTAGAAAAACCTTAAGGCCAACTAAACTCTTAGAAATGGGAGCTCTTGGTTCATTGGTTATTGTAATTTAACTTTATTGTTGTATCCCAAAAACCGGGCATCCTAGAAAAAAAAAACGGTTTTGGAATGTCCAAACCAAGCCCTTTCATATGACATGTAATTTTATTTTTTTGCTTAACATTTTTAATTTTTGCCCCCTTAAAAACCCCCATAATTTAATAACCCCTCATCCGGTTTGACTCATATACTTACCAGTAAATTTCTCAAGTACAAGCTATCGACTTACCAAATTTCATGCAGATCGGATAAACGGTTCTCAAGTTATCGTCGGACAAACATACAAACATACATACATACATAAACACATAAAATGCCAAATCGCCCAAGTTGATTGTAAGATTTTCGTTCGCTTCGCTCACTCAATCAAATATTAAATTAAAACAACGATTGAGATCTTTTACGATTTTTTTTACCCCGACAGATATTCTGCATAGACACAGGCTATATCTACTAGGATTGCTAAAAGATAATACACAAAATTTAATACTATTTAGACACAAACAGAATAAACATCCTGAAAAAAAAACAACATTCAACTAACAAGGCTACTCTTGTGAGTACTTTTGTGAGTAGCCTTGTTAGTTGAATTTTCTTCTATTAACAATACTAAGAAGAAAATTGAATTTAATGAGACTCCTATGTTATGCACCGTTTTTTTTACTCGACAGATATTCTGCGAAGGCCTACACAGAAACAAGCTCTCCAAAGATGAACTCCGCGCGGTAATGGCAGAATGCTCATCCCTCCACTCCGAGCTCGTCAAAAACGCGGCCATGGGCCAAGGCTTCGACCGACATCTCTTCGCGCTCAACAAAATATCAGCCGACTCCAACCTACCAACGCCTGACTTATTCGAGTCGTTTGAATACAAGTATTTGAACAAGTCTATATTGAGTACGAGTACATTGTCCGCGCCCAGCGTGATGGCTGGCGGTTTCGGGCCCGTCGTTAAAGAAGGATTCGGGATCGGGTAATGTTCTAATATTTATTACTAGTTGCGCCCCGCGGTTTCATACGCGCAGATTTAAATCCCGGTATTGCCATGGGATAAAAAGTAGCTTATGTGTTATTCCAGGCTATAATCTAGCTCTCTGCCAAGTTTCATCTAGAACCGTTCAGCCGTTCCGACGTGAAAGAGTAGCAAACATCCATCCATCCATCAATATCTTACAAATTTTCGCGTTTATAATATTAGTAGGATATCATCCGACCATCGGATGGGTGGTTTGCCTTGGCCACCATTCCGTAATCGTTATTCTTCTGTCTCTTCTTCTTTCCGTCTTTCCTTCTTGCCACGTGTCCTGGGGCCTACTTGTCTAACTCGCTAGTAATCGTAATCGGCACAGATGAGGGAATATGTAGAATCGTAATGTCACAGATGAACTTGATATGGTACCTAGTACAGAAAGTTTGACACTTGAAACCCAGAATATCGCCATGGTAATGGGCTTCGAGTTAAACATTAAGGCCCCTGCCCATCTCCACGAAAATATCTATATCGTAATTTTGTTTTCAGATACTCGGCATTCGCGGACAAGTTAGGCGCGGCGGTAACCAGCTACAAGCCTCTTAATGACAGCTCGCAATTTATTGACGCCTTGCACAAATCCTTCCTTGACATAACCAAAATATTATCTGGTTGAAACTAGAATTTCTAGTTTAGTTAGTTTAGTTGAATGCAACAAAAGTTACGTGATCAGTTACTTTTTTCTTTGAAAAAAGTATTTGCAGGCTGATGATCACGTAACTTTTGTTGCATTCAAAATCCGTTTTGCGCATTTTGCTTGCAAAAAAGTTTTGCTTTTGTTGCATTCAAAAAAGTTTTGCGTTCGCAAAACTGCCAAAATTGACATTGACATAGGCAACCGGATTTTGAATGCAACAAAAGTTACGCGATCAGCCTGCAGGCCACTGGTTGATAGATAGTGGTGTCTATTCTTGTATTAAACAGTGATGAAGCTATAGCCGTCCTTGTTGTTTCAGTCCATATGAATGAGACTGCAATATTTTTTGTGTCCTGTCAAATTAAATTTAGGGTAGGATTTTTACGTAGATTTTGTCGTCAGTCATCTAATTTGGGACTGAACCAAATGGAAAAATACATATTTTAGTACATACATAATGTCAGTTTTAGGTGCTCAGCTTTTAGGTAGCGAAACGGAATAAGATCTTTTATAGTTGACACAATTTTAGCAATTTTAATTAGCTATTGCGTACAACAGAATCGACTCCATTATCTAAAAATGCTTTTTTTTATTTTCTAATCTAGAATCACCCGTTGTTAAATATCCTTCTTTCTATCTCTTTCTTGTTAAGTTTCCTTAGTCTATAAAAATTCAAGTCCCTCGGTGCCTGCAATGTCCACTGAAGAAGTGCCCTACGTGACCTATGCTTACACTATACTTTAATGTTATTTATGTATTATGATAGATTAGGTATGGGTTTAATTTTAAGAACTGAGCATGCCTAGGATTCTTCACTTAAGGAAAAGTTAATTTAAGTAAATGTGTCACAAGATGTGTGTTAAAGAGGTTTTATATATTTACGCATAATTATTTACATGAATAATGTTACAAAATGCCTTTTCGAGGGTTTAAATATTTACACAGAATTATTTACATAATGTATAGAAATAATTATTTAGAATAATCTTTTGTATTCTGTTACTATGAGCATTTAAATAGGATATGTTGTTTAAGAATATTAACTTGGTAAATATACATTTTTCTACAATTATTAGACAATGGCTTTGATTTATTAGGTTTTAGTAAGACATGTACGGTGGTTACTTATACAAGCTTTGCATAGATCGCGGCTAGATGGCGCAGTGTGAAGTATCGTCAACCATGTTTTCAATAAATGGATTACAAAAAAAACCTCGTCAATATCGATATCGATAAAATAAAGCGAGGGCCATCGCGCAGCACTATTTAGGCCGATAGGTTGGTAAGACTGTTGTTGTTCGACGTACATATTCGTTCTGTTGGTATTGAAATGCCATGTAAATGGATCCCATTGGCTCTGTACTAAGTCCCGCCTCTTCTCGTAGTTTTACTCAAAGACCCAAAGACCTTATACCTATAACAATATAATATAAGAATAATATAATATAAGAATTTATAATATAAGAGTTATAAGTACAAAGTCTTTGCAAAGACCTTTATGTACAAGGTTTTACTTACATGCTCTTTGGTTGGTAGTACCGGTAGTACACACAGCCAAAGAGTACACAATAAATACGTCACACAGCGTGCGAGGGGTAGGGTAAGCAAGCACACACAAGACAAGAGTTGGTTTTTTCAAGGAATCTATATTCCTTGGGTTTTTTAATCAAGAGCTCCTCTGCACTATTGAGTGTCAGTCAAAGAGTACCTACCTACTATGAATAAACGGAAAGTTTAGTGTTTTGTCAGATCCCCAACTCGATGTGTATGTGTTACATTGGAAAATCCATACCTGCACAAAAGGGCACAAACGTGAAAAAAGGCGTTTGAGCGTTTATGCCGTTCTGAAATTCCGTTCCGTACAATTTCGAAATGTCAAAGTTCAACTACGGACTTCGTCGGTTTTGGTGTGGCGTATTATTTTGTGAAAAATCAATTAAAAAATGATGTGTAGTTTCATGGAACTATGTGTTTTGCTGAATAAAATGACCGAGCTTTGATTTGCGTCTAAGGTAAATATTGTTTCTGTTTATTTTCGTCACTTTCTTTAAAAACAGTGCGTCGAAAGTGCTACGTGTTTTGGGTAAATTTTAGTAAATTGATCAAAATAAGCTTAAATTTCAAGAAGACTGAAGCTAAAGCTGTTCTCTAATCCAGCTTAGTGTTCACATATATTTAGGTACCCAGTGATGCCTAGCATGTAGTAAATTGATGAACCGTAAAAGACCAAAAATCGCTAGATTCACCATCAATAATAACAATCATGGTGTATTTTTGTGGGTCAATGTCGGTCGATATCTTTATAATCTATTGAAATACAATGGTATGTATATTTTTATCAGAGCTTACCTTTACCTATTTAAATTCAAGCTAAGCAAATTAGGAGTACCTTTATTAGGGAGGTATGGTTTACCTAGCTGATCATGGTAACGAAATAAATGATCTATGTTTTGTGTGTAGTCTGATTGCTTATAGGATATGATGTGTGATTGAACAAACACAGTCTTATTAATATGTCTGACTCATCATTCATCTGGGGCCGTGGTTGCTCTGTTTATTAGAACCAGCACCAAGTGCTACATCAGTAGGTTGAAACAAATACAAAACTGAGGACATTTAGTTCATCAACAGTTGACAAAAAGATTGGTTACACTATAGCTACCCTTGTACCTGAGTTGAGGGTTGGGGATAGGGGGGATGCAAGTGGGGGTAGATGGCAAGTCTTCCCCTTGAGTCCTTTTTTCTAGGAAATGAAAAAAATATTACTTCAATAAATAATGAGAATTCCTTCCCTTGAGTCTTTTTGTCATAGAGATGAAATAATACTACCAATTTTCTTCATATAAAAAAAAACCCTAACCTAACTAGTAACTTACCTGAAAAATTAAAGTATTTTTTTCATTTCCTAGAAAAAAGGACTCAAGGGGAAGACTTGCCATCTACCCCCACTTGCATCCCCCTATCCCCAACCCTCAACTCAGGTACAAGGATTGCTATAGCCAACCCAAAAGGTTTCATCCATGAAACTTATTTCAAGTTATATCATTATCTGCATGGATAGTGACAGGCAAAATAGGTACACATATTCTCTAAAAAAAAATATACCTAACTAGTATCAATTAAACAGTCATGATTTATATTTACTCAATTTCAGCAATGTTAATTTCAATAAGAAATAGAACCCAACACTCAACTGTTTTGTTACAGTTTGGTTACTAGACATCACTATGCTGATCAAGGAGTATCGGATACCCCTGCCCCTCACGGTGGAGGAGTACCGCATAGCGCAGCTCTACATGATCGCCAAGAAGAGCAGAGACGAGAGCTCTGGTGAGGGTAGCGGTGTAGAAATCATTGTCAATGAACCCTATGAACAGGGGCCTGGAGGCAAAGGTCAGTACACCCAAAAAATTTACCATGTCGGCAGCCATCTACCTGGATGGTTCAAAAGCCTTCTTCCTAAGTCAGCATTGACAGTCTCTGAAGAAGCTTGGAATGCTTACCCTTACACAAAAACAAGGTACACTTGCCCATTTGTTGAAAAATTCTCCTTAGAAATAGAAACTTACTACTATGGTGACAACGGACACCAGGATAATGTGTTTCAGTTGACTGGTAGTGATTATAAGAATCGAATTGTTGATGTTATTGATGTTGTGAAAGATCAACTTTATGGTGCAGATTATGTTAAAGAGGAGGATCCAACACTTTTTGTCTCAGAAGCTTGCAACCGAGGTCCCCTAACGGATAACTGGTTAGATGAGTATTGGAAGGAAGTTCAAGGAAAACCTCAGCCCACCCCTAGTGGGAAATCACTGATGTGTGCCTATAAGCTTTGCAAAGTTGAATTTAGATATTGGGGAATGCAGACAAAACTAGAAAAATTTATCCATGATGTTGCTTTGAGAAAAACTATGCTTAGGGCTCATCGGCAGGCCTGGGCTTGGCAGGATGAATGGCAAGGGCTAACAATGGAAGATATCAGAGAAATTGAAAGGCAGACTCAACTTGCTCTCCAGAAAAAAATGGCAGGAGAGACCAGTGATGAACAAGATGAAGAGGAAAATTCGAAATCCCTTGCAGCCACAATGAGTAGCCTGGAGAAAAACGAAGAAATAGCGAGTCCTGTAGTCACTAAGAAGAACACTAATGAAATGAGGATTCAAATCCAGCAACACTTAACTCCCGAGAGAACCCCTCCATCAGAACATAAGTCATCTAAAACTAACCTGAAATCCACTTCGTCTGGGTCCATAAAGAGTTTACAAACACAAGCAGCAAACTGGAGAATGGAAACTCTCGTTCGGGAATCGGAGACTGAGACAGGTTCTGAAGATGAATTCTACGATTGCGAGTCTACCTTCAACAAATGGTCTTCCATGTGTTCCCTTGACGAAGCGGATATCGAC
Organism: Plemyria rubiginata; assembly: GCA_963576535.1. Taxonomy (NCBI): domain Eukaryota; kingdom Metazoa; phylum Arthropoda; class Insecta; order Lepidoptera; family Geometridae; genus Plemyria; species Plemyria rubiginata. The sequence continues at coordinate 12,373,234 of OY754912.1, read as the reverse complement.
ATATCGCCTACCATAGGAGATTCTCAGGACGATAGCATTTTTAACCCTTCATTTTTGAAAAGGGTTACTTCGGAAAGAGGTTCTCGAAGAGTTACCCTGCAAAGTCACCATAGTATGGACGGTTGCCCTGACACACCTGTCCACAATTCTTGTTCCACCACCGTTTTAATTCTCGTCTTCCATGGTGGCAGTGTGCTGGATGCCAATTTAGATATGACTGCAAAGAAATCGGATGTCACAACATTCAAAGGGGCATTCGAATCGGTGATGCGTCAGCACTATCCAAGCCTCGTAGGGCACATAGCCATAAAACTAGTGCCATGTCCATCTGTCTGTACAGAAGCCTTAGGAGTGCTCTCTACCTTAAGCCCCTACAGTTTTGATTGCTCGCCATCCACGGTTGAATCTCCTTCAATTACTAACGACCTCATACCGATAGGTGCTATACCCTTGATATCTACATCTTCCCCGGATTATGCCGAGTCTGTCACAAAAACTATAAATTCAGCGAATGCTGTCTATAACGAGTTTCTCAAGTCGGAAGATGGAGCTGGTTTCACTGGTCAAGTATGTATCGTAGGGGATAGTATGGGTTCAGTATTAGCTTACGATGCAATGAATCGAACATTGCAATATCAGTCACGACATGACAGTGAGAACAGTATTTTGGATACTGAAATTATTATTCCAAATGATCCATCTGAGCAAAATTATTTAAACAAATCTCATTTACAAGCTCCTACACCTAGGAGGCGCTCGTCTTCCACGAGTGAAAATCATGTAAAATTTGAGTTTGAAGTAAGTGACTTTTTCACTTTTGGAAGCCCTCTTTCTCTTATATTAGCTTCGAGGAAAATCTCTGATGATAAAGGCAAAGATATAGTTAAACCACAAGTTCAACAAGTTTACAATTTGTTTCATCCCACTGATCCAGTTGGCTCAAGACTGGAGCCTATGCTGTCAGCTAGATTCACCAATCTGCCGCCGATAAACGTCGCTAGATACACGAAATATCCATTAGGAAACGGCCAGCCTTATCACTTGATGGAATTGATACAGAGTCATCCCCAGCTATTCGGTGATTATTTACAAATGCCACAGACATCTGCATTAAGAAGACTATCAGAAGCATCTGTTCAAAGTGCGGTTAGTGGGCTCGCTGACAATATTCCGCTTATAACCATGAACGCCTTGCAACATAAATGGTGGGGCTCGAAACGTTTGGACTATGCCCTGTACTGTCCTGAAGGATTAACTAACTTCCCCACTAATGCTTTACCTCATTTGTTCCATGCTAGTTATTGGGAAAGTTCTGATGTGATAGCTTTTATACTGCGACAAGTAGGACACTTTGACTTAGCTTTGTACGGCCATTCCGACGATAAAGAATGTCCGATGTTCAAACCTGGACAAGAAAGGGAGAAGTGGATGAAAAAGAGAACTTCCGTTAAATTAAAGAATGTCGCTGCCAATCATAGGGCCAATGATGTTATTGTCAGAGAGGGAAATCCTCAATTATTTACTGCCCGTTTTATGTACGGGCCACTGGACATGATAACATTGACTGGAGAAAAAGTTGACATTTACATGATGAGAGATCCACCCGCAGGGGAATGGACGGTTCTTTCTACAGTCGTTACTGATAAAACCGGACGTATAACGTATACTTTACCCGAAAGACTGAGCGTTAGTTGCGGAATTTATCCATTGAGAGCTGTAGTGAGAGGCGATCACACGCATTGCAATTTTCATCTTGCTGTTGTTCCTCCTCAAACAGAATGTGTTGTGTTCAGTATTGACGGTTCGTTCACAGCAAGTGTTTCAGTAACTGGTCGAGATCCCAAAGTTAGAGCTGGTGCTGTTGACGTCGTTCGCTTTTGGCAAGACCTCGGCTATCTCATACTCTACATTACGGGTAGGCCTGACATGCAACAGAGGAAAGTGATATCTTGGCTGGCCGAGCACAATTTCCCACACGGATTGGTGTTCTTTTCCGACGGTTTCTCGACAGATCCGCTAGGACATAAAGCGGCACATTTGAACAGTCTGATAAATGAGCACGGGGTCATATTACACGCCGCTTATGGGTCTGGGAAAGACATTAGCGTGTATAACAACTGCGGACTTTCTCCGCGTCAGGTTTACGCTATCGGGCGTATCAGTAAGAAGTACGGTAATTTGGCGACTACGTTGAGTGATGGGTACGCATTGCATTTGGCTGAGCTGAAGCAGCCGGGAGCGGTTCGGCCGGCCAGAGGGAACGCACGTCTGCTGGTGCCACGTCGCCTATTGGCCCCCGTGAACACCGTTTCAGGCCGCGGACGACGCTAGTTTAGCATAATGTAGTCAAACTTTTGGTTCTCTCGAAACGCTTATCTTCCTGGTCGTATGGTGTTTGTGATATAGTATCGCTTAAAATAGGATGTCGTCCTTCCTAAGTATAAAGTATTATGTTCTAAAATAGTATAGAATATTCTACAAAATGTTGTTTCTCATAGCGAAGATAGTATCCGACAGTATGTATGCACATAATTTATCTATTATCTTCGTCAATGTATTCAGATTTGAGTAAGAGTAAGATAAACATGTTTATTGTAAAGATAATTGAATATTTACGACTAGAATTCGTGTCACTACGTACCTTACTAAATCGTTAAAAATATTAAAATATAACTGACTGTTGTAGCATTCTAACAAAGCTGTTACTTATGTACTTTTACCTTTGTTTGGGTAATGAATGTTCTGAATAATTATTTATAGATTTTATTAAAAATATTTAGGTATTGTGTTGTGAACGGACGAGGATCTGAATCTCTGGGCATGAAACGTAAATAAGCAATGTTCTATTCTAGTCGGTTCTGATATTAAATTATGCAACGTGCATGCACGTGTAATAACAAATCGTTAACAAAAACAAAGCGTTAACAAATTGTTTGTGTAGTATCTATAAAATTGGAATTGTGTCGCAGTTTTGAATGATCAAATTATGTCCTAAGCATCTATGTATTAAAATATAAAATTGAACATTTCAAGTGTTTGTTCTAATAATCTGGAATTCGTTGAACAGTTGTATTAGTTATTAATTTTTTATTTGATTATGCTTTTTAAGTTTGCCATTTTGTATAATTTAGTCATACTTGATCGTGCTATTATGATACGGTTAAATGAAACGAGAAAATATATGAATTGTAATTCAATAGGTAAGAAGTTCTAGAAATCATTAAAAACTTACAACAAGATCGTTTCATAAAGTGATATTAAAAATTATGTTGTTACTTATTTTGAAACTGGTTTTACGTTCACGGAGTTGGGTGATGACAAGGTGTAAATTACAATATTATAATAATACAATTTGTTACAAATGCAATGTTTTTAGAAACATGGTGTATTAAAATTATATTCATCATTTTTATAGAATTTTGAATTTAAGCATTAATTTTGCTTAATATTTTCAGCACCTTAATTTCGTCCCTCAGAAACAAGTAACAATGTTGTTATAAAATTATTCATTACTTATTAATGTGTATGTGTTTAGAATAATATTGTTGTGATGTCATAAAATTAAGGTTCTACTCTTAGGTCTCTGTTATTTATTCATTATAAATAGATGCGTAAGTTTTGTTTTATAGTGTAGGTACTTTGTCTTCTAATCGCTTTTAACGCTGTGGAAGCTGACCTAAGCCAGTGCTTCTCCTTAGTGCTAATTTCACAATTCTTTGGCTAACGCTATCCATAAGGTAAAGTCTTTTGTTCCTTTTTTGGATTCGTGAAAGACAAAAATTAAAATAATGTACGAAATAAGGATGGATCACGGATAGCGTTTCTCAGAGATAATGAAACAGGCACTTAGACGTGGCCGTGATAGGATGCTAAGCAATAAACAAAGTAAATAAACAGCTTCCATAGAATTATGAGATTTAATGACGATCGATCGAAGGGCTGCACATCTCAGTCTTATAAAAAAAGTTTAGGTAATAATTAAGAGAAAAATATGTCTAAAGAATTAAGTATGGCAATATAGTGATTGATTTCAAACAATATACAAAAGTGATTATTTTTCTATGTCATAATTTATGTTCGGAATGAACGTAAACGAGTAAATTATATTAATTAAAATGGATAAAATGTATATCGTTGTACATTCCTGTTTCAGCTACTACAACATGATAATCTAAAATGTTAAGTCAATATTTATTCATAATAATATAAGTAGGTAAGTACTTATTTATGAATTGTTAAGTAATTTATTTCGAATTGTATGTATGTGATTAATACGATTTCAATTATAATATCTTATAATGTAATGTGTAGTTTATTTACTATTTTTATTACATATACAATAATATGTATTATCATAAAACTAAGGCTGGTTTTACGGTCACACGATTCGGTAGCGCCGCGCCCCGTTGCGTTTCATGGAGTGCTCGCGTTCAGAGATGTGTGGGGTAGTACGGTGCGTTTCATCAAATAGTTCCTATGCCGTCATGTTGGCAGTAGTTATACTTTAGTAGTTTATTTAATAACATAGATACGTCTTAGCGTGTTAAGCAAGTGTAACGCAATCTACCTTTCTACTAATAATGAAACTTACTCCCAACATGACGGCATAGGAACTACCTAAGTGATGAAACGCACTACGGCGCTTAGCAGCGCCAAGTTTAGAATAAGCGCGCTGCCCAGCGGCGCAGCGCGTCTAGCTGCGTGACTATAAAACGAGCCTTACCTACATCTAAATCAAAACAAAATGTTTATTATAAGAATGATAAATGTCTATCTAATTACTATTTTTATTCTTTGACGACCTCAGTGGCGCAGCGGGCGAGAGTCCGCCTGCGACGCAGAGGTTGCGGGTTCGATTCCTGCCTCGGAACAAATTTGTGTACGATCTGCAGAAATTTGGTCCGTGGTCTGGGTGTTTTCTATGTATAATAAAAAAATATCTATCTCCAGGATCACTTTGAAATTTCTTAAAGCTACGAATCTAGTGCCAGGTCTAAGCGACTAGAAGAACAGGCAACAAACTTACGGCTTGGTTCCTTTCGTTTTTATGATCCTTTTTACACTAAGCAGTATGAAATTTCAAATATTCCTCAATGTTTATTGTGGTTTGTGGTTACATATACCTGAATAATATTTTTTGATATTATCAAAACATAGTACAAAACAAAATGTTATTAATAATCTGCTATGTGGTTTAAACTAGGTGCGGTCTGCATAGTATCTACATTATGCTATTTAATTGTGTAGTCGTACTAACCTATAACGTTTTACTTGATTGGTGGACAAACACCATCGTTTACAGCCTGTATAAAACTACAGCTGGGTAGCTAATACTGTGGACAACAGTACATTCAACTAAATTCCTGCAAACGATTCTGAAAAAGAAAAAAAAGCCACAACACAATCAACTCATCAAAAATCGGTCAGATTTTGTTGGCATTGCATGATGCAATTATGTTCAACGTACCTTCCTTCTTACCTACCTTCTTCCTGTTGAATTAAGTATTTTAATTGTTTCGGTGTAATTTAATTAAGTAATATATTGGTACCTAACTAATATATACATAGGTACTAGCTATTTGTATACTTTTCTCCAAATTTTGAATCATCATCATCATCAACCAAATGCAGTCCACTGCTGGACATAGGTCTCTCCCATGGCGCGCCACTGAGCCCGGTCATTGCCTCTCCCCATCCAGTTTTTTCCCGCCACCCTGCGCAAGTCGTCGCTCCACCTAGTCGGAGGGTGTCCCACACTACGCTTGCCTAAACGCGGTCTCGACTCCAGAACTCGCTTATCCCAGCGGTTATCGGTTCTTCGGCAGACATGACCAGCCCACTGCCACTTCAGCTTACTAAATCTAGGCTATGTCGGCTACTCTGGTGCTCTGTCGAATGACCTCATTGCGAATCATGTCTCTCAGAGAGACTCCGAGCATAGCCCTCTCCATAGCTCGCAAAATCGAAATTTTGAATGTTACACTAAATTTCATGTTTTATTACAGAATAGAAATACGTATTACCTACCTAGCTCTGTGAGTATTCTGTTCTACTTGTACGTGTACTGCATAGACAGATTAGGTGCGAAACAAGGTGTATCTAACTGATGGATGTATGGCTTCAAAACGAGGTCTCTAATAAATTCTATAGGCAGTACAAAGCCTTGGAGCGCTTGAACCGTTTGAACTTTAATGAGCGAAATGGGCTATATTTAAGTAGGTATCGGCTATCGTCGTTTTGAATTAGGTGATAGGTTAAAAATAAATTATATTGATGTTTTCGATGCCAGCCGCTCTCTAGATATTTTGGCGAAAGCGAAATTGATTTGCTAAATTCTTCGATCAAGAAATAGGTACACCGCGGTGTGATGCTTGATCTAAGCCTAAATTACTTTATACTAAGTACTACTTTTTTTTACTAAGTAGGTACTTCATACCATTAGTTTCTGATTGGCTATTTTTATTGCTATGGAGAAATATAGATTCTTATGCTATTATATATAGGCGTGTCTTGAATCTAACCCCGCGTTCCGAAATAATAATATATAAATGTATTTTCTTTTTCTTTTTTTTCTTTTTCAAATACGCCATAATCGATTTGAGCGCTCACAAAACCGTACCGAATTAGCGTGAGCGCGATAACGATGACCCATGAAACGTCATAGATGACGTCATGACATGCGCCATCTTGCGATTACGCCGACCATGCCATATTCTAATATCACTGTGAGCGCTGTCAAAAATGACAGTTGTGCATTTGTGTTTTGTTGTTATTTGTGATGAGGTTACATGTTTTCAGTCGCATTATAGTCGTTATAGGGTATAATATGTTCTGCGATCATAAAATAACAAATTCAGAAAATATCCAAGCAGTCCCAGTTTGTTACACAAGGTTTGAGGTTATAATTCCTAGGATGTTTCTGTGAGTGCGCTTACGGGCGTTCCGAATTGTTGACAGCTCTGAGCTGTCATAATCGCAGTATCTAATTCGGAACGCCTGTGAGGTGATGTGAGCGCTGTGATCGATTACAGCCATTTCGGAATGCGGCCTAAGTATTATGTTTTTGTCACAAACTCTTAGCATTAGAATTAACTTTAAAAACATGACAGAAAGATTACCTTTACATGTGTACAGTCTAGTCGGCTCCACTAAGATGTAAGTTTGTACTCGTAAGATACCAATAACTTTAAAAATTGTGTCACAGCGTTACAGTACCTACCTAAACTGTTTACAATTTACAGAGCAAATTCTTGTTAGCAGAGGCCGGAATCAGGTACCTAGAGTTATGTACTTTCTGTGCTCTTTAAAATTCATCTCCTGATTTGCACTTTATTCTTTCGCTGTTTGAAATCAGTGCACCTGAGTACATAAAATTCTACCTAACCCCGACTTCTGCTTATTAGTTCACTTATTTTTTGGTAATATTCTTCACGGATACATACCTATAGCTTACACAAAGCCTAAGAAAAACGACGCTTCCTACAAGGACATAAAAGCAAGCAGTGTATAAGAGTGTGTGTATCCTGTTGAGTGAGTGTAGCCTGATGCGTATCCGTGTGTATCCTGTTGGAGTGAGTGTAGCCTGATGCGTATCCGTGTATCCTGTTGGGGTGAGTGTAGCCTGATGCGAATCCGTGTGTGTATCCTGTTAAAATGAGTGTATCCTGATGCGAATGCGTGTGGTCCTATCAATGGTGTTTAGGTACCATTGATTTGATACCGAAGTATTATAACATTTTATCCCTGTATTCTATTTTTAAAATTATTAATTTTGGTTACCTATGTGTAATCTTATTGCAGCCGACTGGATATTTTTTTTTTGTATGTACCTAAGTACCTACTTACTTATCTAGTACATATTACCAACATTTCTTATCGTGTTTGTAGAACAGACGAGAATGGAACCTTACGAGTGTAAGGTAATTTGTTAAAGTGTCTCTAAGTGCTGTGCTAGCTTCATTCTTTTGTATTTATGTACTTATTCTATGTGTGTGAGAAATTAAATTATTGTTGTTGGCAATGTGGTCTTTTATTTCAATTTTCCATAAACTTATTCTGTAGGTAGGTATATCATTGAAAAAACTTGATGATCATTTCTCGTTTGTAATGTCAAAGTCACTTGACACTGGCAAGATTGTCGATAGACAGGAGCCATAAAAAATATATATATACAGGGTGTCCCAAAAGGTTACGTAACTAGGAAGAGGGGTGATAGGGGTGGTCACAAGGGTCACCAGAAAAATAATAAAAAAAATCCCCTCTGGGTATTAAAAAAAATAAAAGGCATTTTTTAAAAAACTAAAAATTTTACGCCTTGTGGGGTGATTTTGCTCCCGATGACCTACAAATATTGGTATATTAAAAAAAAATGCTGTTATCGTCAATAACCCTTTTTCAAATTGAAATAAAAAAAAGGCAAGGCGTAAAATTTTTAGTTTTTTAAAAAATGCCTTTTATTTTTTTTAATACCCAGAGGGGATTTTTTTTATTATTTTTCTGGTGACCCTTGTGACCACCCCTATCACCCCTCTTCCTAGTTACGTAACCTTTTGGGACACCCTGTATATATATAAGTATATATTTTCTATTATTTAATAAAATCCACAAGGGTCACTTTGAAACCCAACTACACCAGATGTATTTTTTTACCATTTAAAATAAAGGGTTTTAATTTAAAATAAAATGTCCAAATAAGTAACACTAAAAAATTTATTTACATTTAGTTCACAGCTACAGGAATGAGTAAAAATAATAAGTAGGTACCTAACTAGAGAGACGGGAAGGATTCACAGCATTCTTTGTTTGAGTTTACAAGTTCTCGGGAATACTCGGGATTATTTATGAAAAATGTACGAGTAGTCCTGCTTATTTAGTTTGCCCAGAGCAAACGCTGGCGGAAAACCAATTGAGAATTTTAACATAATAGTGTCAGTCAGTGACGCGCGCTGGCAGAGTTAGTTAGCAGCGCCCCGATTATTGTCTGGCTATCGAGATGGCTTTCAGTTTGACATTTGATTCCCAGACATTAGCGTAATCGGGCCGCTGGTTACTACGACATAGACATGACGTATATTCTACTGCTTCGTTTACACTCAGCTCATGTCCGTGACAACGCGAACGTCAACGCTCTCTCTCTCTCTCGCTTTACCGCACGCGTTGCCTTTCATTGCCCATGTCCCTGCGCACGCATTTGAGCTAAGTGTAAACGCTGTACGACATAGAGATGTCTATGTGTATGCCGATAATTTACTAGATTTACCCAATTATCAGTTTGCTTCAATATGTAATAAAATTGTATTAAAATTCAAACAGAATCATCGCATACCTAATTTAGAAGGAAAACAAAGCGTGAAATTTGTGTTTTATTAAAAGTTAATGACCGCAGTGATTTTACTAAAAAAATTACCTACCTAAGTAGCTATGCAAAATTCAAGATAAGTATTAAAATTTTATTAAGAATGTGTAAATAACAACAATATAATCTTCATAAATAATTCGATTGTCTTAAACCTACATTTTACAACAGACTTACGAAATGATTACTTAATTAATTAAATACACCAATGAATCGACATAGGTACAGTAAAAGCATATTTTTTATTATATAGCTACTTAAGAAATAATAAAAGTGTCGATTTAGTCGCAAATACGCCGTGGGTAAAAAATCTTGTGACAAAATACATATTTTAAAAAAATTATACTTTAGGTACAAAGATTCCAAAATTCGAGACGTAAAAGTACCAAACAGGTAAAATTATTTGTCACAATTATAATCCTAGGCACAGTACTTATCAAAGCGGAGAACTTTTGTGCGAAAAATAATTCAGCATAACACTTCGTTGTTGAAGTGAACGATGGATAAGTACAGAAGATTTTTTTAAATTTCGAACAGTTAACTTGTTCAAACATTTTTGTACTCTTCGACCGCTACAAGCCAATTCAACATTAGTTTTTCACACAATGCTCGTTCCGTTTTGATCGATACCGGACTTTATTTAGAATCAAAAACACGTTAATAACATTTACTTACATTTTCATAAGACTTGATCGATTTATTTACACACAGCCAACATAATACAACCATACGCAGTTTTTTAACACTAGATTTCGCCGCCTAGTTATTTAGGCTATTCTACCAGGACTAAAATCATGTACCTATGTATCTAATGTAAGCAATGAAAGTTGTAAATAATGTTGTAATAATGTAATCATTTTAAAAATAAAAAAAAACTGACTGTTAATCAATTTCCGTTGCTGACTGTACCTACTATTTATAGAACAACACACTAGGAAAGAAATTCGTACATTTGATTGCGTATGATTGTACCTACATTACCTAATTTAACTATTTAGCTAAATTATATCATATCATATTATACCTATCATAGCCAAATTGACGACAAAATATATACAAAACATCTAACTTTTTGCTCCACAAAAGCGTGTAAATTACCTATACATAAATAAATACCCATTCGTAAGACGCAGACGATAGTCAAAAAACTTCTAGCTGTATATTGTAGAAGTTATAAAAATTCGCAAAACAAACAAGTTTCATAGAAAACAGCAAATCAAAATATGAGCGAGAAGTTGTTCGACGGATGTCAGCCTTGTCCTAGGTACCTATTCTAAATATTATCGTGTACTGTGGCAATTTGCCATACAATTTTCAATGGCAGTGTTTATTATGACCCAAAAAAGAAAGTAATGAAGAAAAACTGGTTTAACAAGAACTTCACAATATAAATTTAACCACTGCAATTTTAATGTAGGTATGTCGAGGCAATTTTTTTTTTCAAAATTTTAGAAAGTTTGTGATTGCTTTTAATTCAAATTAGACAGAGAAGAAGTGACGAGAGCAAGTGACTTGACAGCTGATTAGTTTTGATCGAGCTTTCAGAAACCCGCCGATAATTTAGCTCTCGCTCGCACGTTTCGACTTGTTAAAACTAGTAGTAGTAGTTCAAACTAGTAAAAAAATACAAAATTTCCTACTCCAGTTTGTTTTATACACCAAACTTTGGAGTAGGAAATTTTGTATAAGTTTACTAAACTGTAAATGTGATTGCACACAAAAAATATGTTTTTTGGAAATTGGTTTTTGTGATTTTTTATCTTTCAACATGACTGAAAACACGCGAGCGACAACTCAAAATTTGCGCTCATTCGGCCTCACCCTTATGTTTGTAACTAACAAATACCTATGGACATAGTATGTTTTTTTAGCTAAATATCTGAAGGTACGCAACATACACAAACATTTGAAATTATACACAAAATTATCATCTAATTTTTACCTGACATGGAACGTAATATTTATAATATTGATATAGCCTTTCATTAATATCTAGAATTTAGGTACCTTGGTGTTAAATGTTTGTTCAAATGTTGGCACATAATCATAATAGATATATTCCTAAAACAAAATTTTTATGCATAAATTATTAATAGCATTTTTTTATCGGTTTACAAAATTGGCGAAAATATCGATGAACATACACAAAAAAACGTACAAACGAATATAGAACCTTCTCCTTTTCGGAAGTCGGTTACTAAAGAGTACATAGGTAAATAAAAATACTTGAATGTATAAAGCTTACTAACTTAATATACAACAGTCAATCACGCCATATTGGTGCCAATTCTGTTGTTTAATTTTCCTGCCTTAACCAAATTTGACAGCACTTAAGCTATTGCCGTCCCTTTCTAAAAGACCGAAACGACAAGGACGGCTATAATTTTAGAGCTGTCAGATTAAGCTAATTTAGGATAATGCAACAACAGAATCGACACCTCTGTTTTAATTGCTAAAACGGCTATAATTTTCAATTTATCGACGTTATTATTTCTGTACAGCAAAACACACAAAATTATTTTGTGCTATACATACAATCAAATACAGAATGTGGCTTATCGAGTTAGGTAATAGGAAGCCACCATAGTACATTGTAATAACTCTTTCAAGACATAACCGACTTCAAATGCACTAGAAATTACACTCATACTATAAGTCAAAAACTATCAGATATGACTCAAATTTAAACCACATGATAAGCACCAGCTTTCGATTAAAATAATCATCAAAATCGGTCCACCCAGTAAAATTAAACATAAAAAAAGAACAGTCGAATTGAGACAATTTTTTTTTTGAAGTCGGTTTTAAAGATAGTGAAGTGAACGGTGTTATAGTGCGCGTCATGCAAAAAGAACGCCGGAAAGAGGGGGAAGGGGTGTGATGGCGCGATCATTTTGTTTGCGCAAACACCCTCCAACTGTTTTCCAGGTTTTTTTTGGTTGAAGTGACCTATATCTTTAGATTTATTTTGGTCACGTCAACAGAGCCTAGGCTCTATCATGTACATGTCCAGACAGCTTACATTCGCTTTTAAGGATGATTCACGCTACAACGGTACGGGCCCCGGCCGGGGCACGTTCAAACATTATGGTATACTATTTGTATGAAGTAATACATGCCAGAACGTGGCACGGCCGTGCCCCGTCCGTGCGCCGTCCGGGCACGGACGGGGCACGTCGTTGAAATGTCGGTGGGTATTGTTTCCCGTCGTCGGCACGTTCCGGCCCTAACAAAACCACACTACTCGTGCAAATATTACACCCAAACAGGCCGGGCCCCGGTGTGACATGAATGACTGGCCCGGCCCGTTCGCGACAAGTTGTAGCGTGAATCATCCTTGAAGCGTTTCAATTTCTACAGTACTGTCAGGTCGGTCTCAAATAAACATTTCTGATTTCTGCATTGACGACCCTAGAAACCGTTTAAGTACATACATAGTATACAAGTTATTACACACGGTTATTCACGGAATGTTTTAAAATTATGGCAACACTAGGAACTCTTTAGATTATAAAATCAGGCTTTGAAAACAATCTTACTGTTGAATGTACTTAGTTAAGCAGCAGATCTTTGTGGCTCTGATTACCTATCTCATCTCTCTCGCTCAAACTCCTCAGTTGCAAACTTTGCTAAGTGCAACCAGCCCCCTGGCAGCAAGCGTAAGCCAGCTGTCAATCAACACATTATAATACGAAATATTACGTATTAAAATGTGATGGTTGCCAGCAACTTTTGCCCATTTAGGTATATCGCCGCCGGCGTCAACCTGCGGCCCGATTACGCTAATGTCTGGCTATCCATCCTATACAGTTACAATTACACTATAGGAATCAAAATTAAATATCAGACATTAGCGTAATCGGGCCGCTTTAGTTTTTTACGTAGGACAAAAAAGACCTATTCAGACCTACAACGATCCATTGGGCTGTGATCTGACTATTGTTACAGACATTACCAATAAACACGTAAAATGACGCCAGAGACGACGGAATTCGCCCGAGGTGACGTCATATCTCCCAATGAAATTTAACGAAAGTTTCCGAGGATAAGGCCCCTGTACTTACTTGTAAGTATATGTTAGGGCTATCGGTGTCAATTCTGTTGTTTAATTTTCCTAACTTATCCTAATTTGTCAGCACAACAAATATTGCCATCCCTTTCTAAAAGACCGAGACAAAAAGGACGGCTATAATTTTAGAGCTGTCAGATTAGGTTAGTTTAGGATAATGCAACAACAGAATCGACACCATTGTCACTTGAAATATTTGATTATTTTATTCACTTCATATGATACACATTACCGGAATATTCGACACTGTAAATTCGTCCACCATATTTCTACTCTAAAATTGTTTGTCTGTTAGAGCCACACACTTTCATTTGCCTTCAACTGTTCAACACCATCCTTCGTTCCACTATTTGAGTCTATCGAATACACTGCTCTGTTTGTGTATCGTTCTTTTGCTGGTTGTGAAGAAATCCAGCAATGTATTCGCTACAACTGAAACATCCAGCGATAGCATATTTAGGACCGTACAGATATCACAACGGATTTTTGCTGTTCTGAACTTAGCCCTGTGCATCTGCGTCTCTGTCGCACGTGTGCAATTTGAGGAATTTGAGCGAAACAGAACGATACAAAAGCCGTCTTCAGAGACAGACGTAATTTTTGAGGTCGTTCGTCTTGTTTTATAATGTTTATTGAATTATCGACTTTATTGTAGTTGCTATATGATTCAAATTAAAGTTATCACAGAGGCTAGTTTCGACAACATCCTCATACTTCAGAAAATCCTTGCTCGGTACCCTTGGCACGGTATCTTAAACCTTACCACATTCTGCATAAAGTTCAAATTTATCGTTCGGCCAAGTTTGATAAAAAACTCCGATTGGTACCGCAATCTTCGATCTTACCACAACGTACACAAAGTTCAAAGCTTCAAGTTTCTTTTTAAAATCCTCCATTTCTGATCGGTACCAAAATCGACTATAACAGCGTACATAGTTCAAATTATCTTGGTCGAGGTTCTCAAAACACTGGTCGGTACCGGAATCTTCGACCTTACTGGCGGTACATATAAGGTTCATGTTGCTATGAGAATGCGATGCCATTCTTGTGCGGCGCCCTCGTGAATATGACATCTTCGTCGTCTGCGTTGATGCTTTCGGCCGCTGTGAGCGCGACAGTGTCGCTGTGAACGACGTGAGGAGACTCGTTGAACTCATCCAGCTCTTCTAGGCCAGCTGGAAATTTAATTAGATACATATGTACACGGGTACAGTAATTAAATAATGTATTTTTTGTTATATTATGTTTGATAGATAGATAGATAACGCATTTATTTGCCCAACTGATAAGAGATATGACACAAAAAAGAGAAATAACAAACAAAATAAACTAACAAAAGCAAATTATAAAAAAAAAAAAACATTTGACTGGCCAAAGTTTTATTACGCATGGCAATATACCTACATATTGTTTACTAGTAGCGCCCTGCGGTTTCACCCGCGTAATTTTAAATCCCGGTATTCCCGCGGGATAAAAAGTAGCCTATATGATATTCCAGACTGTAATATATCTCTGTGCCATTTTTACCAAGATCCGTTCAGCCGTTCTGGAGTTATAGAGTAACAAACATCCATCCAACCATCCATACTTACAAACTTTCGCATTTATAATATTAGTAGGATTTTTGTGCTGTTGGTTTCTTCAATAAAATAAAATAAAAGTACAGAGGCAGAAGAATACCTGTGTAATCCAAGGGCGCTAGCAGCAAGTATTGCTCGGAGCGCGTCGGCCAAAGCAGATGGGCCATCACGCAAAACGCAAGGCAATCCGCAGAGTATGTTATACCTGCAAAAATAAACATCTAATCACTATCACTACATAGTATAAAACAAAGTCGCTTTCTCTGTCCCTATATCCCTATGTATGCTTAAATCTTTAAAACCACGCAACGGATTTTGATGCGGTTTTTTTAATAGATAGAGTTATTCAAGAGGAAGGTTTATATGTATGATAAGTGCAATGTACATACATGCATGATATAGTAAAAAAACAATGTGCAACCGTGCGAAGCAGAGGCGCGCGGGCGGGTCGCTAGTGCATAACAAAATAAATAATACTGGTCAATCCACACAGCACCATCTAGCCCCAAAGTAAGCTACTCAAAGCTTGTGTTATGGTTACTAGGTAACTGATATATTTTTAATACAATATAGTTAAAACTTAAAAAGATATATTTTTATTATATACATAGAAAACACCTAGACCATCGGAACAAATTTCTGCATATCGTATACAAATTTGTTCTGAGGCGGGAATCAAACCCGCAACCTCTTGCGCCGCAGGCACTCTCGCCCGCTGCGCCACTGAGCTCGTCAATCTAAATGACGTATGGCGCGAACAAGGCACGTCGGGCGTAGCTTAATATGTGCTATTCCAGACTATAATCTATCTCTGCCAAGTTTCATCCAGATCCGTTCAGCGGTTCCGGCGTTAAAGAGTAACAAACATCCATACCTACAAACTTTCGCGTTTATAATATTAGTAGAAGTAGAATAGTATAATAAACTTGATATAATATGCTGACTTACCGAGTATAAACTTGAATTTATAATATTAGTGGAAGTAGGATAGTATAATAAACTTGATATAATATGCTGACTTACCGAGTATAAACTTGAATTTATAATATTAGTGGAAGTAGGATAGTATAAAAAAACTTGATATAATATGCTGACTTACCGAGTATAAACTTGAATTTATAATATTAGTGGAAGTAGGATAGTATAAAAAACTTGATATAATATGCTGACTTACCGAGTATAAACTTGAATTTATAATATTAGTGGAAGTAGGATAGTATAATAAACTTGATATAATATGCTGACTTACCGAGTATAAACTTGAATCTCCACAGCGGACTAATTTGCAAGGCGATCAGCGCTATAACTGGCAGATAAACGAACCACACGAGGCTCGACGCACCGAAGTGAAGCAGAAAGTCTAGCTTCGCCATGTTGTGCTCATACATCATAGTGTTGCGCAGTTCTAGAACGAACCATATCATGATTGTGACGCGAAGAGCTAGAATTAACCAGCCGGGCCATGTCTGGTATTCGTCTATCTCTTCTATTATGTCCACTTCTGTCTGAAATTAAATGTTTTTATTGAAATACAATATTGCAAAAAAATACAGCTTAAGGGGCAGCATACAGCGCGCTATCTCGCTCGTACAATTGAACAATTTTGAAGACAAAAATCACTGGATGTCGTTATGTTAAATCTCAATCGGTGAGTTGTTGTCAATAGCATTACAAAGATATATACTGAAAATAAATTTTAGATCCAAGCAAGTTTTCATACTAAAAAATTAGAATAATTTAAAATCCCATTAGTAAGTGTGGAAACTTTTTGCTAAATCTTTGTAATGCCATGGACAACTGATGACGAACTTGATGGACGCAGGGCAGTGCATCGTAGGGCACGTTCCTGTGCGTGTCTTACAAAAGCATTGTTATATGTAATAGCACCGTTACCGCTCAGTTATTTTGATTTAACTTACTGTGTTCCACACGTAGAGTAATATGTGCACTACTCCATACGCCAGCCACACTCCGAACACTAAGGGCTTGTATGACAGCTCCAAGCGTGTTACTGCCCAGCCCTTAGCCAGTAGTAGAAGCAGCAGCATGAACAATGTCTGAAATAATTTATTTACCCTATTTATCTTTTTTTTTATTAAATAAATAAATAATGCTGGACAATCCACACAGCACTATCTAGCCCCAAAGTAAGCTATTCAAAGCTTGTGTTATGGGTACTAGATAACTGATATATTTAATACATTATATACTTACATAGATAGATATTTTTTATTATACATAGAAAACACCCAGACCATCGGAACAAATTTCTGCAGATCGTACACAAATTTGTTCCACGGCGGGAATCGAACCCGCAACCTCTTGCGTCGCAGGCAGGCTCTCGCCCGCTGCGCCACAGAGGTCGTATTGAGTAATAAACAGGCGTTATCATTATCAGTTTGACTGTTGTGATCATATATTGAACATAAATAGGCTGAAAATTAGCTGAATAGGTGGATTTTTTGGCAATAACTTTTTTTTTGTATCAATCTTTTGCGGCGATGGGCTTGCAACCTGTCACGTATGGAATACTAACTACTGCAAAATGTGGGTATGTGCCAAATGTAATGTTTGGACGTACCTCTGACTACCCCCCTTAGATATCCTCAAAGAATCTTGAATTAGTACCTACTTGGTACTGGGAGATCTGAAGGGATATCTACCGTGCCTGGGGATCAAAGTCGTGAAGCTGTTTCAGTTTTTTTCAGTTTTCTTTTGGAGCCAAAAGGTACAGTACCTACCCAATATGTTGAAATATGCAGTAGAAGTGGATCAAATACATTCCATCCTAAGTTGTCATGGAAAAAATCGCCTTCAGCGATAAGGCCGCCCGTTGTACTCAATTAAATGAAATGAAATGAAATGAAATTATTTATTGCAAACAGTACAGTTTTACATCGTTCCAATACAAATAGTAGGTATCAGAAAGAGCGCCACATGTAAAGGTGCTCGTCAAACAATTGGTGTACAAAATATAAAATAAAATATGTCTTAACCTAATAATGTAGGTAACAAAATGTGTACAGTATTATGGCTGTAAAGAGGCCTGTCAATTATACAGTTTTATTTATTTTTATTAAAGTGATGTCATGGTAGTTGTTGGATAAAAATTCTTTTAGGTTGTACACAGTCTTACTTAATAGTAGGTATTTAACTTGAAAACTTAAAGTTAAAATGGATTATTCTCCCTCATAGTGGGTATAGTCATTGGCTAGAAACTCTTTTATGGTGTACAATGTCTTGTCTAATAATAGGATTTTGACTTGGTTAATAAAGCTGGGGTAACTTTCAATTGATTTTAACTTTTGTGGCAACTTATTATATAGTTTTATCCCCATTAATTTCGGTAGTTTTTTAGACATATTAAGCCTATGATATATTGCTGTCAGGTGCATCGGGTTTCTGACATGAATACTGTTATCACCCCTGGTATTATAATCTTTCAAGTTTAGCCTTACATATTTTATAATTTCCAAAATATAAACCGAGACCGATGTGAGAATCTGTAGACTTTTAAAAAAATCCCTACATGAATCTCTGAAATGAGCTCTCACTAGTACACGAATAGCTCTTTTTTGCATTTTCAGTATGCGTTCGTAGTCTGTTGAGTTGCCCCATAGTAATATGCCATATGTCATTATTGAGTGGATGTAGGAGTAATAAATTTCCTTCAAGTTGTTATCGGACGTCATTGATCTTAGTTGTTTTAAGGCATAAATCCCTGTCGCCATCTTCTTACAAGTTATATCTATATGATTCTTCCATGACAACACTGGATCCAACTCAAACCCTAGTAATCTCACAACATTCGAACTATTCACAGTATTTCCGCTGAATAGAGTTATTGGTATTTGAGTCTGTTTTGGGGACACGGCGTTGAAGAACATAATGCTGGTTTTGTCTTCGTTGAGTTTTAAGCCATTAATAGTGAACCAGTTCCTTAACTCATTAATTGTGTGTCCTATTTTGTGAAGTAGTTCTTCATCTGAGTTTGCCGATATGATAATAGTTGTATCGTCCGCATATTGGATTAATTTACCGTCTATTTTTACATTTGATATGTCGTTTAAAAACATTAGGAAAAGGGTATTTCCCAATGAAGATCCTTGTGGAACGCCTGTCTTGCATGTTTGAGGTGCTGACCTGAAACGCTTTCCATCTATCTTAATTTCAACCGTCTGTTCTCGATATTCGAGGAACGATTGTAAAAGTTTTGAACTTTTGCCTCTAATTCCGTAGAATTTCAGCTTCTCTATAAGAAGCTCATGGTCGACGGAATCAAAAGCTTTTGAAAGATCTAGGAAAATGCCAGCAACCCTTTTCTTATTTTCTAAATGGTCAACAATATTTTCTATGCAGTTTTGGGTGGCTGATGTTGTGGATCTACCTGACCTATAAGCGTGTTGGCAATCTGATAGTAAACGGTTACAACTCACGTGTTTTATAATAGCTTCAGACATTATGGATTCAACCAACTTAGATATAGTAGGCACTATGGTAATGGGTCTATAGTTGTGTACATCTGACGTTTCTCCTTTGCCTTTATAAAGAGGGATCAGTTTACATTTCTTTAGGCTGTCTGGATAGTTGTTAGACTCGAGTATATTGTTTAGTAGGAAGAAGATGTGTTCGAATAATTGGTACATCATCGAGCATAAAAGGTTACCAGATATGTCATATATGTCTCTTGTATCGGAGTTGTGGATTTTCATTTTGATCAGCTGAAGAAACTGCTTCTTTGATATGCTGTAAAATTGTAGTTCTTCTTGTTCGAATATGAAGTCTTTTACAAACTTTAACGCTTTGTCATGATTAGGGGGGTTAGTTATTCGGAGGTTTTGTCCAATTGCTATGAAGTGGTTGTTTAAGTAATCTGCTATGCAATCGTTCGCGATCTTTTCATTGGTTGCTGTATTTATTATGTCCCATCCCCATTCCTTAACGCTTTTATTTGTATCCTCCCTAATTATATTCCATACTTCTTTTTTTGGATTCTTTGATTCTCTTATCCTATTTTCTACATATTCTTTTTTGTGTTTCTTAATCAAATTGTTTCTATAAGTAACTTTTTCATCAATACAGTGTTTGGAAATTCTATCTGGATATTGTTTTTGCAGTAAGTGCAGGTCATTTATATCCTGTTGAATTTTAATAATATCGATTGTCATCCACCTGCATTTTCTATTTATTTTGTTACTCTTTATAATGATAGGAAAGTAAATATTCATTTTAGCTAGTACTTTCCTCATAAAATTATTGAAGGTGCCACTATTATATTCATTGAATATGTTTTCCCAGTCATAGGAAAGAATAGCTGTACAAAATTCATATATCTTGGATTCACTAAATACTCGAGTCTCAGTTAGCGTTCGTTTCGGCATGTTATGTTTATTCAATCGAACCTGTGCTAACTGAGCATAGTGGTCCGATACACCCATCGCCAAAGATTTCACGCTAATATTTTGCGGTGTTATGTTCGTTACTACACAGTCAATTGATGTACCAGCATCTGGTCTTGTTATAAAATTAGCAATATTTTTAAATCCATTTGGCAGCAATATATCATTTAAACTACGTTTGTAAGCAGAGTCAACCATAAAATCTACGTTCCAGTCTCCCATTAATAATACTTTTTTGTTTGCCTTAATAGATAACATTTCAACAAGTTTGATTAGAATATCTAACATTATTTGAAATTTACCATTTCCCGTTCTATACAAGCCTATAATTAGAATATTGTCCGATTCACTAACAAATTCTATGGCCGTTAATTCACATTCATATTCAGTACATAGGTTGTCTATAGGAAAATATTTTTTAAACTTTAGATATAAACTAATAAAAATAGATACACCACCATGGATGCGTTTATTTCTTACAAAGTGACTGGCGTGAGTGTAGCTTTTTAATTTATGCCTATATTTAAGATGTATCCTTGTGTACAATAAAGTGTTAAAATCTATCATATATCTGATTGTTTGTAAATTACTTATTCGTTAAAGTACTGATTATGGCTAATTTATCTGTTCCAGATTAGCTAGGAAGGCAGTGGTGTCAATTGGGTTGTTTAGTTTACCTAATTTGACAGCACTAAAACTATTGCCGTCACTTTCTAAAAAACCAAAACGACAAGGATGGCTATAATTTTAGAGCTGTAAGATTAAGTTAGTCTTTCTAAGATAATGCAACAACAGAATCGACACCAATAAAAAATAAGATAAATAATGCTGGACAATCCACACAGCACCATCTAGCCCCAAGTAAGCTACTCAAAGCTTGTATTATGGGTACTAGATAACTGATAATTTAATACATTATATACTTACATATATATATATCTTTCATTATACATAGAAAACACCCAGACCAACGGAAAAAATTTCTGCAGATCGTACCTACACAAATTTGTTCCGAGGCGGGAGTCGAACCCGCAACCTCTTGCGTCGCAGGCGGACTCTCGCCCGGTGCGCCACTGACTGTCATGTTCAAAATATCTGTTTAACTACTGTCCCAGTAAGAAACGCAAAATCATCATTTTTTTTAAACGACTAGCGACCCGCCCGCGTGCCCCTGCTTTGCACGGGTGCACATTGTTTTTCTACTGTATCATGCATTATTATACATATAAACCTTTCTCTTGAATCACTCTATCTATCAAAAAAAACCGCATCAATATCCGTTGCGTAGTTTTAAAGATTTAAGCATACATAGGGATATAGGGACAGAGAAAGCGACTTTGAATTATACTATGTCTATGTAGTGATAGTGATATTGTATAAAACTCACTCTACTCATAATATCGAGGATATCACCAGCGACTGCGAGGCCCGAGAACCCGACTCCATCAGCTGCAAACTTCACTGTGTGGAGTACATTGAAGCAGAGAGCCACAAACTCCAATACAAGACTGGATGTGAATAACTTTGTAACTGGATGTTTCTGTGTTCTGTAATAAAAAATAAAATAGCTGACTTCTTTGCCTAATCCTACTCATATTATAAATACGAAAGTTTGTAAGTATGGATGGATGTTTGTTACTCTATAACTCCAGAACGGCTGAACAGATCTTGGTGAAAATTGACAGAGTATTATAGTCTGGATAGCTTTTTTAGCACATAGGCTTACTTTTTATCCCGTGGGAATACCGGGATTTAAAACTAAGCTAGTGAAACCGCAGGGCACTACTAGTAATGTTGTAAGTACACATTGTTTTTTTTTATTCTTACTTTTACTCTGTGTCTTGCAATCTGCTCGTATGGGCATTGAGCTAGTTTGGTCTACTTTTCTTATCATTGACATGTATGGAAAACGCCCAATAGCGCTTCCATTTTTATTATTTTATTCCTTGGACATAAGCAGCCTTATTATAGAGAGCACTAGTGGTTTAGTGGTAGGGGCCCCGCCTTCCTATTCCAAGGTGGTGGGTTCAAAAACGGTTGTGCACCAATAAGTTTTTCTGTTCAAAAATTTGATAACAATGCCAGTACTTTCAAATGGTGAAGGAAAACATCGTCAGGAAACCGGCATGTTGTAGAACCTAATATGTGTCAAGTGCTCGAAAGGAGCCTCTTGAGGGGCACTTAAAATCCTTTCACCAAACTATCTCAAAAGATACTAATGAATCAAAAAGGAAGAGCAGTCTAAGAAGAGATCTCTCAGATCTACATGCAAGCTTAGAGTCAGGGCTCAATGCAGACCCTAATATACATAGTTGCAAAGTACCTACCTATGTATCTACATCAGTAAAACCTCTTCATACCATCTCAAACACCATAACTCTTACCTGACTGCATATATTTGCACTGGCAATAGTACCACATAACACAGCCAGAACACTAGATAAAGCTCCAACGTGTTCTGTCTATCAAATGAGAACTGGTAGAGCAAGGTGTTGTATAATGACAAGTTAGGACTCCCGTTTACAAGCCAGAAGTCATACTGCACTATCTGTGGTATGTCTGTCAATGTTTTGTTGTCTTTGGCTGGGGCTCCGCTGTAGTGGTGCCAAGAGCAGGTGTCTTCGTCAAGGTAGCATGCCACCATGGAAACATACCAGAATCTGTGAAAAAAAAAATATTTAGGTAAGTACCTCCTACTAAAATGTTAAGTCACTAGAAAATATACCAACTTACACAGGACAAGTAAAAAAAATCTAATAAAAAAAACATAGCCACCTCTGTGGCGCAGCGGGCGAGAGCCTGCCTGCGACGCAAGAGGTTGCGGGTTCGATTCCCGCCATGGAACAAATTTGTGTACGATCTGCAGAAATTTGTTCCGATGGCCTGGGTGTTTTCTATGTATAATAAAAAATATCTATCTATGTAAGACAATCCACACAGCACTATCTAGCCCCAAAGTAAGCTACTCAAAGCTTGTGTTATGGGTACTAGATAACTGATATATTTAATACATTATATACTTACATAGATAGATATTTTTTATTATACATAGAAAACACCCAGACCATCAGAACAAATTTCTGCAGATCATACACAAATTTGTTCCAAGGCCGAATCGAACCCGTATATAAGTATAGTATACAAGATTAATAATGATCACAAGATGCAGACTCAATAAACTTTGTATGAGGCTTACAGATAGTTTTGCTACAAACCTTGGCTGTCCACTGTTCTGGATAACATAAGTAAACTGATTCTTCTTTATAACATTCCATGGGGTATCTTCATCAATGCACAGCTCACCCTCTGAACATGGTATTCTTCTGAACAAATCCTGACCATTAGCATTACATTTGGGATGATAGGCAGTAACATTCAGGTTTTGGAACATAACCTGGCAAGCCGCTTCTTTGTCAATTATGTCACGGCTCTTGTAATAATGCAAAAAGTGTCTACTGTCTAAAACAGCGAAGGTAATAGGGTATTTGAAATTCACTTTGGAGGTAATGTTCCCAAATATGTAGCCATATGTTTCCTTTTGGTAGTGGAGATCCGTCTTTTGGAAACCGAATTTCACTAGAAACTTGAAAAACTCATCAGTGGAAAATTCGCCAGCTATGTGCGTGGACGACACATTCAGGAATATATAGCATAGTAGAAATAATACATTCTTGAGATACATCTTGGAGAACACAATTTTGCAGAATATTTTTTTTATCAAATATACATAAGTAGGTACATGTTTGAACTTTGAAATTGTGATCTATGAAAAGACTTTTCGTATAGCGTAAAAACGAAATGAAGCCAAACGTAAGTAGGTAACCAAAACACTAAAATTCGCAAAACACTACTCCCTTTCCATATTCCCTTCATTCATTCATCAGTCAGGGTGGGGTGACCACCTCAAAAGTTGCGATTCTGTTAGCATCCCTACTAGTCTATTGCGATTCTGTCTGCTGCTTGCTAAACACGCATGATGCTGGCCAAAGATTCTGCCAAAATCAGTCAAACCAAACATGACGTCAAAATGCCAAAAAGGCATATTTTTGACGTCATTACGTCACACGTATTTTATCACACTAATCATACTTCATAGAAACAGAATGAATCAAATACATTAATAACATTCAGTTGGTACCTATCTATGGATCCTTTGTAACGGTTTGCAGATAGCTCAAATTATTCCATCATCCCTTAGCCCACTTGATGGTAATTTTAGGTAAAGATGTTTAAGATTAAAGGACAATTTATAAATTATTCATCTCCCACTGAGCTAGGCTAGGGGTAAGCAAAGGTAATGAGTTATAAAAAAAATAGATATCAATGTAATTACTTTATTAGTGTCATAAATCAATATTTTATAAGTTTACAGCTTAAATATACCGACATAATAAAATATGTTACTATAAAACTAGAACTACCATGCTAACTCCCAGTTTCTGAAAACTCGATCAAAGCTTATCGGCTGGCAAGTCACTTGCTATCTTTATTTAACTTGAAGTAAAAGCTGAAATAGCAAGTGACTTGACAGCCGATTAGTGTTGATCGAGCTTTCAGATACCGGGGCTAAGTTACATATTTAAAGTGGCTTACTTCGATTATAATAAGCTAAAATAATGCTTTTAATATGCGCATTGATAGTGGCTGACTTATTAAATCAGATGATGACATTATAGATTTTTAAAGGTGGACAACACTTTTTTTTATAGAATAAACCGTCCTTTGATTCCACCTGATGGTATGCAACGATGTAGCCGACGACGTTGGAACAGAATGGTCTAGAAGACTAGAAGACACCTATTCATTTTTGCCTTGAAGAGCATCCTGACAGGATGCTTTTTATTAGAAGTCCGTTTAAAATTTCAATAATGTGGGAAACGAAATCATGTAACTTTTTTGATTTGCCATGTTTTTTCAGTGTCTTCTTTCGCTCGCCAGACTACAATTTTTGTTGAAATGTTATATCTGCCACTTTTTAAATCGTCACCATAAACTGCCACCGCTAAAATTTTAAGCCTAATCTGCCAAAATGGCAAAAATCTGCCACAAATGGTCACACTGCTTCTCCCACACAAAGCCCACACCCCTCACACCCCCACACCACACACAATGGAAACATAGAAAAAGTATTCAAATTCCTTGATGGAAACCAAGGAATATAGATTGTATTCAAATTCCTTGATGGAAACCAAGGAATTTGAATACATCTTGGATGAAGAGTATTCTTTTTTTTTTTTTTTTTTTCATGGCTCCTGTCTATCGACAATCTTGCCAGTGTCAAGAGATTATATGCTCTTTGCTATGTTTCTAGTCACGTCAGTCGAAAGTCAAGTCAGTCAATTGTTTTT
Source organism: Plemyria rubiginata (assembly GCA_963576535.1). Classification (NCBI taxonomy): domain Eukaryota; kingdom Metazoa; phylum Arthropoda; class Insecta; order Lepidoptera; family Geometridae; genus Plemyria; species Plemyria rubiginata. The sequence continues at coordinate 12,347,483 of OY754912.1, read as the reverse complement.
AAGAAAATGGTGGCGGTTTCTTCAAAACATTTGAAACATTTTCGGTCAAACAAATCACGATATCACATAATACACCTTCATTTCAAATGCTTACACTTTGTGCTAAGACCACAAGTAATGTTGGTTAAAATACCACCAAAATTACACAACACAACTCAAAAAAACACTAGAAAAACAATTAAAATGAAAATGCTATGTTGCTTCGATAGATGACAGAAAACGAATCGAGTATTCTTCTTCTAAGGAATATAGAAACAGAATTTTTGGCAATAAAAAAGAATCAAAGGTAGTTGTCGTTTCTTTATCAAAATCACTGTCAAAAACGAAATGACGTTCAGCTCTGGCCTGCCCTCTAGGTAGAAAGTAAGGTAAACTAAAAATCTCTGAGTACAAGTACAAGCAAGAAAGTAGGTAAATAATTTTCATTCATTCATGGCGGATCGGGAAGCAAAGTTATGTGAAATTATTAAAACTGAAGCAATATTTTATGTAAAATAGAGGTGATAAATAGTGATAAAACGGTGAACATTGTTTTTTATCCTTTTGTTAGATTAGTAATGAATGCACAGACCGAGTAATGTCTAGGGAACTAATGTGTGCCTCAGCATAGCAACCATCGTCCCATCTTGCCTGTCCATTTCCTTTGTGATCTAGTTATCAATTTCTTAATGTTTCTGTGAAAAATTCTCTAAATTGGGTTCATTTTTATTTAAACTTGGTATAAATAGAAGTGTTAGTAATGAGCTTACGTGATTAGAAAGTGAATTACCAGTTTATTTCCCCTTTTAACCTCGAATGCGGAAGCTCGTCTAAAGCCGCGCCGATTGAAGGACCAGCTGAGACTTTGTATGCCGAGTAAATGAAATAGTGAACTATACATTTATTATGAAAACTATCTAAGTGCTGGGTAAAAGAATGGTTGAACTAGGACTGCCTCAGCAATCAGATGAAAACCTAGAAAATGCAGAGTGGTATTGGGGCGATATTACAAGGTAATTTAGACCCTCTATTTTGTTTTAACGATTGCTTTAGTGTACGAGGTTGGCTATTGCAATCCTTGTACCTGGGTTGAGGGTTGGGGGTGTTGCAAGTGGGGATAGGAGGCAAGTCCTTCCCTTGAGCCCATTTTTCTAGGAAATTTAAAAATATAATTTCACTTTTTCAGTTAGGTTAGGGTTAAGTTTTGTTTTTTTAAGTGAAGAAATTTAAGGTAATAATTTTTCATCTAGACAAAAGGACTCAAGGGAAGGACTCGCCATCTCTACCCCCACTAGCAACCCTCCTTATCCTCAACCCTCAACCTTGGTTTAAGGATTGCTATAGTTTAACCGCTATAAGTAGCACCTTTACAGATGAGTGGTGTAATATGATTGTTCTTCTATTTAATTGGACTATAATGAGTACATGTAGGTACTTAATAAGTATAATTTAAGTAACACTTAAAACTGCATCCTAACTAACTTATAGACTGACAAAACCTTCTAAATTTTATTGTTAAAACAAAGATTTCACCATAATTTTACAAGTTTAACTCACTTTGCACCTGTTGTATTTTTACTCCCTGCAACATTGTTGAAATACAGTTCCAAAAATGTCTTGACATGCCTTTTCAGGGACCAGGCTGTTGAAAAACTTAGGGACACCTGTGATGGCACCTTTCTTGTACGCAATGCATCAAACAAAGGCAGTGGTTATACTCTCACAGTCAGAAAAGGAGGCACAAATAAGTTAATAAAGATATATAACCGAGATGGGCGATATGGATTTTGTGATCCATATGAGTTTGACTCTGTGGTGGCATTGGTTAATTTCTACAAAAAATACTCATTGGCACATTGCAATAGCAGCCTGGATATAAAGCTAGTGTACCCGTTGTCCAGACTGATAGAGAATGAAGGAGGCGAACACCACAGTGATGATACACTAGAAACAAAATACAAAGACATCCATAAAAAATATGTAATCAGAGTTCAAAACTATCAAGAGCGGTTTCTTCAATACACACAGCTGACGGAAGAGGTGAATCTGAAACGTCAGGGGCTTGATGGGTTCAAAAAAACTGTCGAAGTCTGTGTAGACCATTTAAAACTACAGGAGAAAATGCAGTCCGAAGCGCAGCCTCATGAGAAAATTCTTCTTTTGGAGAACAACAGACAGCTGATAGCCAAAGTGCAGAATTTAAAACAGGCGCAGGGTGAACTGAATGATATCTTACGCAACACTCTCGAGGCAAAACTGCTGCTTGAAAGAGAAGTTGCTAAACTAAAATCTGAGGTTTTGGAGCTTTACAATGTGAAAGGCCAATGCAAAATGTAAGTACACCATTTCTTATGCTGTATAGAAAAATATGTTTCTTTTATACCTGATGCAGATGGCTCACCTGATGTTAAGTGGTAACCATGACATAGGTCACAAAATTCACAAAATTCTTTGTTACATATAGATGTAACAAAGAATTTTGTCATGCATGATATGATGCACTGCCCATGTGCCTGTAATTTTACCGGTAACCACACACTTGGTGATTTGGTGACACAACATGATTGGTGAATCATAGCTCTAAACTGGTAGATTTAATGAACTTGTGATTTTCATAATAAAGCTTCCAAACCACTGGGTTAGTGTGAAATTCATGTGTTGCAATTTACTAAATTACCTACTAAAAATACTTTGGAAATATGTCTTCCCTCCCCATTAGTAATTTGATGTGCGTTTTTTCCCTAATGTTTATTTTATGCATGAATTGACAATAACTATTGTAGCTAATTAATTGTAATATTTAATGGTGAAATAAAAATTATTGAGCCTGCAATATCAGAAGAAAAATCTTGATACAAAAAAACACATAGGAAATACATACATACAGTATAATGATATGCATATTCAACCTGACAGTGTTATAATAGCAATTCTTTTGTTATTAACCGACTTTCATAATAAGGTTCATAATTAGGTACCTATGTTCGTTAGCTACGTTTTTTTTGATCTTGCAAAATTTCAATTTTCACATAGTTACTTACTATGCCAGTCTGCAGTGTGCTTTTAAACATGGGCTTGACCTGTCACTGGTTTACCAACTACTGTAAAGTGTGATATGTGCTAAATACAATGTTTTGACATTCCTCTGACTACCTCTCATAGGCATTCTCGAAGAACTATAAGTTCTAATGGATCTGCATATTTATTGTACCTATCAAGTCATTATGCTGTTTTTTTACTATTGGTGGTTCTGTGTGAAAGTTGGTGGTTCTCTTTCCTTACATTCTTTTCTTTAGCCTAGCTAGATAATGCTGTGTAAAAATTAAATGTCTGGTCAACATTATTTTTTTTTTTATTGCAGGTGGTTGCAAGGCAGAGGGAAGTCCGACGAATACCTCCAGGCCCTGGAAGATGACAGCATCCACAAACTCAAAGAGCTGTATGCACACAGAGAATCCATAACATGGAAAGTGAATTGCACAAGAGAAAAAGCTGAGAAAATGCTAGCAGGGAAGCCAGATGGTGCTTTCCTGATCCGGCCTAATTCTACAGGACAACTGGCCTTGTCCATTCTTTGCAATAACTTGGTTTACCACTGCCTTATTTTCCAGACTGAAAGAGGATATGGGTTTGCGGAACCTTACAATGTTCATGAGTAAGTTATATTTAAATATATATACATAAATAAAATAAATAAATAATGCTGGACAATCCACACAGCACCATCTAGCCCCATAGTAAGCTACTCAAAGCTTGTGTTATGGGTACTAGATGACTGATATATTTAATACATTATATACTTACATAGATAGATTTTTTTTATTATATACATAGAAAACACCCAGACCAACGGAACAAATTTCTGCAGATCGTACACAAATTTGTTCCGAGGCGGGAATCGAACCCGCAACCTCTAGCGTCGCAGGCGGACTCTCGCCCGCTGCGCCACAGAGGTCGTCACATATAGGAGCCAGGTATTATTTGAGGATGTCTAATGCTGCCTGTTCACTGACTCGGAGTGAGGCTGCGGAGCGGAGAAACGGGAGAAATATCCTACTAAGTACTATTATGGATGAATGTTTGTTTCTTACTCAATAACGCCAGAACGGCTGAACGAATCTTGATGAAATTTGGCATTGAGAATAAAAAATACTTTTTATCTCGTGGGAATAACGGGTTTAAAAACTACGCGGGTGAAACCACGGGGAGCTGCTAATAACCAATAATCCCTGTCCACTGCAGCTGAGTCAAGATCTTATGCAATCCTATTGGTTAATATTTGTCCGTTTCTTTCCTCCGTTTCAATGAACAGGCAGCCTAAGGGGGTAGTCGGATGGACCAATTTACGTCAACATTTTAAATTTGGAAACAGACCCACTTTTTTTTATTTATTTACTAGCGACCCGCCCGCGCGCCCCTGCTTCGCACGGGTGCACATATCATGCGTGTATTATACATATAAACCTTCCTCTTGAATCACTCTATCTATTAAAAAAACTGCATCAAAATCCGTTGCGTAGTTTTAAAGATTTAAGCATACAAGGAGACATAGGGATATAGGGACAGAGAAAGCGACTTTGTTATAAATACTATGTAGTGATTTATTGATTATTAACTTTAATTTAGCACTAACTTAACTTTTGTTAGCACTGGCATTCTTTTATCATATGAATTAATATATACCTAGTATACTGGCTTGCTATCATAGCTTGAAAAACTAACCTCGAGTATCCCGGGCTAAGTGTTAAGTGTTTAGTGTTAAGTGTAATAAGTCCAATACCTACTTATCAATTTATTTAAATTCCAGAACCTTAAACGAGCTTGTTCTACACTATGCCGTGACTTCGCTTGAGGAGCACAATGAGCAGCTGAGAACTACACTGAAATACCCTGTAAACGCACACCTCATCAAGAAACCGTAGAAAAGGGGTTCACACCTCCCGGGAATCAATGCAAAATGAGGCAGGAGTCAGGAACATTGCCATGAGAATGTTGGGCGCTTCGTCTCTTTAACATCAGCAGCTAATGGTCTGTAGAATTCAGACAATACCAGTGATAGTGGTATTCTGCTTACCAGTCGGTTAGAGTTGAAGTAGGTATGTACGAAACAAAATGATTTTAGTTATAAAATCAAGTGATTTTCTTTAGTTTATTTTTACTATGAACCATGTCTTGCATCCATTCGGTCCAGTCATGCTCATCTTGACAAACGGTTTCCATCCCTGCTATAATAAATATCTCCATACTTACATAGTAATGTATATAAACATTGCTTAAAATTATCTGTCACTGTATTACCTATGGATAATGTAAAACACTGACAGAAAATTCAGTGGTTTTTACAGATTTTTAAAAGTCATTTTAAGTCAATAAAATTTTTTCCATTTCATTGTTCGCATGATACCTATGATAGCGCTAAGCTCGTACGGAAAAGGCGTTGACCTTATCGATATTTGTCTATCGTAGATAATTCTATTTCACTAGCGTATGAGTGCAACACAAAGGATGAACGTTTGTCTTAAAAAAAACAGATAATGGTGTCTATCTATTCTATTACTATCCTAATGTCACTTAATTTGATGACGCTAAAACTGTAGCCGTCATTGTTGCTTCAGTTTATAAGGCCGGTGCCAGATATGTATGAACTTAAGTGATCACTGAGCCGCACGCTTAGTGGGGTACGAGACAGTGGAGAGTTTTTCTCGTGCCTCAATAAGTGTGCGGCTCAGTGATCACTTAAGTTAATACATATTTGGCACCGGGGTAAGAAAAAGACGCTTAATCGTGCTGCAAATTAAGTTATCTTAGGATAATTTAAGAATAATATTGACACCTTTGTGTAATATTATCTGTATCATTCAAAGATTTATTACAAAAAACAATTTATATTCTTCAAATCATTTTAAGTACTTAACTCACAAATCATGAACATTCTAGAACATGACGTCATTTTTATACATTACAAAGAAGCTGTTTGAAAGAAAGAAAAGAAAGAAAGAAAACATATTTATTTCGTCCCACAAACACAGTGTTTCGTAATAATAACAATAAAAACATAAAAATACCTACTTGATATTTCTTAGAATTATATCTGTAGCCGAAAACGGCTAGGTAGATTATTATTATTATTATTGATCTTGATATTACTATAAAGACCCCATGTAGCGTTAGATTCGATATTATTGCATGTGTCCTAACTCAATGGATACCTATCGCAAAGTATCAACTATACACATTTACGGAGAGCCTAAACTGTCTAGATATAAACTAGTTCTACCAAAACGATTCTTTTTTTAAGTCTGCCACGAAAGTCGGTTGTGTTTTATCATTTAAATTTGGAACCACACAACTTCTTATGAAGAGCTTATTAAAACGATGTAAAACTCTGACCATTTTTGTATTACTTATAAATTTGAAAATAAGTGGTTTCAACAGTAGTAAGCTGTAAGGAGCTTTTTATATTTTAAGATAAGTGTAACTTAGATCTTCCTTAGAAGCTTGGTGTTATGGTAATAAGAGGCCTTTACGGATTGGTTCTGCTATAGTTGGAGACTCAATCACTGTCAAACTTCAACCATTACTAAATATAATTATATATTAACACTATCTACCCTTGGTAATTTTTTTTGAGAGATTAGTGTCCAACTAAAACAGATAAACGGCTGATTCGGATATGGAGACTGTTGAGATCGAGATAATAGGTATTTTAGAATGTATAATGTTTGTCGCGTCGTAGTGTAGGTATTGGAGTCTGCTTTTTATGTGTAAATAGGTTCATAACCGATTGCATAATACTTACATGTCATAATAACTAGATGACTTTTTAGAACCCGGTTTCTGAATCCTATGAATATTAGTACCTATGGGGGTAGACAAGAACTAAGTTGTTTGCAACCACGACAGCGGAAAGATTTTAGATTTTTTTGTTTATGTGAAATTAATAAGATACCGCTTTATAGAAATAGAAGAATCTATTGTGTCTCATAAGAGCTATAACAAAAGGTCCTCTATCTTTTAAATATGGAAACCGGGTATTAGTCGTTCTAACTTATAATAATCTACTAACAGAGGTCAACATTTGGAAGGGTGGCCAGCAGGCTGATCGCGTAACTTTTGTTACATTCAAAATCCGGTTGCATATGTCAATTTTGGCAGATTCGCGATGGAAAAACTGCCAAAATTGACATATGTAACCGGATTTTGAATGCAACAAAAGTTACGTGATCAAGGGGCAGATCACCAGAGGACCGAGCGCTTCCGTGGCTATAACATTAATTAAGCCATGACATATTATAAGGGCAGTTCCAGATCTGTGGCCCAATTACGCTAATATCTGGCTATCGAGATGGCTTTCAGTTTGACATTTGATTCCCATCCATCTAAGGAATTTAGATACTAGATCCATCCATATGTTGCTATTACACTATGGGAATCAAATGCTCTCGTCAGAGAGTATTTTAATCCTTGATCAAATGTCAAACTGAAAGCCATCTCGATAGCCAGACATTAGTGTAATCGGGCCGCTGGCCCCAGTTCAATCTGAACGAAATTTTTATATTTTGTACATCACCATGAATATATATTGTACATAATTAACCTATTCGATCAGAATGACCTGAAAAGCAATATTCTTTCTCTGTCCTATGCAGGCTCTATACAATGAGGTATCTTAGAGATATGAACATGATGATAATGTATTTATGTGATAGTAATTATATTCAAGTATATTTCGTGCGTAATGTTACGGTTTTTGTATATAACATGCAACCCAAATGTTTGTGTGCGTTGCAAAAGTGATCTGCGTGTGAATGGTAATAATCGCATGTATAACTTCGGAGAATGTTAGTTGATATTTTTACTAAAACTTGAAGATCGTTTTAAATTGAAAAGCTTGTACATAACACTATCGATTATTGATGACTTTCCGTGCGCTGTCTGGTTATCGAAGTCACTGACAGCGCATAAAGGACATACGCTAGATATATTTCGATTAGTCTCTAACTAACACCTTTGGTATCGTCGAGGAGCATAACTGGGTTATTGTAAGCGACAAATATGTCGTCCGCGCAGAATGCATTACATTTCGTTGTCTTTCAGACAACTTGTTGGCTGTACCAGACATGTAAGTCATTTTAAATTGAACTACTTCATGCTTTAGCAAAAATAACAAATAACATGCTAGAAGTGTATTAGTTTTAGTACGTTAAAGTACTGTTTTTAATGTTATTTTGTAAATTAACGGCACAGCGTCAATTATTGTGTAAGATTATTTTGTTTATAATTTACTTCTCTGAATCCACTTACTACATCGGTCTAACAAAACCTGATAGAAAACAGGAATCTATCACGAGCGACACCCTGTATTTCAATTAACTACATGTTGAGCTGTATCTAACAAACTATTTTAGTTTATTGTAAACATCCACCGAAATAAGTTAATAAACCCAGTACATGTGTAGTCATCTCGGAGATTGATTATATATTTTCATGAGAGCATCATTTCTGAAAAATCTATATTTTCAAAGCTGCAATATATTTAAAAAGAGTAGGTAGGTACCTGGATTATTGTAATAAACACTATGCATCTACCTACTTACATATTATAATTAATTTTGTATAACTTGTTAATATCTCAAAATCACCGCCTAACTATTATAGACCTATATTATACCCATTGAATTCGTTTTACCTAAAACCTTAAAAGAAGAGGTAGGTACTGACATAAGATAAATAAGCGACTTTATAAGCAAATAAGGTATATTGACCGACAAAAAAAATTTCGTTCTGCGCAGTTTGTTTGTCCGAATTTTGTTGTCCAGCTGGTGTTGAATGAATTAAGATTCGATAAGCGTCCCTTCCTACGAATAAATAATTGTTTATTCGTAGCTCTCGTCTGAGAGTATTAAATTCCTTGATCAAAATGACAAACTGAAAGCTATCTCGATAGCCAGACATTAGCGTTATCGGGCCGCAGATCGGAGCGCTTATCAATTTTCATACAAACCAGCAAAAAACGAAATAACCGACTACGAAAACCGAAAAAACATAGCAGCGAAGCAACGAGATAGTATTGAGTTATACTTACTTGTGTTATTATTTGTGCTGTAGGTACAGCACAAGTTGCTGTTTGGTTAGCTGTTTTTTCCAGTAGTTTCTGTATGGTCATGGAGACACGATAAGCATGATTTTAAATGCAACGATTTTATAACACCCACTCACTAGGGGACTAGTGAGTGGGTGTTTTAAAATCGTTGCATTCAAAAACGGAATTGCTCGGCAGAATACCAGTAAAACTCTAACAGTAACTTTCATCAGTAAACTTTGGTCTGTCGCTTACAATATTGATGTGAACCTACAAAATAAGCTTTGAAATATTATTATTCAACAATCATCGATCGATGTAAAGTTAGTTACGGCCTTTATTTCGTGATAATGTGGCGCTGCAGTTAATAAGTTGAATCTTTTAACTTAGGTACCTACTTTACCTACATTTAAATATTTTAGTAGGTAGGTACATATAGAGCACTATTTCTATTAATATATCTATTTATTAATTTAAATCCTTTAAAAGTGTAAATACCTATTGTATAAGTGAGACGTAAAGTTATTTTTGTACTATTCATTAGCATTGTGAAGAATTATGAGCAAACGCGAAACGATTTTGCTTTTTAAAGTATAATATTTTATAAGTACGTTTATGTAATCATTAAAAATGATCTCAAGAATGAATTATACCTACCTACCTTAAGCCTAACAGTTGTTTTTCTATGATTCTCAGGAACTTTTGATATTATAAAAAATGGTCAAAAATAAGCCAAACATATTGCATCTTATATAGATATACAAAACGCCATTTTTTAAAACCAGTATAATGTAAAACATCGTAAGTGTAGAATGTTTTAAAGTGTTAATAAACAAATCAAAGAAATTTATTAAATTGGTTTTGTATTATTGCATGTACCTATTGAACCTATCAACCTACGGATTGACATCACAGAACCCTAGGCCCCGCGACCTCTGCAGGTCGTGGAGCCTAGGTCCTAGATCGAGCGGAGCGAACGGTTGATCCGATCATGAAATATGGTAAGCCGATAGCCTGTCCTTGTGAAATTTACTGGTAAGTTACCGTAAGGCGTTATCCGAGTTAAATCGGATAACGCCGATAACGGTATATTATGATATGGGGTATGGGATACAAAAATTAAAAAGTTAAGGGCTCGGCGACAGCGGCTCGCAGTTTCGAGGTGCGATTGGCTATTATTTCATTTCGAGGAGGTTGTTTGAAAGAATAACTATCCAGTGACACGCATAAATACTGTTCGAACACAAATAACATAAGATGCGAACTAATGCGAAATATAATAGAGAACAAGACCGCATGCGAGTGAGTGACAGTTAGTTTGTATGGAAGGTATCGTGAAAAGACTCGCCAAATCGATCTGCCGGGCACCATTCATAATTTTTTCTCCTCTTTTTTGCCAAGCTGTAACTTTGTTCTGCAGTTATCATATGGCGTCATAAGCTTGTCCTGAGAACTATTTAGAAGCATTGGTGGGTGAACTACCTAATCTCAAGTAAAACGATATATAAAAATGTTTTAAAACGTCAATTTATTGATCAAAATCAATACACAGCTTGTTACATAAAAATCGAAATACTTAGGAATGATAAATCTTACGACGATACGGTGGAAAGCAAGTAATTCACACACTAGTCAGTTTATGAGAATACGGAGTTGAAAATGGTGAATAAATCTAATTCGACTTCTTGGAATCCTTCGATGGTGAGCGGGACCTCGAGCGCGACACGGAGCGCGGCTTGGCGGACCGGCTGCGGGAGCGACTGCGGGAACGGCTGCGGGAGCCCGAGCGCGCCGAGCGGGACCGAGTGCGGCGGCGGGATCGCGAACGGCTGAAACACACAACAACTCACATTACTCTAACTATCCATGTAAGCACTGCTCCTGGCAATAATGCTTACATAACTCTGATGATTGATCATTGAAAGTTCTGACTATTGTGCTCGTCCCCAAATTATGGCTCCTAGATGACTCCTCTTGAAGTATCTGTTGTACAGCTGGATGGCTTCGGTTTGCTGGATCATGAATTTTGTTGAGTTGATGTTAAGACTACTCTAGGTACTACCTCTATTGGATTGTTCTTCGTCGTCTCAACACAATTATTGAAATAAGGTTTGTAACTCACTGGGTGCACGCAGTGATTACAATAGATGTGCGTGTCGAGGCGCGCCGCGAGGAACGAACATTAGTCTCAATGAAGTTCTCGAGTAGTTAGGCACGTAGGCTGTAGCTACGTGATGCACCGATGTGGCAGACTCTATTGGAGTACACGCCGTGAAGTGAAAACTACGAAGCGCAGAGTATAAGAAGTGCAGACACTGACGAATTGGCTCTCGGCGCACAGGCCAATGATAACCTATAACATAGTTATCATTGGTTTACGAGTCCAAAATGATGGGATGGAATCTTTTGTACAAAACAGCATGTTATAAATGATGAACAAATAAAGGTATGGTAGGTAACTTTTAGAAAAAGTTTTCAGACTTCTTCAATGTTTATATGAGATTCCACTCCATGGAACAGAGTCCAAGAGAGGCATCGGTTTAAAAACATCACCTGCGGCGGCGGCGCCGAGAGCAGTCACGGGCATAGTGTCCTCTGTCTCCACAGTCGTAGCACCGGTCGTCGTATGGTCTGGGCGGCAAGCGTGAGCGAGGGGGAGGACCCCTGCCTCCGTATCCTCTACTTCCGTTTGACATTTCTACACGGGCACGTCTTCCACATATTGTCCTTCCATCTAGGCCACGAATCTGTGAGCATAAGTTTGAATCAGATTAAGATGTGAATGCATCTGTATTGGTGGCAGTAGTAGTGTTCGTAGTTCAAGCATAGGACTAACCATGATCTGATCAAATTCCCTAAATCTTCATGAGTACAATAGTAACAGAATTCTAACCTAGACTTGTTGTGGGTAGGTTGTTCTAAACTGGCGCAAGTATCTACTTATCGTGAAATGTTAAAAATAACAACTTACAGCATCTTCAGCATCACGAGGATCTTCAAATTCAACAAAAGCAAAGCCGGGTGGGTTTCTAGCTACCCAAACATTTCTCAACGGTCCATAGTATGAAAAGGCATCTTCGAGCTCGGGCTTACTAGCATTACTGCCCAGATCACCTACATATACTTTACAATCACCATATCTGGACATTGTGTCTGAAAATAAGAATTTACAATTTTCAAATTCATGTACACCTAACCACACACTGCGTCACAGCATAGCAGCGTCACACACAAAGTAGCAGTAAAGAAAATTTGGACTAATACAGCACAATCACACCAAAAGATATTTCTATCTGATGGAACATTTATAGTTCATTTATATGCACAGATGGAACTTGTACAGTTTATTAGAATTCCATAAAATGTCTTGCCTTTCATTTCGTTCCGAGTCCAGTTGAAGAATCAAAATGGCCGCTGCGCGTGTTGCGTTCAGTGTTGCCAATGAAAATTTTTATCATGAAGTGAAAATTGTGAAAAAGCCATGTTTCTAAGGAAATTGATCAAAGGCCCACCTTTGATCAATTTCCTTAGAAACATGGCTAGCAACATGGTAGCACTGCTTAAAAAAAAGGAAAAAGTTTTAATTTACGTTTTTAACATTAAAAACCTTAGAACAGTGACATGGATAATGTTTGCAAATTTTCTCCATTTGTTTGAAAAAATTATGCAAACCTCTCCAATTTTTAATTTTTGGTAAGTACATTTAGGGTTAGGTAATAATAATAATAATCATTTATTTACTCTCAAAAAACACGGTAAACTTAAAACTAGCAAACAATTCTAGTAGGTAGGTAGTTTGAACAAGATCTAGTGCGTTCATCGGTTGTCTTGTAATCCTAATATAATAAGTTAACATGTTTTGCGAGAGCCTGGTGCCTGAAATAGGCTAATGAAACCTGTGCTACAGGACACCAGGGCCTCACTCCGTTGACAACTTATATAATAATATATATTTCCTCTGAGAATCTGGAGCTAAGAAATGTAAAATACCTACCTATAATAGGTATTATAATGAGTGCATTTATGTGTGTGCGTATGTGCATGTGTGTGTGTGTGTGCAGCGAGTGAGAGAGAGAGAAAGGTTGTGTGCACGTGTGAATTTGAGGGTTCTCCTGATAACAAAAGTCTCTTGAGAGACAGGGCTAGACAGGAGAACCAGTGTAAAAGTGTGCTTGAGAGTTGTGTGAGTGTGAGTATATGACGTGTGTGAGCATATTGTGATGTAATTTGAGACAAGGCTATTCTGCATTTTTTTTTATTTATGTTTACAGTGTTTTCTACACTTAATGAAATCACAATTCCCGCTCGTATTATAAAAACTTTATCCTGTCATTTATTTTATTTTGTGGGGATTAAAATCTCCTCAGTTTCCTTGTAGGTCAGAGTTTTCAACCATTCACTGACAATTTTTTTACATTTAATTTTTGTTAAAGGGTAGCTAGTTGTTGTAGCTAGTTTAGGTGGTTGGTGGGTTGTCTGCAATCATATTTACTGTTGTTAGGTACTTTTCGATATTATAGTGCCGTTCCTCTCGCATTCCCTCCTGTCAAACAATATATGGGTGAATGGGACGGCACTATGGTCAAATTTCATGCATCGGAGTAACTCTCCGTACAAAACAACCCGTGAATTAATGAATTACCGTAGAATTTGCAAAAAAGCCGTAGATTCTGCTACGGCCACAAGGATGCGGCCGTAGGCCGTAGATTTTGTGATTCTTTGGCCTGAAAGCCGTAGAACACGGCATTTGCCGTAGCATTGGCAACACTGGTTGCGTTGCTTGTTCTACCGCGCCGCGGCCCGTGCCGGCATCAAAGGGAATGTAAAACTGCGGCCGGCATCGCGGCAGATCGATATGATTGATCTCTTGTTTGCTTGTTTGTTTGCTACTTTAATTTGCAGGCGTGCACCAATGTGTAGCTGTTTCCGGTGAAACGGGGAAAAAAGTATACAATAAAGGGATGGGATGGGGTGGTATGTGGATTAAATTTTTAGTACCAAGAGGGGCCTCTGCCCTACAGCACAGATAGAAAACCTGTTTGTTGGCAAGTGTGTGGCTTGATTCACCGGTTTTATTTTTACATCTTTATAAATAGTACTATGGCAACATTGAATAAAAAAGATATAGCAATGCAGCAGCGGACCAGCGTTGCCAGATGCTCCGCTTTTCCGCTTTTACTCCGCCATTTCGGCAAGGAATCTGCCTTCTGCTTTTAACCTACGGCTAACGCGGATCCGCTTTTTTCGAATCACAAGAACAATCCCTTTTTTGGCAGTCCTTGTTTCTTACAAACAAAGACTTCTGTAGACCTGTGTAGCATTTTCCAAGGGATTCACTTGTGACTAAAAATCATCAAAATTGGTCTATCGATTAAAGTTAAAACAGACAAATAGAGAACCTTTTTTTTTGAAGTTGTTAAAATAGTACGTAATTTTGATCTCTCATTTTAATTTTTGTAAATAGTTTTAATTTAACTTGTGTAACGCATTTGACGCGGTCTGTAATGTTATAAGAGCACCGGTGGTCTAGTGGGAGTGACCCCGCCTTCCGATCGTAAGGTTGCAGGTTTGAATCTGGTCGTGCACCAATGGATTTTTCTATCGAAAAATTTATGTGCGCAATGCCAGTGCTCTTAAACGGTCTAAAACATCGTGAGGAAACCAGTTAGTATTCTAACACTTACTACTTCTTACTTACTTCTAGTACTTCGTTAAGCAGCAATTGCTGAGTCAGGGCCTTTTTGGCGTACAGTTATGTTTTCTTTTGTTTTTGGTACTGTTTCTTCTTTCGTTTTGTCTCTGTTTATAGCTGTAATTTTGTATGTATTTTCTTTCTTTCTTTCTTTTTTAACAGCGGCGATGGGCTTGCAACCTGTCACGTATGGAATACTAACTACTGCAAAATGTGGGTATGTGCCAAATGTAATGTTTGGGCGTACCTCTGACTACCCCCCTTAGACATCCTCAAAGAATCTTGAATTAGTGCCTACTTGGTACTTGGAGATCTGAAGGGATATCTACCGTGCCTGGGGATCAAAGTCGTGAAGCTGTTTCAGTTGTAATGTATAAATTTATTTTTAAGAAATAAGAAATAGCGCGTTTTTGAAGCACAGCTACCGCTTTTTTAATTGGCTCATCTGGCAACACTGCAGCGGACTAACGTCGTTGCGACTTGAGTTGAGATGAGACTTTTTATTCCGTTCCGTCATGCAATAATAATTCTTGTCATTCATGAATTCGTCGCTAGAAATTAATTTAGATGGTGTCGTCTATGTGAATATTAGTTGAAATATAGTTAAAAAGATGTGTTAGTATTTCATTTCGTCTAGCTCATGTACGTAGTTTATGAAATAGTTGTGTGACAAGTAAAGTTCGGTAATGGTGGCCATGTCATGAAAATCCCCACAGCCATGGATGATAGCTCCGTATCTCATCACAACGGAGGGCAAGTGGGATCTCAAATCGGAGTCAGTGTAAATAACAAACAAAATGACGAACCTAGCCAAAGTGTCCAGTATTCGATACCGGGCATCCTACATTTCATCCAACACGAATGGGCGAGATTCGAGTTGGAGAGATCACAATGGGAGGTGGACAGAGCCGAGTTTGAGGTGATTTTTTGTTTTTCACTAAGAATAGTCTATCTCAATGTAACTTTTACGAATGTAGCTGTATTTCTCTAGCCTGAATACTACTCAAAGCTGATGAAATTGCTGTATGTTATTCATATATTATGCTCTGGCTAGAAAATGTAACTGGAACTTGATCAAGATATTTCATGAAAGAACAGCTGGCTGCATTGCTTTATCTAGTCACTAATTATCATATGGGTAGAAGTCATTCACATTAATTGTAGGTACCTATAAAATAATACTATCCAGGGTCCAGGAAACAATACCTAGAAATAATATCAGTGGTGTTGGTAATCTTCCATGTTTTCTGTTGTACCTACCTCTATTTTAGTTTATCACATCATATTTATTTAAGTACCTTCACTGGGAATTTATGTAATTTGTTAGATGAATGTCTACAGGTAGGTACCTAGCCAATTTCTTTTCAAAATATTGAGATAAATTACTCCAAAGCACTCTGCTTGAAGCTAATTCCATACTACACTAGGCTCAAAGCCTCTAATGTCCCCATGATCTGAAATCTGGGAGTAAAATGTATAATTAGGTACCTATTTATTTGTTAATTACACATTAGATTACCATATACCTAGTACACTGTTTTACTTCATATAATGCTAAACTTTCTGCCAAGGTGTGATTTTGCATAATATTGCAGGCCAAATTATTAACTGCAAATTGCAGTCATCGAGATGTTAGTTAACATTTGTTTTAGAGCAAATTTTATTCAAATTCAAAATATGTTTATTGAATAAAATCACAAGGATCATCTTAAACTTGTACAATAAATAGTGTGATAAATGTCTGTTAATATTTATTATTCTAATTGTTCAACTTACTAGTTATCTATAAAATAAAGGGTAGATCCAAATTACTTACCGAAAAAAAAGCTTCTAAAATGTACATAAAACTATCTACACCTAATAATTGGGATGGAATTTCGTCTGGGTCTATTAAAACAGTGTTTCTAATAAATTTTAACTGTGTACACTATGATGATGATCAAATAAATAAGTGTAGAAACTGGGGCCTATTTGTCTAACTCACTGGTAATCATAATCGGCACAGATGAGGGCATTATGTAGTATCGTAATGGCACAGATGAAATTAATATGTAGTACAGAAAGTTTGACACTTGAAACCCAGAATATCACCATGGTAATGGGCTTCAAGTTAGAAAATAAGGCCCCAGGTTAAGTATCAGACATAATTCTTATGCTTTGTTTGCAATACCCAGGCATAGAATAAACATTAATGTTCACATGGCAGAGATAGATCCTTTCTATTCTTTACATAAAAAAAAAAAGAAAATCACTTTAATATTTAGTAGAGCTTAGTTCGCATAGTCCATAATATTCAATGTTCATAGAAACCAACCCCAATGCTTAAAATAGCTTGACCCAGTGTGCCTTTTTTATAACACACCTTGGTACAGAACGAATATTGTTTAACTCTTTCAAATAAATTATCTTATAGGTACCTAATTAGACAAGGGTTTTGATTCTGTTGTTGAAACTAAGCTAAAACTTGTACTTAAGGGTCTGGTGACAGTGGCTCGCAATTTCGAGGTGCAATTGGCTATTATTTCATTTTATTTCATTTCGGGGAGGTTGTTTGAAAGAATAACTCTAAAGAAACATGCATAAATACTGTTCGAACACAAATAATACAATAATATAAGGGAAATGTGCTTGAGTCAGAAATCTTTTTGGTATTAGGTAAACGTAAGACCAAACATACTAATACCAAAATGATTTCTGATTCGGGCATGTTTCCCTTATATTATTGTATTATTTGTGTTCAAACAGTATTTATGCATGTTTCTTTAGAGTTATTCTTTCAAACAACCTCCCCGAAATGAAATAAAATGAAATAATAGCCAATCGCACCTCGAAATTGCGAGCCGCTGTAACCGGAGCCTTAATATTTGATGTGTATAATAAGTAGAAAAATAACCATTTCCTCCTCACGCATAATGAACCACCTTAGAGTCTAAATGCGGACACAGGAGTCCAAATCAAGTATCAATAACCATTTCCAAAATGTGAGAGCTGAGCTAAATTTTATGACTACCACTACCACTGGGCCGACTGCCTGTCACTGGGAATTTATTTGATATAATATTTACTTTGGGAACAAATACCTACTTAGGTCAATTAAGTAATAACAACACCTAGAAAACAGAATGTCTATAAGAATAACATACTGAAATATTGGTTTTGGGTGGGAATTGAAATCCTCCTCGGCTTACATGGACAGTTAACTTGCACGAGCACAAACCTTGGTGGTTTTTCGTTCCAATTGTTTACAAAATGTATGTGTATGATAAAAAAAAAGCATTAAAAAAAATGCTGGACAATCCACACAGCACCATCTAGCCCCAAAGTAAACTAATCAAAGCTTGTGTTATGGGTACTAGATGACAGATATATTTAATGCATTATATACTTACATAGATCGATATTTTTTATTATACATAATCACCCAGACCAACGGAACCAATTTCTGCAGATCATACACAAATTTGTTCCGAGGCGGGAATCGAACCCGCAACCTCTTGCGTCGCAGGCGGACTCTCGCCCGCTGCGCCATTGAGGTCGTCACCACCACCACCGTCGGTATACACCAGTGGTATGAATCAGTCAGTGGATATGTCCTAACCATTGATCTCTCTGTCCAGGCGCGGATCGCCTTCCTCCAAGGCGAGAGGAAGGGGCAAGAGAATCTGAAGAACGACCTCGTCAGACGGATCAAGATGCTAGAGTATGCTCTGAAGCAGGAGCGGGCTAAGTTCCACAAGCTCAAGTATGGAGTGGAGCTCCAACAGGGCGATGTGCGGCCGCCGCCGGACGAGCCGCCGTCGGAGCCGGACCCCGCGGAGCGCGCGCAGTGGAAGCAAGGCCGGCAGCTCATCAAGCAATACTTACAGGTAATCCATCATCCACCACATCCTACTATAATATTACAAATGCGAAAGTTTGTAAGTATGGATGGATGGATGGATGTTTGTTACTCTATAACTCCAGAACGGCTGAACGGATCTTGGTGAAAATTGGCACAGAGATATATTATAGTCTGGAATAACACATAGGCT
Source organism: Plemyria rubiginata (assembly GCA_963576535.1). Lineage (NCBI taxonomy): Eukaryota > Metazoa > Arthropoda > Insecta > Lepidoptera > Geometridae > Plemyria > Plemyria rubiginata. The sequence continues at coordinate 12,328,699 of OY754912.1, read as the reverse complement.
ACTTTTAATCCCGTGCGAATACCGGGATTTAAAACTACGCGGGTGAAACCGCAACCATAGGTCATCATCAAATATGTACCATACTTCACGCAAATAAATTATTTCATTTCATTCATCCATTCATGCTTACAAACTTTCGCATTTATAATATTAGTAGGATATGCAAGTCCTGTAGAATGTACACATTTACATTGTATAAACGAACGGCGCAATTCTATTAGCTGAATACTAATTAATATCTATTGTCTTTTTAATATTTTACAATGGGCTTACTATCTTCCAGCCTAAATTCAACATATTGATGAGTTTTGTAAGACCCTTGTTACGTTGCCAAGATCCGTGGTCTCTACATATAATTGACGTAATAGGGTAATAACGGTATATCTTCTGGCAAGTTCCCACCTGAATGCGGCATTTGTCTCCTAGTCCTCTAAAGTGGTCTAATTGAAAACATGTTTAGTACAAAACCACGTGTAAAACTCTACTCGTATGGCGTGAGTTTTTTATCATATATTTTAGGACCTTTGTAATGGCCGCTCGCTCTACGCTTCACGACACGAGATGGCTTTCAGATTGACATTTGATTCCTATCTATCCAAGGAATTTAGCATCCATCACAAGGATTTTAGGTACTAGATCCATCCATATGTTGCTACTAGCTGATCCCGCGGCTTTGCTCGCGCTCGTTTACTTTGAAAATCTCATACAAACTTTCATCCCCTATTTTATCCCCTTGGGGGTAGAATTGATCAAAATCCTTTCTTAGCGGATGCCTACGTCATAACATATACCTGCATGCCAAATTTCAGCCCGATCCGTCCAGTGGTTTGGGCTGTGCGTTGATAGATCACTATGTCAGTCAGTCAGTCACCTTTGAGTTATATATATTTAGATTACACTATGGGAATCAAATGCTCCCGTCAGAGAGTATTATATTCCTTGATGAAATGTCAAACTGAAAACCATCTCAATAGCCAGACATTAGCGTAATCGGGCCGCAGGTTGAACTTGACCGGGATTAGTTATTTTAACTATTGGTTCGCCCTGGACAGAGATCTCGTATTGTTCGCCTTGCCTTTATCTAATCATACCGATTTACTTAATTAAAACTGTAAGAAATAGGAGCACAGAATAAAGGGTAGAGGTTTCTGTGTCTGTGGGAGCACACTTTATATTTGCTCGTTTTAAGTTTAGGTATTCAAAAAAGTAATTCTAAAGTATTTACGTAGACTTGACTAAAGCTGGCCATAGTTCAAATATCAAATATATTTATTTATTTATTTGGGACAAAGTTGTTTTTTATATTCGTAGTAGATTAAATAAACATTTTTCTTTTATTCTTTACTAGTTGCGCCCCGCGGTTTCACCCGCGCAGATTTAAATCCCGGTATTCCCGCGGGATAAAAAGTAGCCTAATTATGTGTTATTCCAGACTATAACCAATCTCTCTGCCAAGTTTCATCCAGATCCGCTCAGCCGTTCCGGCGTGAAAGAGTAACATCCATCCATCCATCCATCCATCCATCCATACTTACAAACTTTCGCGTTTATAATATCAGTAGGATTAGTATTTATAAAAATTAAGGAAAAGTAAGAAGCGTCACATAATTAGTTATAGGTAGGTACACAAGTTTTATAGGTGAGTTTGATGTAGGATAATGGTGTCAGTCAATAGACAAAGTAATTTACTTGACATCTTCTCTTCTTTTTAGCGACCCCATCTTGGACAGAAAATCAAAAAAGATCTGTTCTGTAGGGTTGCGGACAGAATGCGTGGTACATTGTAACTCGACAAGTGTTGTATTGTTTGCAGGAGATAGGCTACACGGATACAATAATGGACGTGCGCTCGAACCGGGTTCGCGCGCTGCTCGGCCTCAACAACGAAGAGGCTGACAGCGCCAACTACCGCAACTACGAGAAGCAGCACGAGCGGTGCGACGCCGCTATGAACTACATGCCACGGAAATATGGATACGGTGAGCGTTTACTGCCTAGTCTTCTTCTAATTTAAGAGCAATGCTCATGTCGGCGTAATTGATGCATTTATTTATTTATTTACTAGCTGGTACCCGCGACTTCGTCTGCGTACTTTTCGCAATAAAAGGTAGCCTATGTCCTTTCTCAGGGTCTAAAGATTGTCTGTACCAAATTTCATCAAAATCGGTTGAAGAGGTTTAAGCGGGAAAGTGTAACAGACAGACAGACAGACAGAGTTACTTTCGCATTTATAATATTATTATATCTATCTATGTAATTATATAATATACTAAATATATCAGTTATCTAGTACCCATAACACAAGCTTTAGTAGCTTACTTTGGGGCTAGATAGTGCTGTGTGGATTGTCCAGCATTATTATTATTATTATTTTTTATTTTATTTATTATAGTTGGTAAATTTCATCAAAATCGGTTGAGAGGTTTAAGCGGGAAAGCGTAACAGACAGACAGACAGACAAACAGAGTTACTTTCGCATTTATAATATTAGTTGGGATTCAATACTTTATTGCACCAAAACAAAGTACAACAGGCGAGCTTAATGCTAGGCAGCATTTTCTACCAGCCAACCTTAACAGGTAGAATTTCTCACAGGTCACAACAGGTCGAATTAGCATTTCTCTCCAGGTGTTTCTTTTTACTACCTAATCTTCATCTATAAAAAAACTACACTAATATTTCATAGAGGAAAGATTTGATTGTGTGTTTGTGGTGAATAGGCTGGAACGATTATAATAATTCCTTCCACCGTTGGGAAGCTACACTATCCCCGGTGAACATAGGCTATATTTACTTATTGTATTTTCATAAAAATAGGAATCCTTACTAAAACTCCATAAAATGTCCTAAAAATTCCTTACAAAAAAAATTAATGACAAAAAAAACTTATTTGGTATTTTCATTACTGTTTCAAAATGTCAAGATATTATGTGTCCAAAGAAACACCGTATTTTCGTAAATAGGTTTATTGAGCTTTGTAGCAAAACACGTGAAAATATGAAATTCGTTTAGTTTGTTTGACCGGGACGTCGTTGAACGTTATTTATTTATTAGATTATTCACGCAGCTTCCGTTTGCAATGAATTAGCTCAGGTACATGTTACTTGGCGATGTAATAGATATGTACAACACACAGGTAAAGAGCAACGAAAGCCCGGCTCCGGCAGCGGCAACTATAACGAGGAAGGGCTCTCGGTGCAGGAAACGGCCGCCGTCTTTGCGAACTTCGAGTTCCTCACCAATCAGGAGATGGACATGGATGATATAGATGATCTGGACGCCAAGCAGCCGCATCATGCGCAAAGCAAGCAAGGTAAAGTCAGTTCGTGTATTTATTGAATAAATCACAATCATCCAACTATAATCACTACATAGTATAAAACCGCTTCGCTGAATCCCTATGTCCCCATGTCCCTATGTATGCTTAAATCTTTAAAACTATGCAACGGATTTTGATGGGGTTTTTTTAATAGATAGAGTGATTCAAGAGGAAGGTTTATATGTATAATACATGCATGATATGTGCACCCGTGCGAAGCAGGGGCGCGCGGGCGGGTCGCTAGTAATAATATTATAAACGGGAAAGTTTGTAAGTATGGGTGGATAGATGGATGCATATTTGTTACTCTTTCATGCCGTAAAGGCTGAACGGATCTGGATGAAGCTTGGCAGAGAGATAGATTATAGTCTAGAATAGCACATAGGTTACTTTTTATCCCGTGGGAGCACCGGGATTTAAATCTGCGCGGGTGAAACCGCGGGGCGCAACTAGTGTATCATAATAAGACAGCTTCAGTGTGGTGCCAATCAAATGTTTTTTATTCATTAATCTTCATTTTTATTTGATCTCTATTATTGAACACTAGCTGATCCCGCGGCGTTGCTCGCGCTCGTTTTGGAAATCAAACTTTCATCCCCTATTTTATCCCCTTGGGGGTAGAATTGATCAAAATCCTTTCTTAGCGAATGCCTTCGTCATAATATCTACCTGCATGCCAAATTTCAGCCCGATCCGTCCAGTGGTTTGGGCTGTGCGTTGATAGATCACTATGTCAGTCAGTCAGTCACCTTTGTGTTATATATATTTAGATTTGTATATGTTAGCAGGTGAGGAAGCTGACCACGAAGCCGAGGAGGTGCTCAACGAATTGAACCTCATCACAGAAATCGAATCCGACAGCGGCGGACAGGGCGATGAGTACCCAAGTGAGAATAATACTTTAATCCTCCTTCACTGTGTGGCAGCCAACAGTTATATCAGGAATTCACTCAATTACAAACATTTTTAAAATGTCACAAAAGTTATTCTCCGAGCGGGATTTGAACCAGCGACCTCGACATCGCTCGATATCGAGCAGGACTCTTGATAGTAATAGTCAAACCTGTCAGATGGAGCCACGGTCGCATAAGTACCGTAGTAACATGTCCAAGAGTTATTCGTCGAGTGTGATTAGTACTCCGGTGGCGCAGTTGGTAGCGCAGCCCCGTATCAAGGGGAAGGTCGCGGGTTCAAATCCCGCTCGGAGAATAACTTTTGTGACATTTTAAAAATCTGTGTGATTAAGTGTAGTAAACACTATAAATCTAATAAAAAAATCACTCAATTACACCAAAACCAGAGTAGTAGAGCTCTTTGTGAAAAGCTCGTCTGGGGATGTGTACTACCACCACGCCTTTTTCTACCGCCAAGCAGCAACACTGTGTTTCGGTTTGAAGAGTGTGGTCGCCGGTGTAATCACAGGCACATGAGGCTTAACATCTGTATGCCTCAAGTTGATGGACGCAGGGCAGTGCATCGTCGGGCCGTTCCCATCGTGCGTGACGTACGAGGCAATGGTTTGTGGTGGTGGTTACCACTTAACATCAGGCCATCTGCTTGTTCCATCGGCTGGTTGTATAAAAAAAACACATTTTTTTTACAATGTTAAGGTAAAACGTTTTATCGCTATCTCACCAGCATACAGCAGTGCAAGCACCGTTCTTATCGATCGCTTAATTGACATTTAGAATCATCAAAAATTCGTTAAAAATGTTTTCAATAATGGATAAAACCATTTTTAACGAATATTGACGACTAGTTGCGCCCCGCGGTTTCACCCGCGCAGATTTAAATCCCGGTATTCCCACGGGATAAAAAGTAGAGAAAGATACATCATAGTCTGGAACAACACGCCTGTGTTATTCCAGACTATAATATATCTCTGCCAAGTTTCATTCAGATCCGCTCAGCCGTTCCGGCGTGAAAGAGTAACAAACATCCATCCATCCATCCGTCCATCCTTACAAACTTTCACGTTTATAATATTAGTAGGATTCTAAATGTCAAATTAAGCGATCGTTAAGAGCGGTGCTTGCACTGCTGTTGGTGTAAAAGGAATGAACAGGTGGCGCATTGTGTTGTGCCTGCGTAGACGAAGCGGGCGGCGGCGGCGGCGGCGGCTGCGGCGGCGGCGAGGCGGACTCGGCGCCGCTGGCGCTGGGCGAGCTGGCGCAGCTCTCCGTCAGCAACGAGCCCGAGGCGTACGACGCGCCGCAGCCCGGCGGCACCAAGGACTCCTTCCGCAAGACGTGGAACGCAAAGTACACGCTGCGCTCGCACTTCGACGGGGTGCGTACACATACATACATATATAACTAGACCTAGATAACTAGTTGCGCCCCGCCGTTTCACCCGCGCATATTGAAGTTTAGTATTCCCACGCGATATATTTTCTCACAAAAAACACCTAACACCACAAACTGGACAGAACTAGCAGAAGATCGCGACCAATGGAAAAAGCTGGAGGAGGCCGTTACCCGAGAGGGGTCCTAATCAGTAGTATCTACCCTATCAATGTATAAAAAAGTGAAAATTTAAAAAGCATAATATGTACCAACTTATTATGGAATAAACAGGGGTTTTTTTTTATTATTATATATATTCCCACGCGATAAAATGTAGCCTATGTGCTATTCCAGACTATCTCTCTGCCAAGTTTCATCCAGATCCGTTCAGCTGTTCCAGCGTGAAAGAGTAACAAACATCCATCCATACCCACAAACTTTCGCGTTCATAATATTAGTAAAAACATATTGTTGGTATGTCGAAATAAATTAAATAAGAAACACCCAATTCCTCTTCTGTACTAAAGGTTGTACAATCTGGTGTTTGCAGGTGCGCGCGCTAGCGTTCCACCCGACCGAGGCGGCGCTGGTGACCGCCTCGGAGGACCACACGCTCAAGCTGTGGAACCTGCAGCGCACCGTGCCCGCCAAGAAGTCGGCCGGGCTGGACGTGGAGCCGCTGTACACCTTCCGCGCGCACGCGGCGCCCGTGCTCTGCCTCGCCATGGGCGCGCCGCGCTCCGAGGAGTGCTTCTCCGGCGGCGCGGACGGCACCATACGCGTCTGGAACCTGCCGCCGCCCACCGCTGACCCGTACGACCCGTATGATCCTACAGTGCAGGTAATGTTTGTTTCACTGACTTCTTTGAGTTCGAGTTTTTATAAAACTGAATATTTTTCAACTAACTCATGGTTAAGTGCAAAAAGTAGGTGCTTAGTGATGAGCAGTATGGCTGGTTTTAGAGTCACGCTGACTCAATCTCAATCAAAAGGTTCTCTTGCTACCCTGGATGTGTCTGTCCGTATTGTAACTCGCTAGATAAGGGATGCACAGACCACGGCCCGCGGGCCGCAGGCGGAAAAAAGATTGTAAGCACTATGCAGTGCCACGCTTCAAATTAATAAATTCTTTTTCAATTTTAATACATTATTATCAATTCTTTATTGTCTTTAAGGCTCCGGTGACAGCGACTCGCAATTTCGAAGTGCGATTGGCTATTATTTCATTTTATTTCATTTCGGGGAGGTTGTTTGAAAAAATAACTCTAAAGAAACACGCATAAATACTGTTCGAACACAAATAATACAATAATATAAGGGAAACATGCCCGAATCAGAAATCATTTTGGTATTAGTATGTTTGGTCTTACGTTTACCTAATACCAAAATGATTTCTGACTCAAGTACATTTCCCTTATATTATTGTATTATTTGTGTTCGAACAGTATTTATGCGTGTTTCTTTAGAGTTATTATTTCAAACAACCTCCCCGAAATGAAATAAAATGAAATAATAGCCAATCGCACCTCGAAATTGCGAGCCGCTGTCACCGGACTCTTAATTACCTATACTTCTGGCGGCCCGCCATCAGTTCATAATTTGCCCGAGTGGCCCCTAGTCTTAATAAGTCTGTGCATCCCCGCGCTAGATGATCCTTTGTGTGATATGTTGTGTGTTGTTTGTCAGGGCGGCGTGTTGCGCGAGCACACGGACGCGGTGTGGTCGCTGTCGGCGCTGCACGGGCGGCTGCTGTCGGCGAGCGCGGACGGCACGGCGCGCGTGTGGGCGCCGCGCGCGCCGCGCCCGCTGCTGGCGACGCTGCGCGCGCCGGACGCGGCGCTCACGCCGGCCGCCGCCGACTTCGCGGACGCGGCCGCGCGCGCCGCCGTCGTCTACACGGACGGCACGCTGCTGCTGTTCGACCTCGAGACGGAGCAGGTGCGTACCGCCCGCGCCGCCGGCCGCGCTGTCCGCGCTGTCACTGCGGGTAGTTGCTGACGGGTTTTTTTATTTTTTTTAAATAGTGTACTTTACTAAGGTACTCTACTTATATTACAATCTAGCTACAATAGCGGGCTAATGAGTAATTTTACAATGACCTAAATTTTTAGCTTAACTTAACGAAGAATGTGTCCATTAACACTTTTCTATTTAAGGGGAAGACACTTTGTTTTTGTGTTCTTTATATGTAGCACTTGTTTTTACACTACATTTTGCTGATAATCACACTACACTAACTCAAAAGGTTTTTGCCTTTTGAGTCTTCTCACTAGGTCTGTATTGTCGAGGAGCTGGATGGCTTCGACGTTAACATGGTGATGAAGTCTTATTTCGTGAGCTTCAGCGTATTTTTGTATGAATTTATCGACGAACTCTATGTTAAGGTCCCGATGGAGATCGTCATTTCTAATGTGCCAGGGTGCATTCACTACTCCTCTTAGCACTTTATTTTGGAATCGTTGGATTATTTGTATGTTGGTCTTTTTGGCACAGCCCCTGACGGGTGACGTGTTGCTTGTTGCAGGTGTCGCTGCGCGTGGCGTGCGAGAGCGCGGCGACGCGCGTGCGCGCGCACCCGACGCTGCCGCTGCTGGTGACGGCGCACGAGGACCGTCACATCCGGTTCTGGGACCTGGCGTCGGGCCGCTGCGCGCACGGCATGGTGGCGCACCTGGACGCCGTCACCGGGCTGGCGCTCGACCCCAACGGCCTGTTCCTGCTGTCCGGCTCGCACGACTGCTCCGTGCGCCTCTGGAACCTCGACTCCAAGACCTGCGTGCAGGAGATCACCGCGCACCGCAAGAAGTTCGACGAGAGCATCCTCGACGTCGCCTTCCATCCGCTGCGGCCGTACATCGCCTCCGCCGGAGCCGACGGCCTCGCCAAGGTGTTCGTCTGACTCTGAACACGCCATCTCAACTATGGACATTTGAAATCTATTATAATATATTTTTAGACTTCGGTACGTGGAATTACGTTTTTGTCGCGATGTTTTTCACCGATCGTACGATTCGCGGTGAGAATGTTGTTCGTCTATGCATCTGTAAGCGAGTCGTTTTAATAAAACGTCGTCCGATCTCGGCGATGTTTCCTTGGTACGTTTTGTATTTACATGTATGTACAGTTATAGTTATGCAGTTTTTGCTAATCTTTTGCAGAGAACGAATGGTGTTTCATTAGGTAGAATACTTATGAACTATGATTATTTAAATTGATTGGATTCTATAGTTGATATTTTTCACTTGGTTTGTATGTAATAGGTAATGTGCTCTCATGGTTATAATATATCTAATGCAAGTGAGGCGCGGTCGAACAAATATAATTTTGAGTAGAAAAGTATGTACTATATCGTGGATAACATAAGTAATGTATGTTCGTGCGAGTACTGCGTTGTAGAGTATATATTATAAAAAAAACATTACATTATCCTTTATTTTCCTCAAATTCATACTTATACACATAAATCCAAAAATTGATAGTAAAAAGCAACATAACCGAATTGCATGTTGTTTTTTTATGTAATCTGTTCTTTTATTCATCCCCTTCACCCAAAGGCAACCTCCGAAAACAAATAGTATTAAACATAGTTTTATCTAAACTGATTTTGAACTTTATTTCTCATTTTTAAAGAAAGTGGCATACTTTTATAACTTATCCCCCGTCTGGGAGTATTTATATACAGAGAAAGTAGAGTAGTTCTAGTAGACCAGACCTATGCCCAATATGCCCTTATGTACGATTTTGTATCTTAATCTATTAATAAAGGTACCTACAAGTAATATTTCCTGTTTGTGCATAATTTCTTTGTAGAGCCAATTTCTATAGTTTTCTTCATCTATTATTAAAGTCAATAGGCGACTTTAAACTTTGTTAGTCAATTTATTTTATAGAGCGATATATTATTAAAGCAGTGATATTATAAATTCACCATTATTAATGTTTTTTGTTGTAAAAATGGTTTTTTATCGATTGACAGTCGTTTCCATATTACAGCCATGTTAGTTATATTTATAGATGTCGCTGGATACAGCGATATTATAAACTAGATGCGCCCCGCGTTTCACCGGCGCAGTTTTAAATCCCGGTATTCCCATGGGATATAAAGTAGCCTAGGTGCTATTCCAGACTATAATCTATCTCTGTGGCAAATTTCATCCAGATCCGCTCAGCCGTTGGGCGTTACAGAGTAACAAACATTCAAGCTTTCTACCTACATCATTATTTCGCCAAGCGTGAGTTAAACTTATGCGCCGAGGGTTTTGTACGTAAATAACCGAATCCGTCCTAGAAGAAATAAAAAAATACTGGCTCTAATGCATACAATAGCACTAAATTATTAAACAATATTTAAACACTGGTATTTTGTCGTTTTCGGTTGTTTAAATAAAAAGTCAGGTCTAGAACCCCCGGGTCTTAAAAGCTCGATCAACACTAATCGGCAGTCAAGTCACTTGCTATCTTTATCTAATTTGATGTAAAATCTGAAATAGCACGTGACTTGACAGCCGATTAGCTTTGATCGAGCTTTCAGAAACCGGCGCGACGAACGACAATGAATACTATATCGCAAGTGTGTTTGTGCTACGCATGCTACGATGTTCGTAGCTTTGCTACGCGGTAGTTCACTATTTGTTATTAATCATCACAATAGCCCTTTTTGTATCAAAATAAATAAATAAAGATGGTCACCCACAACAGCGGAATGCTAACGTTGATAATAATTATAAATCATCGAAAAAATATTCCGACAGTAAAATAATCGAGGACTATTATTACTGGTATGAGGAATACAGGCCGATTAGCTTATTCGCAGTTTTGTATGTCAAAGTAGATAACATTGAACTTAGAACTTATTAAATTTAAGGAGATAGAGCAAATAATTTTGAACGATATACCTACTCAGTTAAATGCATGGATTGGACTCATACAATAGGCAACTACGTCATTCTTAACTCTTCATATGTTTTTTCAGGTAACTGAAATACTGAATACTAAATCACTAGAGGAGGTTCGTTTGTCACGGGTGGTTTAGTGGACAATCGCCCAATTTTCTCTGTTTATAAACATCTTTTTAAGTGACGATATCTTTGTCTAGCGACGGTTGAGTCGCGAACATCTATTTGAATATTTTATTTCCTGCTTCAAGATAATGATGGATCTGTAAGTGTTTTTTTTTATATTTTACACCCTACCTAGGTAGTAGGTATAGATACAATCTAAGTAATAGAGTATTGTAGGCACTATTATTTCAGTTAGCTTCACGCCTATGATTCCTAGGCAGGGTAGATATCCCCTCAGATGTCTTAGTTACAAGCACCATCTTTTTATTCATTAATCTATAAAAATTCTATTCTATCTCTTTCTATCTTTTCATTAATTAAGAGGAGGTCTGAGGTACGTCTAAATACGACCTACTACATTTTTTTATTTATTACCTACTAGCGATCCCGTGGTAGTTGGTAATCTAATATGGTTATGTTTGTCACCAGCATAGTTACTAAATTTCAACTTTGGACACCACTGGATTAGCGACTAGTGGGTTAGCTGGTGTGTTTGTGACCATATTTTTATTTACGCGGTGCTCCGCACTTTTGAGATGACTGTACCAGTTCCACCTTCGCTGTAATTAGGTAAACTAACGAAATATATCGATTACAGAATCATCGGTTTCATGGTCTACTGTGTGTACTGGGTGACGAAGGTGTTGTCGACGCTGCCGGATCCACCTCCTGATGAGGAGCCCACGACGCCGTACGATCCATTCCACTTCCAGCCCCCATTGCAGGGGTAACTTCCAGCCCCCATTGCAGGGGTAACTTGTTTCGAGACCAGATTACCTTCATTCTAAATTAATGGATAGGTTACATTAAGTATATAAAATACATTTTAGAGAAGTTGTTTATTCTTCTTCTTTCGAATCGATGATCAAAAATTTTTTCATTTTTATTACAGCCACTTTGACTTTGACCCGACCCACCTAGGAAATAAAGACAATATTAGCGGTACCTTATTACGAGTAGGTACGTATTAAGTATGGTGCTTTAGGTAACTACATTATTTATATTTTTTGTTAGGTAATTGATCATTAGACATGGTAAGTATGTTGATTAAGCATGGTAAGATTACTTCATTGTTTCAATGGTTTTTGGGTTATTATAGAGGAGGTATTAATTTACGGGAGCCTTAAATGACCCATTATTTGCCAGGCGTGTAGTAAATATCTAGGTAGGTTACCTACTCCGAGCACTTAAAGAAAAAAAAGAAAAAAGAATCCTGTGTTGTAAACCTAAACATAATTTTCCATTTATAGTAGAAATAGATTATAGATGTTACTAATAAGTGGTAATGCTTTTTTTTTTTTTTTTATACAACTAGCTGATGGAACAAGCAGATGGCCCACCTGATGTTAAGTGGTAACCATCACCTATAAACAAAACATTGCCCCGTAGGTCACGCACAATAGGAACGTGCCCTACGATGCACTGCCCTGCGTCCATCAACTTGAGGCATACAGATGTTAAGCCTCATGTGCCTGTAATTACACCGGCGACCACACTCTTCAAACCGAAACACAGCGTTGCTGCTTGGCGGCAGAAAAAGGCGTGGTGGTAGTACTTCCCCGGACGAGCCCTTCACAAAGAGCTCTACTACTCTTAAATGCTACGAATGCTACGAAGCCTACGACGTAGCAGGCGCTACGCGGCATGTTGATCCATGCAATTCTTATACAATTAAATTGTTTTGTTTAGCATTCTCCACTTCTACAAACATGCTTGTTTGGTGTGAGGTAATCATATTAAACCTGCTACCCACTATATCTACAGCTATCAGCTACAATACAAAATATGCATTTTTTTTCGCAGCATAAATTCGCGTTTAAGAATTTTAGACATAAGCAGATAGACATTGATTACACATAATTAATAGTAGGTAAGTAATGTAGGTAAAATTTATCTGAGGGAACTACATAATAATAAATCAAAGTAGGTAGATCATAAATGTAGGTAAGTATTTTGTTCTGTTTATAATGTGCCTGTTTTATTATCTTACAAAACGTGCTGTTATTTGGTTTCTTTCTACATAAAAAGAAAATTTAATAGTTTGCAGATAGTAAGTCTAGGTACCCATAACCCGCATCACTAAACCAAGTAGTAGGTACCTCAAGTCTGAGTTTGTTTTTATTTTCCGTATAGTCAGGCCGTTTTTGTATAATGTGATTCGTTGCTGATGGCGTGTCATAAAAAGTTGCGAAAAGTTTTCTAAAATGCTTTTCACTCACGCGTTCTCGCATAAGGATTAGAATATCTGGGTGACCGAGCTTTGCTCGGTTTCTGAATCTCAGGTAAGTATATCGATTTATCGCCCTCTAAACCGTTTCCGAGATTCAGATTATTTTTATTTACTAAACAAGACGATCGTTTAAAGTTTAGATCAGACCTGCGCAGGTTATAAACAAATTCCTTTTGTAATTGCCTTATTTGAGAAAAAAATCCAGCATAGTAGACCGCAGCCTTTATTTTACCATTGTTTGAAAACAATCACTTTTCGACCGACATAACCAGTTATTCGTTCATGGACATCGATTAAAATTGGTTTATCTTATTGTGTGAATAAAAAAAAACTTGGGAATGTTGAATATGTGAGTGGTTTTTAAATTCCTATCGCACGGAAACTGAAGAGTTTGTGAATATTTTCGTAAGTAAGTTCTGATTATTGATTCTTGAACTGATATTATCTTTTGCAGTCTATCAATCACGAGTATTCTGGTCTATTGCATGATTTGGATCACGAAAGAGATATCAAAGTGGCCCAGCCCTCCGCCTGATGAGGAATCGCCTACGACGCCCAGAGACCCTTTCTACATCGCGCCTCCCTTACAGGGCTGAGCTTAGATCTGTTTTTTACACATTCTAAAAGTTATGGTGGAGTAGGATTCAGGATCTTATCAGACTGTCCCTTTGATGCGGAGATGCTCCGTCGACTCCCACCGTCTTTAGGAATGATTATTTTAAGCTTCTAGCTCCTATACCTACTACCATAAGGGTCAAGGCCAACTATGAAATGGTACTTTGTTGTTTTTATGAAATAAATTAAATGGAGACACTGTTAATTTCTTTTTTAAGATACAACTTCCCTGATTACTTTGGGTGAGTTGCACTAACGTCAAATCGTTCGTCACAGGGATGTGATAAAACCGAGTTGTATGTACCATTCAATTAATAATCGGTAATGGTTACTGTCAGAATAACTATAAAACGTCAGTCATTGTTTGCCATATTTGCTTACTTTTTTTACAAGGAATTTGAATATTTTTATGTATGCTGTAGTTAACTTTGACAGTTTCGTTAATTGAAGATTTGGTGCACTTGCACACCACCCTATAGAATTGAGGTAAGTATCGATCGAGAACATATCTGTGAATTCAATGGTTTTTATTTATAACATGGTTGGTAAGTATTTGATATTCTTCCAAAAATATATCTAAAGGTATTTAAAACCGTATTTCTCCTGTGATCTCCTCCAGAAATCAATTCTCTCTCTGTTGGGTAATCCTATCATCTTTATCTCCTTATCTAAGCTCAGGAAATTGAGTGTCCCTTTGCTCTGCTTCCAAGTAAAGTTGTTGCACGAACACTTCGATGAAGGGATTCTGAAAAATACAAATATCTATAGGAGCATTAGTTTGCATCTCCCTTCTTAACCGAAAACGAAAATCAAAGGTTGATTTAAGCAGGTATTAAGTACTCTAATCTTCCTAACAGAAAATGAAATCAAATAATTGATTTAAGTAGGTAGTAGTGTACTTCATTGAATTAAACAAGTGCTCTCAAATCTCTCAGAACCAGTAGGTAATACCAACTCTAAATTATTATAGACTAGCGACCCGCCCGCGCCCGCGCGCCCCTGCATAGCACGGGTGCACATTGTTTTTTACCCGAGTGCCGAGGGTTATGTGTTTGGCGTGTATCTATCCATGTATGTATTTATGTATCCTTCTTTCGATTTGATGATTCTGGTATTAAAAGATTCGTCCCAAGTGTCCTTAGAATAAAAAAAAACCCAAAAGTCACGTGGGAAGGAAAGCAGGAGCGATATTCTCTCACATTAAAAAAAATCTTTCACTATCATAGGAATATGGGTATCAAAATCAAGAGAGTGATAAAGTGTTTTCAAATAATGTATTAGTTTTTGATTTAAAGTAAACCCTCAAACACAAAACCAGAACGCAAAATTAGTTAAGTCACTTTAGTGAACTAGGCCATGAGTAATACTAAAATATATCATAAAACCTTCCCTATGGTCATACAAATCGTTTAGACAAAACCGCATCAAAATCGATGAAGCGGTTTCGAACATATTTAGAGTTTTGTAATAAAAAAATGTGGTTGCTGGTAATTAAACCAAATTGATAAAAATGTTATACAACCACAGGCGTCAGTTAACTGCTAGGACATAGGTACGCGTGCCTCCGACTGCCTGCGATCTTTAAATTTTTATCATTCGTCAAGACTGAAGAAAGGATTTCAATATTAAAAAGTACCAAATTTAAAACATTATCTTATTTACCTACCTTCATACTTTTAGTTCGGGCACTCGGATTTTTTTTATTTTTTAATAAATCTTCTTGTCTACTATAATAATATCATGCATGTATTATACATATTATTTATAAATCTTCCTCTTGAATCACTCATCTATTACAAAAAACCGCATCAAAATCCGTTGCGTAGTTTTAAAGATTTAAGCATACATAGGGATATAGGGACAGAGAAAGCGACTGTTTTATACTATGTAGTGATATCTAAGGAGGATAGTCAAAAGGTACGTCCAGTTATTACATTTGGCAACATTTCTCAGTAGTCATATTCCATACGTGCCAGGTTGCAAGCCCATCGCCGCTGTTAGAATACTACTACCTACTGAACTGGTTTTCTCATTAATTATGTTTTCCTTCGCCGTTCGACAGTTGAATTCAATTCAATTAAATCACAGAGCATTGAATTGAATGGTTCATGTAAATCACAAAGATTTTATAATGTCCCAAAAGTTATTCTCCGAGCGGGATTTGAACCCGCGACCTTCCCCTTGATACGCGGCTGCGCTGCCAACTGCGCCACCGGAGTACTAATCACACTCGACGAACAACTCTTGGACATGTTACTACGGTACTAATGCGACCGTGGCTCCATCTGACAGGTTTGACTATTACTATCAAGAGTCTACTGGCACTAGAGTCACCTAGTTTTAAGACGGTTCAAGATGGTCCTTGTGATTTTATTGAATAAACATTATTTGACTTTGACTTTGATTGCTGCTGGATAACTGATTCCATAAGTGTAGTAAACACTAAGTCTAATAAAAAATTGGTTCATGTAAGTCAGAAATGTTAAACTCAAGGCATTTATACACTTATTCTTGTTCTGAGGTTAAACTTACCCCGTTCTGGCGAAAGTAGTCCACAGGTCAGTCATGATGTCGATCATGCGGGAGTCGTCAGGAGTTGGTGTTTCCTGTCGGTATTCTATTGGGTCGTATAAGTAATACAGCTCGTCGCAGTGACTTGCACCAGGCACCCAGCTTAAAGGCGAAGCCAGCTTGTACTTATTCCTGTGGGAATCGTACTTGAAGAAGTAGTTGTACAATGATATTTTAGGATTGGTCATGAATGCCTCCATAACTTGTACTAATGAGTAGTGCACTAATGCGTCAGAAAAATAATCGATCAATTCTTCAATGGTTACTGAGGAGTTTTTAAAATAGAATGCTCGAATTTCAGCGATAAACCGTGTTTTGCTTTCGTTATTCTTGAACACTATACTCTTGGGTATGACACTGGTGAAATTATTCTCAAGTGCTTTCAGTCCTTCAGAATTATAATCAGAAGCCCACATAATGCCTTCCTTATTATCGTAACCCATTATAATGCTGATTTCAGAGATGTTTTTAACATTTTTCAGCAAATCTCTGGGATATTCTTTGAGAACTGCGTTTTTGTTGCCAGCGTCTTCAACACACGCAGCGAAAACAAACCGTTCATAAACATTGTTTGTTGAATTTTTATTTGTTGCGATGACAATTTCATCTGCTGTAGCCTCTTTGAATATCCTGAGTAGTTCACCGGAATCTACTGTGCTGTATCCTAAGCGCGATGCAACATCTGCTGCTGTGTTGATAGGGTGTTCATCGAAAAATAATGGTCTTATAACATTCCCACTATCCATTATTGCTCTGTTAAACAGCCCTTTAGCTGCTTGTGCAAAAATAAACAGATTTATAAAATTACCTCCTACACTTTCTCCGTGCAATGTGACACTGTTTGGATCTCCACCGAATGCTGCAATGTTATCCTTCACCCATTTGAGGGCAGACACCTGGTCTTTGATGCCAACATTCCCTGGTGCACCTTTAGTGTTCAGGCAGAGGAACCCAAATGCCCCGACACGGTAGTTGATGGTAACGACCACGACATCCTTCTTAACAAGATATCTGGCGTTGTACCTGGCGTCGGTGTTGCTGCCCTTGTAAAGCCCTCCGCCAAAGATGAAGACGATCACGGGTAGTGGTTCGGTAACAACAGCTGGAGTGTAGATGTTGAGTGTGAGGCAATCTTCGACGCCGATTGTTGAGTTGGTAGTAGAATCAAACTGCTTGCAAATTATGGTCCCTTGGTTAGCTATCAGCGTTCCATTCCAGCTGGGTCGATCGACTGCTTCCTAGAGAAAAATTATGCCAATGACCTACTGCAATTTACTTCATTAATTATAATTATCATCTTGCGATCTCCTCATCAATTCCAATTTCATTGTTTTCATAAAAATTGTACTTATTTTGTATACAGCTAGCTGTTGGAAGAAGCAGATGGCCTACCTGATTTTAAGGGTACCTAGGTAACCATCACCTATAACAACGCACGGTACGAACGTGCCTGATGCACTGCCCTACGTCCATCAACCTGAGGCATACAGATGTTAAGCCTCATGTGCCTGTAATTAGACCATGTTCTCTGACGATTTGAAAGGGGGACGATTAGAAAGAGCGACTACTTGAAAGTCTGACCATAAGAAAATAAAGCCTACAACCACACTCTTCAAACCGAAATACAGCAACGCTACTAACTTATGAAAGAGATGTCAAAATAAGTATTTCTCAGAGTGCAGATTAGATTGGAGGTAGGTATAATACGAGTCTTGATCCAGATATGTTTTTGTTTCTTCATTATATCATCTCAACTAGTAAGATTGTTGATCGGTGTCGATGTACGGCACGTATCGAGATCAGATAGCAGACGATTTAGAGAAAGGCCACGTCAATATTATCCTAAACCGATGAGCACATTTTAAATGTTAAAGGTAGATTAGACTCGTAAAGGTAAGGAATGAATTAAGAGGCAGCATACGGCGTGCGCGATTGCGGCATTAAATATTTTTGAAGATATATACCTAAAATCACTGAATGTAGTTATGTAAAATCACAATCAATTAAGTTTGTGATCAATAGCATATTACACAGATTTAGCGAAAAAAAATTTGATGCAAGCAAGTTTTTAGACTTTAAAATGGGATTTTATATTTTTTCAACACAGTTGCTCATAAAGTGGCTCTACGGTCACCGCAATTAGGCACAGAATGACACCCATTATTCAAACTGTGACTTTTTCATTGCTATAACCCACTAGTGTGTTATAGATTTTTTTTTAATTTTATTGGTTGAGTTGTTTTGTTTCTAAAAAGTTTTTATTCAAAAAAAAGATCGTGTTCAATAGAACAAATAAGTTAATGTTCCTATTGCTTGCTCATTTCATGCAACTTCTTATATTATAGATAATTTTAACTCGTACGTGTTTAATAAGTAAAACATTGACTCAAATATAACTTTTGTTTTCTCTGTAATAAAAGAAAAATTAAATTCCCCATTTTTTACGTGGCAGAATAGGCGCAAACGCGCAAACCCTTTGCGCGGAAAATAAAAAAACCTGATCCCTTTAGCCTGTGGCCGATCGCAATGCGCGCGCTTATGAAAACTGATTAATGTTTCCCGCCGAAGCGAAACATTTTTCACAACTCGTTTTCACTGTTGAAATTATAGTTATTTATTAATTAAAATGTCTACAAGTACTAGTTACGAAGATCTGTTCTGTGAGTTTTTATTATTATTTTATTCACAAATGTGTTGAAAAACGTCGTATGATACACGTGTGGCTTGATGATTACCGTCCTCGGCTCAATGGCGCGTGCGTGTGTAACGTGCGTGTGACATATATGTCACACGCACGTGTGTATGTGAGTATAGAGGTGAGTGTGGTAGGTTGTCAGAATCGTAGCGAACCCGTGATTTCTGCCTACACCCTATAGAAAACATACGTAATTTTATGAATTACTAGCTTGTTTAGACAACCATAAATACCAACACTAAAACCGAAATAACCAACACTAAAACCGAAACAACTGATTTAAATAAATTATAATTTACTCACCTCAAATCTATCAACCACTTTAGCGTATGGAATTCCAAAAAATTTCCAATAATTATGCTGGCGATTCAGAGTTCCCTGTACTTTGCCCTGTGGAAGCATTCGTATATCGTTTTCACAGACGTCACATTTTACCAAAATACATGATAACAGGAATAATATGATATGAAACATTTTTAGACACTGATACACAGCGTATCGTCGCTGCCGAGCTACTGTTTTTGCCGAGGCTGAGAGCTTCATTTTATGATAATAATAACGGTGTTTACGACACAAATATATAGTTGCCAAATAAAAATTTAGATACGCTTTACCTGTTTTCCGTACCTTCTTATGATAGAAATACAGTATGCTGCTTTTTCGTACCATCGTCGTCTGAATTTCCCATCTCGATAATACATATTGCTAAATATATCTTAACGAAATTTAGAGGATCTCTATAAAGAAAGTCTAATAGTAGTTTTTTTTTTGTCTGAGAGCTTTTAACATGATGACTTTTAAAAATATGCATGCAGATCTTTTTGTAAGGATGATTTTTTTACTTGCAATTTATTCAAAATATAACGAATTAAAACGGTATGTAAGAAGAATGTATAATTAAACTACCTAAAAAAAATAAGGTCCAATGGACTTCATAGTTTGGCTACACTTGGGTAATCCAGTCTAAAATTAGTCAGAATAAAATATGATACAATCTTTGAACACATTTTGAACGATTGATGTATCTTTCTGCCACCAACGATGCACTCTTTCAGTTACACCCAGGATATATATTTGCATAATGGGCCACCTAAATACGAACACAGGAGTCCAACACAACTATAGTGCGCGTCACTCAAAAGGAACGCCGGACGGAGGGGGCGGGGGTGTGATGGAACGAGTATTTTGTATGCGTAACCACATCCTCCTTCTCTCCACTGTTATCCAGCGTTCTTTTTGGTTGACGCGCACTATAACACCCAGGATATACAACGTGTAACATAATTCCCATATAACCCCGGAAGCAGGGTATTCTGCAGGTCATGTCAGACACCTTTTGTTTTACGGCTTTTGAAATTTCGTAGTTTTTCATTCATGAAAAGCCTCAAAACGTTCCTCCAATATAAAACTATTATATACACACCATCAGGCAGTTCTATTCACAGGTGTTTGTACGTTCCGTGTGTACGCGACCTTGATACTTATGTAACACCCCTGGTTATTTGACTTTATGGGAATATTGTTAACGATATATTCAACATTTGCACACGTCAAAGTATTCTATTGCTTAGTCTGATGATCTTGGTGGATGATTGGTCTTTGACCTTATAGGGGTCTTATGTTTCACGTTGCATGTACAAAATAATAATAAAGGTAGATAAGTACATAAGTATTATATTGGCTTTTTAGTTCCCATATTACAATCTTTTTTATTTTGGGTCTAGATAGTCAACCAACATTTATTTAGGTATTTCTGTAAATATAAAATAACCTACCTAGAAACTGTATTTTTCATGGAAGACGGAGGCCACGCTCTAGAAAATATTGCTGATAAAGTCAAGAAGTTTTCTGCATAAAAACAACATTCAAAGATACCGAAAAAGGAGAAATAAAACAACAGATACCTATTTACAGGCCTCACAGCTTAGTTTGTAGTCGTTTCGTACTCATGTAAGGTGAAATATGCATGTTTAAATATATTAAAATTAAATGTTTTATCAGTTGTGTGTTATACCATATGGGTATATCGGTTGGGTGTGCAGATGTACTCGTAGGTGTGGGCTACTGGTCTACAACAAAGATGTAGATAATAGTGATAATATTCACTATGTATGTGTTTTTAGGTAGGTTAAGCTGTTGTGTATGCATGTAAAAATCGTTTTTGTTTCAAAACAATGAAAGAATTGTTTTGCTTTTGAAACCTAATGTCACTCACTATTTTTCTGTTTATTTTTTGTTTTTAAATTGTTTTTAGCTATATCTAAAATTAACTAATAATGTTCACCTAACTCGTTACGTACATAAATGTTATTTTCGGCTGTATGCACATATATTTACGATACAATCCAGATCAGTTGTAATATTTTAGTTTTAGTTTTTTCTTGGTTGTAATGTGTTTTGTGCGTTTAAATAAATAAATAAATAAGTTGTATGGCCTATAGGAACAACTTTTGTTTAGTTTGGAACAAGATAGCATTGAACGCTCACAAATATTTACTTATATTTCCTATTACAATTATAGGTTAGGTTAGGTTAAATATTTACTTATATTTCCTATTACATTTATAGGTTAGGTTAGGTTAGGTTAAATATTTACTTATATTTCCTATTACATTTATAGGTTTAGATCTGACAGGTAGTTTTTGAGTTGTATGAGTGTTTTTAAAGTTGGTTTTTTCTTAAAAGAGTTAAACTCTATTGATAACTACTCTATATAGTGTCCTCAATAAAACTTATTTGTTTATGATTACAATTTTATTAGGTACTAGCTGATCCCGCTCGTTTACTTTGAAAATCTCATACAAACTTTCATCCCCTATTTTATCCCCTTGGGGGTAGAATTGATCAAAATCCTTTCTTAGCGGATGCCTACGTCATAACATCTACCTGCATGCCAAATTTCAGCCCGATCCGTCCAGTGGTTTGGGCTGTGCGTTGATAGATCACTATGTCAGTCAGTCAGTCAGTCAGTCACCTTTGAGTTATATATATTTAGATAGAAGATAGCCTGCCGATGCAATTTATTTAGAGTTAATTCTACGTCCTCCTACCCGATGGACTAACGAAATTGTTAGGATCGCGGGTAGTCGGTGGATGGAAAGGGCTCAAAATCGTTCTTCCTTGAAACGGATAGGGGAGGCCTATGTTCAGCAGTGGACTTCTGTAGTCTGATGATGATGATGATGGAATTCAACGTAGGTATTCTACGGAGCTCTATTGAAATCTAATGAACCCGTTATACACATAATGTTTCCTTTCTTCGCTAAGACATCTGCTTTGAAGATATAACTTCCATAAAAAAACGAGGGTCCCAAGAAGGATAACATCGTTTCCTTGATCCTGTATTCACTGCTGTAAGAACCCTGTAAATCAAATATAAATAGATGGACATAGAATAACAGAAAATCGGTTTACCTACCTACCTGCTCTACTATGCTACTATTGAAAATGCGAAAGTTTGTAAGTATGGATGGATGGATGTTTGTTACTCCATAACTCCAGAACGGCTGAACGGATCTTGGTGAAAATTGACACAGAGATATATTATAGTCTGGAATAGCACATAAGCTACTTTTAATCCCGTGGGAATACCGGGATTTAAAACTACGCGGGTGAAACCGCAGGGCGCTACTAGTGAAACTATACAGTCAAATGGCCATCAAATACCAGTTCCACGTTTACGTATGCTTTCAACTTACAGCTTTAGTTCTTACCGTTGTTTTGTATGATCGATCATTGTTTTATTGTAATATACAGGTAAGGGCAAAAAGGCAGATTTATCCTTTTTTTTATACAACTAGATGTTGGAGCAATGTGCCCTACGCACTGCCCTGCGTCCATCAACTGATGGTGCCTTTAAATACACCGGCGACCACACTCTTCAAACTGAAACACAGCCTTGCTGCTTGGCGGTAGAAAAAGACGTGGTGGTAGTACTTCCCCGGACGAGCCCTTCACGAAGAGCTCTACCACTCTTATAAAAATTTGTCCTTACTAAATTATGGCGTTCGCCTATGACCAATCCGTAGTTTTTAGCTAGATCTACTTCGTCTAATGAGTAGGCTCTACTATGCTGCCAGACATTGAAACGTCTTGATCCTTGTTATTCAACAGAATATTGCCTTTTGACTATGACTTTGAGTGCAAATGGCGTACCTTTTTAACGAAGCAATTATTGTCCGCGTTCAAGCTATGCTGTATCATATGACCAAAGCTGAAGTGCTTACAGGGATCCTTCAAATTATAGCTCCACAGAAAGTTCTTCTTATTGGCTTTCACGTTATGCACACGAACTTTTATCTGAAATAAATATAGCTTTGTTGAGTGTACGAGGCGGCTAAGGGATCGCACCTACCGGGCAGCAGTCTCTTGAACATGTTTTTTTGTAAAATGTTTGTTTATTTATTTATTTATTTAATCTTTCTTTCTTCTTCGACAATCTGCCTGCCATGCGGTAGACTACGGCGAACGCTATAATATGGATGATATCAGGGCAATATGCATAATTCTACCGCCAAGCAGGATTGCTGTGGTTCGGTTTGAAGTTCAACTTTGAATGGTGTGGTTGCCATCGCTTTGCCCGAGTTGGACTGTGCCTAATAATGATGAGCTATTGGCTCACCTCGGTTTCTGAGAGCGTGATCAACACTAATCGGCTGTCAAGTCACTTGCTATCTCTATCTAATTTGAAGAAAAAGCTGAAATAACTAGTGACTTGACAGCCGATTAGTATTGATCGAGCTCTCAGAAACCGGGGGTGAGTCTGCTAAATTTGAAACGGCACTACTCTGGCAAAAAATATTTTTTGAAATGACCATTCAAGTGCATCAAGCAAAACTCACCTCATCTAGTTTGGTGTCAGCGAAAAATGTTGTGTTGTAGATATAAGCATCGTCGCCGATCTTAGAACATGACGCTAGCGTCACATTCTGTGCCTTCGGTCCTTTACAAATAACGAGGCTTCTGATGTCTAATATGTATGGACCCTGAAAGTTATGTTAAGCAATTTTTTTACAATCTCTAGTTGAAACGCTTGACCGCATTCTCACCTGAAGTTAAGTGGTGATGCGGTCTACGGTGTAGCATTTTTATCTAGAAGACACCTATTCCCTCCGTTTCTTGAAAACATCGAAATCGCATTCGGAATAACCGACGCCGCCGGCGCGGCCGGTAAGGAAGTCCACTCTTTAAGTGGGCACATACACTATCTATTAAAGGATGGCATTACGTCATGGTGTAGTATACTACGGATGGGTACCAGTGTTACCAGTACTTATATATTATAGAGTAGTTGCGCCCCGCGGTTTTACCCGCGCAGATTTAAATCCCGGTATTCCCACGGGATAAAAAGTAGCCTATGTGTTATTCCACACTATAATGTATCTCTCTGCTAAGTTTCAATCAGATCCGTTCAGCTGTTTCGGCGTGAAAGAGTAACAAACATCCATCCATCCATCCATACTTACAAACTTTCACGTTTATAATATTAGTAGGATTAGCAAGCTAAAAAATTACCTAGATATATTTTTAGATAAACCTAGTAGTTATTTATTGTTGACAATTTGATAGAAATATTTACTGTTAGGACACATGAAGGTATTAGCTGTTTTACTAGAACTATTACATAAAGTTTTAAAGTGATCCATGGATTTTAATGATAAAATACATTATTATTTCATAAAGGTAACTATACTCACATAATTATTAGCATCTTTTGACAGTTGGTGAGTGCCAACAAATAGAGTCATGAAAAAAATTAAAACATTAATTTTGAACATATTATAAAGGATGAGTGCACACAGAAATAATATTCAGAAATGAATTCATTATTTGATCACAAATGTATATTTAATCACAGTTATTATCCTAATTCATTGATGAAAATGTATTTTTAAAAAGATACTATCATACAAAGATCTAACAAATAGTTTTCAGGGATACCTACTGTTCATGATCATTTTTTAATACAACTCGCTTATGGAACAAGCCGATGGCCCAACTGAAGTTAAGTGGCCTGTAATCACCTGTAAAAAAAGCATTGCCCCTCACATCACGCACGATAAAGCCATGGCCTACGATGCACTGCCTTGACTCCATTAACTCGAGGCATACACGTGCCAGTAATTTCACGGGGCACCACACTCCTCAAACTGAAGCACAGCAACGTTGCTTGGCGGCAAAAATATGGTGATAGATACTTAGTAAATGTACTTCCCCGAACGAGCCCAAGAGCTCTAATCCACTCCTAAGTCTCCTAATCTTTTACTTTTTTTTAGGACACCTAAAGCGAAACGGTTGAAGGCTTAGTTCATACAGTTATGGGTATTTTTTTTTTACAACCAGCTGATGGAATAAGCAGATGACCCACCTGATGTTAAGTGGTAACCATCACCTATAACATATCCATAAACTTAATTCTGCATTTTGCAGCAAAACAGCCCAGAGACTGCCACACAGAGGTATAATATCTAATATTAATATATAAATTTAGCTGTAAGCTTATGATGGTTGCTCGTTAGATGCATTATGCATTCGTATCATGTTGGTGATGATAGAATTACCTACTTCGGTAAACTTATGTAGAATGATGGGACAATTTCATTAATTCTATTGGTGTTCCAACACTAATCTGTATTTAATAGTTGCATGTCATTCATGGTTGATGTATCCAAGCTACTAAGTGTTCACGGGTAATGTAGCCCATATTTTTCTTCCGTTGCCCTCCAAAAGTTTATTCTGTCCTGGTTTGGAAGGCATATCATTTCAATTTTCTTATCTAATTTCAAGAACCTCAGTTTGTTATCACTTGGGATCCATGAAATTGATTTTGTTGATGGTATTCTGAAACAATAAAAACATTTTCAAAACGTGAGAAATTTGTTGATTTTCTATAATTTTTACATTAAGTCTTTTCTGTTATCATCAATGTATGCCTCATGCGACAATTTGACTTAAACCCGACTTACAGATTTTACTACACGGTATTAAGAGCACTGGTGGTCTAGTGGTAGCGACCCCGCCTTCCGATCATAAGGTCGTGGGTTCGAAACCGGTCGTGCACCAATGAATTTGTCTGTTCAAAAATGTATGTGCATAATGCCAGTACTCTCAAACGGTGAAGGAAAACATCGTGAGGAAACCGGCATGTCGTAGAACCTCAAAATAAAAAGCTCAGTAACATGTGTCAAGTGCTCGAAAGGAGCCTCTTGATGAAAAATCTATTCACCACACTGTTTTGAAAGAAACTAGAGACACGAAAAGAAGAAGAAGACTATACGGTTAGATAATCATAGCTTTATTCAAGAAATGCTTACCCGGTTTTGGCAAAGTTAGTCCAGAGTGTAGTCATTGTATCTATGAGCTCAAAGTCAGATGGAAACGACACCGGTAGCTGGTACAGTAAGGGGCAAAACAGGTAGAAAAGCTCGTCAGCATGACTGGCACCTGAAGTTAGTCGCAGTCTGGACCTCAATTTGTTTAGATTTCTAAGTGAATCATATTCAAAATAGTAGTTATACATTTTGACTTTTGGATTTTTCATAAATGCGTCCATTGTCAGAACTGAAGGGTACATAATGAGAGAGTCAGAGTAGAAATTAATCAATCCTTCATAACTAGTAGAAGAATCATTGAAATAGAACGTTCTAATCGCTTCGATGAAGGATAGTTTGTCTTCGTCTGAATCAAAAGTAAAACTTCTAGGGATCGGACCAGTGAAGTTACTGTCTAGGTTATTCAGACCTTCAAAATCATACTCAGAAGCCCACATTATGCCCTCTTTATTATTATAACCCATAATAATACTTATGTTTGAGATTTCTCTCACAGATTCCAGCAATTTCGTCGGGTTTTCTGTGATGATAGGGTTTTCACTGACATCGGGATTTTCTTTACATGGCATTAGCATGTAAGGTGCTAAAGCGTCATTGCTAGAGTCTTTATAAGATGCTGATACAATTTTATCATCTTTAGAGTTCAAGAATATTTGTAATAATTCATCGGTATTATTAGTATTGTAACCTAAACGACGTGCAACTGTGGCTGCAGATTCAATGGGATGCCTGTCGAATAGGTGTGGCGTGTTGACTGTACCACTGTGTATGATTGCTCTGTGAAATAACCCTGAAACTGCTTGATTTAAGACTAAATATACCGCTGAAATTGCTCCGGCACTTTCCCCAAATAGAGTCACAGAACCTGGGTTTCCACCGAAGTAAACTATGTTGTTTTTGATCCATTTTAGAGCAGCAACTTGGTCTTTCATTCCCACATTACCTGGAGCCCCTTTTGTTTTTAGGCACAGGAATCCGAACGCTCCTAAACGATAGTTCATATTGACGACTACAACCTCTTTTTCTACGAGATATTTTGGATTGTACAACAGGTTGGTGTTGCTGCCCCAGAAGAAACCTCCGCCGTGCATGAAAACGAGCACTGGTAAAAGATCTGGACCTCTTTTAGACGGGATGTAGACGTTGACAGTAAGGCAATTTTCAATGCCCATAATTTGTCGTGATATTGGGGAAAACTGCTTGCATGCTGTCTCCTTATCAGCCATAAAAGTGTCATTCCATGATGGAGAACCTACAGCTTCCTAAAATTTTTATAGTAATCACTACATAGTATAAAACAAAGTTGCTTTCTTTGTCCCTATATCTCTATGTCCCTATGTATGCTTAAATCTTTCAAACTACGCAACGGATTTTGATGCGGTTTTTTTTAATAGATAGAGTGATTCAAGAGGAAGGTTTATATGTATAATACATGCATGATATGTGCACCCGTGCGGAGCAGGGGCGCACGGTCGGGTCGCTAGTTTGATTATATATATATACGAGTGATTATGAAATAGTGCTGCTATATTTTATTCAAAGTTTTTACTAACTCATAAAACATCTCTGTAATTAACTAGGTATCTAGGTCCTTTTTGAAAGATGTTTTAAATGTTACCTTTAATTTAATTTATGAATTGAATTTCTGAAACAGGGCTATCAACTAATGAACAAAAATTGTTTTTTGAATAAAAACAAATGTACCTGATATCTCTTCCAGACCGTAGCGTATGGGATTCCTAAATATGACTGGTAGCCATCGATAAAGTTATTTGTTCCTCGTATCCTTCCTTGAGGTAGATTAATTATACTGTCACCATAAACTATACCTTTAAAAATTAAAATATATCCAAATATTGTTCCACAGATGTCTACGTGCATTTTGTCTTATAACTGTTCTAAAATGATTGAAAATCTCTTAGTCGTAAGTAATAACACTGATTAAAAATGTCAGGTCTTTTGAAGAAATGAAACTAGAATTGAGAGCGGCGTGTGCTAACACAGTGTAAGAGTACGTTTGCTAGTTAGACTAATGAAACGGTTGAAGTATATGCATTTTAGTTTGCCTTGACCGAGATGAGTTCTTTTGATTACTTAGGTACAAGGTGATACCTAAGTACTCCTCGCTATTAAAACAGCCACTATGAATGAAAGGATAACTGCATGTTGATACAGTTTAACATTAAAAAAAAAAAAAAAAAAAAAAATACAAAAAAATACATTAAATAAATAATAAGGTTGTAAAATGTACTTATTTTTTTGAGCTTCATCTACTTATCAGTAGGCTAAACACTTCCGAAAATATACTACATTTAAATATCAATCTATCATTCTTCCTATTTATTTAATTTACATGGAGCATTCCTTTCCTATTACTTACTAAACTACTTGTACCTGCGTACGCTAAGTTTCTGAGAACATCATTAACCTTAGACCATAGTAATATCGGTCGGTTAAAATAAAAACGGGTAATTGCCATTAAAGTAATATTTATTGCGTTCTAAACCGATATGTTTTCATATAGTTGGCACCGGCACTCCCGCAGTGCCGTGCCGAGGTGATAGCAAAGAGACTGCTTCGACTCTGATGAAGACTCCATCCGATCCTCGGACATAAAAGTGTATCCACACTGAAAACAATAGTAAAATATATCCCCGGGTGTCTAAATCCACTTTCAGTTTGCGCTACAAGCCTGGGAAACTCTAGAGATAGATAAATTGTATTATTGTAGTTTGGCGTGAAAATCTGTCAAAGTAATCTTACCCTATTGATCTTACCACATTCCTGTTCAGCAAGAAAGTGTATCTAGTGTAAGCCTTCTGGAGCGTCAGCTCTATAGAGTAGTTATACCCGCCCCATCATAAAATAATCATCTAAATATTATATCCTACGTTATGAATGAAAATCAAGGCACAACCTAAAGAAAAGTCCTCTCATGGGTATTTGACTTTGTAATTTAGAGGATAAATATAGCTCCTTGTTTTATAATAACCGATCTTCTGGAAGACCTTCAGTCAACGGCCTTTCAACCAGATTCAGTGAGTCCAAATTAGGTCCATTGTGTCCACAAGTGGTGTTTGCACCACTTTTAAATTCGTACTTCAGCCAATAATACCTTTTCTTCTTGATACATTGCCGCAAAGCTCCTAGTTGTTATCCGCTAGTTATAGTTAACCTGGAGACTCACAGCTGTAGCCATATTCTTGCAATGCAGGCGCCTGGCACTGGGTTTCACCAATTTGGACAGCAACGCCCAAGCTTTGCCAGCGCCCCGGTCCCACTTGAGAGCCTGGACTGCGCAGGCTATCGCGCATGTCTTTGCTGCTACTTGCTCGTCGGTGGCACCTGCATCGCCACCTTCCCCCGTGGAAGCTCTCTGTAGAAAATTAAGATTTTCTGAGTTTTACAGTTGCTAGCTTATTGGACCTTTGTAACCATAATAATAATAATCATTTATTTCAGGCAACATAGTAAAAAGATCTTAAAAATACAGGGCCCATAGCATAAATACCTTACAAACTAAGTAAATAAGTCATATAATATATATAATTATATGACTTATTTAACTAGCACGTAGAGAATGCGACGTGGGCGCGACAGGGCTCGGCAGCCGACCCCGGAAACGTCGATATAAGATTCCCTTAGGCCACAGATCTTCCTTCATGAATTAATGTCGACAGAAGTTGGGTCGGCACTCTCACCATGAAAGAGTTGAAGTTGACCCTGTGGCGTGGCTCTAATCTTTCGACCCTGAGGCGGAATTTGATCTTCGCGCACAAATGATCCGCCACATCCTCAGCCTTGACGGAGTAGTGCACGCGAGAGACGTACATCAGGGTCGTGGGAATCTCCGGACGCAGCGTGGAGCTCGGTCCTATCGGTGCGGTACCGCACTTGTTCCGGCAAACGGGCTTCTTCTTCTTCCTCTCTGATGAAGCCCTGATTGTCACCTTGTCAAATGGTGCTGTCCTGCGAGTTGGTTCGCGTATTCCGCCATCAGCTCGTTGTGGGGCGACAGGCCTGCTGGCGGCGGCCTCTGCATAAGCACGTTGTTGGCGGGGCGGAGACAACGTGACGCTCTTCAGAATCTCTGCGGGGGAAGATGCAGTCGGGGGGGCAGAGGGCATGGTGTCACCCGCGGTCACGCGGGCCGGTGACGTATTGACAAATTCCGCTGACTCGAAACTGTCGATTGATGCATTTTGCGCTCCTCTACGTGAATTCACATAAGAGGCCACGGGTGGCGACCTACTATAGAATCCTGAGACGCAGAGGCATTCGGCAATTGAGTGGATTGAACCACCTTAACTTTGGAAGAAGCAAAACAAAAATATGCATATGGTCGATGATGATTAAACCTTATCGCGTATGCCTATAAAGTAGGTACGAATAGAAAATTCGATAAGATTATTTTAAAGGCCGTCGAAATTATTTTATTCTAACTAACATGCCATTTCAGTTTTATGCCTTTTTATTATTATTCCAGCCTGTATCGTCCCACTGCAGGGCATAGGCGTTCCTAGTCATATCCTCAATTGTAATATGTATTTAATTTGGTGGTGGGGAATAAATAGAGAGTGCATACGGTCATCCAATCGTCAGCTAGAGACATCCAGGTGTACGCGCTTGGTTGCCGTCGTACCAAGTCCACTAGGACAGTACGAGCGCGTTGCGGCTCTCGAATTGGGGTCGACAGTAAAATACTACAACAAATCAATTGAGTTAATATTAACTAGTATCTAAAGTAGCCCAGGATACTATGCTCAGGGGAGTATTCGAGTTTAAACGACTTCATTTATTTTCGCCAAATAGAAGGCGAGGCTGCTTCCATAGGAGCACCAGTGCTCTCCTCGATCCTAAGGTTCGTGTGTTCAAAACCGTCTCAACTCAAGAGCTTGAAAGCCACTTGTAAGGCTTATTATGGCACACTTAAAATGCAATCACCACACTGTTTCGCAAGAAACTAGTGACACGACAATATGAGGAAGCAGAAGAGTTGTATAAAACTTTGGAACCCTGCTCAAAAGAAATTACCTGTAAGCACCAATGCAGCTGCCAGCCTTTTCAAATGATGTCGTTGCCGCCGCAATATTCATTTGCTTGTGGTAGCATTCCGCTTCAAGACTCCTCAAGTAGCTGATCTAAGAGTTATTAAGATCCTTTCAATATAAGCCGGGGTTATAAGAAGGGGTTGTTCCATGATCGTCGCAAGGCTTTGTCGATACGAATTTGTATAAACGCTAGGAACGACTTTCAAATGACGAGATGCCACAAAATACTTCGGCAAAACTCGTGTGTTGCTAAGGCTAGTTCAACTCCATTTACTCCAACTTGTATGTCTTAACTAACTAACATGGTCGAAGTTAGACAGTGTCCAAAAGGTGGTAGGCAATGGGTACAGCCATTTAGAGTGCGGACAATGATGAAGATGATGATAAGGATGATGAATTTGTCGTTCTGATGGCTTATGACATAATTATTGCTTTTATTGAGAAGGTTTTTAGGCTCTACAAACGAATGGAAGCGCAAGTAACCTCGCCATACTTCTGAATGCCCGCCTGAATGTGACACAGGGCCTCGTCGAAGTTCCCTCGGAGTCGGCAGCAGAGCGCCACCTGGTGGAAGTATGCCGCGGACTCGCCTTCTTCGACAAGAGCTCGTGCCACACACGCTTCCGCGAGCTGAATAAAACGAACATTCAATAGTTGAGGAAGACAAATAAAAAGAAAACAGTTTTCATAAATACTTTGGGAAGACCGCCCATTGTAGGACAATTACACTATTAATAACAACAATATTAATAATTTAATGCCGGAGCTGGAGCTGGAGCAAGGAGCAAATCATCATCATCCCGGGATGCTAGAACATCGCTGCCAGCAACCCAAAGTCCTGCTCCGTTACTTCAAGGAGCTGGGCGGGCTGGGGTAAAGTTAGCAGGGGGATAATGCACAATACACCCCACTGCGGGACGACAATACAGATCTTAAATATAAATTAACTTGAACAAAGCAATATGTAGTACTAATCCGCTGATCTAATCTCCTTAAGCTGGATTAAACTTAATTAGACTTCGACACGTGTTTCACCTCTCTACGAAGCATCTTCAGGAAATTGACTCGCTGTGCACTGAACGTGTTACCTCGTCGAGCGCTGAGCTGAAAGTGACTTTCACATCCTCAAAGAATCTTGAATTAGTACCTACTTGGTACTGGGAGATCTGAAGGCATATCTACCGTGCCTGGGGATCAAAGTCGTAAAGCGTTTTTTTTTTACAATGAATACAGGCTCGTGGTCGGCCGAGAAAGAGCTGGCGGGACGACCTAGATGCCTTTGAAGGTAGATGGTGAGAGGAGGCTCGGAATAGGGAGAACTGGAAGTCCTTGGGGAGGCCTTTGTCCAGCAGTAGGACGGAATAGGCTAAGAAAAAAAAATACATTTTGACTATGACTTTCAGCAAGCTCGGCTTTGACTTTGGTACTAACAGTGATGGCCCGCAGCCTCAGCAGCAGGTCAGCGGCGTCGTAGTATCGGTTCATGCCGGGCAGCAGCGGCGTGTTGTCCCACCAGTCGCCGAGTTCGCGGTCCCACGACCGGGGGAAGCCCACGTCCTCATTCAGCCCTTCCGCGTAGGTTCTGAGGAATAACTTCTCAAATCAAATCAAAAAACCTTTATTTCGTCGTCGTCGTCACTCAGCTTTATGCTGTAATAGTGTTTGGTGCACTTCTACATCGCTGGTCTGTATTCCGGCCCCACTGGATAGAATAAAAACCAGACCATACTACAACGCTGGTCTCCCATGAGGCCGGAATACATTCCGACCAGTCCAGACCAAACCAGCCTCTGCGGAAGCAACTGCGATGCACATAATTTTTTCAAGTACATTAAAACAATAATAAGAGTTATAAATTAGATTAGACTAGAGCAATATACATAAATTCCTATTTATTTTACAGGATAAACAACAATATAAATATACCATACTAAAACCAAACGATTATCTGCGTGCGATACTATCTACGGATGTAACAGGTATTTCTCTAAAGATTTTTTGAAAAACTCGGGAACTCATGAGTCTCCATACTAAAAAGGTTGTTACGAAAAAAGATAAACCAAACTCACTTGGGTGCTGGACTGAAATTGATCACCGTATAATATGACTTAGAGACTTACTTTTTGACACACTTGATGATCTGATCAGCAACGTGGAACAGATCTCGCTCGATGTAGTACGCGCTAGCGGCAACCCAGGCAGTGCTCCAGAACGGGAACAGTGCCAGGAGAGCCACGAAGAACGGCTCCGCGAGATCGGGGCTCTCCTCGAATACCATAGCGCCTTTGGCCAGAAGGCTAAACATAAAGGTTCATAAATATAGTTTTTTTAGGAAAATGTGATGGGACTTGCAAAAGGTTTCCCTGATGCTAAGTGGTAAGCTCTGACTATAACAACTACCCTCAGATTTTGATTTGATTTCAGAAAGCATGTGAGGCATCCTACTTACTAGTATAAACGCGAAAGTTTGTAAGTAAGGATGGATGGATGGATGGATGTTTGTTACTCTTTCACGCCGGAACGGCTGAACGGATCCGGATGAAACTTGGCAGAGAGATGAGTTATAGTCTGGAATAGCACATAGGCTATTTTTTATCCCGTTGAAATACCGGGATTTAAATCTGTGCTGGTGGAACCGTGGGGCGCACTTAGTGTTCTAAAGCATTGCTCACGTCACTCACACAGTCACATATCACTCGTTAAGGTACCTAACTGTATTATGGGATAAGACTAGTTTTAGATTAGTTTGGTGCTAGATAGTGCTGTGCGGAATGTCCACCAATCGCAACAAATCGAAGATAGAGATGGCAAGGCTCAACGATAGGAAAAAGGCTTAAATTCAAGAGAAACCAGCATTAAAAAGCCGCCAGACTCCACATATAACTTACGTCAAAGGATGCCGAGGGTCCAGCACTACAGACTTGTTGATGCAGACATTAGCCCAGTCCCTATCCACATCCAGCAGACATACAGCCAGCTCACGCCAGCAGCTGCCATCTCTCGGTTTTTGAACCACTAGCTGAAATCATTACATTTTGTCAACACTAAAGTACCTATTTAGGTAGGTTGGCCATTTGGCCACGATGATTTCAGCAGAGAAAAGGACACCACAAGCAATCCAACTGCCAGATGTGGCAACAGCAAACCTCTAAACGATATGATACTCTATGATAAAATATGTATTTTAAATAATTATTTTAATGTTAGTAGTTAGTGGCATTTTGATACGCTAAAAAAATAATTATAATGTTGTTTAATGTTGTTGCAAAATTATAGCAACAGTTTAAATTTAAGTTAGTGGCATTTCCAGATGCGAAAAAAACCGTTTAAAGATTGGGGAGGTCTTTTTTTGTAAAAGTAGGTCCCTATCCATGGCTAGTTTTCAGTCTAGCCCAATAAAACCAATTTTAAAACATTAAGCAAAAAAAAAGTTAACCTGTAGATATAGCTCTGAAGCGTGTGAGATATCTTGCATTTGTCTGGCATGCCTGGCGGCTTGCAATATTGGATCCATCCGCTGTCGGTTGTCAACTCCTACCAGGGTCTCACTGGCAGTTCTTGTTAGACACGCGTGGGCCATCATTAACATCTCCTAGTAGAGATCCAAAATAAACAAAATTATATTTTCAGCTAGTAAATAAATAAACACAGAGCAGGCAATACAAAGAAGCAAACCTCCCAGGTTTGGTCTTTATGGGTTTTTACCTCACAAGTTTCATCGGAGCGCAGAAAGTCCTGGACAACAAAATTATTGTTGACATAAACTGCGGCGTCTTGCCAACAGGAGGTGGTCAACTCTACGCGAGTCCTGGTTTCACTCAGCTGCCGGTTGAAGATGCAGAACTCTGTCATACCTGAAGAACAACAAATCAAAATACCTATAAAAATAAATAAAGAGCACCCATTTGTTTAGCCATTATAGCTACTGTAGTGTGCAGAGCTTAAGTTAGTGTGAACGGTAAAGCAGGCCTATACCCACCAGTATACTATGTGCAGACATAATGATGATCAAATAAATAAAATGGACAACATAATAAAATGTTCGCTCAGATTTTTGTTTTTTTTTTGTCCAAAGGTTCCTAAATCTTGTAACTAAATCCATTCCATCCATTACCGTAATAAGGAACTTTTCGTATGGAGTCGGCAGCGTTTCTAACGGTTGACTGCCAGTCTCTATCGAGCTGGCCGCGGCCCGAACACTCGCGTTTGGGAGGACCCTGCTGCTCTAGTTCCCTGAGCATCTCCTTTATTTCTGGGCTGAAAAGTTGAGGAGCAAAAGAATAGGTTAGCATGGTATGGAGGTGTCATGAGGAGAAACGAAAATCATATTTCGAGAAGAGTGTTAGGTATGGATGTGGATAGCTTAAGGGGCAGCATACAGCGCGCCGCTATCATGCTCGCACAAGTAAAATTTTTAAAGATATAAAATTATTGAATGTATTTATGTAAAATCGCAATCGGTCAAGTTGTTGTCAATGGCAATGTTGGCCATACAAAGATTGAGCGTAAATTTAATCTTGACCAAGCAAGTTTTAATACATAAAAATTGATAAAATATAAATTCACATTTCTAAGTGTGAAAAGATGCTTGGATCAAAATTTTATTTTCGCTCAATCTTTGTATTGCCATTGACAACCACTTGACCGATTACGATTTTACATAAATACATTCAGTAATTTTATATCTTTAAAAATTTCACTTGTGCGAGCATGATAGCGCTGCGCCTTAAGGAGAGGCAGGCCTAAGAAAAGATGGATAGACTATGTCATAAATGTATGTATGAAAGATGACATGAATAAGTAAGGAGTGTGTTGTACAGCAAGATGACGAATGATAGAGGAAAGTGGAAGAAAAAACCTGTTGTGTCGACCCCACTTAGCGTGGGATAACGCCAGGAAGATAATGACAATTATTATTCCACACCTGGGCTTCATTATTATATTTTATTGAAACAAGGATAACAAAAGATCAAGCTGCAAGTTTATTGCCTGTTCTAGAAGAACAGGCAATATCGTGAGGCAGGCTTGATCATGAGGAACTGGCACTTAGATTCACCTAGCTTTAAAACGTTTCAAACTGATCCTTGTCATTCATCTGATTATATACCTTTTGCCTTTGACTAATGGTTTGGTTTACCTGGATATTGGAGGTGGTATTGAAATTTTCCTGAGCGGCCTCGCCAGCTTCACCTCAACGATGATGAAGGCACAGTTATCATCGAAACCCGTGGGCCGCAGATACCCTGTATCAGTGCTGACACTTGTCGGTGCTGATTCCGTAGTTACCCTATATTATCAAATATTTAACTATATAAATAATTAGTTAGGTACCTAGTGGAATAGGTATGCAGAAAAACATTAGATGTCTAAAAATATCAGACTATAGTAAACCTATTTTATTATAGGAATCATTATTTATCAAGTGGAAATAGTATGCAGAAAAACAGCCGGTAGTTATCTAAAAATATCAAACGGGTATTGGTTATCGTAAACACGATATAGTAATATAAAATAAATTAGATCATGTAAACAAAAGGGAAATAGACATTCCCTCCACTCTGTGCGATCCTGTGCTGTAGTCTTCCATTCCGGCTGGTACTTCTCAAGCTCATCCCACCATTTAGCCGTCTGCCGCGACGGCTTGGCTTTTACGGGCACCACTCTGAGATATCGTTGTGCATTCGGCAGATAATATGGTTAGTATCATGATTTTTAAAAATGTGCAAGATGATAATTTATCTAATTATTATAAGTAAGAATGTATGTGCTAACTTGCTAGGTTTCTGCGTGGTGGCGGCAGTGGAAGGCGCCTTCTCGTTTGGCGTGAGCAACAGCTCACAGCCACACTTGTCCATCATTGCCTCGGAGTTTATCCACTGCAGGGGCACGGCCAGGCGGATTGTATCTTCTATAAATAAAGAGCTCTATATTGTACTGTTAATCAGAAAACTGCGTCTACTAATATCAAGGTATCAAGTCGACGAAGGAGGCGCTTATCGCTATCACAAACTAAATCCACTGTAGAAACTGGCATGTAATACAAAAAACAAAAATGAAAAATAACTCACTCAATACAGTACCTAAGTACATCTTATGAAGGTCGTGGGTTTACCAACTCGGATAATAAGTAAAATCTTCGAGATTAAGAAAAGAGATCGTTTTAAGAATTACCTCCCGGATAGAGCAATCTGAACATGTTCAGAAAAGCCATGAAGCTGTAGCCACCCCTCTCTCCGTAGACGTGCAACTCTAACGGCCAATGGTACTGGCGGAGGTGCTTCCACAGCCAATTGTCTGAGTTCTCCAGCATCAGGGTGCGGTGGAAAGATGCCCAGACTACAGATTCTGGAGATGTCCCAAGCTCATAATTAGATACCCAAGAAAAAACAGAATTACATAAATGCGACCTGTCAGATTGTTTTTATTTAAGAGTAGTAGAGCTTTTTGTGAAGGGCTCGTCCGGGCTCGTACTACCACCACGCCTTTTCTGCCGCCAAGCAGCTACGCTGTGTTTCGGTTTGAAGAGTGTGGTCGCCGGTGTAATTACAGGCACATGAGGCTTAACATCTGTATGCCTCAAGTTGATGGACGCAGGGCATTGCACCGTAGGGCACGTTCCATCGTGCGTGCCTTACGAGGCAATGATCGATACGATAGGTGATGGCTACCACTAAACATCAGGTGGGCCGTCCGCTTGTTCCATCAGCTCGTATAAAAAAAAATATTCAGTTATAGTGCTGTGTCCTAGTTATAGTATTTAGTTTCTGTCCCAGTACCCGGATAAGAATAACCTATGTCTTATACTAGAAAACAAATTGTATTTTTTAAGTGTTTCATCCAATCAGAGGGCAGCATTTGAAGGTACATACGATAAGTCGGCACTCTTGTTAAATAATGCTCCAGGTCGATATGTTCTTCATTCTGCAAATCCTCCCATCTGCTCTCAAACTTGTTGTCTCCCTTTGAGAAAACTTCATCTCCCACCCTTTGGCTCTCCCATTTCGGGAAGAAACTCATGCCATTGAACCTGTTGAGAACCCTGTAGCCCTGGTTGTAAGTCACCATACCTGCATTCTGAAACCGTTTATATCTAATCTAAATATATATAACTCAAAGGTGACTGACTGACTGACTGACTGACATAGTGATCTATCAACGCACAGCCCAAACCACTGGACGGATCGGGCTGAAAATTTGCATGCAGGTAGATGATATGACGTAGGCATCCGCTAAGAAAGGATTTTGATCGATTCCACCCCCAAGGGGATGAAATAGGGGATGAAAGTTTGTATGAAATTTTGTCAATTTCAAACCGATCGGGCTGACTTTGCATGCATAAAGCTACTATGACGTAGGCTTAAGGATTTTGATAAATTCCACCCCTAAGGGGATAAAATAGGGGATGAAAGTTTGTATAAATCTTATATCTATCTTCTATCTAAATCTAAATATAAATCTAATCTAAATCTAAGTTTTCTAATTTTTCTAATCTAAATCTAAATTCTAAATATAAATATATAAATAAATATATATAACTCAAAGGTGACTGACTGACTGACTGACATAGTGATCTATCAACGCACAGCCCAAACCACTGGACGGATCGGGCTGAAATTTTGCATGCAGGTAGATGATATGACGTAGGCATCCGCTAAGAAAGGATTTTGATCGATTCCACCCCCAAGGGGATGAAATAGGGGATGAAATTTTGTATGAAATTTTGACAATTTTAAACCGATCGGGCTGACTTTGCATGCATAAAGCTACTATGACGTAGGCTTGAGGATTTTGATAAATTCCACCCCTAAGGGGATAAAATAGGGGATGAAAGTTTGTATAAATCTTATATCTATCTTCTATCTAAATCTAAATATAAATCTAATCTAAATCTAAGTTTTCTAATTTTTCTAATTTAATATATATAACTCAAAGGTGACTGACTGACATAGTGATCTATCAACGCACAGCCCAAACCACTGGACGGATCAGGCTGAATTTTGGCATGCAGGTAAATGTTATGACGTAGGCATCCGCTAAGAAAGGATTTTGATCAATTCAACCCCCAAGCGGATGAAATAGGGGATGAAAGTTTGTATGAAATTTTGTAAATTTTTAACCGATCGGGCTGACTTTGCATGCATAAAACTACTATGACTTAGGCATCCCCTAAGAAAGGATTTTGATAAATTCCACCCCTAAGGGGATAAAATAGGGATGAAAGTTTGTATAAATCTTCTTAGATTTTCGACTGATTGAACTGAAATTAAAGATTGGAGCTACTATGATGAAGACGTCCGCTTCAATAGGATTTTGATAAATTCAACCCTCCAATTTTTTGCACACGCTTAACAAAAGTAAAGCCGCAAAAACTATGCCTAATTAATAATAATACTTCTAAACGCGAGCGAAGCCGCGGGCAAAAGCTAGTCTCTCATATAACTGGTTCTCTGATACTTTACAATGTACGTCCATCGCTGATGTGCCTTATGTGGAATATATATTATGTATAATAGAGCCGAAAATTAGATATATCTGCCTGTAAATGCACCAGCACCCATAAATAGGCATGGGCTATTAAAGGACCTTGTCATGTCATACATGGAAATTATCATTTGAACGAAAAAAACCAAGCAGGTGTCGTTGTAGGTATGTATACAGCAAAGAAGCTCCTTTGGCTGTGTCTACTTAACAGCAAAATTAGGTACTTCCCCAGACAAGTTCTTTCACAAACAGCGATAGCAACCTTTTGTTTAAGGGAAAAAAGGAAAGATTTCCCACTTAAGAGTAGTAGAGCTCTTTGTGAAGGGCTCGTCCGGGCTCGTACTACCACCACGCCTTTTTCTGCCGCCAAGCAGCTACGCTGTGTAATTACAGGCACATGAGGCTTAACATAAGTATGCCTCAAGTTGATGGACGCAGCGCAGTGCATCTTACCTTTTCGTTTTGCATAGGAATCTTAGACGCCGCAGTATAAACATATTCATCATCGTACGGTACCAGCATGTTGTACGAAGCGACCAGAGTCACCTGCATATAGTTAGCACGCTTCAACACTTTGTGGTGGTGCTCATGCAGCTTGTTTCTGGACACTGACAACTCCATGCTTAGGATCGGAAGGTTGTCCCAGCTCTTGTGGTGCAGGGTCGATGGCTCGATGAGCGGTTCCATTCGCTTTTTCACGCTCATTTTGATCTTATCTTGGGTACAAAAGTAAGTTCACGTGAGCATAAGGCTCCTGGAAATTAGGATTAAGGGTGTATGTCCTTTGATGTGGAGCGGAGAAACAGAGAAATATTAACCAATAGGATCGCATAACTGGAGGTGAGTGGTGATTTTAGGCCTTCTCTAGGCATCTCCTGAACTTTACTGCTGCAATATATGGTAGAATAAGACTTGGTTACTGGCGGATCTATCAGTGACGTAGTGATATTCTCGATAGATCGACATACCTACTTCTCAACTTCACACGTCAATAGGATCATTACTATCAGCCTAAAGAAGTCTACTAAGTACTGAACATAGACATCCCCATACTTCCAGCTCTTCATCTACCATTGCTAAGGTTTTCTGGAAGAAATCCCTGTCAGTGATATAACCGCTCATTGTAATGTACCTAATATGTTACGTCTAAATTTATGATGATCCTTGTGTACAATAAAGTGTTGTCTATCTTTCTATTGGTATCAGTTCATCAGTCATCGTTTCATGGTCGAGAATCTCGATTTCTTAGCGAATGTTGTCTGTCGATTCCACAAGGTCAGTGAAAAGCAGTGTCGAACATCAGTCGAGTATCAGTGTTTTAGGAACTAACCAATAAACAAAGGGAGAATATCGACGTTGCAGCAGTAGATGTCGTCGATACCTCTGACCAAGGAGTCGGATTTGCTCGAGCTCTTATGACTCGAACTTGTTTGTGGCGAAAATGTCTCACCAGAGAGATTTGATTCGACACTTTTTATGGGTTGGATGCTTACTGAAAAAAGATATTATTTATTTAATTATATATTAAATAATACTACTGATTTTATCCACTGATTTAATTAATTATTTGTACAATAAAGAATTAAATCAGTCATGACAAGTAAATCAGAATATTGATAAGTGCTACAGATGTTTGTGCCTTTTTTCAGTACCGTACTCCACGCGAGTCGTAGAGCCAGCCAGATGCTATTACCCTCCATCCATTTTTCTCAACATTGAGAGTAAGCAAAAACTTTATATTAATACCTATGTATTTAAAAAAATACTTTAATTAAAAAAATACTTCTAAAACAATATTATGTAAATAATTTTTTTTTTTCCCTACTTGAATCAGACAGTGTGAAATAAACTCTCTACTACTTCTTTTGGAACTACTACTTTTGTGATTCAATAGAATACCTAAATACTTTTGACTTATAAGAACTCTTCAAATATATATTATAGGGTCGTTGCTTTCTCACCAGTAAGAGGGTAGTCTGCAAACAGACACATTTTCTCGTAATCTGAAGGGTCGTAACTCATAGTTCCTCTGACCAGCGTCCTCTTGTGAACAGCAGTCTTTGCTCCGACTGCTTTGATAACCCCAGTCACAATGAGCTGGTCTAGAAATGTCACCTTTATTGTGAAGCGCTTAGGGTCCTCGTCCATGAGTCGGAGGCACTGAATCTTAACATGAAGCTTGTCTGTGGGAGCGACGTTCACATCGCTTTGGACTTTTGTTTCGGATTTGCTGATGGAGCGAAGCGATGCTTCCGATTTATTCTAGAAGGATTACATAAACTGTTAAGCAGCTTCACGACTTTGATCCCCAGTCACGGTAGATATCCCCTCAGCTACTGCTAGAATAGTAACTGTTTTTCTTAATAGATAAATAGTATCACTAAAAGGATTGCAATGCGGTGGTATACGACATTTAACGACCTCTGACGACCTCTGTGGCGCAGCGGGCGAGAGCCTGCCTGCGACGCAAGAGGTTGCGGGTTCGATTCCCGCCTTGGAACAAATTTGTGTACGATGTGCAGAAATTTGTTCCGATGGTCTGGGTGTTTTCTATGTATAATAAAAAAATATCTATCTATGTAAGTATATAATGTATTAAATATATCAGTTATCTAGTACCCATAACACAAGCTTTGAATAGCTTACTTTGGGGCTAGATAGTGCTGTGTGAATTGTCCAGCATTATTTATTTATTTATTTAGTGAGACACAGGTATAGGAACATTAAAAAAATAAATTCTAATGTTGGTGTTAATCAAGCAATCAGTGTCATCATCAACCTGAACAAGTCCACAGCTAGACATAGGCTTATACATTTCTAGGAAGAACGTACTGTAGTAGTAATTATGAAATCCAAAAGAACCAAAATAACCAACATAGCTATCGTTTACGAAATTTTTAGTGGTAATGACAAAATAGACGACTAGAAACCAAACGTGACAAAAGTATAGGCATTGTGAATTTTGTAAAATAAGTAACAATAATGCAGTTGATTGTACCTTGCTTCTTCTCATGTTTTACGTAATTTTTATGTTTTAATTATTTAAGTTTTCTGTTTTTTTTTAAGTAACAACCATAGTAAAGTAAACATAAATAAAACTGACAGCGCTATCATTCAATTGACACTTGAAACAAACTGTCAAAAGCTAAGCTGAGAGGTTGGTTTTAAGATAAAAAAAGAAAAGAATCATGCACGACATTGATCTCAAGATATATTTTGATTGGCTCGGTACCACATCTGTATTTGATGATCAGTGCTCGGTAGATATTATCCTCTAGGATCTCCTAGTACCAAGGATTCGTTAAGGATATTTTTTCAGGCACCAGTCTCTCGTAAAACAGGTTAACTTATTATGTTACAAGTTTCAATAGAAGAACGCACTAGATCCTGTTCACCTAGGTGGGCCGTATGCTTGTTTGCTACCTTGGTAGTATTAAAAAAAATACTTTAATCATTACCTACAACAGTAGGTAATGATTATAGTAAAACATGCTAGATTTAAGTTTGCCTGATGTTTTTGAGAGAAAATAAACGATTATTATTATTCGTTAAGGATATCTAAGGGTTAGAGAAGTCCAAATATAACATTTGATACGAACCCCGGAGCACAGAAAAACTACTTCACCCTCCGGTGTGCGCTACCGTTTGTCGCGTTGTTCTCTAAACTTTCTCTGACAGCCTTAAAAAAATAAAAGCTGGATAAATCTACCTATAGGTATACAAGCAAAGGCTTGTTTTAAACTTATCAAAACATGAAAGTTACATTCAAAATATTAACATTATTTCAATTAAAACCCAAGGATCACTTTGAAACATCATTCTAGGTACAGTCCGACCAGAAAGAGTAGAAACGGAACTAAATTGACATGCGGGTATTTCGCATAGGTGCGAGCAAGACCGCATGTGAGTGAGCGTCGATAATGTATAAAAAGTGGCGCCCCTATCATTTTCTACTCTTTTCGGTCAAGCTGTATGGTACATGTGTGCCAGTTCCACGCTACCAATCTTAGAAGAACTGTCGTGTCTTAGTTCCACCCGTTCTTTTGAATGATCACTGCTTCCTTAAAATATGTAGAAGGTTGGAGGATTAACAAATAAAAAAAACACTCTGTCATGGTTTATTCAAGTACAATCGTCGATAAAAGCACGTACAATAATATAATATAATGAAAAAATATAAACGATATTCTGAACATTTTGAGTTACACTGCGTGGTATGCGAGACAGCGACTGCTAGACTATGGAACGGAATTCTTATCAGTTTAAATGTCAATCCTATAATCATAATTTTTATCAATTGAAGTACAAATGATCGCGTACTTAAGACGAAGACAAGAGCTAATGTGACTCTCGCTCGCACGGTTTGACATGTTGAAAGATATAAAATCACTAAACCCATTTTCGAAAAATCGCAAGCAAGCATGTTGTGTTCCGCAAGCAAGCATGTTGTGTTCGATTGAACACAACATGCTTGCTTGCGATTTTTCGACTACATTGCGCACACTTTAGTAAAAAAATCATTTTGATAAAAGTTTTTCTAGTTTTCGTACTCGTTTTGAGTAGGAAAACTTGCATCAATCAAAATGATTTTTTTACCAAACTGTGTGCAATTTGATTGCACACAAAATGGTTGTTTACGATTTTTGAAAATTGGGATAAATGATTTTATATCTTTAAAAATGTAGAATCGTGCGAGCGAGAGGTACATTAGGTGTTGTCAACGCCTTAATATATTTAGCTGTCAAGTAAATTGGAGCTGGCTAGTTTGACTTTAAAAATACTGGTAACTGAACAGAAAAATGAAGGATGTCAATCTGAGGTGGACTAATTTAGACTTTAGCTTACACAGAATAAGATTTTTGAAAGTTCTA
Source organism: Plemyria rubiginata (assembly GCA_963576535.1). Classification (NCBI taxonomy): domain Eukaryota; kingdom Metazoa; phylum Arthropoda; class Insecta; order Lepidoptera; family Geometridae; genus Plemyria; species Plemyria rubiginata. The sequence goes on along the minus strand of OY754912.1, from coordinate 12,284,190 downwards.
TACCATTCTGAAGTGCATGTGCCGTTCTTATCGATTACTTAATTGACATTTAGAATCGTCAAAAATTCGTTAAAAATGGTTTCAACAATGGATAAAACCATTTTTTAACTAATTTTGACGATTCTAAATGTCAAATTAAGCGATTGATAAGAACGGTACTTGCATTGCTGGTTTAGTTATTGCCCGAAGTCCGCAGTGTAACTTAAAATGTCGAACAAATACTTGTTATTTATAGTTTTCACGGTATACCTACCTACTGCTCAACGACTCAACGTGTTTTTTTATGAAACAATCCTTCATTTTCTTTTACTGTATTAAAAAGTAAAAAAACACTTATAATTATTCACTTAGTTCTATATAAGTAATATAAATAATTCATTCACTAGTATAATCAATAAATAACAGTCTCATACTACTTAATACCTTGCAATAGTATCAAGTCACATTTAACCTGAAAAAGTTGTAGAAGATGGAAAAGTCTAACAATTGCATTAATCACAGAACACATGTTTTGTGGGTGTGCCTTATGACGTGCAATACGTCGCATCTCTTTGAAACATAAAGATAAAAGGTGATCATGAGATGTGTGAGAATATCATGAGTTTTCCGTTTTCCTAGAACCTACTCGCTAACATGACATAAAATAATAGGAATGAAAAATTACATATTTTGTCATTTTTACCAGATTAAAGCCCTTCATGGTAAACATTTGTTGCTAAACAGTCAACACACGTCAACATTTGTTGCTCGAGCGAGAGCTTTTCAACATTGACAGCAATCAAAGCAGCAACATCAACAGTGACAGCCTACGTAGCTCAGTTGGTGGTAGCTCTGCCTTCTGCGCCGTAGGTCGTGGGTTCGATTCCCACCGTGAACAAACGTTTGTGTGATGAACACAGATGTTTGTTCTCTGTCTGGGTGTTATTTAATATTATAAGTATGTATTTACAAAAAAAAAAAGTATATAAGTAGTATATCAGCTATCTGGTTCCCATATCACAAACATAAGCTTAGTTTGGGGCTAGATAGTGCTGTGTGGAAAGTCCACCAATATTTATTTATTTATTGAATTTGCTGCATTGGACATGCCGTTATCAACTCTGCAACACGCAGTTTTGCCAGCAACATGTTGACAGCAACTCCGCAACAGGTTGATTCCACTTTGTTGCTAAACAAATGTTTACCATGAATACGGAACATTACTCAATCGCAAGGATCTCTACTATAAAAAATCTCTAGACTACTTACATTTCCTTATGCTTTGTATTTTTTTTATATTTATTTTATTAGTTTAATTGTACAGTGGTACTTTTCAAATGAAAACTAGTTTTTCTGCTTTTAATTATAATCTTCTTTAAACAGGTTTACAAAAAATCTATCTACCGAGATCGGGCTATACTGCGTAAGTATCATTGTGTTTCTGTAAGTGCCTTAGTACCTATCTCCCTCACTCCTTAAAGAAAATATTTAACCTCTTTTGTTTTATAATTTAATAGCACCTTTGATCAAAATACGTGTGGAATTTATTATGAGGGTAGTCAGAAGAATCCCAAACACACTTTTATCCGCCGAGAACTTATCGGTTGCCCATATTTGTATTGGAACTCCCGAACCCAGATGGTTTCAACAGACTTCTTCTTATCGTGTCACTAGTTTCTTACGAAACAGTGTGGTGAAAGGATTAAAAGTATATTATTACTATAGCAATGCATTATTAAAAGAGATCAATAAACTATACAACCTCTTAATTGTTTTTTGAGCCGTACATAGTTCAAAAAACAAATAAGTGGTTGACATGCGTTATACAACATCTCGCACTTTCAACATTTTTGAAGATATATTTGTGAAGGTAGTTATGAAAGTTCACATACAACCAAGTTTAGGAGATAAACTTTGCATTAGTTTAGCAAAAAGTTTTCCTTGTTTCGAGAATTACATTTGAGGTAGTCTGAATCGTAATTGAAATGCAATCTTATGCCTTCAATTTTAAAGTCGATTTACTGGCGCTCACATTGATGAGAGTGTATGAAACCCTGATCTTCATGTCTTCTCCAATATTGTTGTTCGCTAGGTCTACCATCCTCATCTCTGTGACGACCTCGATGTAATCCTCCATGAAGTCTTCAAATAGGTCTTTTGGAATGTTGAAAGGATTGACGGCGGTTACAGCTTCTATGTAAAAAAAGGATTCCGTGAGCATGATGGGCGAGTATTGATAGATGCTATTTAAACTTCATTTCTAATAAGGAATAATTTTTGTATGATTTCAAAATAAACTGCTCTAGGCCCGTATCGAGTCATTTTATATGATATGGGGCATCCTACTACTATTATAAACGCGAAAGTGTGTATGTATGGATGGATGGACGTTTGATACTCTTTCACGCGCCGGAACGGCTGAACGGATCTGGATGAAACTTGGCAGAGGACAGAGAGGGCCTATCACGAGTTCCGGTGCCGACCGCGATCGATTGTAGATCACGCCGATAGATACCCCATTTTAAGGAAATTCAATATTATATATTATTCTTATATTCCTAATAAATTCTTATTATTTTAATCATTATTCCTATTATAAATATTATACATTATTCGCATTCTTTGAGAAGCTTCACTTAAGCTTCTCAAAGAATACGCTAGATGCCGTTGTTTAATTTCCTTGAAATTCGGTGTAGATCGTTGCGATCCACGATCGATAGTAGTCGGCACCAAACTCATGATAACCCCTCTGATTATAGTCTGGAATAGCACATAGGCTACTTATCCCGTGGGAATATCGGGATTTAAATCTGCGCGGGTGAAACCGCGGGGCGCAACTAGTATAATATAAAATGGCACGAGGTCTAAGAATGTTCCTACTTGACTCGTAAAGAGCGGGAATTTTAAACTGTCGAAAACACAGTTTTGCTAAAATTTTAAGGGCATAATTGATTTTGTATAGAGATTCGATGAGCGCCTCTATCGGGCGCGCTGAGAACTCACGTGACTACAAAACCTAGAACGCAATACCGCAATAATAATAGGGGGAAATCAAATACCAAAGATGAAACTCTATATAGGGTTAAGCTCGCCTTTGTACATGACTATTATGTATTTTTTGTGTAAATCAGTTTGTATACAATAAAGAATAAATAATAAAAAAAATAACTCGGACTCAAGTACTGTAGATGGATACATGATGACGTAATTTTTTACTTACTTTTCAAAGTTTCGGCATTATTGTACTTGTATTGGACTTTATTGCACTTCACGTCGATCTTGCAAAATCCAATTTTGTGTAACATTTTTGTGATCTGTTTTTCTGGGTCCTAAAGCAAAAAAATACAGATATTTTTTTTGTAAAAATACTTAAAAGTAAGAGAGCTGTGGTAGGTACCTACAGGCAGCGATAAAGCTAGTGTAAGTACCTATGACTGAGTTGATTTACAATAAAGTTCAAAGGTGTTAGTCTTTATGAGAATGCTTTGAAAAACCACCATGAATTTTTTCATGTTAAATAATAGTAACTATCCTATAACAGCTTTGTTATAGGTGATTCACAAGTCATGCACGATAAGAAGGTGCCCTACGATGCACTACCCTGCGTCCATTACCTTCAGGCATACACGTAGCTTCAATTTGCCTACCAAAGTACAACACAAGCTTTGAATAGCTTACTTTGGGGCTAGATAGTGCTGTGTGGATTGTCCAGCATTATTTATTTATTATATATATATATATATTTATTCTATTATTTTATTTTATAAAAAAAAAAAAAGTCAAATTCAAATGGTTATAATTTTTTTTTCTAAATCATACATTTATTTACAAAGAAAATTACGACTAATAGTTACAATTGTTTACATAATGTACAAAATACATTTATTATTACTTATTTATTAAATAAAAACGCAAGGATCACTTTGAACCACCAAACGTTAACTTTGAACTACCAACGATGAGAACACTGATCACTAAACCAAAACATTTATAACCTGTAAAACAACAAATGTCATCATCAGCCTAAATAAGTCCACTGCTTCCCCTTGCGGTTTTCCCTCGGAGCTACGACATGGGGTCCTTCAAAAGGCGGGTTTATAAATAAATAAATAATAAAATAAATAAATAATGCTGGACAATCTACACAGCATCATCTAGCCCCAAAGTAAGCTTCAAAGCTTGTGTTATGGATACTAGATGACTGATATATTTAATACATTATATACTTACACAGTTAGATATTTTTTTATTATACATAGAAACACCCAGACCTACGGAACAAATTTCTGCAGATCATACACAAATTTGTTCCGAGGCGGGAATCGAACCCGCAACCTCTTGCGTCGCAGGCGGACTCTCGCCCGCTGCGCCACAGACGTCGTCGTCGTCGTTTATCTCCTCTTAAAAGGCCGGCAGCGCATCAGCAACGCCTCTGGTGCTGCAGGTGTCTATGGGCGACGGTGACCACGTTCCATCAGGTGGCCCGTATGCTCGTCTGCCAGATTTGGCATAAAAAAAAACTGCTGGACATAGGCCTCCCCTATACGTTTCCCGGAAGAACAATTCTGAGCCCTTTCCATCCACCGACTTCCCGCGGAATGTCATCAGTCCATCGGGTAGGGCGTCCCGCGCTTCGTTTTCCTGTCCCTGTACAAATGTATTGAGAAGTAATACCTGTGAGTCATGGTAGGGCGACACATAGCGATCCACGTCTCCCAACCATGCCTTCCACTTGTTCTTCTTAGCCAGGCGCCGGTACACGTCGTATATCGGCATGTGCCCGAGAAACATGAGCAGGCAATCCCCGTTGTCAGCAAGCAGCTTGTAGATATTCCGAAAAGCCTTTCTGCAAAGAAAAGTCATTTATAAAACTTGCAGATGGCACAAGCAGAAAAGTTCTTTTAATTTTATATTATTTGTCATCAGTGTATGTAGTCTAATTATCTTTTAGATTATAACTTTTAGGTTATGCTGTGTAATTATTGTCTAAATAAATAAATAAATAAACAAATAGTAGCACCTGGGGAGAGAAGCATTTACCTTGCCGTAACACAGTTTTTAAACTAGCACGGAAGGTTATGTTCCGTAACCAGAGTGTGTCAGATTGCCTTATAAACTAAAATCCCTAGAATAAGACCTCTGTATGGCTCAACTCGTATGTATTTCTTTTTGTCTGAAATAAACATTATCTTATTTATTTATTTATTTAAAAACTTTCACACAAAACAATATAGTGCTAGGAGGACTTAATGCTAATAGCATTTTCTACCAGTCTTCCTGGGCGTGCAAAAAGATGGTGTGGCGTGTTACTATTTATGAAACTGTTTGTTACATTTAATAAAAGTTATATATATATATATATAATATACATAATGTATATATTTATACTAGAATAAGAAGGAAGTTAACTACTTACTATAAAACCTAGACTATTAAACATAGAATACAATACATAATATGATAATATACCTACTTACTATAAGTAGGTAACTGAAATATAATTGATTGTAATAGTAGGTACCTACTTAGGAAGGTAAGTTATGCTATTTTAGCTTTTTAAAGAGATGCTCTCGAACCAATCTTTTTATCTTATCTTATCTTAAAGTCATTTATAAAACTTGCAGATAGCACAAGCAGAAGCCTCATAGTCATTCAGTATTGCACTGAGTGGCGTGATCCCCGCAGCGCGGCAATCGCTGGGCTAGGACAATGCAACTTTGTATTCTAAAGGTAGAGACTCATTTTGAGCACTTGATAAACTTGAAACAGCTTCACGACTTTCCCCAGGCACGGTAGATATCCCTTCAGATCTCCCAGTACCAAGTAGGTACTAATTCAAGGTTCTTTGAGGATGTCTAAGGGGGGTAGTCAGAGGTACGTCCAAATATTACATTTGGCACATACCCATATTTTGCAGTAGTTAGTATTCCATACGTGACAGGTTGCAAGCCCATCGCCGCTGTTAGAATACTAACTAAACTGGTTTCCTCACGATGTTTTCCTTCACCGTTTAAGAGCACTGGCATTGCGCACATAAATTTATGATAGAAAAATCCATTGGTGCACGGCTGGATTCGAACCTGCGACCTTACGATCGGAAGGCGGGGTCACTCCCACTAGACCACCGGTGCTCTTGATAAATTTATTGAAAATGTTAAAATTGGTCTTCCATAATTCTGACACTATGTTATATAGCAAAATTATTATAAAGCAAAATATAATCCTTACGATGAAGCCTTTTGATCGGTAGCTACAGGCTGATTATTTTTCTCGTGTAATGGGTTCGATTCCTGGTTCAACCATGTAATTATTTAAATATTTATGAATGCAGTTTATATTGTTCTAACAAGTTTCCACGCTCGGCTTTTCTATCGCATATCCCGGATTAAAAAAAGAAATAGCTTCTTGACTTTGACCAGGCACGGTAGATATAATAATAGTAATATTATAAATTTTATTTGGACACAAATCAGTGTAGTTATGCAAATTAGTGTATTAGTGTAGTTAATAAATAAATAAATAAATATTGGTGGACTTTCCACACAGCACTATCTAGCCCCAAACTAAGCTTATGCTTGTAATATGGGAACCAGATAGCTGATATACTACTTATAATACTTTTTATTTTTGTAAATACATACTTATAATATTATATAACACCCAGACAGAGAACAAACATTTATGTTCATCACACAAATGTTTGTTCACGGTGGGAATCGAACCCACGACTTACGGCGCAGAAGGCAGAGCTACTACCAACTGAGCTACGTAGGCTGTCACGTACGTACACGTGTACACGTGTACGTAGTTCTTATGTAGTTAGGTACTACACGTAAGAATTAAAATTAAATAACAATATAATGATAATTATAACGAAAGCTAAACTTAATTAATAACAAAAAGCTAAGCCTTACGCTAATAAATTAATTTCGTACATTTCAAAATGATTTAAAAAAATTTTATGAAAATGATTAAGAAAATATATTAGATATCTCCTCAGAGTCTTAGCACGATGTACCTAATCAAGATTCTTTGAGGATTTCTAAGGGGGGTAGTCAGAGGTACGTCTAAACATTTAGCATTACATTTAGCAGTAGGTAATTAGTATTCCACACGTGACAGGTTGCAAGCCCATTGCTAGTTAAGCCTTCCGTGCCATGAACTATATTTATTCCAAGTTTTATCCAAATCGGCTTAGCCAGAGTGATTGACTTTTAATTATCTACATTATTATAAAGAACCACCGCTACCACTTAGATCAATTGTTTGAAAAAATATAAGAAAATGGTTCAAGACCAAATCTACAACTTTTTGAAAAATTCATTCGAATCTACAGTACATACCTATTATAAGAGTCACAGTATAAAGTAAACGTAAAAGTAAAGTAACGTTTATTTTACAACTTTTTTAATAACAATTATGCAATAAAGTTCGCTACCGAAACGTAAAACCTAATGAAAAGTAGCTCATCAGCAAAACTACAAAACTACTACTACTTTTTGAAAAATTTATTCGAATCTACAGTATTATAAATGTCACAGTATGAAGTACATAGTTTATTTTGCTATTTTTTTAGTAACGATTTATCCAATAAAGCTCGCCGTAAAACCTAATGATAAGTAGCTAATCAGGCATTTGGGACCGTTTACTTTTCGGCACATATAAATTTTACTACTTCACGAGTTATAAATTACTTGGTTTGGCTTATTGGTTTACATTTACACCAATCAGCATAAAATCTTATTTAAAATTTTCATTCAACAAAAAACAAAAAGATAAGGCATAATGGAAATCTAAGCAGGCTCAATAAAAAAAATGAGAAAAAAAAGGATTCAATACACTGAAAACCTAAAAGGCTATTTTAACAAAAACGGTTAAGTCATTGTATTTTTCACGTTTCATAGTTTTAATTCATTGATAGTTTGTGACTGATAATGAGGTAATTTATTTCCTAAAAGAAAAAAACTACAAAAAAATAATTAGTTGAATTGAGCACCCCTCATTATTAAAGTCGGTTAAAAGTACTTACTCTTGATTCTTGATCCAGTGTAGGGTGTAAAACGAGAACGCGTGATCGAAGCCTTCCTTCAGCGCTTGCGGCACCTTGCCCTGTATATCCAGCACTATGAACTCCGTCCTGTCATCTCCATGGTTCTTATTCGCGAAGTCTATCATCTTCTTGCTGATATCGCAGCCTAGAAGCGTGCAGTTGTCTGGCATGTGGGTCTTTAAGATGTCAGTAACACCACCGTCTCCGCAGCCTATGTCTATAACTCTATCACATTTCTTCCATCTTATCTCTCTTCCGTACGTCTCTAGGCACTGGGTTGCGTCGCGTTGCTGTAAGCTGTTACTCTTCTGGTACAACTCTGCGTTTTCCATTTTATTTCTTTTTTTTTGGGATGTGAGCGCGTGGACAATCTCACTCGACGCGGTTTGGCCGAGCAGTCGCGCCGGGAACCGTCGTCGTAGGCATTTATATGGAGCCAGCGAAGCTCAGACCGACGCCACGGTTGAAGAAGACACGCAATACTATGGTGGCAAAGAGTAGAGGAAATTCCAGACTGAATTCTGAGGACAATATACATACTTAGGTTACTTATACTAGATACTTGTATGTATAATATTAAGGCATATCATTATTTTTTGAGAATATGTAAGTTTGCAACCAATTAAAAGGTGGTTATAAATTATATTGTGGAGGATTTTTACAGCGATTTGCAACTTTTCACTCATGTCCCTATTTATAATGATATAATGCTTTATAAGTAATATTATTGTAGGCAGTATAAAACATTAATTCAAAATGTGAGAAAAATAAATAGTCGGTCTGATATCAAAGAATAAAAGTCACAATTTTTCCTGACGATAAGATGAAATCATATCGAAACTAATATTTCAGATACAAAACTAAACCAAACGGAGTGTGATATTATATACCTACCCCTCAGTTTGTTGCCATTAGATTCCTGCTAGGTACTATAGGTAGTCGTACTATGATGTCCTGTACGCATCCTACTAATCCTACTAATATTATAAATGCGAAAGTTTGTAAGTATGGATGGATGGATGGATGTTTGTTACTCTATAACTCCAGAACGGCTGAACGGAGCTTGAACGGAGCTAGACCGCCCATTGTACCTACTACTTTATTTTTATATTACTAAGTGTTCTTTTTTTTCTGTAAATTTTGGTGTACAATAAAGAATTTTTCATTCATTCATTCATTCATTGGCTACTTTTTATCCCGTGGTAATACCGGGATTTAAAACTACGCGGGTGAAACCGCGGGCCGCTACTAGTAAGATATATAATTTCAGAAACAGAAGTGACTACCCACATAACACTGTAGAAACTCTTTTTGTTATTCAATAGACTTGCTTCGTGTAGATGTAGACCGGGAGATGGGGTAGGTAGTAATCAATTTTAGTATACTGACTTTAAATTAATTACTTTGCAAGATACTTATATAATAATAATAATAATAGGTTTTTTATAATATAATTTTTTTTTTATTTATTTTATATTGTAAAAACTTATAAATTATGAATATAAATAAATATGAATAATAATAATTACAGAAAGTTCATTATAAAAGACCCAACTATGCAAAATAACAAATGTCGACTGTGCCACCGTCTTCCGGAAACAATCCAACATATCACCAGTGCCTGTCCCAGCCTCACACAAACAGACTATACACACAGACACAACCAAGTAGCACACATCATTCATCAAAAACTTGCCCTTAAACACAAATTAATAAACGGTAAACTTGCACCATACTACCAATACTCCCCAAAACCTGTGCTGGAGAATAGCAGGCATAGAATGTACTTCGATAGAGCTATTTTAACAGACAAAACGATTCATAATAATAGGCCAGATATAACATTAGTAGATAAAATAAATAAAATTGCTTACATCGTAGACATTGTCTCGGTACTAAATACACATATAATATAAGTACTAGATACAACAAAATAGTTAAATTACGATAACCAATGACCCAAGAGCTTCCATTTCTAAGAGTTTCGTTGGCCTCAAGGTTTTTCTACTGGTCAATTTCTTTGTTTTTTCAGAGACAAGTCCAAACATAATGTTTGGTTGGACTTGCTTCTGACTACTACTTACTTATATTTTCGGAGCGTTCGCGTCGCGTCACGAAATCTCAGTTCGGGGCGAACTACTAGTGTACTTTTAATAAACTTCTAGCAGACTCCCCCCTCTCTTTATATGTTCAGTCCTGTCCATCCAAAGGTTGTCTGGAAGAGATCACTGTCAGCGATAAGGCCGCCCATTAAATTATTAAAATTTTTAGTTTTTAAGTTAAAATGTTGTCTTTATTTTGTTGTGATAATCAATAAAGAGTTATCTATCTATCTATAGATATTTTTTATTATACATAAACACCCAGATCAACGGAACAAATTTCTGCAGATCGTACACAAATTTGTTCCGAGGCAGTATCTCACTTACTACTAAGAAAAAGCTTTCCTTTTCACACATTTTAATTTAAGGCTTTAAAGAATCTTAATACGAAGAATTTTCTCCTTGTTCTTGAGGGGATTTCTGCTGGGACAGGGTATTACTTAAATTCAATTAAAAAAAAAGTAAAAAAAAATTGTTACTAATTTTATCTCTTTTCTTATAAAGTTAATAAAATCCACATGATCTCTTGAGCTAATCTCATTTTCCTTCTAATTTGTAACTATGTACTTTGTATCCGGGCGATTTCACACACAACACGACACTAAAATAGCTTCAGTAAATCACATTTTTTGATCTTTTCTTTGTTAGAATCCTATTGTTGTAACAACTTATAGAATCGATGGCCTTCATCTACACTGAATGAAGCAAGAGTTCAAAAATATGTTGCGTGTGCGACATCTTAAGGTGTCAAATTATGACCTATGGCAAAAAACCTATGTTTGTGTAAGTTAAATTCTAGCTGAAACATATTTTTAACATATTTTTCTATGTGAAAAAATATTTTTTTAAAAGAAATGCTTTTCTAGTATAATTTAGAGATTTTATTCATAGTTTTACATAATATTTTTTAAATATGTATAAGATATGCTTTGTTATAGGTGATCATTACCACTTAACATGAGGTAGGCCATCTGCTTGTTTCATCAGCTGGTTGTATAAAAAAAATACACATTTCCAAAAAGTATGCCATTAAAGTCAGCCAATGCAAACTTACAAAAAACAGATATACAGAACTATATTACCCTTCTCTAGGGGTACGGATAGGTTTCCCATTAGAAACCTATCCGCTTCTAATGGGAATGGCAAATAAGATAAAATCAAGGAGTCAAAACACTATGTTTAAAAATTATATACTATTTCTAGTTTTTTTTGTCATGCAAGAACAACATTTTCATCTTTCTGCCTTCAAGTAGGGTCGATATTACAGATTTTTTTCTCTCCACTTTGCTCTATTATCCGTCTCCTCTAGTCACTTCTTTTTTACCATGTCATCTTTCACACAATCTATCCATCTTTTCTTTGGCCTTGTTCTAATCCATTTTGTGATGCAATATAATTTTGGAAATATCAGGTAGGGACGTAAGATGGTATTATGTAAGAGTATTTCGAGGCAATAAAAACGAATCGAATAAAAACTGTTAATATGTAATTACATCTCAATCTACATAATACAATTGTGTATTAACAGCACCAAATTAGATTAGTTTCTGTCAATGTCGCTATTTTCTCGTTCGTGCGATTATTCGATTATACTCATTTATAGGTATTCTTACTGTTACTGCTGTACTGTTTTCGTCTAGGCTTTGGTTGCGATGAGATGAAGTGGCTGCAGATTTACTTACCTAATAGTATAAAACGTTTAAAGTGATTAATAAGAATAAAAAATACCTAATAAAGACGTTTTGATTTTGATGCATTATTTAAGTTATTATGTAACAATTTGTTCGAATAGCGTTCTTTGTACAAGGTGGGCCAAATGAAGTCATCCGATGTTGTTTGGCTCTCATTTTTTTTCTAAATGAAAAACTTCGATTCTGTATTTTGATTATGTTTATTTGAACCTTTAGAATTGTATTGGTCAAGTCGAGAATATAATATCGGCCAAATGGGCGCCGCCACAATTGATTGATATACGGGCTCATTTTATGGCATTTTTCATCACTTCGGCGAGAACTTCGGGCGACAGAAGAAGAAGTAGAATGAAGACTGGATGGGAAGAGTCGAAGACCAGGCTGAGTGGTGCGTCATTAGACGTAGTATTCAAATTCCTTGCATTGGAGAGACCTAATGTCTGCATTACGTTGATGGTGATAATGATGAAGAGGAACTAAGGAGGCTGCGGTTGATGATAGCTTGAAAATAATCTTTAAAATAAAATGACAAATTTTATAAATCGATTATATAGGTAAATATTATATTTGGATAACTGGCAACTCCTTTTAGACATCATTAAAAGAATATTAAGTTTGTTCTTGTATTTATCGTGTCTAATAGGAATCAAAGACGTGAAGCTGCTTCTTTGTCTATTCGAATAATTTTAAGAGATTTTCATCGCCCGATGGATCGACGACATTGTAAAAATTGCGGAAAGTCGTTGGATTTGGATAAATGCTTGGCATTTTTCCTGCAGAAATGTATAGGGCTTAAAAAATATTTTCTTTGGCGCAAGCTTTTCACATGACCTATTGTTGTAGGTCCGGAACAGACAAATTGATAAACATTTTAAAACTATACCAGTGTTGCTGTGTTTCGGTTTGAAGGGTGTGGTTGCCGGTGTTATTACAGGAGCATGAGGCTTAACTTCTGCGTATGGTACAAGTTGATGGACGCAGCATGCAGCAGCTATGCATCGTAGGGCACGTTCCTATCATGCGTGACTTACGAGGCAATGATTTCTTATAGGTTGTGGTTACCACTTAACATCGGGTTGGCCATCTTCTTGTCCCATCAGCTAGTTATAAACATTTCTCATATTAAAATACTCAGTTTTGGTTCTCCAGACTGATAATAATGATAATTAATACATCATCAACTCTTACACTAATTTGGATAGGCGATCTTTTATTTGGTAGGTTTGCACACTGGGTAATTTCTGTGTGCACAAGCGCATAAATAAAATTATTCCGATTTCATAATATTCTTACCACCCAAATACAACAAGCAGGCTGGTTTTCCGAAACAAATTAAGATCATTTTCGACTACTTGCTGAACAGGAAAAATTACATAGTTACGCTTACTGTACATTATATTTTATAATCTGAACCATATTACAAAGAGATGCGGTATGAAATGGCTTGGAAGTGGTTATAAAAATTGGCATTCAGGTCAGTTTTTGGCGTTGATCTTTTTTTGACCGCCGAAAAGGTGCATTGCCCTGTGAAGCGATCTTTTTATGATTCTCATTTGTAGCTCTCTACGGTCGAGTTAGCATTCTTGACCTAGGTTAATGTGCTCTGTGTTGAGGTCCTCCCTCCATTAAGTGATTGGTGTCACTATGTTTTATTGCCATTATTGCGGGAAAAAGGTGACGGATGTGTGTTTTTTAACTAATGATGTCAAAATTGTAAATATCTTGTATTCTCATATTATTATCTCCCTATCTGACATGTGATTTTACTATGCAAATATACTTTTTGTAATTTTTACATAATATATTAAATAATGTTTTTTAAAAATTGAAGCCAAATTTTTTATACACAACCCACCACATACACATACATGGCCCACCAGCATATTATTCAATTAGTAAGGATTTATACTTTAGTATGATCCTTTATACTAAAAACTAACATTTACCCCCGGTTTCTGAAAGCTCGATCAACACTAATCGGCTGTCAAGTCACTTGCTATTTCAGCTTTTACTTCAAATAAGATAGATATATAGTCTGTCAAATGAAAGTAGACACTGAAAATTCGCGCCAAATTCAAAAAATATTTAGCGTGGCAACCCATTAATTATTAGGACACTTACTAGGAATAACACAACTTGATACTTGGTTCTATCTTTATTCTAAACAAAATATGTATGTCTTTCAGATTCTAAATATCCTACTAATATTATAAAAGCGAAAGTTTGTATGGATGGATGTTTGTTACATTTTCACGCCGGAACGGCTTAACAAGATGAAACTTGGCAGAGCGACAGACTTTTTATCCCGTGGGAATACCGGGATTTAAATCTGCGCGGGTGAAACCGCGGGGCGCAACTAGTACTTACATATTTTTGAATCTCTCTGCAATGTTAAATGATGTACTACAATTTATACAATTATTATATTTCTTGGCTAATTCTCAAAAAAACTGATGCCACTGACATCATCTTTCGTAAATGTCAAAAGGCCAAAATGATTATGAATATATAATAATAATAATATATAAATAAATAATGCTGGACAATCCACACAGCACTATCTAGCACCAAAGTAAGCTATTCAAAGCTTGTGTTATGGGTACTAGATAACTGATATATTTAATACATTATATACTTACATAGATAGATATTTTTTATTATACATAGATAACACCCAGACCATCGGAACAAATTTCTGCAGATCGTACACAAAATTGTTCCAAGGCGGGAATCGAACCCGCCACCTCTTGCGTCGCAGGCAGGCTCTCGCCCGCTGCGCCACAGAGGTCGTCAAATAATAATAATAAAGTTTATTGGACATTAAAGAGCGTACATTGGCAAAAAAATGAACATAAATATTTAAACCAAATCATAATGTTGTACATGATCGTAAAAACAGATGGGCTCCTTGATTTCCAAACTAAGTGAAAACTTGTGTTTTGGGAACCAGTGATCCTCCTTGAGTACAGTTATCTATTAATAAAACAGTCTACGTTTTTGATTGTGAACATTATTAAATTGTACGCAGATGGCGTGTGAGTGTGATGTGAGAGTGTGTTTATGTGTGTGAAGGAAGTGTGTTTGTGGGTATGTATATGTGTGTGAGAGGAGTGAGTTATGTAGTGTGTATGGGTAAGGATGTACGTACCTAGTGGGATTCTTACTTGGAATGTAGCTATGTATGTGGCTTCATAGCTCCTGTATTGCAACCTTATTAGAAGCTTCCTCCTGACCTCTTGTTTATTTAGTGGGTAATTGGATAGTTTTCGGTGTGCTTTATTGTAGAGGAAACAACTCATGAAATCCAATTGACGGGTGGCAAAGGATGTTTTTCATTTGGGAAGAGTACAAACAGGGACGTTCTGGCGTCTTGAGGCAATATTTGAATCAAGTGGAAGTTTTGAATGCTTGAGCATGATAGTTTTTAATATAAAGAGTTGTCGGATAGTTATGAAACCACAATCCTTATACAAGTTACTCGTAGGGTAATCAATTCGCTTGAAGAGCATTGTTTTTAATACTGCTCGTTGTGCTCTCTCTAAGTTTAGCAAGGATGTTTTGTGAGTGCCTCCCCATACAGAAATACAATATGTCAGAATAGACTGACATAACGTAAGGTATACTAGTTTGAGTGTATCTACGTCGGCGGATTCACGAAGGTTGATGAAGACGTACATTACCTTTCTACATCTCTTGGACGGATTTTCCACCTGGGCGTGCCAGTCCAATTTGTCAGAATATTGTGTTATGATAAAAGAAAACATTATAAAAAGAGGATAAAAGTTGAAAACCACGAATTAAATCAATAAATCATTTTTTTTTATTAATATTGGGATGTTAATTTCTCAATAAATAAATAATAATAAAATAAATTTTGTCAGAATTTTTAGGTACATGGTAAATAAAGGTCTTCACATAATTCAAAGTATCACTAAAATCCTATCATTACAGGCGTACGATAACATCATTTAACA
Organism: Plemyria rubiginata; assembly: GCA_963576535.1. NCBI lineage: Eukaryota > Metazoa > Arthropoda > Insecta > Lepidoptera > Geometridae > Plemyria > Plemyria rubiginata. The sequence goes on along the minus strand of OY754912.1, from coordinate 12,268,394 downwards.
TTTAGATACCTACCTGCTTGTTAGTCTCAAAGTATCAAAATATTTGTGCATTACGCCACCATCTTCTAATCTAAACATTGGGGAATAGTAATGATGCCACACCACACTCCGATTCTCGTTCTCGGTGGAAACACATCAGTATTGCCATGTAAAAAGTTACGGAAAAATGCCAGTGTCTACTTTCGTTTGACGGACTGTAGCAAGTGTCTTGCCAGCCGATTAGTGTTGATCACGCTTTCAGAAACCGGAGGAAAAACATTCATCTTTTTAATTCGGAAACAGACATCAAATTTAACAAACAAATAAATAATAAAAAAAAGTACCTACCTACTAACTTGCTAAACTTAATTCATAATGTCGGTTCACATTTTCCATAAAAAAAGTAACTACTCGTAGGTCTACATAAAATACCTAAGTTATTCATAATGACATTGTTTAAAGCCCGGCCGTAAAAAAGGAACACGTCTCGGTGATACGCGCCGAATGCACGTCGTAATCTAAACCCGAAATTCAAGGGCAAAGTTAAAAACTGCCGAAAAGAGTCAGTGCATCCATACTTGTACCTACGTATTGCAAGTGCAGCGAACATTTGAAAAAATATACCGCGGCCGCGACGTCAAGAACTTTGATCAACTGACTCATTGTAATAAACTTTATTTCAGACAATCAATGAAATGAAAGAACCATTTCTGGACCCGTACCACCATCTCTTGAAGCATTCTTATTTCAATATTACTTTTATGTCAAGTTCATCAACTGCTTAGAGTCAGCTTTATGATCAATAAGTAAAGTAATATGGAAATAAGAATGCTTCAAGATATTGTGGTATGGGTCCTGGTCCATAAACCTTAAAGACAAAGTCAGTCATGATGAATGTGTCAATCAGACTTCCGATGAAGAACACAACATTTTCCGGTCAGAAAATTTACGGTTCATTTTAGGTTTATTAATCATTGAACTAGTAGGTCCGTCTCAACAGCGCACGACTTTATGCGAGTTGAGTGAAAGGTCTACGTGTTGCTACGAAGCCTACGAGCCTCTACGAATGTCACCAACTAGGTTACGTACCTCTGCAAACTTTTGAGTGGAAAAACTAGTTTGGACCAACATTTTATTTATGCTGATTAATTAATTGTGATTTTTCATGAATACGTTTTAATATGTTTAAAAATGTGCGAGCGAGCGAGAAGCTCGTGATTTAATCGTCGATTTATCGACGAGTACGATCGTGTTTTTTTATTATTTGTAGTTAAATATTGTTTGGTGCGCAAACTAAGCACATACCTAATATTAAAAATATCCAATAAAACGATTTGGGATAATTTTTTTTTTTCTTAGCATATTCGGCCCACAGCTCGGCAAAGGCCTCCCCTAAGGACTTCATCGTTATAATCATTGAAATAAATAAGTATACGCAAGTACCAAGAGTATAAATCCGAGTGCAACGTAGCCGCAATGTCACCCCGGGCGGGTTCAAGCGCCGAAAATGCAGCGCGTGTGCCGGCCGCAGCCAGAGAAAGGACTCGCGGCGCGACGGAACTTATCTTACGTACGTACTTTATATTGAGGTAGGTAGGTATCATGAATACGTTTTGGTACTTTTATTGTGTGGCTGCTGGCCGCAGCTTGACTCGCGTATTTCCTATCTCATCATCATCATCATCAACAGCCCACAGAAGTCCACTGCTGGACATAGACCTCCCCTATCCGCTTCCAGGAAAAACGATTCTGAGCCCTTTCCATCCACTGACTACCCGCGATCCTAACAATGTCGTCAGTCCATCGGGTAGGAGGGCGTCCCACACTTCGCTTTCCTGTTCGTGGTTGCCATTCAAGAACCTTTATTCCCCATCGGTTGTCAGTTCTTCGAGCTATATGACCTGCCCATTGCCACTTCAACTTGCTGATTCTGAGAGCTATGTCGGCTACCTTGGTTCTCCTACGGATTTCCTCATTTCAGATTCTATCTCGTAGTGAAACTCCTAGCATAGCGCTCTCCATAGCTCGTTGTGCGACTTTGAGCTTGGTGATGAGGCCAATAGTAAGCGACCACGTCTCAGTTCCATATGTCAACACTGGCAACACACACTGGTTGAAGACTTTGGCTCTGCGATATGTGTGACGAGAAGATGTGGCGTAATTTCCAGAACGCTGTCCATCCGTGTTGGATTCGTCGGCTGACCTCTTTATCGAAGTCTATTCCTATCCTATATATTCTATTTCCTATCTAAGTAATAGAAAATCAATCAATTCTACAAATACCTGGGTATGTGTATCTTAAAAAAGGCTAATACCTAATAGATTATGCTAAGCATTATCACAAAAAAAATTGTGCTCCAACCATACATAGTTTGTATTATTTATTTAGAAAAATGGCTTACAGCTACTGCCAAAGCGCCTAAATGTTACGAAATACTCAAATCAAATACATAATAATATTACAAACAATTATAAAATTTCAAATTTGCTATTTCTAAGTTTATCATAAACTAGATTTTTATAATACCTCAAAGGTGTCCGAGTGGGATGTGAACCCACGCCCTTCAGCGCAGGAGGCATCAGAGGGAAGGTTGTGGTTTCAAATTCCACGAAAAAACTGACCAGAGCAATGTGAATTAAAAGAAAAAACCTCAGTGCTATCATTCGTGTACTATCTAAATTGACTTCCATCATCTATCAACGAGCTTAGAAATTATCTTTTGAATTGGGTATTAGATCGTTGCATAAGGGCTTCTGTCCAATAAAGCGCTACAATGGTGCCAATTCTGTTGTTTAGTTTTCCTACGTAACTTAATTTGACAGCTCTAAAAATATTGCCATCCCTTTCTAAAAGACCGAAACAACAAGGACGGCTATAATTTTAGAGCTGTCAGATTAGGTTAGTTTAGGATAATGCAACAACAAAATTGGCACCAATGACATCTTTTTTTTTCACTGAAGGATCAAGCAGATGGTCAACCTGATGTTAAGTGGCAACTATCAACCACAAATCACTGCATATCAATTCACGCTCGGTAGGAACGTGCCCTACGATGCATTGCTCTGCGTCCATCAACTTGAGGCATACAGATGTTAAGCCTCATGTGCCTGTGGTTACACCGGCGACCACACCGTTAAAACCGAATACAGCAACGCTGCTTGGCGGCAAAATAAGGCCTGACATAATCATAAAATTAACTAGCGACCCGCCCGCGCGCCCCTGCTTCGCACGGGTGCACATTGTTTTTTTACTATATCATGCATGTATCTTCTAAATATATATATATTTAGACTAACTCAAAAGTGACTGACTGACATAGTGATCTATCAACGCACAGCCAAAGCCACTGGACGGATCGGGCTGAAATTTGGCATGCAGGTAGATGTTATGACGTAGATATCCGCTAAGAACGGATTTTGATCAATTCTTCCAAGGGGATAATATAGGGGATGAAAGTTTGTATGAAACTTTGAATTTCTTGGCGCGAGCAAAGCCGCGGGTTCAGCTAGTTATACATATAAACCTTCCTCTTGAATCACTCTATCTAAAAAAAAACTGCATCAAAATCCGTTTAGCATATATATAGCATAGTTTTAAAGATTTAAGCATACATAGGGATATAGGGACAGAGAAAGCGACTTTGTTTTATACTATGTAGTGATGATACTCTTTACGCTAATTCATGTGATACTGCTAGATATGAAAAGGTCGCAAAGACGTATATTTTTAAAATAATAAAAACTTATTTAAGCAATCAACATCTTCCAATTTTAAGTCTAATAAGTTTTTTGTGCATTGCTTAGTATAATACTAACATTGTACTTTTGCTTCGTATGTGCGATTGTGTAAGTTGTGCAAGCAAAGTGTGCTGAGTCACGGAAGTCCAGTGATACATTTTATTTTATTTTTAATTTTGCTTTATTAGGAATAACAAACAGTTGATAGGTAAATTGTAATCGTAATTACTTAATGTTACTAGTGATTGTGTGAGTAAATATACAACCCACCACGGATTCCGCCAAGCAGCAACGCTGTGTTTCGGTTTGAAGAGTGTGGTCGCCGGTGTAATTACAGGCACATGAGGTGTAACATCTGTATGCCTCAAGTTGATGGACGCAGGGCAGTGCATCGTAGGGCAGGGCACGTTCCTATTGTGCGTGGCCTACGGGGCAATGTTTTGTTTATAGGTGATGGTTACCACTTAACATCAGGTGGGCCATCTGCTTGTTCCATCAGCTAGTTGTATAAAAAAAAATTACTACTACTACGAACTTCAATTATTCTTAGCCATTCTGGCTAAGAATAATTGAAGTTTGATATAAAAGTGCACTATTATAGCACAAAGCCGAGCGACGACCAGTCGGTCGTCGTATTATGCAGGTACATATTTCGCCTGTTTTTTTTATACAAATTGAAACGTTTTTTGATTAGTCCACAAATAATAAATATTACTATTTCTGGCGGGAGGTAAGGGTAACACAGGGTGTGTTTACACTTTAGTGGATAGACGTCCTTAGGGATTCGATGATGCAACAAATAGTGAAAGTTAGAAAAAAAGTTTCAAACCTGTTACACTGACGTGCTAAGAATTATCTTTAACAACAACCTTCATACTCTGGAAAGTGGATTTCGTCACTGGAGGTTGCTGACCGAAGCAGTTGTAGCAATAGCATACTTAGGACCGATGTATTTACAGGGCAAGTAAATCCGTACGTCTAGGTAATATTTGACCGCGAAAACACGATTTCGAAGTTCAACACTTTTCCTAAAAAATGTACCTAAAGAACTTATTATTTTAAGTATTTGCAAATAATGACATTGTTTACGTAAGTAATTGTCAGGATTAGAATAGAACCTGCACGTCCTAAGATCACATGAAACACAAACAAACTTTTTACTTTACTTTACTCTACTCCATAAGTGTGGTTGCCAGGGAAATTACTGGCACATGAGGTTTTACATCTGAATGCCTGAAGTACAGACGCAGGGCAGTGCATCGTAGGGCCTGTTTCTATTGTGCATGACCTACGAGAGAATGCTTTGTTATAGATAACTAGCGACCCGCCCGCGCGCCCCTGCTTCGCACGGGTGCACATATCATGCATGTATTATACATATAAACCTTCCTCTTGAATCACTCTATCTATTAAAAAAAACCGAATCAAAATCCGTTGCGTAGTTTTAAAGAATTAAGCATACAAAGGGACATGGGGACATAGGGATATAGGGACAGAGAATGCGACTGTTTTATACTATGTAGTGATAGTTAACACCTAATCAGGTGGCGATCGGCTTGTATTTTGTATCCCTTTCCATCAGCAAGTAGCATAAATAAATTAAAAATGGTCACGGTAGGTACTTACATCATATTATATTTGGTCCGTATTACCTACCTAACATTATAAACTGATGACCCTGAAAAGCATGCACATTGCACATCGCAATCTTTCACTTATTCGCAAAAAATTCGTACTTTCGTCCTTTCCCAACCAGTTACAGAGTACATTGCCCCAAGAACATTGCAGCCGAAAAAAATTGTTCCGCTTTCTCCCTCTTCTTTCCCGCGTTTGTGCAGGAGTGAGAGAGTGAGGGATGGGTGCTTAGTCATCTTTCGAATTAGTCTTACTGAAGTGCAATGAGCCAAGCCTTAAGGCAGGTTAGGTAGGTAGCCAATGTGGAGTTGTCGTAGGCTTAGAATTGATGTGGTGAATATAAATTGGCGTATTGTTAGTTAATTGGGTGCAAACTGTCTTTTTCGTGGAAGCGGTTATCGGTTGCCCATTTGCCGAATTGTTTGAATTCTTTGCATTATTTTGGGGTTTTTAGACTAAAAGGCGCGGCGCCGGCGTTATGTAAATGTTTCACAAGAAAGAGGGTAATCTATGTACCTAAACGTACAAGAGAATATAATTAAGAGACGACCTCAGTGGCGCAGCGGGCGAGAGTCCGCTAGCGATGCAAGATGTTGCGGGTCGATTCCCGTCTCGTTGTGTACGATCTGCAGACATTTGGTCTGGGTGTTATCTAAGTATAATAAAACAAATATCTATCTATGTAAGTTTAATGTAGTTATCACCCATACACACAAGCTTTTAGTAGGTAGCTTACTTTGGGGCTCCATGGGGCGGTGTGGATTGCTCAGCATTATTTGTTTATTTATTTATTTCATGAACGCAAACCGCAGCTTAACGAAAAAAATATAAGAAAATCTGATCACTGAAGATTTTAAATGTCATTTTTCTGATAACACTTAATTCTATCAGACTTTCAAAATAAGAGGAAGTTCCAAATTAAGTTTATTAATTTTAATATATATTTTAGGCCTGTTTTGCAGCAATGTATTATTAATGCAAATTAATAAAAAAAGTGAACTTGAAGTTTTTGCCCTGCATTACATCGTATCGTACACCAACTCTAACCATCGTATCTATGAAAGTTACGAATTGTACGGATTTTTGAATCGACTGTGCGACGGACGTACGTGGGGTTTTTACTGTGTTGGATGTGATCATTTACTCAAGAAGGTCCCTCAAAAAGTAGTGATAAAAAATAGTTCGTAGCTCTAGGCTACGCACTAATCATCAGGCCCAAAAAACTATCGGGGATGGGGTAGAAAGCTTGAACGAATTATATAAAAAATGTTACATAAAACCAAAACTGTGGGCTCGTAAAAAGTAGCACAAAGCGCCATCTAGTCTCTGTTTGATATCTCTAGATTGGTTAACAAAAGCAGGTTCATTTCGCCTGTAAGGAACATGATGTTCATGATGAAGCTAAGTGCAGGTAGTTACATTATATTTGAAAAGATGGCGCTTTTACAACATAAACTCTTATTTTCCATCCTTAGATGGATACTTCCAGTATCTAATGTGGTACTTATATTATGTTCACCACTACTTTGTTATTTTTCTTTGTTTCTTGAGGAATCTAATTTGGTTTATGTGTTTTTATACTCTAAAATTATATTTTACAAAACTCTGTAAGGGTTGACCTCCGGTTACTGAAAGCTCGATCAACGCTAATCGGCTGTCACGTAACTTGCTATCTCTATCTAGTTTGAAGTAAAAGCTGAATTAATAGCAAGTGACTTGACAGCCGATTAGTGTTGATCGAGCTTTCAGAAACCGGAGATAAGTCTCGTGGGCACTGTGCACAATAAAGGCTCTCCCCACAGGCGCCATTATAATGCGCGTTCTTATCGCAGCAGTGTGTAAATACTAAAACGAAATGTACTGAAAATAGATATCGCAAAAACGCAATCGCAGAACGCACTTGGGGGGAGAGCCATGGTTTTTAATAAACTTTAAATATTAGTCTAGATTTTTTTACATTTTTAAGGTGTGTGAGTTTCACAGTTGAGGAAAGCATTTAATTTTGTAGTCGTCATAACTGTCTCAAGATGTTTCAAAGTATGCCGTGTGATTCAATTCATAAAACATAGAATACATTTTGACTTTGGTTATGGTGCTGAAAGAATAGAAACCTGCGCTAATATGATAAATGTGTTTTATTTTATTTTTGACTGTGACTCACTTCTTCAATTTAATACAGTGCAATTCCTATACTTCGTTTTTGTTTGTTTATTCTAATTAACATGTGAGCGAAGCCATCGTATACTTTAGTAGGTAATACTAAAATGTTGAATTTATTCTTCTCTTTAGTAGTCATTAGTTTTAATTTTCAGTCATACGTTTTTATGTCTTTTGCATTGTTAAAAAACGCGAGCGTACATGTAGGTATACGTGATAAAATAACGTTTGGACGTGTCAAACACGTCAAAATTTATAATGGGAGTGATGATTATTTATTCGTAGGGGTCACGTGACAACCCCATAAACTGCACTAAAAATTTTGACCATATAATAATATAATATAATAATCGATTTTGTTACACTAAATTAAATCAGGTTAGTTTTTTCTAAAGTCGCTATTATTTGTTTTGATTACGTCAAATTGACGATTTATTTTTCATTTACCTATTTTTCTTACTTGTGAACATTTCATCTTACCTACTCTAAGCAAACTTAGCTAGCAATTTGATGAAATACTTATTGATAAATAATAAATCCCAACTAATATAATAAATGCGAAAGTAACTCTGTCTGTCTGTCTGTCGGTCTGTTACGCTTTCCCGCTTAAACCTCTCAACCGATTTTGATGAAATTTGGCACAGACAATCTTTAGACCCTGAGAAAGAACATAGGCTACCTTTTATTGCGAAAAAAAGAGATGAAGAGATTAAAAGTACGCAGACGAAGTCGCGGGTACCAGCTAGTAATAAATAAATTATGCTGGACAATCCACACCGCACTATCTAGCCCCAAAGTAAGCTACTAAAGCTTTGTATATGTTATTGTATGGATTTTTGACCCGAAATAAATGAATATTAATAATAATAAAGCTTGTGTTATGGGTACTAGATAACTGATATATTTAATACATTATATAATTACAGAGATAGATATTTTTTATTATACATAGAAAACACCCACACACCAATGAACAAATTTCTGCAGATCGTACACAAATTTTTTCCGAGGCGGGAATCGAACCCGCAACCTCTGCGACGCAGGCGGACTCGCCCGCTGCGCCACTGAGGTCGATCAAACAAAACATTAAATGACAAATTACATTCAGCTTATAGCTTATCCAATATCAGTTCATACCGTCTCTCCTACAACGAAGCCCATTAACAAAATAAGAAGAAACGATCTGAACTCGACATCAATTTACAAAAACTCGTCTATCCGCACACAGAAATCTTCAAGTCGTACACGTATTTACCCACACAGACGCACAATACTTGAACATTGAACATCAAAAAAATATACAAAAAAGCTTTTCCTAAGAATAAGCGGGACGGAGTACGGATCTTATTTTTCTCGCGAACGTTTCAGTCTCTCTCGGGGTGGGGGGAGAAGGCTGGAGTATGGGACCTCCTCTCCCCCCCTGCAATAATACTGCGTCACTATTTTGCGCCATTACCTACACTCGCTTCCTATTCTATAAGTAGCGAGGCCCGTAGAACGTAGTGGGAACGTTTGGGCTTTATTTATAAACTAGCTAAACCCGCGGCTTTGCTCGCGCCCAGGAATTCAAAGTTTCATACAAACTTTCATCCTCTATTTTATCCCCTTGGGGTAGAATTGATCAAAATCCTTTCTTAGCTGATGCCTACGTCATAACATCTACCTGCATGCCAAATTTCATCCCGATCCGTCCAGTAGTTTGGGCTGTGCGTTGATAGAGCACTACTATCATATGTCAGTCATTCAGTCACCTTTGAGTTATATATATTTAGAAATAATGAAACTAAGGGCTTTTTTCAATAAAGCACAAGAACCTTTTTATGATCAGGAGAGCGAGGTCACTCCAATAAGATCACCGAAGCTCGCCATGAATAATCGTGTTGTTACCTACTCAGAGATCTAAGGGGACATGTAATGTAATGTGTCTGAGGATGTCATGACTGTTGCTAGTAGCCTTGGCAGCGGCGTAGCGGCGAGCTGGAAACCTGTCGCGTATGGAATGCTGCTGTAAAATAAGAGTACCAATGGCGAAATATTACCTACACTCGGACGTATCTCTGACTAGAAAGAAAAGAAAGAAAACAAATTTATTTCGTCCCACAAACACAAGTAGGTACTTACTTAAAACTAACAGAAAATAAAATTATAACCTACACTAATAAAGACTACACCCTTAGCCAGCCTCAGAGAATTTTGAGTTGGACTAGAAGATTATCTGTGTTATATTTTATTAGTGTGTAAACATGATTTTCGTGTTTTATTATTCGTGATCTATCAATAACTGTTTAGTACTGAATAACGCATTGGTTTCCCACTGTAATGTTTTATAATTATTGTTAAATATGTATATAAATCTACCGTTTCTTGGGATCATAATTGTAAAGTCGTGTCTGTTACGTTCTACGCCTGGAGTATTTTCAGTAGCGCGGTAGAGCTCGGAGCTTTATATGTGTTGAACTGTTTCTACCAGTAGGTGGTTCTGCTAGTATTAGCAGAACCAACTACTAGTACTGCTAGTATTAGACGATCTCCATTCTCATGCAGCTTAGGGGGTGGATACATTTTATTGACATGAGCTAATGCATGCAATAACAGAAAACTGAAACAGCTTCACGACTTTGATCCCCAGGCACGGTAGATATCCCTTCAGATCTCTCAGTACCAAGTACTTACTCAAGATTCTTTGAGGATGTCTAAGGGGGTAGTCAGAGGTACGTCCAAACATTACATTTGGCACATACCCACATTTTGCAGTAGTTAGTATTCCATACGTGACAGGTTGCAAGCCCATCGCCGCTGCTAGAATACTAACTGGTTTCCTCACGATGTTTTCCTTCACCGTGCATGCAATAAATAGTTATATAATATACTTTTGAATCCAAATCATCACGATCACAAGGATTTTTTTTCTTAGAAACATTTTTTAAGGCTCCGGTGACAGCGGCTCGCAATTTCGAAGTGCGATTGGCTATTATTTCATTTTATTTCATTTCGGGGAGGTTGTTTGAAAAAATAACTCTAAAGAAACACGCATAAATACTGTTCGAACACAAATAATACAATAATATAAGGGAAACATGCCCGACTCAGAAATCATTTTGGTATTAGTATGTTTGGTCTTACGTTTACCTAATACCAAAATGATTTCTGACTCAAGCACATTTCCCTTATATTATTGTATTATTTGTGTTCGAACAGTATTTATGCGTGTTTCTTTAGAGTTATTATTTTAAACAACTTCCCCGAAATGAAATAAAATGAAATAATAGCCAATCGCACCTCGAAATTGCGAGCCACTGTCACCGGACCCTTAATTGGAAACGATAATTCTGATACTTTTTGGTGTTGTTTTTGTATACAACAACTAAGTTAGATTGCTGAACTATAAAAGTTCTGTAACATTCTAGTTTTCACAAGCACAGCTACAGTAAAAAAAATTTTCAATGTTCGCCATTTTTTTTTACAAAAACAGCCGTTTTTTTATTTCGATATCGACGGTTAGGGACTAATCACAACGTGCTAAAAGTAAAGGCATAAGCAGTAGACAGGTGTGGCGGCCTGAAATCTCTATCGCCAATGTTGGCCATGGCTGTCAAATTTAACTATTGTCTCGCCTTGCAAGAATGGTTTTTGCGTCTCAAATGACATGTATAATATATATACATGTATAATATATATGTATATAAATAATGTATCCTCTTTCGTACCTAATATAATATAAATGCGAAGGTAGTAAAATGTATGGATGTTTGTGACTCAAATTATATCATTTTAATCGCGAAAAAAAACTAGAAACGAGGTAAAAAATACGAAACCATCATACCTAGGAAAAGTATCTTGCAATTATTAAAGTCAGCAATCCCTTTTTTATCGGCTACACTAACCATTGGTTAGTGTGTTGGTGTACAAATACCTGAAGTGATATTCATCATTCAGAATTTGCTCACGTTTCAGTATCGGGTTAAATTCAATAATGGAGCTAAAATTATCTACCGTGGTTGACCAATACACACATTAGAAACGGCCAAAATATAATACTAACTGTATTTCTTTGATATTTGGATAATTTGTAATGTTCTTGGAAAAATTAGAAATCACTTTTCTCCTCTCTGCCAATTTAATTAAAGGCATGTCGACGTAGTCACTACATAGTATAAAACAAAGTCGCTTTCTCCGTCCCTATGTCCCTTTGTATGCTTAAATCTTTAAAACTACGCAACGGATTTTAATGCGTTTTTTTAATAGATAGAGTGATTCAAGAGGAAGATTTATATGTATAATACATGTATATGATATATGCACCCATGCGAAGCAGGGGCGCGCGGGCGGGTCGCTAGTTTATAAATAAAACCCATTTATATAATGTACCTACTCTAAGACCCGAATGGATACTATTATCACCATCAGTCATTGAAATACCTATAAAGTTCTATAATATTTGTATATTTCATCACATCAACAAAGAGCGTTAAACTTTAATAAAATCCAGGAAATAGTTACGTACAACAGACTGGAAATGCAGCTATCTTGTCTGGTACATCTAAACCTAGACATAGCCTTACAGATACAGGCTTGGAGACAAAGTTGCTACTATTGTACTACTCTACAACAATTTATACAAAGCCAAGCTTTACACTGCTGGTTTGTGAAACGAAAATCTCCGTGGATGTCGGTAGAACGGTAATGTACAGCGTGTAGGATGCAAAGTTCCAAGTTTGAAATTTAGGAGTGTGTTGGGGGTGGGGGGTCGGGTGTGAGGCGACGGTCCTTTGATTTTGGCGAGATTAAACGTGCGGCAGACGGTGGCGCCTCTATCGATTGTTGTTGTAATTACAACGCTATCCTCGCCCAGTCGCAAATGAAATTGTTCCGGACAGAGCAAGGTTGGCATCCCAACGTGTCGTTACAGTGCAACATGAAATTCAGCTTCAAATTGAGCTTTATTCTCAACGGAATAGTGGTGATGCTTTCAGCTGGGACCGTTCGTCCGTTGTCACCGCATTATTGTTATCGAGTGGTTTTGATGAAATTCTGATGAAATGCAGTAAACGTTTGTAGTTATGCTTCAATATTTCCGTATTAATTATTAATCAATATTATCCGTTCGCAAATCTTATTGAATAAAATGCAGCAATTTCACTGAAAGGTTACAATCCCATAAAAGTTTGATTATTGACCCCACTGCGATCTATTTCATTGCTTTTTCAGTCGTATTTTATAATAATACAATGGCTATGGTAATACTAACAAATTTTTATGTGTTGCAATCAAACATAGATAAGCTTTTGATATGTCTTAAATAATTATTATCAAGTAGTTTACTTAAAGCTGAGTAGTTACAACTTATAAATGTCTTCAGATACCCAACTGAAGAAAATAGATAAGGGTTATGTACCACGTCTGCGCAGTAAAACCTGAGCAGCCTCAAATCCACAATCGGCATCCAAATACGAATGGGAACAGAGAAAACAGTCCAATAAAACATTCGGAGCCTCCACAAACGTAGCTACGTTTACGTGACGTAGGCGTCTCCACGACGCATGCGTATTACAGTCCTACAGAACAAACGGACAGTTCCAATTTCAATTGTAGAAAAAAAATAACCAATTCTAAATGGAGAAGGCTTTGCGGCGACCAATGGGAGCGCGCAATCGTGATGCCGACTGTGGGGGCGGGGCAAGTGATATCTAGCATTGGAATGTTCGTTGTATTTGTTTTGCCAGATGCGAAGGCTCTAGTGCTCGGCGTTTGGGCCGCTTTCCCCTTGAGGGTGGCGCCGGCGGAAACCTCGCTACGGCACTGGGATGAGGCTTTGCACATTATGTGCCATAGAATTCAGCCTTCGAATCGTTCGTATACAATTGTACGTTTCCCCCCACTGAAAGACTTACAGGAACTTTTGTCACCCTGATATTACGCATGTCTTGTTTACCAAAGAGACCGAAATATAGTCAAACTTTTAAAAAGTTATGGCGGTAATTTATGGCTAAAACAGAAGCTCTCACGTGCCTAAGTATGAACTCGTAATAAAATTACCAAGTGTCCCTGGCGATTTTATGAAACCGTATTGATTTTTCGATAGGGAAAAAAGGAAGGCAGCGATCTATGCAGATCTGGAGAGCTCTCGGCACATCAGATGGCACCGGCGGGTAGACAATCGAACGGGGGGGGGGGGGCCCCCCACAGAGGTCGGAGAACTGCCGTAGATTATGTACGCTATCTGTTCAAGAAGGCGAGCGCACAGTGCTACAGAGCCATTTACGGTTGCTATGTCTGCCATTTAATTTGTCACTAACGAATTATTGTAAAGCCATTAATGATGGTAAAGGTAAATAAAAGAAAAGTTTACGATCAAAAAAACAAAATCGTAATTAATTAATAAACGGATACCTAGACACTAACCATTTTTTTATATTTAGGCTTTTGTGCCCCAACTGGAAAAGGTACATTAACATTTTGAAAATAATTGTGAAGAATATTAGCTAAATAAAATAATCTCAAAATGTTAAATAGACCGTTAGTTTCTAATAATAACCAATGACCTTCACTAAACCTCTAAGACCACGAGAAAAGCTTAAAAAATCTTTACAAAAATATTTTACCAATCCAATAACAATCCGCAACAATATAGCATTTCCATTAAACATTATCTTTGGTGATATCGACCCGTCGGTCGGCGACTTCCCATTCTCGAAGTAAAACACGGCGGGAAGGAAACCGCGGGATAAACCTCCCCCATTCCCCCACAGCCTCCATTCTCCATTCTCCCACCCGATCTTTACGTTTCAGGAATAAATATTTCAGAGCGTGTGCTTCGGAAGTTAAAGTTATGTATCGCCCACGCCGGTAACAATCTGAGAATGAGAAAACCGTACTTTTATGTAACTTAGCTTTTCTATAAGATTTTCGGTATAGAATTTGGGTGTGTGGATGTGGCTTTACATTACGCTCTTTCTATACATGGCTGGGTTGAGTTGAGATACGATTTTGTGTCGGTGTAAAGCGATTGTTATTATTGCCGTATCTTTAAGCGCTGCTTTCAGAGAAAATAAGTCTTAGGAGGAGAACACGCCAGTGTGATAAAACCAAGTATTATGTTACTTGGTTTTATCACACTGGCGTGTTCTCCTCCTATAATGGCTATATTAGTAAATATAATTTTATATTACAAGACTTCCTCTTATAAGGTATGAGAATAACCCCCGGTTTCAGAAAGAACGATCAGAGCTAATCGGCTGTCAAGTCACTTGCTGTTTCAGTTTTTACTTTAAATTAGATAGAGATAGCTCGTGACTTGACAGCCGATTAGCATTGACCGAGCTTTCAGAAACCGGGGGTAAGTGACGTATGTTAAATATGTCTGTCATATAAAGTAATGGTGTTGAAAGGTAAAAGCAGCATCGATTTTACAATGAGTAGTCTTTTGCTATTTCGTTACATTAGATCTATTCTATGAAAGTTTCAAAACATAGGAAACCCTACACCAAATGGACCGACCATCTTGTGTTACTAAGTTTAACAATCGTATTATAAAACCAAGCGTCTTAAAAAATAGTAGTAAGGTTATCAGAGGCATGTCAAAACATTAGATTTGGCACAAACCATGTTTTGAAGTGCAGCGTTGATCACACTTTTATGGCGTCAATGAATTTTGTCACACAGCCTTTTATAGCGTCAATGAATGTATTTTTGTTTGACTCAATCATTATTATTTTTATTAATTTTGATTTAAATGTTTTATGAATTATAATTAACTAGTTGCGCCCCGCGGTTTCATCCGCGCAGATTTAAATTCCGGTAGTCCTACGGGATAAAACGTAGCCTAAGTGTTATTACAGACTATAATCAATATCTTTGCCAAGTTTCATCCAGATCCATTCAGCCGTTCCGAAAGAGAAAAGAAAGAGTAACAAACATCCATCCATCCATCCATACTTACAAACTTTCGCGTTTATAATATTAGTAGGATGTAAATCTAATTAGCTTTTCTTGAATTAAAAAATTTGTGTGTTGTACAATTTGAAAATTAGTTTGCAACGAAATGTAGGTATAATAGTGCCTATGCCTAATGGCAGATCTTTAGTTTTATCTATATTTTCAATCATATAGATAGAAAACCATGACATCTATTTTTATAAACTTACCTATAAATAGATTAATTATTTATGATAAACAAAATAATTGTCATGAAAGAACAGGGTCAGAAACTTTAACCCCTTGTTTTCGCCCTTAGTTTTCGCGTAGCCTATAAAATAGATAATAATCTTTTTTACCTTTTAAGAATGCAGATTTTATTAACAACCAACGGTGCACAATAAGGAACTAGTAGACTAACCGATTACTTTGGATAAAGCATGTATTTATACGGCAAAACCGACGCAATAACCATGTATTATATCGTATGCTGGCAAACTACGCACCAGCAATTCGCAACGTTAAGTCAACTAAGCCTTTTAATACGACTTTTAGATAACTATTTGCACTAATGCAGCAGCCAGAAGGCAATGTCGAAAGTACCGGAAATCAAATAGATCTTCGACTTATTTGTTTTGATGCGTCGTAGAGACTTTGTGTGCTAGAATTTGTTACAATGTTGTAGGAAATTGAGGAAAATTATCGAGCTGTTGATGGGGTTTTCCCGTAACTTAATAAATGTTGATATCATTATTTAATAATGCAGTCTTTTATACGCGAAATTACGTGTTAGTTATTAAGAATCGAGGTATTAAGTTCTAGGAATGCAACTAGTAGGAACGCTTCCGATCGGCTCTAATTTGGATCGATTAGGCTATCTCTAGATCGCTTGCAACGGGCTGTGAGCAAATAGCTCAACTGTTCCAAGTGTATGTATCATAGTTTGTGGGCACTTATTCATCTAACTACCACACGTGCACCACACAGAGAAAGCTCTCTGAATGTACTACATTATTAATGTAAGTGGCTATAGTTGTTGGTTATAGATAAAGAACGTTGGATTTCATAAATTGTAATGTTTTGCAAATACTGACACTATTATTATGCGTCCTGCTCAGAAAGTCTCATTTCCAAAAGGCTTGGAAAGTAAAAGGCCTAAATGTCATGTTTTAAAAAAATGCCTTTTTTTAACATATTATAGGTAAAACTAAGATTCAGAACGCTAAAACGGTATAGGCTTTATATGCTACTAGCTGGTACCCGCGACTTCGTCTGCGTACTTTTAATCTCTTCATCTCTTTTTTTCGCAATAAAAGGTAGCCTATGTTCTTTCTCAGGGTCTAAAGATTGTCTGTGCCAAATTTCATCAAAATCGGTTGAGAGGTTTAAGCGGGAAAGCGTAACAGACAGACAGACAGACAGATAGACAGAGTTACTTTCGCATTTATAATATTAGTTGGGATATTGTGACTGTTTTGTCGTTTCGCTGCGTATATAGCCATTGTGATCAAAAAGGTTATAGACAAAGCCGTGATTTTAACTCAAGCAATACGTTTCAAAATGATCTTTGTGATTGTACTTGATTTTCAAGTGTTCTTATTTTGTAGATTTTTATTCGATTTTACGACGTTTTCTCGCAAGAACAAGGTTATAAATAAAACAATGCTAAACCGCAGCTTGTCAATGACTTCAAAAGACTCTCAAGCGTTATTAAAAAAATATCATCCCTACTAGCCTGTAGACTCAAGTGTTCGAAGTTTGAATTTTCAAACAGAATCGCAACGATTGTGGTCAGTGTGGCCAGTTCGCGATGACATCATTGCATATCAGTCACTAAATTAATAATAAGTAAACATGGAACCTTACACCAAAGTTCATTTTACTACATTTCAAACGTAAATTACTTACGTAGGTTAGTATTGCATTTTACGTACGATGACGTACGATCAACTACATAAGTAAAGGAATATAGGTACCTACTACACCTGCTATCAAGTTGTAGGCGACAGGTACTTTCTTATCAGCGTTGTTATGTTATGGTAAGTACAGAGGTATATAATCAAAGTACATAGGTATACAACCGTTGCGTAATCGCTAGGCAGGCTAGCACACCTTACATTATTATAGAAAAAGTAAGTAAACGGACATTTGCTTCAGTTGCAGTTTTTTTTAATTGGAAAAATCGGATGGCCCACCTGGTGTTCCTTACTGGTTATAACAACGAATGACCTCGCAATTCACGCATGGTACCAACTTGCCCTATTATTCACTGCCTTGCGTCCATCAAATTGAGGCATACGTGCCTGCAATTGGACCGAGAACCACACAAAAATGAGGTACAGTGGTAGTACTTCTCCCATGAGACCTTCACATAGAGTTCTACTACTTTTTATGATACGATGTATAGATGTTTTATACAGCGTAGCGTCATGGCATTTTTTTTTCATTTTCCTTTTACGAGATGCTGTCTTCTTCTTATAGTTAGCGTCATTAGTTTCTTTCGAAACACTGTGGTGAAAGAATTTTAGGTGCGCCTCAAAGAGGCTCCTTTCGAGCACTTGACACAGGTTCTACAATATGTCGATTTTCTCACGATGTTTTCCTTCACCGTTTGAGAGACTTGCATTGTGCATATAAATTTTTTAACAGAAAACTCATTAGTGCACGACTGGTTTCGAACCCACGACCTGGATCGGAAGGCGGGGCCACTACCGCTAGATCAACAGTACTTTACACCTACTCTTGCGTTGAAACGAGTGAACGATTATTGAAACGAGATGCTGTAAGACAAGGTTTCACATGCTACTCGTACAAGCCTTACGAGTGAAAGCTTGAAGCCTTATGGCTGGGAGGATATGATAGGTGATAGCTGATAGGTGATAGCTGATAGGTGATAGCTGATAGGTGATAGCTGATAGGTGATATGACGATAGTTTCTATCCTTCCAAGGTTGCCTGGAAGAGATCGCTCTCAGCGATAAGGTCGCCCATTGTTTTGTCTAAAATGTATGCTTTAACTCTGTACTATGTTTTTGTGTGGTGAACAATAAAGAGTTATCCATCTATCTATCTATGATGATTGTAGTAGTCGCTATTAGGAGTAGTAGTCGCTGGGTGCTCAGTGGTTCTACGATTACATCGTTAATTCGTGGAGCTGACTAAGATGTCTCACGATGCTTTTCTTCACCTTTTTTTTAGTTTACCTTATTTGTTATTGAATATATGTTATATACCTACATGTAACATTTATTTTAGATGTAAGAAATGCGTGTAATGGATCTTGTGTCTGAATTAAAGATATACTATCATTATTATTGCGGACACACAAAAGTAAACGAATTTTTACTTTACATTTGGCCATTGTTAATAAAATAATTAGCCCCATTTTGCTTACTAACGGAAGTGACACAGAAATCATTGTTTACTTATTCTGGAGCACCTTGTCTTGAATGACGACTTACAAGTTGAATAGCTTACAATGTTTTACAACTTTATTGAATAAACTCATAAACATTGTATAGTATTCAATAAAAGATGCTAATAAGCTAATTAAAGATCAAAGTGCAGAAACACGAGACCTGCATTACCAAGTAATGATAAATTGTGCATGCTGTTTGTATTTGAATCACGTACTCGGATTGTCTTTGCTGTTCACATTGTGCCTTTCTGAGCGATCTGTCAACTGGCAAGTACATAGGTTTTTTTTTATGGCTCCTGTCTATCGACAATTTTGCCAGTGTCAAGTGATAGAGATTATATGCTCTTTGCTATGTTTCTAGTCACGTCAGTCGAAAGTCGAGTTTTGAAGAAAATGGTGGCGGTTTCTTCAAAACATTTGAAACATTTTCGATCAAATCACGATATCACATAATACACTTTCATTTCAAATGCTTACACTTTGTGCTAAGACCACAAGTAATGTTGGTTAAAATACCACCAAAATTACACAACACAACTCAAAAAAACACTAGAAAAACAATTAAAATGAAAATGCTATGTTGCTTCGATAGATGACAGAAAACGAATCAAGTACATAGGTATAAATCTTCAGTTTACGTCAAACTGTCAACGTCAACTGTCAAAGTAAAATAAAAAAATGAAGAACTCCACTAACAGTTACATTTACCTAAATTTAAAACGTAAACTGTAATAAAATAGTAGTTCGCCCCGAACTGAGATTTCGTGAAGCGACGCGAACGCTCCGAAAATATAAGTAAGTGGTTGTCAGAGGAAAGTCCAAACATTGTCTTTGTACTCGTGTCTGGCTGCCACTTACTAACTAAATATGGTAACCAAGTTTCAACTGAATTGGCTTATTTATTGAAGAGTTCCGTTGAACAGACCTTGGCTCCATCATCAGAACAGGTCGCTATCACCATTTAATGAGAGCCAAGTAGGTACCTTCTTATTTTTTTTAAGAAAAAAATAATTGAAAAAGCAAAGAAACTGGCTGACCAGTAGAAAAACCTTGATGCCAACGAAACCCTTAGAAATGGGAGCTCTTGCGTCGTTGGATATCTTCATTAAACTTTTTTGTTGTATCTAAAAAAGCGGGCATCCTAGAAAAAAAATAAAAATGGTTTTGGAATGTCCAAGCCAAGCCCTTTCATATGACTTAACTGACGTAACTTTTTTAATTTTTGCCCCCTTAAAAACTCCATATTTTAATAACCCCTCATTCGATTTTACCCATATACCTACTTACCAGTAAATTTCTCAAGCACAAGCTATTGACTTACTTACCAAATTTCATGCAGATCGGATAAACGGTTCTCAAGTTATCGTCGGACAAACATACAAACATACACACATACATCCCAACTAATATTATAAATGCGAAAGTAACTCTGTCTGTCTGTCTGTCTGTTACGCTTTCCCGCTTAAACCTCTCAACAGATTTTGATGAAATTTGGCACAGATAATCTTTAGACCCTGAGAAAGAACATAGGCTACCTTTTATTGCGAAAAAAAGAGATGAAGAGATTAAAAGTACGCAGACGAAGTCGCGGGTACCAGCTAGTGCACACATAAACTGCCAAATCGCCCAAGTTGATTGTAAGATTTTCGTTCGCATCGCTCACTCAATCAAAAAGTGAAAAACGCCCTTACTAGTTCAAATTTCTATCTAAGACGGCACCAAAATGTATTTTTTTTATAGGTAGGTACTAGTCTTACGTACTTCTTACGCAATGTTGATTCAATAAGTGTGTGATAATGTAGTTATGTTATCGGTTTTAGACCATTGTTTCATTGATTAAGCTTTGTCGTCAAGGGACATGGCTGTTCTACCCGTTGATATAGTGCGTCATTTGAACATAGGTATGCTATGTAATACATGATTTATTTAACTGTATGACGGCGTGAGATCGACGGATAATCGTGGCCCACCTGATGTTAACATCAAGTAGGCCACGATTCTCCATCGATCGTGCGAACCGTTATGGGTCGGTGCATGGAAATATTTTGGGGAGGCCTTTGTCCAGCAGTGGACTTAATTATGCTGATGATGATGAAGACGCAATAGTACACACGGTTACAAATCAAGCTACACAAAGTCAAGGAAAAATGACGCATAATACAAGGACATAAGCAGCAGCAAAGTCTAATGCGTAGCCATGTGTACACCGCCGCAACAAATACCTACATAAAATCTTAACACTAAAACAACAATAAAAGCTTGTAAAATAAGATAAAACAAACTACTAAGTATAATAAAATAATAATAAGTCTGAAGTACTTACATAACTAAAACCAATTATTTAAAGATCAACATTCAGGTCTCTATGCCAGGTTATCGCTTCTGTAACGAGGTCGTGGCAAGGTCCTGGATAGTAGTGGATAGGTCATGATTACCACTTAACATCAGGCGGGACGCCTTGCTCTATATATGGCAAGTAGTATATAAAACTGCGGAATCGATGCTTTACGCCTAAGTTATTATGAAACTGGAAACCGTCAAACAATATCTAGATTGCGCATTGATTAGAGGAAGATGGGGGAATGCCGATCACCTGAGAGAAAAATGCTCTATTTGTTTTTTAATTTGTCCTATGTTAGTTTTGAAGTTTAGAGATTCTGTATCAAGCGTCACAACCTCCTGTGTTTTAAGGCATCTTTTTTTTTTTTTTTTTTTTTTTTTTTTTCTTATTTAATAAGTTATTGGAGTGAGCGGTATTACCTGACACGATCGCCATTACCCCTGCTTCCCCTTCTTACTGAATGTAGATAAGAAAAAACAAAGTTTGAAAGAATAAAATTAACCGGAGGTTCATATAAAACATTATTTTGATCGAAAAAATTTGTTCCACCATAAAATGTGATGGACCAGTTGTTCATATAAAACATTATTTTGATCGAAAAAATTTGTTCCACCATAAAATGTGATGGACCAATTGTTCATATAAAACATTATTTTGATCGAAAAAATTTGTTCCACCATAAAATGTGATGGACCAGTTGTAGATGATAAGTCAATGTTAAACTCAAAAAGCATCTCATTTCAGTTAAGTCAAAAGGATCACCTTGAAACTTCTTAGTACTAGATAGCACTGTTTATTTTAAACAACTAGCTGATGAAACAAGCAGATTGCCCACCTGATGTCAAGTGGTAACCATCATTTATTATGCATTGCCTCGGATGTTTTTTTTTTTTTTTTTTTTTATATGTAAAAGATAGGCAAACGGGCTAACGGCCCACCTGATGGTAAGCGGTCACCGTCGCCCATAGACAACAACAACACCAGGGGCGTTGTCGGTGCGTTGCCTACCCTGAAGGACTTTATTAACATTTTTCTTGAAGCTTTTCATGTTAAATCTTGGCGGATGTCACGCTCGACAGGAACGTGCCCTACGAAGCACTGCCATGCGTCCATTAACTTGAGGCATACAGATGTTACGCCTCGTGTGCCTGTAATTTCTCCGGCGACGACCTAAACAGCGCTAAACAGCGACGCATGTCTAGAAGAAGACAACAAACTTAGGGCTTTTTTGTTTGATCCTTTTACAAATAAATCCAGTATGCCATGAAATTAGCGTGTCGCAGGCAAACAAAATTTTGAAAAGGCAAATAACCTAACCTAATAAGGACCTAAGCTGTCTGAAATAAAGATTTTATTATTATTATTAATAATGATTTGTAGTGTGGTTCCAATCGGTTTTAGTGAGGCGTATGCAAACCAGAAAAACGTAGGTACGTATGGTTATCCCCTGGCAATAACATCAAGATGCATGTTTAAAAAAGAAAATTGTTTTAAAACTAAGTTATAAGCCATCATAGATAATCAACTCACCGGTATGTTTCCATGTATTTATTTATATACTTGAGCAGTTATTATGCAGTTCAGACGTTAGTTCTTATAGAAACATCGCGATAAATGCGAACTTCCGTATGAGTGGCGTAGGTCAGTTACTATGTAGCCACTGTTTTTGTATGTGTCATTTATACTACGTACCTATATGATTAGAAGCCACAGCGCATATTGAGTAGCGAAGAGATTAATGAGGATTCCTTACAGCGCCATCTAGTTCTAAAATAGCCAACCTTTTTTGTTTGTAAAAAACTGATTATTTCTTTAATTACTTTGGGAAACAAAAGACTGGTGGCATCAAGGAATATAAATACTACGTACGCACACAGTTGACAAAAATCGTGATAGACGTTTTTATATTTCCTTGATAACAGAAGGAAGATTATCAACACAATTTATTTTTAATTATTTTTTATGTTGAAGTGGTAAACATCACTTAGAACAAAGCATTGCCTCGTAACCAACCCTACGTTGCACTGCCCAGTTTACCACCTTGAGGCATTTAGTGCTCGTGAAATTACAGGCGCACATTCTTTAGGAGTGTAGATACTAGATAGAGCTCTTTGTGAAAGGCTCGTCCGGGGAAGTACTACCACCACGCCATTTTCTGCCGCCAAGCAGGAACGCTGGGTTTCGGTTTGAAGAGTGTGGTCGCCGGTGTAATTACAGGCACATCAGGCTTAACATCTGTATGCCTCAAGTTGATGGATGCAGGGCAGTGCATCGTAGGGCACGTTCTTATCGTGCGTGACTTACGAGGCAATGATTTGTTATAGGTGAGGGTTACCACTTAACATCAGGTAGGCCATCTGCTCGTTCCATCAGCTGGTGTATAAAAAAAGAAGGCACGCAGGGCAGTGCATCACGTTGGGTTGGCAGGTTGGCTACTTAACATCAGGTGGGTCATCTGCTTGTTCCTTTAGAGTATTGTATAAAAAAACTATTACCTACCGCCTACTTCTTTGCTCGCTGCCACGCGATTGGATATGATTGCTAAGTTTATCATTTAAGGCGCTTCAAGAATTATTCGTAGTTCTATCTGCAGATTTTGATAATTTTTTAGTATAATAAGTTGTTGCATTGCACTGGCCCGTGCTATTGCATTGCATCCGGTTTGTTTACCGCGTGCGCACAGACTTCTTCGACGCCATCTGGCGCAAAAAAACAGCGTCGCTGCTGAACAGATTGCGCGGAGCAACGGTAACTTAGGCGATTGATGAAAAGCTAACTTGTCCTCTGGTATGGAAACTCATCCAGAAGACCAAATCGCCAGCTGGTTGTAAAAAAAATAGGCCAAGTCGATTTTGGTTAAACTTTGGAAATCACTGTCAATAAAATTTGTGGCACATTATTATCGTCTAGAAAGCTGTAATTTGTAAGTGGTATTTGATAACGTACCTAGATCAAGGCTGGAGCGATTTAGACTGATTATAGGGTCAATACAGTTCTAATTAAGCAAGAGTTATAAGTAGGTACCAATATTGAATCGACTTATCATTGTGACTGTCATAATGTAGACAGTACATTTGTATTACACAGTAGTTACATAGTAGGGTATGTAGGCCTGTTTACCGTCCACGTCCCTTTCCCGTCCATTCGCGGCACTACTAGTAAATAAACCCAAAAAATAGCATAATTCACATGCACACATTGATTATGAGTATTTTGGCGCCTTCTTGGATGTCCAAGTAGACACACAAACAAGTTTCAAGTTACTAGTTCAAGCGCAACTATTATAAACAATATAATCATTTTGTGGTCAGCTGTGATACGATGTGAATGGGCTAAAAACAACAAAAAAAATAGTGAAGTGTAGGCGCTTTCACGCTAAGTTATTCACTTATTTTTATGACTTTAAGAGTATCGGTGATTTGTATGCCTTCATAATAGATCAAAGAATATGTTTATAATGTTTTTAGCTTAAAATTTATATTATAAGTTATTTAAATTACGTGGACGAGAACTGTACCATGCTTTTAAAAGAAAATCCCTTTTTCGTCCAGGTGGTCGGCGAACTGGCAAATCATGTCAATAAAGTGATTGCTTGTATTTTTTTATGTATGAAAGCTAACTGCTGCTTTTTAAGAATATTGAGCCTTATGACTCCTCCTAAATTGATTAGCCAGTTTTCGTCCGGGCTAATATGATTAGATCAAGAAATACAGATACTCATAAAATGCTGGTGGTCGAGAACAGGATGGGGTAAATACGACTTCCAGATTTCGACCATGATTTTAATATGCATTATATAGAAATAAAAGTCTATAAACTTTAATTTTCAGCTATAGAATAATATGTGTTTATGCCTATTTTATTATTTTCTTGAGGTTTTGCTTAATTCACATATAAATTTCCTCTAAAATTCTTCGTATTACTGTGGACGAAAACTGATACAGCCGACCAGTTTTCGACCATTTAAGAAATTATTGATTATTCCTCTCCAAGCCGGAGGTCTTCGATGAGTTAGAGGACTTTTTCAGGCGGTTGTACGCCTCGCAGGTATCATGTCCAGAATCCAGTGACAAGGATGCTAGAGTCACACTGACCCGGCACTACACAGAATGTATATGTAACATAATGTATTATCCAGAGATCAGCCTTGACAATAGTTTTGAAACAGGAAGATTAAATTAGTAGAAAATTATGGAAAATCCCCAGGAGAAGACGAATCACTTCGGATCTTCATTCGTGGTAGGGGAATTTAATCTGCACGGACGTTCCGCAATGGTGCGTATTGAGCATTATCCCTCTGCTAACCTCACCCCAGCCAGTCCAACTCCTTAAAATAGCGGAGAAGGACCTTGGGTTAGTTCCGAACCTTAGTGTTCACAACTCTTAAAGGCGGGTAGTTTCCTGTTCTGTAAGAATTCCAACGTGTTTTCAACTCCTTTCTTTAACCATGAGAGAAATCCAAGGGTGTGGAGCAGGAGTGTCGTGGTGTTATTTTTCACCATATTGGCACCACATTTGATATCATATGCCACGTTTACACAATCCGACAGATTATACGTATAAAGAGTATAATCAGGCCGTGTGCGTTTGAGACCATGAAAATGCCTTCAACTTTGTTGAAACCTTAGCTGTTTTGCAGTCCTTGCAACGATGTCAGGTTGACTGGCAAATCTGGCGATAAATCGAATTGCTAAGATGTTTATATAATGATGCCACCATGTCTGTTCAGGTCCAGAACCACAAAACCTATCCAGTTGCGCCCCGGTTGAAAATTGACAGAATTGGCATTAAGATTAAAGGCGAATACATCTTGCACTTGGGATTTGCTGATGACATCGTCATATTGGCAGAATCATTGCAGGACTTACAACCGATGCTGAACAGCCTAGCTGCTGCCTCACGACGCGCGACGGGTCAATCTGGGTATGAACTTGGATAAAGCTTTGATAGGGACTAGGAATATGTCTGCCTCGGGTAGACCCTGCGGGTGAGAGATATCAAGACCGAATAACTTCGCTGGGTTCAGTTCGTTCTTCTTCTTTTGGGAAATTTCTTCAGGTCTTCGGCCCATCCCTTTATGTTTGAAGACGAAAGTTTAAACCAGTCGTCCCACCCGTATAACTATGACCTATGCTGCCAAAACGTGGCACTAACAGTAGGGTCGGTCCACAAACTAAAATTCGCTCAGCGAGCTATGAAGAGAGCTATGCTCGGAGTTTCTCTGAAGGATAGAATCCGAAACGAGGTAATACGACAGAACTAAAGTAGACAACATAGCTCAAAGGATTACCATGCTGAAATGGCAGTGGGACGGCCATGTATGCCGTAGAACCGACAATCGTTACAGCAAACGAATACTTGAGTGGAGACCACGTGTAGGTAAGCGTAGTGTAGGACGTTTTCCAGTGAGGTGGGGTGACGATCTGCTAAATGTAGCTGGATGAGAAGAGATAAAGACCAGGATAGAAATTGGGTCGAAGATAGGTTAGTGATGATTATGATGATGATGATGATAATATGCTACGATTGAATATTATAAATAACCAATTATACAAACTATAATTCAAAGAAACATTTCTTCTGAAGTTGGCAAAAATGATTTTCGATACCTAAATAGTACCTATGTTTTGAATTTGAATGCAGAAAATTTTATTATTACTATGAATTTTGAAATATATGACATTATTAATTAAATTAGTTTCATTTCCATCAATTTTACTCCTTTATTTGATATATTTTCCCATGAAAAATGAATGGACGAAAACTGGGTAGCAGGTGGTCGAAAACTGGAATTTCTGGACGAAAACTGGGCAAAACAGGGTTTTGAGATTAAAATATTTTTATAAAATTCCCAGATTACTTCACAATTAAATACTTTACATTAAATGAAAATAGAGGATATAAGCTATGTGAAAGAAAAAGTTTCACCTCTAAAGACTTACTATAACATAGATTTTTTGGTGATTGAATGTGACAACTCCGCTAACTGGACGGAATCAGGCGCAATAACCCTATTTTCGATTTGTTTATACAGTCAAATAGTCAATAGTAATTTATAATAAATTTTGCAAGTCATTGTACGCTTTCGTATGTATATTATGTTACCTATGTTCATATTCAAAGAATATAAACATAACATAACTGTCCTTAAGTCCCTATGTATGCTTAAATCTTTAGAACTACGCAACGGATTTTGATGCGGTTTTTTTTAATAGATAGAGTGATTCAAGAGGAAGGTTTATATGTATAATACATGCATGATATAGTAGAAAAACAATGTGCACCCGTGCGAAGCTGGGGCGCGCGGGCGGGTCGCTAGTTCCTCATAAAAAAGAGAGGCACTGGTACCTACTTCACCGGTGGGTCATCTGCTTCG
This sequence comes from Plemyria rubiginata, assembly GCA_963576535.1. Lineage (NCBI taxonomy): Eukaryota > Metazoa > Arthropoda > Insecta > Lepidoptera > Geometridae > Plemyria > Plemyria rubiginata. Next base: position 12,240,837 of record OY754912.1, on the reverse strand, counting down.
TCTATCCCTTTTCCTGTGTGGCTGTCTTTTTTTTAGGAAAAGGGATAGACGAATATACAATCAATCAAAGAAGAAATCATATACATTTTCTAACAAAATGTATCAAAAGAAACCGTTTTCTCTCACACAGCTCGCGAGATAAATGTGCAAAACGTAAAGAATGATCACGACATGACGCAGCAGCGGTGGCAAAGTAATGTTTTCCTTCGCGTATTGGCGATTTCGGACTTTGTAGTTTTAGGGGTCGTGGGACGCCCTCCTACCCGATGGACTGCATTCTTAAGTACGTGGGAAGTGGGTATGGAGAGGGAGATTCGTCCTGGTAATGTGTGTGGGAGGCTTATGTCTTGGAAGTCTCTTCATGCTGCATTTAAAGAGTAGTAAAGCTAATATTTCCGGGGAAGTACCTACTAACACACCTTTTTCTGCCGCCAAGCAGCGTTGTTGTTTCGGTCTGAAGAGTGTGGTTGCCGGTGTATTCACAGGCACATGAGGCTTAACATCTGTATGCCTCAAGTTGATAGACCAGGGCAATGCAACGAAGCGGCTCGTTCCTATCGTGCGTCCTTTGCGAAGAAATGCTTTGTTTACAGGTGATAATACTCCTAGAATACTTTTAAGTATTTTTGCAAAATACTTTATAAGAATTTTATTTATATAAATATTTGCATTTTTTTTGCTATTATGGTAACAACTACTTTTTACTTTAGCATTATTAGTTCATTTGGTTCAGTCACCACATATACTGCATGAGTAGGTAGGTGAGTATTACCATTTGAATTTGCAGTCGTTATTTTGTATCGCGGGGTAATCTACCCTTCTTTAACGCGAATGAAATGCGCAATCTGAAAACACAGTCATGACATTGCCAAATAAAATTACATTCAAGGGGTCCAGCACAAAAATCAGGCGCGATGACTGGACGTTTCTGTCGGCACAGAATATTAGCCCTTACAAGCAGTAGAGAAACTCGGATACATCATACTTCATCAGAAGACTTCTGAATTTCGTTCGACGTACATCGCTATCATGTTTTTTTGTCGGCTCCTGTGAAACCAACATCACTCGGTTGCGGCGGTTTACTCTTACTTACGAACTACTGCTAATGCTTGTTAATGTTATTATTATTTGTAAAAAACTCTTACCTATATGTCTAATCTTTGTTCTCTTTTGATATGTATGATACCTGTTTTCTAGTAGTTCCAAGCCTAATTGTATATGTTGTGTGTTCTTTGTGGCAAATAAATAAATGTCTATGTCTATGTCTAACTACTGAATGTGCGAGAGATAGAATTTGACTTTCGACCTAGTGAAGTGTCATTTCAACCAACAACAACAAACCAACTTCTATTAATTAAAGAATCGTAATTTATTTTTTTTTGCTTTTCGGCTTTGGTCGCGTAGAACTGGCACATAGAGTCACCTAGTTTTAAGACGTTTCAAAATGATCCTTGTGATTGAATAAATATATTTTGACTTTGACTTTGTCGTTGAATAACAATAGAATGTTCATAGGGCCACTAAATTTGCCTTGATCACACAAATTTTTACTTCAAACCCTATCACGAAAGTTAACCTTGTGTGTATGTATGTGACATGACATGTAAGGTGCTATAAGTGTGCAAAGCTACCCTACTGCATTATCGTCTATCGTTATACCGTGTCTGGGCGTTCTTAATCGGAACCCTTCCTCGCAATATGATTTGCGTCAGTGGAGATGCGTTCCGAACAGATCACCGGTCGGTAACCGAGTGGAAAAAGCACTTCTCATGGACCGCTCCTATTCGAGTGGCTTCGAGTGAGCGCCGCAACAAAAACAACGGAAAGTTGCGGAAAACATTTTCTGTAGTTTCCTTCGGCGTTTTGTGTGGGAGGGAGTACAGGCCAATTAAATGGGAACGTCTATTAATATTGTTTAAAGTAATTTTGGTTGGTTAAAGTAAGTGTAATAAAGTATAGCAAGGATTAGTGGTTCCATTTTTATACAGTAACATGTAGCCGGTGGCTTTGCTCGAGTATTATATAGGTAGTGTTTTGTTTCGTCTGTTTTCAGATCTGTGTGCTTGGAAGGAGCAGGTCCATATTACAATACAATTATTTGCACAGCACAATAAGCTGCAAACCCCTTATATCTGTTTTTTGAAGTATGCGTTTATAGTTTCAACTTAAAAATATTTTGCACCGTTTCATAGGCTCGTTCTTGTATGTAGATAGTTGTATGGGTATACCTTTATTGCGGTATACCTTTGTTTACAGCTTTTGGCAGTTCCAAGGCGTCCAACCGCGAGGTGGGTAATGTTATCATTCCATTAATTACAACAGCCACCCCCTCTTTTTAAAAGTAAATTAATCCGATTAAGGGGGGAATCGAAGAACCCGCTCTGCCGAGTTTATTCAGCCAAGTTTCTTTGGAATAATTATTTTTTGTAATTAAATCCATCAACACGATTTTTTCCTAATGATTCTCCCTCGGGAGCTCGGAGGGAGGCGTCTTATTTTTTCTTTAATTATCGTGTTTCGCTTTATAGATGCGGCTGAGGACAGCTTTGTATGGATGGGCCTTTATATTTTTTAATTTCTCGGAGAAACTTGAATATAATTGACACATATTTTAGGAACAAATGGTTATAAGTGAGAGAAATTTAGAATTTCTAGGAAATTATTGGTATAGTCAGTGGAAAAGTTTGATAAATAATTTCAGATCTTTTACGATATTGAATATCTACCATTGCCAATCAGTGTGGTGATCGAGCCAGCCTGTATCTGATTGGCACTGATTTGTATTAGTGGAGCTGTCTCGAGTTATTTGGAACTTCTGCAGATAGCCGTGTGATTTGAAAGTCAAAGCACGGACCAAACGGCCGCTGAAAAAACAGAATAAGTCCATGAATAAGGCACCTCATAAAAAAACAAATAAACAAAATATTTGAATAAAGTAAGTAGCTACCTATTTCGGTATATTAGAAGTTAAAAATTCTACACAACTACTCGTATTATATCAGCTATCCCCTCAGCAAAATTGTCATATAATAATAGGTTATTTATCTCAAAAACATCTGGTGACCGCTTATTGTTTATAGGCGTTAATAAGGATATTTTTGCTCTATATGCTTAGATATCAAAAATATCCTATAGTACAGTGATGTAAACGTTTACATCACCTTATTATACAACCACTATAGTCAGACAGATCTGTCTGGGGCTAGATAGTGTGGTGGGAAAAACCGACCAATATATTCTTCATTATTATTACGAGTATTATACCTGAATTTCAAGGAAGGAAGATAGAAACAAGTAGCATTGATATTTCAAGGATATTTTTAAGTTATTTAATATTAATCCAACGAGCGTCTGTACCGCCGCTCCCGCCTCGGTGTTAATGATATCTTCGTTTAAAAGGGCACATCATTTACTTACTTTTACCGAAATTAATTGAAATGAGTTTTGACGATGAAAAGATGGCAAACACAAAAGATGGTGGCCGCTAGGTGTCGCTTAGAGATAACTTGTTCATACTTTAATTACTTAATGTTATTTTGTGGCAAGCAATTTATTTGCTTTGATAATTTTGCTATTTTGTATTTCAAAGAGGCATTTGGAAGGCTTCAGAGTTTGTAATTTACGTCTTATTCATAAGTAATTAAAATTTAGACTGACTAGTGCTCTTTTTGTTTTGTTTTTAGTCCTTTCAGGCGGCCTTTCAACAAAATAAATTGACTTACAAATCAAAGCGAGTCTTTTGAGTCAAGAGAACACGTTTCACAGATTTTCAGCTTACGTAAAATAAACTATAGATTATACGTTTTTGAACTATTTGTTGTTGTTTTCTTCAGTATATTTCAGTGTCTATAAACATGCAACACATTTACATCTAAAACCGATGGAATAACTCCAGGCTATACCAATGTATTGGGCGAGCAACCCTCGTAGTAAAGATTTATATAGAAGGGCAATTCATATTGTACAATATTTATATCTTAAAATCGTTCGCAACGACTCGACTCGGCGCAACTGTTTCATTTTGTAAAAACTTACACTAATTATGATATTCTTTTTAATGTGGACATTTATAATTTACCATAATATGCCTAAAAAGTTGCCTGTTCTTCTCAGTATTGGTCGCGTGGAACTGGCACCTAGAGTGTCCTAGTTTTGAGACGTTTCAAGGTGATCCTTGTGGTTATATTGAATAAACATTTTTAACTTTGACTTTGATTTACGAGCACTTAACAAATGGCTATTATACTCTAAAATTACTGGAATTTGAGAGTTTCAGTTCTACTTACTACAAAGCTTGTTATCATCGTCGGTCGTTTAGCAGAAACGTATCGGGCCAGCGGTGACCCCCGACCGCGCAGCGCTTTCTCAAACGAACCCATCTTTGTAACTCCCATTTCTTTTGTAAAATGCTCTTTATCCAGTGAAATATTATACTGTTCCAATTGAGATGAACAGTTCTATCCGGGTATGAAGTTATGGTGGGCAATTTTATAAAAAAAAACATTAATGGCCTACTATTTCGGACACGGCTAATATTAATTAATTTAAAATGTCGTGGGCCCGTTGGGAATCGAAGTATGAACTTTTATTTTTTGACAGCAATGAAGTCCACACCTCTAGGAATAAGCCATCCACTCATATGTATAGTACCAAGTTCTTAACTCAAGATTATTAGAGGATGTATATGATGGGGGTCAGTCATGTCTAAGGTATGTATGTGTATTTATATACACATGTGTATTTATATACATAATATGTGTATTTTAGAGTATAATAGCCATTTGTTAAGTGCTCGTAAATCAAAGTCAAAGTTAAAAATGTTTATTCAATATAACCACAACGATCACCTTTAGACGTAGGTACTTTTAATTTTTGTTTATTTTATGTATTTTATCTTTGTTTTTGTTGCTCTGTGTTATCCACCTAATTGGGGTTAATTTTTATTTGGGTTAATTTATAATATCTCTTTATTTTAGGCATTCATTCAAGGGGCTACCCACGATATCGTAAGTCTCTTCTACGATATCGTGGGAACTCTCTACGCCGCGCCGTAGCGCACCGTAGCGTTTGCTACGCTGTTTGCCAAATTTGTAAGCTAGCCAACATCTTGCATATAGAAAAAGCTAAGCTAAAATCATCATCACAAGCTCACGTTAAGCTCACGTCACCGATAATTACAAGTATGCCTTTTTTAAATCTTGAATAGCAATGGAAAGTCTGTGGAAATGCCTCACATACGCGGGGCAATACGTTTTGAGGCACATTCCTAACGTGCTTGTCCCGTGAGGCAATGATGTCGATTCTGTTGTTGCATTATCCTAAACCTAACCTAATCTGACAGCTCTAAAATTATAGCCGTCCTTGTTGTTTCGGTCTTTTAGAAACGGATGGCAATATTTTAAAACGAAAATGAGTTTGCTAGAGAGAAAATGAAAAGCTATATTTTTATTATTATTTCCTGTTTCGCAAGTCCATTTCTGAAATCCTGTCGAACACGGAGCTCGACCAAGATACAGAGCATTTATCGCGAGCAAAATAAATAGATCCCCCGACGATACATATGGATTTTACACTTCCTGCGGGACGAAGCGCGCAAGTTAAAACTTTCCGGGAACGTATCCAGAGATTTAAGCGATTATCTTTATTTTACGTTTATTTTATGTTCAGTCCTGTCCATCCAAAGGTTGCCTGGAAGAGATCGCTGTCACCGACAAGGCCGCCCGTTGTATTATTACAATTTGTAGTTTTATAATTAAAATTTATTCTTTAGTTTGTTGTGATAATGAATATAGAGTTATATGTCTATCCTAGTAATTTAAAGCGTTTTGTTTATTATATCATAACTGATAATCGACAGCCCTCATAGCTCAGTAGCTCAGCCTTCTACGCAGTATGCCGTGGGTTCGATTCCCACCGAGAACAAACATTTGCGTGATGAACATAGATATTTGTTCTCTGTCTGGGTGTTATTATGTATAATAAGTATGTATTTAAAAAAAGTATAAAATGTATTACATCAGCTTTTCCCATATTACAAGCTTTAGCTTATTTTAGGGTTAGATAGTGCTGTGTGGAAAGTTCACCAAGATTTATAGATTTACTAGTAGCGCCCTGCGGTTTTACCCGCGTAGTTTTAAATCCTGGTATTCCCACGGGATAAAAGTAGCCTATGTGTTATTTCAGACTATAATATATCTCTGTACCAATTTTCACCAAGATCCGTTCAGTCGTTCTGGAGTTATAGAGTAACAAACATCCATCGATCCATACTTACAAACTTTCCATTTATAATATTAGTAGGATATGTGCGTATACACTTTTCTGATATATAAAAAAAACACATAAATATTAGCATCCGTAGTATTGCAATCTTCAGATACAGACCCCTCGTATACCGACCTCGTGGAGGAAACAAAACTGGCTCAATCTATTGCAATACACCCGGGGCTGGACGGTCAGCGCCATCACGAGGCTGTGCCACTTATCTACACTCTTCTAATTCAAAATGAGCTTTAATCAGGCTGTTTAAGGTTCAAACTGACTACAGTAGGGCCAATTTAATAGGCCACATTTGACATCTGTCAGCTTCAGTCAGTCTGTCAAAGTCGTAAAATTTATATTTGTTTCAGCCACTGCAGTGCAAGTACCGTTCTTATCGATCGCTTAATTGACATTTAGGATCGTCAAAAATTCGTTGAAAATGGTTTCCACAACGGTTATAACCATTTTTAACGAATTCTGACGATTCTAAATGTCAAATTATGCGATCGATAAGAAAGCTACTTGCACTGCTGTTCCACCTTATTCGATGCTTTTAATGGCGTAAAAAAGGTGAAAGTACAATAAAAAAGCACTACCTGATACAAGTGAAACTTATATTCGCAAGAACTATGTTTGTTTCTTGCAGCAGGGGACGACAGCCCATCAATCTGGCATCTCCTCGTGTCGATATTAGTGGCCTACATACGGCTCGGGCTCCGTACAGATGTGACCTCGCGAAACCTCATCTGTAATCAGGGGAAATGAAAATAATGGAAGCAATCTATACGAATTACATCTCTATTATACCTACTTTATTACCTAAATGCCCATTTTTGCTGTTGAGCGTTTGCTTTGTTATGGTTTTGAAATTACAGACACATAATCACATAAGACTTAACCTGAATGTTTTTTTCATTTATGTAAGAGACAGACAAAACCGGCTTACTGCCCACCTGATGTTAAGAGGTCACCGTCGCCCATAGGCACCGATAATACAAGAGTTGTCGTTCGAATGTCTCAAGCTAATGGGCATAGAGCACGTTTTTAACATGCGTGTCCTACAAGCCTGCATTCAATGTGGGGTAACCACCACGAATATTGACTACTATCGGTATCGATACTTGTTTGCTCCTTATGTAAACAATCTACTATATAAGAGCACCGGTGGTCTAGCGGGAGCGACTCCGCCTTCCGATCGTAATGTCGCAGGTTCGAATCCGGTCGTGCACCAATGGATTTTTCTATAGAAAAATTTATGTGCGCAATGCCAGTGCTCTTAAACGGTGAAGGAAAACATCGTGAGGAAACCAGTTAGTATTCTAACAGCGGCGATGGGCTTGCAACCTGTCACGTATGGAATACTATCTACTGCAAAATGTGGGTATGTGCCAAATGTAATGTTTGGACGTACCTCTGACTACCCTCCTTAGACATCCTCAAAGAATCTTTAGTTAGTACTTGGTACTGAGAGATCAAAAGGGATATCTACCGTGCCTGGGGATCAAAGTCGTGAAGCTGCTTCTATATAAGGTTTACTTTTCTGACAGTTACAATCACAAATTAAATAAAAGAGCTTTTAATGTCTTAAATAAATAAATAAATATTGGTAGACATTCCACACAGTACTATCTAGCCCCAAAGCTTTGACATAGTAGCTCTATGTCAAAGCTTTTACTATGGGAACCAGGTAGCTGATATAATGCTTAAAATACTTTTTAAAATATATGTACTTATAATATTATATAACACCCAGAACCAGAACAAACATATTCTATGTTCATCACATAAATGTTTGTCCTCGGTGGGAATCGAACCCACGCGGCCTACGGCTCAGAAGGCAAGAGTTACTACTAACTGAGCTGTGAAGATACTACTTTTATGAAGAACTAGTAGCGCCCCGCGGTTGCACCCGCGTAGTTTTAAATCTATTTATTTTTATTTTATTTATTTATTTAAACGCACAAAACACATTACAACCAAGAAAAAACTAAAACTAAAATATTACAACTGATCTGGCTTGTATCGTAAATATATGTGCATACAGCCGAAAATAACATTTATGTACGTAACGAGTTAGGTGAACATTATTAGTTAATTTTAGAGATAGCTAAAAACAATTTAAAAAAAAATAAACAGAAAAATAGTGAGTGACATTAGGTTTCAAAGGCAAAACAATTCTTTCATTGTTTTGAAACAAAAACGATTTTTTACATGCATACACAACAGGTTAACCTACCTAAAACACAAACATAGTGAATATTATCACTATTATCTACATCTTTGAACTTATTGCTAATTAGCATTAAGTTCGCCTAATGTACTTCATTTATGTGCAATAAAGAATTTTCTTATCTTATCTTATCTTTGTTGCAAATCCCGCAATTCCCACGGGATAAAAAGTAGCTTAGTGTTATTCCAGACTATTATATATCTCTGTGTCGATTTTCACCAAGATCCGTTCAGCCGTTCTGGAGTCATAGAGTAACAAACATCCATCCATCCATCCATCCATACTTACAAACTTTCGCTACAAGGATTACGAAAGCTTTTAATGTCTTGTAATGTCCTTAGCAAAGTATCGTATTCCTTGTAATAACGTCACTCGATCCGAATGGAGGAGCGTTGGAACTTTTCAGTGATGCAATTATTATGCAAAATCATTAACATCTCGACACCGATATCGATCGGTCTTCGCTGTTTTGCAAGTTGAGACAATATTGAATTATACTGAGGTGACACAAATTTGTTTGTTTTCTGAAATAACTTGTATCACAAAGATTTAATGTCCCAAAAGTTATTCTCCGAGCGGGATTTGAACCTGGGATTGAAAAATCTTTGTGTACCTTAAGTGAAGTAAACACCATAAAACGAATAAAAAACATACTTATTCAAATGGAATATTTTTTAAGAGATAAGTAAAAACTGAGATCGGTTCTTATGTGAGTTTTGCGAATATATACAAAATTTATTATAAAGACTTGTAAAAGTGTAGGGGAGGGAGTGGTGGTTTTGCGCTGGAAATAATTTCTAATTTCCAATAAAATCCAGTAAAAAAACCGAGAACATAGACTTGTGTTCATCACACATTTTTTTGGCGTCCATGGGGATCGAATCCACGGCCTAGCGCAGAAGGTGTGCATGTCTCCAGCTTCCTCATATTGAAAATGTAATTTCTATAAATGCCAATATTTAAAGCATAATTAGTACACTCATAGATTTGAATCATAATTTAGCTGCCAAATAAACAACGATGCTATAAGCTTATAATAGTGTGTAAGCTGGAGTAACATGTCTCCAGCTGCCTCAGTCAGTGTGGGCAAACGGCTAATGATAGAGATATATAGTAAACGCAAGGATTTAGTACCTATTTAGTACACCTGGTACCAAAAATTTTAGGTCTGTAGCTAGGAAACTCTTCGAGTTATAAGACTTCTTCAACGTGTAAGCTGGAGTAACGATACGTGAAAAAGCATATGCTCGTTCTCTGGAATGGCTGGAGCTAGCAGGTTGCTTTAAGTCTCCAGATTTAGTACCGAACGAATTAGCGAGGTACCAAATATTTGAAGTGTTTCTGTTCAAAACTCTATGAGTTACAAGCTTTTCCAGCTTTTTTTGTTTGTCCAGCTTGCACATGTTGGATCTCAGCAACCACAATAGGTACAGACTCGGTTGATGTCTCTGAACCGAGCTATGAATTAGTGCACTCGGTACCAAAAATTTGGAATCTCTAGGACAAGCAGTTCTGTTGTAATCAGCAAAATAACATTTTACCGCCAAAAATTCAAAGCATTTCGACGCGACCATAAAAATTATGCGTTGCCGCTCTGAAGGTGATATTACGCTCTGCGGATTTGAACGTATTTTACCCGCGATAAGAGTCTTTTTTGTATGCACTCAGTCCTTTAAATTTCTGAAGGCATAATTATTATACCCTTCTCTTTCCGATGTGCGTTGAAGAGCGGGGCGTTGTGTGTTGCCATATATAATTAAATAGTTTGGTATGGTTTGACATTTTATATTTTTTTTTTGATAAAATATACCAATTATATTGCAGAATTTGCAGGCAAGGCAGGGAGCGAGCAGCACGTCCGTCCGTCCGTATTTTGACAGTTTGACAGCCAATCTAATCTTGCTAGTGTCATGTCAAGTGAATCGTCATCAGACCTAAGTCAAGTCATTCGAATTTGAGAGGTTAAAATATACCAATTATATATATTGCAGAATTTGCAGGCAAGGCAGGGAGCGAGCAGCATGTCCGTCCGTCCGTATTTTGACAGTTTGACAGCCAATCTAATCTTGCTAGTGTCATGTCAAGTGAATCGTCATCAGACCTAAGTCAAGTCATTCAAATTTGAGAGGTTTTCGATTTGCAAAAACGAATCCTTCCTACCTATATAAACCAGTATTATGGTAGGTAGCAGTTAAATAAATAATTAGGTAAATTTAGATTTACGTAGGTACCTAATCATTTATTAGTTTTACTACTTAACTTCTCCTATGGGTACTGTGGTAGGTGTTAAAGAACTGGCGCTTTGAGTAGGTACCTATGTAGATACAGATACAACTCCGTTATTTTAACACTGCCAAAAAGGTAAAAAGAGGGGCTACCTACCAGTAAAAACGCACCTCTTGTATCTATGTATGTTTCTTCCGCATCGATTTGGATATCCGCATCGCACCAATAATGCGGATGTTCATGCGGATGTGACAAAAACAAAAAATAAAATAGACGCAACCAGTGACAGGCGCGTAGTATCACCTGCAGAGCGGCAACGCATCATTTTTATGGTCTCGTCGAAATGCTTTGAATTTTTGGCGGTAAAATGTTATTTTGCTGATTACAACAGAACTGCTTGTCCTAGAGATTCCAAATTTTTGGTACCGAGTGCACTAATTCATAGCTCGGTTCAGAGACATCAACCGAGTCTGTACCTATTGTGGTTGCTGAGATCCAACATGTGCAAGCTGGACAAACAAAAAAAGCTGGAAAAGCTTGTAACTCATAGAGTTTTGAACAGAAACACTTCAAATATTTGGTACCTCGCTAATTCGTTTGGTACTAAATCTGGAGACTTAAAGCAACCTGCTAGCTCCAGCCATTCCAGAGAACGAGCATATGCTTTTTCACGTATCGTTACTCCAGCTTACACGTTGATGAAGTCTTATAACTCAAAGAGTTTCCTAGCTACAGACCTGAAATTTTTGGTACCAGGTGTACTAAATAGGTACTAAATCCTTGCGTTTACTATATATCTCTATCATTAGCCGTTTGCCCACACTGACTGAGGCAGCTGGAGACATGTTACTCCAGCTTACACACTATTATAAGCTTATAGCATCGTTGTTTATTTGGCAGCTAAATTATGATTCAAATCTATGAGTGTACTAATTATGCTTTAAATATTGGCATTTATAGAAATTACATTTTCAATATGAGGAAGCTGGAGACATGCACACCGCAGAAGGCCGATCCACCAACAACTGAGCTGTGAGAAAGAAAGAAAGAAAGAAAGAAAATATATTTATTTCGTCCCATAAAACAAGTAGGTACTTACTTAAAACTAACTGTGAGGGATCAACTCATTCATTTCTATCAAATGTTTTTTATCCATGTTTTTTAGGCAATGAAAAACCTAAACATAAAATATGACTCTTACACCCGAATACTCAAACGCAACTCAGATTTAAGCACGTCACATATGACGAGTTTTTGAAGGAATTTCATTAAACACTGTCAAAAAACCACAACTTGAGACGTGCTCAAATCCGAGTTGTGATTGAGTATTCGGGTGTTAGTCTACGAATATATCTTGTTCGTAGCTCTTAGTGACATCTATAATAAGCGAGTTTTGTGTACGATTCTCAGAAATTAATTTTTGGGTCTGGGTGTTTCCTATGTATAATAAAATAATCTCTATCTGTGTAAGTATATAATGTATTAAATATATCAGTTATCATACCCATAACACAAGCTTTGAGTAGCTTACTTTGGGACTAGAATGGTGCTGTGTGGATTGTCTAGAATTATTTATTTAATTATTATCATTTATGTTACTTCAGTACCCTATGGTACAATGGTACCCTAGAGAAGGAAATAGAGTGAGAGGAAGACCATTTCGAAGATGGGAGGACGACCTCAAAGATGCAGCTGGTGCACTTTGGAGAAGGAAAGCTCGCGATCGCGAACTTTGGAAGAGCCTGGGGGAGGCCTATGCTGAAAAGCAAAACAACCTCAACACTACCGTTGTCATAGAATAATAATATTTAGATTAGATTAGTTATAATACATGTTAGTGTAAGTTGTTAAATAAAGGCTTTTGAAATTGAAATTGAAATTGATGTTACTTCAGTAGGTGACATTGTTACGAAATCGAGCAAAGCTCTGTTACCCAGATATTAAGAAAGTAATATAGATTGGATTGAAGAAGCCTACTTTAATCTACGTTGGTGATCTATTCCATCAAGCGTATGTACAAAGGTCCGTAAGCGGACAGTGTGTGCGTGAGCTCGTTAATCATAATTTCAGCTGTTTGTATGTACGTGTGTGTTCGTATTATTATGTTTTGGGGATAAGAAATTAGTTAGTGGACATTAAAGTTGGGTATGGACAGACACTCATTCTTGATCCGTTTGCGTGGGCGGTTAAACTTGTGCTGGTTATGTTTGGGGCTACGCTTGTGTGACACGTGACCCATGTGATTTTCCAAGCGTAAATTCGCAAAATCCCGATATCGCTGATAACTAGCACGGAAGGTAATATTCCGAAACCACATAGAATACCAGTAGCCTTACATTATACCTCTTAAAAATCCTCCTTATAAATCCTCAGATTAAGACCAAAATGCTCAACATGTATTTTTTCTGGAAATAAATATTATTTTTTCTTATTTTAATATAGCGTATGCTAAGTTTTAGTAATGCGTGCATAGAGAATTCTCAATTTGTTTCTTCCACGATTTTTGAAAGATTATTCGATTCAGATCCTACTAATATTATAAACGCGAAAGTTTGTAAGTATGGATGTGTGGATGGATGTTTGTTACTCTTTCACGCCGGAACGGCAAAACGGATCTGGATGAAACTTGGCAGAGAGATGGATTATTGTCAGGAATAACACATAGGCTACTTTTATCCCGTGGGAATACCGGGATTTAAATCTGCGCGGGTGACACAGCGGGGCGCAACTATTGATTTTATAAATGTGCAGCAGTGAATCAAATATACTGAAATTTTACTGCTGGATGAAACAAGCAGTCAAACGACACTGTACGTGTCGACTTTGCAAAAAGTTTTTGATTTTGGCCTCACCGTAACAGGGTTGAATTCTGGCCACAAATTGGCTGGCCTAGCAAGAATAAACATTTATATTAAGCGTTGCGCTGCTGCGCTTTCTCAGTGCGTCGTTTTCCCTCCCTTTATTTTAGTCAAAGTCAATAGTTATTTGTTATACAAGAGTGCAAAGTTGCTTTTTAACCGCGTGCTCAATTTTGATGACCGAGCAAGCGAAGGATTCTAAAATTTAATCACGAGCGCAGCGAGTGATTCAAAATTAGAATCCTGAGCGTTAGCGAGGGAATCAAAAGAGCACGAGGTGAAAAATCTTTGCACTCGAGTGCAACACGTAACTTTTCATTCCACCTCAGCGAGGAAATGACTAAATGCAAAAAAAAAAAACGTTTACAATCACAAGATAGGTACTTTTATTTCAGTTTAGGTATTAACTACTACATTTTTACAGGTAAGTATTACATAATAATCTTCAAATTATAACAAAATAATAGTAAGGTATAATTAAGAAAATTTGAAAGTAACGTTGCTACAGTTATTTAAATTGAGTGTAATATTTTTGTTTGGTACTGTAATATTGGTGTTAGTCACTTGTGTACTGTTTTTCGGTAAACTATCTGTCATACTTAATAGTTGTACCGATTCATCGGATTCCCTTGGCGTGAATGTTGAAGAGAGAGGGAGATGGTTAGGTGTTTCATAACGGCTTATTTTTGATGTAGAAGGGCCAGTCCAAGGATCTGATTGAGGCTCTTTCAGTGTAATGGCTCCTACGATGCCTTCACATATTTTAGACTTATTTTGGATGGAATCCTCTATGTATCCCTCTACAACTGCATTGGACTTCCAGCCTCCGTGGCGCTTAAGGGACAGGAGATCAGCTCCGGAATCAGCCAAAAGTGTGGCTGAAGTTCGTCGGAAACAATGACCCGTGTACAACAGGGGTTCTGGAAGTTCAAGAAATGTTGCTATTTCTCGTGGGATACTGCCAATTTTATTAGTACCCATAGGCTGTCTAACACACTTTCCATTGCGATACTGTAGAAAAAATCGATTGATTGGAGTGTTAGGCGGGCGTAAGGCTTGATATTTCTCAAAAATCGTTACGTATTCCTTGCGAATGACGAAGTTGCGGTCTCTTTTTGTCTTTGTATTAGGTAAATTAATTAATAGTAAGTCATCTGAATGTTTCTCAATGTTTTTGACATTAAGTTGTGTTAGTTCATTAGTTCGACATGCTCCGTTTATTCCAATAATAAGAACAACCTGTAACGTAAAGAGTATTGTAGTAGATAAATTAATAAAATTGATATGAACGCATAATTATGCCTATCAACATCTACTAAGTATACTATTTAATTGAGATTAATATACTTAAGTAGATACTGAATGTGCAACTGACTTACTTTTGCCGCCAAATATACGGAATCGGGTGCTTCGTTAAGAAACTTTTCAATATCAGATACTGTGAAAACCTTCGATTTTTTTGGTTGATGACCAGATGAGGCTCTTTTTAAAAATGCCACTAATTTAGGATAGGTATCGATATGTATGTCTTTTTTCATCTTTATTGTTGCTTTTAGCATCGAATACGTACTCCATAGAGTGCTTGCTTTCTTGTTCTCGGATAATTCTATAAAATATGCCAGCAAAACGTTTTCTGAGAAAGTTTTGGCTCCTTTTGCTAGTCGCCACGTGTTGAACATATCGTACTGTTTTAAATACTTCTCGCGTGATTGTTGAGGGAGAAAGCTCATTTGCGCATTTTTAACAGTTTCAGTCAATTCTGTTGGCGTCAAACAAACTTCCTCGTCGCTAGAATCACTCATTTTAGTTTTTTCACTTGTTTTCAAGTTTCTTGTTTTTAATATAAGGTTTAACAATGACGTGTAAAAATGCCGCGTAAAGAACCGCGTACAAAGCAAATTGAAAAAAGAACACCAAGAAGGTTCCGAGTCTGAGTTTTTAACAAATTAAAAAAAAGTTGTATGATATATTCGGCACCATAGAGGTAGCAGTAAATAGGTTTAATGTTTTTTTAAATTCACAAATTTAGTGCACACGATGTTCTAAATTCAATTTACTTTATCCTCTAGAGAATAAAAACGGCTTTTGCACTCAGATATTGAAGAGCAAAATTACTCTTGCCGAGATGGTGGGATGAAAAAGTATTTATTCAATTGAACCACAAGTTTTGAAACGTCTTAAAGTGATCGCGTTGACATAAACGTGCTTGCATGCAAGCAAGCAAAGTCTACTCAGGGAAAAGTCCAACGCAACGTTACTTTGTCTTTTTACGAAGTGCCGTCCTTTGTGCGAGAGTAAGTATCAAGTTTAGTTATGCGTCTTACAGAAACTAAGCAAGAAACATTAAGGGCTCTCACGTCTCCGGGACTGACCCGTTATGAAATTTAAATCTAGATCAATAACCACGCTTATATCATTGTCTTCATTAGGGATAATTGGGTTCGCTCCCTTCGGCCGCAACTTTGTTTGCTTGCCTATAACTTGAGACGAATTACTTGAAGGTGCCTTAACCTATCCCTTTACAAGCTAGGGTATAGAAGTGCAACTCTATTTTTCAATATTATCTTCATAATCAGCAGCGGATAAGTCTACTGTTGGACGAACGGTTTTGAGCCTTCTCAGTCCGCAAATATCGCCGCTTTTACAACGTCTTTGTTCCACTTGTAGGGTTTTTAGTTTGTACTTTTTATAATGCTCAGAAGCTTACAAAAATACCAAATGAACTAGCAAATAATGTAATAAGTGTGTGAATGTGAGCAAACATTTCAAAATCTTCAATACTAGTAGTGCCCCGCGGTTTCGCGTACCCGCGTAGTTTTAAATCCCGGTATTCCCACGGGATAAAAAGTAGCCTATTTTCACCAAGATCCGTTCAGCCGTTCAGGAGTTAGAGTAACAAACATCCATCCATCCATCCATACTTACAAACTTTCGCATTTACCCCGCGGTTTCACCCGCTTAGTTTCAAATCCCGGTATTCCCACTATCCAGACTATAACATATCTCTGTGCAAATTTTCACCAAGATCAGTTCAGCCGTTCTGGAATTATAGAGTAACAAATATCCATCCATCAATCCATACATACAAAGTTTCACTATTATAATATTAGTAGGATATAAAAATATTCTGCTCAGTTTCGAACAGTTTACATACAAAGAATTATAATAAAAAAAAATTGCACTAAAAACCGTAAAAACCAGTCATGTACGAGTTTCTTTTCTATACATCTCTTCAGACTCACTATGCACTACCCTTAGCAGGCAAATGTAGGTGGATAATGAAGGTCCGATGTTTGACGCAGATGTGAGTTTCGGCACTTTCTTATTGATGACAGAGGACGTAAGAGCTTCTGGGACAGTAAAGTACAACTAGAACTAAGTAATTAAAATTGTTTGAATCTTCAAATTTTTTTTTTATATTGTGTAATTTTAGCAATGATTACCTACCTACATGTACCTATTTACTGAAACTGAAACAGCTTCACGACTTTGATCCCCAGGCACGGTAGATATCCCTTCAGATCTCTCAGTACCAAGTAGGTACTACCTTAAGATTCTTTGAGGAAGTCTAAGGGGGTAGTCAGAGGTACGTCCAAAACTTACATTTGGAACATACCCACATTTTGCAGTAGTTAGTAGTCCATACGTGACAGGTTGCGAGCCCATCGCCGCCGCTAGATTACTAACTGGTTTCCTCACGATGTTTTTCGTCACCGTTTAAGAGCACACCTATTTACGAAATGTAAAAAATTGTGAAACAGTTGGACGCAGAAGATTTAGCTGAGAAACCGTAGCGCTACTCATCTGAAAAAGTAATTTTTGGAAGCGAATTAAATGATCGATCAGGTTTTCAAATGTTTGTATTTTTTTATTGAAATTTGTTTCCGCCTTCTTACAAAAAAACCTGACGTTAATAAAAACTAAAGCTACGTTGAAGTTAAGTTTAGTTTAACTTAAGTTAGAGGCAGTAAACCATAGACAAATCAACTTTGTCTATGGTTAAACATAGAATAAATATTGTTCGTAACCTTTATTATTTTTATTATTATGAAGGTTAATATTACAAATTAAACACTTATTATAGAAGCGTAACCGCCGTCATTTAGCGAGTGTTTGCATTCGCAAGCAAACACGATTACCTGGAATTAGGTTGCCGTACGTTTTATGTTGTCCTATGTGGACTGCCTTATCTACACAAGTCATCATCATTATTTTAGCTGTAGGAAGCTTACAGATTTTTCATCCTATCCTATCCTTATTCCAGAATAGCAAAAGAGAGGGAAAACCGAAAATAATTGGAGGAGGCTTTTACCTAATCAGGATCCGTATAAATATCTATGTATAAATATCTATGTATAAATGTCTATGTATAAATATCTATGTATAAATATCTATGTATAAATATCTATGTATAAATATCTGTTAAGCCGCTGACAACAGTCCTCAAATGACTTTTAGCCCTCAACTTTACGTCTGTTTTTAGCTTTACTTTTACTTCATATTTTAGAAAGAAAGAAAGAAAACATATTTATTTGACCATTGGCTAGTAGTTTTGAACATAATTTAATGTTTTTAGGAGTATAATCCCACTATGGATGTTTGTTACTCAATAACGCCAGAACGGCCTAACGGATCTGGATAAAATTCGGCACAGAGATACATTATAACCTGGAAATACTAGGCTAATTTTTCATTCCGTCGGAATACCGGGATTTTAAACTACGCGGTTGAAACCGCGGGCGCAACCAGTGTGTTATAAGTGAGTATTGTGATATTAAAAATGAGTATGTTTATTTTGTATAGAAAAAATAATGCTCTTTTTTTCTACATTGCTATCCTACTCGTGTTCTTTTAATGTTTATATGAAAAAGTAACGAGGATTTTATGTTTGTAGTAGCTCAATCAAGTCCACCACCATACTGAATCGTTTGGCATGACACTTAAAACAAAATATTGTTCGTATGAAACATTAGTGTAAATGAAAAAAATATTTTTAACTAATTTTTAATCAAACCATTTTCTTTCAATCTACGACTTTGTGTAATATTAATATTACCATAATTACTACAAGCAGGAAGGCTCTGAGCCACTCTGAGTTCAATTGACAGCACAATTTTTAAAACTAAACAAATGTACATTTTTACAACACCCCACAGAGTGCCACCGGCTCATAACTCGCAGCCATCAGCGCCACCTTCCAAAATACAGGGTGTTATGTTTGTTCACGGCATCGATTGCCACTCGATCGGTTTCTAATCCCCATTTTCTGAAAGCTATTACGATTTCTCGAGCGCTCCTCTCCATATTTCCGTGGATATCGCGACGATTCGAAGATCCATTATTTTTTATGAGTTGAATACACGGCGGCTACAAGTATCGACCCCTGCCTACTGAAGGTTGAAGGTACTCTGGGGTGACAATGAGAGCTCCAGCTATAACTGGTTCTTACTATAAATTACCTGTTAGCGAAACATGTTAGGTTTTTCATTGAAAAACATAACGACGGATGGAAGATGGTTATGTAGGTGTATGTAATTTAAGAATCTCTGTGGAAAACATTGACATAAAACCAGTGGGTTTCAACAAATTCTAACAGTGGCAAATGCAACCTCACACCGAATCATCGATCGAAATAATTTTTAGCTGAACATTTTCTCATGTTCTTTAAACTCTCTGTACGGAAAGAGGCGTGTCGTAGAAGCAAAAAAAGTTCTGAACCATGTGTCAAGTGCTCAAAGAGAACACTTCTTGAGGGAAAATCCTTTTACCACACTGTTTCGAAAGAACCAGTGACGCGGCAAGAAGACCGAAAGATTTGACGATATTTTAAAATCATAGTTTCTAGCCACCCTACCCAAGACGACTCAGCTTCCACTCAATACATTTTATCGACAACTGTCAGAGCCGCTGCGTGACACTTATGTAAATATTTAAATACGATCCAGTACAAGCTATGAATATTTTAAACTCTAAGTAAACCACTCCACTTTGAACCATAGGATATTCGACTCACTGAAATTTGGCTTACGATTCCGTATGCACTTCATAAATAAACATAATTTCAATCGCTTTAAAAAATGTTTAGCTTTTAGCTGTGATGAGTGACAACTAATGGGGATGATGCCCATCTATTGATTAGAGGTACATATTTTCTAAAATAATATGAAACGAATAAATTTTAATCATATCTCAGTAGCTAGTTACAAGACCATAGAAATCAATTTTACATTATGACGTCAATATCTATAATAGAGGTAAAGAACGGTAGATCTTTAGTTGGATTATTTATGTATATTATATTATATTTATATTTTATAATACACGCTTAAATAATTTTGTTTCTACTTACAACTTTGCATAAAAACGATTTGATAAGTGCTTGCGCATCGGGGTCGATAATATGATAAGTGAGGAGCTATGCTGATTGGATTTTTTCAAGTGACAAGAGGGTTTGGTGAATAATTGAGTGCGACTTAGTTTTACGACTGGAAAATGGTATTCAAATTGCTGATCAAAACATAATTCGTACGTCGTTTGACTTTTGATCAACGTTTTGCTTTTGTTTTGTTAGTTAATAACTTATCTTATAATTTTTATATTCTGATAACATGCTAACGCCCGGTTTCTGAAAGGCCGATCAACGCTAATCGGCTGTTAAGTCACTTGCTATTTCAGCTTTTACTTCAAGTTAGATAGAGATAGCAAGTGACTTGGCAGCCGATTAGTGTTCATCGGCCTTTCAGAAACCGGGGGTAAGTTGTGTTAATTAATTTGTGTAGGGTTATTCGTGAGATAGCGGTATTTTTTAAACGGTCAAGTTTTTACTCTTCTTATGATATGATATCATAAGATAAGATATATGATATATATCTTATCTTACGATACGAGTACGACTTTCAGATACATTATATTTATATTGTAAACTTTAGCAAGCATGAAGAGCAAATCATTAAAACTATTGCTGCTAACCTTTCTAAAGGAGCTGGTTATCTCAATTTCGTTTTGAGTTGGCATAGAATACCAACACATACAACAATACATTGCATTATTGTTTTACTAGTTGCGCCCCGCGGTTACACCCGCGCAGATTTAAATCCCGATATTCCCACGGGATAAAAATTAGCCTATGTGTTAATCCAGACTATCATGTATCTCTCTGCCAAGTTTCATTCAGATCCATTCAGCCATTTCGGCGTGAAAGAGCAAAAAAACATCCATCCATCCATCCATCCATACTTACAAACTTTCACGATTATAATATTAGCAGGATGTGTTTTTCCATAACAACAAAAAATTATGATATTCTGAAAATGATCGTAAGTGAAACAAATTCGAATTCACACTAACCTCATTCCTTTACACCTCTCAAAATACAGTATCAAAAATCCGCACTTGCTTATCAAAGCGACAGTGTAACAAAGGGACCCTTAGCGAGTGCTTACAGAGAGGTAACAAAAGAATGAGAACCGGAAAGCTAGGTGAGAGGTACTTGTTACAAGCCCACTTGTAGATTGTGTGAATGGACTGAGAGGGAGTAGCGAGTATCTGCGTGATCAATTGATACCCTCAGATAATGCTGGCTGGGAATTTTTCGATTTTGGGCTCTTGGTGGGTTTTTATTTTTCATAAAACATAATGAAAATTTTACACACAGTTTTTTTTAACATGCTCTGAAAATAATACAATCTAGATGCACATTTTTTTCTTATTGTTTATTTCAAATTATTATGTTTGACAACTTTTGCAATCATGTATGCTTGAAAACAACGAAAAACTACTAAGCCCGGTTTGCCATTGTGCGACGTTGCGAGTCGAAACACCAACTTTATAAAATAGCTCGCTGCTTACAGTATTTCTCAAACAAATTTCAGCATCCGTGATGAATTTCCAGCACAATTCAGCACCTACGTCACAGGCTGCTCCATTTTCCTTCAGCCGTCATCCGAACCGCACAGTCATTGCATCGCAATAACCAATTGTGAGCGTATTACGTGTCCTATCACAAAGCCCCGAGCTCTTTCGACAATGCTCTATAGATGCTAGAATAGATAAGATTCTTTCGAAATCTTTGATCTTGTTTTGTTTTTATCGCTTATCTTGGTCATCCTAATCTGGTGTGACCCACTGACATTAGCTATAATTAGAAGCCTGTAGTGTCCCACAGCAGGGCAAAAGCCACGCTTCCTTCTCTCAGTCGCTTCTACATAAGCTCACGAGATAAAATTAACGAACGATGATCTGTAGTGATACTAACGAACGACCTTTCTTACCTGAGGAAAATCTAAATATCTAACCTAGTTTTGACGTTTCTGCTTGATGCTAGTATCACTATCACTACATAGTATAAAAAAAAGACATTTTCTCTGTCCCTATATCCCTATGTCTCTATGTGCCTATATATGTATGCTTAAATCTTTAAAGAAATAAAGACAGGTATGTGAACATTCTACACTATTTAATCCCAAAATATGCTATAACTGTGAGCTTGTACTATGGGAACTACAAAAATTAACAAATACGAAAAAAAAACAGAGACAGAGAGCAATCATCTTGTATGTTAATTACACAAAAATTAGCTCTCGGTAGCAATTGAACCCATCGTCTACAGCAAATAAGGCAGAGCTACTGCAAACTAAGCTCCAAAGTCTGTCAACTGTCTGTCTGTCGATGGAAGTTTTTTGGGTTTGAATCCATTTCCAGTAGAACTAGATCCGTGTATAGATTTTTTATTACTTTGACTGTGATGCGACAAAGTCGTTTTTGCGCAAACATATTGGTGACAATGGAAACGGGGCTTTTGTATTTTTTAGTTTGATTGATGATTTTAATTTCCTATTTGGATCGTCGATTCTGTTTTGATAAAATCGAATGATAAAGGTTGGTTATAGTATCTACGATAAAGATTGTTGTTGTTTGGTGCGAGTAAAACCAATATATTAATTTAGAAGTGTCCGACCGATGTTACTAAATCGATTGAAAATAAATTATGTACAAAAGTACCTATAGCTTGTTGTCAGCAAGTAATATAAACACGAAAACTAGTATATTCTTTCAGTTGGGTAATTTGCCGAAAATGACCAACTTATTTACACTATCTATACTTACACTTACATGCTTATCTGTATGCCCCAAGTTGGCGTTGCCCGGCACCTGGTCTGCTGTGAGTCAAAGGTCTCATCTTAAGACAAAGACAATAGCTAATGTGACTCTCGCTCGCACGTTTTGACATGTTGAAAGATATAAAATCACTAAACTCATTTTCGAAAAATCGCAAACAACCATTTTGTGTGCAATGACATTGCGCACAGTTTAGTAAAAAAATCATTTTGATCGATACAAGTTTTCCTACTTAAAAGTTTGCTTTTCTAGTTTTCGTACTCAAGCAAACTTTTGAGAAGGAAAACTTGCATCAATCAAAATGAAATTTTTACTAAACTAATGTGATTGCACACAAAATGTTTGTTGCGATTTTTCAAAATTGGAATTTGTGATTTTATCTTTCAAAATGTCGAATCGTGCGAGCGAGAGAAATATTAGGTGTTGTCAACGCCTTAACATAAAGCCGCATTATGTTTTTTTTTTATACAACTAGCTGATGGAACAAGCAGATGGCCCCCCTGATGTTGAGTGATAACCATCACCTATAAACAAAACATTTCCCCGTAGGTCACGCACAATAGGAACGTGCCCTACGATGCACTGCCCTGCATCCATCAACTTGAGGCATACGGATGTGCCTGTAATTACACCGGCGACCACACTCTTCAAACCGAAACACAGCGTTGCTGCTTGGCGGCAGAAAAAGGCGTGGTGGTAGTACTTCCCCAGACGAGCCCTTCACAAAGAGCTCTACTACTCTTCTACTATAAAACTACTACTGTAAAATAACATGTTACAGTTTAACTTATCCATATTAAAATTCCCTGCAAAAATAAGCTTCCACTAAACTCTTATACGAAAGGGATACGCGGATGTGACAGACCCGATTTAAATATGGCGGCGGCGTCATCCCGCCAGTGACGCTGCGGTCGTCCATTTATCACTCTGGTAAGCCTCCGTCGATATTATGATCAATGCCATTCGCCCGCCCAGAGGCGCCCATCACATATGCCCATAGCAATAGCCAAAGGAAAAGTCAAAAAGTATTCATATTCAAATTCAAAATATGTTTATTCAATAAAATCACAAGGATCATCTTGAAACGTCTTAAAACTAGGTGACTCTAGGCATTCATTTAGGAACATCACAAGGATCAATTTGAAACGTCTTAAAACTAATCTGGTGCCAGTTCCACGTGACCAAATCCTAGAAGAACCGGCAGCAACCTTACAGCTTCGTACTGTTCTTTTATATGATAGCCCATAGCTTATTTCTGCCGCCAAGCAGAGTGCCAAGTACCAGCTTAAGGATCTTCGAGGATGACTAAGGAGATACCAAAAAATCTTAAGTTTCTTTTGGAACAAATCAAGGCACAATAATAGCGAGCAAACGATAACGTTTGCAGAAGTTTCAGTAGAAACTGTGTCGAAATCAGTAGATGTTCAGTTACATTTAGTATTTAATGCAACAAATTGCAGTAATTTGTGCTCCATACGTGACAGGTTGCAAGGCCAACGCCGCTATCTGAATACTCACTGGTTTCCTCACACTTTTACTTTAATTTCGTTCGACAGCATTGCACATATTTTTTCGAAAATAGTAATCTATTGGTGCACGAACTGACTCGAACCTATGCCCTTAAGATAAGGCGGGGTAATTTCCGAACGGCGGTGCTCTCATCTTAAGGTATAGTCAAATAATTAAGGAGACTAACCGGGTTTCAGAAGAAAGCTTGATCAAAGCTAATCGGCTGTCAAGTCTTTTGCTATTTCAGGCAAATGACTGTACAAACGATCAGCTTTGATCGATATTTCAGAAGCCGGTGGTAAGAAATACCTACTGGGCATTCCATGGCCTCTATTGCGCCAGAAGACCATTCCTACTAGAGCACTATTATGATGGAGGCTAATAAATACCTATTGGCATTCTCTAGCTATTTCTATTGCGTCTAAATAGCAATAGAAGTTACGTAATAAGTCCGAAGGCGGATCGCCCGCCTTGCACACTTTGTATTCTCAGTCGCCACCTGGGGGTAGTGGCTTTTAAAAAATACCTTTACGTCTCACTTCGGGGAGTATCGGTATATTCTGCAAGCTATACCATATAAAGTTTATATCTGTTCTGTACCTGTTTTATCAAGAAGATAAGGATTGAACCAGTGCTCATGAACGGTGAAGGAAACCATCGTGAGGAAATCAGTTAGGATTCTAGCGGAGATCGGCTTGTAAACTGTCACGTATGGTACCACACGTAATCAGAGGGACAGTCGAAAAAAATACTTGAGTTGGTAAAATATGTTTTTATTTTTTTTCCAAAACAAGTTACATTATAGGTGTTGTAATAATATTCCTAATAAATTGACGGAACAACGCATGTATAATACAGATCAGTGAGTAAGTGACAGCGCATATACTAGGTACCTACTTCATAATTTATTAACTAAACTAGCATTAAGTATCTGTCGTTGGTGTGTCGAAAAAAATAAATAAATAAAAAAATCAATGGCAACTCACCTCCTTTTTAGCTTTTGCTGCATGTGTCAGCAAGTAGCGACAAAAAGGTTGATACTAAAATATATGAAGATATTTTCATCATCAACAGCCCACAGAAGTCCACTGCTGGACATAGGCCTCCCCTATCCGTTTCCAGGAAGAACGATTCTGAGCCCTTTCCAGCCACCGACTACCCGTGATCCTAACAATGTCGTCAGTCCATCGGGTAGGAGGGCGTCCCACACTTCGCTTTCCTGTTCGTGGTCGCCTTTCAAGAACCTTTATTCTTTATTCCCCATCGGTTGTCAGTTTTTCGAGCTATATGACCTGCCCATTGCCACTTCAACTTGCTGATTCTGAGAGCTATGTCGGCTACCTTGGTTCTCCTACGGATTTCCTCATTTCAGATTCTATCTCGTAGTGAAACTCCTAGCATAGCTCTCTCCATAGCCCGTTGTGCGACTTTGAGCTTGGTGATGAGGCCAATAGTAAGCGACCACGTCTCAGTTCCAAATGTCATCACTGGCAACACACACTGGTTGAAGACTTTCGTCTTGAGGCTCTGCGATATGTGTGACGAGAAGATATTTTACGTAGTATTTATATTCCTTGATGTTTACCTAAGGAATATAATACAAATACCATTTTTTACCGTCGATTTGGCCTTTAATATTTTTTGACATTCCATAATTTTTTTTTGCAAAGCAATTTTGTTTACATTACCATCGAACTCTCAAAAGGAAGGGTCCTGACTTGATGCTAAGGGTACTTTAGGCCAACTTCTCCAAGAAAGGGTATCCTCAATGATTCAACAGCTTCCATTCAGAACTTTATTCGAAGATTACTCCGTTGTATAAACGTAATAAGCTTTGCAGTGACGAGATTAGACCCCGAATTTCACTCAGACATTAATGACATTTTCAGTGTAAAGAGGGAAGGAGGGGGCTCGTTGTTTATGCCAAGACAATGATATTGAAAGTCATTTTGAGGAAAAACTGTGCAGTGGTTTTAGCGAGAATGTTGTGCGAGACAATTTAGGGTTCAACTATTACGTTCCAGCTAAAGGGTATGTCGAAATTAAATACTCGTTTGGATCCTAATAATTAAAAAACTGTGAAGTGGTTCTAGCGAGAATGTTGTGCGAGACAATTTAGGGTTCAACTATTACGTTCCAGCTAAAGGGTATGTCGAAATTAAATACTCGTTTGGTTCCTAAGAATTTTGTAAGTCTTGCTTGCTTGTTGAGTTTGCCTAAATAGGTGAATCGTGATTGTTGGAGTGACATTACAACGAGTAGTCCGAACAATCTTTATTGTAACACCAAAAATAAATGAAATAACATAAAACATATTTAAAATTATGTACAGCGAAGAACAAATAGGTGGTCGTCACTGGGAGCAATCTCTGTTAGACAAAATGTAGGTATACCTAGTACCTATTCATCTTTATTTATATATTTGTCGACCTCTCGAGAGGTTGCGGGTTCGATTCCCGCCTCGGAACAAATTTGTATACGATCTGCACTGCAGAAATTTGTTCCGTTGGTCTGGGTGTTTCCTATGTAGGTATAATAAAAAATATATATCTATGTAATTATATAATGTATTAAATATATCAGTTATCTAGTACCCATAATACAAGCTTTGAGTAGCTTACTTTGGGGCTAGATGGTGCTGTGTGGATTGCCAGCATTAGTGTTATTATTATTATGATATATCCTTAAAAAGCTTAAAAGAGGTAATTCAATTTCAATTTCATTATATCAAACATACCTACGATTCACGAAGTCACAACAAAATAAAACAGTCCTAAAAACAAAAGGGTAATGTTATTACCAATTCCAAAAAAATACAAGTAGTCTGCAAGAAATACTCCAAGCGAAAGGAATTTATATAACACAAAAAAAGAAGTGAGTACCAAACCAAAGTTAGACGTAATCACTATTTTTTGCAAAATTAAAAGTCATAAAAAAGATGGCGACGATACATCGAAACTCATTCCTTGTGTATCGGCTGCATGAAATTTACATGGAATAACGTGCTTGTAATAAAGAATGATGAATTGGGCCCGCATTGGTAATTATGGGCCCAGCTGCATTCACGTAGAAAGCCTAGGAACATCAAGGAAATCATTGGAAGCAAACCAGCAGTTCAAGTGCCGTTCTTATCAATCGCTTAATTTGACATTTAGGATCGTCAAAATTCGTTAAAAATGGTTTTATCCATTGTTGAAATCATTTTTAATGAATTTTTGACGATTCTTAATGTCAAATAAGCGATTGATAAGAAAGGTATTACTTGCATTGCCGGGCAGGTAAAGGCAGATGAGAAACTGTTGATTGAAAATTAGAATAATCTAGAATTTTTAGGCTGAATATTTGTGTAAATATAATACAGTTACTGGGAATTTTATAAACATGTTGTTGGTTTATAAAATTTTCTCTGCAGAATAATATCTTCATCTAAAAACAAAAAAACAATCAAAGCAAATTCATGTATGTAATTATCAACACAAATTTATTATTATTTACTAACGGTATTCCGCACTCGAGCAAGCCTACGGCTTGCCGCACAGAACACTATTTCAAGGCACACAGAAAATAAGAATAAAAACAGAATGCAAGATAATAAATTATTTTACTTGCCTGCAATTGCCAGCCAGTTTTCTGTGTGAATGCATCCAGTAGTGAGCGGACGCACCAGTATTAAATTGCAAAATTCAATAATTTTATTATATGACTGTAGTTTCGGAGAGGAACGGTATTCAGGATATTTTAATGGTATTAATTATTATACTAACGTAGACAGCGTTGTCAAGTGACTATATTTTATAAAATTGCCGACTGATTGTTGTGGAAGTATCAATACCCTCGGCTGTAACTGAAAGGGACGTTGACTTAAAATCTGTTCAGTAACTTACTACAACTAGTCAAAGTAAGCTACTCAAAGCTAGTGTTATGGGTACTAGGTAACTGATATATTTGATATATTATATACTTACATAGATAGATATTTTTTATTATACATAGAAAACACCCAGACCAACGGAATAAATTTCTGCAGATCGTACACAAATTTGTTCCGAAGCGGGAATCGAACCCGCAACCTCTGCGTCGCAGGCGGACTCTCGCCCGCTGCGCCACTGAGGTCGTCAATATAAGAATTATGATGAATTACATTTGCAACTGAAGCCCGTGAGGCGAAGCCCTAATAGTTTTTTGTGTGGTAATGGGATTCAGTACTGATTTACCGAGGTCGCTTGACGCATGGAGCTTTGTCACGATACAATTTCGCACACACCAAGAAAAACTAAGAAAGTAATAGTGTTTTTGTCCCATTTTCCTTTTCCAATTTCCACCGTTACCTTTTTAGAACCGCTTTCTTTTATTTACCGTTTTCTTGTTTCGTTTGACACCTTACTAGAAAAAAAAATACATACAGACAGACGACCTCCTCGCTTCTGGAAAAATAGGAGACCTACATACAGACAAACATAGAACTTCCTCGTTTGTGGAAAAATAGGGGACCGTAGTATTCAGGCAGAAGGTACACGTACGGAATACTGCACGATTTGACGTACCTACCCTTGTAACACTTTGATACCACAGGCACGGTCCATCCCCTAAGATTTCTTAGTACCAAGTACCAAATGAAGTTTTTACTAGTACTTTTTTACTAGTATCCGCGTGTAAACAGTTGCTTGCAATTCTTGAGGGTCATTATTGCGCTTGATTTATTGCATGCGACTATTGCTCTTGTACGTGCAAGAATATGGCATCGGTAAATGGGCCTTACGGGTGCTGGTTTTCTCACGATGTTTTCATTCCGATTGGGGAAATGCAGTGACCTATTTTATTTTAGAAACCTGAACGAACGTCAGTACCCGACCGGGTTCGATCCTACGCCGGTTCTTTGACAGGGTCACTCCCACTAGACCACGCTTTCCATAAAATCCGATAAACCTCGCCTGATTTTCAGGAGCGTGTGTTTAGATCCTGCAGTCCGTAATTAAATGTAACGATATAGAAGATAGACATTCCAATTTCAGAAGCAGTTTGCCCGAAATTAGGCAGTTAACTTCAATTTGGGCGCGCCGAGGAAAACTCGTTAGAAAGGGTTATCCCGATGCATGTTTTAAAATAACCTGTTTCCGTGCTAATTCTTAATTTGCTGGTTCGGTGGCGGCCGGCTATAACTCGATTGAGGCGGTATTCCGGCCCCAGGCTATTCTGGACTGTGTGCTAGTTGAACATAGAGAAGCTGCTTCTTATGCTTTATTTTGTACTAGCTTCCATCCGTGGGGTATTTTGGTAAATTCCCACAATCTGCAGTAGTTGGTATTTTGGCTTAGTATTGGGTTGGGTTGTTGGGTATTTTTTTTATACAACTAGCTGATGGAACAAGCAGTTGGCCCACCTGATGTTAAGTGGTAACCATCACCTATAACAAAGGATTGCCTCGTAAGTCACGCACGACAGGAACGTGCCGTACGATGCACTGCTCTGTGGCCATCAGCTTGAGGCATACAGATGTTAAGCCTCATGTGCTTGAAATTATTATTTTTACTAGCCGTGGTAGCTTTTTTACCCCGTTCCCGGTATTTTTTCGGGATAAAAAGTAGCCTATATGTTAATCCAGGTTACTAACTATATTCATTCTAAGTTTTATCCAAATCGGTTCAGTATTTTTTACATGAAAGAGTAACAACTTTCGCGTTGATAATATTAGTAGGATTGGTTAGGGATATGTTGGATAGTTAGGATATATCCTGTTTGCTACGATGTTTTGTTGATGTTTGATCACCAATTAAGAGCACAGGGAAACGGGGATACGTAATGTGACGTATGATACGTTATGAGTGATGGTACCTATTTAACATCAGGTGTGCAATCTGCTTGTTCCATCAGCAAGCTATTAAAAAAACCTAATTTAATAACTACATCACAAGCGACTAAAAGCTCTCACTAACCATATCATCTACTTACAGAACGTGACGTCACTAACCCTAACCTTACTTCTTATATCCTACCATCGAAATAGATAAAACTGATTCCATAACAGCGAAAGAGTTAATGAAAACGAAGTGAACTAATAGTGCGCCTTCCTGTAGATTCGGATCTTTAATACCAGGAGTGGTGGGTTACTCTTGTGGTACGTGAGTAGGTGAGTGCACGGAAACCGCGCCCGTTGAAGGGTTAAAGTGGACTATGGAACCTATGTTATGAAACTTAACATATTTGGTTTCGTGTCATGTCAGTCAATGCTTTGATAAAGGTGATGGTTCACTTTTTTTTATGTAAAAGATAGACAAACGGGCTAACGACCCACCTGATGGTAAGCGGTCACCGCGTCAGTTGTCAGTTCGTTGCCTACCCTGAAGGACTTTATAAAAATTTTTTTTGAAGTTTTTCATGTTGAATCTTGGCGGGAAAACCTCTGATGGTAACTCATTCCACAGCCTATGGGAATATTTATATAATGGTCTATTCTTGGTTCACTTGTAAAGAATCTTTTGTTGTTGATGCGCATTATTGAACCTTGTTGCATTTCATGATCATGAGCAAGCATCACCCTCATTATCAGCCAAAGTAAGTAGGTTTATAATTTTCCAGTAAGAACGATTCCAAGCCCTCTCCATCCACCGACTTCCCGCAACATTCACAATGTCATGAGTTAAGACCCTTTTGCTGCTGCAACACACTAACACCTATATACCTACCCAATGTTTATTACTAACTGTTTGTCATTTCTTTTATATATGTTTTGTATGTGTATGTGTGTTTTTTGGCAAATAAATGTATGTCTATGTCCATGTCATTTGTCCATCTGGTGGAATGGCGTCCCACGCTTCATCTTCCAGTTTGTGTTCGCCATTCAAAATCATTACGACATTAAATTCTACTATTTCTTGACGAACACGAAATCGTACCGAACTAAACGGAAAACAATACCCATTAAACCTTAGACCAAGCAGGGCTGAACAATAAGTCAATAACACATCCCCCGGGCTTCGGACCGGAACAACCCGCCCCGAAACTTGCTATTTGTTAGCTCCGTAACAAATACTGGGTAGAAGTGACACTCCAATTCAAAAAGCTGGCAACTGCCAGGCAAATTGTCACTCGCACAATATTAAAGTCATTGAGAGTGGGCTCTACATAGGTTACTATATTTTATATTATGTAATTAAATTGAATATTGGTGGACTTACATATTAAGAAAATGGCTAGATACCTACTTATTGAGATGAGAATTTAAGAAAATTCGCAAACAAGGATAAATTTCAATAGATAAATTTGTCCCAAACTCATATGCGATTATTGACCGAGCGAGCGAAGCGTCTCAGTTTCCACATTGGCCAAAAATGCGTTTGTCCGGATGTCTGTCTGTCTGTCTGTTCTCCTCTACAGGTCGCATTTTTCAACCGATCTGGACGAAACTTGGTACACAGGTTATTATTAGAATTTTTTTGTTGTCGGGGATTTTTGATTGGAGGGGTACTTCCCCCAAAAAAAGGGCAAAAAGGGGGCTATTTGATATACTGGATATCTCCACCAAATGAGATCCGATTTCGATTATTCTTTTATTTGAAAGGTAGTAACTATAAGTTGGTCTCATAAAAGTTTGGCGAAGATCTGATAAGTATCTTCAGCATGATGAACAGGATAGCTCATTAAACAATCGATGGTTTTCAATCAAATTTGAGAGAAACACAAAGGACCTCATTCTACACAAGATGATGCAAAAAAAATCAAAAAAATCACAAAACGGAAAATGCACTTGCACATTAAATTCCTCAAATAGCTCACTTTTAGTATGCTCGCGAGGTCTACAGCTTCCAGAGCTACTAGTATAAAGCGGTGTCAATTCTGTGGCCGCCCTCGTTTTTTAGTTACCTCAGTTTGTACAACAGCAGTGCAAGTACCGTTCTTATCGATCGCTTAATTTGACATTTAGAATCATCAAAATTCGTTATAAATGGTTTTATCCAATGTTGAAACCATTTTTAACGAATTTTTTTACGATTTTAAATGTCAAGTAAGCGATCGATAAGTACTTGCACTGCAGAATCGATAGCATTGTCTGTTTCGTTATACAAAATAAATGTGTCGTGGCAATGCATTTCACGAGTTGCGTATCTGCACGCTATTATTTTTGTTATTAGTCTATGGTTACGTCAAATCTTAGTTAATAATTCCAGAAACATCTTAAACAGGATGTGGTGGGATCTTCC
This sequence comes from Plemyria rubiginata, assembly GCA_963576535.1. Taxonomy (NCBI): domain Eukaryota; kingdom Metazoa; phylum Arthropoda; class Insecta; order Lepidoptera; family Geometridae; genus Plemyria; species Plemyria rubiginata. Next base: position 12,208,438 of record OY754912.1, on the reverse strand, counting down.
GAAAGGGTTGGCGGTTCGTATTTTGGATTAGATTATTGTAGTTAGCGGGTAGACTCACTTGTCCGACACTTTGGTATAGAAATATTTAATCAACTAAAATACTGATTCGATTAAATTCTACAATCCAATGGATATCTCATCTCTAAAGACTCGTGACGTAAGATAGCGTTCTACGCGGTCATCATTGGATAGGTGACCACTAGTGAATTTTACATTGATCATTTACGAGTATGTACAATAATTTATTTCATAAAAAAATACAGTGCAATCGAAAAACCAAAAAATCTCTTCCTTAAATCATCCAAAATATTATTGTTTTGGCAAACTCTGGGACACAGTATATAATTGGCGTTTGTTTTACATAATCTTGGGAAGTTTTATTGTTTTTCTTGTGTTGTTTTGAGTTCTGTTATCTGGCGTAAAGTGTTATTAATTGGAATAAAAGGGAATTTGATGATATCCTTATTTAAAGATTATTTTTCATAGATTTTAAAGAAACCACCACCATTTTCTTCAATACAATGACAGCCTACTAGGACTACCCTAGGACTGACTTGATTAGGTATAAATCTGTATTTCATTGATACTGGCAAAATTGACAATCAAATGACAGTGGTCATAATGGATCAAAGAAGAAGAAGAAGGTCACTACTGAGTAATAATTTAAAACAGGTACATACTGATTTCGCTTCATATTACTACAGTACCTACAGACACGCAACTTCGAAATGGAAAAGTTAAATTGGTAACGAAACACACAGAGCGTAGGTTTTAATAGAATAGAAACACACTGCTGGCCCATTTAACTTTAAATTGCTTTTAAAAACTGGGACAGAAGTAGCTAAGTCAACCTACTCTAATATTTTTGACAGCCCACACAGCTAAATACTAGCTTCATTATTCTCTACTTGCAATCCTATATAGTCCTCACAGCTTGGCTTATAGTGGCTCTGTCTTCTGCACTGTTGTATCTGTTTGTAGTTAACTTTTATTATTTTTGTTCATTTAAACTTTGAAACCGTAACATAATAAAAATTAACCACAATAACCAAAAAATGGTTACAGATTGACCAAATTATTAGGTTTTTCTTAAATGCCCATAATTTTCAAACTGCATGGGATAGTTTTTTTTTCAGATTTTTCTCATGATGTTTACAATCAATCCTGTCGGCCCGTTTCGGCTTGAAGTTGAGTTCTGGGACACCCTGTATATAGTCATCATCGGCACATTACGTCCACTCTGCTGGGACATAGTTCTTTCCCAAGATGCGCTACTGACCTAATGTTGGCCAGCTATACACCAACATTAATATCCCACTAATATCATAAATGTGAATGTTTGGATGTTTGTTACTCAATAACATCAGAGCGGCTGAACGGATCTGGATAAAATTTAGCACAGAGATAGATTATAGTCTGGAATAGCACATAGTCTACTTTTTATCCCATGGTAATAACAGGATTTAAAACTACGCGGGTTAAACCGCGGGACACAGCTAGTAGATAATATACAAGCTACTAACTAAAAACCTGCATGGTCATTCATCTGGGTTAAGTGACCAGCCGACGTCAACGCAGAAAAGACGAGCAGTTGTGCAATTCCATTAATCGAACAGCCGTGCGCGAGTGTAAGGTAAACCAGTGCCTGCCCGCCACACAAAGGCCAGCACACAAAAGGTATCGAGTGCTCAAAGTTGTGGGATGCAATCACAACTTGCGCGGAACTTGACGAACTTAATGTTTGATCGCCTTAAAATTACATGCACGAGGCGGGTAAGTAACAGAGATGCAATTCAGAATAGGGGAAATAAACTGAAACTGAAACAGCTTCACGATTTTGATCCCCAGGTACGGTAGATATCCCTTCAGATCTCCCAGTACCAAGTAGGTACTAATTCAAGATTCTTTTGAGGATGTCTAAGGGGGGTAGTCAGAGGTACGTCCAAACATTACATTTGGCACATACCCACATTTTGCAGTAGTTAGTATTCCATACGTGACAGGTTGCAAGCCCATCGCCGCTGTTAGAATACTAACTGGTTTCCTCACGATGTTTTCCTTCACCGTTTAAGAGCACTGGCATTGCGCACATAAATTTTTCGATAGAAAAATCCATTGGTGCACGACCGGATTCGAACCTGCGACCTTACGATCGGAAGGCGGGGTCACTCCCACTACACCACCGGTGCTCTTATAGGGGAAATAGTTTACTTTAATATGACAACAGGAAACTTACAAATAAGTAATGAGTTTTTTAATGACTAGACGATGCCAGAGTCGGAGTTATACAATTACACCACTTTTATTATTTTAATATATTAACTTTTATATCAACTCTTAATAATTAACAAATATTAAAATTTGGACTACAGGATTCCATTGCTTTACAAAAAAAAACATTCGTCCATATTTTCCTGTAAGTTAGGTACCTACTTACTCAGACCAAATAAAAACTAAGGACAGACTTCTGTGAACAAGCAAAGTGAAGCCAGTTTTCTAAAGATGTGTTGCGGTCAAACTACGCCTCGCCCCGTGTACATACACAACTAAACGCACACACACAGAAAAGTGAAGCCAGTTTTCTAAAGATGTGTTGCGTGGGCCGATTTGGTGTGTGCGTGCGAGGCGTAGTTTGACCGGCTTCACTTTGCTGTGCACAGAAGTCCGTCTTTTAGTTTTTATTTGGTCTGAGCCTACTTATTGTTTTTCGGAAGCTAGTTTTTTTATGTAATCTTTTAGCTCTGTTTAGTAAATCCTTAATTTGACAACATATTATAAACAGAAAAAATACAGAGAAAAATTTCACAATGAAGAATACTATTGTAATTTGTGTTTTATTTATTAATAAATATTTTATTCATGTATGTTATTTGTAACTTCTTAAACTTAGCGGTCGCGGTTGAGCTCCCAACTACCCTATATAGCTGTTGTTGTAGTGAAGAGTTTCAAAGCATTGAAAATGTCGGTTTCTTCGATCGCTTTATCTGTGTATGACGTTTTTAAGGTTCTTTATATCAAACATCCTTGTCTATCGCGCATGTATCACATATCATTTCGAGGAGGAAACTCGTAAGACGCGATGCAAGGCAATAACTCGATTACACAGGGAGGGCGATGGAGGATTATAAGAACTTCGTTAGTCTCGCGAAGGTGTCTGGCTAAGCATGTACCCGTCCGGCCAAATCTGGGTATCCGGCTTTTATTTCTGCCATTCTTTTATCAAATATCGAGTCTGGAAGAAAAAACGCATCAGTGAATAAAAATGAAAAATGTTTATTTGTAAGCTTTTGTGAGTTTATAAGTGAGCATTATCGTTCTTTCTTCCTTTCGGATTACGATAAGTTTGTTCTCTGTCTGGGTGTTATATAATAAAATGATGTATTTACAAAAAAACGTATATAAGTATTATATCAGCTATCTGGTTCCCATATCACGAGCTATGGCTTAGTTTGGGGCGTGATAGTGCTGTGTAAAATGTCCACCAATATTTATAAGTAGTTATTTATATAAAGTCAGGCAGAATGAACGTCTATATTATGCAGTGAGCATTGCCGTTATATCTCAATTTACTTTTCGTCTACCAAGGGCTTTATGTTCACTTCGAGTGATATTTTATCACGGTGGAGATGACGTTTTTAAATATAACATTTTTTTGTAACTAATTGTTGATTTTGAAGCTTTCAGAATTCTATTGTAGCATATTTTGTACGCTTGAAAAGCCGGATTTTTTTATTTACTTAATTGTATCCGGCCTTTTCAATTTTCAAAGTTACTGTCCCTAGAGATTATTGCTTTTGCCTTTAAGGGCCATTTTGTCACCAGATTCGGTTATCTGGTGTTGGAGGCGAGTTCGCATGCTTGAATGTCAATGCTCATTATGTGAAATGTTTACACAAGAAGCGATATGGATTGAGGAATGGTAAATGTTGAGCCGAAAACTAATTGTTTTGATTTTGTTTGACAAATCTCATTCTAATAATAATTTAATTACACGTTATAAACGTGTCTTGGGTACGCTTTTGATTGGCATTGATTTAGATCAGTTGAGCTATCTCTAGATCGTTTCAAGGGTCAGCAGATAGCTCAACTGTTTCATTACATTTTGTACATTTTGTCAATGATTGTATCATTGTAATTTTCTTTGTAATAAAATATTTCATTACTATTCAACTAAGTATTAAAAATCAGTTCAAAATACGCTACCATTGCTTTGTATTGCAATACACTTTAATCATTTTCGTTAATATCGGGCTTGGCACTAGACCTTGCTCAAAATCGAAAAATCAAAACGGTCTATATTTAGTACAATCACAAGGATAACATTGAAACGTCTTATATACCTACTAAGCGAATCTTCCGACATGCCAGTTCGTCGCCACCAAAGCTTAAAAGACTTAAACTTTTATACAAACTCTATGTAAAGCTTTAAAAAAGCTGTGTGTGTAGCTACTATTTACTTAAGGCTCCGGTGACAGCGGCTCGCAATTTCAAAGTGCGATTGGCTATTATTTCATTTTATTTCATTTCGGGGAGATTGTTTGAAAAAATAACTCTAAAGAAACACGCATAAATACTGTTCGAACACAAATAATACAATAATATAAGGGAAACATGCCCGAATCAGAAATCATTTTGGTATTAGTATGTTTGGTCTTACGTTTACCTAATACCAAAATGATTTCTGACTCAAGCACATTTCCCTTATATTATTGTATTATTTGTGTTCGAACAGTATTTATGCGTGTTTCTTTAGAGTTATTATTTCAAACAACCTCCCCAAAATGAAATAAAATGAAATAATAGCCAATCGCACCTCGAAATTGCGAGCCGCTGTCACCGGACCCTTAAGACTTGTGGCGTCATCTGTTGGCTGTAATCATTAACTTTAATTATGGTACTTATTTTTAATAGTTGAATAGTAATAAAACATTAAAATGCAAAAAATATGTAGCGCCCCTTTTATGTCTACCCTTTACCGACAAATAAAATGAGATGAGTACTTCCAAAATACATGGTGTGATAAAAAATAAATAAATTAAATAACCTACTACTGGTTTGCATTTTTGTCATCATTTAAACAATCTTCTTTGTTTCGCCTTCTTAACGAGTAGGTATTCTTAAATTTTTGTTATTTTGTTCTCTATAGAACTTACGTAAATTATTTTGTTTTATCTTTTTTTATTTAAGAAAAAAAGGAGTAGCTATAATATTTGTGTAAGCCCGTTACCCCGTTGCCACTAAAATTTATAAGAAAAGTGTAAAGTTTACGCGATATTTATGCGACTTACTGAGAACTCAGCGGTGGCTACGACGAAAATTGCAGCAATCATCCTTAAAGTACCAGTTTTGAGTTGACAGTTGAAATTTACCACTGTAGGTATATATGCCAGTGCTCTTAAACGGTGAAGGAAAACATCGTGAGGAAATCAGTTAGTATTCTAACAGCGGCGATGGGCTTGCAACCTGTCACGTATGGAATACTAACTACTGCAAAATGTGGGTATGTGCCAAATGTAATGTTTGGACGTACCTCTGACTACCCCCTTAGACATCCTCAAAGAATCTTGAATTAGTACCTACTTGGTACTGGGAGATCTGAAGGGATATCTACCGTGCCTGGGGATCAAAGTCATGAAGCTGTTTCAGTTTTCAGTTTTTCAGGTATATAGTTTACGTTTTCACTTCATACTTGGCACTAAGAGATCTGAGGGTATAATATGGAATAGAATAGAAATTTATTTGACACACAAACACAGGTAGAGTATGAGCAAGAAAAAAAACAACAAGAAAAAGAAATAGGAAACAAAGTAGGTCCTACCTATGTAGGTAAAGTAGTCAGTCTCAGTAGTCAGTATACTGACTACTGACAAACAAACTGACGACTGACGACAAACTGTACGAAACATATATATATATATATGTTTCGTACAGTTTGTCGTGTGCGGTATGTTTAAATAAATGTCTTTTCTTTCTTTATTTTCTTTCTTTCTTCTTTCAGTCTACCGAAATAATGAAACAATATCTATCGGGCTTGGCCATAAAAGTGGCGAAGCTGTTTTTTCTACGGAAAAAAATCATAGCTCAGTTTTTTTGGTGATAACAGAAGAAACAAGCAGTTTGTGATATTGAGAGGTAGGTAATGTATGAGGCACGTAGGCGAAACAGCAATAGTAGTGTAAAGTCGCGAGCAGTAAAATTATCAACTTTTTATTATTTTATTATTTTTAAATACATAATTTGATGCTCTGTACCTATTGATTTATACTTATTATAATTATATTTTTTTTATTAACTTAATGTAACATTTAGCATGGTTCAGCTATTTTTTTAGCTATTTAGCTATTTTTTTTTAATTTATATGAATGTAATTGATGTATACGATGTTGGAAACTCTAAATAAATAAATAAAGCAGTTACTAATCATCAGGGTAATCGTACCTAAACACCATCAACATACCTCACAATATTGTAATATAGTTTCCTCTACCAAGAATTAGTGTTTCTATGAAAATTGTTCAATTGTTGTTTGTGTTTAGACAACATTGCAACACCCCAGTGATTTCAATCATAAGCTAATGATGATATCTTTTAGTGTACTCATACAGGTCTACCATGTTTGCTGTAAAAACGAATTAACAGAGTAAAGACATAAAATGAGATTCCCTTTTTTTTTTGAAAAATTTTCTATAGCTTACCTGGCACCCGTCATGGGTTTCAATCCAGCCGTACACCAGTGGTTTCTTTTGGAAAAATGTGTGCGCAATGCCTCAAGTGTAACTGCTAAAATGCTTTCAATCGGCGAAGGAAAACATTGGAGGAAAAGACAGCGGCGATAGGTTTGCTGCCTGTGTGTATGTGTGCATCGTTAAATAATAATATAGTGTTGATAAAGCTTTCAGAAACTGGGGTAACGGTGGTAGGCCCCCTAGACAAGCAATGACTGACAACTCAATCAACACGTATATTAAAACAAATGGCAGAAGTATGTAGTGTGTTTGAACAATGTGTTCTAAGCGTGTGTAATGAAATTTTTATTTACTTTTACGCTGATGACATGCGCTTATCAACTATTACTTGATTTCAGAGTTCTGTAGGTATTATTATGTATTTATTTTTCTTTTTAGTTTTTAAATAATGTATGAAAACATTTAACGCGACGTAAATAGCATCCAGAGTGCGCACTTTGTTCCAAATTTAATCCTACTAATATTATACAGGGTTACAGGAAAAATCGTGCTAGATCCGTTAAGGGCGTGGAGTACCCATCATTTCTGACTTATTTCACTATGAAACACCCTACCCTAAACATAACCCTTTTCAAGCAATTCGACTTTTAATTTTTTTATTGAAAATTTTGTGCACCTTAATTATTATTATTATTGCATTTTTACATGTGTAATAAGATGCTTTAGGATGTCAATCATTAAAATAGTGCATAAGTTAATTGAATAGACCGTAGTAGACAAGTGAAAGTTAAGAAATAAGAAAAAATACTAGAAAGTTTATTTTTCTCTAAGGGATATCTAAAAAAAATATTATGGCAATTGTTTGTGAAATAAGTCAGAAATGATGGGTACTCCACGTCCTTAACGGATCTAGCACGATTTTTCCTGTAACCCTGTATATGTGAAAGTTTGTATGGATGGATGTTTGTTAACATCAGAACGGCTGAACGGATCTTGGTCTTGTTTTGTCATTGTCGAGTTTATTTCGATTGCGCCACGGCGCGTCCCGACACACCCCGACACAGCAATATGAACCTAGCTTTACCTACAGCATTGGATGTGGATTTTATTCCCACCAATGACATTTATTTATTTGATATCTAAAGTCTGAACAATTTTTTTTACCAAAATAAATATTTCTTAAAATTACACGTCTTATTAATAATAAAGCTAGTTCTGTTCAATATCCTTCTCGGAGACAAAAAATAAAAATATCTAGGTGAGTTTTTGCTGTGTCACAACTAGAACCCCAATAATAAAAATCATTAGACATAATAAATAGGTTTCTAGATAAGACGACGTGTCGCCACTCCGCTGTGGCCGTTGTTGGCGCCTAATACGTGTCGCGAAGGCAATGGATTGCAATTGTTATTGTTTTCAAATTTGGAAATGTTAAAAAAAAAAAAAATTACATAATATTGTTTAAGGCTGGTACATAGGTATTTAGTGAATTTAATGCCCACGATTGAGAACAAGTGATCTTTTTTTTTTTATTTTACAATCTATAGGTAAAACGTTTGACTGCAATCTCACCTGATGTTAAGTGATGATGCGGTCTACGGTGTAGCACGCTTACCTAGAAGAAACCTATTCACTCGTCTCTTGAAAACATCCAAATTGTACGCTTCCGGAAAAACCGACGCCGGTAAGGCATTCCATTCTTTGGCTGTACGCATAATAAAAGTAGACGCAAAGCGCTTTGTGCGAGCAGTAGGGATGTCAACCATGAACGGATGTCTCATCTCCGTACGTCTGGTGGTCCGATGGTAGAACGGGGATGGGGGAACCAAGTTATGGAGATCATTTAGAATTTCAAGATTGAAGTATACGATTAGGTGTGATGTTTCTATTTAATGTGAAACTACTAAAGGCAAAAGGCACAGATGCCTTTTGCCTTATTAGTTGCACGTTGAACATGCAACTGTATGCTTTCTACGCTGTGTCGTGGGTCCGATTCCTACTATTTATTTATTTAGTAGAAAAACCACATCAATTACAATAATACAATATACCTGGGTGTGGTGAATGATCTCAAAAACAATACTTTTGTGTCATGAACACAAATATATTTACCCCGTGCCAGTCTGGGTGTTCTAATGCAACACACAAGTAGCACAAATATATATATTGTTAGTGAAAAACAGCAAAATATTAAAAAAAAATGGTCCTAAGTTAAAATGATCACCAAACACGTAGACATAAGACATAGACCGAGTTATTTTGCCAGAAAAACTACCCAAACAAAAGTCACAAAATAACATAAACAATAACGTAACCGCTCCTCGATTTTGTTCTTCAGGCACGAAAGATATCCCTACAGATATCTCAGTTCCAAGTATTCAAGATTATTTGAGTGATATCACATTTTCAATAGTTTGTATTTTAGATTGCAAGACCATTAAAAAAATTTAGTATATACTGTAATAGTAGCAGCTAGCATACGTAATAAGCGAGTTGCCTTGGCAAACGGCCCAGAAGGGCGGGCTAATGGCGCGGAGCACGCGACTCGTACTCCACTGCCACAAAATGCAATTGGCCACAGAGTGTTCGACTTGAAGTTTTTTTTAATAAATGTCAAATGCCAGCTATTTTCAACAATTATTTTATGAACCCTCTGGCTACCAGCATTAAATAAAATAAATATTGATGGACACAGCACTATCTCGCCCCGAACTAAGCCATAGCTTGTGATATGCGAACGATAACTGATATACTGCATATTTTTTTTGTAATTAACAACAGTATAAAAAAATCTATCGAGAAACTTAATTATTTATTTATTTTGATTTCACAGAAAAAGTAACATTACAAATAGTCTTAAATTATAAATAAAATATCGTAGTAGTAAATTATACAAGAAGATTTATTAAAAAATAAAAAAACCCGAGTACCCGAACTAAAAGTATGTAGGTAGGTAAATAAGATAATGTTTTAAGTTTGGTACTTTTTAATATTGAAATCCTTTCTTCAGTCTTGACGAATGATAAAAATGTAATGATCGCAGACAGTCGGAGGCTCGCGTACCTATGTCCTAGCAGTTTACTGACGCCTGTGGTTGTATAACTCATTTTGATCACTTTGGGGTTACCAGCAATCACATTTTTTTATTACAAAACTCTTAATATCTTCGAGACGGCTTCATCGATTTTGATGCGGTTTTTTCTAAACGATTTGTATGACCATAGGGAAGGTTTTATGATATATTTTAGTATCACTCATGGTCTAGTTCACTAAAGTGACTTAACGAATTTTGCGTTCTGGTTTTGTCTTTGAAGGTTTACTTTAAATCAAAAACTAATACATTATTTGAAAACACTTTATCACTCTCTTGATTTGTATACCCATATTGCTATGATAGCGAAAAGATTTTTTTTTAATATTAAGAGAATATCGCTCCTGCTTTCCTTCCCACGTGACTTTTAGGGCTTTTTTTTATTCTAAGGACACTCGGGAAATTGCAACGAATCTTTTGATACCCAAATCATCAAAATCCATCCAGCCGTTTGGTTGATACGTGGTAATAAAGGAAATATCGAAGGAAGGATACATAAATACATACATGGATAGATACACGCCAAACACATAACCCTCGGCACTCGGGTAAAAATACAACTATTGACCATTTACACGTTTTCGCAAAGTGAAACTAGGAACAGTTAATAAAAAAAATAAAGTAATGGGAAACCAAAAGAACAAAGATAAAAGTTATTAATAAGATAACTTAACTATCAACGTCACTAATAAAATAGGACTCGTCTTGAGTTTTTGTATGATATCCATAAATCAATATGAATTGGTGAGATTAGTTCCTTGTTATTGCCATCTATGTGATCTAGTATTTGATTAACATTGTGTATAATATGTTCAAGTTCAATTAGTTATCCACCTATTTAACTGAAACATTTATTTGTTGTTGGTATACCTGCCAAAAAGACAAGGTTTTCAACTCGTTGCATTTAATACTATACCTATAACATCTGAATATCCGAATTTCGAAGTTTAGTGGATGTTAGTTTGTGACTAAACCCACTGACAAAAAAGTGTCTAAGTATTTTGTATAATTCTGATATTTCCAATTTTGGCATTTTGTTGATAAAGCGTAAAATATATTTTTTTGTTATCAATTTGGTTTGTAATATTTTTGAGATTTATTGTTTAACTTCGTTCGTCAATTATTAACAGCTTACATCGAATTGGGTTCTAATTAAACCGACCTCAGTGGCGCAGCGGGCGAGAGTCCGCCTGCGACGCAAGCGGTTGAGGGTTCGATTCCCGCCTCGGAACAAAGTTGTGTAAGATCTGCAGAAATTTGTTCCGTTGGCCTGGGTGTTTTCTATGTATAATAAAAAATATCTATCTATGTAAGTATACAATGTATTAAATATATCAGTCATCTAGTACCCATAACACAAGCTATTAGCTACCTTTGGGGCTAGATGGTGTTGTGTGAATTGTCCAGCATTATTTATTTATTAAAAGTCTCGTAAAGTTTTTTTGATGAAAAGTCTTAAAATTTAATCTCTATTTCGCTGTGAATTTTCAACGAGCATCGCTCTCAGGTGCTCTATGGTAGCACACAATACATGGATTGTTTGCTGCCTTTTGTTTGTAGTTGCGCCACGCACTTGGCGCAATGTATTCTAAACGTATATTCAGTACCTACTTTCTACACCAGCATATTGCACGACCTTGCAAACGTGTCCTACCTAAAATTAAAGTTTTTTTAAATAAATTACTGCTGAGAGGCATCTTATACCAAAATTTCATCTGTATATTATATATTTTTGAAAAGTGAGCTGTGTATAGCCTGATGGGTAGCCATGTTTTTTTTTTTTTTTTTTTTTTTTATACAACTAGCTGATGAAACAAGCAGATGGCCCACCTGATGTTAAGTGGTAACCATCACCTATAAACAAAACATTGCCCCGTAGGTCACGCACAATAGGAACGTGCCCTACGATGCACTGCCCTGCGTCCATCAACTTGAGGCATACAGATGTTAAACCTCATGTGCCTGTAATTACGCCGGCGACCACACTCTTCAAACCGAAACACAGCGTTGCTGCTTAGCGGCAGAAAAAGGCGTGGTGGTAGTACTTCCCCGGACGAGCCCTTCACAAAGAGCTCTACTACTCTTAAAATGTGTGACAAGTAACGTTAATATTGGACTACAATATCTAGGTTGTCTATAAAATATTGATTCAATATCTAATAGGTGATAACTGCAAGCAAGTGGCATTAGTGATTATCCCATTTAATTTTATAACAGGTTTCACGGCGAATCGTTTACGGGTATAATAATCATTAAAATATTCTCATTTTATTGAGGTCCAAACTCGGACCACTGAGATTATGATCTCTATCCTTTTATTAGGGTTCTGTGGAAAAACTGTATGCGCTCAAAAACAATTTTTTTCCATACAGCTTTTTGAAACATAATTTCCATACAGCTTTGGGTTTGACGACTATACTGACTTACTTACTAAGACTAAGGCGGGACTTTAGAGTGTGTTTTGTTTGATTTTTTTTTGTGTAAAAGTTATTATTGTATACTTGAATCTCAGGAACCGTACCTACATTTATCCAAAACAAATGATGAGTAAATGGATATTTATAAAATAAAAAAAACTTGCTCAGTTCAATATTAATTCCAGGTAAAAAATCCCATAAATAGGACGCCATGCCTGGAATCTATTTTCATTTCAATAACACGAAAATAGAGCGATAACATGAAAATGAAGAACAACAAAATTCGAGCCGTCATCAAGCCTGCCTGACAAAAATGTCTACTAAAGACACATGCAAGACTTGGTTGAAACATTGGAGGACTCTGGTCCTCTATATTCTACAGTTGTACGCTGGTGCAAGGAGTTTAAGCATAGCATAATGTATATTATTTCGATTATAATTACTATCAGTCCTCGTACAGTAAATCGCTTTTACAAAAATATATTTTGACGGAACCCTCACGTCATAATCGATTTCCAAATTAATTGTCTTTTTACAAAAATCATAAGGGGAATGGAAAATAAAGCAAGTGTGTAAATGTTTTGAAACGTATAATTTAGGGAATAGCTATTCGATACGTATCAAATCGTTTGTGAAATAAAATTATTGAGGTCGTTTTAAAATTGATGCTTATTTTCCTTTAAACATATACTAGCTCGGGTGCGTAGTGTGTTCACCATTGGACATTCCTTTAAACATATACTAGCTCGGGTGCGTAGTGTGTTCACCATTGGACATTCCTTTAAACATATACTAGCTCGGGTGCGTAGTGTGTTCACCATTGGACATAGACTCTTTCTGGTTTTTGTTGTTCCAGTCAAAATAACAGTAAAGCATATCAAAATAAAATAAGTATAGAATAAATTATAAAAGTACAGCGAGAGAGAGTATTTTTTATTATTGACTCTTTCTATCGATCTCTCTCAATTTCGTAGCCTGAAGTATCTCTATTTTAGTATTGAAGCTTAAGGTATAATTAGAAAAACCTAGATAAACAAAAATATGATTTCTAAACCTGTCACGTTACCCAAACTGGTTGGTTCTTTTTAGACGACTTCAGGAAAAGTGTACATAAAGTGTTTGGGAAATACATCTTTGCAAGAAGAAATGTTTCAAACATAACCCCTCCCTTGTAATTTTTAGCTAAGTTAGAAGATTCTTTTTTATTTTTGTTTCATCCCCTTAATTAAAATTTCTGTATATCAATATAGATCGTATGATAGGTACTCAATCTAAAAACCCCCAAAACTTGAGCACGGTTGGTTTGACAGCTGCTATCTTCGCCAAGTCCTCATGTACGAACTAATAAAGACATTGAAGATTCAGGGTCCCTCCAACCCCATGGTCGCATTTCTCGCATAGTTTCTAACTACAAACACACTAATCACCATGATGTAAAAAGTGCACACACGGGAAGGTAGCGTGGTGTGGGGTAAACCACACCCACTTCGACGCCCGCTCATTTTAAATTGTAATTACAAATTTATTATTGTCTCTGTTGCCGCCTTCCAAGCCGACGCCATTTTATCGACGTTTCGAACGTTTTTGAAGAAAATTGTGGATTTGCACTAATCTTACAGCTACAAGATCAGGATAAACTTATCGCAAGGTGCATTCTTCTGAAATATCTCTTGCTAAGCCCTAGCGATCACATTAGGATTTCACAAATTGTAGACGTGTAAAAAGGTGAGGTGGTAAATTGAATAAAAAGATTCCCCTTACCATGAAAGAACCTTATTCCGCAGCGGTTGTGTCTTCGAGCTATAAGACCTTCCCATAGCTTAAGCTTGCTATTCCTACTTTATTCTTTATTGTACACAGAAACAACATACGAAAACTGAAATAATAAAGTATGTACAAAGGCGCGCTTAACCCTAAAAAGAGTTATCTTCCAGCAAACCTTGAAGGAGAGAGACTAGTAAATTTAGAGGTGGGTACGATGTGTACAAGATGAAAGTTAGAAAAAATGAAGTAATATAAAATAAATAAACCTACAGATTACTTACTAATACATACATAAGATAAAGAAATTACATAAATAAACCTAAAATGAAATAAAATATATATACCTAAATAATATATATTATATATATATATATATATATATACATACCTATGTATTACCTGTGTAGCCATTTCAAATAAATAAATTCCTACTAATATTATAAACGTGAAAGTTTGTAGGTATGGATAGATGGATGTTTGTAACTCTTTCACGCCGGAACGGCTGAACGGATCAGGATGAAACTTGGGAGAGAGATAAATTATAGTCTGAAATAGCACATAGGCTACTTTTTATCCCGTGGGAATACCGGGATTTAGATCTGCGTGGTTGAAACCGCGGGGCGCAAAACTTTGACTTATACTATTTTGTTACTTACAGCAAACAGCAACTAAGTAAAAGCAACAAAGTAACAAGAGGTGACAAGGGCGAGTGTTCTCACAAATTCATTGAGAAAGGCAACGAACTTACTTCGCTTTTAAGCCGAGAACGTTTGTTATTCAATCTAATAATTGTACTTATGGAGTTTTAAGTACTGCTATCCATCCAAAGGTTTTCTGGAAGATATAGTATTTAGCAATAAGACCACACATTTTACATTATTATCTCTTTTTTCCTAGTTTCAGCATTTTCTCAAACTTTAGATAGGAAAATTCGTATTATATTTTCCAAATCTTACTTAGTCTTAGAGTTAGTTTTAAACTTGGATTTAGAATTTTAGATGGGTTGGGATTGTTAGTCAGTATAAAGCTTTATAGCGCCATTTACTCTTCAAAAATTTTTAATCTTCTAGATTTAAATAATGTTCTAGACACTGATATGGGTTAAAAGTAGATCATGACGCTCAATAAATCAAAAAGCGATTCAAGAATTTCATAATTTTTTTTTTGCTATTTTTCGAATTTAAAAGTACCCTAGCGGTTATCAAGATCTTTCTGTTCGGAATGTTAAATAGAAAAACCAATGATTATTCCTGCTATTCTACATTTTAATCGAAGTTATAGCCCCGTACACGTTCTAAAGGAAAACCAAGAAGTATTTTGAATTCTGATTAAATGCAAATTGGCACAAACGGCCCCCAGACTCAGAAGGGTTAAGATGTTTTCATAACTGAGTGTCGCCGACACAATCGCCTTTCGTTTCCATTTTAATTGAAATGAATAAAGATTACAAGTGATGAAGGCTGTAGAATTGTTAATTCAGTTACTATGGTTAGGGGTAGGTAGGGTAGGTTTACGTTAAAGCCTTTTTTGGAGAGAATGATATTATTTTAAGACAGTGGTTGTTGTTAACATCATACTGAAAAAGTTTACTAAACTCGCAAATAAACGGAGCACACTTGACTAAAAATATACCTACTTGAATTGCTGACCATTGCTTGATAATCAGATTGCAAAGAACAATATAAGTTTTTAACCAACTTCAAAAAAAGGAAGGTTCTCAATTCGAATGAATTATATTTCAGTTTTTTTTATTTTACCTTGCAACTTTTTACTGAGTGGACCGATTATGATGGTTCTTTTTTTATGTCATGTGATCCCATTTAAATTTAAGACAGATCGGACGAGCAGTTTTTGAGTAGAAGTGTTAGTTAGTTGGAGTTAGTTACTCAACTTTCATCAGCTCCGAAAATAATATATTATATTAAACTCAGATTCAAATTCCCGAGTTAGTGGGAGTGACCCCGCCTTCCGATCGTAAGTTCGCAGGTTCGAATCCGGTCGTGCACCAATGGATTTTTCTATCGAAAAATTTATGTGCGCAATGCCAGTGCTCTTAAACGGTGAAGGAAAACATCGTGAGGAAACCAGTTAGTATTCTAACAGCGGCGATGGGCTTGCAACCTGTCACGTATGGAATACTAACTACTGCAAAATGTGGGTATGTGCCAAATGTAATGTTTGGACGTACCTCTGACTACCCCCTTAGACATCCTCAAAGAATCTTGAATTAGTACCTACTTGGTACTGGGAGATCTGAAGGGATATCTACCGTGCCTGGGGATCAAAGTCGTGAAGCTGTTTCAGTTTTTCAGTTTTTCAAATTCCCGATGAAAAACATAATAAACATACGTGCTACGAAACCACTACACCAATTTTAATAATTGCCGCTGTTAAAGGGGTAGTACAAAGCCCACATCTTACAACCAAATAACCGTTACAATAAACAGGGCCATGCATCACGCGGCACATAGCTCAAAGTTATTTAATTATCGCGAGGAAAAACTAATCCGTACGAGAACGAAAATTGCGCTCTCCAGGTGCGTGTCGTACGTAGGTGTCGCCTGCGTACCACTGCACAGGGTGCTCTCTTTAACTAACAGAATGAATTTTTCAGAAATATATATAATTAGCTTGGAAAACTAAATATCGTATCCATCAGGTTTTTTGTACGAAGTACCATTGCCAATTCAGTATTCTTTGAGGTATTCTAGGGGAGGAGAAGGTAAGATCGGTCCTCCAGTAGGTGTTAGAGGCATCCTTTAAACATAACATTTGGCACCTACCAAAATTTTGCAGCATCTACTTGGTATTGGTTAGTTTATTTCATACGTATTATATGAATTAATAAATAAATGTATCTAGTTATTTGTCTAATTAAAAAAAAAAACAAATGCCTCAATTCCAAATATAAAATATAAATTTGCCTCTACTCTCGCTTTGACTTAGTTTGGGGCGAGATAGTGCTGTGTGGAATATCCACCAATATTTATATTTATTTAAGTTCCAACTTTTTATTTTCTCTCGAAAATAGGGAATGGAATTGAAACTGTACCTTTGAAGTGCCGCTTGGCATCAGCCTGTATAACAGCCATACTTCAATAGAGACTACAAGCGGCGAGGCGCTGTCGCACGACAATATTTATGCGCGCAATATTAACTCGGCGACGTATTAACTAGAAAACGTTTCTGAAGTTACACCCCGTATATTGCAATTATTTTATTACGTTACTTTACTTAATAAATTACGTTGTTGATAGGTTCTCTTGTTTTGTTGGCAACTGAGGAGATTATTAATAATTTGTAAAGTATTTGTAAGTTAGTAAAAAGTAATGCAATTTTTTGAAAAAAAGAAATTGTATTGTATTGTATGTAAAAATAATTTGTAAACCCTAATCAGAGTATCATGATAATAATAATGTAAAATTCATGTGCCGCTATACTCAAAATATTTAATGAGGGTGCTAGAAAAATTACAGGCACATGAGGCTTAACATCTGAGTAGGTATGTATCATATGTATGCATCAATTTGATGGACGCAGGGCAGTGCATTGTATTGCACGTTTCTATCGTGCGTGACTGGCGAGACTCGCAAAATGCTCGCGAATGATCTGTTATCGTTGATAGATCCGCTTAACATCAGGTGGGATATCTGCTTGTTCATCAGATCAGATACAGGTAATGTTGTCGCCTATCCCGGTAACGCTGTCAGCACTCGTCATGCGACTATAACAGTATAGTTCAATTGGAAAAAATCTTTCGATTCATTTTTGCACCAATTTCATTTATTTCTCAAACCAACCAGAGCAGGTGATTCCAGTTCGTTGAAGGGTCAACGATTGCTCGTGGTCCGAAATCAGGGGCGTGCGCCATCCCTCCGGCGAAATATAAAAATCATTCATATGGACAAAATAAAATTGCATCTCAAATAACCCTGTGCTCATCGGCCGAAAATCTATTAGCAATAAATATGAAGTTTTCCGATTTCCCAGGATTTAAAGCGGCGGTAGGCGGAATGAAATCCGGGAGTTCTTATTAGTTTCTGCTTTATGAGGGCGAAGTTTTATTGGTTTCGTTAATTGTGGCCTGTGCTTCATATTGATGGGGTGATGTAACCTCAGCTTACTTTATAAAGGACTAGTTGCGCCCCGCGGTTTCACCCGCGCAGATTTAAATCCCGGTATTCCCACGGGATAAAAACTAGCCTATGTGTTATACCAGACTATAAATATCTCTCTGCCAAGTTTCATCGAGATCCGTTCAGCCGTTCCGGCGTGAAAGAGTAACAAACATCCATCCATCCATCCATCCATACTTACAAACTTTCGCATTTATAATAGTAGTAAGATAACTTAACTGATTAACTGAGTCAGCATCTTCGAAAAATCAAGGTTTACAGTTCAGGTTTTGGTTAGTCAGAGCTCTAAGTAGTTCCTTACTACGATTGCTATAAAAGACCATATAATAGCATACCAGAGCGGCGTAAAGTAGCATTTCTCGCTCTAGGGCGAAGAGTAATTTTGTTTTTTTTTTCATAATTTTCGACGTTTGCTTGCGAATATGTGAAAGTATCTGAGAATGCTGGTCTAGAATTTTCTGTTAGAAGGAATTGGTGACCGTATTGAAATGACATGAGTTCTATTTGAAGGCCTATTGTCAACCTATCCTCTATTTGATGTGGAGTAATAGCTCTATGGGCATGACAATTTTCACTATGGCAGTCGTTCTGTTACATCCGTATTTAAATACTGTCAATACCTGACGAACGAAATGAAATACCTACTTAATAAATAAATATATTAAAATGAAATTTAAATTTCAGTGATTAACGTGATGATTTTTTTTGAGCTTGTATCCTCGTAGAATTGTGAATCTGATCGATCTATTCACTTAGCATTAAGCATTCGGTCAATCTCTACTTTTAGAAGTTGCTTCATGAAAAGGCCATCGGGCCTGAAACATTCTTTAGGTAACCAAATAACTACTGTCTGAAAAAGATCGCAACACGCGATAAGACCGCCGATTGTAGGACAATAAGAAGTATTCTAACCTCACCGCATTAGTATTGCCATTCAGCGTGGCAATGCAGCCAGTGTCTTGGGTACGCTTCCGGACTGGCACTGATTTGGATCAGTTGAGCTATCTATAGATCGTTTCCAACGGTCTGCAGATAGCTCAACTGCTTCATATGTATTTTGTACATTTTGTAAATAATTGTAACTATTATATGATTATACCTATTGTATGAACAAAGTTCTTATTATATTATTATTAATACAATAGTCAAGGACTCATTTGGGGAAGTACCTCCATGATTATTTCTATTTGAGTATGTAATAAATTCCATTTCGTCCAGAGACAAGCAATGTAACTGTTTAGTCCTGAAGGTACCCATAAAATGTATCTTTTGTAAGTAGAATCGAATCGATGTTGTAAGGTATAATAAGAATAAAATTAAACCACAAAATGATATTTTCAGTTTTAATCTTGATATTTTCATCTACGATACAAGGCACACACACAATTTTAAGTAAATTAATGAATAATTAAATTGGAAATAAATAATACCATGCTTTCAGAATATACTATAAAGGTGTAGGGACCTACATTAAGCCTCGACATCTAACGATAAAGGAAAAACTACTTTAAAGCGTAAATACTGGTCAAAATAATAAACTTTACCACAAAACGTTGCTTTAAGTTAAACATTAAGTTAAACAGCTAGGTGTATAAAAAAAAACATAGTTTATGAAAACCATCATGCCTATCGTGTTACCAGTTTAAAAAATGTACATACTGAATAACATTGAATAAAAATTGATGACAAATTTACACGATGATTAAACGACCTTTGAATTTTGGTGCAAGCTAAACCTTTTGAGTCAAGATCCTAAAAAGTACACTCTAGGTAATTTTTAAAGGAAATGATTGGCGATTGTCGGTTTTTTTAATGATATTTTTAAATTAGAAACTATTAGAACCGGGTTGAATCCAGTCGACCAGAGACATTCAAATCCTATGTTTAAATTGAGTAATTTGTAGTGGTAAGTCAAAAAGTTTACAACGGTATTGTCAATTTGATAAATAATAAGGAAACAAACGATACGAGTGTACCACATTCACGCTCCTCACAATCACACTTTCAGCTAAACATTTATAGTATATAACAACTAACTTTACGTAAGTCATTATTACATAATAATGAAATTAGATTGAGTGGAGCGCCTTATCATCGGCGTCTGACTAACATACTACAAAGAAATAAGGTAAAAAATACTATTATGTGCAAATGAAATAGAATAAAACTCGTGGTGTGGGTTGTAAGAAGTGGCGCGGCGCAAACGTGGTGCACTTGGCACAAACGTGGTGCACTTGGCACAAACGTGGCGCAAACTTGGCACAAACGAGGTGCAATGAATCATCAAAAGCTGCTCGTCTGAGCCTTTTAGGCGACACGTTTCTTTATGATAATTTTATTATTAGCATTGCTCTTATAAGCACATATGTGAGTGAGCTGCTCTATTAAAACGTCATTTTTGGCCCTATATCTGTGCCACTCCCACGCCATGCTACTTCTGTTCAAACCGCGCCAAAGAATTGAAGATAGTAAAGTTATATTCGGTAGTAAAACGCCAATCTCGCACTCCACACAATCTTTAACCTTAAGTTATTCTATGAAGACATTGAAGTGTCCCGTTAACTAAGCATATTATAAATAACGCTATCATTATATTATATAATAATTTTAAAACTACTGAACTTATGTACCTAACGCAACTACTCATGTACATTGAATCATTGCCAGATAGACAGTGATTACAGTTTTATACAGCTTCTACTTTAGAAACATTAAAGAAACACTTAGATTATATTGTACGCAAAAAACTGTCTCTTTCATGCTCAGTCAATAACTTTAAATCGTAAAAATGTAATGTTTTACAACTACTTACATAAGTAACTATCGTACAATACATAAAACTAAAACAGTTACATCTAATCATTGCACTAAAGATGAATAAATTAGAATATAGTGAAATACTTATTGAACGTTACTTTACACTATTTAGACAATTAAAACGTACCTCCTTATTTGCAGTTTTACTGACAGTGATGGCATTTTCACTGAGAAGAGAATTAGCTTTTAGGAACTTAAAATTTGATACCATCATCGTAACTGAGTCGCTGAACATTTAAAAAAAACATCTCGAAAAAGCAGTCTTTGATCAATTCCAACCACAGTCTCAACCGACCGGGTACCATCACTTGATATGTATGTCGGGACAATTGAACGTTCTCAGTGAAAATAAAAATGCAAACGATAGTGCAAGTCCACAAGGTACTTCGATACTTAACACATAAATATGGCATTTAACAATAAGTAAAGGTACTCTTCAAAAGATTGAAATATTGACGCATTAAATAACATGAATCGTCGATAAACCGTATTGACTTACTTCTAGTAATCAAGGGATATTTACAAATTTCACTATGGAAGAAGATTTCGCATCAATGCCGTCTTCATAACAATATTTACAGAACCATCTCAAGACCACTGAGATCGTCAAAGGATTAATACAATGAATGAACGTCCGTGGGTCCACCAATTCGAATCTTTGGAATCTACTTTTCCCAGCTCCTTTTTGACACAATCATTTGTTTGCTACCAGGGTCGGGCCGCATCACTAGTTGTCTACTTTTCTCTAAATTCTGGTTTGACACTAATCATGGGTTTCCTGTCCTCGGTGTCGGGGTCGGCCCCGGGGGTTGCTGGCTAAGTGGCGGAGCTGAACAGAACAGAGTTCTTGTAGTATGCGGCTCGGTCGGAGAGCGGACTTTTGACGTCGCGCTCCATAGCTTGCTGGCGGGACTTGCGCTCCATCTCCAACTCTTGGGCCAAGGATTCTGTTCAAAGAAAATATCACTGTAAGTCATAACAAGAAAAAATAATCTAAGAGATAAGAGGATAGTTTTCTGCTAGAAATCTACCAGAACTTGCGAAAATCCTACTAATACGAAAGTTTGTGAGTATGGATGGATAGATGTTTGTTACTCAATAACGCCAGAACGGCTGAACGGATCTGGATGAAATTAGGCAGAGATTATAGTCTGGATAGCACATAGGCTACTTTTTACACCGGGATTTAAAACTACGCGGGTGAAACCGCGGGGCGCAGCTAGTTACTAATATCGTATGTTTATTATGAATTGTATGAATATTGTTATGAAATCTATTAGGTATACACATTTTCGCCTAACTATGACGGTCTGTTACTAAAGATCCGTTTACTTATTTACGCATAAAGTTTTACAGGTCCTATTAAAACCAATTTAACTTTTCAGAACATTCTCGAATATGAAATGTGAAATGGAAACATTTTCCATGCCTGCTGGTGGAAAATGACATTAACGTTTCGGGTAAAAGCGAGTCACATCAAACGGACTCACATCCGGGTGGTAGGTACATACATACCTACCTATCTGAGGACCCGGTTACAGGGAAACCAGGTACAAGCTGCCAATATAAACAGAAAATAACAGAAACAGCTTTGATACCCCATTTCGGCTGATATCCCCACAGATCTTATGTAACTGACACTAACTCAATATGTATTCTTTGCGAATGTCGGGTGAGTCAGAGGTTACAGTATTATATATAGAATATAGAACTTCTATATAGAATTCCTTAAACAGCGTTTACACTTCGTTTAATTGCACAAGGACATGGGAAATGCGCAAAAGGCAACGCGTGCGGTAACGCGAGAGAGAGAGACCGTTGAATTTCGTCTGCCACGGATATAAGCTGAGTGTACCTAAGCGCAGTATAACATTACTGCTAGAATACAAACAGGATTCTTGGCGATGTTTTCCTTCACCGATTAAGAGCACTGACATTGCTCGCATTCATTTCTTGAAGACAAAATTATTATTTGTTTCAAATTTAATATTTGTAATTTGGACGTACTTTTGACTACGCCTCTTAGATAGCATCAAATAATCTTGAGGTTGGTATTTAGCACAGGAGTTCTGAGTATCTAGCTGTGCCTGCGATCAAAGCTACTTCTGGTTTTTCTGTGTTCCTGGTGCGAATGTAGGCAAGCTGTTTTCTACACAAAATCAGCCCATGATAATTTAATATTCGATATTGCATGCTGAAAGTATCACTCGCAATATAGAGCGCGTAATTAAATGCGAGGAAGGGTTGTTTTGTTGCTTCACCGAAATGTACTCTATTTTGGAGCACAATCAAATATCATTAATTGACACGTGGAAAATAGTCACAAGTGGGCTTTTGATGAATAAATAAATATATGACGGTATGAAGCAAATCTTTACGACTTTGATCCCCAGGCACGGTAGATATCCCTTCAGATCTCCCAGTACCAAGTAGGTACTAATTTAAGATTCTTTGAGGATGTCTAAGGGGGGTAGTCAGAGGTACGTCCAAACATTACATTTAGCACATACCCACATTTTGCAGTAGTTAGTATTCCATACGTGACAGGTTGCAAGCCCATCGCCGCTGTTAGAATACTAACTGGTTTCCTCACGATGTTTTCCTTCACCGTTTAAGAGCACTGGCATTGCGCACATAAATTTTTCGATAGAAAAATCCATTGGTGCACGACCGGATTCGAACCTGCGACCTTACGATTCTTACGTTTCAGTTTCAGTTTCAGTTTTGAAGCAAATCTTTATTATCTCCACCACCTGTATGAACACACTGAACTGGCTTCGAGGCACGTTAGATAATACCTATACACTAAAATCTTACAATACCAAGAACCAACTCAATATTCTTAAAGAATGTGTAAGGGGCTAGTCAGAGGTCGTTCCATATTGCATTTGGCACACACCTATATTTTGCAGTTGTTGGTAACAATAATTATTGACTCTTGAAAAACCTTTTTATTCTCATTATTAATCTTCTCTGCTTTCATTGCATTTAACATTACAGTAAAAAAACTTTTTAACGAACCACCAACACGAAATAAGAAGTAAAAATGAATTACAAATAGGTATTTCTTAGTATTTATCTATCATGTAAGTACACTTAGATATCTCGTGTCAAACGAAACCTTAAAAATTTGAACACGTCTCAAGCACTCTCTAATAGGATTTTCGTAAAATTGCCAAAGTTCGTGAAGAGTAGGTGAGGTAAGGCAATTGTCTCCGAAAACGTCGACGTTTTACGAAATATGCTTATTCAATTTCATGCAACGCTTGCCGCCTCCTGCAATTTACGAGATATAAAAGATATAAACGGAATCGCGTTTTTTGCTTACTTTGATGGAACATTCAACGGGGAATCCAATTTCTCATCGCGATTCGTTTACAATTTATGCTCTCAGTGTGCGAATTTATGAGTTACATTTAGACAACCGAGTTGTGCGATTACAGGGTTGTTGTTTTAAGTGTTTATTTTATTTCAAACAGTCATCAGTCAAAAACTCGATTATGATCCGATTTGTCTGAGTGTAGACTAGCCGCGGGCGTCACACAGTGTCACCATCGAGGGTTGTGCCGGAACAGAAACCTATTATCTCGGGCGAGATTATACGCCTAGGGCGTCACAATTAAATATTATACACTTAAAAGCTTCGGCCTTTGCCGTTTCACTTCGCTGCCACCCCTAAATGTCCCATTAGATCTGTTTGAATACGTAATATTTTTGCATTTGCTTCTAAAACCGGATTGCTGGCTCCTTTGAGAGTTATTTAATCTACTTGTTCTTTAAAACAACTGTAATGGTTGAGCGCTTAGCTTGGCTAAAGTTATTCTTTAATCTTCTTTTTATACATTTTACATTAGAAACGTTCAATAGGTAAGTTCCTTTATTTTATTCAACTTTGTCTTTGATATAATTTGGGATAAGATGAGATTTACTTTTTGTAAGCATTGAACAAAAACATAGGCTCGTTTCGATTAAATGATCATGGAAATACAAAATAGGACTTCCCAAGATGGACGTGTTGCAGTTGTTTTATTGTTTTAGAGAATATATTTACTGATACTATGTATTAAAATAAGAACTGTATATTATCTACTCGTATAATATCCGACAAGAGTGTCATAGCAGGGTGGAGGCTTATATCCAACAGTGGATTGTGGATTGTACGAGTTATATGATGATCTACAAAAGTTAAAGCCTCAAGATATTAAAAGAGCTTTATAATTATTGAAATAAACACCAAATTCTGCTTAAATTAAAATTGTGTCAGTATCGCCTCGTTATTTTTAATTTGAATAAAAAACTGCTATCGACACCTTTGTTCGTTAGTAAGCAGAAATAATTACTGGCACAGATAAAAAAGTGGGTTGCTTAATACTTTCGGGAATCTGAGAAGGTTGTGGACAAAAGGGTAAACGAATGACTATGAAGAGACCTGGACGAGCGAGATTTTTCAATTAACTGGTGGTAGTAGGCTGTTTAATCATACAACCATTCTGTATATTTAGAAGGTGTAAGGAATACTTCTAAAAACTTAAATAGGATAAATATATTGGTGGATAATCTACCAATAAAAACTCATATGCTATAATGGTGGATAATGCAATTAGCATTAAGTCCTCCTAGCACTATATTGTTTTGTGTGAAAGTTTTAAATAAATAAATATTTTTGTGAATTAGGTACATATATTATACGAGTAGTTCTAATTTAGTATAACACCTACGGCGCGACGCAAAAGACATAGCTGTGAGAGCTACAGGTTATTCAATATTTTAGCTGGTTTGAAACAATATTTTAGTTATAGAAATATATGAAATGTTTTTGTACTCTATACTATAGAACAAAAAAGAGCAAAAAAAGACATTTAGAAGACCAACGTACATTTAAACTAGTCATTACAATTGGAGCAAATAAAAGAATGAGTGCTGTCTCTATGCGAGCGTGTCCAATCCGACTGATTGGTTTGATATTCTATCAGAGATAGGCTTTTCGAGTTTTTTGAAGATTCGATCATGACTCGAATTCAATTTACTTAGCTTGTTGAAAGCGAGAAATGTGTTTCAAATGTTTTTAACCTGATAACTTTAACTTGATTTATTCACTTTCTGAATTTGTCCATTGAGAAAGAGCGACGTGAGCGAACAAAAGCGAAATAAGTTATCCTCATATCTTAATCTGAACCCTTTTGAAACTTTTCAACATAGTTTTATCACGCCACATTTAGATAAATGCGAATGTTTTAGAGTGTGTATGTTTGGTACTCTCTTCGTAACTAGCTGGCGGATGAGGATGCAACTTGAAATATACCTACATAGGTATTATATTCTACTATAAGATCTGGATTACAGGTATAAAGAAGGACTTTTTAAGTTGTCATCACGAGGGCAGAGTTGCGAACGGATGCTAGTGCACTAAAAACCGTTGAATTTTCCGTCTTACATTATTTTAACGAATGAAAACCAGTGTAAAAAACTTCAATTTCCCATAACATTTATCAAAAAGAGAGGTACATGAAAACACTCAGTACAATGCTGCGCTTTTAAGCATAAACAAAAAAGTTAATATTGCCAAAGGTTTCGGGCGCACCTGTTTTGTACAATTTTATTTCCATTCATTTTACAAGCTCACCTAAAAGTATGAAGAACTTTTCTCTTTATTAATTTTTCAACTTTATATTACTCGTGTTACATCGGTGGCTTCATCCTATTACGAGCAGCTCAAAATATAGGATTATGACATTTATTATTAACCGGGTTTCCTGGGATCAGCATACTAAGAACCAAAACGACGACCTCTGTGGCGCAGCGGGCGAGAGCCTGCCTGCGACGCAAGAGGTTGCGGGTTCGATTCCCGCCTTGGAACAAATTTGTGTACGATCTGCAGAAATTTGTTCCGATGGTCTGGGTGTTTTCTATGTATAATAAAAAATATCTATCTATGTAAGTATATAATGTATTAAATATATCAGTTATTATCTAGTACCCATAACACAAGCTTTGAATAGCTTACTTTGGGGCTAGATAGTGCTGTGTGGATTGTCCAGCATTATTTATTTATTAAAAAAAAAAAAAAAAAAAAAAAAAAAACGACAGCCTACATAGCTCAGTAGGTAGTAGCTCTGCCTTCTGCGCCGTAGGTCGTGGGTTCGATTCCCACCGTCAAACATTTGTGTGATGAATATAGATGTTTGCTTTCTGTCTGGATGTTATGTAATAATATAAGTACATATCTATTTGTGATGTAGACAAAAAAGAATTGGTGCACAATTCACACAGCACTATCTCGCCCCAAACTAAGTCAAAGCTTGTGATATGGGAACCAGATAGCGGCTATACTACTTATGTACCTTTTTTTGCAAATACACACTTATAATATTATATTCATCATAAAAATGTTTGTTCACGGTGGGAATCGAACCCACGGCCTACGACACAGAAGGCAGAGCTACTACCAACTGAGCTGTGAAGGCTGTCGTGGCAAAGAAATGATAGAGCCGAGCGAGACCGTGCTGATTATACTCCTGCGACCTACAATTTACTTATAAGTTCCCACGAGAAAGGTTGTTTCAGATAACATAGAGCTTTATTGTTATTTAATCAGTTCATTAGTATCTGACATTTACATAATAGATGAGTTTAACGAACTGGCTTTCAAGGCTTGCCTAGCACTTATCAACTCAGCTCTCTTCGCGTGGAACTGGCACAAAGAGTCACTTAGCTTTAAGGCGTTGACAACACCTTATATTTCTCTCGCTCGCACGATTCGACATTTTGAAAGATATAAAATCACAAATTCCAATTTTGAAAAATCACAAACAACTATTTTGTGTGCAATCACATTGGGCATAGTTTGGTAAAAATTTTTATTTTGATTGATGGAAGTTTTCCTACTCAAAAGTTTGCTTGAGTACGAAAACTAGAAAAGCAAACTTTTATGTAGGAAAACTAGTATCGATCAAAATGATTTTTTTACTAAACTGTGCGCAATGTGATTGCACACAAAATGGTTGTTTGCGATTTTTCGAAAATGGGTTTAGGGATTTTAGATCTTTCAACAAGTCAAAACGTGCGAGCGAGAGTCACATTAGCTCTTGTCTTCGTCTTAAGAAGTTTCAGTGACCCTTGTGTGTGATTTTATTGAATAAATATATTTTGATTTTGACTTCGTTGAATTAAAGTAATCTTTCACTAAGAACTCTACGCAGCTAAAGCCTATCTACCTATGTCCAGCAGTGGGGTTTACCAGGTTGATGCTAATTTCAATCCTTCTCAGAGAGACCATTATTTGAACCGCGTTTCAAACTCACCGTAATGACGTAATATGTATGTCTAAGTTGATTGATTGCATCTAATTCCATGCAAATTGTAGATGTGACCAACATTCAGGAAAGCAGCTAGGAAGAGTCAGTTATTATATCTGAGTAATTACTGTTTCTTCCAACTCGTCTTCGTTTTATAAAAGCACGTAGAAAAAGTTTTCTAATTTACGAATAATAAAATATGTTTTTTTCTTTCACCGAAGGCACTGAGCAAAGTTGATGAAAGGCTCGAAGTTTTTAATTTTTGTTTTTCTGTTACCAACCTTTTTATATTTACAAGACAACCCTCTTGTATTTTCTCTTTGGCTTGGTAACTTTGTTACTTACTTCTCTCGATTTTTTTGTTGTATATCAATAAGTAGATAATTAGATTAAATTAAACAACATTGAAAGACTGTGGCAACTTTACTTAAAAAAAACTACATGACATCTATTAAATTTATTTTTTAAATATGAATTTCAATTTGTGATCTTTTCAGTTTTATTATAGTTATTGTTTGTATTATTGTATTTTATTCGGTATTATATATTTTACATACTACATGGAATAAAATGAGATTTTATTGAAAAGCGGGCGTTGATACCTACGGCTCAACTCTATAACTCTACAAGTAGCATATCGTACCTTAACTTCTTTTTTACCACGGAAATTGTTCCCTAATAAATATTTAGTATTGGTATTATGTTATTTGCAAATAATTCATTTCACTGCTGTTTCAGCTCGCGTGCTTGCGTGCGTCGACTGGGGTGGAGTAACACTTAAATTAGTTGCAATTTCACTTGAAAGCACTCACTTACTCGGCAAGCACTCGTCGGCTAATTCAGGAAATTATTAAATTCGTATGAATGTTTTCCTATTGCTGTAACTTTGTTATATCTGTATTCATGTGATACTTAGCATTGAATTATTCCGTATAATATAAATAAATAAATAAATAATGCTGGACAATCCACACAGCATCATCATCTAGCCCCAAAGTAAGCTATTCAAAGCTTGTGTTATGGGTACTAGATAACTGATATATTTAATACTTTATATACTTACATAGATAGACTTGTCAAAACAATCGCTATAATATTTCTATGTAACGTTACTCTGAGATGTCAAAAAAATCGTTTGAGAGCAGTTTTTTTTATAATTTTGATGTTAATCAAGATTTACAATTTAAACTTTCAAAAAGCTTCATAGTATCGCCACAAGAAAGCCGGCTTCTATCCGTCAAGCGATACAGGGCGTACACAATGGCTAGTGGCTGCTAGGCATACCACACTCACCACCCGGTGCATTTTAATGAAATTTCTGGGCTTTCCACAAAGCGGCTGCGAATGTAAAAACTACGGTTTGATTCACCGATACGCTCACATGCCGAACACATTTTCTTGTTTTTGCAGGAAACTTTACTGCGTTGCATTTTTTACATCGCTTTCTGACGCCACTCTTGATTGAGGAATCTTTTGTTGACTACTCAACGTACTATGGTCGGTGGTGGTTGTAGCAGTGCTCATTCTTTTGTTTTAGGATAAAAAAAACATCAACAAAAAAACATCTTTATTCAGTACAATGACAGGGATCACTTTGAAACGTCGTCTAAACTAGGCGAATCTACCGCCAGTTCGTCGCGACCAAAGCCTAGAAGAACTGGCAAGAAACTAGGCTTGGTACCTAGCGTTTTTTGTTTGACCGTCTTTACAAAATATTGTGGACCTACATATTTGTTTGTTTTGTAATGAGTTGGAACATAGTTTAGTCTCAAAATGAAGTGATATTACTTACCTACTACAAGATGATTATTTGCATAAATGAGTGTTAGTGACCTGCAAAGTGGGTGGCACTAGGATATACCTCTGAAGACGCTTTTACACGTTAGTTTGTTGCCTTTTCCTCTAGGCTGGTTGCGTGGATCTGATAATATCTATATCTGATACCTATTTTCACCTTGCTCTAAAGCGGTGTACGGATCAACGTTCGAAGTGTACTGCTACATGTTACACAGCGAGCATGCAATTAGTACGTAGTGTTACGGGGAAACAGCGACCTCAGCGAACATCTCAATGCGTAACATGTTCGATGCGAATGTTACATTACACCTTGTAACGTTGGTAGCTCTAAAGCAAGGTGAAACTAGGTAAAAAGTTTTTGGCATTTCCAATTAAAAAAAACTTTGGATTTCGATTTTGTTTGTTAAACCTACTGATCAATGAGACAGTAAAAAGATAGAATCTAAAGAAGTTTTCCAGAAAATCTTTTTGAAATGTGATATAGCATTGTATTGAATAAAATTGACAGAAAACTGACAATAATATTATCAAAAGGGAGTCGCTATCAAAAGCCCACCCCAACACTCGCATCGTGGTGTATCGTTGTGCTTTTTAAATACTTGAAATTCCCAATACGCAAGGCATGCAATATGATGAGTATAAATTTCATTTCGTCGAAATTTTTCCGTCTCCCAATCCCAACCGACCCTAGCATTTGATGAATATATACATTGTTGGACGATTCGGTTTACATTCAAGAATTCAATAACGTGTATTTATGTTATTTTTTCAAATTGTTGGTCCTCAACTTTTTGCCAATACGTAAAAATAAACATTTTTGTATGTTTAAATTTTGGCTATTTATAGTTTGGTACTCAGAGTTTGGTAAGCCGCCTGCGTGTTCCATCTTTTATGGTTATATTTATATTGCTCGCTGAGCGTTCCATTAGCTAAACAGACCGATGTAAGTCTGCTGCTGTCTGGTGAGATAGTTGACAAAGTGCCAGTGAGTATACATTTTAGAACCGCTATAGACTATAGCTATAGGCACTTATGTCTGTACTAGTTGCGCCCCGCGGTTTCACCCGCGTAGATTTAAATCCTGGTATTCCCGCGGGATAAAAAGTAGCCTATGTGTTATTCCAGACTATCATTCTCTCTGCCAAGTTTCATCCAGATCCGCTCAGCCGTTCCGGCGCGGCGTAAAAGAGTAACAAACATCCATCCATCCATCCATACTTACAAACTTTCACGTTTATAATATTAGTAGGATGTAATTTTTTGGAAATCAAATACATTTTTTTTTTTTTTTTATACAACTCGCTGATGGAACAAGCAGATGGTCCACCTGATGTTAAGTGGTAACCATCACCTATAAACAGAACATTGCCCCGTAGGTCACGCACAATAAAAACGTGCCCTACGATGCACTGCCCTGCGTCCATCAACTTGAGGCATACAGATGTTAAGCCTCATGTGCCTGTAATTACACCGGCGACCACACTCTTCAAACCGAAACACAATTAATATTATAGAATGGCTATAATGTGAATAATGAATACGGGCCTGAAGCTCTACTACCTCTAGCATCTTTAGTTATGATTTAATTGTAAGTGATGGAATAAAAAGGCTTTTTTATTGTATTAAGTTAGGACAGGAATATGTTTAAGCCTTTACTTCTTAGTCTTGAATCCTTACCAGAATAGTTTTGCCAGAAGGCCGCCCCTCCACTCATGATGTCCACCGGTGGCGGGGGGTAGTTCCACTGCGGCTTCTCCGGGGTCCGGGGGGGCTCTCGCTGGAAGGGGGGCGAAGTGGCGGGGGGCTCTGTGCTGGGGGGCTTGCTCTCGGAGCCGTTCTCGCGGTCCTGGCGAGTTTCTTGCGCCTGCGACGATAGGTTCTCTGCAGAGGAAAAACTACATGTTGAATTTGAAATGGGATACTTCCAAATTAATACTTTTTTACAACAACCATACTTTTATTGAATGTTCTACTATAAAAATAAGCCGTTGACCGATAGAATATTATAAAAACTTTGTTTTTTGGTAAAAATACATCGTCTCGTAAATTTTTTTACTAGGTGGGAATTGAACCCAAGCCATATTGAGCTTTAAGACGAGTCACTGATTCATAGAAGTATTGGCAGAGATTAGCAAGACAACGTACAAGAGCTTATAGCTTTTTGAATCTCAGATACGGTATCTTCAATCAAAATTGCCAATGGCATTGCTCATCTCCAACAAGTTTCCACATGCTACTGACATGTTAACTTGCCTTCTGTCAAACTATCTCACACGCTATCACAGTACTTGCTCACATCCCTGTACTAACCCAGATGAAATAGAACTCTCCACGGTCGATGTAAGATTGATAGTTGATTGCTTATGCGGGTGATCTATGACGTTGTTACATGGGTGAATATGGAGTGCGTGACGTAAGAAGGGTGGCGGTGAAGGCTTGTACTAATCTCCGTGTCAGGAAATCGTTTCGCAGACCATTTGGAACGGGGGTAGCTGCACGCATTTAAGTTGAGTTTCCTTGCGTAATCGCTGTTTGCTACACTTATTGGCTGTCTATTTGACTGACTAATGGGGAACCGGTTCATGGAATAGCTTTCAGTGTGTTTTAGGAGGTACTGTAAATAATAAAATTCAATAAGATTTCTCCTGAATTTAAAGAGGACTGTAAGTTCTAAGCCTGTTAGATATTGCATCAGAATGTGTAGTAATCTTTGATGATGTATAAAGGGGGAAAAACTTAGAACCATATCCAAATACTCGTATTATATTTATTTTTGACAGGTTGCAAGCCAACTGACGCTGCTGTCACGAATTATTTACATCTGATAGTCTTTCATTTTAAAAATATCAATCTATATTTTTCACATCGCCATTTAGCTTCAAACTGATTTTTATTCACTATTTCCGCGGTGATAATTGGCGATGAGTAAAACTAAATAAAAATCCTCACCAGTTACGATTCTGAGGATTTCGGAAGGTGCTCCCGACTGCTTGAGTGCTTCTTCGACCTTCTGCCGCCTCTTCAGCTCCACCTCAAGTTGATCTTGGACTATCTGCCGCTGTTTCCTCTCCTTCTTTAGCCGTTTCTGATACATCACTGTCGAAGGAAAAAATTATTAGTATGATCTATTGAATAAATAATAAAGTATTTATTTGAAATACCCAGAAAAACATCTTCAAAAACATAGTCTAACTTTGATTTGGTTTTATATTTTTTTATAAACAAGCATGATATATAAACATGACTGCAAACTGAAATCTCGATTATTCTTGAACATAGAATAATTCTATTAAGTTTTTGATTCTTTCAACAATATGTCAATCGACTATTTTTTTTTAAATCAGTGTATGTAATGTGATATATTCTTACTGACTATTTTAAACAGACTACCTATAAAATGGACTCAAGTCGTACCGCACCGAATCAACAATTATGTGGAAAGCCTCACGAGCAAAACGAAACTCATAAAATATAGGTGCCCTGCGCCCGCGCATACCCTGCATCCACATACTTTACATATCTACACGTTCAAAACCTGAAAATCGAATTACACCTGTCTCATTCACTCTTATGACACAAACAGGCTTTCCTTCGATCTCCATTTTGATTTGGCATAAACTCATCAATGTTGGAACGTGACGTGCTTCACTTACTCTTTCTCGCGTATATGAATTCGTTATTCTGTCTTTTTCTCTCTGTTGTTCGATTGACGAATGATTGAGTCGGTTCACGTGTCGATAGCCGCTGGAGGCTGCGCTCTTTACAACACAGAATAAGGTAAGTAGTATTAGCTAAGGGGCGGATACGGGAATAAAGGTATATATGATATGAGCGAGCGACCTACATTGCAGTGTTTTTTATAATGAACCAAAAAAACAAATCCAACTTTGCCTGAACTTAATCTTTGTCATCGATCTAAGATATAAAAAGGTGATGATAAAAGTGGAATATTCGCCTTTGTTTGCTGAAAAAAATAAAGCTTTTCAGTCAATAGGTAAAGTCTGCGTAATTGCCATAACTAGGCGACCAATCTTATAAGAAACTTAGTTTCCTTAGTAAAAACCGTTTATTTATTACTAGCTGGTACCCGCGACTTCGTCTGCGTACTTTTAATCTCTTCATCTCTTTTTTTCGCAATAAAAGGTAGCCTATGTTCTTTCTCAGGGTCTAAAGATTGTCTGTGCCAAATTTCATCAAAATCGGTTGAGAGGTTTAAGCGGGAAAGCGTAACAGACAGACAGACAGACAGACAGACAGAGTTACTTTCGCATTTATAATATTAGTTGGGATATAGTTATGCATCTCCACTGATCTCTATTAGAGTACTTG
The DNA here is from genome assembly GCA_963576535.1 of Plemyria rubiginata. NCBI lineage: Eukaryota > Metazoa > Arthropoda > Insecta > Lepidoptera > Geometridae > Plemyria > Plemyria rubiginata. Next base: position 12,174,106 of record OY754912.1, on the reverse strand, counting down.
TAAATACAGATCAGTGTTCATCTCACACCTTAGTTTAATAAGTACTTACCTATCTTTAAAGATAGGCGTAAAGTATTTGGAAACGAAAGCAAAATGAGTGTATTTCTCATTAACACTTTGCTAGTAGATAATTAATGCAGCTAATGAAACTGCGAAGTTCACCAGTGATCGACTCCTGCACATCATTTGTCATCGCGCGACCTTCTGACACGAGACAGTAATGACTTTGAGATACGGACATTGCATTTTTATTCCCATTTCACAGTTTTTTTGCAATTTACTGAACTTAATATTAAATTTTGATCCACAGAACCATATTACATATAGCGGTCTTAATATAGTAACGCAAATATCGGATAAGGGCCAGCGTAGAAATATTTAAATTTATGTATCTTTGCCTACTTCATCTGTACACCGAATCTGAAATCTATCTTTATCTGTATCTTTACCTTATCTCTATACTAAGTACCTAATATTTTCAATCGGAAAATCATCCATCGTATTGTGTAGTGAGATTCCACTTTCACACCACGACATACTAAATAGGTCTCCATCTGTTGAAACTTTTACAAACGTATATTGTTACAAATTCCCACTTCATTGCCTCCAGCAAACCGCAAAGTCAAATATAATATACATGGCCGTGCATAATTGCTTTGTTAACAAAATTAGGATGGAGAAGGTCCTTTTTCACTTAATTTCTCGTCAATACAAAGGACTAAAATGTCCACTCGGTGGGAAAATTAGTCGGACCATCGAGTCCGTGGACTGAACCCAACACCTCAGAAAAACCGTTTGCACTCCGCTGAAGCTTATTTTCGGATCTTTTCATGTCCGCTGCTTATTAATGCGTAAAGGTTCTGTTGATTGAAAATAATAATAATAATAGCCTTTATTCGGAAGTTATAAGTTGTTGCTTAATGCTATTTAGAAGTAAAATAAATATAGAAGTAAAATAGAATAAAAGTAAAATAGAAGTAAAATAAATAAAATAAAATAAGTTTGAACTAACTTATGTAGACTTAAAATTACACTGATTCACTAGATCACCTCCGTTTGCCCTAGTTTGGCATAGGCTTCTTCCAACTTCTTCCATTGGTCTCTATCTCTTGCCATTCTTAGCCAAAGCTTCCCAGCAACAGCTTTAAGATCATCTTCCCACCTTTTAAATGGTAAAAAAAATGATTGAAAATAGTCTTGTTTTAAATGAGATTAGCTTCAGCAGGAGCGTTTTTAGTCCCAAGATATATCTTTGTTCTTTTTCCCATAGGTCCTGTGTTCTAAAATAGGTATGTAGACCAGATTTTATGACAATTATTCTCTTAACACTCTAGTTTTAGTAGGAACTAAAATGGACAGAACGCCGTCCCCACCGAATAAAATCGTAATCGACCATTACGATAGTAGTGCTTTTATTTGAAATAATTATTCTAGAGGTCCGATTACACCTTGTGATTTTTTTTCAACCGATTCGTACGAGTATTTACCGAGTTAGCGATTTTGTAATTGATTTAACGGTTTTATTCGATTGAACAGAAAAACACTTTTTGTCCTGGAATAAAAACGTAACATATTAATACTGACTAAGCAATGTATCATTTTTTATGGTAATGTACTATTACGATTTTATTCGACGGAACTTTTGATTACACTCGTAAAATAATTGGAATTGTTACATTGATTACTGTATCATAAATCAACAAAAAGAAACCCATTACCTTTATTTTACGATAGTACAAAAAGTCCATCTCTTTAATAATTTCCAGTTTAGCCTCAGACTGGAAGTACAACTAAAATTGAAGTGGGACGAATAAATGGCGTCGACGATAATAAACGATTTTTTTGTGCGCAACCTACCTACGAGTATACGTGTGACATCAGGATGTTTATTCACAATTTTCACAAACTACTTTACTTGCTAAATCACTTTTGGGTGCAGTGTTCTGATCGTGCCACTATATCGTTGTTGTAGCTGGTGAACGTAGTCCCGCGACCAGTAACTCCAAAAGTCTTGAAGCATTCTTTGTGTGAGCTGACAGGTGGACTTTCTGTGGTGGTTTTTCAAAGATGTATCGACTATACAAATTGTTTGGTTTGCGCATCAAGAAGTTAAGAAGTTTTCTTGGAGAGCATGGCTACGAAGAAGCACTAAGAATCAATTTTTAATACCGAATACAATTACTGATTTGAATTGCCTTAAAAAGATTTATGTGCTATCTGCTCTTTGTACGAACAAACCGAAGAGATAAAAAGGCTTCAATAGAAGAAAATTACAGGGTCCAAGTAAAACGAAAGAACAGAGTCAAAGAAATTAAAAGGGAAAGCCGCAGTCGATTCAACACACACCACCATAACAGTTTTTGATTATGAAAAAGTTCTCAGCGTCCCTCAATCATAAGTAGGCATTTTCCATTGTAAACAAGAATAACCTATTTATTATAATTTTACAGTTTTTGTGGCACCTTTATAGCGAAAAGGGGATCTGCAGAAATAGGGAGTTGCTTGTTGCAATTTAATACCTAAGGAGAAGCACAAAGAGCTATCAAGAATATATCATTCTACTAGTTGTGCCCCGTGGTTTCAACCGCGCAGATTGAAATCCCGGTATTCCCACGGGATAAAAAGTAGCCTATGTGTTATTCCAGACTATAATGTATATTTCTGCCAAGTTTCATCCAGATCCGTTCAGCCGTTCCAGCGTGAAAGAGTAACAAACATCCATCCATCCATACTTACAAACTTTCACGTTTATAATATTAGTAGGATTCTGATGGCTGCACTGGGCTACACAAAATGTTTGCCTGTGGAGTTTGCAGAAAACAAATTTACCACCAACCCATCTCTACGAGATCAATAAACCTCTGCACGAAGACTTACTCGGGTTGTGGCTTTCTTCGGCTTTTCCAAGAAGCTCGTAAGTTCTTCCTAGAAAGAGAAAATGTTGACGAACCAAATGACCAAGATCTAGATTAGATGTTTCATTTATTGTTATTAATCATTTAAAATTTAGTTTGTATGTTTTTTTTTTCAATTTAAAAAAAACATTTACTTTTCATACCGTGATATGTATTAATAAAATTGAAAAAAATATTCCTGATTTTTTTGTTGCTTGTCAGTATGTCAAATTTTGTTTGATTTTAATATGTGTATTTGATTTCATTAAATTTCTTGAAAATAACTATCAAAATGTTTTTTTTTCTTGTTATTTTGTAATTATTACCATAGATAATTTGCACTAAGGGATAAACGGTATTCAGTTTTTACAATATATAATTGCCATGGGAAATTATCGTATTAGAATTTTACTATAATATCCATAGTTGGTTTAAACGCCGAATACTATGGTAATATCATATTACCGATACAGTCAACATAGCTTTTTTGGAGTCTATACGATCGCAATCGATTGTTACTGTAAGATGTCTTTCGATAACTCCCGCGAATAAAATCGTATTGTTGCTTTACCGCGTAAAGTAATGTCAAAATTTCTGGTATTATATACTTCTAGCCATAACTTTGCTTGGGTAAACACAGTATTTTTATGAATAATAATTTCAATATTGAATAAAATTTAGCTATCTTTTGGTATATAAACAATCGTGGTAAGTAGGCCTACTAAGGAGTTATAGTCAAAAAACGGTTTTTTAATTCTCCTGAACATTTTGACTTTTGCGGTTACGATTTTATTCGGTGGGGACGGCGGTTAGAGTATATTTCGTTAGCTTGGTTTTAAAAGCTAAAATCGAATACGAGTGTACATTCGAAACCAAAACTGAAACGTCAATCAACAACAACCCACGTTAGATTTGTTAAAAAGTGGCAGCGCCGCATCTATATTCATCTCTATGGCTCAAATTGTTTCTACAAGTCAATATTTGTCTATGGTCGGTCGGCTCCCTTTGTTCTTAATCCGGACCTATTGCTTCCTCATTCATGAGTCTTTAACCGACAGACGATGAATTGTAATAATTCTGAATTGATTATTTCATTCGTTTCCAATCTATTGGACCGCCTTTGTGGTAGATGATGGCTCTAATTCTGATGAATAGCTTGATGGAGTTAATCTTTTCATTGTTCTTGCAGGATTCGTTCGTTTCATCCTACATTTGAAAATAAACGTTCGTTATTATACTCGTATTATTTGATAAGTAAGAAAGTTATTTGAAAATATACCATATAATATTTACTGAGTAGGTATAATGATTTTTATTCAGATGCAGATACTAAAATACAGACAAAAGTTGAGCAATACCTACGGTATATTATAAAATTCTAAAATATAGGATGAAAACATACAACAGTATGATTGCAGGAACGCATCAAAGCGTGCGATATGAAGCGAAACAATTCGATGACCGGCGTATGAATAAAAACGAACCACGAAAATATTGAAGGAATCCGTTCAAAGGGGAAAAATGCAATAAAAGCCCCGATACAGAACGAGTGTGGTTAAAAAGCAAGGAATACGAACATCCGTTGCAGACAAAAGTTCGACTACTTGGCTATGCAAATTATATTTGCCGACCGCCGAGACGACCGACGTTTCGTTTCACTTTTGCGCATAACGTGTATTCTTTTCATATTTTCATCCGATTTCCTTCCCCTCGTTCGTTTTTGTTCCGTTTTTAAAGTCGCGGAACAATGGTTTCCGCGGGCCCTATTGCCGCCGCGAGCCGTTTTCTTGCACGCGGCTTCTTTCTGTCCTTATTATACCTACGTATCTTTTCATATCTATTGAGTTTTCTTTTCTTTAATACTTTTTAACTCATAAATGGTTGATACGGTCCCCTAGGGTTTGTTGCCCGAATAACATGTAAATGAGTTGGCTGCGAGAGTAGGTTACTACAAATTCAAATTGGAATCTGCGTTATATTGTAATTTTGTATGGTAAATCTTATCTTATTTCGTGCGTTATTATTTTGTGTTACAAAATATACATTAAGAGAAGTTGCCAAATTTGAATTCTATGAAAACAAATTGCAGCAGATGTATGCTAGTACTTTTAACTTCACACATGTCAGAATTATTTGGAACCAAACACAAAATAAACCCAAATCGTCACAAGATATCCCAGTTTTCCCACTAGTGCAATACAACGTAAATAAGAATCGACATTTATGACAGTTGCGCCCCTCCCGGTGGCATAGAACGATTTAGATAAGTCTTTTTATAGTTCTTTATTGAAAATAAATTGCCTAGAATAAAATCAGACACGTTCAAACGGCTTTCCGATAGATGTGTATGAAATAATGTTATACAGATAAGATGAGTCAGTCGTCGATAGAACGTAACGTGTGTTTGTCGAAGTGAGCTGATGTGGCTTCGATTAGGGATGACAGTTCTATGACATTTGATAAGGAATAGTTAATGGTATGGATTTGTACCGTGCCACGATAATATTACGTAGGTACCGAAGCTGTACAATTTATAGTATTTTATCTCGTTTGTAGCCAAGTCGTGTTGTATGCAACACAATGGAAAAAAACTTTCAAAAATAAATCTATTCAATTTGCATCACATTGCACATACCTATAACGCAAAGAAATTTGAAAATTTCAATGGTTCCACGAAGCAGTAGAACAGATTTGGTAAAACATGAATTATTTAATAGTTGTTGATATGAAATGGCATCATTACAACGTGAATAAATCCGGAAGCAGATACTAGTTATTAATACATGTCTAGAGGTTACTTTGACCACCAATAGTTTTTGCGTTATCTGTCGAAATGTTAGTATTCTAAAGATCGGTTATGTTTTGCATTTTACAAAATCCTTGAAATGATAATCCAATAATAACTTAACTAGACCAACATAGGTACAATTCCCCTGTTCAAAACGGCAATAGGTCTAAGAAATCTTGCACCTTGATACTTAAAATACAGTCAATTGACACATCTCCGTCCATCATCTTCACAAATAAACAATTCAAGGAAATCTCTTATAACATTTGTCAAGCTGTCCACACCACCGTCCCTGGTCCGGTCCCCAATCGTTTAGCTTTTTATCTGTTTCCTCTGTTTTATTCGGAACTATTTATGGGGCGGGTGCTTTCCACGATAAACATTTTCCTCGAAACTGTACCGGATTATTGTTTTTGTCAGACAAGTGGGGAAGTTGAAATACGAGCTTCGAATGACCTTCGGAGATACAGGACTTTTTAACAGTTTTAGCAGATTTTTTTTTACTACATGCTGACGGAACAAAAAGATGGCCGATGTTACACTGCACTTCACTGTATCTGGTATGCCTCAAATTGATGCACTGCCCTGCGTCCATCAACTTGAGGTACTTATACCTACTGAAGTTAAGCCTCATGTGCTTGTAATTTCACCGGCGACCTCACTCTTCGAATAGAAACAGCAACGCTGCTTGTCTGCAGAAATAGGCACATTTCATTATGATTATAGCTTTAAAGGTGATGGTTACAATTTAACATCAGGGGGGCCATCTGCTTGTTGAATCAGTCAGTACCTAGTAAAAAATATATATACCAAATCCGTCAGAATCATTTCCCATGAACATTCGGAAAATTGATTCAATGATAGAATTTCAGAAAATACTTGATCAAAATAATTTAATAGTTGTTGGGATCTTTCATAACATTTCACCGAACTCAAAGCTACAATATCAATAAAGGTACAAGATTTTTTATGAAAACAGCCAAAGAACTCTCGCAGTTTTATCTTGACGATCAAAAGGCCGGCCGGACATTCCAACATCTTACGACGTTAGTAAAAAACACAATCTTTCTTTATAGTTACCATTCCACTGGTTATTATATCCGTATCGATATTGAGTTGCGCCTTTGTCATTTCGAATCTGTTTGCAATGCATAATGGACTTTATTGTTATGGCATAAGACTTCATCATTATATTGGGGAGTAATAAGGGTGACACACGGCAGTGGTTTCAATTTCTTCAAATTATAATAATTCGATTCCAAATATTACTCGAACAAGTTTCTGCTAGTTTTACGCTATTCAATAACAATGACCAAGAAAATTAGCCAGCTCAAGTAAAATCTATCAAATCTTAAAGTATCAAAAATTTAGTTACTATTTTAGTCTTCTTCGTCTTGTTATTTTACTTGTTCTTTTAAAACAGTGTGGAGAAAGGTTTTTAAGTACTCCTCAAAAAGCTCCGTTCAAAGAACTTGACATATGTTTCTACAGGTTCTACGACACGTCGGTTCCTTCACATGTTTTCCTTCACCGTGTGACGTCCCTAGTAAATGTTATAGATTCAATTCCAAATATTACTTGCGTATCTGCTAGTAGGTTTATATTAAATTATTTAGTAACTATCTTAGCAATAGAGTGGAAGATCTGAACGTTAGCTACTATTACTCGTTCTGTATCGATACAAACTTACCGACCGTGAAACGTCCGATTCTCAATATTGTCAGCCCCCGGCACTGCTCGGTAATTTCGGATGCTTTTTCAAGAGGAGAGATGAAAAACGCATAATTGGAATTGGGTATAATGGTTATTTTTATTCGACTCTTTATTCAGTTTTGAAATTTAATCACTTTAAAATCCAATTGCCCAAAGAACCTTTGTACTCCTGTAGTTAATTTGATGTAGTTTGCATTTTAGCCTGTAACATCCAAGTATTTCACTAAAAGTGCATGTGTGTTGTGATTTTTTTAGGTTTTTCTCCATCTTTTTAATCTATTAAAGGCTTAATAATAATTTTACTAACATTTAGACGTAAGTTACGATTTATGGATTATGGATGTTTGGGGTTCAATCACGCACCTTAGATGAACCAATAGGGATGAATCTTAGAAAAATTTAGTGAGACAAAATGTAGTTTGTAAGCTGGATTAGCATATAGGCTACATTATATATTCCTTGAATTGAATCTATTTAAGAACAAGAGTATATATTTAGAGTTATATTCCTTGGATTGAACAGTATCCAAATTCTTTGGTTTGAATTGAAGATCTTTTTGATTTTGATTTTGACATCCATGCAGAACTTTCACAAACGCCACTTCAGCATTTTTCTAAACATAAAAGGTCCAGAAATTCGGGCACGAAATATAGATATCAGTAAAATAAGTTCAGCTCATAAAGCAGAGGTGAGCTGGGAACTTAACGATGATTGTGTCAGAGCCATTCAACACACGAATGTCGCACGTCTCATGCGATCTCTTTTTATTGAGAATAAACTTGATACAGTTTATTTATGTACTATGTAACATATTTTTAGAATAAGTATGCTAAAAATATGTTATTGATGTTGGTTTCTGAGGCCGAAGATTTGTAGTCAATTATCAATGTCATGAATGACAAAGATGACAAGTTAGAAGGGTAGGCAAGGCAAGGCAAGTGGGTGAGTTAAGCCTCTCGCCCACAGGCGCGATCTAAACGCGCGTCTGGACGCGCGATCGGTTTGTCCTATTGTAACACGCAATATAAAACGTAAATGTCACGTAAAACGTAAAGTAACCACGTAATCTAAAGCGCAATCGCAGGCCGCAGAATCGCAGAATGCGCCTGTGGAACCATTCCATACTACCGAGACTAAAAAAGAGAGACAAGTTAGAACACATTGGAGAAATATCTACTCGCACAACACTACAGATAACAACAAAAATGAAACTGACAGACGAAATAAAAGGAATTAGTAAAAAACGATGCAGTTTGGGATCGAATGTATTATTTTCGTCGAACGGCTCATCGGGCCATGCTTCCTGCGACAGTGTGGTCGTAACGCGACACCTCAGTAATATGCCTGAATTAATAATATTGTAGATATTAGTCGGCAGGGGTCGCGTGCAAATGAGTGAGGCTTCTCGAAAATATCCTTTTTCAACTTATCCGGTCACGATTGTCTTAACAAATGAGACTACAAAGTTTTTCCCCCAGATTCTATTCACAAAAAAGCAGGCAATCTATGGCCACAAACAGACAAAAGCTCTCATTCAATATGGCTAAATTTGCAGCGCAGGTAGACAAAACAGAACCAAATATTGACATTAGATGATTGCAGACCGTCCGAGAGATCCCCTTAGCAAACTTTGAATTAAAACGGGGACGAGAAAAATTAATCCTAATGCGATTTTAATGAAGCGAAAATGAATGAATGCAATAATGAATTGCTAAGCCGCGCGAGTTTGCTCGTTTTGTGTTAGCAGACTGCGATGAAAATGAAAGATACAAAACCGGGCAAAAAAGTAATCTTTTGACTACAGCGAGATGCACACTCGAAACTATTGAGAGCGTTCGTTTACCTCAGTAATTAGTCTTTGCAACGTACAAACTTCTATGACTACATGTTATCCGAGCGCGAGCTATCGAGCCAAAGAGATGAAATGTAATAATAATTAAGGCTCAGCATTGCACAAAGACGCACGCCTTAGCATCGAGTATAAAGCACAAAAGCGCTGAAAATATACGTACACCTGAAGTCTGTGCTCGCTTTTGCATTAACGAATGCGGAAGCGGCGCTGTGCATACAGGACGCGCTGCACCTACCCCCCCCCCCACCTACCTGCCCCCCTCGTTCACCCCTCTCACGTGCCTCTCGCTCGAACCAGACGCCTCCAGCTGCCAGCATGTCCCTCCCGTGCGTTCATTACCTCCACGCGGCGACCCAACAATTCAAGTTTGCTTTCCACCACACAATCTACGCTACCAGACAGACTACACATCCATACACACCAGCCACTCGAATAATAAAGATGCAGAAATTAACCCGGCTGCACTGAAAAAGAGGAAACTAAGTGAAGCTATCTCCGCCTGAATGGAGGTAATGGACGCGAGCACTCGTGTAGAGAATGAAAGAAACTCAACGGTTAATGCTGAGCTTGTTGAAACAGAGGGTAAATGTCAACCGCGGAATAAAAACAGTCAACAGATAAATGCAAACGATAAACACATGAGCTAACTGAAAAGGCGAGTTGTGAAAGCGAATGTTGACTCAACAAACACAGAATAAACTCGAGCTGAATGGCGAATAGATTCGACTCTCGCGGAGATGAGAGCTGTTTCTATGAAATCAATACGGTTTCCGCACTAAATTTGCTCCGTCCCATAAAATATTCAATTACGCATAAGCACACATTTGTTAAGGCCAACAACGACCACGCGGCACCCCCATTAAAGACGCCTAAGGGCCATTTAATCGGTCAGTGGATGTAAATTCGACGGCCCCAAAACAAATATCCCGAAACTAATAAGGAAACGAAATATGTAAATCGTCTGCCATATTGTTTCGCAAGTGAAATCTTCCTTTAATCTTATAACAAATCCGTGTCCAAATGGCCGGTCCGGGCTGAATTTGAATATAAGAGGGTATGAGGGTCAGGTTGTAGAGCGGCGTGTTGTGGTAGGAAGGAGCAAATGTATGCAAGACACGCGCGCTGGAGATAGCGCCCATAATGTTGTCCTATGCACATATTGCATCAAATTAGTTGTCGACTTGTAAACAAGGAGCAGGAAAGTAAGGCCGCTAAGACGCTCGCCGTGGGTAGTTTGCATGGATATGAGAGCGGCAATATGGGGGTTCGCAGCTGCTGGCTGTACTCATTAAGATGTTTTATGGTCGGCCCGCCGGACCGTGTTGCCAATTTAAGATATTTCTATGCGGGACGGCGCCACGTTAGTTTGGCTTCCGATTAGGGGATTAAAGTGGTCCTTTAAGGTATTAGCGTAATAATTGCGGCGCCCATTATGCGGTTAGCATTGTCTCTGATGGTTCCCCCGGGACATTATTAGGGCGTAATACCTCTCGATACGAATACCTCTATTCTCTGAAACAAAATATTCCAGCGTTTTTTTGCAGGCGAGTTGGTGTAAACACAAAACAAAAAGAGGCAATAAAATCCAGATACATTGGAAAAAGACAAAGTTCAAACAAATTCAGTCCAGCAGCGTCGCACCTATCCCCCGCACAGCAAGTAAATCAAAGGGTAATGAAACTTTACACCCACTTAAAGCCGGACACAGTAATAAAGCGTTCGAACTTCGCCGACCCTGGACATCAAATGGGCTACCCCTTTTGCATTTCGTTCGTTCGAGAAAATTAAAAGTTCTGAGATATTTTGTTAAATTTTGATTTGGCAGTGTTTCTCGTTCATCCGTACAGCCGTTGTAATGGTGATTAACTGTTCGACTAAACTGAAGCAGCTTCAAGTGGAGTCAAGATATCCACGAATCCTCACAACAACATCAAAGGCTAAACTGGCTTCAACTGTAGCATCCTCATTTAATCTGAACTAAGTTTAGTCTTCAAGAAGTTGCTTGTGGCACGTAACTTATTTTGCTGCTAGTTTTTTCTAGATCAAAGAAGTGAAGCTTTATTACTATTGTTACTTCATGATGATCTGCATTTAAATTTATCATCTAAAACACGTATTTGTATGTCTATATTCATTACTAGTTGCGCCCCGCGGTTTCAACCGCGCAGATTTAAATCCCGGTATTCCCGCGGGATAAAAAGTGGCCTATGTGCTATTCCAAACTATAATCTATCTCTGCCAAGTTTCAACCAGATCCGTTCAGCCGTTCCGACGTGAAAGAGTAACGAACATCCATCCATCCATACTTACAAACTTTTGCGTTTATAATATTATAGTAGGATAGGATAGTAGGATATAGACAAACCAATGTATCTACTCCAGTATATTAACGACTATAGTATCAAGTTTCTAAGTAACTCCTTAGGAATAATCCGATACCGGTCACCGTGTCGGTCAGTCGGGTTGAATAATTACAGATGAGACTTACTAAGCTTTGAAATACAAAACTTTGAGGAATTAAACAAACTTCTCTGTGAAGTGGCTGCTTGAGAGTCGATATTGGGAGCCTTTGGAAAATGAGATGTTCTAACGAAGGACCGTTACTATTTGTTTGGCAATAAATTAGGTAGATAATTCTTCACTTTATTTAGAACTAGCGACCCGCCCGCGCGCCCCAGCTTCGCACGGGTGCACATTGTTTTTCTACTATATTCGTATCATCCATGTATTATACATATAAACGGAAAGTTTATATGTATAATACACTTGAATTGAATCACTCTATCTATTAAAAAAGACCGCATCAAAAACCGTTGCGTAGTTTTAAAGATTTAAGCATACATAGGGACATGGGATATAGGGACAGAGAAAGCGACTTTGTTTTATACTATGTAGTGGTAAGAAAGGCCATCAGACGCTTGTAGCTAACAATAAACCAACCCATATTTAATTTTAATAACGTACCTTTGCGACAAAAAACGGCTTACGATAAACCATGAAAAAAAAACAAGAACAAGAACAGGGTTTATTATTTTTAGCAAGTAGAATCTGCTAAAAATCAATAAAATAATACGAATTTGAATTTCGAAAACAACAGTGCCAAGATGTGAAACAATTGACTGTAGGTACTATATGAATAGTGTGCGAGCTTCAATAAGCACAAAATTAATTGCTTCCGAAGGTGATTCTCTCGAATATGTTCCCTGATTAAGTGCACGGTCGGCCGAGAGGGTTAATAAATAATTTATTGTCTAGCAACCATTCGTGGGTTTCAAATGGTCGCTAAGATTCTGCTAACTCTTGTTACGGAATATAGCTGGCGTAAACTTCGTCCATGAAACTTAAATGGATTCGCACGGCGATATAGCAGACGTAGGTACAGATTTAAACTATCTTTCGAACAACTCGCAGACTCGTGGATTTACATTTTATATGTACATTTACTGCGGTTTAGTTGGACTCGGTTTAGTGTTCGAGCACTGTTGAAGAGTAATGAAAGCAGGCGGAGCAAAGATTGCTTCATTTTTATTTGCAATTCAATTTCTACTCCGCGAAACAATGAAGAGCAACACCGTTCTGATTGAGTTTGCTCGAACCTTTTATGGCTTTCAATGCATTTTCAGCTGTCAGCGGCAAATTACGCAGGCTGTCCATTCACTCTTAAAAATCGTTCTCGATTGAGTCAAGTACAAAATAAAAGGTGGTTCGTGGGGGAGTATTTCACCCTCGGAAGCAACGCGGGAAACGTATGTCCGGCACTGTTCTAAATCGGTTCCGATACCCATTTGACAGTTCATTGAATTAAATGACGCGTGTGATTTGGCGGTGGTGGGTTCGCCGCTATTGGTAAATTAATTTTAAATAAGAGTAAATTATTAATTGTGGTTTGTAGTTTTTTAGAACTTGTATAAATAAATAGGTTTCAAGTGGTGAAAAGAAAGGTTATGTTTTTTATAAGAGTTGTGGAGAGTATTACCCACCTGATGATGAGGAACTATAACATTGTCAGGTCTGTTGATAAAGTTTCCCCAAAACTGGTCGTGGTCCACCAATCAATCAATCAAGTCAATGTTGCGCTTGGATCTCCAGATCTAAGTGCAACATTTGGCCAATAATTATCATCCTCATCTTGCCCTCATCTTCTCAGTAAATGTTCAAAATTTGAACTTCAAATCTTGAACATTATTTACTGAGATTGGCTCCGTAGAAGCGCTTAGTTTTAATGAATCCATCTCGGTTCACATCATTTGATTATGGTCCAGTTCCATACGTCGCCGTCGCATAGCACTCATTTGAGAGGGCACGAGATAATTCATTTTCGTCGAAATATTGTCTGGTGCCCGAAAAAATCTAATTATACGCTCCCTTGTTTCAGAAGCATAAAATTTCATTTCAATTCCGCACGTGGGTAGCTAATCTTCATGTAAGTATAAATAAATATACACATCGAGATGTTTAGGCAATTACAGTGAGTCGTAATCTGCTACTGAATGATGTTGATGAGCTGAACATTTTAAATAAACATTACTAAGGATTAATAGGAACGCGGCAATGAAATCGTAAAAGATAAACAAGCTAATGAAATCACTATTAAAACCGATAACAAACTGGCTAGTAGTGGTTTCGATGGCTTTGGAATGAGCTTATAATAAATGAGTATGACCAATGATTGACAATGGAAATTACATAACTCGAGAACGAGAGAGAATGATAATGTATTGATGTATATTAAACCAAGATGTGAACTGTAAATGATAAGATAAGTAGATAACGACGACCTCTGTGGCGCAGCGGGCGAGAGCCTGGCTGCGACGCAAGAGGTTGCGGGTTCGATTCCCGCCGTGGAACAAATTTGTGTACGATCTGTAGAAATTTGTTCCGATGGTCTGGGTGCTTTCTATGTATAATAAAAAATATCTATCTATGTAAGTATATAATGTATTAAATATATCAGTTATCTAGTACCCATAACACAAGCTTTGAATAGCTTACTTTGGGGCTAGATAGTGCTGTGTCCAGCATTATTTATTTATTTATTTATTATTATTTATTTCAGCCATCAATGTATAGGGTAGAATTTGGAGCAAAAAGACTGCAGATAAAAGTTAGGTATAGAATTGCAAGATATTTTCTTTATTAATTTTTATCAATAGATTTTAATAAATAGTTAAGTTGCTATATAACCTGGCAGTGCTGGTTTTTCAACCCCATTCAAGTGCATGAAACACGATACAGGATATTAAAAGATTGATGCGGAAAAGACGTCTATTTTTGTCTCCGCAGGTTTGGCTGTTATGATATTTACACGATATCCTGCAATGAAAATGGCATATGGCTTCCACATCGGTTACTGTGTGTGTGGTCGTCGGTAAACAGCGGTCTTAAGTTGGCTAATGCCGCCAGATTCAGGTCTCGATGCGCGCTATATTTCAAGTTACACATAATTACTTACGGATTTTTTTACCAAAAATACTAGATGTGTGGTACCTATTACTTTTATTGGATAAATAAGAAAAAAAAATTGTGTTCCTATTTTACGGGATTACCTAAACAATGTATTTTTTGCTAATTTAAAAACCATATTTGTCAAAAATATTGGAAAAAAACAAGACGTAAAGTCGTTGAGGTGTTACATTTTGCCACAATATCTGCATTCCAAAAGGTATTTGTTACTTTCTAATATGCAGAATAGGTACACTCGGAATTATTTCCGTTATAAAAATAACAATAATAAATTTAACAAAAGATAGGCTCACTTATCGGCCTTAATGAATATCGAAGCAGAATGTAATTGTAGGTTTATTAGCCCGCAGTCGACATCAACATTACAATCGGATCGGGAATTCGATAAATCGATTCTTGTTCGATAAATCGGACCACAATCGCCTCTCCGCTTACAGATGTTTACAAAAGAGTTACTGCTTGCAATCGAATCTGCTACGCTAATGTCTGACTTTGGACAATGACAAACTTCACGTAACTTTACTTATTGAATTAATTAATATCTATATTTTCAATTCAAGATGTGAGTTTTTAGCCATAATTATATGATGAAGTAGGTAAACAATAAAAAAAATATACTTTCAAATATAAGGTTTCAATTAAAATTTCACTAGTAAATTAAGAACAATCAACCCTGCGACATTTTTTTTTAATTTTAAATTGTATTTTTTAAGTGTTTTCTAATTTTTGTTATTTGTTTCACAATGAAACAAATAACAAAATTAAGAATAAAAAGCCTTTTTTAATTTTTTTTTATTCAACCCAGCAACATATATTTTGATGGAAAGCGACAGTAGTCGGATCATTGCCACAAGAAGTGCTACGACTAGGTCGTGTCGATTTGAGCACGACCGAATTGTCGATTTCACTACAATTCACTGCGCACGCCATCTGTCGGCCGTATCATATTTGTAATCTGAGACCGTACGATTTTACCTAGAAGTAGGTAATGTTGCTGTCATAATACTGGGTTACGTTTCTCGGTCGGATGATCCGGACACATTTGTATAATGCAATTTTTCTTACTTTTTGGTAAATAAAACATTTCACCGTAAGGTTAACACATCTTGATGTAAGATACAACCAAAACTACAGTATTGCCATGAAAACTCTCAAGACAGATGTGGTAAACCTAGCGCTATTATTGACGCTCGTTATAATAATATGGCTCTACAACTTATACGTAAAATATTTGTCATATACATATAAGATACATATTTACTCGTCTGTCGAAAACCTCCAAATTATATGTACCTTATTCGGAAAAACTTACGCCGGTTAATTCCACTCTTTAGCTGTCATAACAATGAAATAACATTTGTTTCTTTTTTGGTTCACATGTTATCATGATTGTAGTGTTCGCTTGGTATCTATATTAGTAGATACAATACTCTGTCTCATCTGCACAAGCGGTTGTTAGCCTCCTGTCAGTGTCAAGCTCTCTCCACACCTGTCAATGTCCAGTCAATGTCAGAGAGATACGGGTTGGCGGGAAGAGTATGTACCTACGGATCTGAGGGTCACGGAGTGTGGATGATGGGAGAGAGAAGACAGTGGAAGACCTGGACAGGAGACCGGCTTGGTGTATTGTGTGAGCCAGGGTTCTTAGTAAATACAGGATTTTACAGTGGCGACGAGGACAAAGGTCAGTTCGTTCCATATTTTTACAAAAGAAATGAAAGGAATCCACATAGGGCTTCTCGCTTTGTTTGTAAACTATGGTTTTGACCGTGGCTGGCGTGAACCATACTCAATTCGACGACCTGTGACAAGGAGCAATAAACACTGGTCTATACCTAAGAGTATCACGTGTTATAGGTACACAGTTAATAAGAGTTTTGCCCTTGTAATAGAGTTTCGTTTTTATACTCTGGTTCTGTTATGGTTGACTTCAGAGGTCAATGACCTTAACAAAAGACACCCCTCTATAAACCCCCTACAGGATGCAATCATAAAATTGGGGGCATATATATACATACATTTTTCTTCAAAAAATTTCTAAGTCTTTTTCCTAGTACTGCACACCCTTTGCTGTACTCTGAACGATGGATCCCTAATATAAATATAGCCAAATATTAGTTGTGTTATTGTACTAAATTAGTTGCACTGTCAAGTGTTTATGAATTACCCAACTTAGGTACACTATTTTGCTGTGATCGTGTGATTCAGTCATGTGGGATGAACATGATTCAGTTATTCTGGAATCAACCTCCAGCACACACAACAAACCTGCTTATAGTCTAGAAACTGATCGCAGATATAAAAAAAAAAAAAAAAAAAAAAAAAAAAAAAAAAATTCTGGAATCAACACATTTAGAATTTCAGGCATTACCGGGTAAAATCATTATGAAATTTAGTTTTATTTGTTTCAGTAATTGTGAGATTGTGTGGTACTGATAATATTAGGCATTTTAAGATTCAGCTGTGGATGTGCAGCTGCAGGTATAGCATTGTGGTGACTAGGTACCTATCTACTTGTGAGGTCACATTGAATGGATTTGTAGTTTTGCATTATACCTACCTACTTGTAACAAATAAAGTTTCAGTACCTACTAAGTATTAGATGAGTTACTTAGCTAAGTCTAGCACGCTTGAGAATGGCTAGTTACCTAATCTGTAACAAAAACAATAAGACTGTATGTATGTGATGCTTATCATTAATCTACTAGATTAGATGAATATTAAAAGAAATATCTGATAATCATCTTCTATGTACATTATACTGCAAAAAAAAAAAAAATATAGAAAGAAAAAGAAATAGTAACCAGCTAAGAAGTTATCAACGAGCCAAAGTTTTATTATGCATAGCAATGTATTGTTATTGTGTTTAATCTTTGTCAATAAATGATTCTGATTCTGTTAGGTACATACCTAATATAAAAAAAAATTGTTAATCAGTGCATTGAGATATGTACTAACAGCAAAAAGATGAATCAGAGACAATTATGTTTGTATGTTACACTAAATGTAAAACCGGTACCTACAATTAAATCCAACAGTAAAAAGTTAGCAAAGAATACTTGAACTTTTAAATGGATAATAACATCTATCTATAAATTATATGTTTACATAGTTCAATAAGTAATTGGTTGATAATAATTACTTGGTCTTGGTGAGCAGTTAACGGTCATGGATCACTCACCTACTATGAATGGATTCTAGGTTCAAGTAGCATTCAACGGGTTGAATAATAATAATTGTTGGTCAGGGGTTTACCATTGAATTGGTTGCATGGTTATTTGGAAAAGACTTACTTACTATTAGTGGTTGCATGATTATGGTTAAGACTAATAATGACTAATAATGGTCAGCCCAAGGATAATGTAGCAACCAATAGTTGCTACATTATCCTTGGGCTGACCATTAAATTAGTAGCACACTTTTGAGATCAAGGCTGACCATTAAATTGGTTGCACAAGGCTGACCATTAAATTGGTTGCAGAAGGCTGACCATTAAATTGGTTGCACAGGGCTGACCATTAAATTGGTTGCACAAGGCTGACCATTAAATTGGTTGCAGAAGGCTGACCATTAAATTGGTTGCACAGGGCTGACCATTAAATTGGTTGCACAAGGCTGACCATTAAATTGGTTGCAGAAGGCTGACCATTAAATTGGTTGCACAGGGCTGACCATTAAATTGGTTGCACAAGGCTGACCATTAAATTGGTTGCACAGGGCTGACCATTAAATTGGTTGCACAGGGCTGACCATTAAATTGGTTGCACGCTTTTGAGATCAAGGCTGACCATTAAATTGGTTGCAAATGGCGGACCATTAAATTGGTTGCACAAGGCTGACCATTAAATTGGTTGCACAGGGCTGACCATTAAATTGGTTGCACAGGGCTGACCATTAAATTGGTTGCACGTGGCTGACTATTGAATTGGTTGCACAAGGCTGACCATTAAATTGGTTGCACAGGGCTGACTATTAAATTGGTTGCACGGTATTTATATCAAGGCCGACCATTAAATTGGTTGCACAGCATTGTGATTGAGGCTTACCATTAAATTGGTTGCACGCGATTGAGACCAAGGCTTACCATTAAATTGGTTGCACACTATTGTGACTGAGGCTTACCATTAAATTGGTTGCAAGGCATTGTGATTGAGGCTTACTATTAAATTGGTTGCAAGGCATTGTGATTGAGGCTTACCATTAAATTGGTTGCACGGCATTGTGATTGAGGCTTACCATTAAATTGGTTGCACACTATTGAGATACAGACTTACCATTAAATTGGTTGCAAGGCATTGTGATTGAGGCTTACCATTAAATTGGTTGCAAGGCATTGTGATTGAGGCTTACCATTAAATTGGTTGCAAGGCATTGTGATTGAGGCTTACCATTAAATTGGTAGCACAGCATTGTGATTGTGGCTTACCATTAAATTGGTTGCTAGGCATTGTGATTGAGGCTTACCATTAAATTGGTTGCACACTTTTGTGATCAAGGTTACCATTAAATTGGTTGCACACTTTTGTGATCAAGGTTACCATTAAATTGGTTGTACATGATAGTCATAATTATTATTAGTTACCATTATAGCTCACCGTTAATTTGCTAAGAAACAGAGTCGTAAATACAGTGATAGTACCTACTAACAAATAGTATGTATTATGTAACAATATAAAAAAAAAAAAGTTGATTAAGTTAATAGGTGGTGGTCTACTTCAAAGCACAATTATGTTTAGGTGCATGTAATATGTAGATACTTTGAGTTCTGTTGGACTTGACGTTTCTCTTTCAGGGTTCTGTAGGAACTTTAGGATGATGGATCAATTACCTCCACTGGATATATTATGAAAGAGACATTTCCATCAAATAGGCCAAGGAGAATGGAAATTTTATGACTAAACTATGATACCAAGCGTTGAAATGCATTTTTGACATGACAAGATGAACATTGGATCAAATACCTAATAGAAACATACTCAAGAATTTAACCTTGTGTAATGAACTAATGAAGCAACACTAAGTATCAGATAAGAAACTATGAAAATAATAGAACATATGAGGTAAATTCTATGACAGCAATAGAAAATATTGATGATGACGGATGTGGAAGATCCGGCTGCCTTGGGCACATCTCCACAGTCACAAGCTGCCCTGCAAGAGGAGAAAATGTAGAGGTGGTAAAATTTAACACTTTCTGCTGTAAAAAGCATGAGCAACAACTCAAACGGAAGATGGAAATCAGGCAAGATACTAAATATAGAAACTACAAAAGACTGGTAAAAGATGATGAATTCCACTATGTTTTTGAATGTCATTTCAGACACAAGTTTTGAGTGTAACATAGAGTCCAGGAGTCAAATTCAAAATGTTAATAGCCTAATGTAAGTAAAAGTTAAAATCTGTTCAAGCATGGGAATATTGAAAGAACCAAGCAGTGTTCTAAAACCAGGTTCTTGAGGCAACCAAGAAAACTTTTATGGCATAACTAGTTGCGCCCGCGGTTTCACCCGCGTAGTTTTGGATTCCGGTGTTCCCACGAGATGAAAGGTGGCCTGTGTGCTGTTCCGGACTATGGTCTACCTGTGTTCCGGGTTTCATCCAAGTCCGGTCTGGTGTGATTGAGTAACAAGCATCCATCCATCCATCCGAACTTTCACACTCATGATATTAGTGGGATAATGATAGTAAACCTATATAAGAATGCCTACTACCTATGTTATATTGTAATGGATGGATAGATCCAGAGATATTAAGATCTAGGGATCTGGCTCTCTAGCTGGGCTAAGATACAGCAATATGATACGGAGTATTGAAACTTAAAACCAAAAAAAAAAAAAAAAACAGAAGCCTTTCCCTAAACATAAGTAGAAATCCCGACAAATGACGAAGTCAAACCAGTCTTGCACCCTCACAGAAAAATACCAACTGATGGAAGAAGAAATAAACAAATGAAAGAGCTTTTAGAAATCGGACATGAGGAAGTGCATGAACCATCAGCATGAGTTTCACCATAGTGCCAGATATTTAACAAACTAGAAAGTACGTTAGGCGGTCTTATCGTTAAATATCGATCTCTGCCAGACCACCGTTGAAATAGATGTCTAGCTACTTATGGTACATTCAAAAGATAAGGAATTATAAACAAATATTTACAAATCTCATCCACATAAGAGGCGCAGGGCTGTGTTCATAGAGAGTATCTCTGAATTTGGATTACCAAAAGCTATAGAAGCAAGGCTTTTTGGTCTCGTCATTATTACGATAAGTTTTCAAAAAGACGCGAAGTTTCGTTAAAAGGCCTACTTGAGCCTAGATTCCTATTGATGAATGTTATTATGATGCAATCTAACTTTGTGTTTTGCCAATTATTGGGAACGTAAAACCGTATGTTTGCTTTGAAGTTTATCGTGCGACCTAGGTGACAGATATGTACCTACCTGTAAAGAAAATAGATGGAAGGATGCTATTTTGATGCATCGTTTTATGGTTTTGGAAAGCATTAACTACTTTATTTATTGTTACTTAGCAAGAAATAATAACAGATAAGTAGCAGAAGGAAAAGGGGAAGGAATGCGGGGACCGGAAAGAAGAGCCGCAGATTCAGATTTAGTGGAATGATATAAGTTTTATATGTTAAGGATGGAAAGGGCAAATGAGCTGTCTTTAAATATTAATCACGTTGTTGAAAATGCTGTCGCCGGGAATATAGCGGTAAGGAACCCGGAAACTGGGCTGAAGATTGAGAACGATTATTCACTTCAAAGAAGTTGGTCAATGGACCTCGGTAACACATGGAGGAGACATGAGACGATAGCCCCGTATATTATATTGTGTGCAGAAGTAATTTAAAGTAGATGAAATTGTAAGATTCTGTGTGGGCCATTAAGAGTATTATTCAGGTCAATTCATTGAATGAAAAATATTTAATAAGAAAGGGGTTGTAGTGTTCGCTTGGTATCTATATTAGTAGATACAATACTCTGTCTCATCTGCACAAGCGGTTGTTAGCCTCCTGTCAGTGTCAAGCTCTCTCCACACCTGTCAATGTCCAGTCAATGTCAGAGAGATACGGGTTGGCGGGAAGAGTATGTACCTACGGATCTGAGGGTCACGGAGTGTGGATGATGGGAGAGAGAAGACAGTGGAAGACCTGGACAGGAGACCGGCTTGGTGTATTGTGTGAGCCAGGGTTCTTAGTAAATACAGGATTTTACAATGATGTCAAGTGCTCGAAAGGAGCCTCACAGTTCGTGTCACAGTTTCGAAAGAAACTAATGACACGTTAAGGGTCCGGCGACAGCGGCTCGCAATTTCGAGGTGCGATTGGCTATTATTTCATTTTATTTAATTTCGGGGAGGTTGTTTGAAAGAATAACTCTAAAGTGACACGCATAAATACTGTTCGAACACAAATAATACAATAATACCTATAAGGGAAATGTGCTTGAGTCAGAAATCATTTTGGTATTAGGTAAATGTAAGACCAAACATACTAATTATACCTATATACATATTAGGTACCATGCATAGATGTAAATACCTACCTATCGTTTCCGTCATCTGGTGGTGGAATAGCATTGCAAAACTAGAGAACATGTTGGTACCTACTTTACAAAATTTAAGGCACAACAGTTGGAATTGCCCACCGGAGCGTAGTGGCTATTGAGGCGGGGTTGCGTGTTAGCCAGACCAGTGGCAGAACTGTTCAAAACTGGCGACCGGGGGCGACACCCGTGACAGCCCGCCGGCCGTGGGTAATATGCCCACCTAGCCGAGCTTACCGGCTACTAACATGCCTAACTTTGATGCAAAACCTTACTTTTCTAATATGCGACGTAGAATGAGAGGTACCTTCTATTTTGTTATGTTTTAGTTGTCAGCTGTATTCTACAATTATTTATTTATTGTTGTACTCACAATAGGTACTTATGTAAACACTAGTAGCGTCCCGCGGTTTCCTCCGCGTAGATTTAAATCCCGGTATTCCCACGGGATAAAAAGTAGCTATGTGTTATTCCAGACTATAATATATCTCTGTGCCAATTTTCACCAAGATCCGTTCAGCCGTTCTGGAGTTATAGAGTAACAAACATCCATCCATCCATACTTACAAACTTTCGCATTTATAATATTTGTAGGATAAAAAGGCAAAGGTAAAGTCATTAGTTTGAAAGTAGCACTAAGACCGCATTTGGACATTCGGTACTCAGTCTAACCTAAGAAACTAAATTGTGAACGTTTTTACAGTAGGTAGGTTATGTAGATAAAATTTCTCGTAAAACTTATCATAGAGTCCAATATCCATCGGATTAAAATTTGTAAGTGTAATGTAGCGGCGAATTATTTAATTGCTTATTAATAGGTATAGGACTATTTTTCAATATCAGTCTCTAATAGGTACCTACTAATGTGTTTAAACCACCCCATAAGGCAATAAAACATTTTGTAGTTGCACAAAAAGTGATTACAAAAAGGCATGCAAGTCAAAATCTCAGAAAATAACACATCGATGATATTTTACGATATTCGCATCTCTGAAAATCATCTCTTAAGATAAGATAATTTGTAACCAACGATAATGTTGGAACCCTATTCAAACTGAATCCGCTTTGTTTTAATGTAATCTGACACAATAAGCATCTACGCGAACTCTGAACAATTAGCCGAGTCAAAGCGTCCATTCCTCACTGATTCGATTCGGCGGTTTATTTTTTACGATGATAATCCGCACGGAAAATAAATAGGTACTGTAATCATAACCAAACTTGTTGTTTGTTTCTACAAAAACAAACAACAATTATTATTATACTAGTTGCGCCCCGCGGTTTCACCCGCGCAGATTTAAATCCCGGTATTCCCACGGGATACAAAGTAGCCTATGTGTTATTCCAGACTATAATCCATCTCTCTGCCAAGTTTCATCCAGATCCGTTCAGCCGTTTAGGCGTGAAAGAGTAACAAACATCCATCCATCCATCCATCTATCCATCCACACTTACAAACTTTCACGTTTATAATATTAGTAGGATATACATTCACAAAATAAAACTATAGCTACGATTGTAAAATTGCACAGACAACATTTGCCAATCTCGAGAATTGTGTTTTTTTTCTTGTTCAGATTTTTAAGGGACTGTCATAATGCAACCTAGGTCTGACAAAAATAATAGTATAGCATAGTATTAAATATATAAATATAATAATATAATATAATAATAGTATAGTATAGTAGGTAGTATGGAATGTTCATCATAATAATATGAATTACACATTATTGTTTAAAATGCAATGAAACTTAGGTATTTATTCGCTCGGAGTATGGTACATTACATTGTTCATAATCATTAATTATTATTTGAGTATCACTTACTTATAAAGAGATCGACATCTGAAGGATAGGTATGTAACAAAAAACAATTAGCTGTAGAGCTTACTTAAATGTTGTTAACAAAACCATGATGCATTTGAATAACAATTCAAGACCAAACTCACCGCTATCTATCTTCTTCTAAATATATAAAACTCAAAGGTGACTGACTGATATAGTGATCTATCAACGCACAGCCCAAACCATTGGACGGATCGGGATGAAATTTGGCATGCAGGTAGATGTTATGACGTAGGCATCCGCTAAGAAAAGATTTTTATCAATTCTACCCCCAAGGAGATAAAATAGGGGATGAAAGTTTGTATGAAAATTCCTTGGCGCGAGCAAAGCCGCGGGTTCAGCTAGTTTCAGAATAAGCCGGCAACTCCGCGGAACGGGAACAAGTAGAATTATAATTATCGAGAAAGCGGCTAAGTCGCGTTTTAATTATAGAAACAAACAAAAACAGTTAGATCCGATGTCTTAGTGAAGTTTAAGGATGAGTCGAGAGTTCAATTCGTAACTCTTTGTTGTTCATTGTGAGGGTGAGATTCACCCTTGCCTTTAATTTCAAATCAAGCAAAAACGGTAACAATACTAAGTAAGAAAACTGTGTTTTCTACCTTATTTGTCGTGGCAATCAAAAAAAGTTATTGTTTGATAGATTAAAAAAAAAACCGAAACAGGTTAATAACTTTGATCCACTGTTAAATTATAACTAGTAGCGCCGCGCGGTGTCACCCGCTTAGTTTTAAATCCCGGTATTCCCACGGGATAAAAGGCCTATGTGCTATTCCAGACTATAATCTCCAAGTTTCATCCAGATCCGTTCAGCCGTTCCTGCGTGAAAGAGTAACAAACATCCATCCATCTATTCATCCGTCATCCATCCATTCATCCATCCACCCATACTTACAAACTTTTGCGTTTATAATATTAGTAGGATGGCTAGGTAATAGAATTATACTTACCTACCTCTAATACTGCTATGGTGTATAAAAACACAGACGACAGTCATGTGTTAGGAAAATGTAGTTTTTTCTGTTATTTACCTGTCTTGTAATGTATGAATAATGTATGAATATGTGAATAAGAAAGATTTTTTTAAAAGATGGAGGATCTTTTAAAAAAATCTTTCTTATTCAGTTAAGCAATGAATACCTAAAATGCTTAGGCATCGACGGCGAGATCAATAAGCATTTCCTGCGAGACGCCAGCCTCGGCAAGCTAGTTCAATTATTATTGAATTTCCCACGTCCGGTGGCCATTGAGCGATATTAAATTAAAATACTTACTCTGCTTGCATAATGTTCATTTTGTTGACTGTTTTAATAAACTTGAACCTAGATTTATAATTTCCTTTATACTTTTTTTTACGGGAAAAGCATAAAAGTGAAAACATATTTTTCGAATCAAATACTAAGACTTATTAATATTAAAACAGAAAAGAAAGAAAAAGAGCAAACTAAAACAAAAACAGCATAACGCCATATTAAATTTCCAGGTGAATATCCCCTCAGATCTTTGCATCAACTCAAAACTCAAGTGCAACACCGGATTCGAACCTACGACCTTACGTTCAGAAGGCAGAGTCAGTCCCATTAGACCACCGGTGGTTATTTATTGAAAATATATAGATTTTCGCTCTTTGAGATATCTTATCATAATAAATTTCAGTCGAAACACGGTACATTCCCAAAAGCCCGCAAAAGTTGTTCCAACCCCGTATTATAGGAAACATTATGATACACATTGAAACCCGTTCCAACAATTTCACATACAATCATAAATTCTAATTTAGCTCCGTTGGATCTTGTTACCTTGCGTTCGGTTTTCCGGACTCATTGTATGTTACTCCCAAGACATTGTACCCCGCAGAACGTATACAAAATTAATTAGACAAATTCTCGGCTCTTGTAACTTGTAATATTTTATTATTATTTCAGCTGTTTCGCGAGATTTTATTAGCGTGTAATATTTACGCTTCTTTAGATGTAATGAATCTGAATGAAGGCTTGATTAGTTTTCTCTCTTTACATTATAATTAGAGTAGTGATAATTATATGGTTGCTACGTTGGTTTTCCATTCCGTTCTGGATGTTGATGCTTGGATAAATTAAACGTCGTCTTTACTGACTATGTGCTTGATTGCAACGCCTTTCTGCTCTAGCTTTGCACTGTTTTAATTTACACTTTGATCAACCACGTTTTTACTTTGAATAGCTTGATATTTTTAAACTAGTTGACAAGCGGCTACGCACTGATGGCACTGTCACTGTCAACTGTCAATATAAAACTCATATCGTCCTAATAATGTTTTGGCTATTTTATAAGGTTAATGAAAAACTACTTAGGTATCTATTAAAAATACAAAATGCATGTTTCGAGGATGCAAGCTCTCATTGTGTCAAATTTTATTTCGATCGGTTCAGAGATATTGTAACTTAAGACAAGCAAACGATTTTAGCATTTATAAATTGGATTAACAGATTTTTGAATTTATTAATTAATTGGAAAAACAACATAAAAGACACTGATGTGTTGCGTACAAGCAATAGAGAAAATGACGATTCACACCTACTTTAAGGACTATAATACCCCTGATAAGAGCAGATCTAATAGAACTCCTAAAAGGTGGTCAATTTGCGTGTCAGACGAGCCAACACAGCATTCTACTTAGCGCTGAGTTGTGTGTGTCGTTCGTTTCGACATTTCTTTAGTGTGCCGCTCTTTTGTGTCCATTTCAACACTATTTTTAATTCTCTTTTCACTGCCTCCTTTTACTATCAGCTGTCCTTTATGTCCAAATACAGCTATTATAAATTTTAAAGTCTCCAGTTTGAAGAGAATGCTGAAGAATATGCCTACGCATTACTAAGGTCGATTGGATCACATCACTAAGGACAAGGTAGGTAGTAGTAGTAGGTACATGAGATAACCATAAAGTGACTCATTTGAATAAAAACATTTTTATTCCGATTTTGACAATAATAGAGGTATCTCAACATCAAGTCAGCCAACCTGTTTGTTCCGTTGGTTTTCTCATAAAAACAAAAGCGGTAGTCTATTTGTTTCTTGCTAAACGTTTAGTAGCAGTCAGGCTAGTGAATGGTTCTGGTCAGTCGGCAAAATCTAATCATTGCATTATGCACGCTGAGCAGATTCCATACTGCGGTTCATTTCACAGAATATCGACTAATCGCGATTTGGTTTAGTATTTACATCATTTTCTAATACGAAATTGGGTAGGACTTACAATTTCTTATAATCTTTTTATAATGATTTTCATTGACCTAGAAATACTTATTTAGTTTTGTTGTAAGCTTTGCCGAATCACATATTATTATGGTGAACTAATTATTTTTCCAATTCTAAAGTCATGGATTTGAATAAAAAAAACCTTATACTTTTTACAGTATCAAGTTTTTTTTTTGTAAATTGTAATGTCTTATCATAATAGATTATAACCATATTTGAACCTATGGATTTTATTATTATTAAAAACATTTATTTTGTACAGCGATAAAATCACCTGCAGGTTGATCACGACACGTTACTTTTGTTGCATTCAAAATCCGGTGCTTAGGTCAATTTTGGCAGTATTGTCGCAAAACTGCCAAAATTGACATAGGTTATTTTTTTTTTATTTAGAATGCAACAAAAGTTACGTGATCAACCTGCTGGAATAGATGCAAAGTCAAAGTCTAAAAAGGTTTTTCCAAATAGAACTGCCTTTTGCACGCCGCCTCATAACTCTATTCTCCACCCCACTTCGCACAAGTATGTCACCAGTTCTGTAATCAGCGTAATAGTTCTACTTCAAATAACTCTGATATCGTGTCGACGTGTGATCGCACATTTTAGTGTCGAACTATGTTTGCCGCCCGCCCTCGGTAACGTGTCTCGCATGTGAGAAGACAGGTCACATCGGTAAATGTGTCACGTAGAGGACCACAGCCTCCGTGATAAGAACAGAAAAGTGGGCAGATGATTAAATCTGATATTGGTATTGACACGATTGTGATGAATGGTGTTTTTGTGTGATGCTATTTTAACGAGACCTCAGTCACAGAATACAGAAAAGAGCGTATTTTAGAGCTTTGCTTCATTAGGTAGGTACTGTGCATCGGTCATGGTTTTATTTCAGAGCGGTTTTTAACAACTTGTGACAGATGTTCTGTCAAAAGAAAAAAGACGTCTGGACACACTATTAAAAAATGGCTTGTAAAAAGTTTTTAATTAATGAACAGGTTTTAAAGAAATAAGAAAGTAATTTGAAATGTTACGGTTCCAGTACTCTAAAAATAGTAGAAATAAAAAATTTAAAAGCTAATAGCCAACCAAACAACCCGCCAACTATTACCGTCAAGTGAATTGCTCCTGGGTAAACCTAAATAGCGATGTATTAACGAACACGAAGGCACAGATTGAAACATTTTTCCGGGCCACAGTCGAACCTCAAGCAAAAAACTGCACAAAACCGACGTTCCTGTGTAAATATTTACCCGCCCGCGAAAACTTTCGTTCAATAACTTGGTCTGAGACCGTGTACTTGCAAAAAGTGGCGGTTTTACCGCTGGTCAAGCTTTGACGCCGTCTGTGGACTGTATTTATTAATTTTGTGTCTTGGGGAGCTATCTTTAAATCGTTTGCAACGGTTATCATTTGCATTGTTTCTTTATGTATTCTGTACATTTTGTAAATATAATAATAATAATAATAAATAATGCTGGACAATCCACACAGCACTATCTAGCCCCAAAGTAAGCTACTCAAAACTTGTGTTATGTGTGGTACTAGATAACTGATATATTTAATACATTGTATACTTACATAGATATATATTTTTTTATTATACATAGAAAACACCCAGACCAAAGGAAAACATTTCGGCAGATCGTACACAAATTTGTTCCGAGGCTGGAATCGAACCCGCAACCTTTTGCGTCGCAGGCGGACTGTCGCCCGCTGCGCCACTGAGGTCGTCATTAAAAACATTAGCAAAGTAGGTACCTTATCAAAGTGATACAAATAATAATAATGTAAAATAAACGAGTAAAATAACTTTGAGGAAGTAAGTGGCACTTCCTGCAAATTCCGAACTTTCCAGAAAAACCAGGCTTCAGCAAAAAATAGCATTCTCATTTCGCACATGCGCTGGGATTGAAGTCCATCCCAGTATAACTTGAGCTTGTAATTGAATTCCACGGCGCCATCCTACAGATCCTAACACCTACGATTCGGCGACCATAATTATCCAAAGAACTCCTAATTCCGATATAATTATGAGTTATGACTTCAGTTTTGATTGTTATCAGATTTGCATGTATTGCTATAACCGGTATTGAAAAATATTTCTACCACAATTTTTTTTGTAACACAACAATACAGCCTACGTAGCTCAGTTGGTAGTAGCTATGCCTTCTGCGCCGTAGGTCGTGGGTTCGATTCCCACCGTGAACAAACATTTGTGTGGTGAACATAAATGTTTGTTCTCTGTCTGGGTGTTATATAATATTATAAGTATGTATTTACAAAAAAAAGTATTATAAGAGTATATCAGCTATCTGGTTCCCATATTACAAGCATAAGCTTAGTTTGGGGCTAGATAGTGCTGTATGGAAAGTCCACCAATATTTATTTATTTATTTATTTTAATATACATAAAACAGTTTTTAAACTAAAAGACACTTAAGTACATATGTATTCACTACTTTACAAGAAATATTGCCAACTAATAATTTTATTAGGTATTGTATACCAGTGCCTTCATATAGTAATAATATCTTATGTTATGCAATGCAAGTGTGAATTCTTAGATCGCCTCGGTAGTATCGAGGTGATGGTATGTCGTGTCGTGGACATTGCAGGATTTATAGTGTAGGTGTAGGTATATGGAATATTTTTGAAGTTCGCTCTTCCTATGTACTACGAGCGCTGGTATTTTTACGATCGATCCATCATTACGGATTCCTCTATGGACAGGTGGAACTATATCAAAATACCAATTTCATCATTGCGAAATTCCACCTGATGAAATGGTTTGTCTTAGTGAAATATACAGTTGAATAATAATATAATTTTTATACATATATTTTATAGATTCCTAACTATTTTCAGGATAATCGCGTTAGGATCAACATTTAGCAGGTTGATAGGTCCATAATAGGTTAGGTTACCACCAATCTAGATACTTTTTTAAATGAAACCCTATCTATATCAACCTATTTATCCTATCTTTTTTCAACATTAAATAAAAAAGAAAAAAAGTTAAAAAAATAATAAAATTTATTTCTAAAAACAAATTCACTAACCCTACAAAACCTGCATTACCTACTTTGCTTCAAATCAACCTATCCACCATGACATTTCCAAGCAAATCTAACCCATACAGTAGTATCGAAACCTAATAGCCAGGCACACCTGTAATAGGAGGCTTCCGAACCAAACACAATAGCATTGCCTCATAGATTGTGTCCATTAGTACCCGCCATATGGACTTTGACATTTCAATACACAACTGAATACAAACAGAATGGGTATATTCTGTTCCAGGTTGGTAAGTGGTTTGGTCCATGCTGTCCCTTTTAGTATGAATTTTAGTATTCAGTAGGTTTATTTAAAAAAAAAAAAAATCCTGGACAATCCACACAGCATCATCTAGCCCCAAAGTAAGCTACTCAAAGCTTGTGTTATGGGTGCTAGATGACTGATATATTTAATACATTATATACTTACATAGATAGATATTTTTATTATACTCGTACATAAACACCCAGACCAACGGAACACATTTCTGCAGATCGTACACAAATTTGTTCCGAGGCGGGAATCGAACCCGCAACCTCTTGCCTCGCAGGCGGACTCTCGCCCGCTGCGCCACTGAGGTCGACAATTTACATGTGTGTGTAGGTTTAACATTGTCAGGTTTTAGGACTAAGTACTTTTCAATTTAATAGAAATGTGGCTGGATGTACCTCCGACTCCTTTAAACATCCCCAAAGGCTTTCCAAGTAAGAATCAGAATGATCTGAGGATGTATCTACGGATAATTCATTTTATGAAAAAGGTTAGACCTTATATAAGTTCATCATTGCTCACTTCTTTCCCCTTCTTCCTCTAAATAGACAATCAATTTATCCAATAATTAAGCCACCATGATCGAATGTCCGAGCCACCTAATACAATTATCATTGTCAGGGGTGCTAGACGGCATTTGACTATTGACGTATGTTGATACGATTGTACGCCTGTTGAGCGATTTCATTTGAATTTGATCAGTGGACTGTTCGCCGCTGATAGTGTTTGCTAGGGGATTGCTCGCAATTTGAATACAACTGGAATAGACTATGTAAACTGATGTGAGCACTGTTTTAAGCTCAACAGCCTCTCGGGCAAGGTTTTTGTGGGACCTATCAATTTCTTATAACACACATGTATGTATGTGTCAATTGTGTATAATGGACATGGTTGCAAGCTCCCCAATTCGTTTTCAGAGGTAAACGGTTTCTTATAGGTACATCTTACTAATCCTACTAATATTATAAATGCGAAAGTTTTTAAGTATGGATGGATGGATGGATGGATGTTTGTTACTCTATAACTCCAGAACGGCAGAACGGATTTCGGTGAAAATTACAAATGCGAAATATTATGAATGCGAAAGTTTGTAAGTACATTATGGATGGATGGATGGATGGATGTTTGTTACTCTATAACTCCAGAACGGCTGAACGGATCTCGGTGAAAATTGGCACAGAGATATATTGTAGTCTGGAATAACACATAGGCTACTTTTTATCCAGTGGGAATAACGCGGGTGAAACCGCGGGGCGCAACCAGTATTTTATACATAAATATTTTTTTAGATTTCTGGAATCTAGAAAAGATTTATGTACAAAACACAAACGACTAGGGGTAGAATTTTTGACCTTGAATCCAATCCCGATGCACAAAAAAATCTAATAAAGTCGTCAGCCTTCCGCTAGTTTATACAAATGGAATCCTGTCAGCATATATCCTGAACAAGCTCCTTCACGATTTTAGATTCCATTTCCCAAATTGCATAACAAAGACGTTGGTAGTTGCTCAATCATTTTGATTTATTCCTTTATAATTGAGTTGGACTTGCCTTGGTAAGGGACACCGAGGGCTTCCTTCATTACTAAGGATGTTTCGAAGGGAGCAACTATTCCATAGTTCTCGCCCTATGATTCCGAGACGTTCCGGTCATGCTTTAACCTTTTGGCTGACTTCAAACGTCAGAGAGGGATTCAGATCATTTTCTGTTCGTGATTCAGATTATTGGGTGATTTGATTTTAACTGTAACTTTTTTTACGTGTTTGATCTTATATAAAAGATAGATAAATAAATATTGGTAACTACATGGTTGAACAAAGTAAAAACAATAAACCTTCGGCAAAATACGTTATTTTAATAAATAATATTAACTGTTCAGTTAATATTTATAATTCTTGTTTTTAACAGAAGAAATTTTTATTTTATTACGAAGATTTCATCCAAACCGCTTGAAAGGACCTACTTGTTTTATTTTTTAAGGCTATAAACATAATAACATCACTTATTCGGCCTTTACTATATGATCCATATCCCTACAATAACCAAGCTTTGGATACGAACCAAAACTATTAGATAAGAATAGTCTTAGAAAAAAATTTCCCTTCTTTTAGAAAGTTGGTTCGACGAGAATTTATTTTTACTTTCATACCCGAAAGATTTGTAAGTTGGAGCTCATGACAGCTCTGCTTAAAAACTTCTTTCACGGCATAACCCTTAATTTCAAACATTCGACAGACTCAGAGTACGACCCTGACTCCCGAAGTCCCTATTCCATTGGCAAAGGAGTTGGTATAATTCTCATTGTGCTTCGAGATTGTGTAATTAAATAACATGTAGGCCGTAACATTACGGGTGTCTTGAAAGGGTAGAGTGGAAATGTTACGCCAATTATGCGTACATTATGTGCGGAGGAGGGTTATTGATGCCGGAACAAATGTCAATATAGCTGTGTGATGTTTCATTATTGTCGTAAATGGGTGAGATGTGCGATTGAAATTAAAAGATGTGTGTGTCTTGCGAATTTTCTACTCAATTGGCACTTTTTGGGGTCAGATTAGAGTTATGTTTATTCCATTAAGTTTCAATAATATTTCACCACCATCGTGTTTTTAAGGCCTTCTTAGAGCACTGGTTTTTAAAGCACCGATCTTGTTCCTTGAGAACACCAACGACAAGAAGTTATCACCTTCCTGTCATATCCCACGCTAAGCCAGGGCACAACAGGTTTTCTTCTTTCACTTTCCTCTTTAATCATTCTTCTGTTTAAAAAAATCGTGCTAGTGCAAAATGAGTGAAATTAAAACTCAGAGATAATAATTGCAATCAAGCCAATATCATCCCCATTGAAATGCGCGCGTATACGAAGGCATAGATGCGCACTCGATATGGGACCATTCAATACAATATCTATTATGAATAGCGTAGTCCGCGGACGTTGATTAGGTATAGGCGAGCGGGCTCTAGTCCAATTTTCATAGCAATAACTGTGCAGAGACGGAGCTAGGGAGCTAGGGGGACTCTGAAATAATAAATTCTACAAACACAGCGTAATATCAACTCCGAAGCCGCCGGCGAAATCAAGTGGAGCGAAATGTGAAAATTTTCTTAAAAGTTAAAATATGTTTATTCAATAAAATCACAGGGATCATCTTGAAAATTTAAGCTTTTTCTTATTTCAAGAATTACAAGGATTTCTCTTTGAGCAAGTAAAACTAAATGCCAGTTCCACACAACTAAAGCACAGAAGAACAGTCAACGGTTAATACCGTTCTTTTGTGTGATCCTTGTTATCATACTTACTATTACAAACGCGAAAGTTTGTAAGTATGGATGGCTGGATGTTTCTTACTCTTTCACGCCGGAAAGCTGAACGGATCGAGATGAAACTTGGCAGAGAGATAGATTATAGTCTGGAATCATAGGCTACTTTTTATCCCGTGGGAATACCAGGATTTAAATCTGAGCGGGTGAAACCGCGGGGCGCAACTAGTAGAATATCAAATAATAAAGATCCAGTGTGGTAGCAAATGTAACCCCGACTACGGCCCTATTGTTTTGCTATCGGCTCTCCTGATTGATTGTTATTGGGCAGCGGTTCATACGAATACAAGTTTCAAGCCCAAGTTTTGAATTTGTAATGTTGGCAAA
This sequence comes from Plemyria rubiginata, assembly GCA_963576535.1. Taxonomy (NCBI): domain Eukaryota; kingdom Metazoa; phylum Arthropoda; class Insecta; order Lepidoptera; family Geometridae; genus Plemyria; species Plemyria rubiginata. The sequence continues at coordinate 12,139,801 of OY754912.1, read as the reverse complement.
CTTTGAGGAGCATTTTTCAATATTCACGCTATGCTAAATTGAATTTTATTGCTGTTTATTTTCTGTTGTGGATCATATTTTTTATAAACTTTCAATCAAAAATTATCGTCCCATAGAAAGAAACATTTATTTGACACACAATACAGAGCGAACACTTTAAGTAACAATATAGAGAACAATATAAAAAACAGAAGGAGAAAAGGAGAAAAATATAGAAGCCAGTTTTAGTGTCCTCTGTGTTGTCTATATTTATGTTTTTTTGTCAAGATCTATTTAATCAAGCATGATTACGTCACAATCTTCCAAGCATCTTTTTTGCGTTTTTTTTATAAGTGTGATGGCTGGTGATTTAAATCCGTGATACGATTGGAATAACTTTGAGAATACAGTGTTCTTATAACACGAATAATGAATATGGTTCTTACTTGTCCGAGGGCGATATTTTTCAGTCTCCGCTCAATGCCGGCAAAGCTGAATTTTAATGGCCCACAATGAAGCAACCATAACTGCTTTTGAAATGATTAGATTTAAAAGATATGGAAATATTTTGGCAGTTTATACATCAATTTAGTTTAAGACCTTTTTTAGCTAAAGTAATAACTTTGGCTAATTCTAAGGCCTATTGACTAATATTGCATTTGCATATGTATTTATTTATTTATTTTAATTAAAAGGGAATAACCACTGCGTTCAATTAATAATAATAATATTACATTTTGCACCTAAAATCATACCCCTTTTTCGTCGAGATCAGGTAAAATAATAGAGGTTTTTTGCAACTGGGTAACTCCATCTCGGTCAACGGAAATATTGACAGTAAAATCAGGATTCGTTACAGTTCCGATATATCCTCGCTTTTGTGGGCAAAGTTGTATTTCACGTCAACGCGTTGCCGCTATCTGATGATTGGTTTTTGGCAATTAACAGTATTGGTCACGTTGGATAGAGTTCATTCACCGTGTGAATTATGTATGGACACCTCGATTTCCCTCTTTGCTGCATCGGTATACCCGACTGCGTAAGCCTATCAATGTTTGATGTTGGATTATGGTGAACTGTGATTGGCTATCGTTTACACAGAAAGTATCACGGGACTTTGCTAATTGGACTTTATTGTCCAATTAGCATTGGATGATTTATCACCATTGACATAATACAATGAGTAAAATATATGTAGCATCAATTACTTCAAATGCTCATGAGAGGATGATGAGACTCTTGAACAAAGAACAATTATAAAGCTCATCCCCCTTTTTCCATCATCTCAGTTACAAACGATCCGATACCGATTGTAAGGTGGCAGGTTCGAATCTGGTCGTGCACCAATGGAATTTTCTATCGAAAAATTTATGTGCGCAATGCCATGCTCTTAAACGGTGAAAGAAAACATCGTGAGGAAACCAGTTTAGTATTCTAACAGCGGCGATGGGCTTGCAACCTGTCACATATGGAATAAATACTAGTGGCTCTGGGAGCTGTAGACCTCGCGAGCATACTAAAAGTGAGCTATTTGAGGAATGTAATGTGCAAGTGCATTTTCCGTTTTGTGATTTTTTTGATTTTTTTTGCATCAGCTTGTGTAGAATGAGGTCCTTTGTGTTTCTCTCAAATTTGATTGAAAACCATCGATTGTTTGATGAGCTATCCTGTTCATCATGCTGAAGATCCTTATCAGATCTTCGCCAAACTTTTATGAGACCAACTTATAGTTACTACTGGTTGAGTTGAAAAATGCGACCTGTAGAGAACAGACAGACAGACAGACAGACAGACAGACATCCGGACAAACGCATTTTTGGCCAATGTGGAAACTGAGACGCTTCGCTCGCTTCGCTCGCTCGGTCAAGTAACTACTGCAAAATGTGGGTATGTGCCAAATGTAATGTTTGGACGTACCTCTGCTGACTACCCTCCTTAGACATCCTCAAAGAATCTTGAGTTAGTACTTGGTACTGAGAGATCTGAAGGGATATCTACCGTGCCTGGGTATCAAAGTCGTGAAGCTGTTTCAGTTTTCAGTTTCCGTTACAAACAATTGGTTAAACTCAGCCTTAAAATAATATGCTGTACCTTAAAATATCTGTGCAAACATTTTGCAACGTTCCTAATAAAACGTTGGTCATTTAATGCACCAGACTAAAGATAGAAATTGTTTTATTGACTTCTTAAATAAAGGCTCACCGATAAGGGTGTTAACCGCCAATGTTAGTACGAAAGATGTCAAAAAGCTTTTAAACTAGATCGGGATCGCCAAATAGACTAGAAAATCCATTAACAACGTTCCTACGTTAATATATGTATAGGTTAATGCTCACTTCACTTATCCACAAATTCAATTATCTAGAATTAGGTGCAATAAAAGTACTGGAATAACAATGTTTGCTGTAGTATGTTTACCGGTCATATAATTATAAAACATTTCTGTAGCAGTAATTATTTTCATTATACGCAACGACAAGCTCACTGTGACCTGTCGTCCCTATATTAGCATTTAAATTTATAATACATTTACACAAGAGAAATGTCTACCTCGATAATACATATTTACGCCTTTATATTGTTTGAAGGTGTCTTCAAACGACACGTTTTATATAATTAATGTATGTTTCCAGGTCCTGATTTGACGTATTTCCAAGTTTGACGATGGAAGTTTTTGGATTTCTTATAGAAATGTCTATAGTCAACCAATTTAGAAAAAATCACCGTTTTTTTTTCAGGACTGTCATGTAGGTAACCCGTCTCTTTAAAAATGCATTTATTGAAACCAGCAAAAAAGACGTCTAAAAGAAAATAAAGCAAAAACATTTATTTGACACACATAAGTACATACAGAAAAAAAAAGAAAAGAAAAAATACAGAACGGACAGGAAACTACAATAGGTATAAAGCATATAAAAGTATGTGGCCTGTCCCGTCCCGTTCAGAGTAGTGCGTACGTACTGTATGCCAAAAAGGCCCTGACTCAGCTTTTGCTGCTTTGCAAAGTTGGTACCTAGGTAGCCTACCTTGCCAAGCCGCGCTGGTTTTCAGTCACATATAAGTGAGCGCGGGTCCGTGTGAAATTTCACTTGCATGATTGTTTAGTTTAGGCGATAAAAATTGCAACGTGTGCGAGGCTCTTGATCGAAGTGAGCGCGGATCCAGCGATGATTCTCCCCGTGACTTTGTTATTTACGGAATAGCACTACTGAAAGGTGGCATTCTGTTCGTGCTTTAGAATCGCGATTCGTTTGTCAGTTTGGTTTTCATTGAAACGAACCCTTTGTCTCAAGGCGATGGCATACCGCTTGGCATTTGTTTACAAAGGTCACCTTCGTTCTACGGTTTTCTTTTCACTTGCTGACACAATATCCTATTGGTGTAAAGGGGTGGCATTGTATTGTTTTATAACCCTTGTTTGTTTGCACATATAAAGGACCGATAGCAGACAGATATACCTAATACTGTTTCTATTGCATTTGATAGATTGCAGCCTTAATTAAGGTAGTTAAATTTTGTATTCCTATATACCTGAATTTGTATACCCTTCCACTTTCAATTAGTACCTAAAGCAAATTATACACTTACTTTAATAATGAAGAATTTTTATTAATCGCCTTATGCGTATTTCAAATTATAGAATAAATAAATAAATTATGCTGGACAATTCACACAGCACTATCTAGCCCCAAAGTAAGCTACTAAAGCTTGTGTTATGGGTACTAGATAACTGATATATTTAATACATTATATAATTACATAGATAGATATTTTTTATTATACATAGAAAACACCCAGACCAATGAACAAATTTCTGCAGATCGTACACAAATTTGTTCCGAGGCGGGAATCGAACCCGCAACCTCTGCGTCGCAGGCGGACTCTCGCCCGCTGCGCCACTGAGGTCGTCAAAAAAATACAGATTCGAATTTCATAATTCTAAATTATCGAGTTAATATAAAATAGTTAGGTATGTAATAAACTGAAAAATAATTCCCCTATTCATAAATTGTTTTGCGTTTGGCTGGGAGTATTTTAATTTATTAATGTTATTATCTGCCATAAAGCCTGTAATGTAACGACAGCTTTAATTTATGACAGCGTTGACCTATAGCTCGCCATTCTATCGGTAAACAAACAAAATTACCTAAACGCAGATCGTTTTATTAAATGGCGGCTGAATGATTGCAGCGATTACGCACTATGCTATAAAACTATCAGCTATAAATCGAAGAAAATGACATAACGCGAATGCGGGAAAGTAAACATACAAACAACACATACTCGTACATTACACAACATGACTACTACTGCTACCCAACGTGGTAAACTGAATTTAGTTCTGACGGATTTAAATTATATTTTTATCCTTTCTTATTCTCCGAAATTTGGCTGTCTGCTATTTTCTCATAAATACTACATCTTGAAAAATGTTGATGGGTGCAAGCGAGAAATTTTGAACTTATGACCTGACTATTTTTTGATTTGCTGATGTTTTTATGTCCTTGAAACATTACACACTACACTTTTCCCATGTTAGCTCTTGGCTAATTTATGTTGAACAACCATATTTACATTCATTATTTACATAGTTGTTTTCAAGTAGATTTTTTTTTTTTTTTTATACAACTAGCTGATGGAACAAGCAGATGGCCCACCTCATGTTAAGTGGTAACCATCACCTATAAACAAAACATTGCCCCGTAGGTCACGCACAATAGGAACGTGCCCTACGATGCACTGCCCTGCGTCCATCAACTTGAGGCATACAGATGTTAAGCCTCATGTGCCTGTAATTACACCGGCGACCACACTCTTCAAACCGAAACAAAGCGTTGCTGCTTGGCGGCAGAAAAAGGCGTGGTGGTAGTACTTCCCCGGACGAGCCCTTCACAAAGAGCTCTACTACTCTGAAAAGATCCCCGGACTTATAATGGAACCATGCCTCATTTGCAGCATTATTACAAAGCGCCGATGAGTCAGTGGCACGAAGGACTCAACAACTCGGTAACAGGAGAAAATAATAGTTTTAATGTACGAAATAAATAACAAGGCGAGGAAGAAGACAATGGTCGTGTAACGAGATATCCGTACAGTTGTGGCGAATGCGGAGCGCCCGATCCCTGATTTATGATAGCCATTGAAATTACACCCTATTTGTTATTTTTGTTGTCTTCAGAGTAGGTGTGTGGTGTTGTGGGAAAGGCTAAATTGCTGAATTTATGTGCACAATGCCAGTAGGTACTCTCAAATGGTGAAGGAAAACATCGTAAGAAAAAAAAGGTTGTGACAAGAAATGGGGATGGGTTGAGTTCGTATATGCAGATTTTTTTCATTATTTGAAAAGTTTGACCGCATTTTCGACTGATTATAAGTGGTGATGCGGCTTACGGTGTAGTAAGGTTTTAAATATAACATCAGGGTAGGCTAACCTTTTACGCTACCTTCTATATTTAATTTGATATATTGTGACTGGCGCATGGCGACTAGATATTGTATGTTATTGCAAGCTTATTCAAAGTGTTTTATATGTGCTTAAAAATGGCTATGGCCATCTAGAGCTATAAAATGGCATGTGTGTCTGAACAAATTACAATACACTATGTTTTAAACTAAATATTAATTGTACTTAGGTATATGTACTATTCCATAAACAGCATTCACTCAAGTGACCGCAAAATCCATGGTGAGTCTTCAATGTTGCATTATGTAATACATTCTCGCATTAGGGTAAGGAAGGGTATTGCCAGTCACTTAAGCAAAAATAACTACAAGTCTTTGAAAAATTTACGTTTATTTAAAAAAACTCTTATGAAACATAACTTTAAGTATTCTTCTAACATAATCACAACCATTGAGATCAGTAATATTAAAAAATTTGGTAAAATCAACTCTTAAAAAATTAAGTGGCTTTGACCGCCTTTGTCCGACAGAGGGGATAATACCAGTCAGTAGGTTGGCAAATACCGGTCAAGCTTTTCAGCGGCATAAATCGCACACGTAGCCTTTGGCGGACTCATAACCCGAGCACTCAGCATGTGCCCAGAGCCCACACAGTACGCACCTGTACCAAAGCTCGTTATTCCGACCATAATCGTCACATAACATGCATTTATTCTCCAGATCTTCGACATCAGTGTCATCATCGTCATCACGTACGTCAGCCATGACGATTTCAGAGTCTGATGAACTCTGATCCATATCCTTATCCTGGAGAACTCTCTTTTTCACCTTTTTAACATTAGATTTAGCTGGTCTTTTTTTCGCTGTCTTTATTCCTGCTCTTGTTTTGGCACCAGATTCTTTCTTCTTTTCCCTTGTCGCTCTTCTCTCTTCTTTTTGTATCAAAGCTTCCTTGTAAGGAGTGTTTGTGAGGACTGATGCATGTTGTTTTCGAGAGGCTCCCTGCATTTTTTTGTTATTTGTGGGTTTCTTTGGAACCGGTAGAAGATCTTTGACGGTAATTCTTGAAGTTGAGGCATTGTCTATTATCGGTTGCAGAACTTTGGGAGATGCCACAGCACTAGTTTCTGGTGATGTTTGGATGTGGTCAATAAGAAGTGATGGTGAACTAGATGCTGTTATGTGTGAATCTGTGGGCTGTATGCTAGATGGGATGGTTTGAGCTTCAGGAGTTTTATTATCTAGGTCGCGCCTTTCTTCTACCGATACCACCAATTCACTGCTATTTAAAATTTCAGCAGCCAAAAAGTCTTCATCTGTGAACACATTTGGATTCAGAGGATATATTCCTGTAGCAGCATAGCCTGCTTCAGCTTTTGGGATGGTTGCAATCTTTTGAAAAGCTTTTCTGAAAAGCGAAGCAATGTCGTTATGAGTGATCCTTCGTCCCAATTCAGTTTTCATTAAAAGATTGCATTCCTGCTTGTAGGCCGCTTTGAATGGACCATAGATAGAAACATCCAGAGGCTGCATTCGATGGGAGCCATGTGGTGGTAATGACAGCATTACTATGTTGTTTTTTTGGAAAATTCGTAGGCTTTCAAAGAGATGTGACTGCTGTGATTGTCCAATATGAGCAGTATTGGTTCATTCTCTGATGGTTTTGTGAAATCGACGAAATGCTCCAGCCAATCAACAAATAAATCTTCGTTTATCCATCCATTCTTCGAGCACCGGTATATAGCTCCACGCGGACCATCGCTTTCCAATGCCGGTGAATGTCTCTGACGAGGGTATATTAACATTGGCGGGAGGTAAACTCCAGTTGCACTCGCTGCACACACAGCTGTTATTGTCTTCCCTCTTTCACCGGAAGTTATGGAGCCTACACGTTTCTGACCTTTCTCAGTAACAACTTTTCCCGGGTCTTGCACTGAGGAGATGCCAGTTTCATCAACATTATAAATGTTTCTTGGTAGAAACTTATATTTCTCCATTAAGTCTTCAAGCAGCTTGAAAAATATGCCAACTTCATTTTTGTTAAAAGCTGTAGCTCTATTCAAACTCGTGCCTTCAGCTTTTCGATTAGACAGCTTATTTCTTTTCATGAACCCTCTAAGCCAATCTTTTCCAGCCATTTTAAGGACTTCATTAAAGTTGTGCTTTATGCAATTTTTAACAGCGTATTCATAAGCCATCTTCCTTATTTGAATTGAAGTGCAGCCATAAAATATGTTACCAAGGAACTTTACCTGGTCTGCCATTTCTGCTTCTTGTTCTTTCGTGAACACTGGACTTCTTCCCATAGTTGGTAATTCACAGTTCTTCTTCTTCAGCCTTTCTTGGAGGGTAGAAAATGGGATGCCATTTTTCCGAGCTGCCTCTCTTATCGGGGTCCCCTCTTCGACATGTTTGAATGCCCTATTTAAATCATCTTGGCCCCATTTCACCTTCAGACTTTTAGTCCTACTTCGAGTTCCTGACATCCTATAAAAGAAAATAATAATACATACCTACATAGCACAAGTGAATAAAAGGTCAAACATATCATTCAAGTACTTGCAAAGTTTACTTGCGGGTAATACCGGTCAGCATGACCGGCATTAGCCACCCGTACCCTTTTTAGGTTAATAATAATTTGAACAAAAACCTGTCGCAAAGTGCTTTAAACTTGTCATTACATGGAAAGATAATTAACTACACGGCAATAATCCTCACTGCCAATGAATGAAACATGAAAGACAAAACACTCACCTCTTATGTTCCGCGGCCAAAAAGTTACAAAAAAGTGGCGCGAAACAAACTGACGTGCGGTTCTCTCAATCGCGTGCTCGGAACTGAGCGGGGGCCGGTGCGTTGGATCGGGGAATACTCACGCCACCCGCTATGTATGTGTGTGTGCGCATAAACGTTGTATTTTGGAAGATAGTGTGGTGACCGCCATTGTCGCCTGACCGCGGATACCCGCCTTTACCCTACTAGCGCCACCCGCGCGTGTATTTTAGCAAATTTAGGTGACCTTTCGTTGTTTTTTGTTTAGAGAATCGACATCCTGAACGATCATAATTGTTTTTAGAATCGCATCCGTTAGTCCTCTAGTATCTAAACTCACCTCTCATTTTTTGCTCGTCCACGAGTTGTCTCTCCAGGTTGTCTTTTACTTCTCGCTCTCTTAGCACGTCCATCTTCAGCTCGGCTGTAACAATAATCGTGAAATGTATCTTTCAGCAGCGCACAAAATAAGACTAACCTACTTGTATTACTTTGAATTATGGATATCAAATAGTCCCTTACAGTTGATTTTATATCATTTATTTCAAATCTGGTTCTTCGACTCTTTTCAACCAATCAGTTCTATGAAGAAACACATCGCGGGAGGCTAAGAAAAAAAAGATAACTAGGATTTTGTTTTGTCGCGGTAATGTGGTCAAAGTCAAGTCAAAATAACAATACAAGGATCAATTAAAAATCATATTCTAGGTAAATCTAAAAAATTCAACGCAATCAAGCATAGAAGATAAAGCAAGGTTCCTTCGGTTCTTTTGTATAATAATTCTTACAAAATAAATGAAGCTCAGCTCTGTATACTGCCAAATGTGGGCGGAAAGATGGAAAACAATAACTAATTCGTATAAAACAAAAGCAGCTACAAATAAATACAAAGCAATTTCCAAAGCTCAACTTTGACCTACTTTTGTTTCGATAAAATTACTGATGCTCTAAGCAACCAGTTAAATAAACGACTAAACAAAAGGTATTGTATAAATTTAACAGTAGGCTAAACCTGTAACAAGGGGCCGATTAGAAGCATAAACACAGATTAACTCATTCGGAATCCCCGTGAAGGCACTATTCAAGGAGTCGTGTCGTGAGATTTGCATAACTTTCAATTAAATGTAACCTGACGGAAATGGGGAGAGTACTTCCGGTTTTGTATTGTTCCGGACGTTATTGGATTTTGATTAGATGCCGTCGATAAGCCGTCGATACCGTCCGTGGAAGCTGATTTGACTCGGATTCTTCGAACTGTAATTTTTATATTATTTCATACTGCGAAGTGTATTTATATTTTTTCTTCCTAAGAACTCCGATGAATATTTTTAATTAATAATATGATCTGGACAATAAATTTCGATCATTATAAAAATTATGTCTGTCTTATTTTTAGTTCTATTTGATTTATTACTCTAATTGATTTTTTCAATCTCCGATCGTAAATTCAATCATGTTTGCTTTTATGTAACAAATTACAATTTTCTTTATAATATAATTTAATTTAATTCTACGACATTTTTTTGCAAAGTAACGAATAACAAAATGTAGCTACATAATTCCCACTCATTTGCAAATGAAAACATAAAGCAAGTGTAAATGATAGGTACGGCTATTTGTGTCTGAATTATACTTATTATAAATTATTTTAAACCACGACTGTCAACGTACGTAGTTCACAATATGTGCTTACGCAAAATGTCTAAAGACTCCCAGTTAACACACCTATCCCTGAACGAGCAAATCAGCCTAAGAAACAGCGAGTTCCAATCAAGTTTCTAATCTTGGCATCGATAAGTGTCTTATACGACGCCTAAAGCCGTTCCATTTGAATAGAAAGAGGTCGCACCGTTCACAAACTCCCAGTTTAATTTGGTCCCTTATTCAATTAGGTACCTAAGCTGCGTCTATCTAATGGAGGTCGTAAGGGATCAGCCTGATTAACTTGCGATGTTGGCACCTACGTGAGTAGCGAGTGAAGGACCGCTGTTGCAGTCCAAGCACACCCCAGAACAAACATCCATACATAATAATATTATATTTTCTTACCCTAGATGAAAACCAGCGCCGCTTCACTTGTGGAGCGGCAATAAGCTGAGATGGGGCCTATTTTGGATCGCGCGCGCATGCACTTGGCACGAACTGATTTGCACTTTCCACCTATCTACACACGTCCTTCTCTGTTTTTATTTCTACTTTTCCTACCTACCTACTGTTTATTCTGCAATTGTTCTTGTTTGTCTTCTCGTGTTTGCTTTTCTGTCGTGCTTTTGGTAATGTTTTATTTATTTTCTTGTTGTAATTATTATAAGTGTATGTATCGTGTGTGTCCAAAATAAATGTATTTTCTTTTTTTCTTTCTTTCTTTCAAATCGAATCCAGCACTATTTTAAGTTTTTTTTCCTTAACACCTTTTTTTTCAGGAAGGTTTGTATGGAGACGTATTAAGTGACCGGGCGTTCTGTAATAGCTTTTGTGTCTCCATACAAAATCAGGGCTCGTAATACAGGAGTTCAAATACGAAACACACACCTGGAAACCGGCAAAGCTAGACAAACTGAACTGTGAGCTGGTAAGGCATAGGGTCACGAACGCCTTCAGATAAGTTACTCTCCTGGTAGGTACTTCAGCATTGTTGACAATGTTTCTGGTACCTATTAAGAGGTACGTCCAAAGAGTTTTGGCAGATGTACACTGAGCCTACAGCGCAGGAGGCAACTACTACCAACTGAGCTGTGTACGCTGTCAGTTAATGCATCAGTTGAAAGATTCAATTTAATAAGCTCATTGTTTTAAGATAGCGTTGTACTATACCGGCTGTAATGAATACGAAGGTAATCAAATGAAGGGAAATATGACTCAGTACTATTTGTTACAATGGGAAACTCTACTTTTTTTTTTTTTTACATATTATAGGTAATACGCTTGACCGCTATCTCACCTGATGGTAAGTGACGATGCGGTCTACGGTGTAGCACGCTTACCTAGAAGATACCTATTCACTCGTCTCTTGAAGACATCAAATTATAGGCATCTGGAAAAACAGACTTACCTGTAGATTGAAATACATAGTCAGAGGGAAAGTCATTATTAATTTAATTAGGTAAGGTGCAGAAAATAACTTTTCGATTGAAATAAACAGTATATTATATAATAATAACAATTAGCCTTTTTATTTCCATCTATTATAGTTAGGTGTTACAAGTTAAAAAAATACTTATGTGCTTATTCGCTTTACAACCTAGTTGTTAGTGATTATGTGAGTTTTCTTAAATCTATGGAATTTGACCCCCTTTTGGTTGAAGGCATCCTCCATCTTTTTCCACAGCTCCCTGTCTGTTCCGTCAGTATATAATCTGTATATAATTATCACACAGCAGTATTGAATTACGCAAGTACAATGTTCCCGTGATTTAGTCCCGGCCGGTCCCGCAACTATCTTGTTCAATTCGCGGAGCATTGTCTTGTTTAATAAATCGGTTAGCGTTTTAATTATCTCGATATGAGCCGCTGTAATAGCAGTTATAATTGTGTATTAAATTTATATAATCAGCTTTGGGTTTTGATCTGCTTTTTACTGGCCTTACAGCTTAGTTAGAAGGTCTGCTTTCAGCGTTGTTTGAATTAGACTATAGTCTAATTTGCACTTCATCGCACTTTCCTTGGTAATGGTCATGGTATACCAACGAGGAAAGTTTGTGTGATGAAAGTGTGCTGGTTCAATCAATAAAAACGATATTACTTTCATTCAGAACTTCAAAAGTTTACATAATATTTTTTAATTAAGTTTCTTTGAATTAATGGGGTCACTTTAGAATATTTATTAACTTGTGCCTAGATTCACCTAGTCTAGAAGACGTTTCATAATCTATAGTAGTCCCTTTTGCATACGTTCAATAAGGACAAATAAACTTGTGAGCCTTTTTACTCAATATATAACTGGGGTGGTTTTTTAATTGGGTACCTATAGAAACTGCTTCTTGGCCTTTGACACAGGTACGGTAGATATCCTCTAAGATCTTTTTTTATATAAAGATAGACAAACGGGCTAACGGCCCACCTGATGGTAGGCGGACACCGTCGCCCATAGACATCAACAACACCAGGGGTGTTGTCAGAGCGTTTCCTACCCTGAAGGACTTACCATGAACTCAGGATAACATCAGTTGCGCATTGGAATAAATCGAAATGCATTGTATTCAGAAGCGGGCTAAAGCCAATTAACAGAAACTAAACGCGTCTGAAGGAACTACTGTTCCGATAGAGATCTACAATGCGAGCCGGGCAGCCGTATCGGCGGACGAGGATCTGCGATAACAGAGACAAGTTAACTTGCATGTACACGAGCTTATTATGCTGAGGATAAAGGTATGAGTATCGCACAATAGCTATCTTGGATTGGGATCGGGGAATTGAAATGTCCCCGCGCTGTGCTCGATAAAGAACCAAGTATGGTAAAAATGTCAAGGGACATACCCTTGACATTTTTACCAATATGTGGCCAAGGAATACCCAATAGAGAGAAGAAAAGATATTTATCAAAATCCACGAGACAAATTTTAGCTCAAGATATTATGGTCAACCTTAAAATATTAATTCCTTGAGCGGTTGGGATTAAATGATTTAATAAAAAATCAATCAAAGGCATTTTAAAACGGCAAAATAAAAACTTCACTCACAGGAATTGATCGTGAGATTAGTTTCGAATCAATCCCGATGTATACTGTAATTTAGAGAGTTTTTAGTTAAGAGTGCTTTCGCACATGAGACGTAAATTACCTCGTCCGAGGACGGCCATTAAGGCCCGCGTCGGTGTGCCGCGTATCTCGACATCTCGCGATTTGTGCGAGTACTCTGCCGCAACAAAAGGTGCTCCGGTGGTCTCTGCGTACTCAGTAGCCATCTCACCATCGAGTATGGACGCCTAGTACTTAGAATATAGATGATTCGATTGTGATCACAGTAATAAGCCGATGAAAATCACCAAAAAGGATAGCAATAAATCAAAACAGACTCATCAGATGGCGCGGGATATGATCGATCCCAAGGAAACGTTTATCGACAAAAACGAATGAAAACCAAGCTACAGCGGAACACTTATTAAATCGATCTTTATATCGGATCAATCAAATTTAAAACCTGATCGAGTTGGCGTCCGACGAGAAATTATTACTTTATAAATAAAATAACAATAAAAACGATGCGCACGTTTCAAGGGAATATATAATTATGGACAATTATTATTATGATACCGAAACTGAATGGTCGATAGATGATTGAAAGGCTCGGGCCCATAAACAAAAGGATCAATTTTGATTACGCAATTTAATCATGTTTAAAAGGTAAGTAATTAGCTAATAATGACTATTGGACTACAAAATTAAATGTTATGAGTTGAAAACAAGGTTACACCCATCATTCTGCATGTACTCACGTTGGCTTCAAGTCAATTTGGCTTTTATTTTTTCAGACACCAGGAGCCAAATATGATTCGCAATTCGAGGAGGGTCGTACGAGAAAATTCTATTTCTCTTCAATTTTGTGCACTCAGCCAAAACAACAATAATATTTAAATTTCGAATGCGATGCCCTTTGAGACTCGTTCAGAAAAAAAGCCCGTTGTATGCAAAAGGTAATCATTGTAGAAAGTCCAACTCACAAAAATTTTTGTCCAACTCATACAAATTGAACATCATAAAAATTATTAAAAAGGTGTTAGACAAAACAGTAAATTTATGCGATAGCGAGCAGTTACAGATGAGGAAACACGACAATTTTACAGGAACATAAGTCATAGGGCGAACGAATTAAGACGCATTTTCACGGCCCCCGTTAACGTGAAGACGAAGTCGAGCTTGCAGTTAAAATAACAATTAAAGTCTGCCTTAAATTTACGACTCAAAACTGGGAAAATAATTTAAACGAGCGTTAAGGTGGAAGCGACCGAAATGGGTCTTTGAAATGGGAAACAAAAGTAACCATTTAGACTCTCCCTCTTAGTTGTGTTTGGTCGTTTCAACTCGGATGAATCCGAAGAAGTCTTCGCTTGGTATTAAGGTGAAATTTTAATAGTAATACCTTAAGGAAATATTACTTAGGAATATTTGTTGATTTAAGCACTTTTAGAGGTTCAGCGAGAGATGATTTATTAACTAATCTCCTTTTGTAAAAGTAATTACAATGAACGCTAAATAATAGGTTCACAGAAACAGAATTATGACTTTCGTATAAATGTAAAAGTATTTTACGATGCTCTTAGAACGTAGATTCGAAGTAACGATAATGGCTGTCATGGTGCGGAAAACGAATTTTCTTCCCTATTCTTTTTAAATCTACAAACCGTTGGCAATTTTATTTTATTGTTATTAGATTTTTCCGGCTTATGTCACACGGCTCCGTCACTCGCTGGATTATTCCCGCAGTCTCCACGCTAATAATCATAAGAATTGCTTCCCTTTATTATGTGTAAAATTTAGAACGTAAAATCTTTTGCAATGGATTCTCGCTGCTAGGGAGTTTCGCTCCTAGCAAACTGCAACAAGAGTGCTTTTGCGAAGGCATACTTTGGAGAGCTCTTCATAAAAAATACGCAATCTACTTTATTTGATGCGAAGATTTTGTCATACATGTGTAACACATCATTTGATGAATATTTATAAAGTTATTTCCATTTTGGATCTAGTTCGGTGATATAATTTGATATAAAATCCGTATCGTTGTTCTTTTTCATTATATAGTCACCATTTATATGAGGGCAATTACGAGCGTAGCAAACACAAGTAATGAAGATGTCGTTCGCAAAGGAATTAAAAAGGTCGTAGCGTATCGATCGTGAGCGGTCGGAATAACTCGCCCTGCTATCGACGCACGCGCACCCAATCTGCGATCGAAACACACTGGATAAGATTGTCCGGTAGCCCTGTATTATTTTAATGAGACTACACGACTCTCTGAGATTCGATGCGATACAAGAAAGCTTAGGTAACGAAGCAAATAAAAATATACGGGTCAAGAGAGATATCAAGCAGCCGCGGTGAGTCGTAGGGCTTTCCCGAAGGGATTAGGGATCTGCGAGGGATTTTTAATTTAGCCGTCGAGCACGATGAACTCCCGTGCATCTACATACCAGCTGACGGCAGATCGGAAGATACCATTATGTCCCTGGTAAGGCACCGATTAAAAAATATCCACATTTATAAGCAGACAACATCTGGCAGTATTTAAATAAGATATAAACGCGCGAGTCCGCGAATGTTTTGTTTTGGTTGTACTCTGCGCCCCGGATGCTCCCCTCGGATATATTGGTATTAAAAATGTAAGGGAGATTTATGCGAATGGCTCTAAGCTTTCATTAGACGTTTCTTACGCTGTTTGCGGTCGCTCCCTGACCGGTAATTTTTCATTTTTCTGCAAAGTTCCCGATGTGGCGCCCGCGGCTGAATTTAACTGCATATAAAGAAAATTAATGCTCGATGGGAGTAAGGGCAGGTGTGCGCTATGACTTATTTTATATCAATTCCCCTGCATTGGGAATAGAAATTACAAGAAGTGTTTTTAATGAGAAGTTATGAGGCACATTTCGTGGGAGATATGAAGAAGTATCTTCTGTTGGCAATAATAGGTAATTGTTTCATGGGGAAACCTCTAAGGGAAATGCCTCGCGGCAAACTTTTTATCAACATGTTTTTCGCATAAAATACGCCTTGGTTTTGTACAAGAAATTACCACACAAAGTTAGCTTGTGTAATACAAGTATTAACGCTTATTTCCCGATACTTACGTTAATTTTTGCTATAATCATAACTAAAACATTCCTATCAATGTCGTCGGATTCGAGTACTGGGGACGGTAGTGAACCCTCTTAAACGTCTCTTGTCTGATGACCTGATGATACCATAGCTGATGGTGTCTGGTGCCTGTACATTAGACACTTTATCTGTTTTATCCTCTGCCAAAACATCTTATCTTTCCATCCCTTTCTATCATAACTCCTTCTCACTCTGACTCGAATGTAAGCAAAATTTTACTTATGATATGAATATTAGAATAAGCAACCCTTATTCTCATAAACAAGAACATAATACAACCTTGTAATTCCGTATGTAAATTACAACTACAACAAGCGTTCTCATTTCACCCCACAGAGACAAGAGTGCCAATAAACATGACCTATATTCACGTGGGAATTCGAAGAAGCGAAGGGTCGACTTATGTTGGTTTTTAGTCTTTGTTTAACAGTTTTAAATATTAAAAACTGTGCAATTATGTAACTTTATATGAAATATGATTATTTTGGTAACTAAAACATAACTTACCTACTACAAAAGTCTTAAGATTTAACAGTAGATACCAAATACTACTAATAAAAAGCATTACCATATTCGACTTGTTAAAAAATTTTATGAGGAGGAGATTTAACTAAATAATATTTACTTGCTATAGATTAATATATGAATCAATTTAGTTTATTTTTTGTGTGAAATTAAATACTTAGTAAAGGTTATTGATAGCGATTACGGACTCCATTCAACAACAATGTCACTAAGTTTATTTGCAACTATGAATTTGCCACAAAACCCTTTTTAAATATAAAGTTCATTTCCGTTATGAATTCTAAATAGATATAAAATAATAATAGCAGGATTATTCGGATGTGTGAAGGGGACACACACAGACAGGCTCGTGCGTCACATTAAATTATTTCAGCTAAGTAATTCCGAGCGGTTAATTATTGCACAACCTGGGAGGAGAGTTGAGAATGTAATTATTATTAAACTTTACGATTGTCTCACTTTACCCCTTCGCTGTACCCTTTTCCGAAAGGCTCATCTGCCATAACCTTGACACGCCAAATTTGTTATTAACCCACAGGTTTGAAAGTTCAAATTCCAATGTGCAGGTTTTGATATACAATGCGCTAGTTCAAGTTGTTCTACATTAAATCCCGAGATCCTTAGGGAGTTTCTTACCTTGTTGCGGTACAGTATTCGTATTTGAGCTACTGTCTATGAATTTATGTGGAATACGTTAACATCGGCAACTACATAACTACCCATATACCCTGTATAAACCCAGGTAGCGAGAGTTTTTAAAAGATAATTTTCTCTTATTCTATGAAATGAATGAAAAGAATACAGATCACTTCACGACTTTGATCCCTAGGTACGATAGATATGCCATTAGATCTGTAGTACCAAGAACTAACTCCAGATGGTTTGAGGGGGTAGTCGGAGGTACGTCCAAACAATACCGTCACAACTCCACAACAAATAAAATAAATCTTCCAAAAAAATACAGACTTCAGTGCACTGGAAAATACTACTCTAAAACTACTCGTCAGATCCTACTCTTTAAATGCGACCACAATGACAAGCACCAGCTTTCGATTAAAAAAAGGAATCTACAAAATCGGTCCCTTCGGTAAAAAGATATTATGTAGTAAGATAAAAAAAAAGAAAAATAAAAAAAACATACTATCGAATTGAGAGCCTCTTTCTTTTTTTATATATTCTAATTTAAAATATAAAATACCTATCTTATTTTTATTCAAAAAAAGTACCACGTAGTGTTGTTTTTGTAAGCAAACTTTTTGCTCAGAATAACAATCTAATCAACTACAAAGTTCTCACATGAGTGAATTGATGAATTCAATAGTTCTGCCGCCTCAGGCGAAACAATCAAACCCTTTGCTATTCCTGCGCAAAATAGCATTATCGGCTGAAGTGTGCACTGGGCATTGTTACTTAGAACCACTATTGTTGTTTTATTCAAATGTTTTGGAAATGGGTAGCTAGAATTTTTGAAATATTTTTAAAGGTTACGAATTAAGCCTTGTGTATCTTGTTAGAAATTTAACCTACTTGGTTTTTCATGTTTTATTTTTTATTATAGAGCATGGGCATCAGCGCCTTATTATATTGACAGGTTATGCCTTTTTGTTATAAAATAGAGATCATCTTTGCATAAATATCTAACGTTTTAAATAACTCCAACTCCAACTGTCCCCATGTCAATCCGATCGGCAATGAGCAGGTAATGTAGTAAGTCACAAGCGAGCATAGATGGCGCGCGTGTGGTCTAGTCGCGTGCGCGCGCGCCGTAACCGGAGCGACACTGTAATCCAATATGGCCGACATCGGTACATTGCACGATTGGTATTTTAATATCCTGTAGTTAATGTCACTTATTGTTCACATAGTTCAATGGACGAAGGAAACCGCAAGCTAAATCGTACTCAGCTATATGCAGATATTGGCATATTTGGAGCTTTATGCACGAAAATAGCCGGGGTTTTTCTAGCAATAGCAAAAAGAAAAAAGCCTAAAAAAGCCTCCCGCCCAGAGGCGCGTCCAGACGCGCGTCCGGACGCACCTGTGGGTGGGAGGTTTCATTTCTTAATTATTTTAATTCCAGGAAGAATGATAAGAGAGCCCTCTAGTTTCAGAAATGGCGACTTTTTCCATCACTTTGTACACGCGAGTACAACAGCATGTCTGCAAAACCAGCTCAGTTCATCACCACTAGCTCCCAAGCTCCAGTGCAAACAACCGCCCCCAGCTAACGAGCCACCGCGATGCGCCGGCGCAGATACGCCGCACATTGTGGCGCGCCAGCTTTCGCGCCATTGTGCCGAGGCGCAAGAATCGCGCACTACGATCTTTGTTTGTTTACCTCCTTCTGCGGATCACTGGTTTATTCTGAACTCTTAGTTTCAATCTACAATCCTGTATCCTATAATAAAATGGACTATGATAAATATTCTGACTACGAAAGTTGGATTTGCGGGTATGTAAGGTTTGTAAGACCAGCCATCACAGATCAGTTGGTCGCAGCCATGCCTTCTATCCGTGCGTTCGATCCTCACCCAAAACAAACATTTGAGTATAGAGTATAGAGTGTCTGCGTGTTATATTGAGCACATAATTAGTTACCATATGCACATATAGCACATAAAGTTAACATATTTAGCCCCAAACTAAGCTAAGTGCTGTGTGGAATATGTCCAATAGGTACTTATTTTATTTGTTTTTATTTGTTTAAATCACTGCGGCTTCGTTACGACTTGGCTGACTGGGTGACATTAAAAGTTACTAGAGATCATATTGGATTAATATTACATGCCAATTATTTTAAGTGTCCAGTAAGTATGGTTTTTTATTTAAATTAATAGATTTTTTTGTATATAAAACTATGTAAGCCCATGTAATTGTTCGAAAAGAGCTAAACCTAAACGAATTCTTGCATTACAATTTAGTATTAAAATTCTTGCAATAAATTATGTAAATTGGCTCAGGGTCACCATTTTATCTGATAACATCCGTCTTAATAAAGTTTATAATTAATCGATTTTTAATTAATGTGACATGATAATCAAGAATTTGTGCAGGAACCACTATTAATTTTACTAAATCAATATTGATTAATTTTGTCGATTAACCTGCCACTGCTGGCACTACTAAAGTTTTAATTTAAATAAATTACTTAAATTGCTGCGTTTGTTTTTGTTTATGAACACAACCAATAAGTATTCTTATATAAATCTCACCACAATTCCTTAGGTTAGCATGTTTATAATTTTAAAATTGTGTGCATCAATGAATTAGGAACAAAGCCTCATGTGCTTGTAGTTTCAGGGGCACCCTTTAATCCAGAACACAGTCACAAAAACATTTATCTAAGTTAGACAACGATTAAAATGATTTGTCAAAATCCCACGTAGCACAGTAATTAGCCATGCCCGATAGTGTCGCGTCGTCAGCATTGTAAAAGCTTTCATATCAATTGAATCCATTAACAAAGTACACAACTGTCTGTCTGTCTATTTGCGCATCAGTTTTTATCATTTGTGTTTGTTCGATCGGTCACTTCCATGTTATTGATAGGCTGGTTCCCCCTCGACTTTGCGGGTTTTGAGTCATTGACATTGCAAATTGTGGCTTATTTCATTAAGCATACGGCGCCTATTTCTATCAATAAGCAGCGAATTTACAACATTGGTGACGGCACAGTTTTATTCAAGATAACACTATTAGAACTCCTAAAACTCTCAACAGATGTCGCTAGCCACAGTCTTCTTCCATAAAATTTCACTCTCCTCTAGCTATGCCAATGACCCATAGGTATTGATTTTCGCTTAAAACTTTTGCCTCCTTAATCGGAATTATAAAAGTTCTCCACAACAGAAACCCATAAAGTGTTCGTCTCCTATCTCACAGTGTGCCATTTGTCCGATGTACAGCACTTAGCTTAACAAAAACTGATAGTTGTAATACAAAAGAGCGAAAAAGGACCTTACACGAGCGCATTGCGTACAGAAATAAACCAAGCGGTAAGAATTAACAGGGATAAAGGCTTAAAAGAGTAGCCGAAGCAGATTTATGTCGCGATGATCGCAATCGGCCCGGTTCACCGTGTAACAGACATTTTGTTTTTTCGATTGGCCTCGGAATTCACTGTTCTGCTATAAATGTAGCAACTTAAATCTTCCCAACACAAGTATCTACCTGAACAAAGTTTGTAAATCGACGTCGCTTCGACACGTGTCAATAAAGAGGCCACTCGAAAAGCCACAACAAAACACCTATTTCCCATTCAATGTTAGCATATTTACAGGACCGAATCGACAGCGTTTTATCATAGTCCTTTTCATCCAACCCTTCCGCGGTTATCAGATAACGCATTGAATGCGCTGCACATTTGTCTGCGAGTCACCACTCTGCACTAGTGTAAAAATTGTCAGCGACTGCGTCTAGATAGCAATCTGCTATTTGTGAACGAGAGGGGAGATTTTGCCAGAACCATTTTCACCTCTAGCATCGACAGTTTGAAATGAGTTTCTGAACTCTATTACAGATAGCTGTAGTGAGCGCTCCGACATGAAACAAGACGAGATCGGTCGAGCATTGCCAGTAACACCTATCAATTCAGCCGAAGCGAACCGAGCTAGTGATTGCTGTAATTTCTATAAAAAATTCAACAGTAAAGTTCGCCAGACGTATCGATTCGAAAAAATGTTTCATCAACAATAATTTTATTATCGTAATAACAAAATTACGGGTTGTGTCCATAGGCGATTTTAACTCTTAGCATCGCCGGCTTAGGGAGTTGTTCCCTCGGCATTTACTTATATATCGGGGGGAGAAATGGAACCTTTTGTTGGCCTATAGCATTATTATTTCTCATTTTGTTTTGTTTATTAATACAATTGGCTGGAGGCGCAATATTGATATTCAAGTTAGATGATGACTCGCGTCTCGCGTGCCTCCCCGATCTCCTCTGTATTTTTATGGGTTTTATAACAATTGCTTTGCTTTCTTTTTGTTAAGCATAACTAAAAATCGAATCCATAATGTTCACTAAATTCTTACGAATCCCAGATTATTTTACCAACTTAGTAGTTTTAAAGATGGAGTACTTGTAGGTACGTTCTTCAAAGAACGGAATATGACGTGAATAAATAACTGGAAGAAATTATCAATTAAACAATTACCCTGTCCGAATGGAATCGTGTGTAATGATAGTGGGCTCGGCAATAACTCAGGCGCATCTGTTCTACGGCTATTTGCAAAGGCACGACATGCTCTCGTGGTGCAGACCTGTCTCCAGAACTTGTTAGGGATACTCGATTATGACTTATGTTACTATGATATTCTAAAGCTTAGAGTTTGTACAAATTATAATGAAAACATATGCGAGGTTTTGATCATAATAATAGATTGACTTACAAATAAAATCATAGCTGCTGTGTTTTGCGTATTTTGGTACACTTGGATGGAATTTAATAGTCAAACAAACGCATGGATTTCGACTGAAATCATGCAGAGTTTTGTGTGTTAAGTGTTTCCCCTGAAGATGATGATAGAATTAACAAGGTACTTTTAGTTAGTTAAGTTACTTTTTTTTTTCATACTTTTAGAAGAAATTTTGTTAATATTTGAAGAATAGTCCTTTAGGTGTCAGAAACGAGTTTTTACCCTGAAGCAATTGTGAATGACGATCGAAAGGTAACAAGGTTACGCAGGCTATGGTACGCCGATAAGGTAACGAGCTAAACAAATCTCAAGAAAATGAGAGACTGGTGAAAAATCAGAGCATTAATGAAAGCTTGATCGTGTGTACAGGCATAATGAAGTATTGGAAACTCATAAAATACGTCTATCATTAAAGCATAAAATGAAACGACAACGTTCGAGGCGTTGCTATACGTGCCCATAACACATACGCGACTCCGAGAATTACGCCAACAAAACTGCTATTTACCAACTATACTCTAATTTTAATAATTTTACGTAATAACGCAATAAATGAACGTTATAATGCAAATGAAACGTGTGTCGTTAAGATGGAGTATAGAACTTGTATCTAAAATACGTGATATAAGCTCCTAAGAGAGCCTAATCAATGTTGCTCGTCCGATTACGCAGAATCGATTCGCGCGAGACGTTGGCTAATATCGATTATAGCATTTACGGCGATAACGCTTCCTGGACGCTGCTGTGTCGTCTTACCTTCTTCGTACAATTTCATATGTTAATCGCTGACGATACGAGAAATTCTTAGAAATTCTTCTTAGGAATTCTTTCAGATCACCCTTATGCTGCTAATTACTAATGCGTAAAATCTCACAGTGCTCATTATTTCCGTATGAATCTTCATCAATATGGATATTCTAGTCAAATTATGTGCATTAAACCTACAAATTATACATCCACGACATTACAACAAAGAAACACAAAGTTACAGGTTTTACATAATTATCCTATCAGATTTATACGACAGGTGTATTTTTGTGGGGATTCACCTGTTATGAGACTTTTCAGAGTGATTGTTGTGACTTTTTTTAATTAAAAACAATTTGACTTAAAAGCTGTATTGCAAACTGAGGAGAAAATTTTCACGCAGACATAGACAACCTCGAAAGTACTAAAGAGAATGAAGTACGAACTAACCTTTCTCATAACTGATCTGCCGCTCCTGCTGTCTTGCGTTATCCGCAGCCACCTTCAGCAAGCCCTGGATGTTTCTCAGCAGCGTCTCCGTTGAAGAGACCAGGGTGTCGGCGGTGGGATCCACGGGAACTGACGGCGGCGTGCTGTTAGCGGCCGCGTAGCTGACCGGCGCAGGAGAGGAAGCCTGCATCTCGCGCTCCCCATCACTGAGGTCGGCTCCTGGTGGGAATTTGAAATTATGAAGTTTTATCACAAAACTTTAAGTTAAGTAAGTCCTTTATAAAGGGGTCGTCTTGGGAAGAACAACCACAATGCCATTCCTGCCAAGTGAAGTGGCTGTGTTTTGATTAGAGTGTAGTTGCCGCTGAAAAAGGCACATGCGGCTTTATAATATCTGCATGCCGCAAGCTGATAGACGCAGGGCAGTACATTGTAGGGCTCGTTCCTATCGTGCGTGACTCACGTGCGTTTTGTTACGAAGCACAAAACTTTTGAGCAAAAGAAGTAAAAAGAGCTTTAGTTTTTCTATAAACCTAAATAAAATATTTTATACATTTTGGTGTAGCAAAAGTATTGATCAAGAACAAACAATTTACTGTTATTAAATCCATCGGTAGTTTATTAAATAAATAAGGTCCAGCAAACCTCATTTACAGCGAATTCCAATCAGGTGCAAAAACAAACAAACTAATAAATGCACCAACAATATCAAAAGCTTTAATAGAATATGCGGCAAACCAGCAGCGAGCGAAACTTTTGCAATTTAATGTGTCTAAACTTCGCGTGGAGTCAGCAATGTGACCTCTTTTAATTGATTTTGTTTTATTTTCAAATGGAAATTAATTGAACGAACACAAAGCAAATCCTGTTGAGATGGATGTGTGTGACAATAATGGATTGGAGGAATGAATTTAGCGGAGGTTTAAGAGTAGCGATGGGCAAGTTGAGAATGTACATCATGTTAACACAATACTATTTTAGTATAGGCATGTTTATGGATGGAGAAATGTCACATTGAGATAATTATGATATGAGGATGGGTAAGAAGTAAGCCTAAACAAGAAAGAAGGTGCACAGAAGTGTATAGAAGACTATGTAAAAGATGGCGGATAGGTATATAAAAAGTTAGATTGCGAATGATAACATGATTGACAAAGTAAGGTGGATTTAGACATAAATTTTATTAATTTTTAATGTATAAGCCGCAGGGCGAGAATAGCAAGCAAACAAAATTATGACTTAACAGAATAAATCTAACCACCAAAGTACTTACAGTATGCAAAATAATAGCAAAAAAGACTTAATATACAATCATGATGATGCATCACCTAATAAAGGTAACACGGATCGGGCGAGTAATCATTCGAATTGATAATTTTGTTTCGCTATGAATTATTATCGATTATCAATAACTGCTTTAAGAAGCCTTAAAAGGCAGTGCTTGTATGAGGCTATCGACCAACGATTCGAGAATTGCGTGCGTGTATCATTCGAGTTGCAATTACTCGACCAAGAACATCGAAATCGCGTGGTGACCATCGATGTTCAGATTTACTTGTAGATTAGCAGCAGTAAAAGCCTATTCGAAATTTGTTTTACAAATACTGAATGTTTTTGCGAAGTAGATAGGTACAGTCAATAATGGAAGTCCATGAACATTCGAAGATTAAAAATCTTGAATAAATAAAATCTTAACTGAAACTTCGGGATCAAAATGTTGGTTACTATTTGAAGATTTGCTTTAGCTGATTGTAATGTGAGAGGTACAGGCAGACATTATCTACATAGCGGGAGAGAAAGGTGTTTTTTTTTACTTTTGTCGCCGACTGTAGTTTTGATGTGATTTCTTTTTGCCTGAAGCCCACATAAGTTATTATTTAGAGCACTTGTGCTGGAGGAAAACATTAATTTATTAAAAAATACGTTGCTATTAATAGGTTGTAGACATTTTACTCGTTGTCTTGCACTTGCTCAATTCAACATGTAACAATAACGATATTTAAAATAATGTAAGAAGTGTATTCTTAAACTGTGATGGGTTAATTACAGTAATTTTCTTCTTGTGTCAATAACGGACCTTACACATAAAAAAGAAAGTGTTTCGATTGGCGTCTCACGGCCCAAAATAATATATCGATACATTTCATTTAGCTGACAAGATAGTGACCGCTCATCAAATAATGAAGACAGCATCGTTTCGTCATTGTCGATGCTCACGATAGCACTCTCGCGTTGTCACAACACAATCTCCCTAATAAGGCCAATTAACAGGACCCTTAGATCGCAACAAACGAAAACCAACTCTAAAACCTTCACCAACAACTCTAAATTCAACCAATTATCCTAATCAGGCAATTGATTTCACGGCTGTACAGATTGGAGATGAGAAAACCGATCGAAATAAGATTTAACCTCAGATGGACAAAGATCAAAGTTGAATGACATGCGCATTAAAAAAACCGTTTTATAATGAGACTTGCAATCGTGAGGAGCGTGAATTACGTATCGATGAAATAAATATGAGTGATCACGAAACAAAAGCTGTTGAAAGGTCTTGGAGTGGGGATTTAAAATTTAATTTGAGTTATTTGATCAGTTTCATCATCGGTTCTATTGTTTACATAATTTCCCGGGCCTCATCCCGTAGCAGCCGGCAGGTAAGTGTTTCCTATAAATCGTTGTCAGTTAGCCGTTCCCACGCTTTGGAGCATTTTGTGTGTTGCTTGCAATAACTATCTACAATACACAATCCTCATTGTTTTACCTAATTTAGCTATTGTGCGCTTCAAGTATTTACGTTTATGAGCGTGTTTTGATTTAAGACGTCACGGCTTCGCGTTGAGGTGAACAAGTTGCTATTCAGTTGAGGGAAGTCATAACTTCTACCTGCTTATTTAACTTCATGATGGGTTTGAAAAAAGCTCTCGATTATTTAATTTAAATGCATTAACTATGGAGTCTGAAAAGTACATACAACGCTTAAAATATTGTCTTACCAAAGTGAGTGTACCTAAAGAAACGGTGACAGGACATAAATTTGAAGAAGAAATTTTAAATCTTACAGAAATCCTATTACTACTCGACCAGATTATTACCATTAAGAAATACTTTTAAACCTGTGACGAGCTAAAAATAAATCTAATAACTAGTTTACGATTGATTGATGATGCAAACGAATACACACCCAATAAATTGATTAAATTAATTTGAAACAGACAAAAAAGTTAAAGGATATAATGGTTCTTGAACTGTTCGAAGGAGAAATTGTCAAGCCATCCATCATGGAGCCTTAATAGTTCATAAGTTTTAGAATTAAAATGTGTGTACGACACATTCGTCGGTAAACAAGATTGATCTAGTAAATGTTGAATTAATAGAGATATTATAGGTAAATACGCTTCATACAAGAGCCCCAAGACTTACATAAAAAACGTGAAAAAAGTAAACAATGCATTATTGTTCCGAAAGTTGGTTGTTTTAATTTTCACAACTACACCCTAGTAGCGATTTTTGTTGGCAAATTTTTGGGCCATTGTCCACTTTTTTGTGCACATTCAGTGATTTTATATCTTTAAAATGTTGAAATGGTTGAGAAAGAAGATTAGGCGATTACGTGCCAAATCTTTCGGTGAGTGTTACAAACAGAGCAAAATTTCAAGCAATGTTTAAATAAAAAAAGCGTATTTGTGTCAGGATAAACAAAATTTTAAATTGAAAGGTCCATGGATCGTTGGTGCAATTTGAACCGATTGCTGTAATAAGGTTTTATTAAAAGGACTATTACAGGAAAACGTGCGGTGTCTAGAGATCGCCAACTTATGGGAACGAGCCATGATCATTTGCTAAACGTTGACCCATGGTAAAGGAAGTTATTGTTTCTATACTATAAGTTACTTAGAGTTATCCAAATTGGCTTACAATGTAACAGTGGCATTTGTTTTTATGCCCTGCTTGTATGAGATCTCAAAAGTATATTTTAATATCTTACATTTTTTTTGCCAAGTTAGGTAATTTTTTGAACAATATGTTAAGTTTATATCTAAGATTAATAAACTGTTGGTAGACTGGTATATATTCTAAGAGTAAACAAATTTAAATGACTGATGATGATTTCAACGATTGCAATAGTTGGATATCAGTAGATGAGAAATTTGTTATTACACGAGTCAGAACCACTTCGTTGACTATTGAAGCAGAGGAAAAGACTAGCTTAGAAGCTCACATTATTTGGTATAAACAAAGGTCTAGGTCTAACTATGAAAGGGCACTCAAGGGTTAGATATGCCAGTATTATTAGAGGCACTTATGAATTGACAGCGTTATACGTTTGAGTGATGTATTATGTCAATATTAAGATATGTATTTCATTCTAATATCTATTTATATTTTATTATATTAAAATTGGCGCTAAATAATAGGCAACCTATTGCATTACCTCTGGAGAACTTTATGTTTGGACCAGAAACATCAAATACAATGTTAATTACTTAGCTTCACTGTGGCATTACAATGCGTATAGGTTTCCAGGTAGACGCAGTAGGTACAACATCTGCGTAAGCGAAAGTAAACTGAAGTCTTGATTAAAATTGATTGTAAAGGTATCGATATTTTCAATGTCTAGAATAAAAGGACTACGTTTTATCGCTGATAATTTCCGAACTATGAATGCGGAGGGTGGAGCTATTACGGGGTAATTTCACCGTGCATTACATGCACAGTATATTGCAAGTACCGAAGTACCAACGCGTGTTAAATGGTACACGGACACTTTCTTGTCGTGATTACATCGGGAAGACTAGCCGCTCTCATTTAGCGATATCAATTTATAATGAAACTGCTGATAATAATGACTGAGATATTTCCTATT
Organism: Plemyria rubiginata; assembly: GCA_963576535.1. Lineage (NCBI taxonomy): Eukaryota > Metazoa > Arthropoda > Insecta > Lepidoptera > Geometridae > Plemyria > Plemyria rubiginata. The sequence continues at coordinate 12,111,832 of OY754912.1, read as the reverse complement.
TCTTATCAACCAAACCTATAATCAACAAGAGTGTTTAAACTACTAGAAGATTAACACGAGATTGAAGTGTTTGATTTTGAGTAGACGTCTTATGATGCAAAGATTATGCTAAGGTAAATGTGAACTGGTTAGAGGTGGCACATCGTGGTAGATGGCAGCTATACCTATACCCAGCAGTGAGTGAAGACGGTCTGCGGATGACGATGATGTTGATGATAAAATGAGAACTTGATCATCATCAGATATTATCATTTTAACACCAGACCAGACAGAGCGTATTTTAAAAAATCCAAGATAACCCCTTATAATATATCTCCCCGTTATAATATATTTATGTTCATAGCGAAATTTCTAATAGAAGTACATTTACAGAAACAAAATCTACCCATGAAAATGAACGTACACTAATACAATAATAAATAATAAATAAATAATGCTGGACAATCCACACAGCATCATCTAGCCCCAAAGTAAGCTACTCAAAGCTTGTTATGGGTACTAGATGACTGATATATTTAATACATTATAATACTTAGATAGATATTTTTTATTATACATAATACAAACACCCAGACCAACGGAACAATTTTCTGCAGATCGTACACAAATTTGTTCCGAGGCGGGAATCGAACCCGCAACCTCTTGCGTCGCAGGCGGACTCTCGCCCGCTGCGCCACTGAGGTCGTCAAACAATACTAGGAATAAAGAAAAACTTCATGTTCCAAGGCACAAACATGGTATGGGTTTCTGTCTAAAACATGGTATGTACAATAAAAATACCCTTAGAAATGACAAAATTTTCAACAAGTTAATTTAAAAATAAATTCAGAACCTTTTATAATGCCACCTATTTTACGATTTAAATGAATATCTGAGCAGTTAATTCTCTGATTTAAAAACTTATAGTATGCCACTATATTAGAAAAGAACCTATTGTAAAAAATTGCCATGCCAATGTTATATTACTGTAACTCAATGGTTAAATAAATGAATATCATAAAATATTTCAACAGCAAAACTAAAGAGATTGTTTTTACAATCAAAACAAAAAACTAAAGTCAAACTTACCATCATCCTCATCCTTGATATTGTGCTCATCATGATCAGACATCGCAGCGTCGCTCTCATCAGAGTGCGACCTTGGGGACGCTGCAGCGGTGATCGACGGCAGACGCGGAGGCTGCGGCGTCCGATGCGAGCCCGCGGATGACCTCCCACTAGCCGAACCCTCGCAACGGTCCCGGTCTCGCTCGCCCCGGTCTGACCGGTCGCGCTCGTTCGACCCAGACTTGGAGAGGTTGAGGACGGGACTGTGCCCGGGGGATGAACCTGCAGAAAAAGATAAGCCTGGAAAATAAGAAGGAAGAAGATTCTTCAGTTAGATGCTTTTGGTATCATATCAGCTTTCAGAGCAAAAGATTGAAAGAGCAAAAGAACATTTTACTTAGGTCGCTGACTTAGGGGTGGAGAATTTTACAAAGAAACAAATAATTTATACACTACAACGGTATTTAAAATAAGTATAAAATACGCTAATGATATCAATTTAAAGTATATTTCAATGGAATTTATTAAACCTCTGAACATCCCTTCAGTGGATTCTTTTTAGATATAATTATTATCAATATAATGAAGCTCACCATTATGTGAGCCATCCCGCGCTTTGTCCATAGCCATTATTCGATCCATATCGCCTCGTTCGTCACGCAATCTGCAACAATGATAAATCAAACAATTAAAACAAAATAACATACAGCGAATCGAATGGCGGCCACGGAAGGAAGACCAAACGTCGAGGACTTCGTGAGAATCGCGGGCAGTTGGCGGATGGAGCTTCTTGGAAACATATATAGAGAATACCCTTGGAGATCCTCAAAGAGCCCTAAGCTAGACTTGATAGTAAGATATCTAAGAGGGTATATCTACCGAGGCTGGCGATCTAATACATAGCTGGTTCGCACTGGTCGAGAAGCAGCGAGTCAAGTAGCACCTCCCACCTCGCGTCGTGCTCACTTGTTGCTCACTGGTTGACCGATAACACTAAATTACTCGCTACTCGACTCGCTATTCGACCAGTGCGAACCAGCTACAAGTTGTGAAGCTGTTTCTGTTTTTTCCAGTGTTGTGTCAAGATGAAGAGGTATGTCAGGATCATAGCAATAGGAAATTCGGGTATACTACCCCTATGGGAAATAGGCGTGATTTCATGCAAGTATGTATTAATGCCTACTATTTTTTCTGAATGTACTTCTTAAGGCTGCTGATGATGATAATTAAGAATCGATGATACCTTGTTATGAATATTAAAAGTGTAACTGTCAGCAATCGGACACGCTACCAAACGAACAAAGCTACTGACAAACAATTTTATCATTTGAAACCATAAAGTATGCTTCCCACTGAGTTGGGAGCCACTACAAAGGCAAAAATATAATATTATAGAACCCCGCTGGGTTTCTTTGTGGGAGAATGAAGACGGTGTATGTAATCATTTTGTATGTCGATATCTCGTACCGCTACCCTAATTCCGTAGCTCCTTTTTGATTGTGAATTATTGAGCTTTTGATGCTTCCGTTTCAATTCTATTTTTATTAATATTTGCTTATTAACTTTTAGTTTGAGTCCGTTTTTGGACGGAATTTACATTCATCATTTTATTGATTCCTATTTGGCGATTTTAACAACTGTTATTAAAAAACTATGTGTTTTTTGTTTAAAGTAAAGATTTAAACATTGACTATAAATTTAGAAATAACTACATAAAACGATATAAACTATTTGAGCTTATTGTTTAAAAAAAAAAAATATAGCATAGATCGTTTTTATACGCAAAACTGTACTTTATGGAAAAAACATACGTACATACAACAGGCTAACTAAACATTATAAGCAAGATATCCTAAAAAGTTAATTCATTATTGATTGAATAAAAAAAATATTTAAAAAAAGCAATATCATCTCCTTAACACAATGCGGCAAAACACTTTCCGCGAAATAAAAACAGACATAGAACGCGCCATGAAAAATGAATTTTGTGTCGAAACCAATTTTGCTCATTTCAAAGGGGTTAATGCTACAATTTTTGCCCAGTAATGCCTTTTGAACATTTGAATATAAATGACGTCTGAAAGTGAAATGTAACATACATAATAAGTGGCTGTTTTAAGCCTCCGCGGAACCCTTTTGTGGATTATAGAGTTGCAAAATTACAGAGCAGGATCTTTTATAGTGGGGGACTCTAGGAGTCGCTTTGATTTATAAATAGATAAGGCTAATCATAGAGTAACCAGTATTTCAAACTATAATAGTAATGCCAATTGTATTCGATAAGATAAATTTATTTCAACATTACAGCCATCACTGGTATAATTGTAGAAGATATAACAAGACTGTTTACATAAGAATGAATACATAGTAGCTTTAATTCCGGAATGAACAATGTTATAATCAGCTATATGGTTCCCATAGTACAAGCTTCGACTTAGCTTGGAGCTAGATAGTATTGTGTGGAATGTCCAGTTATTTGTTACTAGCGACCATCCCGCGCGCCCCTGCTTCGCACGGCTGCACATTGTTTTTCCACTATATCATGCATGTATTACATATAAACCTTCCTCTTGAATCACTAAAAAAACCGCATCAAAATCCGTTGCGTATTTTTAAAGATTTATGCATATATACTATAGGGATATAGGGACAGAGAAAGCGACTTTGTTTTATACTATGTAGTGATGATTGTAAAATATATAAATATTACAATATAAATTTATTTTTTTAACTGTAAACCAAACAAACTGACGGCATTGCGGGTACAAAAGTCCTTATTAATGTAAAAAGAAATGTCTTGAAGAAGTGTTACTCTGTTATATAGATTTGGCGCTCTATGTCTCAACCCTCGAAATGGAGTCGTTTGATACTTACTGACGAGTCACGGCTTCGTCTGAATTTAATATATCTTTCATTTCCGACATCATTAATAGGTATGTTAATATTTATTTTATAAAAAAATGCCTTACAATAATGTACCTTCCTATTGAACCCTACCGAAATTTGTAATAAAAAATTTCCAAGGAATAAATATTAGATTTACCTAACATAAAGTATTATAATTTAATGTAGCTTCTTATATTGGACAAAACTCTTCTTCTTCTTCTTCAAAACAAATACCACAAATAAAAAACACGTTTAAAGTAGAAAAATTATATAATTAGACAATATAAAACAGGTATGTATCATAATTATAATACGTTTTCGAAATAAATTTATTGAGAAGTATATACTTTATAATGGCGTCAAATATTAACTATTATTGCCTATTACTATTTTGTCTTCGTTTAGAGAATAAACAACAACCACAGTTTTGATATACTGTAGTTTTAACAAGTTTTTTATTCTGGATGTATTCAAAAAGAATGCATCAACACACGATCGGACGAACGATAACACTCAAATCAATAAAATAATTCATTATTTCCACTTCCTGCGTTTGTTTTTTATAAAAAAATGTGTTAGTTTGATCGATGATTTCACTCCGCATGTTTGACGTTCTAGTTTTGGTTATTTACCGATTTAATTGGGCTGGAAGGCTCATTTTATACATGTATCATTTTTCAATTTTGTCTTATGAGAGCCGTAAATGAAACTTTTTCTGACGATTTAAACCAAATGCCATGGATGTATATTTTGTGAATTAGTACGTAGAACTTATTTTTAGTTGTGATCGATTGACTTTTCATCTGATGTAAAAAAATACTTTCCAATTGTACGATCAGCTTACTGGAATATAATAAACTAGCGACCCGCCGGCGCGCCCCTGCTTCGCACGGGAGCACATATCATGCATGTATTAAACCATCCTCTTGAATCACTCTATCTATGAAAAAAAACCGCATCAAAATCCAATGCGTAGTTTTAAAGATTTAAACATGCATAGGGACATGGGGACATAGGGATATTAGGGACAGAGAAAGCGACCTTGTTTTATACTATGTAGTGATAAATGAAAAAAATATTCAAACTTTTAAGAAAATAGTACGATAGGTGACGTCATCAGAAAAGAGGTAAGGTATATCAACATGATAAGTTTGTTTAAATCCACTGCTGGGCCATAACTTCCTTCACACATTCTTCTTGATATCATTCCAGGTTTTTTTTAATTATATCTTTCAACTTTCCAGATTTATACAATTTTAATGTTACCTATGTTTTTAGTAAAGTAAAATTTTGAAATTTTTAAAATTTTTAAAGTAAAATATTACCCACTATAATAATTTGTCATGTATTTTCAAAAGAGTGGACGCGATAAAGTACAAGAGTAGTAGTAAAAAGAGTACTTTACGCAAATTTATTTACGCACATTTACAATTTTTACAATAACTTTATGTGGTTGTCAGTCCCTTTACCAACCCAATCTAGTTTAGGACGGTGATACACCTTTGTGCCTAAACTTTGACACAACTCTAATGTATTGGTGGACTACAAAAGGCGAATGGGTATTTCATAGGGCCGATCCTAATGCAGTTAGCGCTAAACCATCGGCATTACAGCGGGGGTAGTGGCCTAAACAGATATTCCGGGGCCACGCGCGCGGACAATGAGCGCAAACTACCACCGAAGCCACCGTTGATTAGTTAATACCGAACCGTTCACATAGCGTAGCCTTCCTACGCAGCAGCTACCGTCAGAAAACGGTGGTCTTGCATGCAAGTCTGTATGTCATGTTACGGTGGGAATATAACGGTTGGAGTTCTATAGACAAAGCCTAATACCGGCATCGCAAACCGCGCCGTTCCAAACCGTTCTTGTATGCATAATCTGATTAGGCCAAGTATCAAACAAAGCTCCCGTAAATAGTGCCATCTATTTACATAGCCTCTCCAAAACTGCGGAATCGAAGCCATCCCAATGCACGATCCGTTTAACAATACCTAATTGAGTTAAGCCGACATACGCAAAACGACGAATTTGCATTTGGGAATCGATTAAGAAAATCAAATCCTGTCAGAGCGGCACTGCGTGAAACATTTGCTTGACACCCAAATCAAAAATCGTTTTAGCTCACCCTTCGGGGGAGGTTGGGGAAGCGCCGACGCCTCAACATTTATTATTTCAGACATATCACTCGCATGCAAAACAAACTCCGTCCGATCCATCAAAAAGTTTCCATCCCGTCCTCTTGGTAACACAAATCGAGTGTGTAAGTGCTTAGAGCGGATGTCTCGCGTTTGTGGTTATCGGAATTATTTGATTATCTATGATTCATTGGTTTGAACAATTTTTGTAGCGCAAGTTGCTACTTTGTTTTAGTAATGAGTCCATGTCTGATAATATACAATAATTTTCTTGCTGAAATTGCTTTTCCATGGCTTATGCCAAATTGATTATTCAAAGATCGTTAAAAAATGGGATCTGAGGGTAATGCAACTTAAAAGTTACAACTGTGAAATCTTAACGAAATGTATGCTATACTTTGATCGCTTTACCAAAATACCTGCGGTGAGACATTTAATCCATGCAGAAATTTGAATATAAATTTCCAACAAAGAACAAGGAGCGTACAATCTTGAGAGAGTAAATAAGCTCGTTCATCCAGAAGAAATGAGCATTGTAACCCCCCAACAGTCAACAAAGCTCCGAAGAAAATCGAGCGAAAAAAGGCTAAAAACACCTTAGGGGTTTACTAATCGAATAAAAAATATCAGCGACCGATGCCAATGTGTGGGGGAGGAATGGAATAAATTATAAAGAAAATACAAGCTAGGGGATGTTGTTATGAAAGTTTGAGGCATATGCAGATAACGAAAGCTTTACAATGATGAGGAAGCAATAATGTCGGCAATAACTGTAAGATACGCGGTATTTAAGGTGAAAGGTTACTTTAAAAGTTTTATTCATGGGGTGAAAAAACTAAATCTATGAAATTTCTAGTGCAATCAAATATTAAAGATTTGAATAGAATCGACGACATTGTTAGGATCGCGGGTGTCGGTGGATGGAAAGGGCTCAAAATCGTCCTTCCTGGAAACGGATAGGGGAGGCCTATGTCCAGCAGTGGACTTCTGTAGGCTGCTGATGATGATGATGAATAGAATCGATAGTAGTAGGTACGTAAGTAGCATCTTATGCAAGATGATTTACCATATTAATATTTACCAGATCGCCAGTCTAATATCGATATTGTCTTTGAGACAATAAATAAACTTATATCAACTTTTTTTCGACCAATTTCACAGCATTTTATTATTTGTGTAACAATCTTAACTTGCTAACTTTAGAAGTCCTCTTTCAAAGACAAATCGCTTTTAAATCTGCAAACCTAACAGGCTAATCAATGTTTTTCAGCAACATTAGGGTGGAAAGATGGCAAAACGGCGAAATAATAGGAAAGCAGTAACATGATGACTTGCCGCTCCCCCGAATAAACGTCACGATGTCATTTGTAAAAATTGCGGCCTTCCAAAGTTCTCCAATTTGGGAACAGGGGTACTGCGGAGACGATAGATATTAAATTGCTACAGCAGGACTTGCCTTCTTGAATTTGAACAAATTTAACAGAGAAATTGACAAAGATTTGCATCATTCTAACGATGTGATATTTTATTTAATTACTAATTATAAAAAAAAAATTAGGTTTAAACACGCGACCATAGTAATTTGATATCTAATTAACAAAATTAAACTCTGGCTAAACCCTTCGAAAATTTTACAGTAGACATTTAAAATACTTTTCTTTAAACGTCTACTGTAACTGTAAAATTTGTATGATTTAAATAAAAAGTAAAGTTTGTTTATAAAAACATATTTTATATATACGCGATTAAATACTCACATTTCTGAATGATCAGTTTGATGTAATGCTTTTAGCCGACTCCATAGTCTTCTGTTCTATAGCGGAAATGTCTAACCAAAATAAGCAAATTCGGGGGCGACAAAAAGAAACGTAGAGACAGTGGGACCGCGGGGGAAACCGGAGACAGTTATTTAAATTTGAATAATATAATATGAAAAAAATTACATCACTTAATGCCGTAATAAAAGTGCACTAAGCGACTGGGGTATTAAAGGCCCATGTAAATTCAGAAGCGGGACGTGAAAAGAAAATATTAAATGTATTCGGAAGGAAATAAAATATGTTCCCGCGACTTAAGAGCTCATTACGATATTACGAATACGTGAGGAGATTTCACTTGTCTGCGGCTAGCGAAGACAAATGACTGTTTGAATTTGCAACTCTGCCGTTCGGTGTGAGAAATTGCACTTATACGAGTTATACCACCTACAAAATTGTTTAATTGTAAAGTGGCTAATGATTATGAGTTAATGGTTGTTTTAATTAACTTCATTAACTCACACGCAATGATCCGAGAAAATTAAATTCGAGATCAGACAAGTGTGATCTATCTTATCTGTGCTTTTGCGTGTGCAAATACAGTTAATTACATAACCTCTGTGGCGCAGCGGGCGAGAGCCTGCCTGCGACGCTAGAGGTTGCGGGTTCGATTCCCGCCTTGGGACAAATTTGTGTACGATCTGCGGAGATTTGTTCCGATGGTATGGGTGTTTTCTATGTATAATAAAAAATATCTATCTATGTAAGTATATAATGTATTAAATATATCAGTTATCTAGTACCCATAACACAAGCTTTGAATAGCTTACTTTGGGGCTAGATAGTGCTGTGTGGATTGTCCTGCATTATTTATTTATTTAATTATCTAAATGAAATAAAAATTTATTGCCTTTAGCAAATGCGAAGTTCAATGCCTGTACCAAACCAGCCTTTATTGGTAACATTATAATATTATATAAAAAATGTCTTTACTTATTTCAATCACAAGGGTATCTATAACGTCAAAGCTCTTTGCAATGGTGACATATTTACTAAAGATACTTACACCTGAATTCTGAAGGCTAGATTCGTTGAGATTTTTCTCTTTGATTGTTTTTCACTTTGATTGTGTTATTTTGAGTTGTGTTACGTGATTTTGGTGAAATTTTAACCAACATCATTACTTGAGGTCTTAGTGTAAGCGTTTAGAATGAAAGTGTAATAAGTGGTTCCTGATTTGACCGAAAATGAAAAAAACCGATACCATTTTCTTCAAAACAAATGACGGCCGAAATGACTGGCTTGACTATAATCGAATTATTATAATTCACTTGACACTGGGGAGACTGTTCCAAGGAATTTAGATACGTCTTTTCGCCCAAGAGCCATAAAAAAATCTGAAGATTTGATACATTTCTAAGGAATTTGCTACTTTACTGCCAGTTACCATTAAAACTATCATGATAAACAGTGACTTACTTGTTAAAAAAACTGTTTCGAAGTATGTATTATATGTACTGTAATTATTCCAATTGGGAAGTTATTAGACGTATTAGTATTTGACGACCTCTGTGGCGCAGCGGGCGAGAGCCTGCCTGCGACGCAAGAGGTTGCGGGTTCGATTCCTGCCTTGGAACAAATTTGTGTACGATCTGCAGAAATTTGTTCCGATGGTCTGGGTGTTCTCTATGTATAATAAAAAATATCTATCTATGTAAGTATATAATGTATTAAATATATCAGTTATCTAGTACCCATAACACAAGCTTTGAATAGCTTACTTTGGGGCTAGATAGTGCTGTGTGGATTGTCCAGCATTATTTATTATTTATTTATTTATTTTTATTAGGGTTTAGGCAGGCAATGTCGTAAAACCACATTTAAGTAGAAAACAGGTTGTCAGCGCTGTAATTCTGGTACCTACGTTTAAACTATTTCTTCTTGTCACTAGTAACAGTCTAGAAACAGTGTGGTGGATGTATTTTTAGTGCTTTCGAATATATTATTTATAGTACCATGCACCAATTTATCCGTTACGCGAGGGGCGCCACCGTTTAAAACTGTGAAATATAAAAAGAAACTGATAGCGAAGAGAAATGATTGAAGTCATTTGTTCCTCTTTGGTCATTGCTCTAAACAATTTGGTGGTAATGTACTTTCTTATCTCGCGTCGTTGATTCTCTTTAGTTTAAGTTGAGGTTCTGTCAATATTCAAATTAAACGTAAAAAGACAGAAAATTCTCACGTCATCCGTGTTCTCATCTTTCTTTAAATGTGGAACATTCTTTTCAAGGTAGTACAGCAGCCTCATTATACGAAATTGGTCTTTCGATTCGCCACCCCAGCGTTTTTAAAGACATAATCGTTATCTCAAATGGGGATGCGTTTTCATAATGTCAAAACCCATTGCAAGATTCGAAACGAGTCCTATAGTGGATTATAACGTTTTTTATTCTTAAGAAAAGGTTTTTTATAATATTTGCAATGTTAGTACATTATTATATGTTATTGCAATAACTTTTAAACTAACCCTTACAAAGATAAAATAAATAAAAGTCAGTAGGAACGTTGTAAAAATAACCGCAGTGAATGCAGCGTTTAACAATGTGTCGTACGTAGGTAATCCAACACGGGACAATTCAGTGACCACCGATTGCATAGTACGGCTTCAGTGCACAAGCATATGGACGACCGCAGAACATTCGTCTATCAGCACACTTGTCAAATGATATGCCCTTTAGCGTTTTCTTTTTAGGTGTTTACGCAAATTCGAAGGCTGTGTGTGAGGTTACTTTCTATTCAAACAGTTAGGTTTTGTTTGTGAATGAGGGATGAAATAACAGATTTAGGAAACAAAAGAACACTAATGATTCAGGTATCTGACAATTTTTTTTTACAAAAAGGCTAATGTTATTTTGTATACTACCTACTTCCTGAAGGAACAAGGAGATGGCCCACCATAAGTGACTTGCATGTAAATAATTTGTAAAATATATGCAGGCAAGCAGGTGATATTCGATATATCTATACAGAAAACAGAAGAGTTCATTGGTAAATAAAAATTTCGTAGTTTACAGTGTTGCTCGTAGATTTTGTTACCATGCGACACTAGAAAACCTTTACGGGGTCCGTTACATAGTAACGTCTGGATATTTATCTTAATTTTACTTGTTTATGATGTTTTAATGGTACTCGTATCGTTGTCCCATTCGTTGGCCACCAATGTTTGGTACGATGTAACAGCTATCTAGCCAGATCGTAAAATGGACTGTATTTTAACTGTAACCGCGACAGAATCAAGGTAACGACGCCCACCGCAACATGCGAACAACGAGACGATAATGGCAATCATATTGACGTAGATATGATGCACCTTTATTTCTGCGGTCATATTCTTATGGAAATGAATATGCAAGGTTTTTAAAGTACTTACATCAGTGGTTGCCCACATACGCAGTTCCAGCGATGCGTAATCTTACAACTCTAATGGGCTATAGTCATCGGCACAGTCGTTGGTCGAGAAATTAGTTTACTAATCTAACGGTTATATACAACAACTAGCTGATCCCGCGGCTTTGCTCGCGCTCGTTTACTTTGTAAATCTCATACAAACTTTCATCCCCTATTTTATCCCCTTGGGGGTAGAATTGATCAAAATCCTTTCTTAGCGGATCCCTACGTCATAACATCTACCTGCATGTCAAATTTCAGCCCGATCCGTCCAGTGGTTTGGGCTGTGCGTTGATAGATCACTATGTCAGTCAGTCAGTCAGTCAGTCACCTTTGAGTTATATATATTTAGATTTGTAAGTTACACTACCTAATATCTTTCTATTGCTGCTTTTGCATGGTACTTACCGAGATAAAAATTGACCTATTTGTTACAGAGTAGAATCTATATATATTCCAAAATTCATCTAAATTCGAGCTACTGTTACAAGGGGAGTGGGATCAAACATACTATTATAACCAATAAATCTAAGAAAATTTATTTTACAGTCCTTCGTATCAGAGACAATCAATAGTAGGCACACGTAGGATGGCACATAAAACAACACATAAACTTACAATAAGCAGAGTCCAAAGCAATAATTAGTCGTAATTTCAAGACAAATTCATTATCACCAGATTTAAACTCCTGTCTCCTAACAGATAAGCATCTATCTGACAAACACAGTATCTATGTCGATTTATCTAAACCAGAGTATTACAATATACCCCATCGATCATGGTTTTGATAAAAGCAACAACTGTGAAAAGATTAATAAACTTTTGAATAAGACTGTCCAAGTTATTGATTGTCTCTGATACGATGGTTTTGAGAACAGATCATTAAATTGTATTCTTATTAGCGTAGGTATCATTTGAACTTCATTGTAGAAGTATTGACAAGAGTAAACGAGGAAAGAGCCATTAAACAGTTGAGAGTAGAAGAGGAAGGATGATTGGCCATCTTGTAAGACATGACAACTTTATAAGGAAAATAATCGAAGGAAAGATAGAAGGAAAGAGAGGCAGGGGAAGACCTAGGATAAGCTACATGAGCCAAATAAAAGCGGAGGTTGCCGTCATGTCTTATAAGGAGGTCAAGGAGGTTGCCCTGAAAAGAAACACCTGGAGAGAAATGCATCAATTACGCCGACAAGAGCATTGCTCTTAAATTAGAAGAAGATAAGGTTTCTTGCCATGATGCCTTTTTATGTTTTGTCTTTTTTCGCTATGGTTGAAATGAGATCATGCTATTTATATCTAGTGTACCTAGTCTTAGTAGTAAATAATTTGGTATTGTAAAATAAGGATCCTACAAGATCTCCAGGGTTTGACTTCAATCAACCATACAACAACAACCACCTTCAACCCTCTTCAACACAACACACCCTCCTCCAACACCCTCAGAAATGAAACCCTGAAACCAGAAAGACTATTTTGATTTTGATTTAGAAGGAATCGAACCGTAAGTTTCTTATTGGTGCATCTAGATTCAAAGCGAATTTGCTCCTATTTTTTCCTAGTTTATTACTCGTATCAGTAATTATATCTCGGAGACCGAGCTTTGTTCGGTTGCTGAATCTAGAATAGTTGTTTCCTTTGTATTATGTCTGTCATTTATAAGTAGTTAAGTTTTTGCAAATAAATATGTTTTCATTTTTCTATCAATTTATCGCCCCCGAAACCCCTTGCATTTAAATTTCATGAAAATCGTTGGAGCCGTTTCCTAGATTCATATAATTTTTATAAATACAAGAACTGCAGGTACCTCTATTAGATTTGTTATTATTTGAGGCTGTAACTAAAAGATTGGATAATATTTAGCAGCAGAGAACGCGCTTAAAGCGTCTACACTTGAATCCGCATGATTAAATTCTATATGTCCACATTTTATGAGTTGTAATTCAATAAGAATCATGTTCAATATAGTTAATATTGGAAATTAGTTTAGCAAAATACTTATCTCTATCCATTTTTAAGTATCTCAGTGATAAAACTTTAATTTTCAATTTCACAGTAATTAACAAAACGAATGCGAGTAACACGCCACGGATTACGAAACACAGCCTTATCATAATTAACTCATACGGAAACTTATGTGTTGTTTTAGAGTTGAGATATTATCTGAATGAGCGTGCGGATAACTTTACAGATAAAATCATACTTTCGCTTATTGAAACCGAAGGTTTTGCGTGACAGATTAATTTACAAGTTTTAATTAGAAAAAATATATGAATATTCGAATTAATTAACGAGAGACGTTGTAATATAATAGGTGTGACAGCAGATGCAAAGATAACAGCTACCTACACAAACTAGTTATCTTAAACACAGCTTGGTAATTAGTTTTGTTGTATCGGCTCAATAACTATAAACTACCAAATGCTGAATTTGATAAACCTATTTCCCAACTTGTACCAATAAAACACACCTCTAAAATCGGGACGCTATGAACCTATAACAGAAAAGTTTATTATATGTATACCTACGTGAATCTAAATATATATAACTCAAAGGTGACTGACTGTCTGACATAGTGATCTATCAACGCACAGCCCAAACCACTTTACGGATCGGGCTGAAATTTGGCATGCAGGTAGATGTTATGACGTAGGCATCCGCTAAGAAAGGATTTTGATCAATTCTACCCCCAAAGGGATAAAATAGGGGATGAAAGTTTGTATTTGATTTTCAAAGTAAACGAGCGCAAGCAAAGCCGCGGGATCAGCTAGTTTACTCATAAAACGTTCACACAACAACAATTTTTCGATGTTAGTTATTACCATGAACCAATTTAAAGAATATAATATAAGCAATGAATATAAAAGTATTCAACTACCGTTCAATGGTCCATACGCACATCCAATAAACCAAGTTTGATGAAAACATTCAAATAAAACCTAACAATTCAAAAATGTTAACAAATTCGATAATTAACGCAAGAGAAACAAACAATGATTACACAGTACATACGTCACGTATAGGGAGTTTGGCAGAAAGTAAACAGAAAATATAATTTAGAAGCAATTTGCCGCGGATATGTCCGCAATCAAATTGTCTCGTTAATACCACGGTGCTATCAAAACATTTGATTTGTGGCCCGCTGTGGTAGGGCTGCCATTTGTAAGACCAAAGCGAGCTCCTAAAACAGACGTTTACGAAGCAGAGTTTAAACTTAACTATAGTAAAAATCTAAAAACCTTTGGTTTTTTAACATTTTTGTCGCTAATAAAATATATTTTGACAGAACAACTTAGTTAAACCAGGAATTCGAACGTCATCAAATATACAGCTTCGAATTATACCAATGATCACAGAATGTATATTATTTTCTTGCCCCTATCCCACTTCATGTCGGGTCAGGGGTATTATACTCTTCTTCAGCAGACTTCATCTTAGCAGTCAGTCACTCCTTTCTTACTCATGTTATACTATATTTCATACAATACATTCTGCTTAGCCTACGTATCACCAATATCACAGAAATATACAATTTTCTAAATGTGAAGTCACTTTAAATTACCTCAAACATAAAGCTGTAAAACCTAGCATAAACAGTAAATAACGGTAAATATCTGCCGTACGCATCCCTAGCGGTATAGGGTTGAACGCGGTTATTTAACTGTATGATGGTTAACTTCGTTGGATGACCCTCGCGTGTCATCGGCAATTATTATTTATTTATTTTCGGACATCTGCTAATTCTCATGTTTGATTCAATACTTGCAATATTTCAAGTTATCCATAAGTACCTTATGTGTGCACCTTTATAGAAACAGGAAAACATTAATGGTACGAAAGATATTTCCGCTGTGTAATTTTTTATTATTTTAGTTCAGTTTGTATGAAGTAGTCTACCCCAAGATCTTAGTGGTATCAGGCTGGCTGTTGTAAATACTGTAAAGTAATACACATAAGTTAACCTATTTAGCGAATATAATCTGTATGCTACTAAGATTTTATAATGTCCCAAAAGTTATTCTCCGAGTGTTAGTTGCATTCCGAGTTATTCTTAGTGATGTCCTTAAGTGTAGTAAACACTATAAAACTAATAAAAATCTGTATGCTACATTGTTGAGGCTAAACCATAGAACGATTAAAAAATATCAAGTCAATCAGACTATTACCATTTAAATTTTATCCACCACTTGAAACATGCAAGATGTTCTGTCAAAATTACGGACGAGAGCCGAGGGCCCAAGGAATTTGAATACAATATATTCCTTGCGAGGGCCCATAAATAAGCGAAGAAGAAGAAAACTACCATATTTAGGTCAAAAATTATGAATCAGCAATGCAATGGGCAGTTAGATTGAGCACGAGCCAGACCGTATCCGGCGCCACCGCGCCACCGCGCCACCGCAATACCAGAAACAATAATCTGCAAAAAGCTAAATTTATTCACATCTCATTGTTTACACAATCGTGGTTATGCGCACTCATACTCGTTTCATTTCAGTCGATGCGAAGTCAGCGTGTCAACAGTGCCTCTAGCACTCATTATTGCTGTCGTATTGTCAATGAGTCCGTTTTAATATGAAGCCTCATCGAGATTCAATTCTGTGTATTGCTGTCATTTGTCAAAATAAACTATCGTTGTGTTAAACTGTTATGGTCCATTTTATCTATTGTTTTACCGGTTTAGTAAATCGAATTCCAATAAAACTTCATATTTCCAGTTCCAGAAACTATATAATCAGTGTACTTTCATCCATTGATTGATTCATCTCCTTAGCTATGAAAATCCTGCGTAAATTAAATCCAGCTATCCAGACTGCTAGGCGTTTATTAAACATAATATAAAAATGACTTAACAAGCCTTTAAGATTAAGCCTTTAATCGTAAAGGTTATCCACGCTACATAATACCAGTGCTAAGGGTGCAACAGAATACTTTTTATTCGCGTTTTCATTCCCCCAGATTTGCATAACAGAGCGGGAAAGGTCAGGAAGCGAATAGAACGGCAAGTGTCCGGTGGATGCGCGCTCAGCAATGCGCGGTGCTGCGTTTGTACTGCTCCTTTTTGAAAGTAAGCTTACGTCGCAAGTCTAATTAGTAGCTAATATGTTTTTATAGGCCTTTGTCGTAAGGAAATGGCGCTAGATTCACCCAGTTCATAAGACGTTTTGAAATTGATTCTTGTGATTTAACTTTTACGAAATTTTGAACTAACCTACTTATCAACTTTCGTGTGAATCTAAATAGGATTCAATTCAATGCCATTTTTGTCATTTATTAAAAAGTATGTACCTACATACAAGGAATAACCGTTTTTGAACATCGAGCACCAGGAATTATCGTCATCCGATCTTAACGATGATGGTGAATATACTAAGCTGACAATGGCAGATAATGATGATCATCAAGACATTTTTAGTTATGGAGCTCTTCCGGGGTAGTTAGTACCTACCACCATGCATATTTCTACCAGCTATCAGCGTTATTCAGTTGAAGAAGCCCCGGGAAATTACAGAGACATGTTGTGGCTTTTTATACCTTTTATACCTTAAGTTGATAGATGCAGGGCAGTGTATCTATGGACGTTCCTATCGTGTGTGACTTGAGAGATGCAATGCTGTAGGTATAATGCTTGTTTTATTAGCAAGTATATGAAATGACAGTAACTGGAAACTGTTGAAAGCACGCGTCTAAACGCAGCCTCGGATGTTCAAACGCAGGCGGATCCGGATGCATATTCATGGCTCTGCGCCACATGCAAATTGTGATTTACACATTGTAATGAATTCTTTTGATCTGTGGATTCACATATTTGATTTACCCCATCGATGGTGCTATTAAGTTAAACATGACACGATGATTTCGTATTCATAGTTTTCAGCGAGAGCGATCTTTATTTGCTGCGTATAATTATGAGAAATGACTCACTCATTCCTTTTTACATATATAGGGGATCAGTTAACTGTGATATTTATTGTGTGTGATTTGACGTGCCGTGAGATTTTATGCCTTATCAGCTCATTATCTGTTATTGTAATTTTTTATGTTTTATACTAAATATTAGGAATATTCTAAGTTTTTATAAAAAGTTTTAGCTCCATGTTTCGTTTGCGCGGATCTTCAAATATTTTGATCATATAATTATTATAATAAGTTATTGAGTATATCAACTTGTCTTGAAGTTGACACATTAATGTTTTTCATATTATAATATCTTATTACATTACACCTGCTCTCAAGTGATCTGATCACCATTCGCCTCAATCCATTGAAAGGCAATCAATACGAAGATGGACTAATCGACGAAAAAAACGAACTAAAAAGTCATATAATTACTTTAGAGATCTGTTGCTGGAAAGAAACGCAGAAATGACAAGACGATGAGAAATGAGCATCGAGAATCCAACGCAGACGGGTGGCAGACCTCATCAAATTATTCCTCACTTAAAAAATCCTCGTAAACAAAAAAGAGGAGAGAAAAAAAATAAAAAACAGTCGGGTAAAAAATAGGTATTGGCAACATTGATTGATGCTTACTAATAGGGCGCGAAGAAATGAGGCCAATGCGTAATTAAAGGCGAAGTGACATCTTCTGTCAATTCCGGGGTTACCAACTGCAAGTAGAAATAGAACGGCCACGCCTTTTCAGGAGGAAGTGATTAGTGTTGAGAACTTATTAAAAATTATTGAGTGAAGGGGGCTAATTGATTGCCGAGCGTCGCTCCGTCATACCTCGATGGGTACTACGCTTTTTCATTTTACGTCTATTTTCCCAATGACTAATTACCACTTATGTTCGATCCACGCCACATTTTTCTGGACGAACTAGCGCAAAACATGAATTTGCTACGTGTAGCGTGCTCAACCCACAAAAAACCACACCAATCATATGAAAATAAGATTTGAAGGTCTTCTAGATCGTCGATAGCTTAGACTGTGCGCTTTTGTTTTGAAATTTCCAACAAAACCAGACCAACGAGTTTTTATCCCAAGTAGGTAAATACATTAATTTTCAATTCAGTTAATTCAATCGTGATAGATCGAAGTTGCTTTTTTAACCGCCCTTGTGGAAGTGACACCGAATGAAGGATGGAATGGAGGACGGAATAATGAATCTTTCACCACGCCTTGAACGCGTCCTCGCATAAAAACACAACAAATTAGCATAACCAGACGTAGAACAGAAGATGCAGGCAATTAGTCGAGGTCATCAAACTATAGATAGGAGTTTTATTATGTACCTTATGGGACTATGTAGATTACTAGCTTTACACTTGTAGCTATTGCTAAGTTTATGTGTCGAACTGAAGCCAGCGTGGATCTGTGGCACATAAAACGATTTGACAAATGACAAGCGCGTAAGGAAGGTAATCTAAGTGCGTGACATTATACATTTTTCGCCCAAAGCTCCCCGGATCGGGACATATCATTAGTAATGCAAAATAATGGGATACAAACACCTCGTGCCGTTTGCAAGGAAATGATTAATGTCGTTCGTCATTAATTCTTATTTTTGATGAGAAATTTGACTTCAGCTGACAGGCGCCGGATCCAGATTAATACAGGCTGACGGTGCAACTTAGTAGCTGCTTTATGACATGCCTGCCATGCCAAATTAGCCTTTAGAGACACCAGAAACTAGCAAGGTGCTTTTTCAGTTCTGATGCACAAACAATATTTAATATGGGATACATTTTAGCGGTTACTCATAAAAAACAATTGAGTGTGTGTTGTTTAGTTTTGTTTTAAGATTGGAGTTTATATCTTTTTAAACAGAAATCTGAAAGGTACAGTGTTGCCATAGCAAACATACCTATGGTTAGTTTATGCAGCTGAGATTATGTCACAAAAGGAAAATGTTTTCGGAAAATGCAAATGCGTACATCAAAGCGCACAATACGAATAGTTCGGTTCGCCGTCAAAACTAGCCGAATAGTTTTCGCCATAAAAGGGCAAAGTACAAAGAGCTGGATAAAATTCCAGCGCGACCACATCGGCGACAAACTCCGAAGGTATTCAAGGGACCGCGCCGTGACTTGGCACCCTTTACGCAACCCCCTTCTATATTAGCCCACTGAAATCAAAAGTCTTTATTATTAATGATTACGGTGATGACAATCTAAATATCTCCCGGAACTCCAGTTTCTAATCGGGCAGATTCCTCTTCGCTAATTCTAAAGATATAAATGTACAAAGTCACCAGATGCGCTCGCCGTTATCATCTTTCAAAATAGCACGAGAAAAATCACTTAAGATTCAAAGCGTTCAGTATCTTTCGGATACAAGAGTTCATTTTATGACCATTAATTTCGCGTTTTCCTCGGGTGTTTTATCGCGAGCAGCGAGGCTCTGTCGCGCGTCTCATTAATCAAAAGCATTTGTTTACAACGAAGGGAATTTGATTTGATTAAAATAATTCGCAATATCCTTGATAAATATCACCCTCGGTCTCCGTTTGATCTTCGCAGAAATTAATGGTGGAGGATTCAATCACGCAAATGTCGCAACCGCGGTTCTTGACATTTGGCGCTAGTTCTCCATCAAATTGATTGCAACCATCGAAGCTTAATACTACTTCTTAGAATAACCCCAACATTCTATTTCATTTAATCGCATCATTTGAAATCAGTTTTCAAAGCAACTGAAGGTAGCAGATCAGATACTCTATCTTTTCGACTGAACTCAAGGCAGCTTGAGTTTTACATCGGTCATCACTCTTATGCCACTTCGTAGTCATTAAAACAATGTTCAACCCTTCGTATCTTAGCTAGCTTGGCCTTAACTTGATGTTGGCCACAAGGAGACCTTAAGCCACAGACTCTTCCAAATCCCAGTGCTTTTCGAAATCCGACTGCTTATCGGCTATCGGGCTCTAAACCTCCGTTTCCCATTCAGACAGACTGGCTTTAAAACGGAGCAGGCATTAAGGGTCAGCAAACAGTGCTATCTTCCCCCGGCAAGGGGCCGGATGAATAACGATCGACGTCAAACCGATGTGTGCCGATCCGGTTGCCGGGAACCGTATGAACTGTATAGTGCTGCCAGATGCTGGCCGTTTAGCTGGCGTTCGACTTCCGGGGTAGAAGAAGCTTTTCAGACCCCGTGTGAACCGACATCAAAAATTAAATCATTTAATGTGTTATTCAGTAATGTTTTATAAAACTTTTTGACCTTTTTTGTTTACAAAAACTCACAAGTAATAAATAAAACCTGGATAAGGTTGCACAGGATCGACTTGATAGCCGATTAGCTTTGATCGAGGTTTCGGAAACCTGTTTTAAGATTATTATTATATACTAGCTGCGCCCCGCGGTTTCACCCGCGTAGTTTAGTACTTTTGCGCCTAAGTACTTAGATACAGCGGTCCAAGTCCCAGCTAGGCCCACTAAGGGCCCCGCCCCGCGCTTCGCCCGCCACCGCTGCGCCTCTGATGCCCCGAGATAAAACCCTAAATTAGTATATTTTTTTGAGATTTATCGTCTTTTAGTTTCAAGTCAATCGCTCTACGCGTAACAAAATTCTTTACACCCTTATTAAGGGTAGTTCTTAAAAACTAAAAATGACAAACTTAATTATTGACTTTGGGGTATATGTCCTCTAAGTTTCAAGTTCAGGTTGAAAGAATACGATTTTTCATACAAAGATTTTCGACCTTTTTTACACCCTTAGGGGTTGAATTTTGAAAAATCCCTTCTCAGTACACGTCTACGCTGTAAGAACTATGTACTCCTCAAATTTCAAGTCTCTACGACCAGCGGTTTAGGCTGTGCGTTGTCTATGTGTCAGTCAGTCAGGACTTTGATTCTTATAGTTATAGATATTATACCGTCGTTGAAAGGTCCGTCACGTAGAAAGTAGCAAACAAATAACAAGAAATGTAGTTACAATTTGTGCAATTTCCACCAGCTTTCCAATCGCATCTGGCAACCCTACCGTTCGCCCGGATTTCCCGGAAACGGCTTAAACCGGCCGCGCGCCGATTAATCGCAGCTAATTCAAACCGAAACGGAATTAAACCGGACGAATGAATTGATCCCGACGATTTGTCGATTGTCGACTTTGTTTTGTCTCTTTGCTTTGCTTCGGGTGACAAGTGCTGAGATTGATGGGACTGGGTTCAGATACAAATCGTGAAAGTATGATTTTGTTTCATTAGCTAGGAATAAAGATACGACATGATATGATGAGATATGATACGATATGACTACATGAGAGGTAAAAATGATTAATCACGAGGAAAATTATCACGCTCTTAATTACTGATAGGATAATTTAATTTTTATCGTTCACATAATAAAAAACAATGGATAAACTTAGACTACTCGAATCGACAAAGAAGATCGAAGAGAGGATTCTTATACGCACATTTTTTTTACTATAGTGTACTTGTTATATAAGTGTGTAAAAACACTTTTACTTTGACTAAAGCTATTTTGAGTGATACCCGCCAAAGTGACGCCTTCTAATATGCCAAAGTAGAGTTCGGTGGAAAGGGTTGGGTGACCTCTAGTGACATTTACATCTTTGCGCTGTCAAAACCGACTAAGAATCAAAAATGAATAAGACTAAGAATCGACAAAAGATGACGAAGGCCTTTATAGATGATTTGATTCTATTTTTAATTTTTTTATTTTACATCTAACATTCGTTTATTTTATTGGAAATGTTTATTTTGTTTTAATAATTTTAATAAATATTATGTCAGTATTGCTTTTATAGGCTTGCGGGAAGTCGGTGGATTATTTAATTTTATAGGATGGGTATTTGTCCAGCCCTGGATTCTTTTTGGCTTATAGTGATGATTGGTTTTTATTATTCTTATATTCATTTACTTATAGCTTTTTTGGTTATAAGTCATACCATTAGTATATTGTCCCTTTGCCTCCAGCAGGGGCTGTCCGTAGTGTACTGGCGGAAGCCTCACGGCGGGCTCAAACCTCGGCACCAGAGTTGACCATTAGCTCAGACGAATTTACTTATTGGATTATGAAGTTCGTTGCTATTGGTACCTACATAATCCCAATAATGAAGGAATCCTTCTTAACAGATTACTCCAGACAGTGTGCGACATGTAGATAATAAATTGAATAAATCCGAATTTAATTGTGAAGAACCAAGCGAGTCTGCGCAAGTAAAACAAACATTAGGTATACAAATTATATTGAATCAGAGATAATCCCGTCAATTAATTGGAGTTGGCATTGAAATCGCGCATGCGTGTAAGAGATCTGATTATTCGGTGCTTATAGATGTACAATTACTTATTGAACAAACTGTAAAAGTACGTGCTGTAAAAGATCTGGGTGGTCTATTAGGTAACAATTCTGCCTTCTAATTTAAAAGGCAGAGTACCTAGACCACTTTTAAAAGTTCTAATTCTAAAATCGTGAGTTTGAATTCAGTCGTGCAAATTTTTTTCTAGAAATGTCGTAGGAAAACCAGTTTGCGCAGTAGCTAGAGTACCTAAAGGCTAAGGTACGACAACATCTGATTACCTTTTGTTTGGACGTGTCTCTGAATGCTATCCACTGTCTGATGTGTTTGTAAATATGACTTTCCTACTTTGAGATACGAATAAACTAAAAAGTTGAATGTGTTGGTAACAACACCAGAGGTTTGTTTTTGTTTGAGCAGTGTGTAAGAAAGATGAGCATTTTATTGGCCAATATTTAGAAAAACAAACAGATACACAGTACCAGCCTACAAAATCCGTAATCCGTCCTTACCTTATCTACCTTAATCGTTTGAGCAGGTGGTATAAAAAATCAATAAAAATTCGAAGGGTTTTTAATCGGCCAAATTATATTTTAAAATAAATTCATTTGACTTTAAATAAGGAAGAAGAGATCCCATAAAAAATGTTAATTTCTTTAAAACGCTTTAATCCCGTGACGGAGCCCTCGTGCGTTTTGACAGTGACATATCGGTACACGGCGCTCAACCAGCTGTAATTCTACCCATTCTACTGGACTAACTGGACGTAGTGGACGTGGACCATTTTATTCACCAATTTACTGAATTAATCAGGAGATTTGGCTCATTTTGTAGAAATTTCCTTCACTAGTCTACCTTTAAAGAAATCCAAAACAGGCGTATTTAGTTTTATTATCTGTGCGTGTTGGTGTCCGTTTGTTGCCAAATTGTTGTTAAATGTTTTACAGAACGTGCACTAACTAGCATCTATCATGGCAGCATTTTTTTTTATTTATAATGAATAAACTACATAAATAATAATAAATAAATTGGGCCCACTTTTTTTACCACTTACAAGTAAAACATTTGACCGTATTCTCACCTGATGTTAAGTGATGATGCATTCGGGAAAATGGACGCCGGAAAGAAATTCCTTTCATAAAATATTGAATTATAAACTCAAAGAAAATATATAATTATAATATACTTTTCCGGTATTTAATTATCGCATACCTAACGTGCCAAAAATTCAAGACAGCGCCATCAAGCCTCAAACAAAGTAAACAAAGACAAGAGAACTGATGGAATACAGGTAATTAATGCACTTTCTAAACCATTAAAAAATAATTTTAATGTCCTTACAGTCTTGGCGAAAGGGATATATTATTATTTCACTAGGTTTTTTGAAAGCTAGTTTACAATAAAGAAGTCAAAACCGCAGTATCGAATCCTATCGATCAATCACCATCCATTAAAGAGAAAGAAAAGTGCTTCCCCCAACGATTGGCCCTCGAATTTACATGAGAGCCGCTTTTTCCGTCGAGATTAGCCAGCACCCTGAACGTGAAAGACCGCATTTACACTATATGCAGGGTTATAAGAACGAAATGTTTATCCTACTTATAATGATAAACGCGAAAGTTTGTTAGTATGGATGGATGGATCGATGTTTGTTACTCTTTCACGCCGGAACGGCTGAACGGATCTGGATGAAACTTGGCAGAGAGATAGATTATAGTCTGGAATAGCTCAAAGGCTACATTCATCCCGAGAAAATACTGGTATTTAAAACTGCGCGGGTGAAACCGCGGGGTGCCAGTAGTTCGCGCATATTTCTGGTCAAAGCTCTTTATTCCAGAAAACGGAAGGATCTCTTAAAAATGTTTTTTAAACCAAGTTAATTTAGGTGCTCGTTCCGAGACATTAGAAGTATTTTCTGGGCCTCCTAAGTAATTAAAGTGTCTGAGTATTATCAGTAAAGCTCACTTTTTTGAAGATGTTATGTGTTTTTAATAGCCCTGAAAACGAACAATATTTCGAGATTTACTATTAATTACTAAGCTATAAATTTTATGTCTGTGTGACAAATAAATAAATTTTCTTTCTTTCTTTCTTTCTTTCTTTTATCAACTGCACGACAATTATTAAAGAAAAAAGCAAAATACTTCTATTATACTTAGTTACTTTACTTTTGTGATAAGCACAGTGCTAACAGCGTCGGCGCCGGTAACCTGCTTTCCCAGCAACTGCAGCCTTCACCCTGAATGAGTTTGATGAATTGCCCGCGCCCGCGACCGTCCGTCGGGAGAGCCGGTCATTTGTTAAAAATACACCCGATCCACGGATCTAATTGTCTCCTCTAATTTCACACCCTCCAGTGATATCTGCACCCTTTCAAATAAACACAGATTTATATTTTGTTTTAAAAAACTTCCCCTGTTACGTTCGTACGTTCTGTTTTAGTCAATTGAGCGTCCGCGCTTTGCTTTTTATTAATAAAAAACCCAATATTTTAAATCAAGGGTCGAATCTAGAATTTTTAGAATTTTTGCTAATATTCAAATGATTTTAGTTCAAATAGTCAGTGTAATTAAAGTACCGTCTATTATTATTGAGTAAATTTTTTAATTGAGTATTTTTTTTTAGTTCGCCTTCATGATTATAATTTTTAGCTGACACCTACGTCTAGTTTTATGTAAATGTAAATAAATTTTGGTTTAAGAAAACATGATTAAAATCTCTAAGAATATTTTTATGATTATGAGAAAGCAATTAAACAATCCAGAAACCAAAAAAACTGTAAAATTGAAGAGTAATAAATAATAAGGAGTAAGGCCTATGCATGGTCTTACCTCTCGAGATGCTTGACGATGTCCTCATAAGCAGCTCGACAATTCTCCCAAATACCAGATCTGCAGACAAAGAAATATAGAATAAATAAGAATAGAATGAGCACAGAAATAATAAAATAAAATGTTATGAAGTAGAATGAGATGAATGAATCAATTAATCCTAAAATATTGCTTTTTTATAGTGCATCCTAGAAAACAATAAATAATTTTGATACATTCAATAATTTTAATGGTAATATTGCAATGTATTGTGTTATACTGTCTTGAAAGAGTACTACTGTCCTGAAAGTTTTATGTAGTTCATACTTTTGCAACGTACCAGTGATTTATAGTTTGGTTGTCACTATTCTTTGGTATCTTCTACTCGCGAATAAACAAAGAATTTAATGCTCAAGTAGGCCGAGATGAGTTGCTAAAGCATTAGTTCTCATAAACCAAACACCGCTACAAAACGGCGGTATATACGCATTTTTTATCATGTTGCAAGCAATTCGATTGTCTATTGTATTGTAAGTACTTTCAGTATTTGAGCATTTTCCACTTCATTCACTAAAAATCGCACTTATCGTAAATCGTTATCTCAGTACCTAGGCACCTACTTACGTTTAATGTAGGTATGCCAAGATTCTGTTGTGAGGAAAATTTAAAAAAAAAAGTTTTCATAACTTGAGATAAAATTAACATGATCTATGAGTCTGTGGGTGGGCGTTAGTATTGATAAAGATTCAAGCAGGAAACCTACGTTGGATCAATCGATACTTAGTATTTGATCTAGTACTTTGTATTTGATACAATCTTTAATTGTCCATGCGTACAGCGCCATCTAGGAATTGATTAGAGAACTTTTAGTATTTTTTGTATGAGTAAATAAAAATGTCCACCAATGTTTATTTATTTATTTATTTGATATACTATGACATTGTCATAGCGATGACAATAGTCATTGGCTACAGCTCCGCTATATAACAGCCGCTGTTTCTCAAAAAGCTTTCGCAAGAAATATTCAAGTGTTTGCAAAGAAAAAGTTGGATAATTAACGAAAGGGTTTGAATCGAAAAGGAATAATTATGAGCACTCAATATTAAATGTTGCAGGAGCGAAGGGTCGAAATTAATTATGTTTTTAAAACAATCGCTTATATTTGCGCCGGCGCCACTCATGCGTGATTGTTGAAATTGTTTTAATCACTTTTCCCCTTTGTTTTTCACTGAAGCTTTCTTCAGTCTTTGTCAGAGAAACCATTATAACAAAACACTCATAATAACATGGGACATTGGTCTACACTGGGACTCTCTTTCAAGAATATCATATGAGTACTAAGTA
The DNA here is from genome assembly GCA_963576535.1 of Plemyria rubiginata. NCBI lineage: Eukaryota > Metazoa > Arthropoda > Insecta > Lepidoptera > Geometridae > Plemyria > Plemyria rubiginata. Next base: position 12,085,189 of record OY754912.1, on the reverse strand, counting down.
GGTGCCTGTAGTACTTATACCATACCACTTAGAATTGTTACAAATATTTACAAAATAAGAGCTAAAATTTCTAGGATTCTGTACCTCAAAAAGTAGAAACGGAACTCGTATATTCGTGTTCTTAAATGTGATAGTTATGTTTGTAAAATATGGCGGATACTAAAAAAATCTTAAGACTTGTCAAAAAGACTTTCGAAGTGATATTTGTGACTCAACGGAATAAATACCTTCTGACATTAGCTTTGACTTGGAAAAAACGACGGCAATATTTAAATTTTACGAAAATCGTTAGTAGAAGTCACAATTCATAATGAAGCATTAATTGCCAATCGAACATAGTTTTTTTGACTTAATTTTCACGACGTTAACATTTACTGGATACTCATTGAAACAGAAAACTTCCCTAATTTAAAAAAAACATGCAGACTTGTTACACACAAAGAAACCTAATAAGATATATTTGTAAGAAAACTCGACACTAATGAACATTATTGATTGAGCACTGAGTGAGGCTCTAATTACACAGAAAGCAGGTATCCAGCTCTAAAAGGCATCGAAACGTATTAGTAAGTGCGGATAAGAAATTCATGGCAAAGTGTATTAAGTTATTTCATTGTGGTAAGGCAAGTAAGTTAATAATAAATTATAACGTAATATTTAATATTTTTTAATTTTTTTTACATCAAGCGCTAAGATATCGTATCTAAAGCTGGTACAACAAGCAAAGTAACAGCAGTAGCAGTAAGGGGATACACGGTTAGTAAGGTTGAAAACGTCGTATAGTACAGAATTTCGAGAGAATTATAATGTTTCAATCTTTTGCTTTGAAATAAAATACCCCACGTGTATCTACGTGTTTTTTTTAAATACATTTATTTCAATTTCAGTTTCAAATACTCGCACTGTGTTGCTGTTGTCTATGGGCGACGGTGACCGCTTACCATCAGGTGGGCCGTTAGCCCGTTTGCCTATCTTTTACATAAAAAAAAAATTGTCTGTTAATCTATTTACCTAAGGGAAGTGCACCTTCCCGTTTCTCGTTTCCCAGCAACTTATGTATACAAAAGTACTAGCCTGCTTTTTGTGTAAAGCCAGCTTACTTATATTTCACCGGGCAGTAAGACAGTAGGGTACATTGTGGGTCTTCGCAGGAAGTGGGGACATTCTGTTTGTACTTTTCTAACTGGATTACGTTCCAGTGCGTTTAACCTACACTTGACGCCTGACCCGCTAAGAGGTTTCTTTCGGTGGAGTTTAAGCGGTTTATGTGCTTACTGATTTTCTTTTATTTCGTTTTTGTAAGTCGGCTCGTGTTCACCAATAAAATAACCGGCCGTAGAGTACTGGCTAAGCCGTTTATAAGAACTTGGGGGAGTTCTTCTATTTTACGATATTTAATTCAACGAAACTACAGGTATTTCCGTCTTTACTTAGACTTCTCAAAAACATGGTCTGATTAGCACTATTTATTTATTTATTATACTACTACTATTATAAACGCGAAAGTTTCTAAGTATGGATGGATGGATGGATGTTTGTCACTCTTTCATGCCGGAACGGCTGAACGGAACTGGATGAAACTTGGCAGAGGGATAGATTATAGTCTGGATTAGCACATAGACTTCTTTTTATCCCGTGGGAATTCCGGGATTTAAACCTGCGTAGGTGAACCCGCGGGGCGCAACTAGTTTATTATATAGGGATCATAGGCAATTAAGCTAGTGACATGGTTATAGATGGCTTATAGACACAATTGTACGTCTAAATTTTGATTTATGCATTTGATTTATTTTGTTTACACGCATAAGTAATTATCATCTTACATGAAAAACTTATCTAAAAAATCTATGATGTAAACAATTATAGGTACAAATAGGTGTCTATTTTCACTAAAATAGCTAGGCGTAAAATACTTTGTAGACTATCATCCTACCAAAATTTATTGGTTGACAACATGTTTTTGTATCCTGTTTATTGTAAGCTAGCACCCAATATTGTTGAACCATAAACCAGTTCAAACCATATTCGTAAACAATATAAATCACAACGGTTTATCTTTTAATCAATAAAACTAAAATTAGTATCACATCCGGTAGTTTATTGAGGACTTCATTATAAACGTAAGCTTTACGTGAATATGGATACAGTTTTGATGGAAAAAAGCGAAGTGTCTGAGGAACTGACTGAGATACAAAACCGTATTAGGGGTCAAAAACTGAGGTCCAAGTTTTTATAACATTATTTTTCTGAAACTATTTATTTAGTAAGCTGTTGGTCCCAGTTTTTAGTCCTACTTTCTCTCTCTCTCAGACAACCTCAAAGAATCGAGAAGTATAACTTGGTATTTTGTACTTCTTCTTGTGTCGCCCGTTTCTTTCTAAACTGTGTGGTGAAACGATTTAAAGTGCACCTTGGTAGGCTTGGTTGCCTCCTTGGTATTAATAAATAAATATAGGTGGACATTCCACACAGCACTATCTCGCCCTAAACTAAGCCAAAGCGTGTGATATTGGAACCAGATAGCTGATATACTTTTTTTTTGTAAATACATACTTATAATATTATATAATCACCCAGACAGAGAACAAACATCAATGTTCATCACAAAAATGTTTGTTCTCGGTGGGGATCGATCCCGCGGCCTACGGCACGAAGGCTACTACCAACTGAGCTGTGAAGGCTGTCAGGTTAATAGGAGGTTTAAGATAATTATGCTATGGGGGATCATAAGCGCAGGACGGTTTTCGGTTTCCTTTAAGTTGCCTTACCTTGCAAGAGCTTCCATATTGTGCATCGGCTGCCCTTTGATGATAGAACCGTCTGGTCTCGGAACCCCATGGTGCGGCATGCCCGGAGACATCAGAGCATGCTGGTGCATGAAGCCCATGGGGCCCAGGTGAGTTGGAGGCGCGTTGTATCCGTTCGCGAGGAGTGGGGACTTCTCCATGCGAGCCATCTCTGAAACAAGGTACACGGCTTGATTTGAGATAAAACACTATTCTTTATCTGGTTGATTGCATTTTAAAGCTAAAGAAAAAAAACAAACAAACGAAAAAGCACTCTAACTAGTGGTAGTCTTCGGAGCCTATCGATTATTCCTCTTTTTTTGAAATAAAATGAAATGAAATAATTTATTTGCGTGAAGTATGGTACATATTTGATGATTATTATTGTTAATGAACCTCACACTTCGCCAGAAAAACCTAGCATGCAAAATTATAGAGAAAATTATGAACTTGTATACAATTTTTATAATTCATTTGGTACATTATTCAGGTGCATAACATTGATTAGGTCAGCGTCATCCATAGACTATATTGTCTTTGGATGATATTTATGGTTTTTTTGTTAGTATAGCACCAAAAGCGGTTGTGTTACCTACCTTGCTTCATGTATCCTACGAGCAATTGATGATAATAAATATTGGCTATCAATATTGCAGTTGCAAATGTAATAGAGATCAAGGCTGACAAATAACAAAGGTCGTTTTGGTAAACAGTTTTTTTTTCTGGTAGGAAAACTTATTTAATTTAAAATTATTTTGCAATCATTCGTCATTACATTGAGCGGTTTTTTATCCTCAAAAATTCTAAAATGTGCAAGCGAGATGTTGTTCTACAGTACAGCCTCATAACACACACAACGTTGCTTTGCCGCGTGGATGTGGAAAAACAACCAGACAAGGTCCGTTTGCAACGCGACCTCAAGTCAAATTAGAGTGATTTCATGGTTTCAAAGTATTCTATCAGCTACCAATTACACAAAAAATCCTTCAAAAGTAAGTTAAACACAGGTAAACCTATAATACCCAGTATTATCATTTAATTACCATCTAATAATCGAATTGCTCGTAAAACGAACCAACAATAATAAAATGAGTAATGAATTTCGAGACTATTGTTTTCTGGGTACTACAAACAACCTGTGTAAACATAGGAGGGCGTTGCGCAAATATTCTTAAAATGACCCCCTGAGGGGGCACGGTGACGACCCCCGTGGGGGGTATGATCGGGTGGTCTTCTGCCCATGACCTGTCCCCGGTGAGGTCACCAGACCGACTGGGGCGTCGGAAACAATTAACAAGGTGTCGAATTAAACACGAATTAACGGTCCAACCGTTAAGGAAAATACCCTTTTCCATTGTACGTTGTGTTTTACAAAGGATTTCGGGATTGCTGAATATTAAATACTGTGTGTCGCTTTGTGCCGTGGTTAAAGGCGCATCTACACGGACTGCGATTTGTTGTGGTGCGGTGCCGACATAGCGTTTTGGCTCGAAACTTTATAAACCAGCTATAAAAAATATCTAACTAGGGAAAGTCAGGTGTAAGGTTTTTTTAAACAATTTCATTCGAACGCTAAAGACTACCCACCACCCACTCCTATTAGACCTATTAGAGTGAATAGGTTTGCCTGTGTCAAATATAAGTTGCCTGGTTCATCTAGCTAGACGCTTAAAGATGTCGCAGACATGCATGGAGAATACTAAAAATCGATCTTCTTGGAAATCAATGAGAGATAGTCAGGTTGTTGACGACTTTGACGTCACTTGTATAATTTCTTTAGCAAAAATTCGAAGCTCAGTCTTATCGTAATTAGTGTGAAATAGCCTTAGGGGCACAGGTATGTGATACTCGTAATGAGAAATTTTAATTATCATGGAATCTTATACCCTTTGAACCTTTGCAGAGCAAACAATGATCTGATTGTTAATTTTTCAGATGGTTTGTTTAAGACTCATTTTGTATTGGATTCTTCTTAATGCAAATGAAAGGTTGTGTTGATAATTAATAATGTTTGTTGATTGAATAAATGTAATACCCGCTTCCCATCAGGTGAGCCGTATGCTTGTTTGCTACCTTGGTAGTATAAAAAAAATCCCATTTATAATATTGTCTAAAATCCTATTAATATTATAAATGCATAAGTTTGTATGGATGGATGGATGGATGTTTGTTACTCTATAACTCCAGAACGGCTGAACGGATCTTGGTGAAAATCGACACAGAGATATATTGTAGTCTGTAATAACACACAGGCTACTTTTCATCCCGTGGGAATACCGGGATTTAAAACTACGCGGGTGAAACCGCTGGGCGCAAATAGCACATTATACCTACTACTTCTAAGTGAATCCACAAGGTCACGAAGTCCACCAGTCGAGCTTAATCGTAAACTTTGACTAAGCTATAATATTGATCAAAACAAACCGCAACCGACGAACCTTTTCACATTCGCCGTTTCGGTAATATATCACACCCACGCAGAAATCAGAACGACCAAAGTAAAAGTCAAACAAACATTATGACCAATGGACCCTGCATTAATTGTTTGGGTATATTTACTTGGCCAACCAACTCTGTTATCTGTTGAGCCGTGCGAGGCTTTAAATTTATAGTATAAATTTAGTGGGAAGGTATGTTTAGGTTTTGTTATTTCTCTTACCGTATTTACTGTTTTACGAGATATGTATGAATACGACCTCTGTGGCGCAGCTGGCGAGAGTCCGCCTACGAAGCACGCAAGAGGTTGCGGGTTTGATTCCCGCCTCGGAACAAATTTGTGTACGAGCTGCAGATATTTGTTCCGTTGTTCTGGGTGTTTTATATCTATGTAAGTATATAATGTATTAAATATATCAGTCATCTAGTACCCATAACACAAGCTTTGAGTAGCTACTTTGAGGCTAGATGGTGCTGTGTGGATTGTCCAGTATTATTATTATTATTATTAAAATATAAAGATTTTCGGAGAAGTGATAAATCGGCGCCGGCGAAGGAAAACATCGAGAAGAAATCAATTAGAATTCTAGCAGTGGCGAAGGGCTTGCAACCTGTCACGTATGGAACATCTAGTGCAAAATGCGCCTAATAAAATATCTGTACCTTTGACATCCTCAGAGAAATACAATGATCATACAATGGTAAAAAAAATATTTGAAAATATATAAGATTCTATGAGATATGTACAAAAATCAAAAGGGGGGATCAAGTGTCCCCCTCTTCCCCTATGTATTTCTTTTCTTGTTGTTGTATGTCAAATAAATGTATTTTCTTTCTGTCTTTCTTTTTAGAAACTTTAGTTCGTGCCTGGAGAACAGATTGTGCGCCTGTTTCTGGTTGTCCACATTCTATAAAATGAATCCTACAATAAGAACCCAGAGGTTCCCTCTCAAAACCACAATTAGGTCACTAAACCATAGTATATTTACGAATCCTCGAGCAACGCAACCACACACCGGTCAACCGCACTCACTAATTAACTAAATACGTGTTAAACCTCGTAATAACCTGCGGTCGAAACAACCCTTCTCAATGTCTCGTTTCATCTCACACTCATTGTTATGTTACCTCTCTTTCTAATTGAATCGGTCAGTTTTGTCGCTTCTCAATCGCAGGGATATTGAAAAAGCGCGCATTATAAAAATACTTTTGAGTGTTTACGTTGTATTATAGGCGATAAAAAACGTCAGCGAACCAAATCATCTTTCATAATCATAAACTAAAATGCTCATCGTTTACCATTATGACTATTATTAAGCGAATCGACTGATCAGGGCATTTATAGAAATGAAACGTCGATTCCAAACCGCTATTATGTCGATTTTCATCGATTTATTGATCGAATATCGACTGTCCTCGACAAATGGTCGTTTCAAATTACCAGCCATTATTTCGAATTAGAATCGATAGAATCGAGACCCCAATTATATCACTTATATGTTTAAAGGAGGTTGGGATAATCGTAACCGCAAAACTTTAGGGACGATGTTTTTTATCGCTTTAAAAAGGCTATATTTGACGCCAGCCCAGAGTCGCCTGTTTGTTTTGTTTGTGTTTAATAAAGTTCTTAATTCTCCATGCTATTTGGATGAGTAGTGGCTGACTCTGTTGATGGGATTTTGAGACTTTTAATCCGGGGACGTACTGCGACCATGCCATTTTCTACGTACAAGCGAACAAAAAGCTGTTTTTCAGTTTGACGCTCATAATCAAAAATGTTTATTCATGAAAACAATACAAGTAGGTAACCTTTGTTATAAGTGATGGCTACCAGTTAACATCAGGTGGGCTATTTGCTTATTCCATCTGCTAGTTGTGTAAAAAAAATCTGGCTTCTTCGCGTCGTTGGTCGAGACTCAAACACAATAACCATTGGGTTTTACTACATGCCAATTGCAAAATAAGCAAAGCATAAATGATTGCTCATAAAGCTAAAAGAACGAGTTTGCAGACAATGTATCCTTCCTTGTTAGAGCTACTTGTAATTTAATTTATTACGTCTGTAATTAGATTGATTAATACATTGGAATGCATATAAAACAGTTACTACAATGTAGATGATTATTAGGGTATTTAATTTTATTACGTAATGAATCAGGGAAATCAAGGACTCATTTGCCTCCACGTAACACATAAAAAGTGTTTTTTTTATCTGTTTGTCAAAAATTGCAACAACAAAACACGACAAAATAATCGCATTTTCTTTGTATCTAGCTATAATTTCATTTATTCGTGTTCAGTATCTGATTTTTGAATTGTTTCGTAGTGGAGAACTTTATAAATATCGACTCAATAGCACTATTAAGTTATATGTTATTTACGATCTAAGCTACCCACTTTTTATACTGCATAATAAAGTTACAAAAATATACTAACTTGTAAGTACTATATTTTTCACCTACGTAATATCCTTTGAACTATTTTATACACCTTGATAAAACTACCTTCGGTTGAGAGGCTATAAAACAATTTTGTAAGGCTCTACTTGGTACCTACTCGAATCGAGCACAGAAATCTGTACCTACAGAGTTCACACAGTGTTGCAAATAAAATAAAAGTTATATAAGTCGTAAAGTAGGAAATATCTATCGTAAACGAAGCCTAGAATTTACTCGGTGATTTTAACTGGAAACTTTAACATTGCAGTAATGGCTTGTAAATCACAGAAAACGAATAAATTATTAGATGCATTAAGTCTCGGGATAAAGAGGCTGCTAAATGTAATACAATGTAGTATTTTTGATTACGTTTGAGGCAAAGATCAAATGTACAAGGTATTGTGTGCCATAAATTTATTACGAAAAACGAAGACTGTTAGGACCATATTCCGATTGAATATCTATCAACATTTAATAAATAAATATAGTTGGACATTCCACACAGCACTATCAAGCTCCTTAGCCAAAGCGTGTGATGACGTGACCAGATAGCTGATGTACAACTTTTATATTTTTTTTTGTAAATACATACTAATTTTGTATAACACCCAGACTGAGAATAAACAAAAAAAAGCCAAAACCAACTGAGCTGTGAAGGCTGTCCAAAAATCTTTTAGCATCTTCTGCTAATAGCATTCCCCTAGATTTCTAAAGCGACTGAACTTTTGCAGCCTGCTCCCAAAAGCTCCTGACAACTTTAATCACATTAATAACACAATGAATGTTTCGATATGGATGTTTGTTACTCAATAACGCCGAACGGCTGAACGGATCTGGATGAAATTAGGCACAGAGATAGATTATAGACTGGAATAGCACATATGTTATTTTTTATCCCGTGGAAATACCGAGATTTAAAACTACCTACGTACTAATAGGGTATAGGGGTAATAAGGTGGATTTAAATCATATGTTGTTTCCATATAGCTAGCACAAGCCAGTATCCGTTATTCAATTACACACTTTTCCATATAAATATGAGCATCTGTGCATTTATTCAGTTCATCAGATATTCTTAACATAAATAAAAATCTTGGGCCACTACCAAGGGGCTATATTTTGTCATCTTTAGCTATAATTGTCAATAATATCAGAAAAAATATGGCTACACACTAGACCCGATTCTGCCACATTGACTCTGAATTTAAAACCAGTTAGAAATATAATCTGATCCGGCTCCAAAGTCATCATTCCACAGAATGCCACAAATCTTCGTCTGTCTTGCAAAACGAAGAAACTCGAAAATGATACGAAACAAGCGAATTAAAAGCAAATTACAGCCAGCCGGCAATCGTAGCGTTTACAATAAATACATAATTGTACGGTCAGCACAACAATTGTATGGTCAGCATACGAATGGCATTTCGTATAACGGTAGGCTTTTGGCAGCTCTACATGTCGCTCGCTAATAATGCGTTGCAGTGGACCGTTTTGAAAGGTAACCAGCAAAAACGGTCTGATTAAAAACTTTACTTCATCGTTTCTCCAAACTTGGTATGGTGCATAATCTAGCTAACTGGCAGTATAGGTATGGCGTGTTTTCGCCAAGCGTGGTGCATAAACCATCCGACGCCATAAAAACCTTTTTATAATAATACTGGAACAAGTATATGACCCACCTGACGTTAAGTGGTACCCATCATCTAAGGATAAGAATAATTTATTTCCAAAACAGAATTACAAGTTACAGGTAAACAGTTTATGACACAATGGTTTCTTAGTAGATACAGATAATTTTATTATAATTAACGGCAAGGCCCAAACTAGGCGAAAATTATCTTGGGTCTCAGGAGTACGAGTTATTACCATGGTATTTTTCAGTTGCGTCTATAACAAAGTATTGCCTCGCAAGTCACACACGACATGATCGTGCCTACGATACGTTGCCTGCGATCAACTTGAGGCATCACTATCACTACATAGTATAAAACAAAGTCGCTTTCTCTGTCCCTATATCCCTATGTCCCCATGTCACTATGTATGCTTATATCTTTAAAACTACGCAACGGATTTTAATGCGGTATTTTTTAATAGATAGATGATTCAAAAAGAAGGTTTATATGCACATATATACATACATACATGCATGATATGTACACCCGTACGAAGCAGGGGTGCGCGGACGGGTCGCTAGTAAAAGAATAAAGCACACAATGTCATCTCGATAGTGATTCTTCGGCAATTGACGTAATAACTCGTATAACACCTCCAAGTGCCTGCTCGGATAGAGCTACAATCGTCAACACAAGTCACGCGCCTTGTACAATCAATAACAGTAATACAATCGTGGCGAACGACGGTCAATATTGTGAGTCAACACAACAGAACTAGCCAGTGTTGCCAGGTAAGGATGAAGTTCACTTTACACTCCTTTTAGCCTAGTGTCTAGCTTTTCTAATGTTTATATTGCTTGCAGACAATAGGATTTTAGTTAAGACAGGAAAAATACTCAGGGTATCTTCCAAATAAGTCTCCTCATCTTGCTGGCGAATTTTTTTTTATACTACCAAGGTAGCAAACAAGCATTCAGCCCACCTGATGGGAAGCGGTTACCGCAGTCTATGGACGTTTGTAACACCAGAGGTGTCACACTCGCGTTGCTGACCTTTAAATATTTTAACACGCCTTTTTTAAAGAACCCCATACTGTATTCTCCAGGAAAAACACCCGCAGGGAGTGCATTCCACAACCTTAGAGTGTGCGGGAGGAAGTTTATATCAATCCCATAATTTGGACGTACCTCTGACTACCCCCCTTAGACATCCTCAAAGAATCTTGAATTAGTACCTACTTGGTACTGGGAGATCTGAAGGGATATCTACCGTGCCTGGGGATCAAAGTCGTGAAACTGTTTCCATAATTTTATGTGTCAAAAATCTTGTTTTCCTCCGAACATTACTCCCAGAATTACTTTGAGTTAACTGGCAACACCGACAGACTTATGTCTTCGCCATAAACTCTTTCATTTGGCTCGGACGAGCCTTATGAACAATAAAACGTTGAGGGCTGGAGATTTGGTCTGTAATAAAATATTTGCCCTAGCACGCTAATCCTCGTCCCTTACTTACAAACGCAATTTGAGAAAGTTATGGCCGCTCTAGAGATGGGCCGTTGATCCTCGGGAAACATAACGCTGCCATTTAAAACTAAATTACGTGCAAAGCGTATGTCAAAATCGTTTATAAAATTACGCCCTTACAATGTTGCAGTTGAAAGGAAACGGGCTAAATTGGCATGTCAAAACAGACAGTTGCGTTTTTACAAATAATTTTTAGCTTGTTTTTTCAATGTCTATAATTATATATTGCTATTAAAACAGACGTATAAGAGCACTGCGGACATAAAATCCCTAATAGTTATAGTTCTCTTGTTTATTTCCACTTAGAAAACAATGAATAGAAAATAGTGATAAATATAGAAACGATTCACACCAACACACATTAATCAGGACTGGGAAATGGGAAATCTTAACGCGATCCCAGCCAATAGGACACGCGTTAAGCGGTAATTCCAGCGACCGAATAAAACTTCCCCAGCGTGAGGGTCCGGCTTAATTACTCGTAAATTGACCGGAATTCTGTTTATCCCTGAGAAATGTACTGTGGCTAAGTAGGTATTATGTTCATGTGAAAAATGACGGTTTATGGACCCTTGATATGAGATTTTAGTTGGGAATATCGGAAATTATTATCATGTTACTAATTTTTAAGATAAAACCGCATTTTTTCATAAACAAAATATGAGTCCTAAAAATCGAGTTTTTATTGATATCAAATCTTCTTATTTTTTTTTGCGAAAAAGCTTTTTATGCATATACTTAGTATTCGAACTGTTATCATTAAAACATAATATAGCATATAATATGGCAGTCAATAGATAGATATCAATATCGGTCGCAGATTATCATTTAGTTGGTAGGCATGAACTTCAAAGCCAAAATACCAACTTATTTTTTGGTAGCAATGGATATAATTCCAAATCAAGTTATAATAGAGTAGCTCATCCATAAACATGCACAAAGGAATACTTACTATTGTAATACTAAGTAGCAAAGATACAGCGAACTCATTTCATATTTTATTAATATTGCGGACAAAAGGAAGCTTATCCATCGTGGTTCGACAGATGTTACTATTGAAAAATGTTTCAATGTAGAGTGATATGCCGTAGTTTTTTTAAATCATTACAATTTTATTGTAATTTTGCTTTTAAAAAAGGAAAAAATAGAAACAGATTCACAACTTTGATCCACGTTTGCCCACAAATCTCTTCTAAGAACTAACTCATTCTATGAGAAGGGGGAAAAACACTAACAAGTACACGAATTTGATCCCCAAACAGTTAGATTTCCCCTCCGATCTTTAGTGCCAAATACAATCCTTGGAGTTCTTTATGGTAGGTACTATATACAAACACAAAATCTTAGGATTCTTTTTAATGCAACTAGCTGATGGAACAAACAGATGGCTCACCTAATGTTAAGTTCTAAGCATCACGTGCCCTACGATGCCATACACCTCCATATTATCATATTACCTCCACTAACTTGAGGTATACAGGGGCCCGATTCTCTAAAATAGCCAACGTGTCAATAGAGTGTCAGTAGTGTCTCAATAGAATGATTTTGAACATTTGGTAGTCTACAAATTAAAAATGGTCACTGACTTGCCACTGTAGTGCCATTGAAACGCCATAATAAGACAATTGTAATAATCGGTAATCTGGTTCACTATCGTTTATCAATGTCATCATGGTGGCCAAAGTTACGGTATTCTGTAAATATTTTAAGTGTATTTGACAGTTGTGTCGATCGTGTTTGAATGGTGTTTTGGTCATCGAACCGTCATTGTGAAGCCATCGAACAACGACACCTATTTCTCGATTGTATTGGTTCAATTTGTATTTTATTTTAATTCAAAATAAAGTGTTCGGGGGTGTGTTCGTCTTACGTAGTGAAAATAATGAAATAGGCGTAGGTTTTCATTAGAGTAGGTAGTAGACCTCTTTGTGAAGGGCTCGTCCGGGAAAGTACTACCACCACGCCTTTTTCTGCCGCCAAGCAGCAGCAACGCTGTATTTCGGTTTGAAGAGTGGGGTCGCTGGTGTAATTACAGGCACATGAGGCTTAACATATGTATGCCTCAAGTTGATGGACGTAGGGCAGTGCATCCTACGGCACGTTCCTACAGTGCGTGACTTACGAGGCAATGCTTTGTTATAGGTGATGGTTACCACTTAACATCAGGTGGGCCATCTGCTTGTTCCATCAGCTAGTTGTATAAAAAAAAACTACTTTGCGGTGGCGTATTTTGGCATTGGCTAATAGTGCTGACCGCCGGCCAACGTCCTTTTGCTCCAGCAGCAGCGCCGCAAATCTCGCACTAATGAGGCTGCTAGTGAATGCCTTTCGTGAACAGAGCAGAATGGAATCCCTGCTGAATTAAAGGATTGTATGTGAAGGACTACTTGACACTCCATGTACAACAGTGATAAAATTAAACTATCTGAATAATGAATTTATTTATGAGGTTGTTCCTTAAAATTACAAATGAATCGAAACATTTCAGATTATGGCGAACCCCTAGCAAAGGTTCACCTACGTCGCACCCAAGTACGTCATACATGCAGCCTTTCTTGAATACGTAGGTGTTTTTTTATCGTCCTTGAGGGTGTCCTCGTCCTAAAAGAAAAAGTATCACGATAAGAACAAGTTAGAACAAGTAGTTGTGTAGCTGACATTTCAGATTTCTCGATTTAGTTTTTTTTCAATAGATTGGATTTGTACTCGTTGTAGTACTGAAAAAGATAGAAAAAGAATAATGTAGGTTCATCTTAAAATATACATCAACAAGAAAATCTTATTCTCACACCTCTACATTGATCCGGCGTTTATTGCAGGCAGCTTGCTGTGACACTGTTGAGCACAGTGAAGCCTTGCTCCCAAAGCCTGACTGCGACCTTCTTTGCTCCTGTTAGATTAGCCAAGAGGCAACTCTCGGTTGGACTCTTAGAGCTGAGAGATGGTTTTTGCTAACAATTTCCATGTTGCCCCTGGAAATGTTGAAGTGGAAGTTCATTATCTTATAACTCAAAACTTATTGTGAAAAAATATTTGTATTGCACTTCAAAACACTGAACTTAGATCACTTTGTATTCATCACGTTTTTTAATTATTCTCCCAACAACAAGTGGGACTTTTTCACTCACCTTATCGTCATAATTATTTGAAAAGAATAAAAACTAAGATATTGCAATTCAATTGAATTTTTTGTATTGGTATAAAATATTTCCTCCAAAATGAAAAGTTGAAAAATTCCGCGCGCGGCTTTGACAGCTGTTAGTTTTTTTTCAGAAAGGCAAAGACCAAAGAGTAAGCATAGGTACAATAGCTACCAAAGAGTATACAAAAACTACGTAAATGTAATTTGTCGTGATAAAAATCATATTTTTTAACAATAAACGCATGTTTTTAGTGACATTGGATTTTTTTGATAACAAAACAGTTTTATATGATTAAAAATCCCTTAATATAAAGATTTAATTGATAAAAATAGGATTTCAAAAAGTAGTAGGTTTGGTGGACCTCTATGGTCGCATGGTAGATTCTAGATAGCAACACTACTACTGACATTCTATCGACACACTACTGAGACACGACTGAAACGCCATTAAAGTTTTTGCAGAATACCAAATTTTCAACAGTTGCAAAATAATGTCAGTAGTGTGTCGATAGAATGTCAATGGCGTGTTGATTAACTCAAAGTTACAGAATTGGGCCCCAGATGTTAAGCCTCATGTGCCTGTAATTTTACGCCACGCTCTTCAAACCGAAACACAGCAACGCTGCTTGGCGGCAAAAAAAGGCGTGGTGGTAAGTATTTCTCCAGCCGAATCCTTCACAAAGAGCTCTACTACTCTTGGGTAGGTCTTGGTAGTCAATTATTAAATTTTGCATACACACATATCAAATAGTAGTTGGTATTGCATTAGTGACAGGTTCAAGTCCATCACCGCTGCTAGTTAAAAAACTGGTTTCCTCAAGCGGTTTTCACACTTTAGCTTGAGTATCTTGTCTCTTTTATATTTGCCATGTGAAAAGAAGAGTTTTCTGATGTTTAGTGACATCCTACTATAGTATCCGCCAAACTTCTTGGCCAAACGACCTTGAATGAAAAAGAAACAAAAAAATAGGTCTCTTTGGTGGTGCGAAGAGTGCAAACCTTTCCCCTACCACCTCGCGCGATGGCCAAGAAGTTTGGCGGATACTATACTATAATTATTATAAACGTGAAAGTTTGTAAGTATGGATGGATGGATGTTTGTTACTATTTCTCGCCGGAACGGCTGAACGGATCTGGATGAAACTTGGCAGAGAGATAGATTATAGTCTGGAATAGCACATGGGCTATTTTTTATCCCGTGGGAATACCGAGATTAGAATCTGCGCGGGTGAAACCGCGGGGCGCAACTAGTAAAATATATGAACAATCTTTATAGACAGAAGCAACACCATATTAATAATTAATATAAAAAGATGTAAGCGACATTACCACGCTCCATTTCTAAACAAGCAATAAACATTTCTTGTCAGAACATCTCGCGAGAATTTCCATAGATAATTTACTATGAAGTTTAGATGTCAGTTTGTCGTAGCTTATAATAGTAATGGCTCACCCTATTCTCATCCAAGAATATTGAGTTGTGAGTTATTACTTGGTTATAAAATATAAAAAGGAATATCGACCGTGAATGAGGTACCAAAGTCGTGAAGTCTGTAAAGCTTTTATGAATTAAAAATGATTGTGAATTGTGATTGTGTATTTAAAACGTTTTTTTTATCGGTATACTTTAACCACTTCTTTTTTTATGCTTTTAAACCCAAATAAAGTGACAAGTGCAACACGAGCATCTATATTTTTATTTATGTACACCCAGCAAGAGGTGATACTTTCCAAAAAAAAATATCTACTGGTAATATTCTAATAATTATTTCAAAGCTCAAATAATATTTTGAATCTGTTTTTTTCTACTGATAATTAATTAATTTAATTTCATTAATTAATAATTTAAGCACCTGCCTATTTGTAAGTAACACAAGCAGCCTTATTATAAACAAATTAAACCTGGGTTTAAACCTAGCTCAAGCCACGTTTTCTTATTATAAACAACTTAAACCTGGTTTATCCCATAAATTTAGGATCATCTAAGGTTTATCATTTTCGTATTACAAAAGACACTTTAGTCGAAGACTACATAGTACCTGAGATAGTCCATGATTTTTTTTTAATATTCGCTCCTTGGAGCAGGCTATAGTTTTAAACCATACCGCCTAGTCTTAACGTAATTTTTTTTTTTACGTAAGTTAGTTTGTTTAGTGTATTTCTTGCGTAAATTAAATATCTTTTTAATGTAATCATATCAGTTACAGATACACATCTGAATGAAAACATACCAATAGCTGGTACACATCTGACTGTTTTTATACCAATTTTATAACTAGATGGCGCTAGTAAAAGTGTCCGAAAGGTAGATCGCGCTAGTGATGCGTTTTGACATTTCAAATTTAGATCGGAGTCTATAGTTTGAAATGTATGTTGGATAATGCAGTGCTACAAGTTGTTTTATTGAATAAACTTATGTATATATATTATTACTTGAGACCAAATAAAATTTGGCAAAATGAGATTTTTATTAGTTAGACTATACTTAAACTAGGGGTCGTTCGGGTTTATCTTTAAACCGTGGTTTAGGGGATAAACTCCGTTTTATAATGACGTCTGGTCTAAGTCTTTGATTTTTCTATAGAGCAGGGACCAACTTCGGTGTCAAAGTTAGACCACGGACCAGTTAGTCCTGGCTTAAGCCTAGTCTAACTCACATTTTTATAATAAGACGGAAGATGTTTAATTAAAAAAAATTAAATAAATAAACGGATCAGTAGAAAACCAGCTATCACAAATTTAGCTGCATCGCACAGAATAGCGCTTACAATACAATTAAAAGAAACGACTGTTTTGCCGCAGCCACTTATGACATTGCTAACACCTTGGAGTCATCATGGATTCATTTGCTTTTGCAGGTGGAAAGTCGAAGGTATTTCTTTTAATTAACATTTCTGTATTGTCAATAGTCTTATTACAAAACCGACACGATAATAAATAAATAAATAAATAAAATAAATAATGCTGGACAATCCACACAGCACTATCTAGCCCCAAAGTAAGCTATTCAAAGCTTGTGTTATGGGTACTAGATAACTGATATATTTAATACATTATATACTTACATAGATAGATATTTTTATTATACATAGAAAACACCCAGACCATCGGAACAAATTTCTGCAGATCGTACACAAATTTGTTCCAAGGCGGGAATCGAACCCGCAACCTCTTGCGTCGCAGGCAGGCTCTGGCCCGCTGCGCCACAGAGGTCGTCGTAATAACTTTATTATCGTGTCACACAACACACACATAACACACATATACATTCACACTAATACATTCGTATCTTGAGTGTTTATTGCCCGTTCTTTTAGGCTTCGGACGAAAGATTGGCGTTGGATTCACCTGTTTCAAATTGATCCCTATGATTGAACTGAATAGTAGTCACTTTGATTTTGATGTTGTTTCTTTTGAATGCAGCCTTCACCGATCAATAAAAAAAAATATATAAATGATAAAGTAGTTATTGTATTAAGGTGGCTTGCTGGTGTCTTTTCACAGAAATAGCAAATTTTGAAGGGATTTCAGTACGCATTGTGATTTAGTGACGTTGTAAAAATTGTCGGAATTTGGTGGTGGTGATGGCTCAAAATCGGTAGTTCTAAGAATCTATTGAATGTATATTTTTTTAGGAAAGATATCTGGAGCACTGAGGGTCTAGTGGTAGCGGCCTTCTGATCTTAAGGTCGTAGGTTCAAAACCAGTGCCAATGTGTTTTTGTGTTCAAAAATGTATGTGCACCTCTGTGCACTCATTTTTATAAGAATACTGGAATAATTGAGAGTAACTGGCACTCACTATGATACTTGTATATACATACATAATATACATACCTATAGGTCGCGTCACGCAAAAAGAACGCCGGAAGTGTGATGGCGCATGTGTTTTGTATGCGCAAACACATCCCCTCCACTGTTTTCCAGCGTTTTTTTGGTTGACGCGCACTATACCCATTGCATTATCGTATCGTACAGTACAAAAGCACGTGCGAAACATTCCACAAATAATTGGAGTGTACCTACTGAGAAAACAAGTTAATTGGTCAATTTAATTAAGATATACGACGCACTTCTTTCACTTAACCTTTTAATGAAATTCGATTGGATATGTTTGCAAAATGTGGAGGTAAAATGTGTCGAAGTCTGGCAAGCAAAGCACTGTCGTTGAAATTAAATTATTTATCATTTTGTCTTCATAAGCAGGATTAAAAAAAGTGATGAATTAAATATCCTACTAATATTATAAATGCGAAAGTTTGTAAGTATGGATGGATGGATGTTTGTTAGAGATATGTTATAGTCTGGTATAACACATAGGCTACTTTTTATCCCGTGGGAATACCGGGATTTAAAACTACGCGGGTGAAATCGCGGGGTGCTACTAGTACACTATAGATTCTTTATTATATCTGAATGGAAACTTTTGGGGTGTCAGTAATAAAAAAACCTTGTTTACTTACATATCCTTAAGTGTAGTATACGTTAGATACTAGAAAATTAATTAAAAAAAAACTAATTATTGCATTTACATACTTGTTTTGTCTGATTTGTTCGTGCTGTACCTACCTATATCGTGCTATTATCATTAGTAGACTCTGCTCTCTCTTATCGTGTCACTAGTTTCTTGTGAAACAGTGTGGTGAAAGGATTTTAAGTGCGCCTCGAGGAGGCTCCTTTCGAGCACTAGACACATGTAAACTCTGCTGAAACAGTCCTTATTTTTTTCTGTTAGTTACAAAATATGGGTGGGTCTGCTGAAATAGTCCTTAATTTTTTTCTGTTGGTTACAAAATATAGGCGTGTGTGTGTGTGTTTTTTCTTGTAAGAGCTTTTAATATCACTAACAGTAGTGGGTACAGTTATAGCAAAAGCGATTCGAACCAATTGAGTGGGAATAAAGTTAATTTCTCTGATTTATAGTCCGTTTAACAAGTCTATACAAGCCGCAGGGTCCACTGACAACGTATGCCGATCAATCCAAAAATTAAATTACACGGTAAGCTTTCGTTTTTTGAAATACGGTGGACGTGAGATAGCGGACAGAGAACGAGGAGATGTAGAATAGTTTGACACTATTCAATGGTGTGGATTATGTTGTTGGATTATCCTAAACTAATAAACTATAGCCATCCTTTTCCTTTCGGTCTTTTAGAACGGGATGGCATTGGTTTTAGTGCTGTCAAATTAGGTTAAATTACAACAGAATCGACACCAAATAGCGCTAATTTTAAACAACAATTTCAATGTTGTTACATTTATCCACCAGCCCATCTACTGACGAGATCGTGAAATTTGCGGGAAGTCAGATAGAAAGGCGAATGATCTTTTGTTTTGGAAATTGGGAGAGTTCTTATGTCTAGTACTATAGTACTATCCACTATAGTGGACTACTATCTACCTGCCCACTAGTTGGTAAATCCCTAGTCTAGTAACCCCTAAAGTTCTGCTCATGATCGTAATATTTTTTTTAAGTTTTTATTTTTTAGTTCATAATGGCCACCGTTTTTCAAAAATCTTGTTCTCTACCGTCTTCTGCACAACGTTTGTTATTACATTGATGACTTGTAATAACATACTATTAAAAAGAAACGGAGTGTCATACCCGAATGCGACCAAGATTAATTTGACAATCAAAAACACGCTCTTGACGTTTTTTGTCTTGTTAGTGGAAGGAAGTATTGGACTCGTCTGTTTTTTTATCTTCATTTACCATTTTTTGCGTAAGCTATATTTTCAGTTTTTTTGTGGATACATTACTTAAGTATTCTATTAATTATAATTATTCTAAGTATTGCACATATCATGAGCATGAAAAAACATGTTATTTTGGAGAGTGTCAGATTTTGGAGAAAACGTGGAGAAAACCAACATCTTGACTGACTTGGCCATATTCTTAAATATTTTATTAGCGCAGGTTCTCGTTAAATTGTCAAATAACAAAAATGAGAGACGACGATGACAATACATCATTTTGTTGAGAGATAAAATTTAACTGATCATGTATCTTAAATTAAGAAAAAATACTATTGTTGTTTACGATAAATAAAAATATATATTTTGGCTACTTCCACCTAAAAAAACTCATCATTAAAATTTATTTAAATGATGTATTGAAATAAGATGTTACCATGAATTCTGTTGCTTAAACATTTTATGCAACGACTCTCAGGTATGGAACAATCCACATAACTTACACGATTCAAATGTTTGGAATCTGAGAGGTATGGAAATCATGGACCGAACACCTACATTTGGGTACCCTCAATGCTTAGTAGAATGGGGTTAAAATACTTGACAAATACCAAAATTGAATAGGGAATCCCTTGCGTGTGTATCTGTGTGAAACATCATTTTAAATAATTTTTCGCTAAGAATTGAACTAAAGAAAAATAACGAATGTAATTTAAAATTAATCTATCTGGTTCACATAGTACAAACTTTTCATAGTTTGGGGCCAGACCGCACTACAAGCGACGAATTTTTTATTTGTTTTCTTAAAAATAAAATTTTGTGCCTTTTTAAAAGTGAAAAAACCTGAATTCAGTAAAATCACATTAATCTTTTGGAATCGTCTCGAATCGAAATAAATATGTTTTCTTTCTTTCTTCTTTCTTTCGTCTGAAAGAAGATGTTCACCTGTTAGGCAAGAAACGTACGACATGGATGACAATATTGCCATGGCTCCAAGAGAGATGATTAGAATAAATTCGCCATATTCTTAACACTTTCTTACAAACTATCTACAGATATGACAGATACTGATGAGTTAGAACGTGTGCACACATATTTATGAGACAATTATCATTATAATGCATGTCAGCTGTTGAAAAGATCGCGTTTTTATCGATTACTTTTTATATTTCTCTCGTCAACGTATGATTAGACAAATAAATTGATTAACGATAGCAATGAAACCGTCATCAAAATGCACGCGATATATCGAGCTCAAAATATAATTGCAAATGTATTCCACAGAGAAACACTACATAGTTGAAAGTCGATAATCGATTTAAGCGATAATCTATCAACTGTACCTACTTGGTAATGGAGCAGGTGCTATTCGGCGGGCTGAATAAATTACATACCGTTCTTAAACTTATACCGTTATTTACCTAAATTTAGTGGACCTATTTGTGGATGAATGTGTAGAATTATATATACGTTGCATAAAAAACATATTCTTTTATGGATTGAGATGGAAATATTTTTGTCCCATGGATAGTGTTACTCAGAGATGGTGAATTTATGCTCCAAATACTTAAGTACTATTTATGAGATATACATAATATGAAAACAAGATATACTTCTATGGATACGGCTTGATAATTAGAGGGCAAAAACTTAGGTAGATACCAACCAGCATGATCAAAAAGTAAAGGATTGGGATAATGGGATCCAAATATGAAAGCAACTAAAGCAGACAAACGGCAGTGTGTTACACACTATCAAAAACATAAATAAATGAATAGCCACCCAACTGCAATGATCATGAAACCGCACAAGCTTTCCACAGGTACAAAATACAAAGCAACCAAAGGTCAAAGCTCGCTTACTCGCGTGTAAAAACGTACCTAGCACAGAAATAGAATTCTTTTAAAATATTCACATTCGGAATGTTTTTGGTTCCGCATCACTGCGGCGTTTAATTGCAGTAACCACTGCCTCGCGATTTCCCTACAAGGAGCAATGGCAATTTGTTTGATTGCCGGCAATCGCCACTCAATGTTCACCATAAAATGGCTAGCAAGAAATATCTACGATTGCAGTGTAGAAACGAATACTTTACTTGTTCCGAATGGAGAAAGCGGAAAAGGAAAAAAACGGTGAGGGCTTTTGCACACGTCGACTTTTTGCTGCAATTTTAACGGGCTTAGCAGCAATGTTGCATAATTTCACGGCACCAAAAATTATAGACTCTTTTTTGAACTTCTTCTTATCGTGTCACTAGTTTCTTTCGAAACAGTGTGGTGAAAGGATTTTAAGTGCGCCTCAAGGCTCCTTTCGAGCACTTGTCACATGTTATATGTTTTTTGAACTAAGGTCATTTGAACATTTTTTTTGTCAGCCTTCACAGCTCATTTGGTAGGAGCTCTGCCTTCTGCGCCGTAGGCCGTAGGTTCGATTCCCACCGTGAACAAACATATATTATGTATAATGAACATAGATGTTTGTTCTGTGTCTGGGTGTTATTTAGTATTATGAGTATGTATTTACAAAAAAAAAGTAAGTATTATAATTATCAGCTATCTGGTTCCCATAGCACAAGCTTTGACTTAGTTTGGGGCAAGATAGTGTTGTGTGGAATGACCAGCAATATGTATTTATTTATTTATGATTGTCATTGTAATTTGGGGCTATCATACTGAAAAAATGATATGATATAATATGATATGATATAATATACGTGCAATATACGCATTGTGTAAATCTTATTATTATTTAACACGCTAAAGCATGATCAATCATGAAAGTTGGTTGTCTAGATGTACTCCTTTGATAGTTTTTTCCTTTAAATTGACACTGATTATGAACAGTGAAAGGAATTCATCAGTGGTCACAAAAAAATCATTAAAACGTTCAATATAATAAAATTTAGGAAACGAAAGGAAACTTCCAAATTATGTCTAATTTATTATTTTTAGTAATCAACAACAACAATTACCTATACGATCAAAAGAAATGCATCTTCTTGTGCTGCTAGTCTTTTAAAACCCCGCTCGGAGAATAACTTTTGGGACATTTTGGGACATTTCATATATATCGTAAGTAGGTATATATATTATATATTTTGTATATAAGTATAAACTATATAATATATGTATGTTTAAGTACATATGTCTTGTGTAGATTTAGGTATTTATTTTATCTTGTTTTTTAATAGTTGTAGTAGTTATTAATATAATTTATTTATCCTCTCTCATTTTGTACACGCACCCACCTCTAATTTCAATCTCTCACAATCCTTCAAGGTTTGCTGGAAGAGAACTCTTTTTAGGGTTAAGCTCGCCTTTGTACATGTATTGTTATTTAAGTTTACTGTATATTTTCACTGTGTACAATAAAGAATAAAGAAGATTTTAAAATCTTTGTATTTTCCTTAAGTGTAGTAAACACTATAAATCTAATAAAAAAAAATTCAAAACTGTGTGGTGAAAGGGTATGTAAAAATAATGCTATTGTACAGTCTGTGCAAAAGCAATAAACTCCACTCACTGATTACTGCACTGTGAATTAGTTTTTGCTATTCGATAAATGTGTAATAACGTTGTAAGTGAAAAACATGCCTTAGATAATGGTCGTTGGTGTCTGACATTATCAAGCGATGCTTGAAGCTTCGTTTGTAAAATGTACATTTCGAATTAAAGCGATAAATTATAAAAAAATTGATTAATTGCGTGTTTTGTATTGCTGGTATCGCAAAGAGCTGAGAGGTGTAAAATAAATCATTGGTAGACTCACTTCAACACCTAATTACTACATTTTAATTGATTTTATATGGATTTTTTTTTATAGTACAGCACTAGTCCCGCGTGTTAATATAAAAAAAAACTGAAACAAATTCACGACGTTTAAACCTAGTGTAGGTATAGAATGTCCCCTCAGCTCTTAGTTTCGTTTCATTCAACTCAAAATTCTTAGAGGATATCTATGGGGGTAGACAGAGGTAGGTACGTTCTGATTTTACATTTAGCACGAATTTAACTTGAATTGAATAAAAAAAATCTATATTTTTTTATAAATTTCACTGAACTAAAACTGTCCCATAAATCCCTAAATTATCATAAATAATTTGAAATATTTCACGGGTATTTATCGCGTTTTACCTTTAATCAAAAATCAAAATTATTCCCAAAAATTGCAACGGACTGTCTTATTTAACTGGAAAAAAATTACCTCCATGATTAAATCAATCAATGTGCCATATTTCATTTCGCTTTGCCCATGCTATTTACTTAGAATGATGAATAAAAACGTAACAAAACAATAAATAATACGTTTCATAAATTGGTATAGATTTCCATATTCTACTTTTCGCTGGAAGCCGGCCCTAACTGAGAAACGAAGCCATAATCCCACAGAGGTTTGATGTTTGATATGTTCAATCAAACATAAGAACTCTGTTTACAAGCAGAACAAAAGCACGAACTGACAAGCGAATCTCAAATTGACTGATCCATCATCCCCCGGAACGCAAACACGCAAATCCTTACTTAATTTCAGTCGCAGAATTCAATCAGAATGTAAGCTTTATACCCTAATGTTATAATGCCTTACATTATCCCCCTGTAACAGAATCGCGACGACACACCGAACCTTTAATTATTATCAACACATCATTTTCATACCAGTTTCCGAATTGGTAGGGTTGCCAACGTGTCAGATTACCGAAATTTTAACGAAACAGAAATTGGTAGTGGGGTATCATGGGGGGAAATTGGCACCATAAAATAATTAGGGAATAACGTAGCCAAAATGACACCTTGAATCTAACGTGATCAAGATAAAAATCCGTTTGACCTCTGCATTAAAATGGTTTTGTTTTGCCACGAGTTGTTTCCACACATGAAAACTATTACTCAAAACAGCTTACGGTCCCGTTTGCTTTAAGTTTTTAATCGGCACCAATTCGCATTAGAATGAACATCAACTAGTAACATCGGTTGATAACCCTTCCGCGGGCCTTCCCTTCGCATTTCATATTCCCGTTTCCATTCCGTCCAACCTTCACAGGAGGATTATATTCTGGCTCCGATGTTTTCGTATCCTATTATTTCACGGGGTGAAAATGGGGCACCCGCCTCCTACTCACTCAAACATTGACACCCCAAGCTCCTTGTCACGTCTATGAACTGCTCCGCTCGTGTGAGTAGCTCAAGGAATTTGTGTGTGTGTTTCATCAACTGTAAACCACTGTCAACGACTCGTCAAAATAATATTGGCTTAGCTATAAGCCCGTATACAGATTTGGAACCCAGAAACTTGATACGCTCACGAATTAATCGTATCTAGTGGGTTTAAATTACTTCAACAAGAGAAAGGACATAAGGTTAATTAAATCTAGATAGAAAAGTTAGTTATTTTGAATTAAAAAATGGTCTGAAATCATTAGAACACAATGGGTACTTATAGGTAAGTAGCTAGTACAAGTGATTTATTGAAAGCTTCAACTCTCAGACACACAAGACGGCTTTCTCAGTGATTGCAGCCGCTGATTACATTATAATTAAAACCGTTGTTGGCATCGACGCAGCAGAAACCACAAGAAATGCACCAGAAATAACCAATAACTGCATTCCGAACGGACAAAAAGTAACAAAGCATGAAACAGCTGAATAAAAAATGTGTAATTGCACTTTGTTGTGATTCAGAGTGGATTCAGACGAAGGAAATTGCGATAAAAAACCAAACAACGCTCGTTTCACTCATGAGAGTGTTTCGAATTGCAAATTTAGGGAAAAAAGCGAACAAACTACACTCAAAGTCGAATGCGGCAGTGCGCGATAAGCAAGTGCCGCTTATGCAAGATCACGAATGTAATTGCTCCCTTGTCTGGCACGACACTTCAAGCCTGAGCGGGACGGAAAACGTGGAATAAATACGACGAAAAGAGATGGTGGTGTTTAGTATCAACAAAGGCATAAGCGGCAAAAATGATTGATTGCTTGCCGTCTTGCGCTGAGCTCTATTTAATCACTTTATTCCCTTTTCTCCGTTTGTTGGGATAATTTTGTATTTGTGTAATTTGTATACGGAATGAGGAGGTGGACGGGTGTTCATATCCGGCGCCTATCCGGGTCCATAGACAGCTTGATGTTATCTGATAATCCACATGATGGCAATTCCAATTCAGATTAGAATTTAAATTGGCGTAGCTTGACCATTAATAGGGACATAATACAAAAGGATGACGTGCGGCAACAATAACGAGAGACGAACAATGGTCATCCTATTCCTATAAACATCAAAAGTATTCTTTAGTCCTAAAGGCTGCCTGTCTTGATTGATTGAAACGGAGCGAGAGATTTTATGCAATCTTATTAGTTAATATTTCTCAGTTTCTCCGCTCCGCAGCCTCGCTCCGCTTCAGTATACAGGCAGCCTTAGAGTTTACTACCGTAACCCTTCGCTATTTTTGACGTGGTATTTAAAACATATATTTTTTATACCACTAGCTGATGGGACAAAGCAGGTGAATCTGATGTTAAGTAGTAACCATCACCTATATCAAAGCATTGCCTCGTAAGTCATGCACGATATGAACGTGTTCTACGATGCACTGCCCTGCTTGCATCAACTTGAGGCATACCGTTGTTAAGCCTCATGTGCATGTAATAACATCGGCGACCACACTCTAAACTGAAACACAGCGTTGCTGCTTAGCGGCAGAAAAAGGCGTGGTAGTACTTCCCCGGACGAGCCTTTCACAAAGAGCTCTACTGAAAAATCCTGAAACAGCTTCACGACTATGATCCCCAGGCTGTGTAGCTATCCCTTCAGATCTCTCAGTACCAAGTACTAACTCAAGATTCTTTGAGGATGTCTAAGGGGGGGGGGAGGTAGTCAGAGGTACGTCCAAACATTACATTTGGCACATACCCACATTTTGCATCAGTTAGTATTCCATAGCCATTAAAACGTCCGTCACGCGCAGGCGCAAATGCCAAACGTCCGCCGGGATTACAAACCGAAAATGCCAATATACTGTTACGTCCGCCGGGACTATAGTCCCGACGGACGTTTGGCGGACGACGGTTCGATCGTCTTAACTTTTTTGGCTAAATCTATATAGTCCGCTTGGCGCGCGGACGTTTGAGTCAATTGCCTCTCGGGACTATAGTCCCGACACGGACGTTTCAGTAGATAGAGCTCTACTACTCTTCAGAAATCCATATGCTTGATCTCACCATTTTGCAGTAGTTAGTATTCCATATAGAGCTCTACTATTCTTAAAAAATCCATGCTTGAACTCACCGCTCATATGTCCGTTCTCGTAGGGCGAGTACTCTCCGTTCTCGAGGCGATGCTTCTTGAAGGGGTGTCCAGGGAACTGCGTGGCTGCGAGCGAGAGACCCACGCCGGACGCACGCTTCGGAGGTCGGCCCGGTCTGGAGCTGCGGACATAGTAGCACGTTACTGCCATTAGGGATATTGCAGTTTCACACACTAAAGGGGCCTACTATCTTAACACACTATCCTACTACTACTATCACTATCACTACATAGTATAAAACAAAGTCGCTTTCTCTGTCCCTATATCCCTATGTATGCTTAAATCTTTGAAACTACGCAACGGATTTTGATGCGGTTTTTTTAATAGATAGAGCGATTAAGAAGGAAGGTTTATATGTATAATACATGCATGATAATTATGTAGAAAAACAATGTGCACCCGTGCGAAGCAGGGGCGCGCGGGCGGGTTCTAGTTAATTATAAACGCGAAAGTTTGTAAGTATGGATGGATGTTTGTTACTCTTTCACGCCGGAGCGACGGATCTGGATGAAACTTGGCAGAGAGATAGTTTATAGTCTGGAATAGCACATAGGCTACTTCTTATCCCGTGGGAATATCGGGAATTAATCTGCGCAAGTGAAACCGCGGCGCGCAAGTAGTGTTATAAATGTCATAGTATGTTATCAGAACAAGCCATGTATTAAAGTATGTGCACAGTGACAGTAATCTTACGGTGACGGAAAACATCGTGAGGAAACGCATGTCGTAGAACCTAAAAGTTCTTTTTTTTATTGTACTTTATTGAAGATCACACCACCAACCTATATAATAATAACGAAAGGATGAAGATTGCAAAGCCAAAGAAAAATGACGCTTACCATAAGGATTTAAAAGCGAGCAATGATTTTTTTGTATTCTTCTCACAACTAAATTTAAATTTTGACTTTGAATATAATAGAAAATTAGACCAAACCAAGGAATTAGAATTGTGTCAAATAAATGATTCTACTGCATTAATTGTTATTTCAGCCTAGAAAAAAGACTGAAATAATAATAATTTGGTCATTATAAACAAACTTTCTTATTTGCAAGAAGAACACGCCAATAACTCAAATGCAACTAATTAAAAAGAATTAAAACCACCGTCGCCTTATCTCCTGGCGCTTATCAAATAAATCAAGTTCGCGTGAGGGTGGTTACAGATTTATTTTTATTTATTTCACTCCCCCAAGATTTAATACCCAAGACGTCAGGCCCAGTTTCCACAATTTCACGCTTATTGTTTCCCATCCGTGATTTATGGCCGTGTAATAGACTACGGTATTTCTCGGACGCAATAAAGTTTGTCTCCTAAATCTTGGACGTAATCCTATTGCTCTTCATGAACCTTGTGAACTGCCATCGCTTCACGAACTTCCATTACCTGATGTCCTAAAATATCATCCGGTTAATGCAGGTAGCGAAAGTGTATTCAGAAATGATACAAACTCCTTGTTTCTACTCCCAAACATCTATATAAAGCCATGGACTTTATTATTGGTGATTTTTACTAGGCATTTTTATTATTGCATATTTTATCAAGGACATTGGCTTTTTGCATTTTTTGTGCAAATCTGTTTTTTGTCATTGCGATGTAATGTTTTTTGGTGTATTTTCGAATTGTTAACTTAGTTTAAAGTTATGTTATTAATTATGGATATTTTATCAGTCAAAAGTTCAGCGGCCCGATTACGCTAATGTCTGGCTATCGAGATGGCTTTCAGTTTAACATTTGATTCTCTTCCATCCAAGGAATTTAGCATCCATTCCAAGGAGATCCGGGCCGCAGGTTTTTTATTGATTAAGTGTGAAGTTTTTTTTTACATACGTCATGACACAAATCACTAATGCTAAATTGTACAGTGGTAAAGCGGTGAGCAAAGCGAGCAGCTGATAATTACGACACCAAGAGAACTGAGAAACCAACTAAGACAAAGTATATTATCATTTCAGAAACAAGCAGCCTATATTTTCATGTCCAAATATTAGTGCAGAAATGAAATGACCATGGGTGGGACGGAGTATTTTTATGGTGACCAGAATGGCGCTCAATTACAGTGGTACACTAATCCTATCATCGCTGATGTTCGTGCAAGTTCGGCAATTATCGGGGGAGCTACGATGCTGTTATCATAGTATCGGCTTACGCAGAAACTGACTCTCGCCTATTTATTTTTATGTCAGCAACCGTCATTATGAGACACTCCATTAGCTTGGATTGCGGTCTCTTGGTTTCGGTTACTTGGGGTGCGATTGTGGGACACTTTTTGTGACAGACGGATAAAGAGTAAGAGGTAATCTAATGTAATGGAATGCTTAGGTGTCTATATCGTCTAGATGTCAAAACTGTTAATCTAGTCAAGTTATTAAGAAATAAATTATCTACACCTGCCATACGATCTCGCTCTGAATGTACAAGTATGTTTTAGGAGTAGTAGAGCTCTTTGTGATGGACTCGTCCAGGGAAGTACTACGACCACGCCTTTTTCTGCCGCCAAGCAGCAACGCTGTTTCGGTTTGAAGAGTGTGGTCGCTGGTATAATTACAGGCACATGAGGCTTTACACCTGTATGCCTCAAGTTGATGGACGCAGGGCAATGCATCGTAAGGCACGTTCGTATCGTGCGAGACTTACGAGGCAATGCTTTGTTATAGGTGATGGTTACCACCTAATATCAGGTGGATCTGCTTGTTCCATCAGCTGGTTGTATAAAAAATACTTAGGTAGGTTATTTAGTCTTGTGTTGTGTACCTAGCTTGAAAACATTTCAATGTGGTCCTTGTGTTTGAATTGATTTTGACATTGAGAGACGGTCTAAGAAGAATGCTAGGAACCAAGTCCTAAGTTTCTTGCCAGTTCTTCTAGGCTTTGGTCGCGATGAACTGGCGGTAGATTCACTTCGTATCTATGACGTTTGAAAGTGATTCGTGTGGTTGTATTGAATATAGACCGTTTTGATTTTTAATGTGTGTGTGTACGAATCAGTTATCCACTCTAGTATAC
Source organism: Plemyria rubiginata (assembly GCA_963576535.1). Lineage (NCBI taxonomy): Eukaryota > Metazoa > Arthropoda > Insecta > Lepidoptera > Geometridae > Plemyria > Plemyria rubiginata. The sequence continues at coordinate 12,055,251 of OY754912.1, read as the reverse complement.
CTACTTTTGAACCTATACTACTAACTATAATACCTATAATACTACCTACCTATAATACTACCTACCTATAATACTACCTACCTATAATACTACCTACCTGAAAATGCCTGAAATTGACGCTAGCTATTGTTAATAGCAAGAAAACTGGGGGGTTGCTTTGACTGGTGGATATTGAAATGAAAATACTACGGAAAATTCACAATTGGTTGGCCGACTGTGCATCAGCAACGCCTCTAGTATTGCATATATATATGGGAAACGAGGACCACTTTCCATCAGGTGGCCCGTATGCTAATATTCGGACATTGAAATAAAAACACTTGGGAAAATTCGTTCATCATTGGTCCACAAATATTTATAACCTACAAAATCAACGACTTCCAAATGTCACTTATTTTGGGCGCTTAAAAAACAGAAATCGAATATTGAAAGTGTCGAGGGACACCGATAAGAAGCACGTGCCGCTCCCATCCCACCACTTAGCCATTCCCGGCCTGTTGCACCGCTGAGCGACTGACGAAGTCAATTGACACTTATTGCTTTCAGATAGAGTTCAAAATGGCTACTTCAAGGTACCAGTGGTGGTCAATCTTCGTTCAGTTTTCAGAGTTAAGTTCAGTTTGTAAGGACTTTGATATGCTTATAATAATATTGGCTAGATCATAAAATGCACCGAGCACCGGTGGTCTAGTGGGAGTGACCCCGCCTTCCGATCGTAAGGTCGCAGGTTCGAATCCGGTCGTGCACCAATGGATTTTTCTATCGAAAAATTTATGTGCGCAATGCCAGTGCTCTTAAACTGTGAAGGAAAACATCGCATCGTGAGGAAACCAGTTAGTATTCTAACAGCGGCGATGGGCTTGCAACCTGTCACGTATGGAATACTAACTACTGCAAAATGTGGGTATGTGCCAAATGTAATGTTTGGACGTACCTCTGACTACCCCCCTTAGACATCCTCAAAGAATCTTGAATTAGTACCTACTTGGTACTGGGAGATCTGAAGGGATATCTACCGTGCCTGGGGATCAAAGTCGTGAAGCTGTATTTCAGTTTTTTATAAAATGCATGTAACTTGCTTTTTATTTAGCTTTGTAAATATGAAATCGAAGCTATAATTTGGAATGTCTATATATCACAAATGATAAAAATTTATCTTACAATGAAAAGTAGACTTAACTAAAAGCTAATTATAGGCAATCTTAAAACATCCTAGCTATATTGTCAAACTTAGAACCTAAAATACAGTGCAGAACTGTAACTAAGTTATACATATGCTAGTGTAATAAATAATTGGAACTCATACAATAAATTTTATATATTACGCTTTTGAAAGTGAGAGACATTTTGTACGAGTGTCTTAGTAAAACCTATTGTATAATCTGTGACCATGCTGGGCAATTCCGTAATCTGAATACCGCAAAGCGTACCCCGATAAAGCGCCATTAAAAACCGTTCGATTTATTATCGAACGATTTCGACGATTTATGGTGCGAAGGAGTTTTTTAAATACAGAAGGTACATTCCGTAAGTGGTTTGCAAGAATTGACGTTTTGGTATAAATTATTTAAGTTCCTGCTATAAGCATTGAGCATTGAGCATTATTGAGTAGGTACTTATGTACCTACATGGCTATTAGTAAATATGTAGGTTTAGGTCCAATAGATTATCTAAACTTTATTCCGTAACTACACCGCCGTCAATTTCTGATTAGTTCTTATCCTTCCAAGGTTGCCTGGAAGAGATCGCTCTCAGCGATAAGGTCGCCCATTGTTTTACCTTAAATGTATGCTTTTACTCTGTACTATGTTTCTGTGTGGTGAACAATAAAGAGTTATCTATCTATCTATCTATCTATAAGCTTTTGTTAATTTATTACGTATTTTTTTAATCGTTTCCGTAAAATTTGTAAACACTAATGCAATGATTAAACTTTAATACTATAAACTATTAAGAAAGTTATACGATAATTACATTCATTAATTATAAAATTTATCACCATTATGTAAATGTTAAATAATTTAGTTTTCATTTTACCAGTATTGTAATTGGCTTGCTATCCGCTGGTTTCTTTTCAACGCCCACTTTTACAGAAGAGTGAGGGTTGGTATATTCTGGAACTAAGGATAGCAAAGTCGAATTGACATTCAGTCCTGAGACGTCGAGAAGTAAAGTCCTACCTAGTAATAAAAACATGTACTTGTACCTTTCTAATTGTCACCAGTTTAAAAGAATATTAAGTAAAGTAAAGTAAAGTAAACCATGAAGAAAAGTATTTTGTGGTTTAAATTCAACATCCTCGGCCCTATCTGACTGGTTTATCTTTCACTGCCTATCAGAATAAAATAAAGAATTCTTTTCTTTTTTTTTGCACTACCAACTTTACACGTTTTTTTAATTAGGTAACTTTAACTTATAACCATTTACCCAAAACTTTAAAAAGACTAAATACCCGTAACTTATTTACATTAATAAGTATACTTTGTTTCTGTATACTCCATTCTGCAATGCCTACCCTTTAGCGCACCCCATTGAAATCAACACCGCCATAGTTTTGCTTTTTGTATATTTGCGTCGCAATATTCATCACTCACGACTGCGTCACTGATCAAATACCATCAAATAACCACAAAGGAGTCCCCAGATATTGCCAACAAATATAGAGATAGAAATATAGCCCTGATAGATAGTTTCACAAACATTTAACCTAAAAAAATAGCCATTCTAGGGAATAGAAACGAAGCTCTGTTGTTACGTAAAATCACGCCCAATATTTTCAAAAACTACATCATTGCTGATCTTAGAAGATATCAAAACTGAATGTAAGCGACAATGTAGTACATGAAACGCAATTATACCTAATTTACATTATGCTTTTAAAATTTTTGGTAGACAATATAGAATTTTATTAAAAACTATTACAAGAATGCTCTAAAAAGTTTTAGACGTCTGTTTCCAAACTAAGCTTGCTGCAGGACAGACAAGTCTTTGAAAAGCATTAATTAATCTAAGAAGAGACTTATTCACTGGCGCGTAAGATACGATGGGACTATAATGCTTTCAACTTCATAAAAAACAGATCTTAACACGTAAAACTAAAGTATACAAACATCGATGTACCTCCGTATAAATAGACTGGTCTTTGTTATTATATTTGTATTACTATTCTCTGCTCTTAGTGGACTTGTTCACACTCACTAATAATTTACTGACACGAAATCATAACGTTCACGTGGTGTAAACATCCTTCCACTGTTTAAAAAAAAGAAACCAACTGCGTCTCGCTGACAGTCTATTGTGAGCTAATAGTCATAATCTTTTGTTTTTGTGCCAGTAAAGTACTATTATTTACGAGATGCAACACTACAGAGACTGCGCCTCTATGAGAATTTTTTCTTACGAATTTATGTCAGAAGGTACTTACTCGCACTGAAATTTTATTTAATTTTGATTTTGAGATTTAAACACGATTATTGTATGTAGTGCTCCCAAATTTTGATAGTAAACATTTTATTTGTAAAATCTACTTTGATTCTAACTCGCACAGTGGTTATGTGTCTCGACGACTTTATTTGGTTAAACATTTAGAGAAGTCAGGACATGTAGAAACTATAAAGTAAAAATACCACTTACCAATAGCAGGTCATCTGTTATTTACGAAAAATGCGCTACGTTACGCATTCAATATCTTATCGTATTTACCTAAGTATTTTGTTCTAGGCCCTTTTATTATTACAGTGAAAATTGATTTGAAAATGAGTTTCAAAGTTCCATTCAAAACTTAAACTAGCTTTGATGTTTTATTAAACTAATCAAGCTGCGGATGCGTGTTCCTCGGAAATTAATGTGTGGATTACAAAAACAATGAGGCTCTGTCGTAAAAATGGCCCAAGAATCAGTAGACAAGGTAAAACAAACGTGTATATCTTATCTACGAATGCCGCGCCCGTAGGCAAACTAAAACGCGGTAGCTGTTTGTCTTGAGATAAATGATTTCGGTTAAAAATCGTGGGTTTTGTAAACGAGTTCCGGTCGTGGCATTCCTTCCTCGGATAGATATAATACCTATTCACCTTGAGAAGTACCTGCAGAAGAAGAGAGAGCAACGTTATTGGTGTATCATAAATCTAGAGTTTCAGTTCTAATTTGCATTTTTATTATTACATCTGCCTACAAAAATATTTTAATTTGTAAGTAGGCTTTGCAGAATCTGCCATTTTGGAACTTGAAATTTCTGCTATTAAAAACAATGTTTTAATAAAACAACAGAGGGAAAAATGTAATTGAAGCCAAAAATTAAAGGGCACTAAGACAGTAACAATAAAAAGTGAAAGCAAAGCCAAGTTTAATATGTCGTAAAAATAAAAATTAAATAAAAAATGGTTGGGGGTGGAAAAGTTTAGCGGCCGTAATTCTGCAATTATTTCATTCCATTTTGAGAATAGTCCTAATGCTACCTGTCCCTGGGGCGAAACGAGCTCAAACTTTTTGTCCGCCAACATTTATATTTTATTTATTAAACAAAAGTGTGTTTGTGGTTCGATTTTATGACTGTTTTTGACTGGCAGATAGTTAAAACAATATGACTTTGTGTAAAATGACCGCCAGAACCTACCTTACCTAGCCCCTCTTTTTTATAAACGGTGAAAGAAATCTCTATTTTTAAATGATTATCAGATAATACGATACGTTATACATAACATAATACGAGATGGTATTGGAATAGGAATAAACGAGATTAAATCTTAAATTAAGTTCCGTACATTCACTAACAGAATCTAATTAAAAAGACAAAAATTTAAAAAAATGCTAATTAAAACATAACATTTGTTAAATTCTATTAATAATGTCAGCAGCTTTGCGACCCTGTTATGAAACCTGCATTCAGTATCTCATAGTAATCATAGAAAAAAGATATATAAATTTTTCTATGATAGGTACGTGTGTGTTTGAAACGTGGAATGAAGTTTGTAGAATATTTTAATTGTTTAACACGTAGAATTAAAAAAACATATTTAATTTTCTGACACTCAACAAAAGAGCGACAAAATTTTTAAATCAACATGAGAATATTATTTTTTGTTATAACGAAGTAAAAAAAATATAAAGCACTATTGTATCTGACAGTACAATTATAAGCTAATAGCAAGTCACCATAGCAGTCAGGTAGCTACGTTTCAATTTCTCGAGGCATTTTATTTACAAAACTAATTACGTTTGTCTGATGGGGTATTAAATAGCTCCCGGAGCTTGCGTTGATTCGATGACAGTTAATAAAGACATTCCAAATGTATAAAGACCTTATAGTATTTCATCTGATGTAATCACTCCATCGTAAGGTTATTATAAGTTGTGGTTTGCTTTTTGTATGTGATTGTACTTTTGTTTTTGTGGAGTTTTAACTGTAAGTTTGTACTTTGTTCTCAATGTTTTTCAGATTCGTATAGAAATGGTTTTTTTTTATACAACTAGCTGATGGAACAAGCAGATGGCCCACCTGATGTTAAGTGGTAACCATCACCTATAAACAAAACATTGCCCCGTAGATCACGCACAATAGGAACGTGCCCTACGATGCACTGCCCTGCGTCCATCAACTTGAGGCATACAGATGTTAAGCCTCATGTGCCTGTAATTACACCGGCGACCACACTCTTCAAACCGAAACACAGCGTTGCTGCTTGGCGGCAGAAAAAGGCGTGGTGGTAGTACTTCCCCGGACGAGCCCTTCACAAAGAGCTCTACTACTCTTAAAATTAATTGGTTTGATATAAACTAAATAAAGCCACTTCAAGGATTATGGTGCAGTGCTTTTTGTTTATACAAGATTCGATAAAATAAATTGTATTTAAATTAATTATTGGTGGACATTTTAGTTTGCTGTCTAGCCCTAAACAAAATAATATGCTCATTTAAATTATTTGTTTATTCCTGCCGTGACACTAGTTTTTTCGAAACAGAGTGGTAAAAGAAATGTAGAGGGCGTTGCGTCTACATTATTTTTATTAGCGAACGCCAACGAGTGGAACTCATTGCCGTCGTCTGTCTTTCCTGATCACTACAGCTGGGGTCTCTTAAAGGTAAGTGAATAAGTGTCTTCTAGAGTGTTCTGATCCATCGTCGGCTACATCGTTGTTTACCATCAGGGTATTGTAGCCAAAGGACAGTCCTAATAGACTGCCCTAATATTGAATCACTACATAGTATAAAACAAAGTCGCTTTCTCTGTCCCTATATCCCTATGTCCCCATGTCCCTATGTATGCTTAAATCTTTAAAAATACGCAAAGGATTTTGATGCGGTTTTTTTAATAGATAGAGTGATTCAAGAGGAAGGGTTATATGTATAATAATATATACATGATATGTGCACCCGTGCGAAGCAGGGGCGCGCGGGCGGGTCGCTAGTATTTAATAATAAAAAAAAGACGCCATTTTCTGCCGCCAAGCAGCAACGCTGTGTTTCGGTTTGAAGAGTGTGGTCGCCGGTGTAATTACAGGCACATGAGGCTTAACATCTGTATGCCTCAAGTTGATGGACGCAGGGCAGTGCATCGTAGGGCACGTTCCTATTGTGCGTGACCTACGGGGCAATGTTTTGTTTATAGGTGATGGTTACCACTTAACATCAGGTGGACCATCTGCTTGTTCCATCAGCTAGTAGTATAAAAAAAAAAGAATTTTCCGTGCGCTAATTCTAGGCAAATTAGTCTAATTAGAAGCCTTCTTCTCGGTAGGAACTAGAACGAGATCCACATAAAAATATGAACGAGGACGTAGCTTTTTTATTTTATATTTTATTACCGTTGGCACGAACATCATTGTCGACACGCCACGTGGTGCAGATAATTGAAATGTCCAAACACTAAATTTATAGTTAGCAGAACGTCACTATTTCTTTTTTATTACACTTCTATCGATGTTTTTATTTATCTTTTGCATCTAACAGTATATTGTGTTACTTGTCTTGCTATAATTAGAACATGTTTGTGAATTAGACTTCAGTTTACCGAGGAAATGGAAATAGTATATTTTTTATAGAACACGTTAATTAGAATCTGTAAACATGTGACAAAATTGTATTTTTGCAGAACTTTTTTATTACTTATTTATTTATTAGATCACCAACACCGTGTACACCAAAACAGGCGTTTAAAATATTAACATAAAACAAATTTAATGCCACTGCAGTTACTGGCGAAGACAACCTGCTAACATAATAATATTGTGCAAAAAACATAATTATTAACATTTTTATCTTTTCATATCTTTAAAAATGTTGAAACGTGCCAACGAGAATGTAGGTACCCTGGCCGTTATCAGCGTCTTAGAGAAGATCTAATTACTTTGTAAAAACCTATATTCAAAGCACGTAAATATATAATTATCTTTGACGAAACTTCGAGTTCAAAATATCAGTATAACAAATATTCATAACTATAACTGTTGCAGCGGTAGCAACATTAAAATCTAAAATATTAATCGTAACAGGAGTGTAGCCGGCATCCCTTTCTGCGAATGTCGGGGAACATAATCAGCCCTCAAGGGACAACCTCTTCTAATAATTAGCGGCTGTTCATTTCTTAATTTTAATATTTAATTACAAAGGAAACTCTACGACTCTGACGTCATCCCCAGAAAGACTTTCAAATCCGTTCTGTTTCATCCTCAAAAAGATTTCGCTTCTATTTCTAATTCGCTGGCTTCTTTGTTTCTTTGTTCGATATCAAAGATGTTAATCAATTTTTGGATTCGTATTTATTAAAATTGAATCACTTTCAACTAAGTTGAAATTGAATTCTTTAAACGGCTGTTTCTTGGATACGAGTATAAGCAGTGTAACTTTATCGCGATCGCTGAAGAGCTATGTAACAATTTCCTTTTGTCATTCTCCTACCCCATTGTGAGAGGTAATATCTGACGACATATTACATCGTTTTATTTCATTTCTGAAAGCCCGCTTTGAAACTCCTTTTAAAGTATTACCTGCGTTCCTTTTAGATTTCATTAGAAAATGTCTGGTGAATTTGGCATGGGTCCAAATCTTTTATAAAGCAGTCAAATAGATACCTATTTAGACTGACAAAGAAATGTTACCTATGTAAATTTCTATATTTGCGTCTATTTGCTCGAAGTGTGACTAATAAATTGCCACAATTGATTAGATAATGGACTTCTGTCAAATGCAATAAATTTGTCGCGATTCAGTAATAATTTTCCCTTTGATGTGGTTTTTCATTTGGCACTTTTCAATTGGTTGTTACATTCGACGCGTGCATTTGGCGGGTTTTATTGAATGGACGGTGGATGGTTTGGACATGGCCATTCACGCGGACTTTACGCCGGAGAATTGTTTTGTTGTGTAAAATTATACAATTTCTGGACGGTTGACCACGCGGGGCGGCCAGTCACGCCTACCATTCGATTGAAATGAAAAATCTCATCCGTAGTGACAAAAGCCAACCGTTTTGATAATGAAATACCATTCTAAATTTAAATTGTATTGCATTTTGTTTTTGCTACTGGCGCCAATAGTTTCCTACAGATTCATTTCAGACCTTTTCGTTTTGATACTTAATAGTTTTCTATTTATCCCGACACGCTTCATCGGGAATAATCGAAAAGTTTTGCTACCGTTCCCGTATGTTTTTTGGGCAATCTTTTGTGGTGATCCCAAAAGGTGATACCTGGCCGGTACAGACAGTTACTTCCTTAATTAATTTCTTCTAATTTTGTCTACTTGCTGAGTCACCGTCGTATGCCGTCGTCGGCTTAACACACAAGGGAGGGGGATGAAAAAATGACGCTTGTTTTTCAACAAGCACCATTAGAGAGACACTTGAAAGATAGATGCCGTTGTATTTAAATAGTCGATAGCTTAAATTTTAAAATAAAATCCATAAGCTATTTATAGTAGACTTGTGTTCATCAAGTTTGTTGCCCGTTCTTCTATGCTTGGTCTCGTAGAACTGGCGCGGGGAGACGTTTCAAAATGATCTCTAAGCTTTAATTTAATGAATCACTTGGACTTTGAGATTTTTTTTTTTGTATTGGTTTTGACGTTTTCAAGCAGTCGGTCAGGTGACAGTTACCACTAAAAATCAGGTGGGCGTATGCTTATACTATCAGCAAATAGTATAAAAAACTGATGGCTACAAAGCTATGTTATTGCAACAGGTTTTATGTTTATTGTATGTTTCAGTTTTTTCTCTGCTTTTTTATTGTTTTTTGTAAGTTATGCAGTGTCCGAGTGTGTCAAATAAACCAAATTATATTCTACTATGTTCTCTAGGTCTGGTTTAAAAATCACATGTTCAATTAAAAATTAAAATAATCAAAACAAACGCGAGATCTGAAACAGAATGGAGTCCGGACGTGTGATCGTTTAGTGTCGAACGAAAATAAACGATATTAACGAACACGTTATGATTTGTTAAACAGCTTATTAGAAAAACATCGGCGCTGACAGCGAGTATCGAAATAAACTATTAACTGGCCAAGTGGGAGTTTTTAAGGTAAATAAATAGGAGTAGGGAAAAATATTTGAAACAATTGAGCTTTCTTTAATAGATTTTTCGCAACGGCCTGCACAAAGCCCCACTCTTTCTGTAGTATGGTGTATATAAAGTTAATTTTCATTGAAAAAAGGACTTATAGATAGGTAATAGAATGAATGCATAAGTTTTTTTTTTCCAAAGATTCATTGGTAACACCTTGTACTATGTCAACATTAAAAAGTAGGTATTATACCTGATCTTTTATGTTTTTAATTATGTTATAACTATATTATTTAAATATAACAAAATCAATAACAATGATAACTGAAGTTATAAATTGATCTTAACGGTAATATGAGTGTATTTCGAATTCCGAGTAATTTATGCGTAGGATGAATAGAAGTGAAATATTTCTATGATTTATCAATAACTATTCTAATTCTAAATCAAGGTACAGACAAAACTTTATTATATTAGTAGATAAAATTTAAAGAATCTTAAAACAAAAGCAGGAGAGCTTATCCAATATAAACAGCCAAGTTCTCGTAAATCAAGATTGTAATAGTTACAGTAAGTAGGTCTGAAATATATATCCTTTGTTTGATCAAAGAAACATCTGGATATTCAACAGAAGTTCATAATAAAATATGATGAAAAAATATGTTAAGTCCTTTTGTATCGACCGCTTCTGTCTGTGCTATACTTAAAACTATTAGTCTTGATACTCGGGACTGATACTAAAGATGTAAGTGAGTGTAAACATCAATAGTGACGGACAACCAATGTTGTAAAACTAATGGTGAGTGTACCATCTAACTTAAATGTCAAAACGTAAAATCAGAGATTACGCTACGATTTGGCGTTACGATTTGATTATTTGACGTTAACGTTAGATGATGCAACTTCCCTAAAGGGAATGACGTGTTCGACGTTCAGCTACGATTTAAAAATAAATAAAAATTTAGTAACGGCCAATTAAATTGTAAACCGAATGAGTCGCTATCGGTCTTTATCGCGTCTGATCTCCGCCAACCGATGAAAAAGTAAGCCTCGGGGCATAGTAATAGCTAATTGCATTTGTTTCAATAAGTCTAGAAACATTCCCGTACAAACTTATGTTTAAGTATGTATGAATAATGTGCAGTCGCCGTATTCCGCTAAATGTCAAACGATTCGTAACTCATTAACGTACCAGTTTAAAACAAAGTAATATTTTTATAGAAGCTATAATTTTTATAATTTATGGAATATTTATAAGAAAAATGTGGTTTATTAAGGTAATTACCTATTCCACAATGGATTTATTATTGACATTTAATTAAGATGTCTTTTTTACAAAATACCTCGTAAAGTTAAATATATAAAAAATATAGACGATTATTCTCTTCAAACACAACACAGGTACCTGTACCTAATTTAATGTGTCTTAATAACATAGCTAAATACAATACATGGATAATATCATTTAATCAATCAATACACATGACTAAACCCAATTATGGAACTCACTAGCAATAACCACAGACTAGTATGTCAATTATCTACTCCAACGTAGGTAGGTACTACGTCATTTGCATATATCCGTACATTCGTATACCTAACCTACCTACATGATTGCTATACAATGTAGATATATCGGTATGATAAAAATATATTTGTATTGTACCAAATGATCTCATGGTTTGTCTAGATTGTTACAGTTGAATCACCGTAGTACTAAAATTTGAGTTTCCGGTGTAAATTTATTTTATGGTCACAACAATAACTTTTTACAGCGTTTAAATATTTTGTTATACTTTTCACTTTAGGACAAAAATATACTGTCGTGTGTCTGTTAATGTAACGATGTTTATTACAATGTAATTAGTATTTTATTAGATTTCATTCGTGTAATTGGTAATTATTGTACATGTACATACATACCGTTTTAAAAACATAACATAAGTATGATAGAAAAAGATATGTATTTTTTCCTTATCCTATTTCGTCCCACTGCTGAGCAAAGGTATCCACCAAGGACTTCCAGTTTTTATTATAAACTAGCGACCCGCCCGCGCGCCCTTGCTTTGCACGGGTGCACATGTCATACATGTATTATACATATAAACCTTCCTCTTGAATTATTCTATCTACTAAAAAAACCCGCATCAAAATCCGTTGCAAAGTTTTAAAGATTTAAGCATACAAAGGGATATAGGGGACAAAGAAAGCGACTTTGTTTTATACCATGTAGCGATAGAGAAGAAAAAAATAACGGAAGTTGTGATTTTGAGGGTTAAATATCAAGAAGGTTTGGTCGAGCAGTCGTAATGCAGCCGAAATGTACCAGTTCATAGTAACTCAGTGAGATTTGTTTTGATAATACATCATAAAACTATTAAATATTGGATCGCTGAGTGAGACTACCCGCGCAACTGTTTTCATGTCTGCATAAGGGACAAGCTGAAGCGACTAATTAATTACCTGAGTGATGGCAGTAGGAACTTTCTATGAAAGAAAACACTGTATTGTTGTATAAATCCCCAGAAAATTCTCTATTCCGTGGTCTAAACTTTGAGGAAAACAAACACAGTCGATAAGGTCCTAAGAAGAAGAATAGTATCCAAATTCCTTGATGTCAATTCAATTGACACTGGCAAGATGACAACGAATGATGCAACAAAATGACGGACAGGAGTTACATTCTAAACTGAAAATACCCCAACACTAAAACACCGCAGTTTCTCTACAAGGAAGCGTTTTTTATATTCCTCAAAAAGCACTAATCCAAAATTTTTATTAGACAAGGTCTATGCTCAAAAATCAGTGCTCTACAAAGAAGGTCTCAAATCTATGGGTAAACTACCGGATTCTAGCACACAACCTTAAAATCAAGAGGCGGGTATTACTCGACCAGTATATACTCCTACGCTTCTGATCGCTTCCGCTTATAACTTAAAAATATTAAAGCACTGATCATGGCGTAATCGTTTTGTTATTTCAGCGTTTAGACGTTGTTCAAACCTTGTTTTGTTTTGTCAGAGGCATGTGGGAATCATTCTATTGTATTTCACATCCGTGTTATTATTGGTTCTTTCGATTTAGAGCTCTGGATATCTGGAACGTATTACCTGCTTTTAGTAGTTTTTTTAATCTTATCCTAGATTTGGAAATAACACATCATTACCGTTAAATTAATGTCACAGTAATCACTTATTATTAAACATCGATGAACATACAATGACTTGTGTGTTTTGTCTAGGGTGCTATTGATAAGATATTTACAAAAACAAGTTACGAATACAAGTTAAAGGTAAGTATTATGTGCATCAGCAATAATACAAAAAAAAAGATAAAAAAGATATAGTATCGTAGAGATGCGAAGATATTCCACCCTATAATTATTTATATTACAGTAAAAAGTTATAAGATTTATATCCTAAGAATTATTCGTCGCCAGACTAAGCATCAAGGAAAGGTCATGCGTTTGAAATCTAAATGACTTTTGACATAAGATAAAAACTTTGTCCAAGAGTATTTGTACAAGAAGTAACACAGGTAGCTTACTTGTTTAATTATCTCATTGTGGAGTCACACTGGTGTGCCTTAAGTAGGATCTGTCATATTTAGGCAAGATAAGCTCAGGTGGGAACGGAAGCCGTGCCAGGAGATAATACTGGTGATTCAATAACGTAATTACTGTTATTTTTTATTTTTTACTTTATATTATTACTTTTTTTTGTTACGTACGTAAATGAATACGTGTAAAAAAATGTTTTGTATATGTACGATTTTTTAGTAAATAATAAATGTCTTTCTTATAATGAGATTTTGATATTTATAGGGCGTGTTGTCGCCCAGCTACAAAGCCCTTCAAAGAAATAATTAACAAAAATGATGTCTATAAGTGCAATGACAGTGCAAAGTCCGCTACAACCACGCTAATCTGTGCTGAAACTTGAGCAGGCAGTGGTCACGCAGCGATCAGACGCGATGGAAGCGTGCCGCGGTTTGCGGTCGGCTGGTATGGCCCAGCCTGCCCAGTTGTCATGTTGTTACATGTGCAGAACGTTTTGAGTTACGAAGAATTGCTAGTAAGGTGTGTATTTAGTCTATAGAAATTGCTAGGTGAATTAAGAAGTGTTACTCTTAATCGGACCCCTCTTTTTGGAAGTCGGTTAAAGCACATGCAGTGCTTGAGACTGACGATAAAATGGTAGTTTATACGATCATGCCTCCTAACACGTCTTGAAAGAGTCTTGAGCGTGCACTTATAGTCCTTACGAAAAACTGCCTGGGGACTATTAAGTCGTGGCTATTTTTTTTATTTTCCTCTTATCATCATCATACACGGAGACTGTCGTCACATCGCCTCGAATTAACACAAGCGTTTGTTATCATTCAATTTGATTCTGCCGCAGGCTGTTTTATTATTTTAATGAGCCTCAATTTTCAGGGATAATTGAACGGACGTCGCTGCTTCGATTATTATTTCATTCGATACGCTGTCGGTAGCTGGCATAGTTGTAAGCTAAACCACGAAAGAGTTAACGTACGCCTATAAAAACCTTCACCCGTACAGGTAGGTTCTATTTTTTTCATCGGTTTTCACTGGCAAAAAATATGGCCGATCTTTGTAAGGATTCATAAACTATAAGTTCTACTTGCAATAAATATCAGAATAGTTACAATATTCTTAAATAGGATATTAATGTATTAATATGATACTTTAGCTGTATTTAATACTTTCCTTTTGGAAAATATTGTAGGTCATGTGACAGATAGTTTAAAGGACAAGTGCCACTTGGACAAGGCAGATGGTCCTGTCAAAGCAGTAGTTTACTTAAGCAATTATTTTCTAAATAATGCGACGGACTTTGAAATAGTCTAGACAAGTCACAAAGTTACAATCGCAATTAAGTAGGCTTGCACACCTTTTTGTATATTCAGTATAAAGATGCCTAAAAGATAAATAAAATAAATAAATAAATAAATAATGCTGGACAATCCACACAGCACTATCTAGCCCCAAAGTAAGCTATTCAAAGCTTGTGTTATGGGTACTAGATAACTGATATATTTAATACATTATATACTTACATAGATAGATATTTTTTATTATACATAGAGAACACCCAGACCATCGGAACAAATTTCTGCAGATCGTACACAAATTTGTTCCAAGGCGGGAATCGAACCCGCAACCTCTTGCGTCGCAGGCAGGCTCTCGCCCGCTGCGCCTCAGAGGTGTAAGGTGTACAATAAAGCATTTTCATTCATTCATTCATTCATAACTTGAAATCGCTGATCTCATCACACAGTCCGCCCCACCATCCGCTTAAAATGTCGCTGCGCCCCTCACCGGACAATAATACGGGTAAATTATACTGGCCGTTATTTAGCACTGGCGCTAGTTTAACTATAGTTTAGTGCAGTGGAGGTTGACTTAGCGACTGTTTAATTAGAGGGTGAATTGATTCGTCGCACAAACTCTTATTTGAGCTGTGGGGTAGTGAAAAGAGTCTATGATTGTTGATTTTAAGATAATTGGAATACGGCATGTGAGTAATGGTATAATGGTATGAATGGTCGCGTGGAACTGGCACTAGAGTCATATAGTTAGATGGTCCTTATTGTGATTTTATTGACTAAACTAGCTGATCCCGCGGCTTTGCTCGCGCTCGTTTACTATGAAAATCTTATACAATCTTTCATCCCCTATTTTATCCCCTTGGGGGTAGAATTGATCAAAATCCTTTCTTAGCAGATGCCTACGTCATAACATCTACCTGCATGCCAAATTTCAGCCCGATCCGTCCAGTGGTTTGGGCTGTGCGTTGATAGATCACTATGTCAGTCAGTCAGTCAGTCAGTCACCTTTGAGTTATATATATTTAGACATATTTTGACTTTGACTTTGAATGGTAAATGGAAGGAGCATCCATCGGTGGCGTGGATGAAACCTAGACTTCTTATCATTCTTGGCCTAACTGTTTTATTTTCCACTCTATATTGTTTAGTATACCTTGTTAAATTAACTTTTGTTCCTCTATATTATGTGTAAACATTGTAGGGAGAACGCGCAGTTTTCTGTAGCACAAATTTTAAACTAAAAGAGAAGACTGAGTCTGCTATGTTATAGATAGATAGATAGATAACTCTTTATTGATTATCACAACAAAATATACACAACATTTTGACTTAAAAACTAAAAATTGTAATAATTCAATGGGCGGCCTTATCGCTAACAGCGATCTCTTCCAGGCAACCTTTGGATGGACAGGACTGAACATAAAAAGAGAGGGGGGAGTCTGCTAGAAGTTTATTTAAAGTACATAATCTATTTTTAGATAGCTACTTATAACCTATAGCTATACCTAGTTATAGTGTATATTTAAGGAAATAAATAATTTTGTATTTATCCTACGTGGGTTCCTGTCGTCTTATGCTTTTTTCTACTTGAAAGTTTATCTCAACTTAGTAAATTAATAAGGATACAACTTTATATTGGACGACATTTTTTTTTATACAACTAGCTGATGGAACAAGCAGATGGCCCACCTGATGTTAAGTGGTAACCATCACCTATAAACAAAACATTGCCCCGTAGGTCACGCACAATAGAAACGTGCCCTACGATGCACTGCCCTGCGTCCATCAACTTGAGGCATACAGATGTTAAGCCTCATGTGCCTGTAATTACACCGGCGACCACACTCTTCAAACCGAAACACAGCGTTGCTGATTGGCGGCAGACAAAGGCGTGGTGGTCGTACTTCCACGGACGAGCCCTTCACAAAGAGCTCTACTACTCTTGTTACATTGTTAAGATCGTGGGAAGTCGGTGGATGGAGAGGGCTCAAATCGTTCTTCCTGCGGAAATGTGTAGGTAGGGAGGTTGAGGATGATTGTGATGATGAAAAACTTTATTATTTTGGGAGCAATTACCGGCAAAACTCATTTCTGTGGCGAGCCAGCGCGAACTTCAACAAACTAAGTAAATATGTCGATTTAGACCTCTTCTGCACGAGTGTTAATTCAGCCAGGCAGCGAATGAACAGGGAGTTCTTCAATCCAAACTATATATACATATTATAAATGCGAAAGTAACTCTGTCTGTCTGTCTGTCTGTCTGTTACGCTTTCCCGCTTAAACCTCTCAACCGATTTTGATGAAATTTGGCACAGACAATCTTTAGACCCTGAGAAAGAACATAGGCTACCTTTTATTGCATAATATTCAAATTAAAAGTACGCAGACGAAGTCGCGGGCACCAGCTAGTAGTGAATAAAACGTACATAGGTATACTTATCATTATGTTCACTACTTCATCTTTCTTTTATTGTTTTTTTCAGGTATTGTGTTGACTACGGTGCTCACATTAATGTTTATGCTTTTATAATGGTGTTTTAACCGTGAAAACCTTTTATTGGCTTTTTCGTTATTATATCTGCTATGTTATGTTAGTTATATTAAGCTGTTGGTTTTCCAATAAATAAATAAATAAATTAAGGACAGTATGGGTAAGTAATCTCTTCCAGCCAACCGTTGTACTAAAACAAACTTTGATATATTTTCAGCGACTGCAAAGTCGAGCGGCCCCCGAACTATAATCTGTTTTTCAGGGGAAGGCGAGGTTTATATGAAATAAATTATTTTTTTATTTATTAAACTCATTATCAAATCATAGTGTATTTACTGTACAGCCGCCTTTAGGCTTGATCATGTCTACATACCACTTATTCTCATCCCACTTTTGACTTTGATAAAGGAGAAAGTTCACATTTGCTTGAATTGCATGCTCTTTTTATAACAAGTACTCTGAATGCATCTGAATACTTTATTTAATTTTATTGAAACTAAAATGCATTTTTTTGCAATAACATTGGCAAATCCAACTGTAGCTATTACATTTAAAATAGGTTGGTAATTGAGTAGACAGTTCAATAAGGCCCATTCCACACGGACGGAAGCCCCTGTTTGCACAATAGCGTCTGTGTGCTAGCGCCTGAATGCAACCCCAACCCGATGCAATTGTGTACATTTGTGCACTATCGAGTTACAATCGGAGACATGTATCACTTTGAATCGACTCTCAATTAAAAATAATCTTTATGTCACTGACGTTATGGTCACATTTTGAATAAATTCAATTTATCTATTATTATTATTATTTATTTATTTAATACTTTATTGCACTAAAAACAAAGTACAAAAGGCGAGCTTAATGCTAGACAGCAAAAAAAATTCCATTTTCAATTCCTGATGTTTCTGATTTTGATAAAGCACCGATCGTTTTCGATCAAATATAAATTTATTGTCACCGTTGTGCTGACTAACAGTTTCAAATAGTTGTGTAGTTATCGCTTTTTTCGAACCTTGCTCTATTAAAAACTAGTAGCGCCCCGCGGTTTCACCCGCGTAGTTTTAAACTCCGGTATTCCCACGGGATAAAAAGTAGCCTATGTGTTATTCCAGACTATAATATATCTCTGTCCCAATTTTTACCAAGATCCGTTCAGCCGTTCTGAAGTTATAGAGTAACAAACATCCATCCATCCATCCATACTTACAAACTTTCGCATTTATAATATTAGTAGGATTTACAAAACAGAGACTTGTCGTAAAATAAGTATAATATCAGGATGGTGTCTATTTTATCAGGTAACCTAAGTAACCTCTATCTATCATTAGACGCCCTCGATACCCGATGGATCGACGAGGATCGCGGGAAGACAGTGGATAAAAAGGGGTCAAAATTTGAATGGAAATGGTAGGCCTTTGTCCAGCGGTGGACTTTTCAGGCTGAGCACATTGACTGATAGTACTTACAGACCATTTCAATATTACTTTACTTTTTGATTATAAAGCTGACTCTATGCAGTTGACATAAGACATTGACATAAAAGTAATATTGAAATAGGAATGCTTCAAAAGATGGTGGTTCTGGCCCAGGGGCCTTATTGGTGTCGATTCTGTTGTTGCATTAACCGAAACTAACTTAATCTGACAGCTCTAAAACTATAGCCGTCCCTGTCGTTTCAGTCTTTTAGAAAGGGACGGCAATGTTTTTAGAGCTGTCAAATTAGGTTAAATTAGGAAAACTAAACAACAGAATTGAC
Source organism: Plemyria rubiginata (assembly GCA_963576535.1). Taxonomy (NCBI): domain Eukaryota; kingdom Metazoa; phylum Arthropoda; class Insecta; order Lepidoptera; family Geometridae; genus Plemyria; species Plemyria rubiginata. The sequence continues at coordinate 12,036,654 of OY754912.1, read as the reverse complement.
ACGATTGTCTAACTTGAAGCCCATTACCATGGTGATATTATGGGTTTCAAATGTCAAACTTTCTGTTCTACATAATCAAGTTCATCTGGGATTCGTTTTCTGTCATCTATCGAAGCAACATAGCATTTTCATTTTAATTGTTTTTCTAGTGTTATTTTGAGTTGTGTTGTGTAATTTTGGTGGTATTTTAACCAACATTACTTGAGGTCTTAGCACAAAGTGTAAGCATTTGAAATGAAAGTGTATTATGTGATATCGTGATTTGACCGAAAATGTTTCAAATGTTTTGAAGAAACCGCCACCATTTTCTTCAAAACAATTGACTGACTCGACTTTCGACTGACGTGACTAGAAACTTATCAAAGAGCATATAATCTCTATCACTTGACACTGGCAAGATTGTCTATAGACAGGAGCCATAAAAAAAAAAAAAGTTTATCTGTTCAAAGTTCATTTAAAATCTATGGTAAGGTGTAAAGGGCGAAGTGGAACTTTATTTACAACGGTAGCTGTTACAAAATCTGTGTGATGGAAACATTTGCATCTGTGTTGGGCATTCGTGATTGCTGATGCTATTGTTCAATTAGTTAATAAGCTCCAATTTGGGTTCGATGATGGATAGAACTTGGAGGAATCTGTTACTCTGATTGTATTAAATGATTGACAATAAGCAAAAATAAGCTGAGAAAGTCCAATAGCTAGATTCCGGCATAAGAATTAGGCGGGTACTTTTGAACAATAATCTTAACTTACGAGTAAACTTTGGTAAGTAAGTTTTTTTTATATTCATATTTCATACCGTCTGGCATTGATTCTATAGGTTTGGGCATATCCAATTACTAAAATAAAATCCTTTGTACGTAATCCTTTATATTGCACTCTAAAACTAAATGTTAACATTTGCAAGTGCCAACCAGCCAATAACCATTTCGGGCAAGCGTCAAAACATTTTTATTTGCACAGTTCCGCACCGCGCCGCGTTCATTAGAGAAATGTGTTGCCATAACTATCGACATTACCAGATATTTCCATAAATGACGATTGGCCGCGAACAGTCGGCGCCCCCTATTTGGTGACCACTCGGCTTCAACGCGCCTCGCCGGTCATCCCGCAAATTGCTCTTTCCCAACAAAATTGTCAATAAAACTCATCTGATTCGCAGTTAAACAAGCGAGCGACATTATTAATTTATGCGTTGTAATATGGCGCAAACGTTGGCGTTATCCCATGTAAATTATTAATAGTGCTAGGGTAAAAATTAAGCTTAAATCGAATGGGTAGTTTCAGCCATAACGTCCGCTTTATGTTTGTGTGCAGATTAATTTGTCAGGCATTTCCTGTGACTATTACTCGAATGTTTTTATGAGCGTTTTACTGTTCGCGTTATTAGGTGTCGTGAAATTAATATTTTACTGCATTAACGTTAGTAGAATTAACGGAAAATATGAGGAGTGCAGTCACCTGCCAGCATCCAGCATCAGTCCCGTCCCGGCTCGGATAGCGGATCCTAATTCCATATAAACAGTAACATCAAACGAGTAATAGGTCCCCCGCGATTCACCTCGCCTGTTGTCTTAAGAGAAAGCGATTACACAAATCTGAAGAAGCTATTAATCCGGCTCGCTGCCCCCGAATGGCATCACCGTTTGTTTAATAAAATCGCGAATTTACATATCAAAACCTACAAAGGGGCATAATTGGACCCGATGACTTAGAAAACGTAGTGGGTGAGGAAGGCGCGCCCCCCTCACAACAAACAAAGGAATTATACCCGCCTCAAGAAACTTTTAGCAATGGAAAGCTCCTTAACAAACAGACGCGTGTGTATCTAATGAAATTCCTATGGTTGCATAACATACCCGCGCCAGCGAGCGTTATTAGCGAATTATTTCTCCGCGAAATCTTTGAAGGCGGTCGCTCTTTCGGAAAGTTGTTAAGAAAATGGGTTGAGATCTTTCCGGGATTTCATTAGTTTGTAACTATGCGGTGTGCTACGTGAGGCATCTAATTTATTGGGTAGGCGTAGCCGAAGGAGCGAACAGGCATCGAACTGCCGAATCACGCCGCTTTGAGACCGGCCGCCGCGACACGATTCGTTAGGAGACAAATGTTTAGATTCAATTCCGAAGTTTTTTCGACTGTAATTAGTAACGGTTTATTTAGTTCCATTTCGGTTTGTGCGTCGAAAACGGTAGCATAGATTTTTTTCAATAATTAGTTTTGTTAATTTTAGCTGCGATTAAGGGACCGATGAATTCGCTTCGGAAAATCGATGTAGTTTTTTGTGTTCGATTCACACCAGGATCGACCGCTAGTGCGGTGCATTCCGAGTGCCATTGTGGATGGAGTGCCGGCGAGGACATACGGGCATCTTGTGCAGCTCTTGGCCCGAGGATATTGACACTTGTCTTGTCGTCAGCTTTTGTTTTAGTCCGTGTCGGCTTACATGCACGTGTTCGCAGCTGAACGATCGACAAAGATGTGATTTTATAAAATTTAACACGTTTTTCGAATTTGACTCGACACAACAAAACTTGCGCGAAGTTTTCTATAAATTACCAATCGTTTTTTGTAATCACATCTAGTAGTTAGGACAAAAATTGCCTAAAATTTTTGTACGCCCCCGGACAGCGAAATAAACAGATTGTTTTTAACCTTTCACCACACTGTTAAAAAACAAGGAACACGACAAGAAGAAGAAGAATTTGACAGTGGAGCAGTGGTTTTGCGTTCTCTCGCTGGAAAGCTAATCGCGTCGCGAGTTGTTCGCGCGTTATAATTAGTACAAATCGTCTGCTTCGCGCCCGCCGTAGATGTGCGAATGTTCAGACAGGACTGGTTATATGTATGAACAATTAAACGGATCTACTGTATTTCGCCAATTTTAAGTTTCTCACACAGATTTCCTAATATCTTTTTTTATCTAAAATCTCACTATTTTTGACATTTTCATATAAAAAACAGCCAACTGTTTAGTTTTGTGTATGTTTATGCTAAAAATATATTATACGTGTTAGTGATTCCCGTTTACCCTTTTTATTCACATACGATATTTTTTTACAGTCTACTTAGAAAAAAACTGAAACAGCTTCACGACTTTGATCCCCAGGCACGGTAGATATCCCTTCAGATCTCTCACTACCAAGTAGGTACTAATTCAAGATTCTTTGAGGATGTCTAAGGGGGGTAGTCAGAGGTACGTCCAAACATTACATTTGGCACATACCCACATTTTGCAGTAGTTAGTATTCCATACGTGACAGGTTGCAAGCCCATCGCCGCTGTTAGAATACTAACTGGTTTCCTCACGATGTTTTCCTTCACCGTTTAAGAGCACTGGCATTGCGCACATAAATTTTTCGATAGAAAAATCCATTGGTGCACGACCGGATTCGAACCTGCGACCTTACGATCGGAAGGCGAGGCCACTCCCACTAGACCACCGGTGCTCTAGTCTACTTAGATAGGTACGAAATCAAAAAATATTGTATAACAATTCACAAAAAATCATCTCGGGTCAAATTATACAATTCACATGCTGGTAGATCCAGCAGATGGCCCACCTGATGTTAAGTGGTAACTATCACGTATAACAAAGCTTAGGAACAGATTCACTGCCTTGCGTCCGTAAACTTTAATTTAAATTATTTTGTTTTCGAGAATGAAGTAAACAATCAAAAAAAAAATTCAAATGTAAAACGTTTTTTGTTTTTATCTTTGAAATAAATCAATTACTTTTGTTTTATGCAACGTGTCTATTCTTGAGTATATCTACGGATAATAGACGGAATCCGGTAATCTCTCGAGTTAATAGATTCGATAACTCATCGCGCGAACGATTGATGGCTCGTTGCGATGTCTCTCCTTTCCAATTTAGTTTCATTTGATACAGTAGGTAGTAGGTACTATTATCACAAGCATGCGTCACCCAATCGGTTCATTCGGCATATTTTTTGAGAAACGCTTTTTTTTTATACTCTCGTCTCGTCTCGTCACTCTTCTTCTTATTACATCTTGCTTTTCGCATTCCCATTTTTCCCTAAAACACATGCGAAGCTGGGACAGGCCCCTAGTCTTACTAATATTAAAAACGTGAAAGTTTGTAAGTATGGATGGATCGATGGATGGATAGATGTTTGTTTCTCAAAAACACCAGAACGGATTATAGTCTGGAATTGCACAAAGGCTACTTTTTATCCCGTGGGGATACCGGGATTTACAACTACCCGGGTGAAACCGCGGGGCGTAGCCAGTTATTATACAAATTAAATAAATTTATATTGGTGGAAATTTCACTACAAAAAAAAACAGAAACAAACAGACTGACCACAGCCAGATATTGACAGCCCTCAGTGCTCAGTAGCTCTGTCTTCTGCACCGTATGCCATGGGTTCGATCCCCATCGAGATCAAACATTTGTGTCATAAATATTTATTTGTGGATTTTATTTCCTATCTTAGTGTACCTATATATGATAATTAAGTTGAATATTTTCAAAAAAACTATACAAATAATTACGAGTCAATCAGCTATGGTAACCCTGTCTAGTTGGGGCTAGCTCAAGGAATGTCTACCGATATTTGAATTTACGTATTCATGATTGGATAAAATATTTCTGTGCATGGATGTACCTATAAGAAATACATTCTCTAAGTTTACTAGAGCGAGAGTTTGGACATTGTACGAACACCTTCCGTGGCCTAACCGTTTTACTAGTCCAAGCGTTTTTCTCATCGACTGTACGATTGATTTGATCTGTGTCGCTTAACAATTCGACTTGCCTTCCATTGAAGTTTCACATTTTTGGGAGACCGTTTAATTATAAGCAATCGGTTTTGTGACATTCCACCGAATTCGATTTGGGAATACTTGGAGATTCGGTTAATTAATAAAGTTTAACTAGGTACTAGAGGATTTTAAATACAAATAATTTAAAAACATATTTGATAAATGAACATTTTAAATTTAGAGTAGTTATAACTCTTTGACATTTAAATTTTACTATGACATTTAAATGTATCTATTTTTCTTTTTAAATTCAATATTGGTAAAATAATATGTATGTTGCTGTTGTATATTACTGTTTTTAATATGTTAAAAATGACATGCTGTCAAAGCTGAATATGGTTCAGCCATATATTTTAAATTTTCAATTGACATGTTTAACTTGTAGGTACCCATTTTCGCAATAAATGTTATGAACTATTATTATAGATGATTTTTTGTCTGTTGAATGAAATTGATGTTAGTGGGAACGTTTTAAAATTGACGGAACCACTGACAAATAAATTAGTGGAAAACTCCTTAAAATTACAAAAAATGGCACACCATTACTGTTTCCTCCAAAGAAATAAAGCTTTCAGAACTTTCCTCACAGGAAACCTTTCACAAGCCATTACTGTCGATATTCTGCCCCCTAAAGAGTTAGAAACACGGAATGGAATTATGCATTCCCCCAAAAGTCGTCATTAGAATTAGGGAACAATTTATTTCGTGCCAAAGCTCAATGTTTCTGCTTTTCCGGTGTCATATTCCATCTTCATGATACTAGTTCTTTTTTGGTCACATTTTGGGTAACATGCAAGTATTGTAATGTACATGACTTATTTTTTACAATAGTAGCGTGAAAGAGTGGAAAAAGTAAATAAATAAAAAATAAATAAATATTGGTGGACTTTCCACACAGCACTATCTAGCCCCAAACTAAGCTTATGCTTGTAATATGGGAACCAGATAGCTGATATACTACTTATATACTTTTTTTGTAAATTTATACTTATTATATAATACCCAGACAGAGAACAAACCTCTGTGTTCATCACACAAATGTTTGTGGCTGGGAATCGAACTCACAACCTACGGCGCAGAAGGCAGAGCTTCTACCAACTGAGCTACGTAGTATATTTAAACCTTTAAAAAGAAAACATCATAGTCAAGAAGAAGAAACAAATGACTGTATCCTGCCTCAGTGCATCTATAGTAGGTAAGTTCAGCTTCGCAAAGGATTAATTCATTTCTATAAATTGATTTAAAACATAAACAACTAACTAAACAAGATTTGGCAAGAAACCCCAAAATGTAAAGCTAAGTTCATAATCAGCAAAAGTTAATTCTGAAGTGTACCAATTGAATAACTTTTGCATTAGGGTCTGTTGGGTAAGCAATTTTGTATCAATTTACCCGTTGCACGCTCGTTTTCTTTATTATTTTATTGCCGATGCAATCATCGTTAGCGTACCTCTAGACGCCACTAAAATTACAAATCAGCAACATACGATTGGAAGCTTAATTTGTGCAACATTGTTACCGTATCCAATAAACATCTCAACAAAACAAGCTGTCAAATAAATCCAACAAACACTTAATGGCTTTATGCATCAGGCTTTTTATAGGCGATATAAAATGGACCGCGAATGTACCCCGAAGTACCCTACGAGTACGTTCGACAAAGTGTACTGCAAAATAAATCCAAAAAGTTATCGCCAGTAAACGGATGGTCGCGGAAGGTACCCGATTCCCACGCAAACTTGCAAATAAAAGCAACAAAATTATATATTCAAGAGTTAGGAGGTGGCGGTATGGCTGTCAGGGTCTACGTGCCCTACGTGGTCCGAGTTACAATGCAAATTGCGGTGGAGGGGTGCGCCGATACCCTCTAACTGTGACTCGCAAAGATGGCCGCTGTAATGGCGAAATGAAATTATTAAGCATTGTCTTGTGGAATCGGCCGCAGTCGACACCTGAGACTGCTCGCTTGGTGTGGATACGCCGTCGTTTCCGGTCTTAAGGTACTGGACACGTGCTTATTTCTGAGCTAAAAGCATGCTTTTTTCGAGCCTTGCTCAATAAAAGCACGTGTGATCAGGTCGTGCTAGTAAATAAGCAAGCTTATTTGGTCGTACGCCAGTTGATTTTTGAGCACGTGTGTGAACCTTTAGTCCTTAATCACGAATCACTTAATAGTAGTAAGTAGTTACTACTTGGGTTGTGTGATTTCATTGTTAACAGGCAAACATTTTTGAGCTATTTATCTATATTTGTAAGCTTTCGCTTGTTCGTATGATTTTTTGATAACCAAGTTTTTTATTAAACAACAATTTCAGTAAAAATTTAAAAATATTACCACTATCACTATGATTACTTGTCGCGCTAGTTGTTTGTAGGATTGTCAAAAATGCTTATTTTTAGCAAATCAATATTCCGTCGTCAAAGTATATGCTAATTGACTATTCTTCTGTTTGAAGTTTGTTTATTCACCAAATCACGACACATTTTCCTGCTTCTTGTTTTTACAATAACTCGCCAAGATACTCAAGACAGGAAGCAAGTCCATACTTTTCCAACGTCAAGACATTACTTACAACCCTCAACTGAAGGCTTCGTATTAAAATTTAAATCTACTTTGCAAAGTGTATTTTATACACGTGCTTTTGCAATTTTGATCGTTCATAAAGCTTCAAATAGCTTCTATTATTACTTACCTTTTTGGTATTGGGTGTTACACATCTCTTCGTGGTATTATGACGGCTGTGATAAAGTAAAGACGCTAGGTGTTAATCATGCAATTTTATGTTTATATCGTTCTGTCCTCCAGTTTCTGAAAGGTCGATTAACTCTAAACGGCTGTCAAGTCACTTGCTATCTCTGTCTAACTTGAAGTAAAAGCTGAAATAGCAAGTGACTTAACAGCCGATTAGCGTTGATCGGCCTTTCAGAAACCGGGCGTAAGTCTTTCCTACAGTTTGGCTCTAACTACCCATTGTTAAAATTTGTTCACTAAATAAAGTAAGGTAGGTATTTTTGAGCAAATTCTGATTTGGTAAATAAACCTTTGTAGCCTAGGGGCGACTAAAGGACGAGATGTGTAGAATCTATTACTGGGGGACAATTTGTTAACATATTTTGTTTTGTTATTGGGCTTGGAAAGCCATACCTACCTGGGATCGTATCATGAAGTCTCACTGCGATGTTTTTTTTTTTAGTTTCTGTCAGTAATAACCTTTACGTCGTTGTGATAAGGTATATACATACATTATTTTAACTGAGAATATTAATTATAACCGCCATATTACTTTACGCTACTGCCAATAATTTCCATGGCACTAGGTGTATTTTATATTGTATCTAAGAAAACTGTATCGCTATAAAACGGTCATCGCATTTTAAGAAACCAAGGCTTCAGTTCAAGTCGGGTATGAATTTGGTATGCATAACGTTAAATTATACAAGCCTTAATTACCCGTTTGTGGTTCACTTGCGGTTCCTGTGCTGATGTGTATTGCTATTCATGTGCCTTTAGTTAATATAACTTAGTTGAGTTTTGTAAATCAAATAGACGAACGCCTGCATCTCTCGTATCTTTTACTGACAAATACACCATTATTAGCATTTATTGTATTAGTTTTTTTTATCACAAAATTAAATTTTGAATTTTGACGACATATTTTATGATTTAGGTACCTATACATTTCAAGAAGAGTGTCTAATACCTATCAGTTTCTAATATAAGTTTTTATAAAATTTGTACGTGAAATTTTAAATTTTGAGGATTTGGCTTATAATGTGCATACATTTTATTTACATTTAAGTAGGTTTAGTCAGCAAAAAGGTCAATGAACAATTTCTGATTTATAAATCAATGAGGGTTAGATTTTAAATAAATATAAATATAGACATTATGTATATTATGTATATATATATATATATATATATAACTTCTATTAAATGTTTAAACAAACAGTTTCATAAATACTTAGTAACACGCCACACCATCTTTTTGCACGCCCAGGATGACTGGTAGAAAATGCTATTAGCATTAAGTCCTCCTAGCACTATATTGTTTTGTGTGAAAGTTTTAAATAAATAAATAAATAAATAAATTTTCTGAAAGAGAGCTAGAGAGTGACTGCTAGACCTCAGCTCAAAAATCGATGGACTGTAAATCATTCAGAAGGATTGACAATGACTAGCACGTCAAACACGTGAACAACAGCAATAGCGATAGCGATAATATTTGGTTATATTCAACAAGCAACGACTCATGTTACTGCTGTCGCATCGTATTGTTTTTAGACGACTGGCCCGCCACGCTGGATGCAAAGAATACCATTAAAAAACATTTATTTGAAGCACAATCTACGTGGAACTACAATTTAGAGGTGGATAGGGAAAACGCTTAGATGTACAGATTTAATAGCTAGTCAGAAGAAGAAACCAGTGTAGGTAAACAGTAGTCTTCCATATGCCTGGTGCGACAAACAGGCCTTAGCGAAATGCTGACCATCCAAAAATGGTAAGCAGCACTGTTTTTCGACAAAATTATATGCATAAAATAAATTAATAAATAAAAAGTGCAATCAAAAAACACATGGCCCCATCAATCTAACGGCCGTAATGTGAAATCGATGTCCAAATTGGGGTCCGCTAAAATAATTTTCGAAATACAACAAAGGTACCCTCTCGCCTGGAATGCCTCTTCGATCCAGCAAGCCCAGTCCTTTTTAATTCCACACAAAAACATTGCCAAGTCGGTGATCAATCAAAAGCCCGGTTTATTTTTTCTCTACTTCATTGCAATACACTTTCGCCTGCCCGAGTTCCTTAGAAACGGCAGCCGCGGTAGAACTACCGCTTTTTAAGTGAATGCGCCGGATGGCTGAGACGCGAGTGTTGCTGATTTTATTCCCGGCTGGAAAACTTGCAGTCTGGGTGAGTGGTACAGTCTACTTGGTACCTGTAAATAGATTCTGATAACCACACTAAATTTATGACCTGTCTCCACTGGACGCTATGGTAAGGATTTGCATCATCATATAGGGACCTTAGTATTATCTATGTCCCTATATGATGTCTATAGGCTATAAACTTGGTCATTAGAGTTGGAGCCATTGTGTCACACCAAAGCTAAAACGTCAGCGGTTCATCGAGAAAAAGGCCTGCTTCGGTTTCTAGTCGCCATTTTGATCAGTCAGATATTTGTTAATTAGGCCCGTAAAGACGGTGACCGTTTTTTAGGAAAAACAACATTTATTACTTTGTTTGTACAATGGAAATGGATACGAGGTAAGTAAATTAAATTAATTTGATGGCTTTTTTAGTCCAGTGTTTACAATTTTGCTGATGCGGTGACATATTTTGAGGAACTATGTTGATACATTCTTTTTTATTTAAAGTCAAGTTGCAGATAAATATTTGGTAAGACAACAATTAAAGGGTTTTTTATATACAACTAGCTGATGGAACAAGCAGATGTCCCACCTGATGTTAAGCGGTAACAATCACCTATAACAAAGCATTGCTACGTAAGTCCTGCGATGCACTGCCGTCCATCAACTGGAGGCATCATTATATCGGCGAGCACACTCTTCAAACCGAAACACAGCGTTGCTGCTTGGCGGGCAGCAGAAAAAGGCGTGGTGGTAGGTAGTACTTCGCCGGACGAGCCACACACAAAGAGCTCTACTACTCTTGAAAAACTAAAGTAAATTAGTGATTCATACGAAATTATAATTAACAAGCATTCGGCAATTCCACATTCAGTTTAAAATGCACAACCGTATCAGTTTTAAATCGCAGCTTTCAATGTGTCAAAATAACAGCAAATAGAGATATTACTAAATTAGACCTAATTCCTAAGCTCGTGAGGTACGAATTGGCAAATCAGCAACTTTGTAGTCACGACTAGACGTCGACGCATGATTGAGTGGTCGCATGTTGAGAGGGAATCGTGGCCCAGACGAGTGTACTGCGAGCTAAGATGTTTTAGACCCGACGTTGTATTGTATTAAGGTACTGACACACGTGCCTATTTATTTTCAAGCTAAAAGCATGTTTTTTTCAAGCCTTGCTCAGTAAAAGAACTTGTGAACAGGTCGTGCTAGTAAATAAGCATGCTTATTTGGTCGTACGTCGGTTGATTTTTGAGCATGCTCAAAATAAGCAAGTGTTTTTTGTGCACGTGTGTCAGTACCATTACACGTCCGGGAGAGTGCTACCACCAAGCTCGGCAAGCTCTTTTCTTTAAGAGTTTTGGTAAGAGGTTGTCGGTGAAATTACTGGCACATGAGTCTTCATATCTGTATTCTTTGAGTTGACGGACGCAGAGTTGTGCATCGTAGGGCACGTTCCTATCGTGTGACTAATGTGCGGCATGTGAAAACACCCTAAAGAGGCAATGTTTTGTAATAGGTGATGATTAATAAAAGTTATGAAGTTTCTGGTGTTTCAAGCGTCCAATAGGCTATGGTAACCGCTTCTCAACAGTTAGGCCCTGTGCTGGTCTGCTTACATGGTACTAAAAAAAACTTTAAGCGCAGCAGAAACCTGTGTTTTGTAGTCTATAGTGAAAGCGAGACTTTCTTTTATTCTAAGATTACTTTAGATTGAATCCTTCATAAACTAACATATTTTAAGTTTTTGTGCGTAATAAATAAATAATCTTGATTAGGCATACTTACGGCCGGTTTCAGAAAGCTTGATCAAAACTAATCAGTTGTCAAGTCACTTGCTATTTCAGTTTGAAATTAGAAAGAGCTAGCAAGTGACTTCACAGCTGATTTGTCTTGATCGCGCTTTCAGAAATCAAGGGGCCCTCTCACGAGATTTGAGTGCGATATTTATTATATTAGTTGTCCGTGCATATTAAAAAAAAATATTCTATATTACTCAAATAATCGATAAAATAATGAGGAGGTCTTGAACGTTCCTAGCTCTACCACCAATCTCACGAACAAGTGCTCTAGAGTGACGTGTGTAAATAAACATTCGCATTTCACTCGCATTCGTTTCGTGTTCGCAATCGTTCGTCCCCATTCGCGGTCGGGATTACCTGTGATTTATTCAACGACTGTAATTGCCTGCGAATGTTGAACTGAATGCGACTTCTTTTCTAAGGCTTTCCTTCCGTGGTTTTGGTACGTTTTAGCATATTTTTTCAAGAACGTTTACTTTTAATTTGTTTTAAAACAATAAGGTCTTAACAGTCACGTGACAGAAGAAAATAGACACTAAAAAATGTTAGTCAAGTACATAGCTTTTTTTATTATCAAGTCTTAGTATAAAATACTTTTTTGAAATTTTCATATAGGTATATACAAAATTTTCTAAATATACATGAGTAGACAAAAATCAGAACGATAAAATTTAAAAGATTAATTTCTTCATCATCATAAAATTCCTTTGAAATTTGCTCTGAGTAGATAAGAGTTACCTTGGTATTAAACAATTTTATACCATAGCTGTTGCCGGCCAAAAACAACGCTCAAAAAATATTTACCGAGCAAATATCAAAAACGTTAGTTCGTCAAGATAAATCAAGATTAGGTCCGTCTCCAAATGGCGCCTCATTCAACTCTCTTGAATGGTTTCATTCATTTCTACGTTTGCATTCCAGCACAGTATAGGTATATTTTAGAACAAGTAGCAATGAATGAAAAAAATAAGCCTGTATTTGGCTTTGGATAATTTTATCGCATTAGCTTATTAAAATATATAGGCGACCGTGCTTTGCTCGGTGGCTGAATTCTAGCTAGATCGATTTATCGCCCCTGAAACCCGCATTACAAATTTCATAAAAATCGTTTCATTACAGCCGTTTTCGAGATTCTGATTATATAAAATATTTATATTATTATGTATACAAAAATTGCTCGTTTAAAGGTATAAGATTTATATAAATATTGTTAGATAAATCCTAGACAGCGTTATTTGAGTATATTAATACTTTTAAAATACCTAAACACCCAGATTCAGAACAAATATAACCGTTCATCGCACAAATTGTGTTTGTTTCTGGTAGGAATTGAACCTAAAGCACTGAAGACAAAGCGGTGTGCAGGTTGTTTTCTTATGCTGGCCACTGCGGCACTGACTGAAAAAATCACAATGATTTTTATATCCACAGTCAGAGAAACTTCCAAAAAAAACTAAAGCAAATCCAGCCATTCATACGTTATATTCTAACCCTCTTATTATATTACCTGCCATTTTATAGCAGCTCTATAGAGTATACTTGTCACTGTCACTTTCATGCCAACGAACAGAGACAACAACAGATTTACATATTGGTCTGATAAACTGATGGCGCGCTCAGCGACCAGTATATGAATAAGGGCTTGTGTATTTACTGTAAGAAGTTTTATTAGCGCTGTGATTTTAGTCCCGTTGAGAAATGATTTGCAGATGTCACAGACATAAAATGCAGTGGAAATGACATAGAGCAGACTTTCTATCCTTGATGGAAAAAGTGCCGATTGTATTATAGATAAATGTAGCCTGTTACAACGTGAATCACTACAAATTGTCTCATAGTTTCACACGCTAATTTAATACAAATGTAATTAATCTAACACATTACAGATCAGTTTGATTCTTAGAACTACCTATTGAGGTAGATTGAGGTAGCTCAAAACCAAATGAGCTACTATACTATGTTAAAAAATTAATGACTATCAGGTGAGTTAATTGAGAAAGATACCTACTATTTTTCTCGCAATCAACAACCACCATAAATATAAAGGATGCTTATGAACAGTGGACATAGGCCTCCTGTATATTTGTGTGGACTTGTTGAGGCTGATGATGATGATAAGGACGAACACGTGGTGCCGCAACACCATTGAAAGATCCACAAACCTTTGAAAGATAAGATTACATTACAATCTGCACTAAATCCTATTTCTAAACCACGCAACGCTGGTTTTTAAAGCGCACTCCACACTCCCACACTCGAAAGCTCCGTGACGTTGCATTACTTTTTTTACCTTTTGAATGATTCCTATTGTTGCGACGTGTTGTCCCTTAATCCGCTTGTAATTGAGTTTCTGCTCCGAAACACTTCCACACTTGACAGGATTACCGAATCTATGAAATATTTATTTTAACGACTTGTAAAAGGAATCGAATTTAAAATTTAAGGTACATTAAAAGTTCGCTACATCCCAAAAAAAGTTGATAAAGGCTAGATGAAATTCTATAATCCTTTTGCTAAACCTTTGAAATGGTGAAGTACTACATTGTTATGCATTTTTTTATTTTTAAAGCTAATAGTTTGAGCTCACATTATTGGTGCTATAAAAATAGTGCTGGCAAACCATCGCATGCCTAGACCATGATTCATTTTACACTAGGTTGTCTCAAAAAGTCCGGAGGCAACTGTAACATTCAGAACAAACAAAGAAACACATTACACAGCCATAAAGCCAACAACAAAGGCACCGACGAATGTGTTGAAACTGATCCATCATGTCTCCTTTTAAAATAACAAAAAAAACACACAACAGATGTCTTCGTAAAAAACGCGACCCTATCAACCCCGAAATATAAAACGCTGACTATAATTCCTATTAAAATAACTGTAATTTCGTAAATTATCTCTAAATCGAAACGTTTAAATGCAAATTCTGCATCCTGATGTATTAATGTGGTCATAGTTTTGACAAATTGGTGTAGGTCTTGTGTCAAGGATCACATTTTAAAGGCAACAACTCATTTCCCCGTTTTGACAGGTGCTTACCATTAATTTATGTTTTGTTATTCAATATACGCTTTTACAAAAAAACAACCAACATTTGCTATCATCAAAAGCTAAGCACTCAATCCGGGTGCTTTGAAAAAACAAATTACAATATGACAAACATTTCGAACCCTATATGTGTACACCTTTCGCAACGTTTTATCACTTGTACCAATATTTATGAAACAATCATCAATATCTAAAACAAACACAATATCGGCCAATAAAGAGTTCAGCATATCAACACCGCCATTACATATCAACATCACATGCGAAATTCCAATTAGATTCCTAACATATGATTGTGATAAAGCAACCGTTATTGGAGCCGCTTATCTGTGTAATTAGAAAAGAACTAAGCTGTAACCATTTGTGTATGGGAACTATCGAGTGCCTCGGCCATGTTTTCTGATAGCATATGCAAATAAAGATACTAATGTGGATTATATTCATATAGACTTTTCCGTACTGTGAATCAATAGTAATTGTGCATGAGCATCTGCAAAACCAGACAAATGTAACGCAGCAATAAATCTACTTTAGCAGACTTGATATTTCAAATAATACGAAGTGCTAAGACACATCACAACAGAATCGTTGAAATATAAATGAGCAGCTCGAAGTGGTACACGACGATTACGCGTAATGTGTGCGGTCGTTAACAAAGACATTCAAAAAATTATCCGGCTCGAACAAGGCACTTTCCCCACCGCGCAGTCCGCAGAAGGGAATATGGCATCAAATATTCAATTTTAAAACAGCCGCTAAAAGCGAAACGTCATCGCGCACGCAAACGCAGCTGGGACACCACGATTTAGAAATTTCGCCACAGATGGGGACACGCACTCAGGAAAGAGATAAGTAAAAAATTGGATTACTAGAGTACAGAACGTAAATGAAGATGACAAAAATAACTTCGCGGATCACTCGAAATTGCCTCCCGTAAATGTTTAGGGTGTGTTTGTGACGCAGCAACAAAGTGATTCGAGTCCCTTGAAAATTATACTGTCAGGAACAAGAAAACGGCACACGGAGTAAGAAAAATTTCATTAGCGCCAATCAAAATGACGAGGTCCAAAATGAAGCTCGCAAAGAGAGTCGTAATCACGGAGTTCGGCGGGCACCCCTCGACGTGAGGTCTTATTAAAGGAATAATATTTACAAAACGAGACGCCGAGAAATCCCCAAATTAAGATCTCGCCGAAACCCGCCCAACTTCCACAAAGTGGAATCATTAAATTAAAAATGTAAACTTTTCTCTTAGCAAGGTAATGGGCATCCCGATGTAGATAAATAGATGGAATAGCTGCAAAAAGAAGCATTTTCCTGTTCATTAAATTTTTCCTTCGCTTTTTTATTTCGACCCCTGGTGCTAATTTTGTTGGAATTCACGCCCCAACTCCTCCCGCTGGGACTCAATCACAGAAATTTTATATCCGGAATTAAATAAGTACCCGATCTGTATTACGGATCGAAATTAATAAGCTTAGTTTTTGCGGGGAATTATTTCATTTTTATCTTTCCTGTTGATCCAAGTTTGCTTTGAGTTGTCAATTTGCTTGGACTGTATAATAATCACGCTCGAAGCTTTATCAAGAGAAATAGTTAATAAGAGTCAATCAAGACGGGAAATATTTCCATCAAGCACCTTATTCTCGGGGGTTTGCAAACTCGATTGTATGTAGTTGCAGCCGAAGATTCGCTGAGCCGTCGTCGGAGGCGATGTCGGTAGCAAATGCAATTATATCTGGTAATGTGGTGTCTGCGACCGACGGTATTACTTCGAGCGATGCCACCCTTCAACTGTTGAGATCGTTTCAAACTCAGTTATTGTTTTGCACCTGGGCTTCATAATAAATTAAAACCAACCGCGTAAGCTGCTTGGTTTAATCAACTTCGCCTGTATTTCCTCCTACATTTCTGAAAAAGGATGTCACCCTATTTGGAATAGAGATTATATCCATGACAAATTATCAAAATTGGTTTTGATACAAACGTCAAACGGCAAAATATGTTTCGTTTCAAGATATCGGATTTCCTTATAAGTTATTGATTGGCGCAAATAAGGAAATCAAATTATTCAATGTCCGCCCCTCATTTGTTCTCTCTCCCCTACAGAGATGAAGAAATTCTTTCTGAGTTTTCGATTACTTGTCCAATTAATTTTATAGATTCATTTGTCTTTGTAACTTTCGGTGTAAAATAAACCCAGCTGTAACAGCGAGAACCCGCCAAGTTTTATTTGGTGTGACGATTTCCTAATGCCTTTCGTTTTGTTTAGATAACTTTATAATATAAGAGAAATTCTGAGTAACATCAGTAGAAAAAATAAAGATGCAATTTATGATGTTATCACTCTTATATTGATATTGTTTTGCCATTTAATAAAAATAAAAAGTAGTTTTCATGTCTGATTTTGTATTGATACACGTACTTACATTTAAGACTATGCAAATTTTATCAAATATAATTTTATATCATATAAAATTTTAACCAGGCGACTTATCGAGGCGACGCGTGACCCGAAGGCTGGTGATTATCAGGCTTAGCGCATCAGCATTGCCATTCAGCGTGGCAATGCAGCCAGTGTCTTGGGTACGCATTCGATTGGCACTTATTTGGATCGGTTGAGCTGTCTATAGATCGTTTGCAGCGGTTTGCAGATAGCTTAACTGTTTCATATGTGTTTTGTAAATAATTGTACCTATTAGTTGTAATTTTCTTTGTAAATAAATGTATTTAATTAGACCATGCTTAGATAGGTAAAGCATTACAGTTTCCACCGGCTCCTTAAAGTAGTGATCATTGAGCACCCTTGCAGGACATACACTCGACCACTGCGAGTGTGACAGGGATGTCAAGTGTAACACGAGTTGGGGCATTATGATGAGAGGGAAAGTTTACGTTCCATTTCTCATCACGGCTCTCTGCACAAGTGGGTGAGTACGGTTGCTGGACAGGAGCAACGTACCGGCCATTCATGACGTAATTGGCAATCGGGCTCATTAGACAGAACGATTCTCACGTGTGCACATGTTTACACCTACGTGGACAACTCGCATGGGGTGCAATTATAACTGTTACTTATTGGAAAAGGGTCGATTGATAAAGGCAATTTTTTACTAGTTATAGATAACTTTTTGAAAGAATCTCAGCTGAAATTAAGTGATGATTGTGTCAACGGCGTAGCAGGCAAGTCTCCATTCACCCTGGTTTACGACTGGTAGATTGTTATATATCCGAAAAGTAGAACGAGTGAAGTATTCAAAACAATATTTATTCAGGCGTATGCTTAGACATCATAATTTTATTTCTCAGTTATCGCTGATTGTACCTGAGGCATGAGGCTTAACATCTGTATGCCTCAAGTTGATGGACGCAGGGCAGTGCATCGTAGGGCACGTTCCTATTGTGCGTGACCTACGGGGCAATGTTTTGTTTATAGGTGATGGTTACCACTTAACATCAGGTGGGTCATCTGCTTGTTCCATCAGCTAGTTTAATAAAAAAAAACCTTTTATCAAGAATTATTCTTGAAATATTTTGAGCATAAATAAACTGAAACTGAAAATGAGCATAAATATATACATATACCAAAAGTCTAAAAGATTACTCAGCAGAATATAAACACAAAATCAACTTTATAAAACAATTTCAATCACGCTCAGCCTTCAATTACAAGTGTGAACGGAACAAATCATACGAATGACTATCATTGTTCCTACCAATAGTAGTTGAGCATTGGCAATTTTCCAAATCATTATTATTCGATTCCGAACAAGACGAGAGACTTTCAACTTTATACTGATCAGAATAGCTTCCAAAGACTCAAATTAAAAACCTACCTAAAGTCTTTAAATATATTGACAACCGAAATTGAACTCTATTGAAGACAGTGCAGTGATGAAATAATATGGTTGGTGTAGGTGTAGATAACAATGAGTAGTTTGACAAGGTGTTGAGCATACCTTTTGTTTAAACCGACGAGAGAAATGTCGGCGGGCTCAAAGGAGATCTGTGACCACACCTTACCACTGATAGATGGACTTATTTTATAGAGTTCGATCCATCTCAATCACAAAAAACACTAAACTATAATGATATTCAAAAACTATCTAAAGTTTATCAAGAAAGTAAGAGTACATTACATACCAATAAAGACGAAAGAGCGTTAAACTTGACTCAAATTTCTGCTACTTAGCGACACTTTACATCACCGTTTACATTACAAATGAAACTGAAAATCATCAAAAGGATTTGAAATAAAGGAGTGAAAGGGCATAACCAACAAATAATAGGGACAGCAATGGAGCAAACAGCACAGGCGAACACCTCGCACTCGATACAAATACTCCTTTGAGGAAGGGAGGCTATTTTGAAAGCCAATACTCAGCCACGCAATTTCTTCGGAGAAAAGTCACTTCTATATAACACTATAGCTGTACAGTATAGATCAAGGTACTATTTACTTATAATTATCGAGATTAAGTACATATAAGTTTCATTAGTTTTTAACTTATTTATGTTCTAAAACAAAGTGCCAAGAGTTCGAAATGAGCCCCATAAAGACGCACTCAAAATCCACACTATTTCAAAATAACTAGAGATACAAAAAGAACATGAATATCGAGTTTCATAAATTGATCTTTTTTATTTGAAATTATAAAGTATTTTATAGCTTTTGTATGTGAAAAATGTCACGTTGATTAACTTAAAACGCGCCATAAAGTCAGCTTCGTATAGACTTGGTGTAAAATAAATGGTTTAGCTTTTTGTTCTATCATTAGTAGAAACAGATGGCTAAAGAGACCACTGGTCATTGTGACAGCAATTAATATGTTTACTTTACTGCTTTTATATTAATAAATTGCTTGATAACAATTTCTCTACAAATAATAATTTCAATCATCATCAGGTTCTATCTGTGTGGCAAGTTTTTGTGTGCATTTATCATTACGGGAAGACATAGTATAACGTGCTGTTAAAGCCATATTATGTAAGTTCATTATGCACAGCTCTATATTAGTTAGGTCATAGATTTGGTTTATTAGCAGTAGAATACTTTTTTACCGGCGACGACGCCATGTTTCTTCTCTCCTCGCATTAGGGTTGCCCTCTCTATCCTTCTAGTATAGAATATATCTTTAAGAGTAGTAGAGCTCTTTGTGAAGAGCTCGTCCGGGGAAGTACTACCACCACGCCTTTTTCTGCCGCCAAGCAGCAACGCTGTGTTTCGGTTTGAAGAGTGTGGTCGCCGGTGTAATTACAGGCACATGAGGCTTAACATCTGTATGCCTCAAGTTCATGGACGCAGGGCAGTGCATCGTAGAGCACGTTCCTATTGTGCGTGACCTACGGGGCAATGTTTTGTTTATAGGTGATGGTTACCACTTAACATCAGGTGGGCCATCTGCTTGTTCCATCCGCTAGTTGTATAAAAAAAAAAAAAAAAAAAAGATACCAACAGATCGACCTTTGTTTGACCTTTTTTTACCTTTGGTAAAACTGTCACTAGTATATTCACGTGTGTACACAGAACACAGAAGCATTATTAGTAGGTAGACCATTGGTGCAAATTTGTTATCTAGAACCCACATTTTAACATTGAATTTGTTATTATCCGAGATTAATATTCGTAAATATCTCATGATTTCGATTTGCTTGGTACTATAAGACCGTTCAGCGTAATTTATTCGGCATTAATTCTTGTTTTACGAACTAACTTGAATTGCAATAAAAATTTAGTGCTCTCGTATTCAAGGTAACCAAACGAGCATTGAGCACGTGACAATTAAGATAAATACAGGCTATTTCGAATGTTTTGGGAATAAACTTTAGAAACGACATTAGTTTAATTCGTTTATTGGTGTATTTTTTTATGATAATTATATACATTGATTATAATTCTTGATTTGTTTATAAATTATTTGGATATCATAGCACATTGGTCTTTACTATCATGTTATGTTTGTCAAATATCGAATGAGTTGAGAATAGGCCAGACGTCGGAGCCAGTGGTGACGGGGTGTTATCCCAACACCCTTTGCAAAATCGTTTCTCTGTTTTCCGTGAAAATTGCCCACCGCCGGTCAAAGGGTTAACGATTTAGTGTTTATTTGAATTCCGCCTTTGTTAGTTTAAAAGGCGTTAGAATGTAAACGGAGCCTTTGTTGTGATTGCCGTGTGTTTTGAGCCGTTTGTCAGAAGGGAAAGCGGGGATGTTATTTGCATTGGATTACCTTTTAAGTTGAACACGTTCGAAAACGGTTGGAGAAATGTGATTATATTTGTGACGGTAAATTAAATATCACTTGTGTTTTGTTTTTATTTCAAACGTAACATACATCATCACAGGAAAGATCCAATACAATAGAGTTGTCCTCAACAATGATCATTGAAGTCAAACAGTAGAAATTACAACAGTAGAAAAGACTTACTGCCGCTGAAACTTTTGCTTAAAAATGATACATTTGTATTAAACAACACTGAATGAACTGATGATCTTGTTCAAAAAGGCTTTAACTCTGGTTTGTATTTATATTCTGAGGAGGAAGAGCGCTTAAAATCCTTTTACCACACCTTCGAAAGGACCAGTGACACGGTAAAAGGAGATTTGTATATCTACCGATCAAAGAAAAAATCTATGTATAATAAAAAATATCTATCTATGTAAGTATATAATGTATTAAATATATCAGTTATCTAGTACCCATAACACAAGCTTTGAATAGCTTACTTTGGGGCTAGATGGTGCTGTGTGGATTGTCCAGCATTATTTATTTATTTATTATTTATAAAGAAAAAATAACAGAAACAAGCAGAAAGATCTTAAAATTTGCAACGAAAGGCAGTTGTTATAGTTTTCACATTCTGTCAAATTAAAAATAAATACTATTGCAAAGTTCCACAATACAACTGGTTTCAATAATTAGTGTGTTTAATTGACCTACTACATTTCAGAATCGACTGAATGCTTATTCAATGCGATAAATAATTTACAATGTTGCGAATGCATCTTTGTGCCATTTTGATCTCTATTATACATACATAAAGTCTTTTTTTATTATACTGAGATGATATAAAATGACGTTTATTTGTTAATTAATTTAATAGCTCGTAGTACTTGTTGAAGGGATAATAAGATAAAAATTGAATTGAAACGCATTCTCGATATCTAAAGACGAAAGGATTATAATTTAATATAGAAATGTTAGTGGGCGTTTTAATGTAGATCTTCTTATTCAAATTCCTTCCTAATGTGACTGTCATTAATCTTTCTGGTTATAACATTGAGAAGGTAGCAAAGTTTTTTATTTTTCGTTAGCTTCTGTATCTCTGACGCGTAGAGGTAGGTATAGTAGTCATTATCAATGCTGAGACTTGCACTTCATAAAATTCTAGTTTTATTTGTCTTTTTTTATTATAAATGCTGGGCAATCCACACAGCACCATCTAGCCCCAAAGTAAGCTACTCAAAGCTTGCGTGATGGGTATTAGATAACTGATATATTTACCTAATACATTATATAATTACATAGACAGACATTTTTTATTATGCATAGAAAACACCCAGACCAACGGAAGAAATTTCTGCAGATCGTATTTGTTCCGAAGCGGGAATCGAACCCGCAATCTCTAGCGTCGCAGGTGGACTCTCGCCCGCTGCGCCACTGAGATCGTCATTTTTATGGCACTACCATTATTATTACCAGCCTCCGTCCACTGCTGGATAAGCATCTCCAATATATCCAGAAATGTTTCTGGGCCGATAACATCATAACAATTTTTAATGTCACTCAAACCAAAGAGGTTGTACTCGTAAGTCAAGTTTTTTAACACCAATTTCTTTAACACCAGTTTCAACAAGCCTTTTTCATTTTTTGACATTTGCTTAATAGAACTCAAGGAATATAGATTCAAATTCCTTGATAGAACCAAGGAATATAGAATTCCTTGGATAGAACCAACTATTGCCAAAAAAGAAGAAGAAACTTTTTAATAGGTTTGGAAATAGCTACTGCAAAAAGTTCACGTCTAACAAGGCTATAGTCCGATCAAGCAAAACACGAGGATGTATTGTGTTGTACCAGCATGGCATCATTCATTGTAGCTCGCCGCAGGGAGCCACAGTAGCCGACTCAACGGTCTCTTTTTGTACCAGCGCATGGTATCTTTTTGTACCAACGTTATCAAACACACTAATGGTCGGATTTATGGTTTACAAAAGGAGCGTGCCAACAGAGGCGTTAAATCCTTTACGATTTGATGATGATCACGCATTTGTCATTGGTTTTGGGCGTCTCAGTCATGCGTACAGTATAAGTAGTGACATGCAGTACACAGCGTAGGTAATTTTTGTTTATCGATACGACTTTATAGTGCGTCTTTTCAAACTCTGCATTTTCTGTTTAGATTTTTTTTCACGTTACCTACATATAAGTAAGTACATTAATTTTTATTTTATTATCATTTATTTTGTATATATCTAATCTTTCTTTCTTTATATTTTAAACTTAAGTTCTGGTCCTACCCAGTATCCTGATTAGAATGATTGTTGATTATTGATAGATTTCATCAGGGGTAAAATCAGTAGGAGTTATACACTGTTGCAAAGATTTATCAGTTTTTTTGTTTATTCAGTACTTACGTGTAAGCAGTCAAACCTTCGGCAATTTCATTCAAAAATTATAAAAAAATACACAATCATGCCAATAAATATAAACTAACGCATTCAGTATCTACTACGGATCATAATAATATGTAACTTGTAAATTTATCTGTGATTTTTGGGGAGTTTCACTAACTAGGGTGTAACCTGGAATCAAAACAACCACTACTGACATTACACCCACAATTGCATTAACACTGATACATCACATAACCACACCACGAATACGTATGCAAAAATATAAAAAGGTCCAAGCAATCGAGATTATTGGTGAAGATAAAGTTTCAAAAGTAAAATGAAACCCACCTTGGAGTGATGGCAGATTACGAGTAACAGAAAAAACACACCAATAAGCAATTTTTTGGAAAAAAAATGATACTGTAATGTCCTGCGTTGCGGGTGTAACGTGAGGTCTTCCAGGCTACCCCCAGGTCGTCCGAACGTTTCCGAACGCAACCGAACGAAACCGAACGCACGGTGCGAGTGAGATAGTGACATACCTGTCGGGCGCTTTCATTGACAGGCACCTGAAATGAAGAAAAAAATCGATCCAATTCGTTGAATTTACAACTTTTCAAAAATTTCGTTTTTCTCACAACAATGAGTTGACACAGATAAATTTACATGCATGGACGTAACGCTTTATAGTTAAAAATATTTTACGTAGAACAATCTGTACCTATTATCAATAACCTTAAAAATAATTTATATAAAATAATCAAAATAAATATACACTGACATTCTATAATTATTGTCGGCAATGCGCGATCAATCATAACAGAATACGAAAAGGGAGCAACAAAAATGTACAATAACAAAAATTAAAAGTAAACATCGCAGATCAAACAATAACGTACCTATGTAGCAAAAACAGTAAAAACAACATTGCAACATGTATTAGGACAGTTGTTAAAATATGGGGTAGCATTCGAACGGCTTGACTCCGACAATATGACGACTGGCAATATGTACTGCACGCGATATTTCTTGGGCCGTGTTCGCGTGACGTATGGTATGATCAACGGCTGTTCTCTTTTTGAATTGAATGTGACGTTTCATCAGGGGAGGTTGGCAGTGAACATTATTTAGAAGGGCATGTAAAATGTTCTAAAACGCGTTTGAACTGTATTGTTCCAAAAAATTATAAAGACTAGAAAGATTTATCTGTCTATTCCTTTTTTTCCGTCGTCAGTATTACCGGCCGCTACAATGTATGAATTTTAGGTAATTGTCCTTATAAATTGATTCTGTGGGTAACCTACCGAACAGTGCGATGCAGGTGTGCATGGTTGGTGCCTATCTGAGACTACCTGCAATGTCTAAAAATGTAAACGCGGTAGGTTCTCTTAATCTGGTTCTGCGGGTGCGCACCGGCATCGCGGTGTTCTTAAAATTTGTTTAGTTAGATAATAGTTAACTTATGTACTTATATTTAATTTACTGTGAACTTTTAGGTTTGTCATAAACATTGTTTAAAAAAACCTCAATAAATGATTTAAAAAAAAAAAAAAATGTATGAATTTCCATGTATAGTAAACAGGTGGATACCCAAGAGTGTTTATTCTATTCTAGGCTTCGTCTTATTTTCATCAAGTTTTATCGACAGTAATCGAGCTATTTAGAGTAGTAGAGTTCGGCAGGGGACGTACCACCGTGCCTAATTCTGCCGTCATTCATTTTGTGTTTCTGTTTGAAAATTGTGGATACCGGAGAAATCACTGCACATGAGGCTTAACTCAAGGCTGTGTATCATAGGCCACATTCCTATCGTTCACATCTTGCAAAGCAATGCTTTTTTTGTGTAATTTTTACCACTTAACATCATGCGGGCAATTTCGTTGTTTCATCACTATAGTAAAATAGGTGTGATGGTGGCATCCAATTGCTTAGATAAATAAATAAAATGGATAAAGCTCTTTCCGTGGTAATTTTCCATTTAACTATGATACCGAACCGAAGTGACAGAGAAGTATCCTATAATCCATTAAAATAGATTAATATAAAATCAAACCACATAGAGCCCCTTCCCAGCGGAACAGCTTATTAGGTTATTACCGGACGAGATCACGCAAACGAAATCGTAAAATTAAAGGAAATCAATTCGACCAAATTGAATCCAATTCCCTAATACATTTCGTATTAAGGGCATTTATGCAATCAATATTACTTAGACTTTGACGAAACAATGGATCATACGAAATAATAGAACATGACATGTTTGGATAATAATAGCGCGGATAATGAAAACGTCAAGATAGAAAAGTATTCTGAAAAGAAATCCCTGACAATAAGAAGCTATAAATAAATGGTGCGTGGTATACTTTCTATTAACATCGATGACTATCACCTTTAATGCTTATTTGACAAGAATATCATATCTCCACATGTTTATCTAAACACGTAAAGTAGAAAACCGGAACCGAAGCGCGGCGCTTAAAACAACGCCTACAAAATGATATGCTATGAATCAAAGACGACAATGATGTGTTTCAGGCAAGAACTCAGGACAGTATAGGAAAACTGAGATTTTAGATATAATCAAAGTTAACATGTCAATTTCATTTTAAACGTGAAACATGAACAAAACAAATGATGATCGGTACTCAGTAGTTCATTTATTTTTAAGATTTTCGAATCCGCTCCTATATTTCGGGACGGCTGCATCGGAGCGGTACATCTTTGGCTAAATCGATTAATAGATTTTGACGTTTGAAATGAATCCCATGCAATAAGTACGCAACAACCTAACAAAACTTTGATTTACTATTACCGTAAACCGGTGTTATTTGAGACTCATACCCCCGGTTCTGAAAGCGCGATCAACACTAATCGGCTGTCAAGTCACTTGCTATTTCAGCTTTTACTTCAAATTAGATAGAGATAGCAAGTGACTTGACAGCCAATTAGTGTTGATCGCGCTTTCAGAAACTGGGGGTAGGTGTTACTTAGGGACATCCCATTTTTTTTTTACATTAGCAGGTAGTTCAAAATTAGAGCGATTGGTTCCCTGAGCTTATTCTGGTACCGGTAAAAAACAGTCAGTAAGCAACACAGACAGTAAGTCGATTACTGTCCTGCAGCCTGCTTTCTACGTGAGTACGTCCAAAGGTAATCGACGGCTGCTCGCAAAACAGACCAAAGCTCTTGAAAAAACCGATCTATCAATATTAGAACACAAAAAATATGCAAGTCAGCTAATAATCCCGAATCGGCAATCGACAATAGAAATAAAGTCACAGTCACTTTTTTAATAATATCCAGCAGTTTTTTTATTGCACCCTAGGTTCGTTTGACATTTGAACCGTTTGATGGCATGGCCGAATGATTGATGGTGTTTTAGTAATGAGTGCAATTTAGCGTTTATTTCCCTCTCTATTCAATGTTTGTTATTGTCGATGAAATTGTCCCCTTGAAACCTATTGAAGCTTTAATGGAAAAACCTTATTTCTTATGTTATTAGTCGGTTAACATACTGCCCTACCAAGCAAGTGTCAGCATTACAATCTTACAGCATCAAACTTCAAGTTAAAATGTATGATTTTGACTTAGAATATATTTAAACAAAAAATAATTACAAAAATAAACAAAACAAAATCATATTTACATACAAATTAACTGTTGATCTGTGACTGGTATTCATTTGTCAGTCTGTTGTGTCATTGGGAAAGATAAGTTTTGATACTTTTATTCCGCGCTGCAAAATATATTCTAACATCCACGCATTAAAGTTCAAATTTGGTATTTGTGTTCCGCTCGAGAGCTAAGAGCTTTTGCAAAGCTTTTGTAGGATCTTCGTTCATATACTGTTGCTTTAAGGTTTAAAATTGCATGCTCTGATGTAAGGACCGGCGAAGATGAGCGACTGGGTACAATTTATCATGGAGCCAAGTATCCGCCCCAGCTGTAACGAATCGCTAGTAAATAAATTGACCACAAACATTTCGGATTTCTTTTGACGATCCTGTCTGGGAATTTATTTGTACAAGCTATTTGGTGTAAATTCGAAGCTTTTAGTGCAATGAAGGTAAGATATTGAAAACCCATTTGGAGCAGTTCAAGGTATTAATAAAGTGATGATAATCGGTCGTGTACCATAGAGTTTTTCTGTTCAAAAATGTATGCGCACTCTCAGACTGTGAAGGAAAATATCGCGAGGAAACCGGCATGTTGTATAGACACTATTATGTTCTATAACATGTGTCAAGTGCTCAAAAGAAGCCTCTTGAGGCGCACTTACAATCCTTTCACCACACTAACTAGTGACAAGAAAAGAAGAAGAATATGGATATGCTCTGCAGAATTGGTACTGGGGTTAGAAACAATCCACAAGTTTAGAATGTGATTGATATGTCTAGGTTACACTCAATTGGTCTTGATTTGACGGGATGTGGGGGTCTACCGGACTATTTAAGGTTATAACGATTTACAGTACTAGCTACCTGTCTAACCTATAGGTACCCTTTGCTCCAAATTTTTTTAAAAACAAATAACAAGAGTAGGTGATTACGATGACGTCACAGAGAAGTTGTAACATTGCACTATTATTCATTCTGTGCCAAGTGCGTTGCACTGCGTTCATCACTAGACAATCATCAACATCATCATCTTCCTACCCTTATCCCACTTCATTTCATCACTAGACAATATAATAATTTATTATAATTTATAACATACCAAATGCTCCCGTGACAGCGGCTCGCAATTTCGAGGTGTGATTGGCTATTATTTCATTTTATTTCATTTCGGGGAGGTTGTTTGAAAGAATAACTCTAAAGAAACACGCATAAATACTGTTCGAACACAAATAATACAATAATATAAGGGAAACATGCCCGAATCAGAAATCATTTTGGTATTAGTATGTTTGGTCTTACGTTTACCTAATACCAAAATGATTTCCGACTCAAGCACATTTCTCTTATATTATTGTATTATTTGTGTTCGAACAGTATTTATGCGTGTTTCTTTAGAGTTATTATTTTAAACAACCTCCCCGAAATGAAATAAAATGAAATAATAGCCAATCGCACCTCGAAATTGCGAGCCGCTGTCACCGGACCCTTAAGTCAAAATAATATTCTATAAGTACTTAGTGTTTTTTTTTGCTGTGCAAAATAATTTAAATAAAAAAATTTTAAATGGCAAATTTTGACAAACCGCCCTAGGAAATGTGATATTAATAATACTTAAACAAATATCTCAATATCTCCCACTCAGCAATGATCTCGCTCGAGAGACTAGAAATTTCATAGCACTCAATTAAAACGCAGAAATAATTACGAAACATTCACCCCACTTTGAAATCAAATTAATAATGTAAATACGAGTGGCTAGCTCTCTTATTAAAATAAATAAGTATCCTTGCTAAGAACGTTTCATTTTATGTTTAATTTTAAATTCATATTTTTTAAAGGTTAATTATTTTTTTCGATACTACAATGTATTCAGAGTGTATTACCATAAATACTAGGCGTTCTGACAACATTTTATCAATCTGACATTTGGTCGTAAGTTCAATACTAGGTAAATGTATTTTTTGTTCAATTTGGTCTGAAATTAAGATTCTGATTTAAGAGTAGTAGAGCTCTTTGTAAAGGGCTCGTCTGGGGAAGTACTACCACCACGCTATTTTCTGCCGCTGCCGGGCAGCAACGCTGTTCGGTTTGAAGAGTGTGGTCGCCGGTGTAATCACAGGCACATGAGGAATAACATCTGTATGCCTCAAGTTGATGGACGCAGGGCAGTGCATCGTGGGACACGTTCCTATCGTGCGTGACTTATGAGGCAATTTGTTATAGGTGTAGGTTACCACTTAACATCAAGTGGGCCATCTGCTTGCTCCATTTATTTATTTATTTATTTAATACTTTATTGCACTAAAAACAGAATACAAAAAGCGAGCTTAATGCTAGACAGCATTTTCTACCAGCCAACCTTAACAAGTAGAATTCATCCGCTATAGCGGTGATTCAAAACGGTTTTTTTATACAACTATAGTTGTTTAAAAAAACCGTTTTGAATCACCGTATTATTACGGCCGTCACGTCCGTCCCCGCATAACAGAAAGCCAAGACTGTAGCCAAATAGCCTCACCTCAAAGTAAACAAATATAAACAAAACAAAACGTGAACCAGCAACTCTTCCGCCGCACCTGCCCCTACAAAGTTTGACACGACCGTTAAGAACATTTTTTCGGGAAAATAATTGCCGTTTATCCTCCAGGGAGCATTATTTTCTTGGCACCCCTATTCAGAACAGCCCAATTAGTGCATTACTTCATACTTAGAAGTATCTGATTTCCGGTTAAGCTAGAGACACACCCGGACCAAGGTACCACCCAAAAAACCTTCCTTAGTTTTATTTTATAATTTATTATTTTTGTAAGACATTGAGATCTCAATATTTATGCTCAAATATGTAGATAAGATTAAAAAATAGTTGCCATAAGTCAATAGCTAGAAAATAATATTTCGTAATGGTTACCATTCTTTTTAATTGAATAAAAATCGCACTAATAAATTATAATGATCGACCCACCACACTACTCTTTTTTTCCATGTTAGTTGAAATACAATTTCTGCCATCGCATTAGTATTTAATGCCAATGCTAATGATTTACAAACGTAAACGCCAGTTAAGTGGAAGTGAAACAATAAAATATTATTATCCGTGACCGCAGTGTAGTAATTATGGTGCTTACTTTGAGAACGTAAAGTCGGGCCTTTAGATGTGCTTGCCTTCATAGTTCAATAATTATGATTCTGACCGCAAAACATATGAGGCGTACCTATAGGTACCATTATAAAATGTCACAAGGCTTACTGCTAATATGAAATTCTTAAGAGTCCGGTGACAGCGGCTCGCAATTTCGAGGTGCGATTGGCTATTATTTCATTTTATTTCATTTTGGGGAAATTGTTTGAAATAATAACTCTAAAGAAACACGCATAAATACTGTTCGAACACAAATAATACAATAATATAAGGGAAATGTGCTTGAGTCAGAAATCATTTTGGTATTAGGTAAACGTAAGACCAAACATACTAATACCAAAATGATTTCTGATTCGGGCATGTTTCCCTTATATTATTGTATTATTTGTGTTCGAACAGTATTTATGCGTGTTTCTCTAGAGTTATTTTTTCATACAACCTCCCCGAAATGAAATAAAATGAAATAATAGCCAACCGCACGTCGAAATTGCGAGCCACTGTCACCGGAGCCTTAAGCTGTCTAGTTCGTAACACAAACTACTGATATGAAGGCAAAATTAGCGATTACTGGTTTCATGAGAGTGATTAATGAAGAGTTGTTTATTATGCTAAGAATTTAAAATGTCACATTGAAACAACTTAAAGGACATCTACGCATAAAAACTGTTCAAACAAAAGTTCTGTAGGAGTGACAGTGACTGAGCTAAGCCATAGCAGTGCCTAGCTTATTTGATTGTTATCTAGACATAGTAACCACTGATTTTCTTATATTTATCTATTTTTTATTGCTTTGAGTGCCCAAAAGCGTCACATAGTCGCGATTTTATAGCGACTCTAACCTCCGGTTTCTGAAAGTCCGATCAACACTAATCGACTGTCAAATCACTTGCTATTTCAGCTTTTACTTCAAATAAGATAGAGATAGCGACTTGACAACCGATATACTTGTCACTTTCATGTCAATAAAAAGAATAAGCTTATAGATGAAACTTATAGACAAGCGACTTATAGATGTAATAGAACCCTCGGCAAAAATTTAAATGAGATGAAAATTTAAAATATTAAATTTTTATAATTTGGTCTAAAATATTCCAAGTTTTCGCACCCAGTGTACCCGCAACTTAGTTCACCCTTTCTCAGCCTACAAGAACAACATCCTTTATTTTTCATATTTATAACACTCGGAAGAATTATTACTTTTGAATCGTTTAAGTCCTTGTTCACTGTTTTAATCCCGCGAGTCGGATTAAGCGCTCTTCTCCGCTAATTAAAATGGGAAACTTTTTACTAAATGATTAATTCGAATTTTGAAAACTTGTACTGCAATTAAGCGAAGGCCAAACCGAAGCAACGTGCGTTCATGGTAGCGTGTACGGTGGTGACTAGGTATTTATAGGTTACTACAGAATGCATGGGAGGGAACACAGAAAGGTTTTTTTTATAGTACAACCTTATCTTTTAGTCTTAACCGCGTGGACCTGGCACTTTTTTTTTTTTATGTAAAGATGATAGGCAAACGGGCTAACGGCCCACCTGATGGTAAGCGGTCACCGTCGCCCATAGACAACAACAACACCAGGGGCGTTGTCAGTGCGTTGCCTACCCTGAAGGACTTTATTAACATTTTTCTTGAAGCTTTTCATGTTAAATCTTGGCGGGAAAACTTCTGATGGTAACTCATTCCACAGCCTATGGGTATGGGGAAGAAATGAGCGTGAAAAACGGAGAGTACGAGAGACCCAGGGTTCCAGAATGTGTGGATGAGCTCGATCCCGGTGCCGAGAGGAGCGGTGGTAAAATCTCGACGCTGGGATAAGGTCAAATAGCTCCTCCGAGCATTCCCCATTGTACTTCTGTACAATTGTACATTGTACTGGCACTTAGAGCCAGTCTAGCTTTAAGCCAACCTAGCTTGGCTAGAAGGCTAAGACGTTTCAAAGTCATCCTTATGATTAAATTGAACCTTTTGACTTTAATTGATGCGTTCAGTACTCGTATCAAAACTATTGTAGAGTGCGTTTCATCAAATAGTTCTTGCTGTCATGTTGGCAGTCGTTATATTTTAGTAGTTTATTCATTAGTACCTAGAGATAGAGTGCGTTTCATCAAATCCTTTGCCGTAATGTTGGCACCCCTGTCTGTCAACAGTGTCAACACGCTAAGACGTATCTGTACTATTATAACATATAACTACTACCAACATGACGGCAAAGGAATTATTTGATGAAACGCACTATAGGTATAGAATTGACCGCCACTTAATGGATAACAAGTCAATATACGGGGCTTTTGGCGTTTCGAGCTTTAAAACCTTATTATTGCAGTTTGCAAGCTAACTTTTATCTCTTACTTTTTAGGTTTTATGAATGTAATAAATTTGAATTTTTTACAACCCTCTAAGAATCAAACTTGGTATATTTTTTTTCTATAAATACTTTTAATTTCATATCGGTTATTCCTCCACCGACTTTCCTTAACCTATAAATTACATGAAACCGGTGACAACTTGAGATAATAAAATAAAAATAATTGTTTTACAATCGAGTGTTAAGTGTCTGCTTACACCTGCTACCCTGACGGTGACGTATACCGTCTTTTTACCGTAACTACTGGACGGTAACTTGTCCGGAACTTACGTAAGCGTTTAACCCTGAGTTAATGTGACATTTGATAGCTCAACGGTGGCTTATTTATTTATTTATTTATTCATTCTTAGATTCACAGTTTTCTTATTGTCTAATATAAACTATATAATATACATTGTGCATAAACCAAAACGAATCTACATTTTATAAGCAACTTATGTAGGTGGGCAGATGATACTGAAAAGACAAACCAAAATAATAAGGTAAAAGTTAACGAATAAAACAGACATAAAATATAAAGTTGATCACAAAAAAAAAAAAAGAGAACAATGTGTAAAACAAAACGTGGTAATGAAATGTGTAGTGTAGGTAGTGTGTCATGGTGTAGGTATGTGTAGGTAGCTATTTAGATAGGTTGTTAATTATAAATCGGGTAGGTGTGAATGTGATGACAAAACGCCAAGATAAAACTCTGCAACATTCGCTTGTAGGTGAAGTGCAGCTAGTGTGAACAATAAAGATAATAAACTGGTTTCTATGCATAGTTCTATAGGGATGGCTTACATGGTGGCAGTCGTATGGTTTAATTCTCATGTATCTTTGTACCTATATATTAAACTCGAGCTTTAGCTATGGTGCTTTCAATTTAGCTTTTTAGAATACATTGGTGCACCACAGATTCTAAACTCACCATAATTGTAAGTTGACTATACTGCTAAGGCGTAGACCTCTCCTGTGCATTTCCGGGAAGAACAATTTCAGGCTATTTCCAGAACTTTCCAGTCTCTCTCTTATTGTAGTGTCGCTAGTTTCTTTCGAAACAGTGTCGTGAAAGTATTTTAAGTGCCTCAAAAGGCTCCTTTCGAGCACTTGACACATTAGAACTTAATAGGTTCTATAAACAACATGGCGGTTTGAGAGTACTGGCATTATAACATAATTTTTTGAGCAGAAAAACTCATCAGTGCACGACTATTTTTGAACCCGCGATCTTAGGATCGGAAGGTAGAGCCGCTACCACTAGACCATCAGTACTCTTAAATCAGTGCTCTAATTATTCAGTCAGAGTCCCCAGAAATCATCTCTTTTTTATTTAGACCAGCCTGAAGTTAAGCAACTTCGCGGTGGTCCTAGTAATCCTACCTATATATATATATATGTATATAATATTATAAATGCGAAAGTAACTCTGTCTGTCTGTCTGTTACGCTTTCCCGCTTAAACCTCTCAACCGATTTTGATGAAATTTGGCACAGACAATCTTTAGACCCTGAGAAAGAACATAGGCTACCTTTTATTGCGAAAAAAAGAGATGAAGAGATTAAAAGTACGCAGACGAAGTCGCGGGTACCAGCTAGTAAATAATAACTTTGTTGATTGTTAAAACTAATTGCTTTCATTATAATTATGTTAAATGCGAGCTTGCATAGGTACCTTGTATTATATTCTGTGGTAGTAATATAATCGCATGGATGCTTCGCCCTTTACGGTAAATTCATCCATTTTGCGCGTTGTAAAGACATTGCGCTATTTTCATAACCTATAAATTATTTGCGATAAAGTAATGGGAGTTTATTATTTAGAATGCACTTACATTCTATTCCGTTTATTTTAATTAGAGATTGGCGCCGCATATTTACAACATTATTATCGTTTTAAGAAAATAGAAAACGGGTTCATTGTTAGACCGGAACATTGTCAATTTTAAGAGAGAGCTCTTTTTGAAGGGCTCGTCCAGGGAAGTACTTGGTAGTACTTTCCACCACGCATTTTTCTGCCGCCAAGCAGCAACGCTGTGTTTCAGTTTGAAGAGTGCGGTTGCCACCGGTGTAATTACAGGCACATGAGACTTAACTATGCCTTAAGTTGATGGACACAGGGCAGTGCATCGTAGGGCACGTTCTTATCGTGCGTGACTTACGAGGCAATGCTTTGTATATATTAGATTGTAACCACTTAACATCAGGTAGGCCATCTGCTTGTTCCATCAGCTAGTTGTATAAAAAATTGCCATTAGGAAACTTTATGCCTCAGTTGATATCGATTCTTTGAGCTCAATGCCTACCAGTATTTTTCCACAAATTATGAAGGAAATTGATCTGAAAATTTCGATTGTACCGTGGGAAATTGCAGTAATTAAATAAAGAAAAAATTCCATAGCTAACTAAAGGAAGATAGGGATGAGAACTTCAAAACATCAGCTAAGGCAGAATGAAAGGCAACAGAAGCGATTGGCCCCAGGCGCCCAGTGCGTGGTCACGATTTATTGTGATTCAAAATGCAATTGCACTTTCTACCAACTGCAAATCAAAACACACTATTCACAGAGCAATAAAGCTCAAATTAGACTGACAAGTTCTAAGAAGCTGAATGTGGAAATTGGTTGTAAGTACTGCAGTTTCTACTGTTTTAAAAATAAACACTTCTATTTACAAATGCATTAAGTTCAATTTGCTTTGAATTGCATGATGCTCTTGGGAAGGTCTGTTTAAGAAAGATGCTTGTCAAAAGCTTAGAAGAAACATTGGTCAGAGCAGTCTATAACATACTTTGAAGTATCTAGAAGCTATTTCGTAATATTTATTTAAGCTAGGTAAATCATTAATTCATAATTTTATAACTTTTAGTGCAAACTGCACTAAAAATAAGTTTGTAGGTACCAAACGATACTGTATTTTTGAAACTAAAATTACAGACAAAATAAACGACTATATAATATACCTAATAATAATATTGGTGGACATTCCACACATCACTATCTAGGCCCAAACTTAGCCAAAGCTTGTGATATGGGAACCAGATAGCTGATAAATAATACTTAAATACTTTAAATAAGTATCAAAATTGATGACTCAAGAAATCAACACCAAAACGGTCTTCATTCATTTGAACTTCAAGGAACGTTTTAGGATTAATAAAAGGCACGACACCGTATTTTATAATGTGACAGCAATGCGCAGTCATAGTGTGTGATCGCAAAGAGAACGTATTAATTATTTCTTGTTTTTGTTGACCAATGTTTTGAACATTGAAGGAGGTTGCACACTCGTAAACTCCTTTACCCACAGTGCCATTAAAGAAATTAAAAACTTTGTGATCTTGAAAACAATGTTCGATATTTGAATTTGTTCTTCATTTGAATTATCATTCTCTCATTTTTTTTATGCAATTAAATGAGTCAAAACAATGAAGATAGGGGGGCCATCGTCACACTTGATATTGCAACGCCCATCATGCAAGAGAATTACGTTGTTAGAACTGCCAGCTATTTTCTTCATGCTAGATTAGAAACACGCAAACCACGTTTAGGAAACGAATCATATCTCGTACCTATAATCTGTTTAAGTTTGCCCATAAATATATTTTTGAATAGCTTAAAGCAAAAATAACCGTTTGTTGATATTTTTTGTCCAATAATGAAGAAATTAGGTAGCTTTTATTTGAAAATTCATCAAAAAGGTTATTTGTTTAATTTCATTCAAAGTGACAAACAAACAAACCAAAAATGAATTATATAGTTTTATTGCATAAGCATTCAGCGAAATGGTAAAAAACTTCATCACGAAAACTCTATCTAACATAAAATATCAAAATGCCCAGCAGACGTATCGTGTCAGGCAAAAGTAAAACAATAGAAAATGTTATATTTGTAGAGCTCCAAGCACGATGTTCACTTCCGGACTGCATACATTCCGATATCATTAAGACATCAAAACCGTTTAGGGAGCCACACACCTTATTTTGTGTAAAGTAACCCGAACTATGTGGTTTCGGTAAAAGCTTTCGTGGCAATGACAGCACAGTTACATAATTACGGGTTTCAAAACCCATTTCATTCAAATTAATGTTCCTATTTTGAATTATTAGGTTGATGGAATAGTCGTTTCTTCTTTAATTTGGTATAGCCTCAGACCAAATAAAAACTAAGGACAGACTTCTGTGAACAGCAAAGTGAAGCCAGTTTTCTAAAGATGTGTTGCGGTCAAACTACGCCTCGCCCCGTGTACATACACAACTAAACGCACACACACAGAAAAGTGAAGCCAGTTTTCTAAAGATGTGTTGCGTGGGCCGATTTGGTGTGTGCGTGCGAGGCGTAGTTTGACCGGCTTCACTTTGCTGTGCACAGAAGTCCGTCTTTTAGTTTTTATTTGGTCTGAGGGTATAGCATAAGCTAAGCTCTGACTAGCTTGGTACACAATAATGAATACCTCGTGATTCTGCAATTGGGCTTTAGTAGGTAATTAATTAGTAGGTACCTTATAAACTCACGCGAGTGGGAAGACATATAAATTCGTTCCACCTGACTGATTTAACGTGGTTAAATAAATCCTCTTTATTAAAATGGTATATAGCTTGTTTGAATAAGTAAAAATAGCTAATTAGAAAGCACGCGAAACATTCGAACGATTCCGATTCGCGATCGAAGCGGTACTATCTGAATCGCAAAAAAATAAACCAACGAATACACACAGTGTCACAAACATCGGCGATATTGTAAATTCTAAAATAATTGAGGTAACAATGCGTGGTCAATTTCGGCATTCATTTGCTCGTTTGAGGACTGTCACACAAATTCTTTTTTCAAATGTTTGAAATTGGAAAACTCAACAAAAAAGATGGGATCATTTTTGTCAGAGCAAATGGATTCGTTAAAAATTGTGTTTTCAAATCAAATCAAAATAAGTATGTATGTACTACCTATTAAAGTAAATTCTTCAGTTTAAAAACCTCCAAAAACAAGATTTGACTGTTATTTTGCATGAATTTTTGCATAGTTGCATGCATTTTTACATAGTTTTCTGCAAAACAGTGTGTCTTATTACAATTGACACGAAGAAACTGCCGGCTAGTTACGAAACAGCAATAATTACAACTCGCGAATGAAAAAATACCTGAGAATTCTGATTGCAAGATAAAAGTGCACGATTGTCTGGGATTGCATATTGAAAAAACATGCAACAGAGATAAGGAGTTACATGCTTGAGTGACTTAAGGCATCGGCGAGCACAAGCTAATTGCATTTCCTACCGAGTTACTACACTGCATAACTGTGCGCTACTTTCATGTATCTACGTACTACTTAAACTAACCTTATTTTTTATTTCATGCCCAAAAATTTTCATCAATCTTAAGAAGTCCACTATACTAGCCCCTGGTGTCTGAAAGCGCGATCAACACTAATTGACCGTCAAGTCACTTGCCAATTCAGCTTTAACTTCAAATTAGATAGAGATAGCAAGTTACTTGACAGCCGATTAGTGTTGTCGCGCTTTCAGAAACCGAGGGATAGTCCTTCTTTTTCAGGAAGAACGATTCTGAGCCCTCTCCATCCACCGGTTTCCTGCTATCACAATCTCATCGATCCATCGGGTCCTCTCTCATAGGTGTTTATTGATTTTTTATGATTAATTATTTCATAGTTGTTTACTTCAATTTAAGTTTAAGTTCCTAATGCATTTGTATTACAAACATAAACTTAACATTACATACCGAATTCATAATTTATTGATTAACTAAGTTGGGCCCCGCGGTTTCACCCGCGCAGATCTAAATCACGGTATTCCCACGGTATAAAACGTAGCCTATGTGCTATTCCAGACTATAATATATTTCTCTGCCAAATTTCATCCAGATCCGTTCAGCCGTTCCGGCGTGAAAGAGTAACAAACATCCATCCATCCATCCTTACAAACTTTCGCGTTTATAATATTAATACAGAAACAGGTGAAATGAATTGTGAGTAAAAATGTAATGTAATTACCAAGCCTCGAAGAGAGACCAAAAACTCCACACGAGAGCTTTCATTGGCTATAGCGCACGGATTCACTTTATAACCACGATAGCTATGATTTATTAAAATGATATCACTAATTCCTACACTTGTTTGTGCACTGAGCATCTAAACCATCAGTAATGAGGTAAACATTGCTCTTCAAACAAGATTAGTGCACCTACTGGTACATCCTGCTCCCTCGGTGGTCTGATCGAGTGTTATCATTGTGGGGACAAATTTATGAACAGTGGGATACTGTATTACCTACTTGTTTGATGGAAAGAAAATGCCGCTTCATAGTGTATAGCACGTAGGTACATAAACTTATCCTACTACCTATATACCTACTACGAAAGTTTGTAAGTATGGATGGTTGGATGTTTGTTACTCTTTCACGCCAGAACGGCTGAACGGATTTGGATTAAACTTGGCAGAGAGATAGATTATAGTCTGGAATAGCACATAGGCTACTTTTTATCCCAGGATTCAAATCTTAGCGGGTGAAACCGCGGACGCAACTTAGTATATATATTATAGTAGGATTCTATTAGGGAATCGACTCGTGAATCCTTTTCTCTAATTCCAAACATTATTAGAGTCATTTATTTTGTCTTTCAAAACATTAATTAATTCATGAACCGTTTAACACTATCTTCATTCATAACTTCAATGATAACACCTTATATTTCTTCATAGGTGTTAACAACCTTTTCATATTTAGTCATTCAAAAGTTTCCTTCAGTACAGATGCATATTAATTAAGAGTTAGTGTGACAAAGGTGCACGGAAGCTTTATGTTTGCTCAAGGAATATGTCGTGATACACTAATTCAACTTCCGTGAGCTGAGATAAAATGGAGTCTTGGTGTCTAGCGAAGTGCTCACCTGACTCAAATTGTATCTAATTTTTACGTGCTATAACAATGCATACCTACCTAATTACCTACTAAGTAGAATTAACCACGAAAATGTAGAAAACAGACGATACTTTCACATTAAACTGTCACATTCAAAAATGAGGACTTTCAAATATAAAGCAATCGGCAACGGAATATGCTCAGGAACTGCACGAGTTAATACCTCCATCACCTTTCCACCACAGGACGATTAGGCGTACGGCTCAGTACCACCCATATGGTAAATATACCACCCATTCGCACTAAGCGCTTTGCGTCCACATTCATTATGCGAACCGCCAAGGAGTGGAACTCATTGCCGTCGCGTCGTCTGTCTTTCCTGATTGTTATAATTTGGGCCTCTTCAAGGCAAGAGTGAATAGGTGTCTTCTAGACCGTTCTGCTCCATCGTCGGCCACATCGTCGCTTACCATCAGATGAGATTGTGGCCAAAGGACTGTCTATTAAATATAAAAAAAAAAACTAACATGATTAGTGTTTCTCTCCATACAAGTTACATAAATCGTTGCAATCGTTTGCATACAACACGAATATGTATGTACGGTGTAATAGACGTGTTGACATGCAACCTCACACTAACTAGAATTGCAGACGAATACATAATTCTTAGACTTACTGTCCACTGTAGCACTACTACTTACCTACTATTGAAACTTAAATTTCCCTGAAGATATCCAAACAGATAGGAAGTACTGCTATTCAACGAGACAACGATGGCTACTAGCTTCTCATTGAGATATGGCAGTGAAGCTTTCGACTATAAATAAAAAATAGGAGTACCTGCTTTAATTGACAGTGGCCCTCATAACAACCAATAGATCTGTGTTCTACAAAACTATTCAGTGGACAATAGAGATATCTGATTCGCAACAATGCAAACATAGGTAGCAGGCATTTTAATTGGAAATATGAGAAGCGAATGCAGACTTGTTGCCATAGTGTGTACGAGTAAGATTGCTAGATAGATAAGAACTTTATGATCATTGATTTCCATATGTAACTGTAAGTGACTGACTGACTGTAAAAAGCAGTGAGAATCGTACTGCCTATGTTGCGATGTTTTATTTTCTGCTATTGTGGAAATGTACCTACTGTAGATTCACATATGAATCTTACTGTTTAAAAGTCGGGTTACGGTGTATAAAAAAATAACTCACTGGTGGATATTTCACACAGTGCGATCAAAACAAAAAAGAGTTCTTTGTGAAGTCTAATTCAAAAATTAAAACAAAATTCTTCAAAGCAGAATATTAAAATAAAATTAACGACTCAATTACGGCCCCAAAACAAAATGAGGTATGTCCGATGCAAAAAACAGCCAAGGGTTGCTGAATTTCTTTCCGGT
Organism: Plemyria rubiginata; assembly: GCA_963576535.1. Taxonomy (NCBI): domain Eukaryota; kingdom Metazoa; phylum Arthropoda; class Insecta; order Lepidoptera; family Geometridae; genus Plemyria; species Plemyria rubiginata. The sequence goes on along the minus strand of OY754912.1, from coordinate 11,996,138 downwards.
ATTGTTCATTTATTTAATTAATCGAATTCTTACGAATGGGGGCTCCGTCCATCTGTGTCCGAATATTTGAAGTATTCTTTGGATTCTGCAGGGTTATAGGTACAGTTGATATCCTCATTAAAATGAGAAACATGCAACCTTTTGTCGGATGTTCATATTATGATTAGCTCTGTTGACGACCTCAGTCGCGCAGCGGGGGAGAGTCAGCCTGCGACGCAAAATGTTGCGGGTTCGATTCCCGCCTCAGAACAAATTTGTGTAAGATCTGCAGATTGGTTCCGTTGGTCTAGGTGTTTTCTATGTATAATAAAAAAATATCTATCTATGTAAGTATATAACGTATTAAATATATCAGTTGTCTAGTACCCATAACACAAGCTTTGAGTAGCTTACTTTGGGGCTAGATAGTGCTGTGTGGATTGTCCAGCATTATTATTATTATCTAATTTTGTTAAAAAAAGAATATCCAATAATTATTTATTAGGATTGATAAAACTAATATATAAAGTACCAAATGATAAAATACTTTGATTGTGGTAATTTATTGAAGAGTTCAAAAATATGTAGCCGTCAGAAACTATTAATGAATAAAATTGGTAAAATTATAAACAGCATTTTGAAGGGGTCAAATTACAAGTCACTTCGTACCAATCTTGCTTGTAATTATGTTAGCCAACCGAAATAGGGGAGCGGTGTTTGGTAAAAAAACGTCATAGAAATAAGTAGTTTTATTTTCGTAGGTATGAATATTAACGATTGTATAGTGTATAATTAAATATATAGCTTACATAATAACTATAGTAAATGTTAATTTAATCAAAATAGGTCTGAAAGCAAGCTTTTATATTAAGATAAAAAGGTAACCAATTAGAAGTATTCAAATACATGAAAAAACTGAAACTGAAACAGCTTCACGACTTTGATCCCCAGGCACGGTAGATATCCCTTCAGATCTCTCAGTACCAAGTACTTACTCAAGATTCTTTGAGGATGGTCTAAGGGGGGTAGTCAGAGGTACGTCCAAACATTACATTTGGCACATACCCACATTTTGCAGTAGTTAGTATTCCATACGTGACAGGTTGCAAGCCCATCGCCGCTGCTAGAGCACTAACTGGTTTCCTCACGATGTTTTATGTTTTCCTTCACCGTTTGAGAGCACTGGCATTGCGCACATAAATTTTTCGATAGAAAAATCCATTGGTGCACGACCGGATTCGAACCTGCGACCTTACGATCGGAAGGCGGGGTCACTTCCACTAGACCACCGGTGCTCTTCAAATTTTATTCAAATACATGAAGACCCAAAACGTCTAGACTCAATTATATTTAGATTAAAGTTTGCTAAAATTAATTAACTAGATACCTTTTTATTTTAAGGGTCAGTCATGTCGGTAGGTACTTCGATAGTAAATATAGGTTTGGTATTTTAAGATAATAGCTGGATCCTTTAAACTTACATAAAGGCTAGTTGAAGCTATTTTCGCAAACAATTATTTAATATATGTAATTTCATGATGCCGTTAGAGCCAATCGATTCGTCACCCTACAAAAGTGTTCAAAACAGAACCAAAATAGAAAAAAAGTGCAAAATCTTATCGCTGTTACATCTCGAACATTTTTTATTTCAACTCCCGAGGGTTCGCTAAACGTTTGAACGAACTCTATTATAGTCTGAGAGTGAATGGCAACCGTCATTTCGACATTTGAAAAGTCCGGACAAGCGGTTTGTACAAAAGCCGGATATTTCAGTAATTTTGCAAAAGAGAAGACCTACTAAGCGGTTGTAATAAAGAAGTACTTTGTGGAACTAATACTAACTTGCTAAAACCAGTTTAGTTGTCTAGTTTAGAGTCGTTTGTTAGTAATCCTTTCACCACACTGTTTCGCATGAACTAGTGATACAAGAAGAAGAAGTTAATTGGGAAAAATTTATAACATTGACATTGCAGTGAACTTCACAGTACTTTACTTAATTACCGATCAATATACTTATCTTATTCTTATCTCTCGGAGCACCGGTGGTCTAGTGGGAGTGACCCCGCCTTCCGATCGTAAGGTCGCAGGTTCGAATCCGGTCGTGCACCAATGGATTTTTCTATCGAAAAATGTATGTGCGCAATGCCAGTGCTCTTAAACGGTGAAGGAAAACATCGTGAGGAAACCAGTTAGTATTCTAACAGCGGCGATGGGCTTGCAACCTGTCACGTATGGAATACTAACTACTGCAAAATGTGGGTATGTGCCAAATGTAATGTTTGGACGTACCTCTGACTACCCCCCTTAGACATCCTCAAAGAATCTTGAATTAGTACCTACTTGGTACTGGGAGATCTGAAGGGATATCTACCGTGCCTGGGGATCGAAGTCGTGAAGCTGTTTTTTTTTATACTTATCTTGATGAATCAATTTTCTAGTTTATTATATACTGATTTGAACTTATTATCATTTTATTATATTGCATAGGTCCCCTTTTACAACATCATAGAAATAAATATATAATTAGTGTCTTTAGAATAAAATAGTCGAATACGAGGCTTAAAAGCCGGACATGTCAGGACAAATTTTCATCATCATAATAATATGGCAACTCTACTTATGACGTAAGCATATTCGGCACTCAAGAGTCGTTTGTTATTAAAAAATAATGTGTATTATAATGTATACATATCTATGATCTGAATGGATATGGCAATTTTGTAATCCGTGAGATTGTGCAGTATGTTTAAGAACTTTTAGCCATATGTTAGAGCCGAGATTTATCAATCGTTTCATTTTATCGTCAGCTCTTCTTTTATTATTAAAAAAGTTTGTCATCCTGCAATTTAATGATATAAAATATGTTTTTATTGATTTAATATATGTATATCTTGATAGGTACTAACATTTACAAGGATAATTTTAAGCAATGTTAAAATTTAAGTATAAGTGTCATCGGATTATAGGGTTGTGTGGTTATTATTCCAGTCTTATTCCTTCAATAGGTAGGTATGTATGTAATAAGTATGTAGGTATGCAATGAAAATATCGAGGTGACTGACCGGTGCTTGCGTTTCGCCAAGCAAGCATTTCCCTATCGGATAAATCACTCACAATTTTAATGGTTCTATTTTTGACATGTATTAGGGAAATGATGACTCCATTGTTCATTACTGTAATACCTTTATAGTTTCATGTAATCAATACCATCCTTGAAAACCCACGCAATCCTAACGTGCCTCCAACCTCCAACAACTATAGAAAATCGTTACGTGTCTGATTGACTGAGCATAGCCGGGTAGTAGGTAGGTACTTTAAATTAAAGTTCCCTTCCATTGGATGTTCCTGAGGCTGGCCTTTTTTCATTAGGGTTTTCACTGATTTTAGAGGATGCCCTCGAAAGATATCGATGATCTCGAAAGTACTTTCTGTAAAATCCTTTTTAATTAAACAATCGACATACATAAAGTTCTGCCATCTCCGATGAAATAATTTTAATTTTATGTAGATAGGTACTTCGTTTGGAAGTCAGTTTTTGTTTTTTTTTTTTTTAATACTACTAGCTGATGGAACAAGCAGATGGTCCACCTGATGTTAAGTGGTAACCATTACCTATAAACAAAACATTGCCCCGTAGGTCACGCACAATAGGAGCGTGCCCTACGATGCACTGCCTTGCGTCCATCAACTTGAGGCATACAGATGTTAAGCCTCATGTGCCTGTAATTACACCGGCGACCACACTCTTCAAACGGAAACACAGCGTTGCTGCTTGGCGGCAGAAAAAGGCGTGGTGGTAGTACTTCCCCGGACGAGCCCTTCACAAAGAGCTCTACTACTCTTAAAACTACTCTTACTCTACTCTACTCTTGTTTCACATTTTGTAAAATAAAATAACATCAATGAACGCAGTCACGGTCATTCAACTAGTTTAACTATGAAAAAATATAATAATCTAATAAACCCAACAAAAACGATTTATTTTACCTCTCTGAACATAAAATTACGTCAGTTTCTATTTACCTCAAAATGTTTCATTTGCATAATGGCTTTTTTTACCGCCATTACTATTTACGTTAATATTCTGATTCGTGGGGTCGCACGCACAGAAAACATAAAGACAATTTGTACGTAGTGGCCATTTATGTAAATAAATCCACCATACCGTGATATTACACAGATACCAAATAATAACTCGTAGAGCTTTCACTGCCTGCAACAAAGTACAATGAAGCAGTGGGTCGTACGCGAATGATAGAGAATCTTAAAACGAGCCAGATAAAGTTCATTTTCATTCATATATTAGTAATTTAACCCATGTACCTACTTAAAACATTACTTGAATTTAAAAGTTGCAGTTTGACCCGTCACTGTTTGTTATTACCGTAAGAGATAGTTATTGCATTGCTTATGTCTTGACAGAAAGGCATATGTAATGCCATCATAGTTAAATAAAATTGTCAAAGCGGATCCACAATCCAATTCCTCGATTGTCTAGAAATGCTTTAGTCCTAAGCCTTTAATCATGATGGTCGCTGAGCGCACCAAAAGCATATCAGACCAATAAGTCTGTAGCTGTCTCTTTTCGTTGGCATGAAAGTGACAGTGACAAGAATACTCTATAAAGATTCTATTTATTCTATAGAGTCGCTATAAAATGGCAGGGATTAAGAGTAAGAGAGTCAGTTTTTAGAGTTGCTTCAAGTTATTCTGAAACTTGTGTCATCACAGTAAAGCTCATTTTACATAGAAAGCTAATCGAGTGACAAAGGCCAGCTACACAGATATGGTACGGGTGTGGCCATATCACACTTAGTAGGAGCGGTTTTTGTCAGGAAATCGTAATTATACTTAAACTAATCCATTTCGCACAGATTAAGCAATTCAGGCCATTGACTACTAAAGCATACGAACATACGAAGGCTTGAATACTATGATTTACTATAGTTTTAATTTTTTTTTTTTTTATACAACTAGCTGATGGAACAAGCAGATGGTCCACCTGATGTTAAGTGGTAACCATCACCTATAAACAAAACATTGCCCCGTAGGTCACGCACAATAGGAACGTGCCCTACGATGCACTGCCCTGCGTCCATCAACTTGAGGCACACAGATGTTAAGCCTCATGTGCCTGTAATTACACCGGCGACCACACTCTTCCAACCGAAACACAGCGTTGCTGCTTGGCGGCAGAAAAAGGCGTGGTGGTAGTACTTCCCCGGACGAGCCCTTCACAATGAGCTCTACTACTCTTAAATTCACGCAAGAGGTATTATTTTTATATCATAAAAGCAAATCTAAATCGTATTCAGCTTTCATATCACATATAAGATAAATATAAGTAAATATTGGTGGACGTTCCACACAGCACTAACTAGCCCCAAACTAAGCCAAAGCTTGTAATATGGAAACCAGATAGCTGATTACTGCAGGCACGCGGTAGTGAATTTTATATTTTTATTTTAATAAACAAATGAGTGACGCGAAAACAAACAAACAGTGAAGTTGCATGAGTTTTACTTTTAGTTGGATATTATTATGCTCTTGGACATTTTTCTTTTTGACATTATACGTGCAAATCGTAAAATTGTCACAGTAGCTTAGACGCATTTTGTTTCAGCAACTGTTAAACCGTTTAACTTATATATCCTTTGGTTTTTATGGAAAAATTGTCATAAAAACGATCACCTTCAATCTCTTTTCAATATGCCATTACCTGCTCTAGTGGACAGAACACCTAAGTTTCAAAATTAATTAAAATCCGCAACATAATTTCCAATTCAAAGTTTAATGAACGAAACATCAGAAAGCAATACTATTATGAGTTGTAGAATTTCTCATTTCATTTGTCTTGATTCGTCAGAAACAAAGTGCCTAGTGGTGTTATTATCGCGTCTAAATAATTACAGGGCACATCAATCAGGCGCATGCAGATGGATTTTGTGCGAGTCAGCGCTCGACCCACTGTGCAACCCTTTCTTTGATATTATACGATAAACTATTCTACGTTAGGTAGGTCGATTGTATCTTTTATTGAATTGACTCAATTTGTTTTAGATCTTTTCAATCCTGTACTGGACTGCAATACTGGCCTGTACTGCACTGCAATACCTGCAATGGTACTGCAATGATTGTCGCGAAAGGAACCTCCTTGAGGCGCACTTAAAGTCCTTTTATCACACTGTTTCAAAAGAAGTGAAGACCATGAAAGATTAGGTAATTTTGAAGTAATTGTTTTTCCATAGTATGTGGCAGGTTGCAAGCTCATCGCCGCTACAAAATGTCGAGTTAATTAGTAGTAGTAGGTAAAGGTATAGTTCTACCAATATTATAAACGCAAAAGTTTGTAAGTATGGATGGATGGATGTTTGTTAATCTTTCACGCTGGAACGCTCAACGGATCTGGATGAAACTTGGCAGAGAGGTAGATTATAGTCTGGAATAGCACATAGGCTACTTTTTATTCCGCGGGAATACCGGGATATAAATGTGCGCGGATGAAACCGCGGGTCGCAACTAGTATTCAATAATTCAGTATATTAGTTACTAAGTCAAACTTATAAGCCAACTAATAATTTGTCTACCATGCCTATTAGGAAATACAGTCACGGATTGTGAGTAAATGAGCATATTCTATAAATTATTTTACTTTCAAAGATCCATTTTATAATGTGTCTATACATTTACTTTTGATATAGCCAGTTCCAAGCCTATGAGCACACCGTGATCGGCACATTTCGGCTAGAACGCCATAAATTGGCTGCAATTAAAAGAACAATGACTAGTTTCAATTCCCTAAATTTAATTTCCTTCGACGCCAACGGGTAACTAACCGAAACACGTATTTGATATAAATAAATTAAACATGGCAACATTTAAAAAAAACTCGAATTTGAATTTAGAACAAGTCCACATCGCAAGTCATTCGATTGCCTGATTTAGTTAATTTCAATTACATCCACAGCATTGCAGCACAAGGAGGTTGTGACATAAAAATAAACCTCTTTTGGGATCTTATAGTATAGCACTTCATTCATTCTAGAATCGAGATTCGAATGCTATAATATTTCAAAATAAGTACTATGTTTATAGTGGATGGATGGATGGACGTTTGATACACTTTCACGCCGGAATGGCTGAACGAATCTAGATGAAACTTGGCAGAGAGATAGATTATAGTCTGTAATAGCCCATATGCCACTTTTTATTCCATGGGAACACTGGGATTTAAATCTGCGCGTGTGAAACCGCGGGGCGCAACTAGTAGTGTATAAATAGCCGATCAAAGTAGATATAAGTACCTATGATGCTGACCAAAATTAAAATATTAATTAGGCACCTATCTATTTTACTTTTTGCCTTGACTTAAGTCGACGCATCGGGCAGTATTGAGCACGAGTCAAATCTGACTGACATCTTCACCCATCGTCACCGCATCAATTTATAACCAAACAAATTTATTTTTGCCGCTACATTAAAAACTCTTTAAAATATAATGAACTCTCTGCGAATACATTTAGATGCTCAAATTGCTCGTCAAAGGTTGCTCACATTTGATTTTGTTTAGTTATTAATACTCTGTCTTTGAAAGCAGTCTAATTAAGTTTTTAAGACTATTGAAATATTGTTATTGATTGGCAGATGGCGCTAGCGGCTATTCAAAATAGATGCATTACTTTCAATGTGATTATAAGGTACTTATTTTTAAACGATTATTTGATAGACATCGCCCAAAATGTGTTTGTTGCACCATGTAGCCGGTTTCATCTTGTGTGGCCTTTTTTATCTGTGTCATTAAAATAGCAAAAATCAAGTGTAGTAGAGCTCTTTGTGAAGGGCTCGTCCGGGGAAGTACTACCACCACGCCTTTTTCTGCCGCCAAGCAGCAACGCTGTGTTTCGGTTTGAAGAGTGTGGTCGCCGGTGTAATTACAGGCACATGAGGCTTAACATCTGTACGCCTCAAGTTGATGGACGCAGGGCAGTGCATCGTAGGGCACGTTCCTATTGTGCGTGACCTACGGGGTAATGTTTTGTTTATAGGTGATGGTTACCACTTAACATAAGGTGGGCCATCTGCTTGTTCCATCAGCAAGTTGTACAAAAAAAAAGTGTTTTTCTTCAATCTGTTACTAAAAAGTCTGTTATTGATTGGAGAATAATGTTATGAATTTAATAAATAAACTACTAAAACTAAAAAACTTACTCGTCAGATCTTACTCAAATTAGATGGGATCACATAACAAGCACCAGTTTTAGATAAAAAAATAACAATCAAAATCGGTCCACCCAGTAAAAAATTATAAGTTAACAAACATAAAAAAAAACAGTCGAATTAAGACCCTCCTCCCTTTTTGAAGTTGGTTAAAACGCGCAAATTTAGAAGCTCAAGCTCTCTCTGCTCTGACAAACCCCCGGTGGCTGTCAAGTCACTTGCTATCTCCTAATTTGAAGTAAAAGCTGAAATAGCAAGTGACTTGACAGCCGATTAGTGTTGATCGCGCTTTCAGAAACCGGAGGTTACACTAAGACTGAGAATTTTTTTTGACGGTCGTCAGTCAGTGCTGTGATTCTGAACTGAGGAGGTTGAGGTTATTGTGGGTTTTAGATGCGATTTTTTTAACGCTATCGTTCCAAAAATAACGCGCTTTGCTCCCTATTTTAAGTTGAAAAAGTACCGTTAAAATTTTACTATCTAAGATTTTGAACAAATAAACATGCCAAGCATCAGAATCAAGTCGGCGTCACGTACTGTGGAGCCACAGAGAATCCATCAACTTCAGCAATAGCGATCTCGAAATCCGCCATCAATCATAAACATCAGAAAGGATTAAAATCCACGTTGCACCTTCCGAAGCTCAAGTACCCTTGTTTTTCTCTAACCCGTAAATACGGAGGGGCGTAAGTATGGCCGGGGGCGGTAAATACCGGGGGGTGCCTCCCCCGGGGGGCACTATCCCTTATCGTGGCAGCGAGCGTTACCCTCGCGGCCGGTAGACTGCCGAAATGTGGGGCAAATCGATACCCGTGCCCCATTTTTGTGCATCTGGACCGGTATCGATTTTGGACCACGCTGGCGTAATCGATACCATGGGATGGTAGTGGCGAGGCCATGGTCACCTAATAGGTGCTGGTAATATTTAGACAGTGGGTATAGTAACCTTAATTTACCGTATCTATCTGTAAAATTAAAGGTAAGTAAGTCGGTTTACTTTTTTTATAATAAGCATAATTGCTTAATTATTATAATTGCATCTTGCTTATGTGTAGAAAGAAAATTTTGAAATCGATAATATTGAAATTAAAACTTTGTGCAGGCATTCTTCGTAGAGCACCGATCTTGTTCCTTGTAGATCACCAATCAGTATCTGGATGGGTGCTCTACGTAGAATAACAAAATTGCTTCTTCGTAGAGCACCTAGGGTGTAGGGTAATGGGTAATGTGATGTCCTGATTTGACCAAAATGTATCGAATGTTTTGAAGAAACCGCCATCATTTACTTCAAAACAAATGACGGCCGAATTGACTATGGACTGGCTTGACTATAAACTATTTTCTATATCACTTGACACTGGCAACATTATCTGCCAAATGACGGACAGGAGCAATAAAAAAAACTTTGGGTCCACAACTGACCTCAATAAATGTTCTTGCTTGTCTTATCACCGCATACATTATACATACTAGTCCAACTGACCATGACAATAACCTTAAGTTCATATTGCACTATTAAACTGAAGGCCATAAAATAAACGTACTAACTAAAGATCAGCGTTGATAATTGCACTAAATGTGTTTTGAGACGATGTAAAACTTATTTATAACGCATTAAATTATTTTAATTGGAAATGTGACTTATACCGGTTGCGTATAGGTAATTTTAAAAACATTGTAACATGGATTACTGTCATTTTTTATTCATTTCAATTTGACATTATTTTATACTAGCGACCCACCCACGCGCCCCTGCTTCGCACGGGTGCACATATCATCAAATAAACCTTCCTCTTGAATCACTCTATCTATTAAAAAAACTATTGATAGTGATTTGTCTAAGCTTGGTCGTTTCAAGGTGATACTTGCGATTTCAATTGAATAAAATGTCTTTTGACTGTGGTCGTTTTTATTATTTTATTTGCCTGTACCCGTAACCGTGTATCAACCGACTTGAAATGCACTAGAAAACTGAAACTGAAACTGAAACAGCTTCACGACTTTGATCCCCAGGCACGGTAGATATCCCTTCAGATCTCCCAGTACCAAGAAGGTACTAATTCAAGATTCTTTGAGGATGTCTAAGGGGGGTAGTCAGAGGTACGTCCAAACATTACATTTGGCACATACCCACATTTTGCAGTAGTTAGTATTCCATACGTGACAGGTTGCAAGCCCATCGCCGCTGTTAGAATACTAACTGGTTTCCTCACGATGTTTTCCTTCACCGTTTAAGAGCACTGGCATGTATATATGTGCACTAGAAAAACACTCATATTAATATACTTAACTCAAAATCTACTCATCAGATCTAACTCAAATTTAAATGGGACCACATTACAAGCACCAGCTTTCAAAAAAAAACATCGAAATCGGTCAAAGTCAAAGTCAAAGTCAAAGTCAAAATATGTTTATTCAGTAAAATCACAAGGACCATCTTGAACCGTCTTAAAACTAGGTGACTCTAGTGCCAGTTCCACGCGACCAACACCGAGAAGAACAGGCAACAAACTCGGCTTGGTATCTATCGCTCTTTTATATGATCCTCGTTACAATGTAATAAAATACCTACACTATTGAAGCTATATAATACAAAGTAATCTAACAGAAAAGGAAAAGTAAACAGATTCATAAATTGATAGTATAGTCAAACAACAATGGAGAAAAAAATAAAAAATCTTTTTTTAAATAACATAATAGTAAAGACATTGCAGATATGTTAGCCGTCGATGGGCAGAGCGACCGGGACATCAGGCCACGCACTTTTATCATTAATATAACTATCTATAGTATAGTAAGCTTTCCTTATCAGATAATTCTTAATGTACACTTTAAATTTTTTAATAGGAAGCCCAGTGACACTTTCTGGGAGTTTATTATAGAAGCGTATACCGTTCCCCATGAACGAGCCATTTACCTTTTTTAATCGAAATTTCGGAATGCATAATTTATTTTTATTTCTAGTGTTAACGTTATGTGCGTCACTCTTTTTCTTAAAGCTACCTATGTGTTTATGAGTGTACAATAAATTTTCAAAAATATACTGTGAAGTTACTGTGAGAATATTAATTTCCTTAAAACGCTCCCTCAATGAGTCACGTGGTTTCATTTTATAAATGGCACGTATCGCCCGTTTTTGAAGTACAAATATACTTTGTATATCAGCAGCTCTACCCCATAGCAAGATACCATAGGACATTACACTGTGGAAGTAACTAAAATATACCAGCCGGTCTACCACCAGCAGGTCTATCCAGTAAAAAAGTTATAAATCTAAATATATATAACTCAAAAGTGACTGACTGACTGACTGACTGACTGACTGACTGACTGACATAGTGATCTATCAACGCACAGCCCAAACCACTGGACGGATCGGGCTGAAATTTGGCTTGCAGGTAGATGTTATGACGTAGGCATCCGCTAAGAAAGGATTTTGATCAATTCGGGTAGAATATGGGATAAAATATGGGATGAAAGTTTCTATGAGATTTTCAAAGTAAACGAGCGCGAGCAAAGCCGCGGGGTCAGCTAGTAAAAAATAAATAAATTATGCTGGACAATCCACACAGCACTATCTAGCCCCAAAGTAAGCTACTCAAAGCTTGAACTAAAGTTACGTTGTACTAAAGTTATAAGGAAACAAACAAAAAATCTGTCGAATTGAGAACCTCCTCGTATTTGAAGTCGGTTAAACATGTGTTTTATGACTCTAACACAATGGTGCCAATTCTGTTGTTTAATTTTCTTAACTTAACCTAATTTGACAGCACTAAAAATATTGCCATCCCTTTCTAAAAGACCCAAACAACAAGGATGGCTATAATTTTAGAACTGTCAGATTAGTTTAGGTTTAGGATAATGCAACAACAGAATCGACACCAATATATCATTAAAAAAACGACATTTTCAAGACCACACCCAGTTGACGTTTCAACGTGACGTTTGTGATTCAATTGTACCTACGTAATTTTTTTAAACTGTTTGACACTTAAAAACCAAACCGCTAAAGGTAATAAAAACGCAGTTAACTACATTTTATGCGAATTACCATTTGATAATCTATATTTTATCTGTACGTTTTAGATTGTTGCAAAGGTTTTATTATGTTTATTGTGAATCGTATAGGTTTTATTATACTTATTGTGAATCGTATAGGTTTTATTATACTTATTGTGTATCATATATCAGAGCTTAACGAGGGTTCCTACCAGCCAGACTAAGTAGTCTTCTTATTTTGTTGCAGTTGTAAAACTCTTCCTTCTTCTTCTTCTTTTCTTCTTCGAGCCGGTGTTGTATGGACTTGCTTTTAAAATGATTTTGACATTATTGTTGTATGATTTTGACATTATTAGCTTTTACAAGTATTTTTATAGTTGTTGTTTATTAAGTGTTTCTCATATAACACAAAGATTAGCTTGAAGAAAATGCTAAGTAGCATTAAGTTTGTCAATGTACTTTGTTTATGTGCAATAAAGAATTATCTTATCTTAATAATATTGATGTCATTTATTGATATAATATATATTTTATATAAATACAAACAAATATCTGGGTTATCGGGTTATAGAAATATGTTAGAGTGAATACTCACATAAATAACAGTCCAAAAATCAGCTGTTGAACCACCCATCAATGTATTGTTGAACCTCGCCTTCATTTTAATCAATGTTCTTTAAACAGTGCTTATAAACAAGGTTACCGATGTGAATAAGCGCCGAAGCAAAGAAGATAATTGATATCATGAGAAAACTGAACAAAACCTGTGCTTTGTAGAATAGTATCACTTCATAATTGTAATTGTGCGAATTTATTTCTTGTTGTGCTACACATAAGCTTTATTCTTGTTTAATTGTTGGATGATCGGCAAATGTCATCAACAATCTTTTCTTCACCGTTGTCGTGTGAAATCTAAGTCAAAGTCAAAAGGTTCAATTCAATAAAATCACAAGGATCACTTTGAAACGTCTTAAGGGTCCGGCGACAGCGGCTCGCAGTTTCGAGGTGCGATTGGCTATTATTTCATTTCGGGGAGGTTGTTTGAAAGAATAACTATCCAGTGACACGCATAATTTCTGTTAGAATACAAATAATACAATAATATAAGGGAAATGTGCTTGTGTCAGAAATCATTTTGGTATCAGGTAAACGTAAGGCCAAACATACTAATACCAAAATGATTTATATTATTGTGTTTTCCTTATATTATTGTGTTATTTGTGTTCGAACAGTATTTATGCGTGTCACTGGATAGTTATTCTTTCAAACAACCTCCCGGAAATGAAATAAAATGAAATAATAGCCCATCGCAACTCGAAACTGCGAGCCGCTGTCGCCGGGCCCTTAAAGCCATGTGATTCAAGGTGCCAGTTCCACACAAGCACATGCAACAAAATTCTTTATTGCACATAAAAATTTACCTACATAGGCGAACTTAATGCTAATTAGCATTGTCTTCCAGTTAACCTTTGTGTATGTGAAAAATTTAATCATCATGACATACAGCCACAGATAGACAGACGCACGGACAGCGAAGTCTTAGTAATAGGGTCCCGTTTTACCCTTTGGGTACAGAACCCTAAAAAGTATCAGGCTGGTTTCCATGCTTTGCTTAGTTTGGTAATAGATAGCGCTGTTTGATGACTAGTATTTATTCATTTGAATCGGTAATGACTACTGCCCTGACGGAGGCTTAGGACCCAAAATTCTATCAACAGTGTTGCCCATTTTTTAAAACACCTTATTATTTACTAGTTGCACCCCGCGGTTTAACCCGCGCAGATCTAAACCACGATTTTCCCACGGGATAAAAAGTAGCCAGACTATAATCTATCTCTCTGCCAAGTTTCATCCAGATCCGTTCATCCGCTCCGGCTTGAAAGAGTAACAAAAATCCATCCATTCATCCATACTTACAAATTTTCGCGTTTTAGTTACGTATGTGCTATCTGTATCAATACAGCTTATTTTATTCTAAAGGCGTTTTAGAAACGTTACAGTCTTACGAGTCTTTAGTAGGTAGCCCTAATTTCAAATTTCAAAAGCCTTTATATATAAACTTAATACCTACTACACATATCTATAATCTAATATTATTTTTATATGACAACGGTGGTGTTGAGGTTTTTTCGCTTTTCATTATAGGCCTCCCACAGGCTCTTCCAAAATTTCTACTAGCCCTATATTCGTAATAATTCGAATAAATATCAGACATAGATTATAAACAAAACAATCTTGTAGAAATTGCGTATAGAATCCATTGAGTTAAAATGTACTACGTACTAACTCAATGATAGAATCCCATCTAACAATTATTTTAACATATAATTTCACTGGCAATTAGCAGTACGTCTCATTCACACAGCTGTTGAGGCTAATCGATTAAAACACGCTGTATTTCCTCCTCCTATTGTCTTCATAATCTCGGATTAATAAGTATCTACCCTTTATTGTACCGTTGTGCTTTTATATTTGACTAGCCGTCGCCCGTGGCTTCGGTCGCGTTTTATCATTCAGAATCTGACACCATCACAACTCATCACAATATTTTTGTATTAGCATAGTATAATTTTAATAAGTAACCAGTTACAACCATTGAGGCAATGTATAAGAGAAAAATTAGCTTCGCGTTTTTTATTTCCAGTATTTCCCAGGCGCTTTTGGAATATCTATCAACAGCTGTAGATACTATGATTGCTATAATGTTGGTCAACATAGATTTTTTGACTTCGACTGAAAATCTAATATTAGAACATGATTTTGCAAGTAGAGCATCATCTGATAGATCACTATCTTGCAGTACTCCACGTTTGTATCAGTTCATTTCATGATAAACAGCAATGACTCCTTTTTACTATAATTAAACATGATTAGAGCTCAACACATGAAGAGCCGCAATTACAAGAGAACGGCTACCGGAGAACACACGCTATTCCTACAATAACATATTCTACACGGAAGCGAGCTCACTCAGTCATCACGACAGCGCATCGTCCATCAAACCACGACAAAAGTTCTGGAACATTCGCAGAATCGCAACGCGTGCAAGTGACATCGGCGCCAACCCTCGAGTGCCGCCGCCGAATTCGAGGGAAGAAACAATCCAAACCCATTCAAATACACAGTCATGAATGAATCGAATGCGAAAGAGACATAAAATACACCAATTGCGAGTGCAAGTGAGAAGGAATTCGAATAGTACGCGAAACGGAAATAGAGAGGTCGAGATAATTCCGTCTAGCCGGGAGGGATTCCCTCGTGTCACTTGTGTGCGTTCGTTTTTAGAATTGTTCGGTTGTATTTCGAATGTCGGTGTGGGTTCCGCTTCCATTCTTCGGCTCTACTCGGAGGGTTCTTTATCGTGGGCTGACGTGATTCGGGTTGCTGTTACATTCATTCTTTCCTTTCCGTCTGGGAAGTTCCCCACTTGTTGAGCAATCGTAATAAATTGCCTCCGTGATATTCCCATTGTGGAACCGTTTGTCGCTTTACTGCCTTTGAGGAAATCGTTCCTTCTGCCACTTGGCTTTATTTGTCTTGAATGATCAATGAATGCGATAGGCACATCACATCATCGTTCACTGTTTATTTAATTCTTGTGCTTCTATTGTATTTATAAAATAGACCTACTTGTTAGAACTAGCAGTGTATGTTTGTAACTGCATCAAACTGGCAATCTACTTATTGAAGTAAAATTCATACCTTTCTTTATAAATCTAATAATGTGTATAATAGACGTTAAAAGTACAACAAATAGGGACCTAGGCTAGCGACTCTATCCCCTCTTGTATCTTCAGTTGATCATCCACTGAGCTGAGATAAATCATGATCCAATGTTTTTGTAATTTATATTATTGATTACAAGCTATGTAGGTAAATTGTTACAATTTT
Source organism: Plemyria rubiginata (assembly GCA_963576535.1). Lineage (NCBI taxonomy): Eukaryota > Metazoa > Arthropoda > Insecta > Lepidoptera > Geometridae > Plemyria > Plemyria rubiginata. The sequence goes on along the minus strand of OY754912.1, from coordinate 11,980,052 downwards.
AAAACTCAAACGAGTAATGAGAGTAGATTAGACTTTGAATAACCATCTCCATATTGGAAATCGATTAAAAAGAGAGGGAGAACAATTCGAAATTCAAACGAAAACGACAGTCCCATTTCCTCCATATTTGTGTAGGTACGTTCAACAGACACAAAATGTAGAGGTACCTATGAACAATCAGTATGTGCATGAGCAAAATGTAGATCCGCAGAAACACCACTAATAGATATTAGCACCGCAGCGCTCACAGGTGTGTTAAAGTTATCCGAAACAATTAATTAATTTGGCAGGAGCGGGCGTCTCAGACGCCGCATTGCAGTGTCTTGGTTAATATTTCAATGAGAATCACAAGTTGGACCGTCGCCAATGGGAGACAACAGTGTTATTCCTCGTAGAATGCACATGTACGCTCGGGAGTGATGTGGGCGTAAATTAGAAATATTAGGTTATGGGCTCAGAGTTCAGATGTAGGTAGATGTATACAGCCATGTCACCCACGTGACATGGAAAGGCTTTTTTGGACTTATAGAGCAACTAAGGAGCAACTATTTAAGGCTTAGTATCAAATATTTATTGAGGACACAAACTTATGGTTAACAATTAAAACAATGCAAGCGTTGACATTGTGATAAGGTTATTACAAATCGTTAGTCACAAGTTATTATAGAAATCAAAATTATTAAAGTATTCAGAAGTTTGTAATAATACATAGCATTTCTTTTCTTATTTTATAGTGAGAACCGCTATGAACCGGACTAGAAAATCTTTGTCCCGTTTGGGTACTTTGGATGGATTCAAATTTTTTTTAAATATATTTTGTTTCAAGTCTCCTTATCCAAAAAAGTATCAATTTAATTAACAAATCGTAGGTAACTAAATGCGGTTGAAAAGACAATTTAAAAAAAACCTAAAGAAAGAAGAGAAATTATTTGAAAATAATGCAGCCACTGGGAACGCGCTGAACCGAAACATTTTTCATAACTCCAAGTAGATGAATCAAAGTTTTTAAACTATCAACAAAAAGTTTCCGAACTCTCACCTACCGGCTACCGGCTCTACAAAGGTAATGAGGTAGTTATTTCAGTCCTTTGTTTATTTACAAAATATCACTCCGTTTGAAGGCGGACCATCAAAATGAGTCGTAAAGCTGTAAAATACTGTAAATTCCGTAAAAAGTCGTGTTGATGACCTCCGTAATTGAACCTCGCTCTTTGTAGCAGAGACAATGGACGGAACTCTTTGATTCTATTGATTGGGATGAAATGCCGACACTATGGTACCGGAATAAAGTTAGAACTACCTATCTTGTATGTCAGTAGATCACACTCATGCGTTTTGTTACAAAACGGAACGGAGCGGGAGGTTAGGGTAAAACGGACCACACTCAATAGTAATACCTTAAAACTTGTTACTCGAACAGATTTACTTAATGCTACACTCGGGAATTCGAAACTCGTAAAGGATAAACCAGATTTTGACAAATACACAAAAGCAAATCCAATAAAGAGTTGGAGAAGCGAAGTCAGAGAACACCCTACCGGTTCCTCAGCCGAGGTAACACGATATGCCCTCGTTTATCTGCCGTCGAGCAATTATTGAAGCGTGAAAAGGAGTGTCCTCCTATTATTTACACTGCGTTTTGTGATGCGGGCGTTCCGTTTTTCAAAAATATCGCATTTCCAAATGCATTATTCAGCGTATCGCACCGTGGGGTCTCCTGTTTGTTTCAAATATTTGTTTGCCGAAGTTTGTAGATTATAGTAGGTATTCCCTAAGTCATATTCCTAGCTTTGAGCTTCCTTGTTCAAATAATATTGAATACCACTCAGATGTAAAACTGTACTGTTTGCAATAAATAATTTCATCTCATACCTTTCATACGTAGGTATCTAGGTATTAAAAAAAATTATAAAAGGTGATATGGTAGGAAAACATAATAATTTCGAAGAAACAGACCTCCAAGATTTAATTAGGATTAAAGATCTACAAATACAGAATCAATGCTTAATATACCACAAAAAACACAAGGTTAAAACATGGCATTTATCTTAAAATATTATCATAAGAAACAAGATTTCATTGTGGAGAGCATTAGTGGAGTCGTAATGGTGGAAACGTGTCAATACAGATTAGTGAGATACAACGGCCGCCGCCGTAGCGTCGGATCCATATTTTTTTAATTGATATTTTTATATGTCTGTTACTGACCTTCGTTGAAATTATAAAACTTGTAGCGAATAATTTTAATTAATAACTCGTATTGAGTTCGTAAAATATTTTGTTAACAATGTTAATATTAAGTTTAAATGATTTGGCTAAATAGGTAAATAAAATAAAAAAAATACATTTGTTTTGTTAATTATATTGAGATTATAGGTAGAAAAGTTGAAAAATTACAGTAAATAAGCTAATGAATCAAATACTCTTAATTTGATTTGTGTTACTTAATTACCAAAGATATGCTGGCCAATTACTTGTTTTCCGAACAATCACTACCTACAAGTTAGGCTATAAGGCATACTACAGCAGAAAACTGAGACAGCGTAGATAAGTATAAAATTACAGAGGAGATACATCACTGCGGAAATCCACGGCAACGGACAAAAGAGCGTGAATCCCACCATAAAAAAAACATTTCATATCACGTCTAAATACGATCAAAAAATTTAAACTTTATACCTCCCAAACGTACAGTATCCGTGGCCATTACATTTTTAAAATCGCATTCGGGGAAGCGAGGGAAGGTCGATATAGGCCTACGCGGGCGCAATGCGCACCACAACAAGATTTTTTAATCTAACTTTAGCGTTTGTAAAAATTACTATTTAAAAATGCATGACGAAGCCGCTAATTAACAGAGATTTAACCCTACCGTCGCCCAGACCCGCTTTATTATTTACCCAGTGGAAATATTTTGTGCGTATTAAAATATTAAAAATTAATAGATTCGCGGCACTCTCCGCAGAACAATAAACTCTGCTACAAACGTTTCGTGATGGTATTCGTTATGAACCAGTTTTTAGCATTTTTAATAAAGATTTGTTTGCTGTTTGCTTACAGCAGTTGTATTAATATAAGGAAAATTATTTTAAAATTACGCGTTAGACTATGTAGGCTTATTGATTCCTCTTTTATCAGCACAATGATCTGTTAAATTGCAAAGTAGACTTAATCAATAACAAACAATCAAAATAATAAATATGCCTTATTTTAAAAATTACATAACGTTATGTGGGTTTAAATAAATGTGAAAAAGAAAATAAAGCAGATACTTAAGCACATCATACTACAGATAAGCTAATCAGGTAGGTGTAGCTCTACAAAAATGAGCACCACAAATAAAACAATAAACAAAGTACTTCGGTAAATAATGGAACGTACCTTGCTGTAGTGCAGTCTCTGTACAACACGTCGAAGTCTTTACAGGAGAGCAGCTTGCAGCGATTGACACCTGGCTGTATGGCACCGAGTCCGCGCAGGATTCGAACCTGCTCCACATTGCACACGAGCGGCACTATGTCCAGTCTTTTAAGTTTTGTGTACACTGTGTGTAGCCCCCCGACTAAATGCTTCAGGAACAGTTCAAAGGCTTGCGGGAGACACAACATGGTGTCTCCTTGGATTATGAAAGCCGCCACTTTCTGTCCCCTGTAGTCGACCAGCTTGCACTCGTTGGCGGAGGGGTCCGAGGTGGATATGGGGGGCGGGCTGCCGTAGCGCGGCGGGCCGTGGTGGTGCGCCGCCGCCATCAGCTCCAGCGGCGAGTGGTGCATCATCTGCAGCGAGCCCAGCAGGCCGAGCCCCGGCGGCGGCAGCGGCATGCGCGGCGCCAGCAGCTGCGGCGGACTCATCCCGCGCGCCGGCGACAGCGCCTTCACTCGCGGAGAGCCTCCCGACGAGCCGCTCATCTCGCTCGCAGTCGACGCTGAGTCCACGGCGGACTCCATACTCGCAATAGTGGACTACGCATGCATCACACGCCCGACGCGCGCGCTATTCCGCGCAACAATAAATAAAAAGCCGGAGCGAAGCGAGGGCGCGGCCGCTTGCGCGCGCCCGCCCCGGCCGCTCGGTCTCATTGGCCGTCCGCAGCTGCAACTTTAATTCGATTGGGCGACGACACAGTCGTCGAGTCTCCGCCTTATTTTTCGTTGCGTTCGTTGTGAGCGCGCGAAGAAACGTTTCTGTTCTGTTTCTTTTGGATGTTCTGTGACGCGACCGCGCGCCATCGAGCGTCGCGCGGGGTGTGTTGTTATAGGAATGTCACCGGCAATCAATAGGTACAGATGCCCGCAACAAACCACGTGCCGCCACCACTAGTACTTCAGAAATTGTTTTTCTTTTAACTACTGTATATATAAATTTTGTTCTATTGAGGATTTCAAATTATCAACACCAAAAATTACACTCATAGTTTTATTATTTTTTTTCCTTTAAGAATATAGTTTTAAAGAGGATGCATGTGTCCCTACTATCTATTCTCCCCAATATGAAACTATATATAAAAATTTAGAAATAAAAGTTAATATCAAAAATACAAAATACAGTCTTGGTAATTTACCATTAAAAAAAATGCACAAGTAGGTACGTACCTAATTACGTTCATGAAAAGAAAACGCTTGTTAGAGATTTCTGGAAATTTATAGAGGTCGTGTGTCTCAGTAGGTCAAATTATTACCTACTGGGGTTTCGACATTTTTCGATTTATAAACAACAAAAATCAATGTTGGTTAATTAAGTAGGTACTTTTTTGGGAAATAAAAGCTTAAAGCTTAAAGTTTTATTTTGATGTTCTCCATCATTTATTTAAAGAACACTAAACAAAAAAGTTATTACCATTAATGTGATATCTAAAAAGTTTTTTTTTTAATATAATAGCGAGAAAATTATGAATAAGCATAAAAAATGATAAATATAGGGTGGGTATTGATATCACGGCCACAAATTTAAAGGCATCAATTTACTTTTTATGAAAATAACTTTTGGGACATTATATTAAAATCTGTATTATAAAACATGCTAACAAAATAAAATAAACAATATATACATTTTATTTTGATGTTATTTGGACATCCATTCATGAATAAAGAAGCGAATTTTCTTGTTTTACCCTTAAACCACTTCTAATTCAACTTCAAGTGAAACAACTCATAGACTGATTACAATAGGTACAGAGGATCGCAAGTGTCGAAACAATGACGTTTTTGACGACATCGAAACTCATGAAAGCCACTTCACTGAGTTCCGTCTCTGCTACCGCACTACTCTACGAAACTCCAAAACACAAGCCGAACTAAATTAGGCTTTACCGCACACGGAATATGGAACAGTTTGTAACTTTAGAGTTGAAAAGCTAATTTTGTGGAGAAAAGTTCTTTGTGAAGGATGTTTTTCTTGAAATTATTTCAATAGTAACAATGTAAGATTGTTGTTATTGCAAAAACTCCTTTTATTCATTCTTTGTTCATTCTAATGAAAGATTCTTATGTAACGGTTTTTTGTCTCTAGTAGGTCCTATGTGGACGACCTTGTTGGCGCGGCGGGTGACCGGCTGAAATGCAAGAGCTACGGGTTTGATTCCCGGGGCGGGACATTTCTTTGTGTGATATTCAATTTTTGTTTTAGGTCTGGGTATCGTGCTTCTAGGTAGTTTATAAAAGACGTCACAACCATTTACCGTTTTTATCTACAACACTGAGATACAAGATCTGAAAGGTTTGGAGAGAAAAAGCAAGGACGAACAAAAAAAATTATACGAGTATAGGTATACGAAATAAATTCCAATGAATTGTAAAAAAAAACCTTATAATTTAATTACTAAATATTCTATCTCTGTCCGGTGCAAACGATCTAGAGATAGCTCAACTGATCCAAATCAGCGCAATGATGAGCTGTAGGTTAGTATTTTTTTTAAAACAACTTCGGTGATAGTTATCCATCATTCCACGATAGTGTCACACAAAGATATCTGTTATCTATATTTACTTACCAAGGCGATTACTGAAACACGGGTTTTCATAATCTTCTGAGCTTTGGAGGCATTAATTTATTTTCAGTGTTATTCACTGAAGCCAGTATAAATATATATTAACTTATACAAGTACTAAGTTGCCTCCCGCGGTTTCACCCGCGCAGATTTAAATCCCGTATTTCCGTATTTCCACGGGATAAAATTTAGCCTATGTACTATTCCAGACTTTAATCTATCTCTCTGCCAAGTTTTATCCCAATCCGTTCCGCCGTTCCGGCGTGAAAGTGTAACAAACATCCATCCATCCATACCGCGTTTTTAATATTAGTTGGAAGAAGGATGGTTCATCTTGGAAAAGATACACCGTGTTTGTGTTTTACAAAAAAAAATATCCCATTGTCATTCCTATTCTCATAGTAGGTATACACTTTGCCTTGTTGGTAGGAACCCTTATAGCGTAGATAGTAATTAACTTCTAAACATCAAAATTCAGAACAGGTTTTGTATGTAGACCATTCAAATAATAAATCAGGTCTACAATTTGCTGGTTATCAGTATGCAAAGTGGAATAATTCTGTCGGATTATCTCCGCAGCTTTATCACACCCTTATCAGGCTATCAGCTCTGAAATAAGCAAGGTTTTTATGAACACTTAGAATCATAAATCATTTATTCTCTGTAAATCTAGGTAGTTAAAAAAAACAGATGTCATGTTTATGTATAGCACACTAGATCCTGCCATTGGGCGTACAAAGGGTTTATCACTGCCTGAAATTCAATAATCTATTTCCAGGGTCAAAGCAAAATCTTGGTTTCTATTTTTGTTAAATATGCTCTACCTTTCTTTGAGCTTCTTTTTTATCTTTAAGCGCTATAATGCAGAGATAGAATACAAAATAAGCATTATAACACCCCGACAAAGAAACGAAATTTTTGTAGTTTTATAGTGTAAAGAAATCAAAGATCAAAGATTTTATAATAACCCAAAAAGTCATAATTATGTAATCTAAAGTCGCGGATCCAAATCTCACTTTGTTAAAGTTTTAAACACAAACATAGGTACACGTTTACCTAATTTTTCTATGGTGTAACCCACACCTTATCACAACAAGCCCTTCTCGGTAAGTAGATATATAGAGCACCGGTTGTCTAGTGGGAGTGACCCCGCCTTCCGATCGTAAGGTCGCAGGTTCGAATCCGGCCGTGCACCAATGGATTTTTCTATCGAAAAATTTATGTGCGCAATGCCAGTGCTCTTAAACGGTGAAGGAAAACATCGTGAGGAAACCATTTAGTATTCTAACAGCGGCGTTGGGCTTGCAACCTGTCACGTATGGAATACTAACTACTGCAAAATGTGGGTATGTGCCAAATGTAATGTTTGGACGTACCTCTGATTACCACCCCCCTTAGACATCCTCAAAGAATCTTGAATTAGTACCTACTTGGTACTGGGAGATCTGAAGTGATATCTACCGTGCCTGGGGATCAAAGTCGTGAAGCTGTTTCAGTTTCAGATATATAAAATACGTCTTTTATCATCCACCTATTCTATTGGCAGATCTTACTACGACTACCTTTTTACTCTCAATTTCTCAACGACGAAAACATAGCACTAGTTTTTCTCCCCAACCGCTAGCGAGTTCGTACCTAGTATCTAGGAAATGAATGAAACTTTCGTATTTTTTTTCAAAAAAGCGCCAGGGGATTAGCCCACAAAAAGTATCGGAAACAAATTGCGTTCGCTTGCAATAAATCGGGCTCAACATTGGCAACATTGCCCACTGCAACACACTGCGAGTATCGTTAAACTTTATTTTTATATTAAAGCCGTAACTCCAAGCGACGGCCAACAACTGTAATCCCGGCTGGAAACGTGGGATTTTATGTCCCATCTACGTGCAAATCGAATGCACTTCAATTATGGAATTAAAATGCACTGCAAACGTTCAATCAACGCAACGTTGCTACACAGTCAGTACATCAGTCCCTGAGTATTGAGATTGGAGACAGTCATAGGTACCTATGAGTAACAGGGGAGCCAATAATGCCGGGCACGATAATGTACGGGATGATAATGTACATCCCAATAATTTACACCCAATAATCCGTGTCTTTTTTAGCTGGATTACTAGTAAGGTTGTTAGGTTTTTTTTTGTAAAAAGGTATTTACCAAATTGGCTTCCAATTATCGTGCTGACATTATCATGACGTACAATAACTGGACTTCGTTATAGTACATAAACAGTAGTACAGTGTGATCTATCTGGTTCTAAGCTCGAGTTCTTCTGCCGATGATAAATGATGGAATGAAGTCAAGAAAAAAACAAAAAAGCTAAGGCAAGAACTTATGAAAGATAAAATTAAATTGATTAATTAGATACATAAGAAAATGTACATAAGTCTGAAATACCCATGTGTTTTAGCAAGGTAGTAAAACTTATCAAAGAGTAAATACTAGTAGGTACAAACTATGCCCATGGCAATCCGCGCTAGAATGCTTACAGTATATTTTTGTTACAAATCCTAACGACATGATTGCGACCAACAAAACAAAAAGCACACGACTGCTGGTAGTAGTGTATTTTTTCGTCGAACCTCGACCATTTGTCGTCTAAACAATAACAGCAAATGGAGCCGCAGCGAGCCACAGCACCATAACCCAATTAATAACATTATTCAGTGCACCCCGCATCGTCCGGAGTGCAGTAAATAATGCAACCAATAGGTAGACCAGCAACGAGGCATGGTACCTACTCGATTATAATGGAATAGCCGGAAAAATGACGTTGGAAGAGCCGGATATCACAAAAAGTTCTAGGAGTTTCTGTGCTAGCAGCTCCTGAATTTTTTGAAGGAAATCAAAGAAAGAAGGACTGAAGAAAGAGGAAAGAAAGAAAGCGGAAAATAATGCAAGCAATAGGTAAACCAGCGACGAGGCATGATACTCGATTATAACGAAATAGCCGGAAAAATCACATGGGAAATGCCGGATATCACCAAACGTTCTGGGAGTTTTTGTGAAACTCCGGTATTAATTAGAAAAAAAGAAGAATGAAAATAATAAAAAAGAAGTAAGTGGGAAAACAAGCAATAAGTTTTTTCATTATTTTAGGAAGTTCCAATTGAACAAACCTCTCAATATTAGCTCTGCCTTCTGTGCTATAGGAATTGGGTTCAATTCTCCCCAAGGATAAAAAAATGTGTGATGAATTGTTTTATGGTTATTAATAACTTGCACTTGACACATGTTTACAACGATGTTTATACATCCAACGTTCATGAACGATATCCGGCCAAACTATAGCAGCACAGTCAAGAGCACCTCTAGTCCGTTGGAACAAGGAAATTAAATTTGTACACAATAGAAGGTAGGCTTTTGGTAATTTATGTTCTCGCTAATTTGCTTTCAGTGGTATGTGATGCCACAGCCACTGGATCATTCAAGTGTGTCTATGCACCTTCGATTATTGAAAACACATTTTCTGGATAATGCAGTATTACCGTATTTACATTACAATAAATACAACTGCTTTGATGCATGTGTTGCCCTAGAATTGTTATTAACTGTAACTCTTTAATTTGTTTATATCTGACATGGTTTTTTTTTATTTTGAATGATAATTTTGAATGATTTATTTAAAAGAAAATTACTGAAAACAAATATTTACATATTTACAAAATACAATGAAACAGTTCAGCTATCTGCTGATCGTTGATAATCTAGAGATAGCTCAATTGATCCAAATCGTGCCAATCGGAGGCTGCCATTAGACACTGGCTACTATGCATTCTAAATATATTTTTAATGGAGAAACAATATTTTTGTGTAACCTATATTTATCGCTTTATTGATTAGTGAGCCTATGAGGTCCAGAGCCTGTTAATTTATTACCAAGAAAAATCTTTTGAATTACTAAAGGCCAAAAATAATTATTAATCAGGAAATCTTGAATAAAGACTGTGGAAAGAGACGTATAGATCGATCAGGAAGTTCTTGGGGAGGTATTTGTCAAACAGAAGAATAATAAACGCTTTGATTTGATTTGATAAGAAAGAAAACAAAACCTCACAGTGAGACTATTTTCTCTCTCGTTATTTTTCATTCTATGACTTCTTTGACTTGACGACCTCAGTGGCGCAGCGGGCGGGAGTCCGCCTGCGACGCAAGAGGTTGCGGGTTCGATTCCCGCCTCGGAACAAATTTGTGTACGATCTGCAGAAATTTGTTCCGTTGGTCTGGGTGTTTTCTATGTATCATAAAAAAAATATCTATCTATGTAAGTTTATAATGTATTAAATATATCAGTTATCTAGTACCCATAACACAAGCTTTGAATAGCTTACTTTGGGGCTAGATGGTGCTGTGTGGATTGTCCAGCATTATTTATTTATTATTTATTATTTTGGTCCGATAGAGTTTTCGTTACAGACTAATTTTCAAAGGATGTTTTATGTCACGTTTTTGAAAAGATTTTCTAAACGAACAAACATCAAAATCACTATTAGATTTGCACACGTGAAACCTCAAAGGGAATGAGCACAATGGGACTCATACATTCTGTTTGCACGCTAGGTGTGAGTGACTCTAGACTGCTTTACGTCTGCCTACGTTTACTTTGAACCTCACACCGTTTGAGTCTTTGATGTAAAAATCATCTGACTCCCCACGAATGTTGGACAATATTGACATGACACGACCACAACACAGAGTTCACTGGAATGTGCAAGTGTGTGGAAGTTTCAGAATAAAAATGGACTCTATTTCCGTGCTCAAATGTACTTTATGATAGGTAGGTACATAAACTCTCTCCTGTTTCCCATTTTTTTCTCTTTTCTTTAGGTATAAGCTGTTCTGTACCTTTTTCGCCTCGCGTGGATCTTATGACGTCGCTAACAAACAATTATTTAGGTTTATAGGTAATTGTTACCACAATTTTAGCTGTTGGCAAGTGATCATGTGATCAACTCTGCAGCAAGGTACTGAAGACATTTTCACTCGTGCCTTTAAAAAGTCTGTATCCGACCATTAGAAAACCAACAGACAACCAGTGAGATCTACTCTTTAGACTTCTTCAGGAAAAACGATGATACACACACATTGTAAAGCTCCATTTCAAATAAACTCCCAAGGTAAAGGCAAGGAGGGTAATGATAAATAAAAACGTCTCTTAAATATATAAAATTACGAAAAAAGAGTTTCGTAATTTGAGATAGTGCCTTGCTAACTCTGGCTTAAAAGGCAGTTTTAATTAGTTTGCAAGAACAGCGACCATATCAACAATTAGTTGGTATTTAAATCATATATTTTTCATACCACTTTAATGTCAGGCCACGAACAAATCAGGTCAGTCCTCAAAGATGGCAGACGTTCACAGGTTCATTTAAGATCCTAGAATAGGCATCCCCACTCGTACAAGCAGAGCATCTTTTTTTCCAGTTTTCATCACGCTCGTCTACCTTTTGATTCAGTGGCTGTGTAATGTGGTGCTTGCATTTATTTTCCTTTTGGTGCTGGCTGGTTTATTTTGCACTCTCTCGCTGCCAGTTATTCCCCGGCCTTTGAAGCCAAAGCTCTTTGACGATGCGACGGCTTAGTTGACGCTGACCGCACATTCAATGATTCTTTTTACCCTGAATGGCGCACCTAGGTTTTAGAGTTTTAGTACCTAGGCTTTTCTGATGGTCTCGTCTCGTAAGGGATTTGAGCTCGGGGTTAAAAAAATATAACGTGCTTTATTGCAGTATATTTCAGTTATTATTTTTACCCTGACTGGTGCACCTAGATTTTTAGTAGGTTGGACGAGACCAACAGAAAAGCCTTCGTCGTGATTAGGAGATTTGAGCTCGGGGTTAAAAAAATATAACATGCTATATTGTAGTATATTATATCTCTAATGGTTTCAAATACTTCCAAAGGTTTTCTTATCCTTCCTTTATATTGTACTTTAGTTTGGCTGGAGGAGATTGCAGTCTTCGTTAAAGCCAGTCATTGGATAACAACGATTGGTTGCTAAAGCTAAAAAACTGTGTATGCTACTTTATGTGTCGTGGTAATTAATGAAGAGTTATCTATCTTTTAAATCTTCACTTATTAAAGACGTTTGCTATACTACTAATATTAATTTTAATTCAACCATCAGAAACTCTTGATTTTCACGATGTCACGACCGACATGACACTCAAATCGGATAAGTAGGTAAGTACACATTTTGAAATCTTTCCAGCCATAACCTTATAAAACGATTTCATAGAAGTCAACAATGTTGACAAGATTTGAATACGAGATAACAGGCTAAGATGAAAAATATCGAAACTCCTCGCCACCCATCTATCACCTCTACATATTGACTGAGGGGTGAGCAGTCGGACGCGTGATACTGCGAAATATCACGCAGGGCTGTCCATCTCGCAGTTTTGCTAGCTATAAAAATAAATGCTTAAACCTCTACAGGTTGATGACAATCGTTTTATAATATTTCTATATTTAAAAGTAATTTTACGATGCTGTTTGTTGTACAACTACCTAATCCAGCGCAATCACAGATCTTTATTAACTGTGAGCTCAATGCACAAATTTCAGGCGGCAGCGTAGCACTTAAAAAAGCGTAGACGCGGGCGTAGCACTTATCTGTTGTGATTAGGTCATGTCATGAAACTATATTTTGTGAAGATGTAAGTAATTTAAACATAATATAATCGAATTATTCTCCAATTAGAATGAAACATAGGTGTGGTAGCTATATTTACTCACTGGCTGGCTCGATACCTTTTCTACAATCTTTTTTTTTTTATTTATAAATTTTATTTGTCCGCCTAGTTTTGATTGATTCCAGGAACATTACTAGGAGACAATATAGTCATAAGTCTTTTTAAAGTTAGCTTTACTAGTTTTCGTACATAGTAAACTAAAATAAATGTACTCGCATAGTATGTAGTAAAAAAATGTTTTTAGTGCAGCCCTGTTTCCGCGAAGCAGAGTCAAATGTCAGCGCGTGACGCGTTTTGAATGTGCTCTCTAACTCATAATAAACAGAATACTTTTATCGGAAGCCCACACTCGCACCGCGCAAATATTGTATCACAATATTCGACGTAAGTAGACTTTTTCAATCGCTTCAATCTATTTTTTCGATTCACGTACTCTATCTATAATATCGTAAATAATCACATTCCAGTCTACTGCAAGAAAGGAAGAAACAAATTATCGCGCATTTAGAAACTATAAGGGTCATCCCTTTAATAGTTTTAAAGGTAGATGGGGGAGTCGAAGCATAGGAGAGACTTACGAAAAGTGTGGCGAAAAGATTTTGATGCCACCTCAAAGAGGCTCATATAGAGAACATAACAAATGCTTTTAGACGTTTTAAGATCTACGACATGCCGTAGTCATATCATCACAAAAAAGGACATAAGTGCGCGTTGTTTTGTATGCGCAAACACTCCACTGTTTTCCAGCGTTCTTTTTGGTTGACGCGGCCTAATACTTCTGTAATATATCAGCTATATCTAGTTCCCATTTTACAAGCTTCGGCTTAGTTTTTAGGGCTAGATAGTGCTGTGTGGAAAGTCCGCTGTCTATTTATTTATCTACTTTTGAAGTAAGGATAGTCATAGTGTATCCCAGTTTAAAGCACGCTTTACCAGCCACCCTCTGTGATCAATTTTATGGAATGCATATTTGCGTAAAGCATTTTATTTAAGCCTACTATCGATCAATCCGTCAAAACCAATACAATATGCTATCGAAATAATGCAAAAATATACCAATAAGGTGATTTTTTTTACAATTTGCTGAGTGAACATGCAGATGGCCCACCCAATGTTCAGTGGTAACCACCCAACAAAGCTTTAAATCTTATATCACGAAACACGCGTTGCTGCTTGGCGGCAGAAAAAAACACGGTGGTAGTTGTTACGGACATAAATTATATTGGCAACAATTTAGATCTGTCATATTTCTAATGTCATTGACATTAGAGAGTATGACAGATCTATCATGTATATCTGCTATGTCAAAAATGGGCATATTCTCTCCCAAAAACCTAAAACTATACAGCTCGCCTTCTAAACAATAAATCAAAATTACAGTGAAATACAGTGTTTTAATAGATTGGTCGCACCAAATTGGTGCCGAAACCAGGGACCTTTAGATAAAAATAAAATTCAAAATAGTTCAACAAAAAAAATAAAATTCCTTTTTTCACAACCTCAAAATCACCACGTCGACACGAGGCGGAAAAAACTCCTGCGTCCCTCTCGCTCGCATGCCTTTGGATGGGAGCAAACAGTCTTGTCTCGCTCTATTTGACCGGCCGGCATTCTACAAGAACCAGACCACGTTTCGCCAAGAAATCTCATGTCAGATATCTCAACAAGCGACTCATCAGAATTGCATGAGGACAGTGAAGAAGAAGTGCAGGATACAATAGACACGGACAGGATGTCCAGTACAGAGGAAATAAAACGCCTAAGAGCGGCACGAGGGCAATGCAAATCGTTCATCACGAGGCTTGAAACTTATTTTGTAGAAAAAAAGGAGCCCGATAAGGATGAGCTTGAAGCCAGAGAGCTCCAGCTTCATGAGCAGTTCAAAAGGTTCCAGGAAATACAAGTCCAACTACTATGCCAAGATGAAAAGGATGATGAATCCGGCCCCATGGAGGACCGGTATTTTCGTCTCTGCGCGTTGCTCAAGAAATGCAAACATTCTGCAGTTAGTGATAAAATCAGTGTTAAAAGTGATGTTAAATCCATTAAGTTACCAAAAATAAATATACAGCCTTTTGACGGACGCGACATTAGCGGTTTCCAGCCATTTATGGACTTATTTGGTGCAGTCATCGGAGAGGACATCAAGCTAAGTTCAATTGAAAAACTGTACTACTTAAAGACTTTGCTCAAAGGGGAGCCTTTGCAAATAATTGAAGGACTGCCAGTAAGCAATGGGTCATTTAATTCTGCCATTCAACTATTAACTAAGAGGTACTGTAATCCATCTTTAGTAATTTCAACACATATTAACATTTTGCTAGACATGCCATCTATTCAGCGTGGAACAGCCCAACAACTAAGGGACATGACAGCAAAGATAAGGCAGCA
Organism: Plemyria rubiginata; assembly: GCA_963576535.1. Lineage (NCBI taxonomy): Eukaryota > Metazoa > Arthropoda > Insecta > Lepidoptera > Geometridae > Plemyria > Plemyria rubiginata. Next base: position 11,964,979 of record OY754912.1, on the reverse strand, counting down.
GCTCTCTGCACTCGAAGCTCAAAAGCAGCCCATTGATAAATGGGATGCTATTTTGATGTGCATTATAACACGCAAGCTGGACCCTTTGACTGTTCGCCTGTTTCATTCTGAAAAGGACTATGCCACCATAATGCCATCATTAAATGAGTTGCTAGAATTTTTAGATAAGCGTGCAGTTGCACTTGAGGTCAGTCCTATGTACAATGACAAATCCAAGTCAAAAAATGTTAATTTAGCAGGGGTTATTGACCCTAAACATGCAGCAACTTCTATAACATGCACAGTCTGCAATGAATCACATCGCCTTTATAAATGTCCTAAATTTGTGCTCATGACAATTGATAAAAAACTTGCTCATGTTAACAAACATAAACATTGTGTTGTATGTTTAGGCTTACACTCACAGAAATGTCGCTATCAATTTAAGTGCAATGTTTGCAAATCAAAGGAACACAATACTTTGCTTCATGCAGAGGGCAAGAAGGATGACAACAATCAAGATCAACCGGTGAGTCTATACTCATATAAATTGCCCCAGACTAAAGTTTTATTGCCAACAGTTAAATTTTTAGTAACAGATGCAAATGGTAAGAAGGTTGTAGCGCGAGGGTTGCTTGACTCAGGCAGTCAAGCATCATTATGCACAAGCAGTCTAGCTGACAGGTTAGGTATTCAGCCTTTCCAGCATGAAAATAATATATTAACACTAGGTGAAAGGTTAAATAAAATAGATAAAGCCATAAATATCACTATTCACTCCATGAATCAGAGCTTCAATACAAACATTAAGTGCTCCATTGTGAATTGTATTACAGCACCAATGCCACAAAGAAAATTTGAAATCTCCAAGTTTATCATTCCTCATAATATTACATTGGCTGATAATGAATATAACATTCCAGGAGTAATTGATGTGCTGCTGGGAGCGGATATCTTCTTCCGGGTTATTCAGGATGGAAAGATTGAAGGAGGTCCATCAGATCCAGTCATGCTCAACACGAGGTTTGGATACATCATCTCAGGTGATTCTTTTCCTTGTTGTAACGTAGCAACTAGCTTGCATGCAGTAAGTACTGATCTGGATCACGTTGTAAAGAAATTCTGGGAGACTGAAAGGGTTCCACAAGTCTTCCTAGAGTCAATACCTGAACATGCTCAAAGTGAGAGGGTGTTTCAAGAGTCTGTCACTCTACAAAATAATCGTTTTGAAGTAGGATTGCCACTCAAAATGAGCCCAAGTGACATTAATACATCAAATTCGTTTGCTATTGCTTTGCAGCGATTTTACAATTTAGAAAAACGATTTTCTAAAGATCAATTATACCATCAATTATATATTGAGTTCATTCATGAATATTTAAAATTGGGTCATGCAAAAATAATCAATGTTGATGATGATGACTCATCCAATATTCAACCAATAAATTTTCTTCCACATCATGCGGTTATACGCAATGATAAAATCACAAACAAATTGCGTGTAGTATTTGATGCTAGTGCCAAGGGTCATGAATATCCTAGTCTTAATGACATACAATGCAATGGCCCAGTTGTACAAAATCAATTATTTGATATCTTAATACAGTTTCGAACACATAAATTCATTATCATGTGCGACATTCGCCATATGTTCAGGCAGATTTTGCTAAAACCTGAATACAGAGTGCTCCAAAATATTTTGTGGAGAGACAGACCAGAACTCCCTATACAATGTTTGCAACTTCAAACCATAACATATGGTTTAAAAAGTTCTACCTTTTTAGCCACAAGATGTCTAATTGAGTTGGCTAAAAGGTATGAGCATGAATTTCCCTTAGCAAGTGAGGCTATTATGTCATCGAGTTACTGCGATGACATAATATGTGGAGCTTCAAGTTATGAGTTAACATTGCAAATAAAAAATGAGCTTGTTCAGTTAATGAGTCTGGGAGGCTTTCAACTGCACAAATGGTGCTCAAATAATGATAAATTACTAGCAGACATTCCCATAGAAAAACTAGGTTTCACACAACGTGATCTGGATCAGGACAAGCCTGTCATAAAAACATTAGGTCTTTCATACAACACACAAGATGATGCGTTCAAAATGAGTGGGGGTATGGTAACCTCTCCTGAAATACCTACGAAGAGGAATGTCCTTAGCTCAATCAGTAAATTCTTTGACCCGCTAGGTTTTGCTGGTCCTATCATAGTTAGGGCAAAATTGATACTTCAACAGATTTGGCAATACAACTTGAAATGGGACACTCCCTTGCCTCTAGCATTACGCAAAGTATGGTCAGTGTTTCAAAATGAGATGTTGAATGTACCTGATCTCATAATACCGCGCAACTTGCAGCTCTCAGAGGCGGATGAGTGTGCTTTATTTGGTTATTGCGATGCTTCCACGGAAGCCTATGGATGCTGTATCTATGTAAAAATAAAAATAGCTGGTGTATACCATGCATACCTACTGTGTTCTAAATCTAGGGTAGCCCCGTTAAACTCCAAATTAACAGTTCCAAAACTCGAACTTAATGGTGCCTTACTTCTAGCCAAGCTCATACACAAGGTATCCAAAGTATTACCAAACATACAAATGATTAATTTATTTTCAGACTCAAAGATTGTTTTAGGATGGTTAAACTCAAATTTACATAATTTACCGGCTTATGTTGCTAATAGAGCCAAGGAAATTGCTAATTGCACAGTAGGTATGAAATGGTATCACACGCCGGGTGTGTTCAACCCAGCAGATATTTTATCTAGGGGTGTAAGTCCATATGACTTGCATAACAATAAACTATGGTGGCAGGGCCCCGATTATTTGCACTGTGAAAGTAATTCTAACTTTTACACTTCAAATGTTGAATATCCAATTCAACTTAACTGTATTGAAAACATGTGTCACACTGTTCAAAGTGAAGCAGAGAGTATCTCGCCATTATTTACTAAGTATTCAAATGTGTGCAAAATGCAAAGAGTTATTTGCTATGTTATAAGATTCATTAATAAATGCAAAGGTAAGGCAACCAATACTGGGAGCTTTACTGCTCAGGAATTAAAATACGCGCTAAACATTGCAATTAAAGGTGTTCAAACTTTGCATTTTCAAGAAGAGATAAAACTTTTAAAACAAAACAAACAAATAAATTCAAATTTAAAATCATTACATCCTTTCATCGATGCTGAAGGGCTTCTACGCGTAGGGGGTAGACTGCAAAACTCAACCCTTTCCTTTGCAAGAAAGTTCCCCGTTATACTGCCAAATAAATGTCATGTAACTAGAATAATAATATATAATGAGCATCAATCATTATTACATGGTGGACTCAAACTTTTGTTTAGTAACTTGTCTCAAAAATACCATATTGTAAATGGTATACGTGAAATAAAAAGTGTCTTGCATAAATGTATAGTATGCCTAAGGCATAAAACGGAAGGAGCTAAACAGCTTATGGGGTCCCTACCTCGTGATAGAGTTACACCTGCTAGAGCCTTTGAAAGGGTGGGTTTGGACTATTGCGGCCCGTTCGAAGTTAAACAATCAACTATAAGACGAAGTGTAGTGTCAAAAGGATATGTTGCCGTATTTGTTTGCTTCACCACCAAGGCGCTTCATTTAGAAATAGTTTCAGATCTTACAACAGAGGCTTTTCTAGCTGCTCTAAAAAGGTTTATTTCTCGTAGGGGCTTACCTTCGATTATAAATTGTGATAATGCTTCAACATTTAAAGGAGCTAATAATAAATTACGCGAACTCTACCAATTACATAACCATTCAAATTTTCAATATAAGGTTCAGGATTTTGCAGCATCAAGGGGCATACAGTTCAAATTCATTCCAGCCTATAGTCCCAACCATGGTGGTCTGTGGGAGTCAGCGGTTAAGTCAGCAAAATACCACTTAAAAAGAGTTACTGGTTCTAAAATATTTACCTATGAGCAATATCATACCGTTCTATGCCAGATTGAGTCTATCCTTAATTCAAGACCACTAGTCCCTTTGTCTCTTGATACCACTGACTACTCATACCTAACACCAGGGCATTTTCTCATTGGCTGCGCCCCAACCTCTTATCCGGAACAAGACTTAACAAATATTCCTGCTAATAGACTTCGACTATGGAGGTGTTGTGAGCAGGTACGACAACATTTCTGGAAAGCATGGTCAAATGAATATTTGTCACTATTAAATAAGCGCACTAAATGGCAAAAAGAATACCCTAATTTAAAAGAAGGTATATTGGTGCTACTACATAATCCAAACACACCACCAATTCAATGGCCTGTAGGTAGAGTTTCAAAAGTGTTTACAGGATTAGATTCAAAAGTTCGTGTAATTGAGGTCAGAACAGCTGATGGCAAATTTCACACCAGAGCGGTCTCCAAAGTGGTTCCTTTGCCCATTGATGATTAGTCATCAGCTGGTCTAGCTAATTATAATATAAAAACCATTAAATAAATAAGTTCATAGTAAAATATATAGTTTATAGAAATAAGTAAAAATATATATATAATTTATTTAAATAATAAGTGTATAAGATAAAGAGATTTTAGGCTGGCCCAACTTATGTTACGGACATAAATTATATTGGCAACAATTTAGATCTGTCATATTTCTAATGTCATTGACATTAGAGAGTATGACAGATCTATCATGTATATCTGCTATGTCAAAAATGGGCATATTCTCTCCCAAAAACCTAAAACTATACAGCTCGCCTTCTAAACAATAAATCAAAATTACAGTGAAATACAGTGTTTTAATAGATTGGTCGCACCAGTAGTACTTAATAGTACGGATGAGCCCTGAAGAAGATTTATTCATATATAAAAATTGCTCGACATCAATTCCATACAGATGATTAAAAAAACTTTTTTTTTACTTTCTTATCTGTCGTGTTTTGTCTGATAATCAACGCACACTCTAACGTGAAAATCGTAGGGTTATCTTTTGTTTCAGAAAATGATCTCATTAATATATGATGTACAAAAACATAATATTAAATGGAATTCCACTATTTGGTTACCTACCTATATCCAGTAAATAAAGAAGATTTCAAAATGGCCCAAAAAATATTTTCCAAATGGGAAGTTGAACCCACAACCGTTCTTTTGGTACTTGGTTCTGGTAACTTTTGTGTCAAATCACCCTCCGTTGATACAGCTACTTTTTATCCCGTGGGAATACCGTGATTTAAATCTGCGCGAGTGAAACCGCGGGGCGCAACTAGTGCACTATAAATCTGATAAAACATAGGTGAATAAAGATTTTGACAAACTGTGTAAATAAACTGATATTTTAGCATCACCTATTCTAAAACATAAATCTGACGGATTATAATACTTTTGATACTCCGATAGACACGTCTCGCTCGCGGTTTTCATTCAAATTGGGAGCTACTGGGCCGATAGGGGGCTTAATCTTTGATTGATCACACTTAGTTGAAATCAATACGGAGTGTGGAATGGCGCACGAAATATCTGTATTTACTTATTGCGTAATTTTATTTAACTATTGTTGCACTTGCTTTGTCGCTGAAGATCTAGATCTAGCATTCTTGTTTAATCTTCGCCAGATTCAGATAGAATCACGTAATAAAATACACAATGGGAAATGCCACTATTTTAAATGGGAATGTGTAATTACTTCTATAATCTGAATGCTAAGCCACAAAAGCGTACTGAATCACGTTAACAACGAGACTATACCAGTTGTAATCAAGCAAGCACGTTGTGATGGAGCCACAAACATCCAAACATCTAAAATGTTCGCATTATAATATTAGAAGGATAGGATACCGAGCAAACATGAGGATGCTTCCCAAAACAGTCTCAGTGATCCCGTATTTAGACGCTAAGCCCGTATTTTAGTGAAATTCAGTGCATCGTGGGTGTTTTGCATCATACATGAGTAATCTCATTAGAGCAACAATGGTAGCGGCTAATCTGATAGGAAAGCACGAGCCTGTACCAGCGACTAAGCTGAAATAAAATGTAATCTGATTATACGAACAGATAATGGAGGACGATGAATTTACCACCTACATTTTTAGATAATAATCTGTTTTGACAATTTTTAAAAGAAAGTATGGTACATGTGTAAGTATGTTTTATAGATATTTTACTGATACAGTTTACCAACGTTCTGAATGCGTAGATCGATAATTTATGTAAATTTTTTTATATATTTTTCTCATGAAAAGCTCAAGGCATAGTCCAAAAAGCATTAGACCTTTACAAACAAATGCCATAATGTAACAGCTTTATAATTTTCTATCTTCTAACTACCTTTACCCCATTCGTTAGACTTTCAGGAAGAAAGTTATATTGACATGCACTTGTTGATCAATTATAACCGAAAAAAACCTAAACTTACCTATCACAAGAAATTTTTCCATAATATTTTTCAAACGTGCATGAAAAGCAAAAAATGTGCAATGCTCGTACAACGTGTAATGGTAATACAATGTTTAAAACTTTACATTTTCTTCAAATGTATCGGAAGGGTAATTTAGAGATCCCCAAGGAAATGGCTACTCGAAGCGCGTAATTCGACATACCATACTCCGGTCACCGAAAATATAAAATGGCTCCCTTGCATTTTTTCCTAAGTGCCATAAAGTATGACATTTATTACGGTCAGATCTGCCTCAACCACTATTGATAGTCAAATGAGAGAGTTTTTTAAAAGAAAAACGATGTCTGCTTTTTATGTGTTTTCTGGATAAGGATGTCTTAAGAATTTGCTACTTGGAGTTGGCTGTAATGGGCGATTTCTGTTTTTGCGACATTCAAGAGGGTATCTTGTATGTTTGTGATTTTGATCAACGAAGGTAGATTTAAATCTATAATCTTGTCATATCACTAGTTCTTTCGAAACAGTGTGGTGAAAGGTGCACCTCAAAGAGGCTGACACTGATTCAGAACTCTTTTAAATTCTACGACATGGCAGTTTTCCAAGATGTTTTCCTTCACCGTGCAATCTATAGGTAGGTAGGCCAAATCTCGTCAGTGGTAGGAATCTAAAAATAATAAATCTCTATAAGGTGAAATCTCTAGTTTGGACATTTTTGTTGTTGGTTAGGTTCTTCGATCAATAACTGACTCAGAGCCATGTCATGTAAAACATGATTTACCTATTCAAAATGTTACAGTATTTTGAGGTTGAGGTCACGGTCACGGGAATTTCTTTATAACTCGCAACTGTGTTACCGCATCACTATCTGCTTTTTCACGTGGAACCATTTCGGTATCAAGTACCTATACTTATCTATACATTGTTATCAATACACAATTCATTATTAAAAAATTCTTGACATTTTGCTTTCATTAGAGCTCTACTAACGCACGAATTGTGATCTCAAGAATTTAACTATCAAACTAGATAAGGCCAATAACTCACGGAATAGGTCAAGCACAATAGTGAGTGCCACCGATAATCGTATATTAGAGCCCTTATCCTTATGAGCACCTCTTTGACAATAGAAAGGAATATAATGTCGAAAAGTGGCCACATAAAAATGACATACGGTTTTGGTGGATGGAAAAAATATCGCAAGCCTCGGAACCGCAATATGGTGGACTGATAACAATGAATGATGAAGTCGCATTTATGAGGAGTACCAACAGAGTAGCGGAGAGGGTAATGTAACTAGAGATGATATAATGATATGCCATGATGGTTCGATATGGGTTGGCTGTAGAGCTAATTAAGAAGGACTGTCAAATTGAAGGGCAAGGTAAATATTCAAAATGGCGGGACGGTTGTGGATGGAGAAGTCTCAAGCTTACGGAAGGCCTTACTTGTATTGGACTCCTGTATGCGCATTTAGACTGTCTCTCTAGGGTGGTCCATTATGTGATACGGAAGGCCTACGTGCAGCGGTATTAGACATCTTCAGGCAGATTATGATAAATATACACCAAAGCATATAATTAGCAAAATCTGTATACCTACATCAAGATTTAGATCGTTTTATTGGTATAGTAAAATAGTAACATTAAGACAATATTATAAAGATAAAAATAAATGAAATAGAAAGCTGTAAACAAACTTCTTCAAATAAATTTTTTTAGATTAGTTTTTTTTTTATATAGATTGATTATTAAATAACAACCTATATTTTATATAGATTGTTACTAAGTACCTACTAGTGACAAAAGAAAATACAAAAGTTCAAAGAATCACCGAACACTTTTCGCTGGAACTTGAAATCGTTTTTCGCATCAGGCGGCAAATGCGAAATCGTAATAAAACTATCGATGTCACATGTAAAGTAGCCATAATATTGAAAACTTCCAAAGACCATCAATAAATGTGCCGCTGTGTGGGGAACGATGCGGCCCTAAGACTTGTAGAGACGTTGCTGACAAATATCGATGTCGATAGTTTTAGCGAAGTGCTAGACATTTCTTGGTTATCCCGAACTCGGCAGAGAATAGCACGGTCTATTTTTGGATGGTCGAGTGGCATTTACATCTCTTCTATTTAGATAATAGTCTAGAATTCTATATAAGATACACACCCTGTTTGATGAAAACGACTGCGGAAATATTAATTGAAAGAAAATGACATTAGCGTGAGCATCTGACAATGTAATATCATTTTCACACAAAGGCGCCTAGAGTCTTTGTAAGATAAAAATCAGCGGAGTTGGCCGCTAGCTCCAACAAAATCACTCGTGTATGTGTAGCATCCGGATTAACATGAGTAGATATAATTGCAATTTCAAATTGGAATTTCTTATGAGTAAAATCAAAAGTAGAAGTTAAAAAAAAAACAAACAAAAGAACGTTTGCAGAATTATCGATAAGTTAGAATTTGATAGAAGAGTCAATCCCTAGCCACATCGAGAGGCGTCAAAACGTACCAACCGCAACCATCAAAGAGAAATCTTTTCCGTGTATCAATAACCGAGGCGACTAGACTCATCGCCACATCACATCGCCTTCTTTATGCGCTTGTGATGTGATGATATCAAGTTAGAGGGTAGGCATACCCAGCAAAGTTAAAGCATCACGGTGATTAAGATTCTATGAAAATTTCAATTATTGTGACATAAATCATGTTTTATTTTATAGGATGGTTAAGTAGTCTCTATATGGTGCATTTCAAATCCTTTCACCACACTGATTCAAAAGAACTAGTACCTAACATGGTGACAAGGAAATCACCAATATTTTATAATATCGCAAAATTCAATTTTACTCGTATTCTTTTAAACCCCATGCACGGTAGACATCTCCTCAGATCGAATACGTAGGTAGGTACCAAAAATCAGAATCTTTTAGCTAGGACAGGGAGGACGATGTCCAAGCTGACCTGCTCCGGCGCAGACGGACAGGAGGGAGGCGAAGGCGGTTCGCACGCCTTCTCCCGCCTCTGTAGTGGGGTCACCAGTGGAAGGTCGGGGGACTTTCGCTGGCTAATGTGGCCCTACACGACTGGTGAGTGGCCTTGGTGAGCAAGGTCGCCCCTGCACAGACGCAATGGCCCGGTTAAGTGATTCCGGGGCTACCGCTGTGGCGAGCTGGTGAATGCAAACCCGACCCCATCTCGCTGTATCTTTTGCGGAGGATGGCTCACACCCCCTGTGTTTTTAGTGGGTTTGAGCCCCACATACCCCTTCAGTCACCCCCACGGCGGAAGGGTAATGCGAAGGCATTTTCCCCTTCAAAAAAAAAGGTGCTTTAATTTATTTACGTGTTTAATTGTTTTTCAATAAAATCCACAGCTCATAAAATATAATGTATTATTCTATGTATTAGAGTACAGTGTGAACGGTCTCGTGAAAAATGTATGACGAACGATAAAATATTACATCCCATAGTCAAAGTAAAGCGTAACTATTACTACTTTCGGAGACTTTACCATTCACTCCGCTGACGCCATGCCTATTCCCGATATCTGAACAATAACAGATGAACAGTCTCCTCTATGTGGTTAGGGCGTGAAATTATTTTCCTTGCCGTATGCAGATTAGGGTGCGGGGTGCCGGATTAGCTACGGCCTTTTTTTATGGGATTGCAATGATAAATGTTACTATTGGTAACGGGTGGTGCGTGTAACGTAGTCAAATAGCTTCGGAAAGCTATTACCTCTTGATCTCTGATTTGGATGCTGAGTGGAGATTAAGACGTACATAGCTCAGTTGGTAGTAGCTCTGCCTTCTGCGCTGTAGGTCGTGGGTTCGATTCCCACCGTGACAGACATTTGTGTGATAAACATAGATGTTTGTTCTCTGTCTGGGTGTCATACTATTATACGTATGTATTTACAAAAAAGTACATATGAAGTATATCAGCTATCTGGTTTCCATATCACAAGCTTAGGCTTAGTTTAGGGCTAGATAGTGCTGTGTGGAAAGTCCACCAATATATTATTATTTATTTATGACGCTTACGGTTTTACGGTTGTAAGCGTAGTTCTAGGGTAGTTCTTGAACGATATTTCAAAATTCTTGAAGGTGTAAAATTAGTAAAATAAAATTGGTTAATTGAGACACAATGATTGAGTTACAATGATCACAAACGAATATGAAAAATCGCAATCGAACAAATTTCGGAAAACCACAGATAGTTATCAGAAAACAGAAGGAGGTTCAGTAAAAGATTTTTGCTAGGAAAAATTGTTTGGAACATAATTAGGGCAGGCAGAAAAGTGTAATGTCAAGTACCACGACCGTTAAGTGTGCTACGCCTATCTGTGCTAATGCTACGAGGTCTACGAGGCCTACGAAACCTAGGAGTGCTACGAAAAAACACGCATGATCAGAAATAACTCGCTGCGAGCAAGTTGCCCTCCACCTTCTATCCAAATCTATGATGGTCATAAGTAGGTAGGTAGTGTAGGTACCCACTTTGAGCGTACCCAGATAATTTGTAGTACTACCTAGGTACCTACTTAAAACTCTTTCACCACACTATTTCGAAAGAAATTAGTGACACGGCAAGAAGAAGAAGGTATATTTTGCTCCATGATAAAAACACGATTCTATCCTAAACAATCTATCAAGATGCAATTGGTAAACACAGCACATGTCGCCACCCTTCCGCCGAGGAGTCAGACAAAAAACAAGGAAAGTCGCAGACCGGACTAACTGACGGAAGTATTATGATTTATAGATAGCCCGTCATCGGCAATGCGCTTTCTATACGTCATGATGTCACCCTGATCGCTGGGGGAGGAAGAAATTTTATAATGGAGTTTTCCACTGAATTGTGTAGCTGCCTAACTACATCTTCTGAAAACCAGGATTGTGTTAACACGTAGGTAAGTTGTTTCATAAACTTACTTACCTAAAATGATGGGGAGAAGCAAACGTAGTTTTTTGCAACCAATGTAAAACCTACTTTAGCTAGGGTACTTTAGGTAGGTAGGTACGTGAATAATTTATTATACCCATGTAAGGAGAACATTCGCTAGGTGTTATTTAAAAATGAGTTTGACTACAAACTCAGCACTCATCCGAGGCTACACTCTCAACATTTTTTTTTATAATTGCATAACATGCAGATAAGTATGTAAATGTAAAGAAAGTACAGGTAGCCTAACCTTAATCTAGACAGCTAGACAGCCTACGTAGCTCAGTTGGTAGTAGCTCTGCCTTCTGCTCCGTAGGTCGTGGGTTCGATTCCCACCGTGAACAAACATTTGTGTGATGAACATAGATGTTTGTTCTCTGTCTGGGTGTTATATAATATTATAAGTATATATTTACAAAAAAAAAGTATATACTTAAGTAGTATATCAGCTATCTGGTTCCCATATTACAAGCATAAGCTTAGTTTGGGGCTAGATAGTGCTGTGTGGAAAGTCCACCAATATTTATTAATTATTTATTATAATCTATGGTACTACCTCTAGCCCTAGTCAGTCTTATGTCTGCTCTAAAAAAGAAATAAATTTCCTCAAGACAAAAGAACATTTGTATGAAATCGAACAATAATCGCTCATATTGTCAGATACAATACAATTTGTTTGGAAGCTCGACGCGTGAAAGAAATATTAACAAAATGATCCGGGACCCTAACACCGCCTGGCGTTGAAAGATCACGCCTATTATTGCTCTTCGGCTGATGAAAATGTAGGTAAGTGGGTACCTACCTACTTTTCATGTATTTAAATGATTAGGTATGTACAATTACCTATACCTACCGTGTTAGGTACCGTGTAGGTAGCAAAGCTTTAATGTTGCTTAGTAATTGAATGATTGGTAAATTTATCCTACTACTATTTTATATGCGAAAGTTATTAAGTACCTATGGATGGATGGATGGATGTTTGTTACTATTTCACGCCCAAACGGCTAAACGGATCTGGATGAAACTTGGCAGAGAGATAGATTATAGTCTGGAATAGCACATAGGCTACTTTTTATCCCGTGGGAATACCGGGATTTGTATATGCGTGGGTGAAACCGCAGGGCGCAACTAGTACCTATATGTAGGTAGGTACATAAGACATTTTAGTAGGTATCTGAGGAAGTAGGTAAGGCAGGTAGGTACCTAGGTATAGGTCACGTCAACCAAAAATAACAAAATACTCGCGCCGTCACACCCCCTCCCCCTCACTCCAGCGTTCTTTTTGCGTGACGCGCAATATACCTAAGTAGGTACATACTAGGCAGTTTGATTAAATTCCAGACCTACGTAGTATTCAAATTCCTTGGACCTAGGTACCTACCAAAATCCAATTGACAATTGTCAACTGTCACTGTCAAGTGTCAATAAACTCAAACATCAAAAATAAGTTTTATTCTTGAGACGAATTTCCAGTCATCTAACGAAGCAACATAGCATTTTCATTTTAATTGTTTTTCTAGTGTTATTTTGAGTTGTGTTGTGTAATTTTGGTGGTATTTTAACAATATTACTTGTGGTCTTAGCACAAAGTGTAAGCATTTGGAATGAAAGTGTATTATGTGATATCGTGATTTGACCGAAAATGTTTCAAATGTTTTGAAGAAACCGCCACCATTTTCTTCAAAACAATTGACTGACTCGACTTTGGACTGACGTGACTAGAAACATAACTACAAAGAGTATAATCTCTGAATCACTTGACATTGGCAAGATTGTCTATGACAGAAGCCATAAAAAGAAGAAAGAAGAAGAAGTTTTATTCTTGATTTAAATTCGGGACCGGTTATTGTACAACACGTTAATGAATTTGTATGTGTTTGATTAGAAGCCACTTTTGTAGTTTTAGGATTCGTTTCCGCAACAACGGGGTTACACTATTGGAATGTGCAATTTTGTCACGTTTTATTTAATGAACCACCCCTGTTATTGTATGGCATTGGATTGGATACCATTTTAGTACCTAGGTACTTACCACTGTCCGACACGATCGCATTATGCTTCGATCGTTTTCAGGTGCCAGTGCCTTTAAATTCTGCTTGATTGCTAAGTATACAAAGTATATATCTCTACCGGCCACAGTGGCTGCTGCCGAAACACGCTAAGCTCGCTCGCTTCTGATCCACCTCAGCAAGTTTGTTATGTATTCCTTTATTTAACGTGGATCACATTTATGATTGAGAGTATCCAACGTGTTAAAAATAAAATTAGGCATTGGTATAATAGTTTAAATAATAAACATGGGTATACTTATGTAATTTAGTAAAAAAGCGGTTTCACAATTTTGGCAGTGGCTTTAAATTAACATTGGCCTGTTATTTTACTGGCTTATATAAAGTACAGCAGGCTAATGCTGAGATGATGATGACTGATGAATAATAATTATATACCCCGATAATAAATTCAAAACATTAATGGACACGGATTAACTGGGTGTGCATTATCATACCGTGCAATATCAACAGGACGTACATTATTGGCTCCTCGAAATCAATCAAATTAGATCGTCCTTCAGATTTTCCATTTAATTTTGTGTGGTTCTCTAAAACAGATGGCTTACTATCATCTTCATATTTTATAACAGAATAAAATTAGTTCTGTAAACGAGTGTTTTGTGCAGCAGCCACCATGACATCTTGGACAGCACACATCGAAGGTGGGCCGATGAGAGTCAATCATGCCGCCGTATTGATCGGAGACCAAATATATTCCTTCGGTGGATATTGCTCCAGTGATGATTACAAAGATTGGCAGCCAATACCGGTGCATGTCTTGAATACAACTACCATGAGATGGTCAAATTTAGATTACAATGTTGATGGTGATACTGTACCTTTTGAGAGATATGGCCATTCTGCTGTCGCCTATGGCGAAAAGGTAGGGTCTTCCTACAATTAGTGAATCACCTTGTTCACATAGGCTTACCTGTATCCTTGATTAAATTTAAACTTTCATTATTATTGTCAGTGCAATCAAGCACCAATGGATCAGTGAAAATGTAAGGCCTAGCAGTGGATGCTACACATGCTAGAACGTTGTTGCCACCAACCCAAAGTCCTGCTCCGCTACTTTGAGGAGTTGGGCTGGCTGGGGAGAGGTTAGCAGGGGGACAATTCACAATGCATCCTACTGCGGAACTGCAGTGCAGATCTCATTCCCCTACCATGAATTAGAATTAGAGCTACATTGGAGCTGTGTAAGCAGTTCCCCAATGTTTATTTAACATAAATACATGTAGTTAAAAATATTGAACTATTTTTGGTTCTGGAAAATAAGTAGGTACATTCCTACCTAGATAAATGAATAAAATTCAGATGAAATCATCATCAGCTTAAATTTTCAACTCATACAAAACAGATTATCTCTACCCTCTTTCCCTCTATGAAGGAACTGAATACCTAGTTCTATTAAATCGTAGTAAGCTTTACCTGGCTTTTAATTATACAAAACAGTAGGAAGTAACCATTGTGTAATACACAATGTATTATACTTAACATTTGCAGGAAATGTTGGTCAGCCTTGAAGACACAAATAATTTGCATCAATAATTAATTAGACAAACTTTCAGGTTTACTTGTGGGGTGGAAGAAACAATGCAGTGCAATGTGAGATCCTGGCTTGTTTTAACACTAAAACTCTCGAATGGACACATCCTTCAGTTACAGGCGAGGTACCATTTGCTAAAGACGGCCACTCAGCCTGCCTGATCGGGAATAGAATGTACATCTTTGCTGGATTCGAGTACCACAGTGATCAATACTCCCAGGATGTCCACTACTTGGATCTGGATACTATGGAATGGAAATATGTACAAGCCGAGGGTCCTGTGCCAGCACATAGAGACTTCCACTCAGCAGTGGCTATCGGTGACAGGATGTATGTTTTTGGTGGGCGGGGAGACTTAAACAGTCCATATAATTCGCTGGAGGAAGTCTACTGTCCTGAGCTTGCATACCTTGACACAAAAAACCATAAATGGGTTACAACCAATCCATCTGGAACATGGCCAGATGCAAGACGTAGTCATTCAGCATGTAAGTTTAACTGTATCTGTACCAATATAATAAACACAAAAGTTTGTAAGTATGGATGGATGTTTGTTACTCTTTCACGCCGGAACAGCTGAACAGATCTGGATGGAACTTGGTAGAGAGATAGATTAGTCTGGAATAGCACATAGGCTACTTTTTATCCTGTGGAAATACTGGGATTTAAATCTGCGTGGGTGAAACCACGGGGCGCAACTAGAAGAAATAAAAAAAAACTAGGCATATTTTAATTTGTGTAAACTGTTCATAATATTTACTCTTTCAGGGTACTACAATGGTTATATGTATATATTTGGAGGCTTTAATGGGATCACGGCTGCTCATTTTAACGACATTTGGAGATACTCTGTGGAGATGAACCACTGGGAATACTGGCCAGTGCCCGGCAAACCGCCTTGCAAGCGCAGAAGACAGGCTTGCATTATGTGTGGTACTAAGATGTTTATGTTCGGAGGAACAAGGTAATCCTACTAATATAATAAATGTGAAAGTGTGTAAGTATGGATGGATGTTTGTTACTCTAACTCCAGAATGGCTGAACGGATCTTGGTGAAAATTGGCACAGAGATATTTATAGTCTGGAATAACACCTAAGCTACTTTTTATCCTGTGGGAATACCGGGATTTAAAACTACGCGGGTGATACCGCGGGGCGCTACTAGTATATCATACTTCTAAAAGCTATTTTTTCTGGAAGTTCTATCAAAATGTTACTGTGTAGGTGACTAAAAATTATTCATATTATGATTTCAGCCCTATGGTACCTATCGATCCAGAGGCGCGTGGTTTACAATCACAAGAATGTAAGGCGGAAAGCTTGATAGACAACAGCGATATGCATGTATTGGATTTCTCTCCATCTCTGAAGACCTTAGCTATTTGCAGTGTTTTGGAACACAATCTTGATCAGACATTACTTCCTTGGGTTGTTCAGTAAGTTGCTTTATTAAAATATTGGTGGACTTTCCACACAGCACTATCTAGCCCTAAACAGTAGCCAGAAACAAGCCCAAACACAATGTTTGGACTTGACTACCGGAGCGTTCGCATTGCATCATGAAATCTAAAATAGTAATATACACACAATAATAGACACATAATATATGTAAAACCGACTTTGGGTATTGCCATCCGAATTTTTACAACTTGCTCGCACGAACCGATCGAGGTGATGACCTCGCAAAATGCCAAGCCTCAATACACCAGTCTTTTTTTTCGAATGGACTATAATGCTGGTATAATCATATGAGGATTGAGGATTGCCGACAGCGTTACCGGAATACTGGCGAGCGCGGAAGGCGCTCTGCCATACAAAAAAGGTTTATTGGCAACAAACGCAAGGGCACCACTTAGGTATGAACCTCGGGCGTTCTCAGCTCGCCCGATAGGGGAGCTTATCTTCCTCCATACAAAACAAGGGCTGTGCATTGGGGCGTGACATTTTGCTAGGTTATCACCTCAATGGGTTTTTGCGAATAAGCAAGTTGTAGAAGTTCGGAATAAGCCTACAGTTTCAATGTTCCTTCACTGGCGATTTTTTCATGTTACATAGTTAAATTTATATTTTTTAATTTCAGATTAGATATCAGACTGATGTCAGTCCCAAATCGCGTCAGCAACCGCCGAGAGCAAAATCGAACTGGATAAACTTAGTCTTCAAGTTTCACTCATAATAATGGCAACATTTTAAGTACATACTATCGACTTTTCTATGTTATTCTTGAATTCATAAATATTCAATGTTAAATATAAGTAGTTTCATAGAACATAGTGTGGCCTGGGGCATCATAGCACAATATGGTGACCAAGAAAATACCAGTGGTATGTCAATAATTTGCATAGCAAATGTCATTTTCAGGCTAGCATAATCTCAGTTATTATGTATGGATTAGCAAAAAATATTTATTGTATTCATTGACAGCCTACATAGCTCAGTTGGTAGTAGCTATGCCTTCTGCGCCGTAGGTCGTGGGTTCGATTCCCACCGTGAACAAACATTTGTGTGGTGAACATAAATGTTTGTTCTCTGTCTGGGTGTTATATAATATTATAAGTATGTATTTACAAAAAAAAAGTATTATAAGTAGTATATCAGCTATCTGGTTCCCATATTACAAGCATAAGCTTAGTTTGGGGCTAGATAGTGCTGTGTGGAAAGTCCACCAATATTTATTATTATTTATTTATATTAATTTTATGAGAAATACATGTTTCTAGATACCTACATACCTAGGTAATCTACAGTTTACATGGTAACCATCAATATTCCGAATTTTTAAATTTGACCTAGTTATTGACATTTATGTATGTTAAGATGGTTTGGGCATGTAGAGATGATGGATGAAAGGAGAATAACAAAACAGGTGCATCAGGCGAGTGTGAATGGGACTGTTGGGAGGGGAAGACCTCGGAGGACGTATCTGGATCAGATAGCAGACGTTCTCGAGAAAGGCCAGGTCAAGAGTACCCTAAACCGACGAGGATGTATGAGGAATGTTATGAGAGTGAATGAAGCGAAAGAGGTATGTAAGGATCGTAACAAGTGGAAATCCGTGGTCTCTGCCTACCCCTATGGGATACAGGCGTGATGTTATGTATGTATGTATGTAAGTATTGATATTTACAGATAAAAAATAACACCAGTGTTTTTGTTACACGGTAAAGTAAACAATGTTGCTTTTGTAATGTTGTTGTAGGTAATTGAATACATATATCTGGATTGCAAAATATGGCATAACTTTTATGGACCCTATTTCCCTATAATTCTCTAAATAAGGTGATGTGTAGTGAACCTATTCCTTATATTTTTTCGAAGTAGGTCGATGGGTAGACTATATTCCCCTATATTTCCTATTTTTTTACAACCAAGGCGAAACTGAAAAACTGAAACAGCTTCACGACTTTGATCCCCAGGCACGGTAGATATCCCTTCAGATCTCCCAGTACCAAGTAGGTACTAATTCAAGATTCTTTGAGGATGTCTAAGGGGGGATGTATCCTAGGAATGTTTTTTATTTGCTTATGTTGTTATTACTAACTGCTTTTTGATGTACATACCTACCTACCTTCTATAAATTTTAGTATATTAGCTAGTTACAATTTTAGTAACTAAGTATGTAGCTGGTGTAGGTTCTATAATAAAGAACTAATAAAATAAATAAATAACGCTGGACAATCCACACAGCACTATCTAGCCCCAAAGTAAGCTATTCAAAGCTTGTGTTATGGGTACTAGATAACTGATATATTTAATACATTATATACTTACATAGATAGATATTTTTTATTATACATAGAAAACACCCAGACCATCGGAACAAATTTCTGCAGATCGTACACAAATTTGTTCCAAGGCGGGAATCGAACCCGCAACCTCTTGCGTCGCAGGCAGGCTCTCGCCCGCTGCGCCACAGAGGTAAGAACTAACTGTATAGTCAATTCAAATAACCGTAATTTACGTAAATTAAGTCATTATATTTTATTATGTAATAATTGTTAATACAGTAGGTAGTTAGAAACCAGTTTAGTGAGTATCCATGGAAGATTTTATTTTTACGATAATATTACATTTGTTTTCTGGAAATTCTATTAAAAATAGTGTTTCATGAATTTTTCTGTTTGACTGTTATAAAATGATTCTTACCCGCGAAATATACAAACGCATCTCAGTGTTGAGCACGTCTCAAGTCATGGTTTTTTGACAGTTTTTGAAAGTCCGTCAAAAACTCGTCACATGAGACGTGCTTAAATCTGAGTTGCGTTTGAGTATTCGGGTGTTAGTATTTTAATTCTACTAAAATCCCACCTAAAATCACACTGTTCAAAGGACACACTAAAGTCGAGATTATAAGTAGCTTGAATTGAAATTTGAATTATTTTAATACAAGTAGCGCTCTGCGGCTTCACCCGCGTAATTTTAAATTCCGGTATTCCCACGAGATAAAAAGTATCCTATGTGTTATTCCAGACTATAATATAAAATATATCTAAGCAGCAACGCTGTGTTGCGGTTTGAAGAGTGTGGCCGCTGGTGTAATTACAGGCACATGAGGTTTGAGGAGGCTTAACATCTGTATGCCTCAAGTTGATGGACGCAGGGCAGTGCATCGTAGGGCACGTTCTTATTGTGCGTGACCTACGGGGCAATGTTTTGTTTATAGGTGATGGTTACCACTTAACATCAGGTGGGCCATCTGCTTGTTCCATCAGCTAGTTGTATAAAAAAAAAATCTGTGCCAATTTTCATCATGATTCGTTCAGCCGTTCTGGAGTTAGAGTAACAAACATCCATACTTACAAACTTTCGCATTTATAACATTAGAAGGAAGGACAGGATAGGTAAATAGACGAATTTTCTGTGGGTCGTTTTGCATACATTGCCTGAGGATGGCATGAACAAGGACTGAAAAAGATTGGTCTCATCTCAGTCTTGTTGTACCTACTCTACTCGTGGATTTGATTCCCACCTAGGACAAACATTTTTGAGAAAATCATAGACATCTCTACTTGGTTAGGTAACTCACTGATATTGTATAATAATAATGCTGGACAATCCACGCAGCACCATCTAGCCCCAAAGTAAGCCACCTAAAGCTTGTGTTATGGGTACTAGATAACTTATATATTTAATACGTTATATACCTACTTACATAGATACATATTTTTTATTATACATAGAAAACACCCAGACCAACGGAACAAATTTCTGCAGATCGTACACAAATTTGTTCTGAGGCGGGAATCGAACCCGCAACCTCTGCATCGCAGGGCCCGCTGCGCCACTGAGGTCGTCAAAGTATTGAGATGCGATCACTGACTGGTAGGTACCACAGGAGCCCGTTTTTGCGAAACATTTCGTACCGGGCGTGGTAATGGTGGTGGTGGCTTAGGGGCGCTTATAATGTCACCATACCAAAACCGCTGTATAAACGGGGCCGCGAGGCAAGGACGTTAGTGAATACACTACCTAGTCCCTAGTACAAGTTTCGTGATAGGGCTTGAACATTGAGTTTGAATCCTAGCTCAATGGCTTGAATGTAAAATGCAGGAATATCACTACATAGTATAAAAAAAAGTTGCTTTCTCTGTCCCTATATCCCTATGTATGCTTAAATCTTTAAAACCACGCAACGGATTTTGATGCGGTTTTTTTTTATAGATAGTGATTCAAGAGGAAGGCATATATAATACATATCATGTGCTGTGCACCCGTGCGAAGCAGGGGCGCACAGGCGGGTCGCTAGTAAAACATAAAGCAAATGAAATCAAAGCATAACCAACCAAAAATTATATTCATTCATCCTCCTTAACCACATGTTTCTGCCTCTCCGGCACGTAAGGCACGGAGCCAGGCTTACTATGCTTCCTTCTGTTAGCTTCCTTGCGCTTGTTCTTATCCCTGATGGTTCTGAGCTCTTTAGACGCGTTGTGGATGTGCTTAGGTACATGACGATGTCTAGCTATGCGTTTCACTTGGGGATGACTTGCGAATTTCTCCTTGAGGGCTTCAGTGTAGTTCAGCGCTGTTCTTTCGCGTGGTTTTAGCTAGAAGTGATGAGATGACGATTAGATACGTTCTGTGGTGAGACAAACGTCTGTCTGGATGATATGAAAGGTATACATACTTGGAGTATCATAAGGGATATATAACGTGTCTTTGAATTTAATTTTTAAATCTTAGGAAATAAAAAAAAATTGTGAAGTTGTTTTCATGAAAAAAACTCTCTAAGACAGCTTCTCGCTCGCCCATTTAAGTTTTGTAGAATATAGAATTACTGATGGGAGGTATGAATAATCGCAAACCACCATGTTTCAGAGAAAAGCATAATTTAATAACTGGTTATGAGACAATGAAAAAAACTCCTGATACTTATCTAGTTACGAAATCTAAGTTACGAACGTGGATGAAGCGAAAATGGTCAGCAAATATATATCATTTTGAATCAAGCAAGCTTTTCTAATTTCTAAACGAGAAGTAGGTACATTGGGGGGTAGTCAATAACTCTCACTAGGTATATAGGTAGTGTGCTCTAGGTTCACCAAAAACTTTAATCTCTCAATGTAGCAGAGAGCAATCCAACACCCAACAATAATACTTACAATGCCAAGTTTCTCAGAGGCTCTGGCCTTCCACATTCTAATATTCATTTCATCAGATCCAGTCAGCACATATTTATTATCTAAGGACCATTTCACACATGTTAATCTCTGCATTCTCTTTGTGTGATAAACATCTCTGGAATGGCCTTTGAGACTTTCAAATATCCTTATGGATTTGTCGTAGCTTCCTGATACAAATTCACGTCCAGTAGGTGAATAGTCAACATCTATTACAGCTGAAGTATGGTCCATGTGGATGTTGACTGGTTGATTTAGTTTCCGTACGTCAAAAGTGTATAAGCTGAAATAAAAACAACTTTTGTAAATAACTATTTACCTATTGGACTATAGTTAGGCCGGACCTTGACCTTGGACCCAAATTGTAAGGATTGCAGGAAGTCTGTGTATGTGTATGGAGAGGGAGGATGAGGCACAGAACCATTCCTCCTATTAATGTATATTGCTGATTGGACAAAACTAGTGTATGTTTTGCCAAATTAGGTTAGCTTATTTTTAATTGGTGGACTAAAGGTGAATGATGGAACAGATGGAGTAGTGACATTTAGGCTCTAGATACCCTAAATGTCACTTCTCCACCTGTTGCAGGCACATGCCACGGGATTCCATGACACATTAATAGAAGGAGTAGGTGGGACGGGGTAAGAGTGGCATCATCAAGAATGAAATCTAATAATGTGGCTGAAAGGTATTACTCAACGAGAACTTTTTTTTCCATTGTGTCACAGTGAGACTGAAAGTTGTTACTCAACAGAAATAAACCAAAAAAATGATTACTAAGCATAATCTCATAGAAGGAAAAACTATAAAAGAACTTACTTATAATCTTCATTGGCCACAGTGAAGATGAAAGCCTCCATGGGATTCCATGACAAGGCATTGGATCTCAACTCCATCACAACTTTCCTCAGAGGCCCTGACTCACGGCAGTCATACAAAATTATACTTCTGTCACTTGCACATGAGGCGAGTAAATTGTTTTCTACCTGAAATGATAATCATTGAGGATATCAATAACTAAATACTATACCTATAAAGTAGTACTATTTCAAATGGATTAGGTAATTATAGCAATTATAGCACCCTGGGATTCCATACACCATTATTGTGTCTCATGTAATAAATATACTTACACATTCAGTAAAATTCCGTTAGCCACATGTTCATATTCTACTTACCGGAATATAATTTTTTGTATTGTAGTATGTATGTTACTGATCATATCACAAAACAAATTTGCTTACCTGATTGAATGCTACATGGTGAAGGCTATCTACTCCCCATTTGAAAATCTTTATTGGTTCATTTCTTGTACTCTCCCACAGCTGGCATTGTTCCCCGCAAGTGGCGAAAATTGGTTTATCTCTATGGTGTGAGATGCCTGACACTACAGACATGCTAAGCAATGTATTTATTGGGTCCTCATCTTCTTCTGATGTAATTTCAGCTTCCCAAGTTTTGATAGTTTTATCATCACCCACACTGGTGATAGATTTGCCATTTGGTGTGTAGCAAAGCGCGCGAACCCAGCCTTCGTGGGCTACGAAACTTCTAGTGCACTTTCGCGTCGCCAAGTCCCAAATTCTAATCTCGCCATCGAATGCCCCACTTGCCAACACCGCGAGTCTATTCGGGTGCTTGGCCATACTGGAAACTCCATCTCGGTGACCATCGAGGCTTCCAATGAAGGGTTTCGCGAAAACCCTCTCTAACTTCACAGCGTTAAGTGCTCGTACATATTCACGCGGTGCTTCTAGGGGATGTAAAGTCGGGTCGTAGTTTCTGGGCACTGTAAATAAATTGTAAAAATAACTTTGTAAGTTTGCTCCTGAGTATTGAGGAGATCCTGAATAAAATCTTTGGTCTACAAGACCACAATACTCACATTTATGGATATCCCTTTTGGTTGCCCGTAAGTAATCGTCAGGGTTACGACTTATTACTTTTATTTTAACTCCAGACATGGCTGAGGCCTTAGTTAATTTACTTAGAATTAAAAGGATTATTACCTACGTACGATATGATTTACATTAGCGTTTATCACTAAGCCACCAAACAGAATTGACTGAATAGGTAAATCAAGATTAAACTCTTGACGAGAGGAATAAATAAAAACATAACCTCAAATCACAAAACCATGACTGTATGACACATGATTGTATGACTGACACTGACAGTGACAGTTCAGCGGCGTGCTGTGCTGACGGTTGCGTGACACATTAATCTATCAATCAATGTCTTCAGTCAGCCGTCAGGGTGGTCAGCTTACAGTCAGCAACCACTATTGATTGCTACGTGTAGAGGCCTCTACTAGAGGCCCTCTAGCTGATTCTGTTTTTCGATATTCTGAGATTTTTACCCTCTTTCAGGTTGGTGCTGCAGTACACTGACCGCAATAAATGCTGCAGTACAGTAAAAAAAAACTACCAGCCACCAAAGCAAGCGAAAAAAACCTTACATGATAGTTAATGTACGAGGTGATAATGTACACCCCGTACATTATCATTCCGTACATTACATCTGTCATGTGCATTAATGGCTGGCTCTTGTATTCAAATTCCTTGGACTGGCTCCCAAAAGCTCCCAACCCAAACCAAACAAACAAACACAAAGAGTATAGAGTAGAGTTATAAATGCTCAAAGAGTATAGAATACAAAGCTATTGCAAAGTAGGCAATAAATGTACCTATATTCCCTTAGAGCATTTATAACAATGCTCTAAGTATATTCCTTGATATTAGCCAAGAGCGAGCCTGCAAGAGCCCAAGAAAGAGTATTTAGAGCTAGTAGGATAGGATGATAAGCCGTAACGGATACAAACGGACATGAAAGAAATCCCAAATCCCAAGAGCACAGACTATTTTATGGATGCTTACGATGCTTACGCCAAACGTAGTTTTACATTCTCTTTGACGCCAACTTAGAGCATTTATAACGCTCTAAGGACGCCAAAGACTGTTGGCTTACGCATCCCGAGAATGCTACGCTATTAATCCTCGGGCGAGCGTACGTAGTTGTTGTACCCTTTGTTTGGGCGGCAAAGAGTATACAATAACTTGTTGGGCGGGTGGGCCACAGAACAATAATAGTAGCCTAGTAGGTACTAACTAACTACTGGGCGGACGGATCAGCCATCTGGCCATCTCGTAGTTTTACATTCTCTTTGGGATCAGCAAGCCAGAAGTCAGGCAAGCCAGCCAATAGCAGCAGATCTAAAGCTACCACCAGCCCAGCAGCGTACAGAACACAGTCTTGGCACCAGCCAGCAGCCAGCCAGTAAGACCGAAACGACCAGTCTCACTCAGCTGACTGAATGAAGCTGTTGTGGTGAAGAGGCGAGTCGAGTGAGCTTTTTATTCATTATTTTAGGACTTTTCTTAGGTTACCTACTTAGCTTATTCTGTGTTTTGATCATCAGGCGAGGAGCGAGGAGGTACACATTAATATGTTTTGATGTGTGTGTTGTGAGAGACCAAGCTGACTGAGTAGGTAATTTAAAAAACAAGCAAATCAAGTGTTTCCTTGCCTGAAATGAGCAGCATCAGCTCTATTATTGGCAAATCAGGAAACTTATTTGAAGTTAGCAATAAAATTATGCTCTTATTACACGGAAAATTCCTAGATACACAAGAAAAGAAGATAACTCACTAATGTTTTTTTTATTTTTATTTTTGAATAATAAAAGTTTATTAATAGAACTAGGGTACAAGTTAAAATTAGAACTAGTGTAATGATACTGACTTCAAAATCTTAAAACTGTCGCAGCCAGTAACACCTTCCTCATGGCAGGTTATTTCCAAATTTGAAAATAATTCAAAAGTACTTACATTATGTAAATGCTTCTAGAAAATAAAAAGTAAATGAGTATGTAAATACAGTCAGATCTTGTTTTTAGTAACCCTTCTGTACTAGACTTGCAGGTTCAATCCCTGAAAACTGAAAAAACTGAAACAGCTTCATGACTTTGATCCCCAGGCATGGTAGATATCCTTTCAGATCTCTCAGTATCAAGTACTAACTCTAAATTCTTTGAGGATGTCTAAGGGGGGTAGTCAGAGGATCGTCCAAACATTACATTTGGCACATACCCACATTTTGCAGTAGTTAGTATTCCATATGTGACAGGTTCAAATAATATCGATAGGTCATAGGTTCAATCCCTATTTTGAACTATCTTGTAAAAAAGTAATAAAAGCTAGTATAATACCTACCTACTCAGGTAGGTATTATACCTACCTACTCTTAGTATAATACCTACCTACTCAGGTAGGTATTATACTAACTTTTATTGACTTGATTTTAGATTGTTATCAATTTAGCCTATTAATGGCAAACATGGGTCTGGGTGTTTATTAAGTTCCCAGACAAGCATTGCTTGGTTTGGTCTTGATAGCACTGAGAAAGACCTATGAATTTGGTATTAATTTATATTAATTATTAAATTTTAAGTAGGTAGGTAGGTATGATACATAATATGATACATACAAATTCACATCAGGCAACACACTGCTCACATTTTTCTTTGGCATGTAGATTATCTGTATCCATGTGTATTGGGCTTGATTTCCATCTATTTACTCATAGGTAAATATTTTTTAATAAATTTTTTTTATTATATATTTGTATTATATGTATAAGCTACCTTATCTATAAATACAAATAATTTAATTATTCACTGAATTTCTTTTTAATTTCGATGTTATAATTTCGTTTTCACTACATAGGTACCTAGTATAAAACAAAGTCGTTTCTCTGTCCCTTTGTATGCTTAAATCTTTTAAACTACGCAACGGATTTTGATGCGGTTTTTTTTAATAGATAAGAGTGATTCAAGATGAAGGTTTATATGTATAATACATGCATGTGTGAAGCAGGGGCGCGCGGGCGGATCGCTAGTCATTCAATATTCTTAATCTGAAGAGATTCTTAGGGATTGTGACAATTTCATACCGATGGGTTCTCCTCATGTTTTTTTGGCGTTACTGCGTATAGGCGAATGTTTATTGTATAGAGCTTTCAAGCGGTATATCCTCTTTATATCTTTGTATTATTTATCAATAGGCGATAGGCAAGGCGGCTGGCACCACGTGTCATCATCTCGCCAACCGTAAGGCTGTGTCCACACTGAATTACATTTTGAGTGACTGGTCTCGTGAATATGAATTAAAAAAAAAAGATAACAATTACAAAGGAAGCCCAATTTCAATAAAGAAAGCAAGGAAGTCAGAGTTTGGAAAATCATTATTAGCAAAACTTAGTTCGTTTTCTATTTCTATGCTAGAATCTATTTCCTACTAGGTATTTCCTATAAAAACACAACCACTTAACGCACTTGCTATCTCTATCAAATTTCAAGTAAAAGATGAAATTGCAAGTGCAAGTGACTTGACAGCCGATTAGTGTTGATCGAGCTTAAATCGGGGGTAAATGTTATTGAATCACCTCTCAAAAAATCAACCCTACCTAGGTATTTAATTTAGTTAGGCCTCTTACATAAATTACAAAATTCTAAAAATTCATAAACGATGTACTTTAATATAAATGTACTTAATGAGGTACTTGTACGTAAAGAACTTGCACTGAACTTGCGCTGAACGTTTCACGTAGTTTCAACTTTGAATCAGCTGGAGTTTTCATCGTTTATTGGTCATGTCGTTAGAAAGAGTAGTACCTACCTACTTACTCTCTCGGTTACGGAAAACAGCGTCAGGAAACCGGCATGTTGTAGAACCTAAGAAGTTCTTAAACATGTGCTAAGTGTTCAAAAGGAGCCTCTTTGAGGCGCACATAAAATCCTTTCACCGCACTGATCTGAGAGAACTGAGACACGATTAAATTACAAATGATCGTAGGTACTTTACTTTAAGAGCAATTAAAGCTCTTTGTGAAGGGCTCGTCTGGGGAAGTACACGCCAAGTACACCACGCCTTTTTCTGCCGCCAAGCAGCAACGCTGTGTTTCGGTTTGAAGAGTGTGGTCGCCGTTGTCACAGGGTCATGAAGCTTAACATCTGTATACCTCAAGTTGATGGACGCTGGGCAGTGCATCGCAGGGCACGTTCGAGCGTGACTTACGAGGCAAAGCTTTGTTATAGGTGATGGGTTACCACTTAACATCAGGTGGGCCATCTGCTTGTTCCATCAGCTGGTTGAATTAAAACTAATTTAATCGTTTATGAATCATACAAAAAAGTTTATCATCGATTAGCTCAGTAGGTATCGTCACAGTGTGTGAATATCGTCGATTAGCTCAGTATATCGTCACAGAGTGAACACAGCTTTAGGTCAGCGGCACGGGGCCAGTTTGTTTTGTCGCCAGCTTCCGCGCAGCACAGTTGAGCACATCAACACAGTCATACTTTGTCCGTTGACCCGCGCGCTGCGTTCTGCTTACAAAACCATCCGAAATATTTGTAACAAACCTTACGGTATAGTCGAGGAACGGTAGCTGAACCGGAATGGTCTTAGAATAGCAATTGCGAAAGCTAATTCAGTCAGAAGTAGTGCCTTAAGGTGTGAGTATTTTCTTCACTGTTATCTGTAAATATTTTTGGGAAATTAAATTATTAGGTACCTACCTATATTGTCCATACGGCTGGACTAGAGACGATAGACATCATTATCATATATCTTGGTTCTTAACTAATACCCTCCTCTAGAACCTGAGGATTTCCTACATCCGTCTTTTTAAGTGCCTTTTAACACCTAGTTTTGAGAGCTTTTATGAAACATGTTTAGAAAACTTGTTTAATGAAAGCTCTCAGTTTTATGATGTTTTTAGAGCACCGGTGGTCTAGTGGGAGTGACCCCGCCTTCCGATCGTAAGGTCGCAGGTTCGAATCCGGTCGTGCACCAATGGATTTTTCTATCGAAAAATTTATGTGCGCAATGCCAGTGCTCTTAAACGGTGAAGGAAAACATCGTGAGGAAACCAGTTAGTATTCTAACAGCGGCGATGGGCTTGCAACCTGTCACGTATGGAATACTAACTACTGCAAAATGTGGGTATGTGCCAAATGTAATGTTTGGACGTACCTCTGACTACCCCCCTTAGACATCCTCAAAGAATCTTGAATTAGTACCCACTTGGTACTGGGAGATCGGAAGGGATATCTACCGTGCCTGGGGATCAAAGTCGTGAAGCTGTTTCAGTTTTTCAGTTTCTCAGTTTTATGCTATAGTAAACTAGATAAACTCATAAATTACGAAATCTTCATTTGTTTTGCCATAATTTATTTATCGAAGCCATAACTTTAACACAAATCTTGTCGTTAATTTATTTAAATGACCAATGGCTAGTAAATAATTAAATGTTGATATATTATTGTTGAATATATTATTTCGCCGTTACCACTAACGTGTGGCTGGTCTGGCTGGTTATGGTTGATTTAAAATAACCAATTCTAATGCCTACGCGATCAATGACCCAATAAATTGTCACAGACCATGCCACAGAATAAAAGTAATCATCACCAGTATGTAGCCTGAAGAATTCTTCAGCAAAAATTTATTTATGTATTTATCTATTTATTTATTGAGAAATTAACATCATTACAGGTTTTTTTATTAAGCCCTAATAATAAAATAGGCCTCCATAGGAATTAATTATGGTACGGAAAAAATTCAGAAAACTTTCGTCAGGAAGATAAAGCTGTGTGCGATAAGATTTTTGAATGTTTTCTACGTGTTTAGCCCAACGGACGTTCAATAAATTGGCCAGTTGAAACTTGGTTACCATACTTAGTTAGCAGGTGGTAGTCAGAGGCAAGTCTAAATACTATGTTTGGACTTGCTAATGACTACTACTATGATTTTCGGAGCGGTCCAGTGACGTTTAACCATAGATTGGATAACTGAATAATACCAGTGTCCGACATATACCTCCCCCATACGTTGGGGGGGTTTGCCGTAGTCACCTAGGTTGTTGGCACTGGCAGGTGGGTGGATTGTTGCTATATAGGATACCCAATATACCTATTTACTACTAACAGTAGACAAAATACGATGCAATTGTATAAGTACCTAGGTTCCTCTATAGCCAATTTAATTAGATTTTTATCGTATTTTTTTAAATTTTCGCGATCATAACACATAATGGAAATATTACACGGGTATTTAATATTTATCGTTTTTTACCTTTATTATTTTGGCTATGTTGCAATAGCCGTGGTCGCGGGCAGACTCAGAAGAAAATAGCAAAGGTAAAACGCGATAAATACCCGTTCAATATTTCAGTTATAGATTTTTATCTTCGAATTTTCAAACTTTAAATGAAATGACAAAAGCCTATGGCGTTTAGAATATTCTAGAATAAGAATAGTCTGGTCTTGAATAAGTCGATAATATTCAAAGCTCCGTTATCTTTGTCTTCTGATTAAAATTTTACGGTACTTGGGCCCATTAATAACAAGCGAACTGTGTTTCCCATTAGATTTAGTCAGTAGGTACCTATAATCTGACCAAACGTTACTCATATTATAAATTAGGCTTTAGACAAACGCCTACAAGGAAACCTACCTCTTACAGTCACAGAACTAACAGAATAATTCTAGGTCTATCCTCTATACTGGTAGGATCCCTTTTTTATACTATTGTTATACCTCATAACATCATCTACTTGGTTGGACCAAATAGATGATGTTATGAGGTATAACCATTACCTATGTATACAAAACAGTACCTCGTAAGTCACGCAATCAATGTATGGATACTATCATTGTTTTTTTTATACAACTGGCTGATGGACCAAGCAGATGGCCTATAGCTGATGTGTAGTAACCAACGCCTACAAAGCTAACAAAGGGTTTTCTCTGCATTGCAAATTCAAGCAGTTCAAAGCATTGCTTCGGACGAGCCCTTCACAAAGAGCCTAACCTACTACTCTTAAATGAATGACATGAACCTACATTGAATGATTGTAAACAACTACCAATAAAATTGACACATACCTATCACTGTAAATGTGATATTAGAAGCAGTAGAAAATTCGGTAGTGGTCGGCCTTTATCAGAACCAGAGATTATTCTAGAGAGCCGGCGACGCGCTTTGCGTCACGCGCACCATGTTTATGTTTCTCGTAATTAGATACTCCGTCTGTTCTATCAATTGAATGAGCATTGGAACGATTCTAGAGAATTCCTTTGGTTTCCTACTATAGACCTACTGAACTTTCAGTAGGTATGGAATAATGCAAAGAAGAAACTTTTTTAAACTGTAGAGCGTTCTTTGGCTACGATCTTGCCTGGTAGCGACTATGTAGCCGACGATGGAACAGAACGTTCTAGAAGACAATATTCACTCTTGCCTTAAAGCCACCCAAATTGTAGCAATCAGGAAAAACAGACGACGGCAATGAGTTCCACTCCTTGGCGGTTCGCATAATAAATGTGGACGCAAAGCGCTTAGTGCGAATGGGTGGTAATAGAAAGAAAGAAAAATTATTTATTAACCCAAAAACAAAATATACAAGTACAGGTAGGTACTTAGTTAACAAAAAAAAAGTAATAATATAAAGTAAACAATAATAAAAAAACAGTCCTGCGTGGTCTATGGGTTAACAGGTCCCCCTGACTCAGTATTTTCTGCACCGATACCCTAATAGAAATCTATACAACTAATAATAGCAGTGGCCTGGCTGAAGCGAGCTTTTTTTTCAGAAATCAGAACTAAATATTGTATAACTGTAGTACAAAAAAGATCTTATTCCTATGGTTATGTACAGTTTTTTTGGCTAAGCTACGCCGCGCCGTTTGGTTTTGGTTGTCGTAAAGTAGAGTTTTGCTCTATAAAATGTCTTCCTAGTCTGACGAAATCCGAAGGCATCGTGAATCCATCTCGATGTAATACCTAAATGAAATGCAATGCTGAAATTCGTGATGCCAAGTCACGTATTCAATCATGTCGCGATGATTTAAGAAATCCCATGAAAAAATGATGTACAAAATGTATGCACTGACTTGTACTTAAAAAATATAGGTCTGCTACTGTCTGCTTCTTCCTATTAAGAACGAAATATCAAAGTTCTAAAAGAAAACACTCATAAAAAGATAACGTGAGGAAAATAATAATAATTGATGATGTGACGCCAAAAATATCTACAGTGACTTATTTCGTTATGTATGTTTTGTAACAAAACTAATAAACTCATGTTTTATGTAATATCAGCGAGACTGTTATCATGCTAATTTTACTCTCAGCGTGAAGTAAAAAACAGCATTAATTATTATATTTAAGTGGTTCGACAGGAATACCGTGTCGATAAAATAAAGAGTTCATTCGCAGTATTTTTTGACAATGGCGAAATCATAATTGAAGTCATTGACCGATCACTGACGATGTCCGCCGTGTTATTTAGATTGTACAATAATTGTAGAAAAATTGTATGACATTATGTGGTCCATGACTTCTCGAGCTCCATATATATGCGATTTTCGAGAGTCAAGGTCAAATTGTTGCCTATGTGGTAATGCTAAGATAACATTACCGTGATACAGCGGACATAAAATCCTGAATGGCTACTGTATGTCACGCTCATCTAATAAATCATGCAGTTGCTCGTGGGGAAACCTAGAAATCACGAACAATAAATATATTTAGTATCATTTTATTAGAAACGTGGCTATTGATTTTTAGTATCTATAAAGTTGCCGTATCGTCGATTATTATGTTAATAATATACTTGGCAGTTTAAAACTTTTTACGGTTTTGTAAGGGAGCTTTTTAAAAGCAAGCGGATTCTTTACTAATCTTTAAATATCATAATAAATACAGGATGTTAAAAGATCACTGATAACTAAAGGTGTAGGTATGCACGGCTACACATTTACATAATATTACCTTATTCGAATACCCTTAAATCGAGAAATAATGCCTCTTTCTCTGAGGATGTTCAGATAAATACGGTTTATAAATGAGTTATGTAGCTCGACATATCGTATTTAGAAAAACTGCTGGACATAATTTACAAAGGTACTGAGGGTCAACCGCGATATCTTGAAGTATTCTTATTTCAATATTACTTTATTTTGGATCATAAAGCTGACTCTATGCAGTTGATATAAGACATTAACATAAAAGTAATATTGAAATAAGAATGCTTCAAGAGATCGCAAATGGCCCTCAGTTCTCATCTCTTTAACAACTTAAGAGTCCGGTGACAGCGGCTCGCAATTTCGAGGTGCGATTGGCTATTATTTCATTTTATTTCATTTCGGGGAGGTTGTTTGAAATAATAACTCTAAAGAAACACGCATAAATACTGTTCAAACACAAATAATACAATAATATAAGGGAAATGTGCTTGAGTCAGAAATCATTTTGGTATTAGGTAAACGTAAGACCAAACATACTAATACCAAAATGATTTCTGATTCGGGCATGTTTCCCTTATATTATTGTATTATTTGTGTTCGAACAGTATTTATGCGTGTTTCTTTAGAGTTATTTTTTCAAACAACCTCCCCGAAATGAAATAAAATGAAATAATAGCCAATCGCACTTCGAAATTGCGAGCCGCTGTCACCGGAGTCTTAACGAAAATATTTTTTAATGTTTGCTCTTTTGATTCCAGAGCGCCGAAAATGGTTCCTCAATCGAATATACGCTTACTTACCATAGCAGTATTACTGAGCCTGTGTCATTGGGCCAACACAGAACTGTTCACAGCCATCGCAGAAGTGGAGCCACTGTTGGAAACACACAAGCGCATCATAGACGACCTTGACTACTATATCGAGAAGGAGGAGGCGAGGCTCAAATCGCTGAAGAAGTAAGTTATCTTTCTTTTGATTCTGCAGGATTAACTATTTTGAAACATTTAATGTACGAAATAGGTACACCCCAACTATTAAAAATGAAACTCGAAACAGTGCTATCTTATTGATTGATTTTTAACTGTGTCGCTATCACTCAAATACAAATAATTAAATACTTTTTTTTTGGATCGGAACCAGATACCTAGTTCCCATGGAGAATCCACCAATATTTATTTATTTATTATCATTACAAAAAATACATTAGCTTTTTTCTTCAGTATGTTCTAAGGGCCAAAACAGTTTCAATATTTCGCAGAGTCCGCGACGTACGCAAACATACGCTTTTTTGCATT
Organism: Plemyria rubiginata; assembly: GCA_963576535.1. Taxonomy (NCBI): domain Eukaryota; kingdom Metazoa; phylum Arthropoda; class Insecta; order Lepidoptera; family Geometridae; genus Plemyria; species Plemyria rubiginata. The sequence goes on along the minus strand of OY754912.1, from coordinate 11,931,362 downwards.
TCAATTACTATTATTATTGTGACACTTAATGACATTTAGTGCAGAGCAGTGGTCTTCTTCTTCTTCTTGTCGTGTCACTAGTTTCTTTCAAAACAGTGTGGTGAAAGTATTTTAAGTGTGCCTCAAAGAGGCTCCTTTCGAGCACTTGTAGAGTAGTGGTCTGTTTATTCTACGATATACAATTTATTTCTCCCTATGTCACAATTACTCAGCATATTTTTTTATAAAAGTTTGCTGCATCTCTGGGATTGCTTGTCCCTTGTGCAGGTGTAATCGTGACAACTAGTGCAAACGTATCATATTTTGCAGGCATCTGAATCAGTACAGAAAGGAACACGATAAGGCCATGGAGGATATTCCGAACTACCTGGGCAATCCTATCAACGCATTTACGCTGATCAAGAGACTGACTACCGACTTGGACGTGATTGAGGAGAGCATCAAAAAAGGGACAGGTAAATTGAAAATATTAGCAAATTGAAGTGGAAATTGACAGCCCTCTAAAAACGTTTATTTTATTTATATATACACTAGCGATCCGCCCGCGCGCCCCTGCTTCGCACGGGTGCACATATCATGCATGTATTATATATATATATCTAATAAATAAACCGCATCAAAATTCGTTGCGTAGTTTTAATGATTTAAGCATACATAGGGACATGGGGATATAGGGACAGAGAAAGCGACTTTGTTTTATACTATGTAGTGATATACATACATAAAATCACGCCTTTTCCCATCGGGGTAGGCAGAGACCACGGATTTTCACTTGCTACGATCAGGATCGTAAGCGATCTATATTATTTATTTAAGTTTTCTCTTCTTCTTCCCATCTCTCGTTAACAAAGTCCCCAAGTAGGTATACAAATTCAATCACTTGTTCTCCACCAATCAAAGTATTACATTCTGTCATACATTCATTTCTTTCAAAGACCATAATTTTCGTCTTACTAACATTTACTTTCATTACTTTTCTCTCAAAAGCTCCATATCTCCTCTAACCCATCCGTTGATGACGCAAATGACCTGCAGTGCAAGTACCGTTCTTATCGATCGCATAATTGACATTTAGAATCGTCAAAAATTCTTTAAAAATGTTTTCAACAAATAAAAACGTTTTTAACGAACTTTGACGATTCCAAATGTCAAATTCAGCGATCGATAAGAACGGTACTTGCACTGCTGTAGGGTTAAAAGATGCGCACCGCGACATTGTCTGCGCGAGATGACAAGTTTTTCCCGTTGACGATATATATCGCGTTTAATCTAAGTTGCGCACCACGAGAGAAAATTTTCGTTAAAGTTTCATGTAGACAAACTTCGTGTGCAAGATGCGCGACACAAAACAAAAGACGCGAGCCACTATTAGAAACCCTAAAAATACTACCTTACTTTAAATACATATTTATGACGACCTCTGTGGCGCATCGGGCGAGAGTCCGCCTGCGACGCAAGAGGTTGTGAGTTCGATTCCCGCCTCGAAACAAATTTAAGTACGATCTACAGTAATTTGTTCCGTAGGTCTAATATAATATTATAAATGCGAAAGTAACTCTGTCTGTCTGTCTGTTACGCTTTCCCGCTTAAACCTCTTAACCGATTTTGATGAAATTTGGCACAGACAATCTTTAGACCCTGAGAAAGAACATAGGCTACCTTTTATTGCATAATATTCAAATTAAAAGTACGCAGACGAAGTCGCGGGTACCAGCTAGTAATATTATGAATGCGAAAGTAACTCTGTCTGTCTGTCTGTCTGTTACGCTTTCCCGCTTAAACCTCTCAACCGATTTTGATGAAATTTGGCACAGACAATCTTTAGACCCTGAGAAAGGACATAGGCTACCTTTTATTGCGATAAAAAGGGATGAAGAGGTTGAAATAGAGGTTGAAAGTTTGTATGGGATTTCTTTATTTTAAAAGATAAAACCATGAAACTTTAATCAAATTATCTATATATAAATCTGCGCGGGTGAAACCGCGGGGCGCAACTAGTTATTTATAAATGCACTGGTAGAACCCCTCTATTTTGAGGCGCCCTTTTCTGCCGCTTTATGCAGCGTTGTTGTGTTTCAGTTTAAAGAGTGGTCGCCGCTGTAATTACAGGCACATGAGGCTTATCTTAGTATGCCTCAAGTTGATGGACGCAAGGCAGTGCATCGTAGGCCACGTTCCTTACGTGTGTAGCTTACGAAGCAGTGCTTTATTATAGGTGATGATTACCACTTAAGATCAGGTGGGCCATTTGCTTGTTCCATCTACTAGATAATTATTGGCAATTAAAAAAACATGATTGCGCCGACGACGACCCAATCAACGAAGTGGTTTGTTCAGCTAAAATTGAATTTTAATCCAAACAAGTTTCCCTACCAAAACAAATCTTTCAAAATGTTGAAATTTGCGAGCGAGAAATTGATTTGACGGTTGCCAGCTCCTTAAATAATCAATAATTATTGAAATCTGTTTTCCAGAGATTAAAATCTGTTTTCCAAATTTATAATCTGCTTTCGAAAAATTAAAATCTGTTTTCCAAACTAAAAAATTCTGGATTTTTTGTAATAATTCTCGTATCTCGTTTTCAAAAACTGACACGAGACTATAAGCCGCGCTGAAACGTAAAAGTCGACAACCATAAGTTGTCGCACCACAAGTTTCATTTGAAGACAAAATTCTAAATTCGATTTAGTCTTTTACACAGACAGAACAAGACGACAATGGGTGCGAATCTTGGCTCTTTGTAGAGTTATATACATAAGTCTATTATCCGTGACAAAACAGAGACATGTATCTCGCGGTGCGCATATTAGCCCTGCTGGTCTGGTCATCAGCATAGAGAAGACGTTTGACTAGTAACTCGTTCATTCATAATCCGCATTCACCATCTTTCAAGGGGGTGATTTAGATTTCCGTCGGTGTCGGAATCGTAACGGAAAGTCAATTGACAGTTTTTTTTAAGGCATGTACCTAACTAGCGCGCATTTTGTCGTCTTGTTCTTGTAAATTAAAAATTTAGATTTTTGAGAATATTCAAATTCATTCTAAAAACTTTTGGAGTTGTCAGATAAATCCAGTGATTTTTTTTTAAGCTGCCAATAAAATAACTAACATGTGGAATTTTAATGTATGCAAACCACAATATTCGGCGATGCACTTGTATGGACTGTGTGTTGAATACCTAATACTTTTCCTCAACAAATCGCGCGTTGGATAAAGATCTTTTAAATATTTACCCGTTAGTTTAGGCGAGGTAACAGTAATGTTATCTGGCATTTTTTTTTTAACTGAATAGACCGTCCTTTGAATACAATCTCATGCATAAAAAAGTTTGTTTAAGATGGTCGCGTCAACCAAAAATAACGCTGGAGGACAGTGGAATAAATAATAATAAATAATTCTGGACAATCCACACAGCATCATCTAGCCCCAAAGTAAGCTACTCAAAGCTTGTGTTATGGGTACTATAGATGACAGATATATTTAATCTTTATTATACTTACGTAGATATGTATTTTTTATCATACATAAACACCCAGACCAACGGAACAAATTTCTGCAGATCGTACACAAATTTGTTCAGAGGCGGGAATCGAACCCGCAACCTCTTGCGTCGCAGGCCCTCGCCCGCTGCGCCACTGAGGAATGTGTTTGCGCATACAAAATACTCGCGCTATCACACCCCCTCCGCCTCTTTCCGGCGTTCTTTTTGCGTGACGCGTACTATAAAGCTGTTATAAACAGTAGGTACTTATTGGGTTTGTTACGTCATGTCTGGTTAGCCGAAGCACTGGAGTCTAGTCGTGTGACCTCGGCTTTCTATCCTAATGCCATAGGTTGTTGTAGCACCTTTAGTATTTTTATTTGGCAACAATTGTGCAAAGTATTTATATGTTTTTCAAACTGTTAAGAAAACTTTGTGAGGAAAGGAAATAGCCGTCTTTAGCTTGTGAGATTTCACAAGCTTAAGGGGGTCATATTATAGTCATGTCGACAAACTGACTGACAACCGCTAATCAGATACACCATCGTGTACCTGAAAACTGAAACAGCTTCACGACTTTGATCCCCAGGCACGGTAGATATCCCCTGAGATCTCTTAGTACCAAGTATTAACTCAAGATTCTTTTGACGTCCCCAAGAGGTACGTCCAAACATTACATTTGGCACATACCCACATTTTGCAGTAGTAGGTACTTAGCATTCCATACGTGACAGGTTGCAAGCCCATCGCCGCTGTTAGAATACTAACTGGTTTCCTCACGATGTTTTCCTTCACCGTTTAAGAGCACTGGCATTGCGCACATAAATTTTTCGATAGAAAAATCCATTGGTTCACGACGGGCCTTCTTCGAGATTCGAGCCTGCGACCTAACGATCGGAAGGCGGGGTCACTCCCACTAGACCACCGGTGCTCTATTAGTCTTGTGTACCTACTTTATTATATTTGCAGATTACATAAAGAACATAACAATGAATCACCCTGACGTCAAATATCCGACGTTGGAAGATCTGACAGGCGCTGCGCAGGCGCTGACGAGACTGCAAGAAACGTACCATTTGAACGTGAACGAACTCTCTGAGGGCATGCTGAATGGAGTTATGTACAGGTACTACCGACCTTTGTGGCGAATGTATACCCAGCTGGGAGGTGCAGGTTCTATTCCTGCTGCGACACAAAACACATGGCACCATACTGCCATGCAGGCAGACTATACCTTTGAGAATTGACTTGGGTATCAAATGATAGCTTATAAGCATTTTCAATATCCGTGATAGATAAATATAAAAAAACTAGCGACCCGCCCGTGCGCCCCTGCTTCGCACGGGTGCACATATCATGCATGTATTATACATATAAACCTTCCCCTTGAATCACTCTATCTATAAAAAAAACCGCATCAAAATCCGTTGCGTAGTTTTAAAGATTTAAGCATACATAGGACATGGGGACATAGGGATTTAGGGACAGAGAAGGCGACTTTGTTTTATACTATACTAGCTGGTACCCGCGACTTCGTCTGCGTACTTTTAATCTCTTCATCTCTTTTTTTCGCAATAAAAGGTAGCCTATGTTCTTTCTCAGGGTCTAAAGATTGTCTGTGCCAAATTTTATCAAAATCGGTTGAGAGGTTTAAGCGGGAAAGCGTAACAGACAGACAGACAGACAGACAGACAGATAGACAGAGTTACTTTCGCATTTATAATATTAGTTGGGATGTAGTGATATTCAAATACCAAAAAGAACAATAAAACAACAGAAAACAATTGTACTTTTGTGTTATACAATTTTATTCGTCGGTGGTCTGACCTTAACCTTAGAGTTATGATAACTGATACTTATGATAAGGTCGTCGTATTTTTGGCTATCGCCTAACACATACGACCTCAGTGGCGCAGCGGGCGAGAGTCCGCCTGCGACGCAAGAGGTTGCGGGTTCGATTCCCGCCTCGGAACAAATTTGTGTACGATCTGCAGAAATTTGTTCCGTTGGTCTGGGTGTTTATGTATATAATAAAAAATATCTATCTATGTAAGTATAAAATGTATTAAATATATCAGTCATCTAGTACCCATAACACAAGCTTTGAGTAGCTTACTTTGGGGCTAGATGGTGCTGTGTAGATTGTCCAGCAATATTTATATTTATATTTAGAATAGCTTTAGAATAGCTTTAGAATAGCTTTAGAATAGCTTTACATTATAGCAAAACATATATAACGTTTTGCCTATATGTAATAAAAAAAAAACATTATAACAATCACATTACATTCTTTATCTAATTTTAAATAAGTCTAAAAATTCAAGATTTCGAGGTTTTTTTTGAGAATTTGGAAAACAAAGATTATTATAGAGTTTGACTTTCGATGTTGTATAGCCAGATATCATAATTATGGATATCCCGAGGACTTTTTAAATTATGCTGGGATATTAATTCAAGAAAAAAATTCCTTATTCAAACCTCCATTTTCATGTCAACCAAAACAACAGACCTTTCAGTTATTTTTGGTAGTACCGCGTTAAGCGTATCTATTGTATACAAAATATCATAAATCTTTTTCCACACCAAAAGCGACTTTTATAACTGCTATACACATAAGCCACATAAACTGTTAATCTCATTGTAAAACTAATGTTATTTTTAATTTTCCTTATAGCCCTACGCAGTAAGTACTTTAAAAAAATTGGATAATTGGCACACCTATTCTTTCTTATCTCTTCAAATCATTCGCTATTTATTATGTGAATTCTAAAATTTACCATAAATATAATTTATATAAAAATAAACAATGTGGTGAGCGGGTTTTGTCTTAGCATAATACCTGCTTGATTGGTGATTGTATGACAAGCTTTAGTTTATCTGTAAGCCGCTTTGTATATATGTAGAGGAAGACGGGGGAATGCCGATCACCTGATAGAAAAATGCTCTATTTGTTTTTTCATTTGTCTTATGTCAGTTCTGCCTGCTCAAGCGTTATAACCCCTGCGCTGCTCGCTGTGTCTCAAGGCACCTTATTCAATAAGTTTTTGGAGTGAGCGGTATTACCCGACACGATCGCCATTACCCCTGCTTCCCCTAATACGCGATAAAAACTTGTTATTAGGAATCATGCACTTTAAAAAACTTATATTCTGCGATTTCCAGTACTCCAATGACGACCGACGAATGCTACGAGCTAGGCAAGACTTTATACAACGAACGCGACTTTAAGAACGCGCTCGCGTGGATGACGGAAGCGCTGAGGAAGTACAAAGAGACTGATGATGGGGTGCCTGGCACGTATTCGTTTAACGAGGTCGATATATTGGAGTATATTGGATTCGCGCATTATTTACTCGGTAAGTTGTCAATGCTGTACACACCTGTAAGTGATAGTGTATATACTCCGTAAGTCCTCTAGTATTAATTAACTAGTATTATGTATCTGTCGTAAAGGGGCAGCATACGGCGCGCCGCTATCTCGCTCGCACAATTGAACATTTTCGATGATATAAAATAACTGTATGTAGATAAGACCATAAAGGTTAAAATGAGTGATAGCTTTATTGTTTTTTAAACTTATTTAGTAACTAATACGAATGCAGTAGGTTCAAGTCGCGTCACGCGGAAGGAGCGCCGGGGGAGGGGAGGTGGGTGTGATGCCGCTAGTGTTGTGCATGCGCAATCGCGAGGGAATCCTCCACTATTTTCCGACGTTCTTTTTTGCGTGACGTGACTTATACATTCATAATTATTAGCATAAGTGTACTTACCTACTTATTTATACTATCTACCTACTATAAATATTAATTTTATGTTTATGTTTTGCAACAGCTCGAGTCAGTGGCAAGATCGACACAAACCTTGCTAGGTTTCACGATGTTGTATTATTAAAACTGTTATTTAAGTTTTGTTGAATAAATGAAAAAAAAAAAAAAAAAAGTAGAATCGCAATCGGTCAAGTTATGGTCAATAGCATTACAAAGATTTAGTGAAATAAATAATCCCCGTGTAATTTATTTGAGGTCAGTGCCTTCATTTCTAGATTACACCAAAACACAGATCAATTCTATTTACATCACACAAGTATTATCTACTCTAGAGATTTTAACAAGTGTGTGTTTAACAATTCTAGCAAAGCAATAAAGTACCCAAATGGAAGGTGTCAATATTGTGACCTTGAATTCACAAAGATTTGTAAAGTTATTCAGTAAATGTTAGGTGTGGTGGTACTACAGTAGGTTAGACAAACAAGATGTTTCGCATTAGAATATTTACTTTGAGTCATCTCTCTGATGTCATAAATGCACGATAGTACTGTTTAAATGTATTTATTAAAAACTAGCTGCTACTGGTGGCTTTGCTCGCGCACTTTTACTTTAAAACTTCTTTAAGCTTTCTTTAAAGGTACTTTATTAAAAATTCTGTGCATAGACGGCTGGGCCGCTCACTTTTGCCATTTTATACTAATAATATGTCCAAGGAATAAAAAGTTTCATACATACTTTTATCCCCTATTTCTCCCCCTTGGAGGTGGAATTTTTAAAAATCCTTAATGGATGCCTACGTCATAAGAGGTATACGTGTGTACGGTAGGTACAAAATTTTAAGTTTCTAGCTCTAAGAGTTTGGCCTGTGCGTTGTTATCAGTCAATTACGTTTGCCTTTATTATATTATATAGTTTTGAAGTCAAAATGTATTTAATTTTTTGTTGTAAATTATAAAATAAATAAATAAGCCTTTTATTCAAACGAATCATTACAGTTTCAGTTATAAATATAAATTACTATCCTATTACTTAATCTAGTTTACTATTCTATTCTATTATTCTCTATTGTAGTTTCTGTCTGTATGACTCTAAGGACAAAGGCCTTCTCCAATTGTAACCATAGTTCTCGGTCTCTTGATAGTCTTGACCATGCGCCACCTGCAATGTCCTTTATGTCATCAACCCATCTTCTGGATGGTCTTCTTCGCTTCCTTCTTTTATTTCTTGTAAACCAGTACATAATTGTTTTGGACCACTTTTCGCTTCCTCAATTTTTTTATGTAGTAATCAATAAAGAGTTACCTAACTATTTTGCTTGCAGGAGACGTAAAAATAGCTCTAGAGTGGACCCACAAGCTTCTCGCCGTAGATCCGAACCACGTGCGAGCGCTCGGTAATGTGCCACACTTCACCAAGTCCATCAAAGAAGAAGAAGAAAGAGTTAACAGGGAAAGACGTGGGGTATGTTTATAAGAATAGCCGCCGTTCTGAAAGCTCGATCAAAGCTAATTGGTTGTCAAGTCACGGCATCTCTATGTAATTTGAAGTAAAAGCTGTAATAGCAAGTGACTTGACTGCCGATTAGCTTTGATTTAGTTTGCAGAAAGCGGCGGTATATGTATTTAAACCGTAGTGGGGTATGCAGATTTTTTTAATAGAAAGCTCCAATCTCATATATCCTATATAATATAGGGTATCCTATGATTCCCGACGCAATAGAAAATTAATTGTGTCTCTCGTTTATCAGCATTGGCGTACAAAAGCTAATACGACGACCTCTGTGGCGCAGCGGGCGAGAGCCTGCCTGCGACGCAAGAGGTTGCGGGTTCGATTCCCCGCCTTGGAACAAATTTGTGTACGATCTGCAGAAATTTGTTCCGATGGTCTGGGTGTTTTCTATGTATAATAAAAAATATCTATCTATGTAAGTATATAATGTATTAAATATATCAGTTATCTAGTACCCATAACACAAGCTTTGAATAGCTTACTTTGGGGCTAGATAGTGCTGTGTGGATTGTCCAGCATTATTTATTTATAATAATACAAGAGCTGTTACAACAAATGTGACGACAAAAAAGCCACCATAGCATTTTCTGTAAGAATGCAGAAGCCTATACAGCACTGGTGTTTATTAGTGACACATTTGTAATTAGGTCGGAAAAGTAGTAAAAATATTTTTGATAGAAAATAATATTGTATGTTTAGATCGAAAGTTGTGTTATTTTGAGGCGAAATATCGCCGTGTGAGGTTGTTTCATGTAGTAAATTACATCTCAATGAGGTAATTCTAAAGTGACTGGTTTTTAGGACACTGGTGACCCCAAGCAAGACCTGACCGCCAAGACAGAAAACTTGGAAGACGAGAACGGCCAGAGGGTATGGTCGTACTCAAGAGAGCGCAAGAATTACGAGGCGCTGTGCCGTGGGGAGATGGACATCTCTAGTGATATCAGTAAAAGGTACCTTTTCTTAATTCTAAAGAAAGTTACTAAGAGTAGTAGAGCTTGTGAAGAACTCGTCCGGGGAAGTACTACCACCACGCCTTTTTCTGCCGCCAAGCATCAACGCTGTGTTTCGGTTTGAAGAGTGTGGTCGCCAACAGACTTTGAAACTAATGTTTCATTCGTTATTTTTATATTAGTTACTAATGATCCGCCCGCGCGCCCCTGCTTCGCACGGGTGCACATATCATGCATGTATTATACATATAAACCTTCCTCCTGAATCACTCTATCTATTAAAAAAAACCGCATCAAAATCCGTTGCGTAGTTTTAAAGATTTAAGCATACAAAGGGACATGGGGACATAGGGACAGAGAAAGCGACTTTGTTTTATACTATGTAGTGATCAGATAATGTTGACCATAAATGCTTCGTTTCAGATTGAAGTGTTGGTATAGTAGTGAGAACCATCCGTTTCTGAAATACGCGCCTTTTAAAGTGGAACAAATGTACATAAAGCCAGATGTCTTTATGTTCCATGAAGTACTGAGCGACGACGAGATTGCACTCATCAAGACTATGGCCATGCCAAGGGTGAGTATATCCTTCAAACTATTACCTTTTTTTATATAAGTATTAATACATATTTATTAATTATCATAGATATTACCTTTCATGGTTGCAAATAAACATTTTTGATTTGATTTGATTTTTTGGGGTTTTGTACCCAAAGGGTTAAGCGGGGCCCTATTACTAAGACTGCTTTCCATCTGTCTGTCCGTATCACCAGTCTGTATCTCATAAACAGTGATAGTTAAGAGTAGTAGAGCTCTTTGTGAAGGGCTCATCCGAGGAAGTACTACCACGCCTTTTTCTGCCGCCAAGCAGCAACGCTGTGTTATACAGGTGTGTGTGTATCTAGGCACATGAGGCTTAACATCTGTATGCCTCAATTTGCTGGACGCAGGGCATTGCATCGTAGGGCACGTTTCTATCGTGCGTGTCTTACTAGGCAATGCTGTGTGTGATGGTTACCACTTATCATCAGGTGGGCCATCGGCTTGTTCCATCATCTAGTAGTTTAAAAAAGTTGAAATTTGCTTCATTTAATTTATGTATTATATCAGCTACCTGGTTTCCGTATTACAAGCTTTTGTTGAGTTTCTGGCTAGATAGTGCTGTACAATATTCATTATTTATTACTTACTAGCGACCCGCCCGCGCGCCCCTGCTTCGCACGGGTGCAAATTGTTTTTCTACTATATCATGCATGTATTATACATATAAATCTTCCTCTTGAATCACTCTATCTATTAAAAAACCGCATCAAAATCCGTTGCGTAGTTTTAAAGATTTAAGCATACATAGGGACATAGGGATATAGGGACAGAGAAAGCGACTTTGTTTTATACTATGTAGTGATTTTTCTATTTACAGTTCAAACGAGCTGTGGTCCACGACCCGAACACTGGTAAGCTCATAGCTGCCCACTACCGCATCAGCAAAGCAGCGTGGATCAAAGACGAGGAGTCGCCGGCCATAGCGCGCATCTCCCAGCGAGTCACCGACATGACCGGCCTTAGCATGATCTCCGCCGAGGAGTTGCAAGTCGTCAACTATGGGATAGGAGGGCACTATGAGCCGCATTTTGATTTCGCTAGAGTAAGTATTCTATTGCCTTTACTTTAAGATTTAAATTAAATAAATAAATTAAGAATGCTGGACGACCTTAGTGGCGCAGCGGGCGAGAGTCCGCCTGCGACGCTGGAGGTTGCGGGTTCGATTCCCGCTTCGGAACAAATTTGTGTGCGATCTGCAGAAGAATCTTGTACACAAGCTTTGAGTAGCTTACTTTGGGGCTAGATGGTGCTGTGTGGATTGTCCAGCATTATGTAATTTAAAAAAAAGGGAAAGAATACACACAGCACCGTCTAGCCCCAAAGTAAGCTACTCAAAGCTGGTGTTATGGGTACTAGATAACTGATATATTTAATACATTATATACTAACATAGATAGATCTTTTTTATTATACATAGAAAAAACCCAGACCAACGGAACAAATTCCTGCAGATCGTACACAAATTTGTTCCGAGGCGGGAATCGAATCCGCAACCTCTTGCGTCGCAGGCGGACATTCGACCGCTGCGCCACTGAGGTCGTCAGAATTAGAATGTTGTGAATCCAATGAGGTGGACCTGTTCTATAAAATCAAATCCTCAGTCAACGACATGACCGGTCTTACCATTATCTCAGCTGAGGAGTTGCAAGTCGTCAACTATGGGATAGGAGGGCACTATGAGCCGCATTTTGATTTCGCTAGAGTAAGAGCTCTATTGCTATTACTCTAAGATTTAAATTAGAATTAAGACCTGACCTGACCTGACGCAGTATTAACATATTTTTTTATTTGCAGCAAACAGAAACTGCCTTCACAGACCGGTTGGGTGGATGGGGCGGTAACAGAATAGCAACGGTCCTGTTTTACGTAAGTTACGATTTTTACTTCACATCTCCATAAGAATTTACCTATGTCGTTGCGGTCGGAAACGTTAGAAATTGGTCACTCATGTTATTTTGATGTTGAGGGTTACCTGTTTTCAAGTAGGTATGTATTTTAAAAGAAGAGGCCTTTGCCACTGACTGGACACACAAATTGAACGCCATGACAAAAATAAAGATAAACTATTTATTAAACATTTAATTAGAAGGGTACATTGATGACCAATTATAATTCTACTCTAATATAAAACAAATTCAAATGCATTTCAGTATAATGAAAACTAGTGGATAAAAACATTAAGATAATATTTATACAGGCAAGAAGCATACTATACAAATGGAAATTAAAAAGTTAAATCATAAATCCTTTTCACAAAATGCAAGGAACACAGACTTGCATTCTTCTAGAAACATAACACAGTCTGAACAATACTTAGATAACCCTTTGTGATATAAGTTTTTAAATACACTAGTTAGCAAGAAAATTTTAGACAGCATCTTACTAATATTATAAACGCGAACGTTTGTATGGATGCATGTTTGTTACTCTTTCACGCCGGAACGGCTGAACGGATCTGGATGAAACTTGGCAGAGAGATTGATTATAGTCTGGAATAACACATAGGCTACTTTTGATCCCGTGGGAATACCGGGATTTAAATCTGCGCGGGTGAAACCGCGGAGTGCAACTAGATAATTTTAATTGTTAATTTTGTTGTTTTCTCCAGATGTCCGACGTAGCGCAGGGTGGCGCCACTGTCTTCACAGAACTAGGACTCAGCTTGTTCCCCGTCAAAGGTGCCGCTGCATTCTGGCTGAACCTGCACCCCTCAGGCGAAGGGGACATGGCTACTAGGCACGCGGCTTGTCCGGTGCTGAGGGGGTCTAAATGGGGTATGAATGATATTTGTTAAGCCCAGATATTTATAATATTCATTATTCATACATGAAAAATATAAAAAAAAACAGTGTTATTTTATACCACAAATACCTACTGATATTACGAATGAAAATCCCATATCTAAACCTCTGACATGTCAGTCGCCTTTTAATCACTTACTATTATTTTCCATTTTGTGCTATGTTAAAATATCTTGAGATATCTTGAGATAAAATAAATATAAATAAATAAATAAATATTGGTGGACTTTCCACACAGCACTATCTAGCCCCAAACTAAGCTTATGCTTGTAATATGGGAGAACCAGATAGCTGATATACTACTTATAATACTTTTTTTTTTTGTAAATACATACTTATAATATTATATAACACCCAGACAGAGAACAAACATTTATGTTCACCACACACATATGTTTGTTCACGGTGGGAATCGAACCCACGACCTACGGCGCAGAAGGCATAGCTACTACCAACTGAGCTACGTAGGCTGTAAAAGTATCTTGAGTCACATGCTCGTCTACATCCAACGTAAGCTACATCGTCGCTTACCATCCGGTGAGATTGTAGTCAAAGGACGGTCTATTTATTTAAGAAAAAATGCGAGTCATGTGACTCAAGGCACTACTCCATTGAGCCACACTGACTCAAAGGGACCCCATGACATGTCCAAACTATACAGGGTTACAGGAAAAACCGTGCGAGATCCGTTAAGGGCGTGGAGTACCCATCATTTCTGACTTATTTCACTATGAAACACCATACCCTAAACTTAACCCTTTTCGATATATTCGACTTTTAATTTTTTGAATTGAAAATTGCTGATTTTTAGGCTACTAAATTTATTTTTGTTTATTTTGTGTATTTTATTATTATTTTTCTTGCATTTTTACATCACTACATAGTATAAAAAAAAGTCGCTTTCTCTATCCCTATGTCCCCATGTCCTTTTGTATGCTTAAATCTTTAAAACTACGCAACGGATTTTGATGCGGTTTTTTTAATAGATAGAGTGATTCAAAAGGAAGGTTTATATGTATAATACATGCATGATATGTGCACCCGTGCGAAGCAGGGGCGCACGGGCGGGTCGGTAGTGTGTAATAAGATGCTTTAGGACGTCAATCATTAAAATAGTGTATAAGTTAATTGAATAGACCGTAGTAGACAAGTAAAAGTTAAGAAATAAAAACAAATATTAGAAAGTTTATTGTTCTCTAAGGGATATTAAAAAAAAAATAGTAGGGTGTTGCATAGTGAAATAAGTCAGAAATGATGGGTACTCCACGCCCTTAACGGATCTAGCACGATTTTTCCTGTAACCCTGTATACATTAATTTACATGACTAAATGGCAGCATTGCTTTTTTTTTTAATTACTATTATTACTATTGTTTTACGTTATCTTTGTCATAGTGTCGAACAAATGGATTCACTTCGGCGGCCAAGAGTTCCTGAAGCCTTGCAACCTGGAGTACCAAGCTGAAGGCATCGCCCGCAAACTGCTGCGTCCAGTCCCGAAGATATCGAGATAGCAATCGTTGTTGCTCAGCAAACTCTGGCGAACTGACTGTGGGAAGTGTTAGCACAAGTATGTGAAGTTTCAAATGTTCAATATTATGTGTTCAAGTGAGCGAAGACGTGCGTACACACGTACATAGGCGTGTGAATGAGTTAGCAGATGATAGAATCTTACCTTGTATCCATAGTTCTGGAGGGTTATTTTGACTCCATTCGGTATCGGATTCGGCACGGAATACAATTTTTGAATTCAGAATACGATGGCTCTAAAATCCTTGTCGGAAACGAATTTTACGCAACTTTGATATTTTTACACAAAGCTTTTGACATTAGGATTCGAAAAGATAACACGTGACTTTCCGCCAGCTATTTGGTGGCGGAAACCTTTCCGTGAAAGGTCGTTAGTCCAACCTGTCGTTTAAAAACTATGAAAAAACTGTTATAACATTTGCTTTTAATTCTCCTTAAGTTGCCATCCCGTTGCAAAAAAATATTCACTTATTATTATTACCTACGTGGAATGGAATTTCACGTTAATTCATTGAGAGATAATACAATTGCGGTAGGTACATGCCTAAAAAAACTTTGAATTGACTTTCCGTAACGAATCCGATACCGAACGCATCAAAATAACCCCCCTGGAGCCTTATTCACTATGACCATTTGCACCGCGATCACAGCTAAGACAAGGCACCGGTGTCATACGGTCAGGGCAAAGTACATATCTCCAAGTACATGTCCTAAAGAATAAAGCCCAACATCAAGTTTTGACGTTTCAAGGTTTGGGGCAAGGAATCTCCTATTGTCATAATGCCCCAGGAGTGTCTATTCCACGGAACAGAGAAAGCCCATTCTGAGTTTCGCTCGCTGTCGTTCGTGACAGGCGTGCCCGTATTTCTGCAGGTTTTTATTTGGTTTTTGAGTCCCGAGACTTTTCAATATGCCCGCTAGAGGCGCTGTCTTCGTGACTCGTATAAATCGCTCAAAAAAACGGGCACGGACTGTATAAACGGCAGTAAGTGTCTTGTGGCGTCGTTTTGCCGTTCATATTTTTTTTTATATAATTTTCAAAGTTTTGAACGTGACTTAATGGATATTTTAGGTTACATGATGGACACCTTAGTTTGGATAAATGAAAACTCATAATTTAGTAACCAAAGAAATATTTCTTGCTTCATCTAACATTCTTATTCTCTTCATAATAAAAAAAAAATTTTGGTTCTGAATTTAGCTAGAGTGATTTTGTTACTGAGTACAAAATATGTGTCATATTTATACTAAACTACCTGAGTGGGTACAGCTGGCTGTGCAAAGATGTACCTATACATTTCATACTTTAAAAATGGTTTCACAGTATACAGTATATAACCGAAGAGTTTTGTTCATTCGTTTTGTATGGTCAGGCGGTTTTTTAACCGATTTAAAAAAAAAAGGTTCTCAATTCGACTGTTTTTTTATGTTGGTTGAACCACCTTACACTTTTTTGACCTATTTTTATGATTCTTATTTTAATCCAAAGCTGGTGCTTGTGATGTGGTCCCATTTAAATTTGAGTCAGATCTGACGAGTTGTCTTTGACTTGTAGTAGATAGTACGAGTGTGTTTCCAGTGTATATGATATAGATTTTTTCTTGATAGAGTTTTCATATGGAAACTCGTGAGTTCTCAGTACGTCCGATAGAGGCGCTCGTCGTGAGTTCTAATAACACTCGGATAATAAGTTTTGGGACATTATAAAAATCTTTGTATCGTTAATGTAGATGGAGACAACCGCTATTTTGCTATTTAGCACACAACATAAAAAAAAATATGAAATAAGTAATTTTGGGCTAGATTTTTTTTCACTTCTAGTTAGTATTCTTAGTTAGTTTTTCTTTCCACGGCTGGGCATAAGCCGCCATTGGACATCCAGTTATACCGAGCTTCCTCCTCTAGATTATGATCTTTATTTATACAGTAGGTTACTCTGTATAACATTGTGTTGCTGTGATGCCATTTTGAAAGTTATGAAATGAACATAGGCTGGATTTAATATATCAGAGCTTATACGTTAAATTATCATATTTCCGTCTCTACTTTAGACTTTCAAAAAACAGAGACGGGGATATTTTGAATTGACGAATAGCGTTACGCAGAGATGGTTTAATAGGCCCTTTTCGTTATTACAATAGTTTAAATATTATCATTTATTCCTCAAATGCATTTGTTAAAATTTAATATATTTATGGTAATCCTATTTCGTTGTATGTCAGAATGTTAAGTATATATTTCTAAAACTTTTCTTTTTTAAATTAAATAAAGTTTACTTTATTTTTTGTATATAAAATAATGATTTCCACTTGCTAAGTGAAAAAAACCTACCAGAGGTAAGAATTTTTGTATTTAGAAAGTCGAAATCAATATTTTTCACAATATGCAAAAACTAACCATATGTGAACTAATGACTTATTTTATTTGGGAAACAAACAGTTCAAGATATCAGTAAAATAAAAATGTATATAACATAAAAGCTTTTCTTTTGGAAGTTGCGTAGGTAGGTACATCCTACTAATATTATAATATGGATGGATGGATGTTTGTTACTCTTTCACGCCGGAACGGCTGAACGGATCTGGATGAAACTTAGCAGAGAGATATACTATAGTCTGGAATAACACATAGGCTACTTTTTATCCCGGAATACCGGGATTTAAATCTGTGCGGGTGAAACCGCGGGGCGCAACTAGTGTAATATAAAGTCTAATAAGTATTATTCTATTTTTAATAATATGAAAATTTGACTGAATCAAGCCCTTATACATATACTCTACGAACTTCTATACTTCGGCAGCCAGTATCGTTTACTTCTTTACATCATATACCCAATTAATGAATAAAATAACTCAACAGATTTAGAATCAAATAAAGTTCGTGGTCAGGATTAGTCCATAGGTCTTTGATCCCAATGCTTCTTTGTTCCCAGTCTTCAGCAGTCTCGATGTGAGGAGAGCAATGTAAGACAACAAAAACGTTACATATAGAATTATGTGTATACTGTACATAACATTCCTGTTGTTTATACATTACCCTAAAGCTTCTTGCGTTTTCGAACTTCTCGGAACTATAAATAAATAATGCTGGACAATCCACACATACATACATACACAGCATACAGTTTGTGAGACCACAATTACACTTAGCCATGATTCACCAAACTTCAGGCAAATAAATACATTTCATTTCATAATCTAGCCCCAAAGTAAGCTACTCAAAGCTTGTGTTATGGGTACTAGATGATTGATATATTTAATTCATTATATACTTACAACATAGATATTTTGAAAGTTATGAAAGATTAATGTTCTTTTTATTTTTTTGCCTCTAGGTCTGTGACCTCACTAGGTATCATTAGGCGAGATGACGTCACATTTCAGGCGTTAATAAATTAAAAAGTTTAACATTATGTTCAACCACCTTATCTGTTCAGTGTGAGAAACTTCATTATTTCATTTCGCTTCTAGAATGTAGGTCATCTTCGAGATGACGTCACATCTAGGTAAACAGAGCTCTTTGTGAAGGGCTCGTCCAAGGAAGTACTATTATCACGCCTTTTCTGTCGCCAAGCAGCGTTGCTGTGTTTCGGTCTGAAGAGTGTGGATGAGGCCTAACATCTATGTATGCCTCAAGTTGATGGACGCAGGGCAGTGCCTCGTAGGGCACGTTTAGGTTACCGAGGCAAAGCTTTGTTATAGTTGATGGTTACCACTTAGATATCAGTGGTTAGATGGTTGGATCAGGTGGGTCATCTGCTTGTTCCATCAGCTTGTTAGGTTATAAAAAATATAACATCGCTTAGGATATTTAACGCCACAAATTTCAAAATTCATTCGCGATTATAGGCAATTTAGACTACTGGACCGCTCCAAGATTCTATCTTGTTTTACGTCATTCCACCTAATGAGATTTGCGGAGCGTTTCCGCCCGTACCACCATCTCTTGAAGCATTCTTTTTTCAATATTACTTTATTTTTTGATCATAAAGCTGACTCTATGCAGTTCATATAAGGCATTGACATAAAAGTTGGTAATCTAAATATATATAACTCAAAGGTGACTGACTGACTGACATAGTGATCTATCAACGCACAGCCCAAACCACTGGACGGATCGGGCTGAAATTTGGCATGCAGGTAGATGTTATGACGTAGGCATCTGCTAAGAAAGGATTTTGATCAATTCTACCCACAAGGGGATGAAATAGGGGATTAAAGTTTGTATGAAATTTTGTCAATTTTAAACCGATCGGGCTGACTTTGCATGCATAAAACTACTACGACGACGTAGGCATCCCCTAAGAAAGGATTTTGATAAATTCCACCCCTAAGGGGATAAAATAGGGGATGAAAGTTTGTATATATCTTCTTAGCTTTTCGACTGATTGAACTGAAATTTAAGATTGGAGCTACTATGATGAAGACGTCTGCTTAAATAGGATTTCGATAAAATTCAAGCCCCAATTTTTTAAACAGGCTAAACAAAAGTAAAGCCACAAAAACTATACCCAATTAATAATAATACTTCTTAACGCGAGCGAAGCCGCGGGCAAAAGCTAGTATTGAAATAAGAATGCTTCGAGATGTTCGGGCCCTAGCCGTCGCATCTTTGAGTTCTGAAGATCTTGAGTTCTTCGATCCATGTTGATAATATGAGCATTTCAGAACAAACAAAGTAAGTACATGCATGTTCGGACTTAGCATTGCACACTACTGTGTTTGCTTTGAAACACTCAGTGGGCGACGTGTCTTCTCTACTGGTGGTTTGGATTAACCCGGTTTTCTTTCTTCGTAATATCTCCATCGCTGCAACTATTTGCACTAATTACTACCTAAATATTTACTACTATTAAATATAAGTAGACTAATAAATATTTTTTGTGTGTTAGACAATAAAAAAAAATATTGAAATATTAACAAAAATCAATAACAAATAAAATGCTTTTTACGGTCACACTCAGAAATTTCAGATGATGTCTAAATATTTAACCTAAAATTGTAATATGAAACACTGAGAGAATCTACCAAAGGTTACAAAATTAGGGTTAGGTTAATGTAAACCTATTGTTTGTAAGGCTTGTAATAATAACTATTTCGAAAATAACTTTTTTTTTTTTATACAACCAGCTGATGGAACAAGCAGATGGCCCACCTGATGTTAAGTGGTAACCATCGCCTATAACAAAGCATTGCCTCGTAAGTCACGCACGATAGGAACGTGCCTTACGATACCCTGCTCTGCGTCCATCAACTTGAGGCATACAGATGTTAGGCCTCATGTGCCTGTAATTACACCGGCGACCACACTCTTCAAACCGAAACACAGCGTTGCTGCTTGGCGGCAGAAAAAGGCGTGGTGGTAGTACTTCCCCGGACGAGCCCTTCACAAAGAGCTCTACTACTCTTAAAACTAAACTTCAATGCACTGGAAAATTCACTCATACGTACTACAATAACAAACTCAAAAACTACCTACTTGTCCGAACTGAATCATGACCAGCAGTGCAAGAATCGTTCTTATCGATCGCTTAATTTGGCATTTAGAATTGTCAAAATTCGTTAAAACTAGTTTTATCCATTGATGAAACCATTTTTAACGAATTATTGACGATTCTAAATGTCAAATTAAGCGATCGATAAGAACGGTACTTGCACTGCAGAGGGCCTATCACGAGTTCCGGTGCCGACCGCGATCGATCGTAGATCACGCCGACAGATACCGCATTTTAAGGAAATTCAATATTATATATTATTCTTATATTCCTAATAAATCATTATTCCTATTATAAATATTATATATTATTCGCATTATTTGAGAAGCTTCACTTAAGCTTCTCAAAGAATACACTAGATGCCGTTGTTTAATTCCTTGAAATTCGGTGTAGATCGTTGCTATCCACGATGGGCACCAAACTCATGATAACCCCTCAGGAACTGAATCAGACAGGACCACATGACAAGCATCAGCTTTTGATTAAAAGAAACAACAAAACCAGTCTTCTCGGTAAAAAGTTATGAGGTAACAAACAAAAAAACAGTCGAATTGAGAACCTCCTCCTTTTTTGAAGTCGGTTAAAATCTCAAACGGCTTTACGATTTTGATCCCTAGGCATGGTAGATCACAGATCTTTTTTTACCAAGTATCAACTCCAGTTTCTGTAAATATCTCACTGAAACATGGTACCTAGAAAGACTATGTTGGTAGGTTGTAGCTATACCGCCGTAAACTCGACCCATCTGGAGCGTTATTCACTATGAATGAGAAAAAAATACTAAAATAAAATAAAATGATACTCTACAGGATTCCATAGGCAACTCAATGATTACCTACATCAATATCTAATCTGTGCCTACGTGAAATAATTACTTGGGTAACCTTTGACTCCCAGAATGACAGGAGTCCAGTTCCTCGAAACAACAAAGAGCCATTACATACTCTTTGTTTTAAGGTCAATCCCATCGGGGCTCGAGTTACTCTCATGATTCCGTATTCACGGAATTGATGTTAGCTCAGGAGTTCTCTGGTATTGTCTTCACTATTACCCGCTGGGAGAATAACTTTAATAATAAAATCTTTGTGATTTCCTTAAGAGTCCGGTGACTTGAAATTGGTGAAATGAGCTTGAGTCAGAAATCATTTTGGTATTAGGTAAACGTAAGACCAAACATACTAATACCAAAATGATTTCTGATTCGGGCATGTTTCCCTTATATTATTGTATTATTTGTGTTCGAACAGTATTTATGCGTGTTTCTCTAGAGTTATTTTTTCAAACAACCTCCCCGAAATGAAATAAAATGAAATAATAGCCAATCGCACTTCGAAATTGCGAGCCACTGTCACCGGAGCCTTAAGTGTAGTAAGCACTATAAAAACTAATGAAAATCGAAACCTTCGTAGGTACTTTTGTAACAAACGCGCGGGAAACGGGGCGATAGTTCTCAGGCGGCCGAGGACGGGGACACCGAAGTACGGGAGAAATGAGAAATGGTGCACTGCGAATCTAGATAGATAGATAGATAAATTCTTTAATGAACACAAAACAAAAAGAAAACACATACAGAAACTTGAAAAAAAGAATAGGTACAATGGGCGGCCTTATCGCGAATCTATGTCTAAGTTTATCCTAAAATGATGAAAAAGTTACGTCCACCCATGCGAAGCCGGAACAGCTGCTAGTAATTAATATCTGGGTGATCAGCTTTGCTCGGTAGCTTAACAACGCCATCTTAAGTAGCTTAAAAAATAATAGTAGGTATTTATTACCCGCCAATAGAGGAGTCATAGAAGGGAGAGTCATATTTTTCATTTTGTAGATTTTTCATTGCCTGAAAAAACAGTAACTTCCTACTGAAATACACACTTACTAATATAACTATACTCATAGGATCTGACTCAAACTTAAATGGGACAACAATATCTGACTCAAATTTAAATGGGACCACAATTTATGACAAGCACCAGCTTTTGATTAAAAAGATTTGGGGTCAGACCAAACCTAAGCTTTGTATGAATGAGTGAAATACCGCCTTTACCCTATTTCGAATGCCTAGCTTGAACGTTGAATGCTAACTACGAAACGTTCCAAAGTAAATATTTAGCCTCTGGCTACCCTTAGTCATCCTCAGGTCTGAATAGAATAAGTTTTTATTTGTAGCACACAAAGATACATAGAATAGTTTTTAAATTAAAAGGCACATACTTATATAGGCATGCATTTTTTGTCTGCAAATCCTACTAATATTATAAACGCGAAAGTTTGTAAGTATGGATGGATGGATGGATGTTTGTTACTTTTTCACGCCTGAACGGATCTGGATGAAACTTGGCAGAGAGATAGATTATAGTCTGGAATAACAAATAGGCTACTTTTTATCCCGTGGGAATACCGGGATTTAAATCTGCGCGAGTGAAACCGCGGGGCGCTACTAGTAGCATCATATTTTCAAGTGTAAAAGGATCTTTACTACTATGTCGACTGTGCCTGTGGACAACAGTCGTGCTCGCGCTGATCCCTTTTTTATACCACTAGCTGATGGAACAAGCAGATGGCCCACCTGATGTTAAGTCGTAACCATCATCTATCACAAAGCATTGCCTCGTAAGTCAAGCACGATAGGAACGCGCCCTACGATGCACTGCCCAGCGTCCATCAACTTGAGGCACACTGATGTTATGCCTCATGTGTCTAATTACATCGGAGACCACACTCTTCAAACCGAAACACAGCGTTGCTGCTTGGCGGTGAAAAAGGCATGGTAGTACTTCCCCGGACGAGCCCGCCACAAAGAGCTCTACTACTCTTGAAATCCATTTTTAATAGGTAACGTACTTACCCCGTAATGGTTATATTTTCAATTACGTCTAGCGATTGGTTCGTTCTAAGAGTTCTTGATAACTGCCCAGTTGGTTCATCGACACAGCTGTTTGGTTTGAAGTTACAAAAAAAACATCGGTGTCGATTCTGTTGTTGCATTATCCTAAATTAAATTAATCTGACAGTTCTAAAATTATAGCCGTCCCTGTCGTTTCAGTCTTTTAGAAAGGGACGGCAATATGTATAGTGCTGTCAAATTAGGTTAAGAAAATTAAACAACAGAATTGGCACCAATTAGCTACCCAATTTTATCGTCATATTAAAAGTCCTACTAATTTGAGCACGCCTGTTTATCCGAATTGGATATTTTACCAATAAATCTCAAATGCCACTAAACACTAGACCAGCCAACAGCTGATGATAAACTGGTGGTGTCTGCGTCTTGGCGTCGTCGCCGGCTAACGACGCAACCGGAGCCTCTCTGTAAACATCCACTGGAATCCTCACTCCGGCCATAACAATTACGGCGTAAAGATAACGTAGGTATAGTGCTCACTGGCCACCGTGATTCCTATAGGTAGGCTAGTTTAACTCCAAAGGTTTTATCAAAAGTAAGTATGTATTGTATGACAGCCTTCACAGCTCAGTTGGTAGATAGCTGCCTTCTACGCCGTGGGTTCGATACCCACCGAGAACAAACGTTTGTGTGATGAACATAGATGTTTGTTCTCTGCCTGGGTGTTACATAATATTATAATATATATTTATAAGTAAGTACCTATATACAACAAAAAAATTATATAAGTAGTATTAATCAGATATCTGGTTCCCATACACATACCCATACCACAAGCTTAGTCTTAGATTGGGGCTAGATAGTGCTGTGTGGAAAGTCCACCAATACCTACTTACTTATTTATTTAACTAAATCATCATTGTATAGTAGGTACCTACCTACCTTGTGCCCTAAATTTAAGCTTGAGAGCTTTAAAGAGACATTTAAGCTTTTTATGCGTAACAGACACAACAGTTCTTCAAAAAAAGCGTGTTAAAATATTTAAAGGGTTAGCAACGCGAGTGTGACACCAGGTGTTACATACGTCCATTGGCTACAGTAACCGCTTCACATCGTGTGGGCCGTAGGTATGTAAAAGCGTAATAACTACGATAAAATTTTACAAGTTACATGCTTGCACGGCCGCTTTTGTATAAAAACGTTCGATCTTTGTTCAATTCACGCTCGAGGGGCTGAACTGTAGTCTCAGTCTAGTAAAATACCTACCTACGCCAAATTTCAAACGATGCTACTAATCTACAATTACAGAACTAGCCAAGCTAAGGCTTGGAATCTGATTTCTTCGCCTTCTTGAAGTATGTTTCCATGATCATAGTAGATTGGTTTAAATAATATATCAAAATTAATTCAAAGTTAATTTTACTAAAACTAAAAACCTTAAAAATGAATCATTTATTTAAGGCTCCGGCGACAGCGGCTCGCAATTTCTAGGTGCGATTGGCTATTATTTCATTTTATTTCATTTCGGGGAGGTTGTTTGAAAGAATAACTATCCAGTGACACGCATAAATACTGTTCGAACACAAATAACACAATAATATAAGGGAAACATGCCCGAATCAGAAATCATTTTGGTATTAGTATGTTTGGTCTTACGTTTACCTAATACCAAAATGATTTCTGACTCAAGCACATTTCCCTTATATTATTGTATTATTTGTGTTCGAACAGTATTTATGCGTGTCACTTTAGAGTTATTCTTTCAAACAACCTCCCCGAAATGAAATAATAGTCAATCGCACCTCGAAATTGCGAGCCGCTGTCGCCGGACCCTTAAGAAAGAGAACATGTCAGTGAATCCAAATTTTTCAAGAGACTCAAAAAACTAAATAACTTTCAGTTTAATGGCGTTTTATGGTTTTTTTACACATATAATGCTAAATTATGGTAATAAAAGTATTTTCAGACGTATTATCATTTTACGAAGTATTTTTATCCACAGAGAATACGAACCCGTCAAAATTACTATTTTTAAAAAAACCTGACTTGTTCGCTTTCTAAAATAACCGATTCAAATAATACAATAAACATAATAACTAAAACATATTATTAAGAGGAGTCCCTTTAGGCAAGGTACCGAAGATGCTGGCAGCATTCCCCATTTGTATAGTCAGACTAATTCTTTGTCCGAGGTAGCTGCCAGCTCTTCGGACTAAATATTTAATTATCTATCAACGTTTTAACTGTAGAGTACTTTTTGAGGGCCTTGATATAATCTCTATGAGAAGATGTGACAGTGTAAATGGATGGGTATTCGTAGTAGTTGCCTTACGGAAAACTTGCGTTTTATATTGCGTATTATGCGTAGGTCCTGTACTTATAACCCTGGTCTCTGAAGAGGGCTATAACAGGCTAGAGGAAACTTCGTTAAGAGAAGCTCATAGCCTGGGGAATATTGGTTCTCAAATAGCGAGCACGCACCGAAACACAAAACATACAACGCGACTCAAGATTTTCCTGATTCTTGAGAGTCTATCTACAACAATGGGCCGGTCATGTCTGCCAACGAACCAATAACCAGTCAACGAGTTCTGGAGAGAAGACTGCCTTTAGGCAAACGTAGCGTAGTTTACTCAGACTAGATGGAGTTGCTTGCTGCCACTTTGACTTGCGCAAAGCTCAGTTGCGTACCACGAGAGATACCGAGATGACAGCCTACGTAGCTCCTCCACCGAGAACAAACATTTGTGTGACGAACATAGATGTTTGTTCTCTGTCTGGGTGTTATATAATATTAAAGGTATGTACATATTTACAAAAAAAAGTATATAAGTAGTATATCAGCTATCTGGTTCCCATATCACAAGCATAAATTTAGTTTGGGGCTAGATAGTGCTGTGTGGAAAGTCCACCAATATTTATTTATTTTACCTATGTCCAGCATTAGACTTCTTCACAGCTGATGATGATGATGACGTGATACTGCGTATAGCGCGTGCCTTCTTATATTGTTTTCCAATACAAGAATCCCTGGTATTGTTAAACAGGGCGGTGTTGATGGAAACTTCTTTCCACCCATTGGCGTTGTGTGGACATGCCACGCGTTGTTTACATAACATTTTGTCTGAAAAATGTGTCGTCGCTGTTTGTCGTGGAGCATAACATTGATGCTCTAAGCATACATAAGGACATAGGGATATAGGGACAGAGAAAGCGACTTTGTTTTATACTATGTAGTGATGATGATGTAGGTATAGGTACCTATTTCAAGTATAGTTTTTTTAAACAGATTTTGACTTTCACAGCTTTTTCCATTTCCTGCATTCCCTACCCTAAATTTATTAATTCATCAATTAAAACAATGCACCATAAGGCCCTACTTTCTCACACTTTATTTGACGTAAAACAGAGGTTCCTTATCATTCAATTGACTGACTTCCTATAATAACCTATTAAATTCAACCGAATTTAAGCGAGCCTCCTCTAGAATCTCCATGATATCCATAGCGTAGTGTAGATTTGTTTATCTGTGTTACTTTCAGACCCTTAGAGTCCTCGTCTTTACCCAGATTATCGGCGCTTCTCATTCAATTAATTCCTTCAATCTTAGCACAGCTAAATTGGATTACTTGGCGTCCTAAAGACGTTAAGTTATAGTGCCCTTTAGGAGGATTTTCTTCGGTAAGCTCATTCCGTATTAGCGTCTTATTATTTTCAATTTCCGCCAAAACTCATAGTGTATATAATTAAGTAGTCCGTCTTTTTAAATAAGTGTTAAAATCCAGGTCTATACGGGTTACGTACCTACAGGAGAGTGTAGACTAAAGTAGATACTTCTGTTGTTTAAGCAATGAAATGGGAAAAACATCAACGAAAATATGTGTGTGTCGCATCACCATTGCACGCTTGACAAGCTGTGTGAATATAATATATTGTTGATTAGACACAATACACATACAAATATTTTAATAGAAGAACAGAACAACAGAAAACAGCAGTGCGAAGATTGCAAAAAATTTACAAATCTGTCTTATCTGGCATGTCGTCCAAACAAGACATTTTTAAGAATTAATACTCCTGATCTACAGGTTCCTGGAGAGCAGCTTTGATTTTTGAACAGGGCCCTAAAAAGGATGGCAATACGTGCAAATACACAAAAGAAAACAATTTAAGTTGGGTAGGAATAGGGAGTATTAGAGATCTTGTCTGGGCCTACTGCCTATTATTATTCTTTATTATTCATTTATTTTTAAGATTTACATCCATAGGTACAATATTAATAAGGCTAAGAACTCACGAAGCGGTTTTCACCCGTGCCCGCCGGGGTGGCGGAATGGAGTTTTATTTTCAAAACTCACGAGACCGGAGTTTTGAGCGGTTACGCACGCACAAAAAGCCGCCGGTACAAGATGACTGCCGGTGCAGCGGGAGCATATCTGTATTCTACAAAGGCTGCGGGCCCGCAACCGCGGCGGGCACGGGTGAAAACCGCTTCGTGAGCCTACCACAACAAACACACAACTTACAACTAATCACGTAAATTAAATATAATACAGAATAACTTAGTAAAATGTCAAGAAATTTTGAATTGAATTGAATCCCCCCCCATCCCTCAATATCCCCTGCTATTTTCTGTACCTGAAGTAAAGGGATGGAAATAATAAAACATTAATGCTTGGTAATCCTTTACTGGTTTAAAGATGATACAACATCAAAAATAAAACCATTCATACATTTGGTTTTGTCAGAGTTTTTGATAAAATTACTTTTAATTCACTACTCACTGTAACATTTATGAATATTTAAATACAAACATCAAAATAAATACTGATCAAACATTTAACACATTATTTTATTAAACTTCTAAGTACTAACAATAACACAACATCAATTTTGGGACGATATGAAAGTTACCATTAAGGTCAGAAGAGGTATAAAATAAATGTAAACAATTTGAGTAAACAACAAATAACAAACCGTCCTGTCTCGCGACTACCCTGTAATTTCTAGCTCTTGACAACCTCCGCCAATCTCATTCTTGTAAAATAATATCATAACGTAGGACTTATAGTAAGATAAAGAGGATCAAAAATATAATTTTTCAAAATATACATAGAAATTCTTAAATAGACGTTAATTAACGTGTTAGCAGAAAAGTTCATAAATCAGACTTCATCAGGAATGTGCACAGCTTATAGCTAAGGGATAAGTACACACCTAATCATCGTGCCTACACTACTTAACTAGTAACACTCAAGGGTTGGGGCGCTTACCTACTACTAGCTAGTCTACTCTCAAATGCAATACAGACACATAGAACATCAAATACACTGAAAACTGTTTAAAATACTATTGATAAAGACAAACACCAAGAACACTGAAAAGGTTAATAGCTAAAAATACGAGTGACATTCGAGTAACATTCGAGCTGACCTGATGAATTTGTGCTGTCATTAAAACTAATTATCCTTAATATAATCAATACAACATCAAATATTCATAATATAATAATGGCAAGTATTGTAACACAGCACAGGTTACAAAAACAATAAGTAGGGGTAACTTTAATAATATCGGGATCACCCATGCCAAGTGGCTGAGTGGTCTGAAATATGATTATATTTCATAGTTGCGGAACTTGGATATGACCTCGGAAGGTGGCTCCGTGTTGCCCTGGCCCCAGCGCCCCCACAGGTTGGCTCCTCCCTCGGAGGCGCGGCGAGCTGCTGCGTTGGTGGGTCCACCGAGGCTAGACGGTCCAGAACCCTGGAAAATCAAATAGAACTCATAGCTTTCATAGGTAAAATCATTTATCACGAATTTCTCGATGAACCAAATGACCTAACCAAACTAAACATCATTATAAAAGACTCATAACACTCAAATAGAATCAAAAACTTGTAACGTCATATATAACATTATATTAGCATTGAAAGAAGTATTTAAAAAACTTATGACGTCATTGTATTTGCATTGAAAGATCAGTAGGTATATACGAGTACCTTGGCATCTCCTTCCAACATGCGATCTTTGGTGTTCGGCTTTGTCCAATGCATGGACTGCTGCACATGATCCTTCATGCCAAGCCACTGCTTGTAGCCCATGGCAATGCCGCTGTTCTTCCACTTGTCGTACAGAGCACGCTTAGCCGGGTCGCAGAGTGTCTCCTTGGCTTCCTGATTTAGGAAAGAAATGTGATACTTCAAGATAGTTTGATTGTTTTAGAT
Source organism: Plemyria rubiginata (assembly GCA_963576535.1). NCBI lineage: Eukaryota > Metazoa > Arthropoda > Insecta > Lepidoptera > Geometridae > Plemyria > Plemyria rubiginata. Next base: position 11,902,156 of record OY754912.1, on the reverse strand, counting down.
CCTTAAATCCTTGGATCCCTTTAATTCTTTACAGATATATATTGTTGTTTTTGGTATATTTAATTGTGTAAAGCAAAATTTGCGAGTTCTCGTCAAAGCTAAACCTTTCAGGCTTCCCGAGTTGCGACCGAACTGGAAATAACCTGTTCCAGGTAGTTTGATTGATTGGCTATGGACCTTAAGTCCTTGGACCCCTTTAATTCTTTATAGATATGCCAAAGAAGAAAGCTGTTGGTTTATTCAATTGTATAAAGCAAAATTTGCGAGTTCTCGACAAAGCTAAACCTTTCACGCTTCGCGAGTTGCGACCAAACTGTAAATTAGGTATCCTGTTTTAAAGTAATAGAATTCACGGTAGAGCAGAGTTGTTGCATCCTCTTTTCTAGTATGTATTTTAATAATTGATTAAAAACCCGCTGTCTTCACACTGTCTTAACACATCCTGCTATGAGCTGTAAAGCCTGGTGTATCCTTGAAAAGAAGAATGCATACCTTTAGCTTCTGGAACATGGCCTCGGCTTCTTTGTCTCCATCGTTCTTATCAGGGTGGTGCTGCAGGGCGAGTATCTTGTACTCAGCCGTTATTTGCTCCGGCTAAAACAATAAAACGTTGTTTATAAATAACGCATTAACCACAACCACAACAATACCAACATAAGTAGACCTACTCTACTTAGCAAGGTCAGTCACGAAACCAGTTTTATTTACCGCTAAGTTTACGAGAGCAATTCATATCTGAATGAATTTAATTGCGATTGTGAGTGGCGATTGCGCATTACAATTCGCATTGCGAAAAAAATCAATAACAACTTTGGTTGGTAGCTCGATCGAAAACTCGAATGCGGGGACCCGGGAAAACCCTGAATGAATCAAACTAATTTGCATAAACCGATGATGCATAAGGTACCTATGTTATGTTAGGTATAAAGGCTTATTTGAAAATGCAATGGCGAAACAATTCTGCTAAAAGCTATAGCAACCTAGCTCAAGGATTTAGGTCAGATCGGGGCCACGGGAGAATAAGGTCAATAAGTAGAATCGATACAGCATTGTCAGGTATCCTAGCAAACTAAACCCTATACAAAAGATCTAAGACTTATTTTTGAATAAAAAAGTGTACTCACAGAGGAGTTCTCATCGCATCCCAGCAGCCCGTAGAAATCATCATCTGGATTCTGTTTGTAACTCAATATTTCATCCACGCCCGTCATGATCGCGACGACCTTCCCGCGCGATACTGCGAACGTTACTGGAGGTAGCAGATCTAGAGGAGAGGTAAAGATGGTCCGGTCCGGCCTGAAATGTGTCGGTCGAGAATCGAGACATGCGCATTCGATTATGATGGAGTCTGCTTTTGAGATTGATAATGATTGTGACTTGATAAATGAGAATTATTATTATCCAGTTTTGACAAACAGCGCAATTTCACTATTATTTACCTATGCATTTAAATAAGCGTCACTGAGATGTAGTTTTAATTAATGTACAGACACTGAATTCAGATTAGAAAATGTGAATAACCAACGGAGTGAGATTTGTATTTTTAATTAATTAACGAATTGTAAAATTTCTTCATCACGGTATTATCTATGAGATTAATAAAACTAACACATCTACAGGCTGAATGTACCAAAACTACAAACATACTACAAAAATAAATCGATTTTCAAACCGACTAATTTTTTGACAAAAGTGGCCGGACAGATGTACTCTATACTAATAAGCTTCGCGCGCTCAATAGGTACAATGTGGCTATGAAAATTACCTAAGGAAGCATAGGCAAGGCATGAGGTACTTAGCATAGATTAAACCAATTATGCATTTACTGCCACTCTCAGGAACGTTAAGTTAATCCGCTACTACGGACTTCCCAAACAAAATCTATAGGTTAACGGATTGACAACCGTTAAATGTTAAGTGCAGTTGGAACTTCAAAATAGTCTTCATCATCATGGGCCTAGATAAGGCCACAGCTAGACAAAGACCACATATTTTGGGGATGTGCCGTAGTCATCACGCTTGGCAATCGGATCGGTGACCGCAGTATTGGTATTCGGTAGGTAGGTAGGTAGGTACTCAAAAAGATATACTGATAGGTACCCCGTTTCCTGGTGTGTATCCTTAGTTATAGTCACCCCTTTATAACACCTGCGGAAGGTAATGAAGGGTTTTTTGTAGGTATTTTTTCATAGCTCAGACATTGTCATGCCGATTTGGACTCCGCGTTTTACCTACTTCATACTTCTAACCAATTTTGAACTCTTACCTTCCTACTATAATCATTTGAGCAACACTTATTACTGTGTATGGTAACAACGACACGGCAGGCTGTGATCGGTGAATTATAAAAATAACTATCCGTAGGTCAAGTACATCCAAGCTTAATTAGCATCAAAACGTCAGTAAAAATCTAAATTAGCTACATTAAATTTATAGTGTTTACTACACATAAGGAAATAATTTTTTCGACATAATAATCGACATTTTGAAATCAATTTTGGGACATTATAAAATCTTAGCTACATTCAGTATGATAGGTAGGTATGTTAGTTGTAGAGATACATTGCATTAGGTAGAGCATAGTCACAAAAATAAGCTCGGTGTTCATTTTAAACTAAATACCCAGTACCCACCTGATCTGTAAATTTTTAATCACTACATAGTATAAAACAAAGTCGCTTTCTCTGTCCCTATATCCCTATGTATGCTTAAATCTTTGAAACTACGCAACGGATTTTGATGCGGTTTTTTTTAATAGAGTGATTCAAGAGGAAGGTTTATATGTATAATACATGCATGATATAGTAGAAAAACAATGTGCACCCGTGCAAAGCAGGGGCGCGCGGGCGGGTCGCTAGTTACCAATAAATTACTTACTATTGACTATTGACCCGCCTAATGCCACTTCTATCTAGATCGGTAGGTACACAAGTACTTAAAAGTACCTACACAAATCGGACGTCAAATATAATGTTAATAGATACCTATATCAAACAAAAATAGAATTGTAATTTTAGGTAGGTATACGTACGCCTTTTACTTAACCGCAATATTCAGTTTCGTTCTAATTGTTTTCAAGAACGTGAGAGAATTTATCGCATGTAGAGAAGCACCGACATGTGATCAGCTGTCGAGCGAGGGCCCGCAGGAACTATATTTTTTTTGTCAAAAGTCTACAAAATACCTGCCAATACTGATACAATAAATATATTTCTCAAAGCAATACCGGTGCGACAGCTTCTTATATAAATAAATTGATATTCATTCATTAACATTACATTTTGAATAGAAAAGTAACAAATTACCAGTATAATTTAAACCGTTTAAAGGTAAGGGCTAATTTATGTGAGGCGAAATCTACACGTCCAGTACAAAATGAAGGCTGACGACATTGCATATTCCATGCATGCTCTAGACATTGGCGTCCCATCGCTTCTGCATCAAAAATAGCTACCGAAGACGCGCTAAAACGCAAGTTTACGCGGTCCATCGGCCGCCACGGCCGTGTGTGCTTCAGAAAATCTGCTAAATAAAATCGCAATCCACAACAATATATAATTTTAAAAGTAATGTGCACCAGTGCGTGTCAACGCACTAGCTGGAAGATCTTCCATCTTTGGCAGCGGAAGTAAGCGCCGGATGTCCCGGCATCGGCAATGGGTGAGTGGTAGCATATGAATGCCTGCCTAACAACAATACAGCAGCTTCACTCACACATTTCCTATTCGACCCGTGTCTCCGCCGAAAGTTTGTCAACCTTTAATTTTTTGTTTAGCACTACTAACTAGGCGTATTTATAAAAGGGACACGTCTGATGAAACAAAGTGTTGTATCTTGTGACGCCTCAATAATTTATTGTGTAGAAGACTTGTCTGGATTTAATCGTGCGGGATAATGGCAGGTAGAAGTGTTTTTTTGTAACCTTGTAAGTCTAGTGACCTGGTATGGCAACCATAAGCACTGTCTTGATCGGAATACCTAAGCCTGACGTTGCCTCAAGAGCTGGATATGGCTGTGACGGTTTCATTATCAAGGACAACACGAGAGAGATAAAACTCTAATTAGGTACTTGACAAAGAATAGCTGAAAACTACAATGAAGATGAAAAATCTGTGAGTTCCTGATTTGAAAGTAAGCTAATTAGAAACTTAATGAGCTTTGTATTTAATTATGACGTGATAATTTAAATGGGTTACTAGAATACCCCAGAATGTTTAGATTTAAAATCAAATCAATCAAAAAACGTTTATTTTGTGTCACAAAAACATGAGAGAAATAAAAAAAGAACAATTATTGGCTATGACTACAAAATCGGTCCTCACTCAGCTTTATGCTGTAACTAGCCACCCGCCCGGGCGCCCCTGCTTCGCACGGGTGCACATATCATGCATGTATTATACATATTAACATTCCTCTTGAATCAGTCTATCTATTAAAAAAAACCGCATCAAAATCCGTTGCGTAGTTTTAAAGATTACACATACAGAGAGACATAGGGATATAGGGACAGACAACGCGACTTTGATTTATATATATATGTAATAATAATAATAATAAAGTTTATTGGACATTAAAGAGCGTACATTGGCAAAAAAAATGTAGTGATATAGGTATCATAGATTTCAAGTAAAGGGTCGTATAGTCGTAGTTCCCAATTTAATAGGGAAAATAGACAAGTCCAAAGTATATTATCCAGCAACGTGTTTACGTTTACTACGAACGATAGCGTGCTGGTGTGGGCGGACTGTGTCTCTAAAGATATACCTTAGCAACTCATAAATTCAGTTAATTTCATATCGTATCTGTATGCGAGGGCTCTAGCGTTGGTTTTATTTCTTGTGATTGTTTACAAAACCACGGGACACTGTAAAAGAATAACAAATTTACAGATAGACAATTTGAGTTCTTTATGCGTAGCAACGCTTTTTTTTATACCACTGGCTAATGGAACAAGCAGATGGCCTGCCTGGTTGTTTTAATATTAAATTAAATAATCGCATGCATTAAATTAAATCTGCATTAAAACATATTTTCAGCAAGCTATCGCTCACTGTAACGCCAGCATAACTGTTAGTTAAATTGATCAGCAAATCATCTGACCGATTGTAAGTTACCTAGGCATAAAATTATCATTAAAATATGAATCCACTCCGTAACACAGTTTCAAGAGGGGAAGTAGATCGAGATGCTTTTTAGCGTCTATTTTTGGATCGGATGTGTTAGTTTTGTACTACGGGGATACAAACGAATGTGTAACGGTCGACTCCGACTGAAGAGCTTTATATAATACGGAAATACAATCTAGTTTACTAGTGTATTTATAATAATTTGCTAATTAATACGTAAATGTGGTTAGGGTTTAATTTACATGTTGGTTTACTATAATAATATCACCTACGTTAGTGTAACACACATCATCCTACATTATTATAAGTGTATGTATCGTGTGTGTCCAAAATAAATGTATTTTCTTTCTTTCTTTAGTGTCGTGATTATTAGAGCATTTCGTTCTCTGCGAGACGGGGGGACCTACGTGGCGTTACAGCAAAACTCAAAAGACATGAATTCATTGTTGAGTTGACGATTCTTTAGATTTACCCCGTAAATGTTTATTGAGGCTATTGAGAGATCTACACTGGAAATTTTACTATACATATACGTGATAGAATCATAATATTCGAAGAAGAGCCAAAGTAGCCGCAGAATTAGTAGCTTCAAGTGGCAATGGGCAGGTCATATACTTCGAAGAACTGACAACAGCTGGGGAATAAAGGTTCTCGAATGGCGACCACGAACTGGAAGACGAAGCGTGCGACGCGTTCCACTTGCGGCCCGATTACGCTAATGTCTGACTAGTGGCTACCGAGATGGCTTTCAGTTTGACATTTGATCAAGAAATATAATAATACTCTCTGACGAGAGCATTTGATTCCCGTAGTGTAATAGCAACATATGGATGGATCTAGTATCTAAATTCCTTGGGATGGATGCTAAATTCCTTGGATGTATGGAATCAAACTGAAAGCCATCTCGATAGCGCCAGGCATTAGCGTAATCGGGCCGCAGGTGGACCGACGACACCGTGAGGATCGCGGGAAGTCGGCGGATGAAGAGGGCTCAGAATCCTGGGATAATTGTTCTTCCTGGAAAAGTATACAGGGTATAACTGGTAACTCGACGTATTCCTTGCAGGACGTCCTAGTAGGGTTAAAATGCAGCAAATTAGGCCACCAAATGTTCTACCGAAGTTCAGTAGTTTTTGAGTTAGTTACATTTTTTGGTGTTTTATGAAAAATCCTAGATTAAATCATTTGAAGCCAATTTAAAAATGATTTACAGCGCGACTGTACTGAAATTTAAGTTAATATCATAGTTGATGCCGTAGCAGATCTTTGTTTATAATTTAAAGTTCAAAAATGCCACAAACTTTGGCAAATATCACTAAAGAAACATTTATTTTTTTGTGATTTTTGCTATTACTTCATACAACATGTTGTCTAGTGAAAAAAAAATTACATTACGGTAGAACATTTGGTGGCTTAATTTGTTGCATTTTAGCCCTACTATGACGTCCTGCAAGGAATACGTCGAGTTACCAGTAACCCTGTATATGAGAGGCCTATGTCCATTAGCGCTACAGTCTGTTGACAATGAAATGTTTATTGTATAGCCATTCTAAGGTAATGCATTCTTATGTATTAGTAAGAGCACTGGTGGTCTAGTGGGAGTGACCTCGCCTTCCCAACTTAAGGTCGCAGGTTCGAATCCGGTCGTGCACCAACGGATTTTTCTATCGAAAAATTTATGTGCGCAATGCCAGTGCTCTTAAACGGTGCAGGAAAACATCGTGAGGAAATCAGTTAGTATTCTAACAGCGGCGATGGGCTTGCAACTTGTCACGTATGGAATACTAACTACTGCAAAATGTGGGTGTGTGCCAAATGTAATGTTCGGACGTACCTCTGACTACCCCCCTTAGACATCCTCAAAGAATCTTGAGTTGGTACTGGGTACTGAGATCTGAAGGGATATCTACCATGCCTGCAATGGGGAACAAAGTCGTGATTGAAGCGTTTTTAGTTTTTTTTTCATGAATGAATGAATGAATGAAAATTTCTTTATTGTACACCAAAATTTACAGAAAAAAAAGAACACTTAGTAATATAAAAAAAAAGTAGTAGTTACAATGGGCGGTCTTATCGCTAAAAGCGATTTCTCCAGACAACCTTTGGATGGAGAGGATTGTTAAAATATGGAAGATTGGTTGCAGGTGCACGAGGAAAGTTATAAGAAAGGTGGTCAAAAACATTACACAATATTAAAACAATAAGTGAATCAGGTACTTATACAATAAATAGTTAGGTACATTACATTCTATACATACATATACTATATTCATGTATTAGTATGTAATTAGGTAAAGGATGAAAAATCAAGCCTGTTGACGAAACATGTCTGTTTAAAGTTGGAATCCATGGTTTAAAGATTGCTCTGTATAGTCTCTTGGTTTTCCTTCCCTGCGTACTCAAAGAGCTTAGCTAATTACATAAATTAATTAGTTTACATTCCTAATTAACAGCTATGCGTGGCAATGACAGTGGATACTGTTAGCTGTGCCAAATACAGGTACGGTGTTACGAGTACGGGCCCCGTTCGAAGGTGACGATTATATTTTATTATTCACTAGCTGATCCCGCGGCTTTGCTCGCGCTCGTTTACCTTGAAAATCTCATACAAACTTTCATCCCCTTGGGGGTGGAATTGATCAAAATCCTTTCTTAGCGGATGCCTACGTCATATCATCTACCTGCATGCCAAATTTCAGCCCGATCCGTCCAGTGATTTGGGCTGTGCGTTGATAGATCACTATGTCAGTCAGTCACCTTTGAGTTATATATATTTAGAATTGTGGTTCGTTACTGCGCAGTAATAAATGCTATTATACTAGCAGAGAGCAAGATGTTTACCCAGCTATGTCTATAGCGAAATAGAAAAAGAAAACGGCGTCATGACTTTGATCCCTATTATCATCATCATCATCAACCTATCTTTGTCCACTGCTGGACGTAGGTCTCTCCCAAGACGCGCCACTGAGCCCGGTTTTCGGCTCTTCTCATCCATGCTTGCTGCGCTACATTTCGCAGATCGTCGCTCCACCTCGCCGGAGGACGTCCTACATACGCTTACCTAAACGCGGTCTCCACTCAAGTATTTGTTTGATCCCTATTATAATAACGAGATATAAGATACCTAAAGGACATTTTATTTGCCAAAATAAGTATTGCGAGTCCTAAAAGGCACTGCACAGTAGACCGCACTTTGCATTTCTCCACACTTTTTTGGTATCCCAAAATATAATTATAACTTCTACTCTACGACTAGTGAAATCTCGTATGGAGTTGTTTCTTATTGGAGTGGTACTGACACAGTGCTTATTTTCGAGCTAAAAGCATGCTTTTTTCGCAGCTTTTTAAAAGCACGTGTGAACAGGTCGTGCTTGCTTATGTTTGAGCACTTGTGTCAGTACCAACGAAGATAGATAAGACATTCAAATTCCTTGGTCAGTACCTTAAGATATAAACAAATAAGTAGTTAGGTACCTATACGAATTAATAAAAATTGATTTTTAGTGAACGCTAAATAAACCTTCAGAGTGCATTGTTTGATTGCTGTATTCTAGACTTTTATAATTATTTATGAACATTTGGCCTTTATTAATATGTGTGCACTTAAAATATCACTAGGTAATGCAAAAATATATTACGTCGCGTTCTTGTCGAACTTATTATGGTACGATTATTAATTTAGTTACCATTGGTTAGAAAAAAAGGAAAAAAATATGTTTAGTTGGTCTGTGTAAAACAAGAACCAACTCTTAGCAGGTATTTTACAGTAGAGCACAAGAAAAAGCTATTGGTAATTTCAAGTACCGGAATGCTTAAAGAAATTGTACTTTACTACCTTAAGTTACGTCTATTTTTCGATTGTAAGAGTCGATAACCTCTGGTCTCCGCGCATCTTGGTGGTCTGGTTTTCATCATGTTTTGGATATTATTTCGCTTCAGTTCCGCTTATTCACTGCCCTAGTAAACAGCGGAAACTCTTCAGCTTGAAATATGGATAAATAATTAATTTTACTATCTTCTTACTTCTCTGTAACATTCTTATTTCAATACTAGTCGCGCCCCGCGGTTTCAGCCGCGCATATTTAAACCCCGGTATTTCCACGGGATAAAAAGTAGCCTATGTGCTATTTATTACAGACTATTAATCTATCTCTCTGCCAAGTTTCATCCAGATCCGTTCAGCCGTTCCGGCGTGAAAGAATAACAAACATCCATTCATCAATCCATCCATCCATACCTACTTACAAACTTGTTTATAATATTAGTACCTAGGATAGGATAAAAAAAAAATTGTGCTGACCTTCCCCGGATTCTATTGATTTGTTATTTTGTGCGTCCTTGACGATGTGAGCTCGTCTTTTGATTAGGAAGCTTTTACAGGGGTTTCCGGAAAGGATTTTATCTGGGTCAATATTTACCAAAATTATAGAAGTTACTAGCGACCCGCCCGCGCGCCCCTGCTTCGCACGGGTGCACATATCATGCATGTATTATACATATAAACCTTCCTCTTGAATCACTCTATCTATTAAAAACCGCATCCAAATCCGTTGCGTAGTTTTAAAGATTTAAGCGTACAAAGGGACATAGGGACAGAGAAAGCGACTTTGTTTTATACTATGTAGTGATGTAAGTTCTACCGTATACCGAACCTTCTAACTTTATAAGTACTTACATATAATAAACTTAGACAGGTAAACCCTACGCCTACGGCATCAGCAGTGCAAGTAGGTACCTACCGTTCTTATCGATCGCTTAATTTAAGATTTAGAATCGTCAAAAATTCGTTAAAAATGGTTTCAACAATGGATAAAACCAGTTTTAACGAATTTTGACGATTCTAAATAAAAACGGTACTGCAAGTACCTCCTACTATTTGTCAAAAAATAAATGAAGCTCAAAGTAAGAATATAAGAAGTAAGAATTCTAGTCGGTGGCGTACTTATCTATTTTGATAAGTGTTGATATATTGCTGTTATACAACAGCTAAGGCAATTAACCTTAATTAAGGTCACCAAAATATTTGACTGTTGCGTTAACTGGTATAGGAATGTTGATAGCAATATATTACCTACACTATAATTACCTACTGGTCTTCCGTGTATGATATGTCTCACAAACTTCTTCAGCCTTATTATAAACAAATCAAACCTGCGTTTAAACCTAGCTCAAGTCACGTTTTCTTATTATAAACAACTTAAACCTGGTTTATCTCATAAATTTAGGATCATCTCAGGTTTATCATTTTCGTATTACAAAAGACACTTTAGTCGAAGACTACATAGTACCTGAGATAGTCCATGATTCATCATCACAGAACATAATCATTCAACAAATATCCACAGACTATAACAAATTATGGCAATCAATCGTTCATTCATTTTGGAATCACCAACTTATCTGAGCCGGTCTGAAGTTAGCCGCTTGTGCATAGATGGCCAATAGTGAATCGAGAATTCTCTAAACAGCTAACTTCAGACCGGCTTAGATAAGTTGGTATAACTGTACTCTCTTGCCGCAGGCTAAAGTCATATGCGCATACTACCTCGTCTTTCGTTTTAACGAATCAATTTTTAGTTTCTCTTCTTGACTCAGATCTCCGCCTTTTTGTTTTAAATCTCGTTATCAACTTGATATTGACAAATTCGTGGCAACCCATGCGTTTTGACATTTCAAATTTAGATCGGAGTCTAGAGTTTGAAATGTATGTTGGATAATGCAGTGCTACAAGTTGTTTTATTGAATAAACTTATGTGGGAGACCAAATAAAATTTGGCAAAATGAGATTTTTATTAGTTAGACCATACTTAAACTAGGGGTCGTTCGGGTTTATCTTTAAACCGTGGTTTAGGGGATAAACTCCGTTTTATAATAACGTCTGGTCTAAGTCTTTGATTTTTCTATAGAGCAGGGACCAACTTCGGTATCAAAGTTAGACCACGGACCAGTTAGTCCTGGCTTAAGCCTAGTCTAACTCACATTTTTATAATAAGACGGCTTGAGTCTACTTCTTGTCGTGTCACTAGTTTCTTTCGAAACAGTGTGATGAAAGGATTTTAAGTGTGCCTCAAAGAAGCTCCGTTCGAGTCGTTCGAGTACTTGATACATGCTATAGAGCTTTTTTAGGTTTTACAACATGGCGGTTTCCTCACGATGTTTTCCTTAACCGTTTGAGAGTACTGGCATTGTGCACTTAAATTTTTGAAAAGAAAACTGGTGGCACGACCGGTATCGAACCCACGACCTTATGATCGGAAAGCGGGGTCGCTACCACGAGACAACCAGTGCTCTCTTCTTGAGTAAAAAAAATATTATGTAGGTATGAGTAATAATCGTATCTATGTTTTTTTATAAAAATCGTTGACGGAAAAGCAGATGGCCCACCTGATGTTTAGTGGTAACCATCACCTACAACAAAGCGTTTCCTCGTAAGGCAAGCATGGTATAGGAACGGCCTTACGATGCATTGCACTGCGTCCATCAACTGGAGGCATATCGCTTTCTCTGTCCCTATGCCCCTATGTATGCTTAAATCTTTAAAACTACGCAACGGATTTTGATGCGGTTTTTTTTAATAGATAGAGTGATTCAAGAGGAAAGTTTATATGTATAATACATGCATGACATAGTAGAAAAACAATGTGCACCCGTGCGAAGTAGGGGCGCGCGGGCGGGTCGCTAGTATATGTTAAGTCTCATAATATGTGCCTGCAATTACACCGGCGCGGCGCCGACCACACAGCGTTGCTGCTAGGCGGCAGAAAACGGCGTGGCGGTAGTACTTCCCCGGACGAGCCACACACAAAGAGCACTCTACTACTCTTGAACGAGAGTGTCGGTGGTCTAGTGGGAGTGACCCTAGCCTTAGGACCGATTCGGATCCTATTTTTCAATCCGAAAAAATTATTTACTCAATCCATTCTCAATTGTTGAAGCAAAACTTCTTGACTTCCCTTAGTACCTTGAATTCGTCTTAGTAAAGTATCTGATAGACATAATACATACCATGCCTGGGGATCAAAGTCGTGAAGCTGATTCTGTTCAGTTCATATAAGAAGATTGTTAAGTTCTGTGAGGTATTATGAAACCATTGTCTGCGATTCCATGCTACTTTGTCCTTAATACATGTACCGGCATGGAGTAAATTGGACGCAAGCGGAAGCTTCCAATTTGTAAGTTAAGCAGCGACGAGGAAGCTTAGTTGGCTAGTTCCATGACAACTGTAGATATTTGTTGTATCTAGGTTTACTGTGTTTTATAAAAATTTTAGATTGCCATTTTAGAGCCCTAAGTCTGTGTCATAAACGCATGTTCTTGGGTTTTGTCCCCACGTTCACATGAATGTTTCACCCTTCCATACAACCAATTAATTTAACAGACGCAGCAATATTTTCAGTGATCCAAAATAACTTAATGACAAACTCATGCGCAAAAACACACCTTTTTCTGTACGTTTCAGCACGCCTTATGAGCTTATGACTAACGATGAGGTATGTTAATCTCGGCATACGCCTGCAATAATAAACTTCATTCCGCGAATATAACACGGAATACTCTCATACCCAGATATTCAGTGAACATGCTTCCGGATTATAAGAAATAAAACACTCTCACTGTGTACAGAATTCTTACTTTTGTATGCTCACTAAAACGCCATGATAAAGTAAAATTCTTCGTCATTGAAATTCAGCTAAAAGCCTTTGAATTTTGCTTTCAGATAGCGTAATAATACCGAACATTTTAGTCAAAAAGGTAGACTGAGCTGCTAGGCCAAAGATTATTCAATTTGGACCAAAACACATTTTAAACATCCTACTAATATTATAAACGTGAAAGTTTGTAAGTATGGATGGATGGATGTTTGTTTGTTACTCTTTCACGCCGGAAAGGCTGAACGGATCTAGATGAAACTTGGCAGAAAGATAGATTATAGTCTTGAATAGCACATAGGCTACTTTTTATCCCGTAGGAATACCGGGATTTAAATCTGCGCGGGTGAAACCGCGGGGCGCAACTAGTTCTGCATAATTTTTTTAGACCTGCTGAAACCAGCAAACGTGTCGTCGAAAAACAATCAAGCAAATGAAATTGGAGTCTATATACGTTCGGCCATGCGCGATCCACCACGTTATTACAATTTTATTTCAATCTCGGCGTTACTCTCATTTCATTTTAATTTTAGCAGAGTGGTCTGACATTTTCGCTTTCGCTCTCAGTAAAATTATGTTAAGTAGGTACTTGTTTAAACATACTTTTGTATGGTAGGTGTTGTACCATGAAGAAATCTATTTAAATTAATTTGGTAAATTTTTCGGTGTTTTTCTCTACTTTAACAGATTGTATGTTAGTAATGCAATAGGTGCATATTAATTTGATTACCTTTAAGTAATCTTTTCCTGCTAAGCCTACGCCTTACTAAATTGGATTAGCACCACACGGAGCTCCAATATTGTAATAGGTGGTACTACAATGCATTGTAACAAGGATCATACAAAAAACAGTAGAAACCAAGCCGTAAGTTTGATGCCTGTTCTTTCAGGCATTGATCGAGTCGCATGGAACCTAGAGTCGCAAGTGATCCTTGTGATTTTATTAAATTTATTAATTAATGTGTGTTTCAATCAATACACAATTAATTCATAATTTTTTATAATTTTTTAATATTTTTTTATAATTTTAATAATTTTATTGAAAAATTGCCTTTTGACATTGACTTTGGTAGCATAGAGATAGTTTGACTAAACGGTGATCTACCGTGCCTGGGGATTAAAGATGAGCTGTTTTTTTATGGTGAAGTTACTCTTCACGATATCTCTGAACAACATTGCCTAAAGGTCAAATGTTCACTAAGACCCATAAATAAGCTAAACGCAAACAAACTCGCGTTGTACCACTAGTGTTAAATTATAATTATGCATGACAGATATGAATTCATCATCAAAACTACAAAAGAACTCATTGTTTTCGTAATTTCTTTTGTAACTTTAGTAATTTGTCATTCATCAGCCATAGCATTGTTTGGAGTCCACACGGTGACCACAGCCAATACAACAGTTGGTACTAATGTAACCTTTTTGAACGTCTCGGAAATCGACCCACCAAAATGGAGAAAAAAATATACGCCAGATGTTGAGCGAGTGTGATTCTGTGTTTACTTGCATCTGAAACAATGCTTACTTCTGTGCGCGAGCGCAGAGCGTTCTCCGGGATGCAACATGGGGCATTCTGTTTTTGTTTATAACTGTATTGAGTTAAAAATAAGTCGATAACTCTTTATACTAACCAAGTTATAGTTAATTTCAGGAGGAAGGGGGCTAGATGCAACCATAACATAGAAGGCGTGTTGTTTGAAACAAATTACGAAGTTTCAAAAAATATATCAATGTCAAAATGATTTTAGAGTCGAACCAACGACCTCTACGGTGGAGTCTCACTTGGTTGATCATCATAATCAGTCTCAGTAGTCTACTGTTGGACTTTACAATATGTATATTTGGGGGCATGACTAGAATAATAAAAAAAAACTGAGCCAGGGACATATTCGCCCATAATTAAGTACCTAAACTATGCAGGACTCTGTTTTTTTTTCTATGATTATTATATTATGTTTTTTTTAGTCTTTATATTATTATTTTTGTTACCTACCTGTACTTATGTATTTTTTATTGGGTTAATAAAAAAAAATTATTTCATTCTTTTTTCTTTCTTTCTCTCTATATAAGTATTGGAGGCGTGAAAAATTGCATTTTGGCTTTAAGTGAGAAAAACAAAGCGTAGAAGGTTCTACTCGTACCTACATAGGTAATTATACCCTCTGCATTATTAAAAGCAAATACACCGCGTAAAGCAATTACGATGGGATCGGTTTACATTTAAATAAGCACCTAGGGTTTCAGGCCCGACCTTATTCTGAATATCTTTTCAACTTTAATGCAATACAATACCTACCTCTGTTTAATTTTTGAAACTATCATGGATACGTAAGAGCTTAACATTCATTTACAACGGGATATTTACCATGATTTGTGAGTTTGATTGTTTCCCGATATTTCGGCACAGTTGCATGCACGTTTCGACCCGATTCATCGCGATAGTTACAAGAAAGTAAATAATTTCTTTGTCCATAGTTTCTAGTCCCACCAAATCTGAAATTTTGGGGATTCATTTGGTTTCCCGAAGTAATTTCTTGTTAACACTCTTGAGTTAAGATGGTCTAGAGTCTAGCCCATCTTAACTCCTAAGTCATATATGTACCTATATACCTACTCTAGACAAGTTCCCCAGCAGATGATCACGTCAAATCAACGTCTCTATACAATTTATCTGCTGCTTGTTCGGCAAACAGAAAAGACTTCTCGAGAGCCTTCTAGAATAAGGTTTTCAGCTGATCGCAATATCAATATTATTTGTAATCTAAATTCCTGTGCCAATACAGCTGAAGTTAATTGATTTCGGTTCAAAGCTTCGAATCAGATTTCAAGTCGACTTATCAGCTTCAACAGTAGAACATCTGTTTATGTATATGTAGGTATGTATAAACTATCCAGTCGTCAAAATCAATACTCCCGGGAGCACTAATAGACATGCGTACAATAAGCCTACAGTCGCCTGGCTTCTACCCTGGCTCCGAATGATCACCGCGGTACCATAGAATAAAGTACGATATGTATGTACCTATAAACGTATATAATTACGTGCTACACATATCGTTACCGCATATCGTCACTTAACATCTGGTGAGATTGCGGTCAAACGTTTACCTATGGATTGAAAAAAAATATACCTATAAGACGGTTGGTTACCATAATCAAAGACTATTTTTGTTCCTGATTGTAATTTTTTTATTTATATGAAAGTATAGATATTGTAGGTACCTAGATATTATGCCTATTTCATTATAAATGGGGGATGTTTGGTTTGGGGTATTTTTCAAAGGCAAATTAGAAAGCGAATTCCACGAAAAGGATTGCTATCAGTTTGCCGAATATTTCTGCTTAATTCTTGACAAAAACCTTGATAGATTTATGAATCTAGGTTATGAAAAGATAAATCTTTCTTACTACTGTGCCATGTTTCATGAAGTTGAGGGTAGTTTTACGTTATTGAATATCTGAGGGATCATTCGGAGCTGCCCTTTTACATGCTCACTATCTGTAACAGCTGAATAGCTAACTAGGGCAATTTGTAGGTAACGAGTTTCCATTTTGTAAGGTAGGTAGGTAATGTTGATGAAAAATTGATCTTATGCTGAGGAATCAGGGTATATTAAGTCTATGGTTGAATTAAATGAAATGTTACATAGGTATCATACCACAAAGTATTCCTTTGAAGTCACATTTAGCTCTTTTTTGACATTCAATCCAGAACAATGGTCTGAATTGATGTTTCTGAATGTTTCAGGTTGGTCGTGTGGTCTTTTACGTCTGTAGGTAGCTCTAGCTGCCGCCCGCTCCCGATCACTAACTATAGGTATAAGATTAGCACTCAAACTATTTTTACACTCTATATTCATAGCACTGCAATGTTTGATTCATTTCCCTGACTACCCCTTTTGGAGCAGTGCATGAATGAACGAACGTCAACATTGGGGGTTTATTTACAAACATTGACGCCTAACCGTGCTTCCGACGGCGCACGCGCAGCGTAAATACTTCTAAATGAGTCCAATCAGACGGCTGTCAGGACTGGGGCTGAAAACGGGTAGCCAGAAGTTTGGTCAGATCATTTAGTTAAATAAATAAGCTTGAAATCATAGTATATAGCCTGCTCGTATAGGCCTATTGATTTAGTAGTGATCACAGTTCACATAATTTACTGTCGAGGTGATAAATCGTCTTTTTGTCTTCATTCCTTATTTTTATCATGCTATTGAATTAATTACTTACTTCTGTTTATATTTTTTTTTGAAAAAAGCGCGATTGATATCGCGTGTGTGTTTCTAAAAGGAACGCCAGAGCATTTTCGTTAAAGAAAAGTTACATATTTAAAAAGTTAAAAGTAAGCTCTAATACAATACAATACTGCAATGCCTGAGACAATAAAGTTTAATAAAAACTGCAAAACTGACTTTAAATTGAAACTTTGTGACAAAGCATCGAGAGAGACCTACTCTATTTTACCTTTTTAAACTAAAAAATAATCGTCAAAATCCTACAACTATTACCTATAAACGCGAAAGTTTATCTGGATGAAACTTGGCAGAGATAGATTGTAGTCTGGAATAGCACATAGGCCGTGTTTCAACCCGTGGGTATACTGGGATTTAAATCTGCGCGGGTGAAACCACGGGGCGTTTTTTTAGGGGAAAAGCTGCAAAGACTTTTACCATTTTATGAAAATCCCATCACAAAAATCATCCACAGATGTCGCAATCAGAGACGCCGGATGAAAAACAAAACCAGATGAGATATAAACATGCGCGAGTGTATTTTATATCCGCCGTATTCAATCGGTGCGTACAACGCTTGGCGTTTCCTGTAAGCTTCCTATTGAAAGCACAGAATCATTAGTAGGTACTGATAGGGATGTTACTAAACTAAGTTATTTTCTGCCGATACAATATTTGTAGGAAAAAACTTTTAAATGTAGAACTCGGGATTCACAACATCTGAATTCTGAATTCGACTGCCTTTTATCAGACGATGAAATGTTTCAATAATTTGGAGATTGCAAACTTGGCAATTTTGAAATTAGAATGATACAGCACACTTTGCAACCACTTATTCTAAATTTTAATTCTAATTTCCTTCTGTCACTGCTATTGTTTCTAAAGGAAATGTTTTGGCACAATTTTGTCTTTGACTCAATCGCGCAGTAGTGGCTAAGCCAAGGAATATAAATACTAGGCCAAATTCACAAAACAAAATTTCATCAAACTCAACACCATTATTAAAAAGCAGTATCGTCATTATTTATAGGATAGCAATCAAATAAAATATTATCCAACAATTTAGATGAAGCTTAATACGAATTGTTTAAGTCCAAGAAAGTGTAAAGGCTATTCGTGCGTGTCATTCGATCTACGAATAAATAATCATTCTGTAGGTACCGTGTAGGTAGTAAGTATTATGTACATACAATAATATGTTGATCAATATGTATTCATATCACTGAATGCTACATCTCTAGTAGGTACCTATACCCATGAAAGCTCGCACGTGTTAACGAAAGTAAATACGAAAGCTTAGCGTCCACCTGCGCGCGCGCCGCTACGAGATAGGGCGTAGCGCAGAGCAAGCCGGGCATTCGTCGAGATGTGTCGTGTGTAGTGTAACTTATGGACAACATGGGACCACAATTTGACTATTGCCTTCGTGCTACAAGTGAGTGGAATACTAGTATTGTAACTTTATATTTATGTGTTCAGATTTTTGTATAAAATTCTAGTTCTAGAGTTGTGGTAGATGCGTGGCTGCGAACGCGACACGCTACATTCAGCTTGCCTGAAAAACTTGTAGCAGACGGAAAATACAGATATGTATTGCCATTGTTTTTTTATAATCTGTGGTTTATTATTATGTTGATAAATGTATGACGTAATTACATAAAAAATATGTACTGACATCACTAAATTTAAAAGAGCAATCAGTTATTTAAAGATATTCAAAAAGACTTTTTCACTAAACTTATATTAATGTTATATTCGAAGAAGTAATAAAAATCAGCATCAGGACATAAATGAGTCAGTATTTCAAGAATTCTTTGAATTATCTTTAGGCGATTTCAGAGGAGAAAATCGACGAAATAAAGGCGCTCGTTGTTGTAGGTCTATCTTATTAAATACAGATGTGTTGATTGTAGAAGTTTTGTACAAATATTTATCATCCTTTTTAGTACATACGTAGGTAATCTACCATCTCTCCATAACATAATCGGATAATCTTGCATACCGATTGCATAGAATTAATTCATAATAAGTACCTACCTTCTTAGCTAAAAATGAACTTTCAGAGTAAAATGTAAAAATAACACATTATCCCCCGGTTTCTGAAAGCTCGATCAACACAAATCGGCTGTCAAGTCACTTTGCTATCTCTATCTAATTTGAAGTAAAAGCTGAAATAGCAAGTGACTTGACAGCCAATTAGTAATGATCGAGCTTTCAGAAACTGGCGCTAAGTGCTTTAGTAGGTAATTAACCATGTGACCAAGATTGAACAGCTTCCAATTTAAAAAACAATAGGTACCTACGTATAAAAACCAACCATTAATTACTGTCCGTCTGTCGTCGATGTCCTGGTTTATTAATTACTGATGCGAAATTAATCAATGTTTACTATAAATTAGTATTAGATACAGTTGGCTGCACTAATATTATAACACTACATTATTTTGACGCTGGCAAGTCAGGCAACAAACATCATCATCATCTGTATGCCTCAAGTTGACTCGCAGACAAGACGCGCAGTGGCATCGTAGGGCACGTTACGTTTCTATCGTACGAGACTTAGGCAATGCTTTGTTATGGTGATGGTTACCACTTAACATCAGGGCCATGCTTGTTCAATCAGCTAGTTTAATAAAAATACAAGGTAATTGGAGTGTAACCATCTACTGCAGGCGACTGTAGCTACATTAGACTGTTTTTGCCCTCTGCCACATGTTCCCAGGGACTTGTAAGGGCCCTGGGTCAGAATAATGCGACGCACATGCGGGCATAACAAAAAAAACGGCAAACCAACACAAAAGTCTCCAAACATAGGTTTTTAATGGTCACTTAATAAAAACTAAACGCAAATGCTAGGGGGCCTAGGTACACTTAGCTTATATAGAATAGAATGATAAAGTTGAAGTAGTTTAGAATATAATACAGACTAGTTTCGCCCCGTGGTTTCGCCCACGTAGTTTTAAATCCCGGTATTCCCACGCGATAAAAAGTAGCCCATGTGTTATTCCAGACTATAATATATCTTTGTGCCAAATTTCACCTAGATCCGTTCAGCCGTTCTGGAGTTATAGAGTAACAAACATCCATCCATCCATCCATACTTACAAACTTTCGCATTTATAATATTAGTAGGATTATTTATCTTACATAACATTTTGCTATAGGGGCTTAGCAGCGCTGGTTTTCAATATAACTAATACAAAAACAATAATGAGCAAAAAAATGTACGTAGATACAATATGACAAGACCATATCAATAGCAACTTTTATTATATTTCACAATTTTTATTACCCATATTTCAAATTAAAATTCATTAGTACGCATGTGAGCAAATTACCATAAAAACAAAAATGTGTATTCTAGCTACTGAGAGGTATGGTACTGGCCACACTAAGTAATAATATACTACCTGTGCATAATAATTGCTATGGCATAATTATTTTGTCTAAGGCGTTATTTTGTTAAAACCATCGCTTTAAAAATTTTCGGCATATCATAATGTCAAAATATATCTGACAAGCAAGGTTAATTTTAGGTTTATGTTAAATATAACCAACAACGTTTAGGTGTATGGCAGAAAAAGTTTAACGATTTTTTTTACGTGCTCTATTATCCAAACTAAAATAGCTAACAAGAAGGTTCTCTACCTAAAAGGTCGCCGCCGCCGTGACCAATGGACCAAAGAAAGTTGCTCCGTGAATAGAGCACAGCCCTAAAGCTCTGACCTATTGAGGAGTTGACCTATAAACTTGAGTATGTTATCCTTTAGCCAACTCGAATCACCCACATTTGATTGATTGATTGATTGAAAATACTTTATTGCACATAATAATAACAGCACAAAGGCGAACTTAATGCTATAAAGCATTATCTTCCAGATAACCTTTGTGTATTGTGGACATAAGATGTGTCAGTAGTGCACAAGAGAGGAAAACGTAGAGATAGGTACATTAAACCTAATACATTTAAAAAGTTGTAAAAATTACATACAAAATCTAAATATGTATAATAAAATAAATAAAATAAACTAAATAGTACAAACATACATAACTATACATATAGGTATATATAATATATATAATATAATATATTATGATAGGAATATGATAATGTAAATTCAAAATTGCTCATCCGTTCAGTTTGCCAAAGAGATGATCATGGATTTTAGCCTTGAACACCTCAACTGAAGTAGCTACGCGATGTAAGAGGAGTGTGGTTCCAGAGACGAGTAGCAGTAATTGTGAAGGAGTTGCTATAGGCTGAAGTCTTATGCTGCGGAGTTACCAATTGTAGTCGCTGGCAAGAGCGAACTGGTTTGTCGTCTGCATATAAGGGCGTGAAACGCTCACTAAGGTAATGGGGAGACATAGGGTTATGGAGAATGTTATAGAGGAGGGTTAAAATGTGCTCATCCCGACGAGCTCTGATGTCAAGCCACCTTAGCTGGCGTCGAAACATAGAGACATGGTCAAATTTCTTTAGACCATAAATATACCTGATGCATAGATTTTGTAAGCGCTGCAGTCGATTTAGTTGCTCTTTAGTTGCATCAGGATAGCATACATCGGCATAATCTAATAAGGGAAGGAGCAATGCGGTCACCAGTGTGGATCTCGTGGACAGCGGCAGGAAATTTTTCATGCGTTTGAGAGAATGCATGGTACCATACATCCTCCTGCTGATTTGGGTAATGTGGTAATCCCACGACAAATTTTCTGTAATATAAAGTCCCAGGTTTTTAACTACTTTGCAGTACTGCAATGGAATGTCATTATATTTAACAGGGAGAAGTGTGCTAGTATCAACTCTGCTAACCAGAGTGTTACCTCCTATAATTATCACCTGGGTTTTGTTTGGGTTGATAAGAAGACCAAACTTTTGAGTCCACTCATACACAGCACATAGATCCTTAGTGACGCAGCAGATACCATGAAGAAGCTGATCTGGGTACACACTAAGATACAATTGGACGTCATCCGCATACAGGTGATGAGAGGTGTAACGAATTACTGAAACGAGGGTGTTAATAAAGAGCGAAAAGAGAAGAGGTGAAAGAACGCCACCTTGAGGCACATTTCGTCGTCCAAATCTAATTGCAGTACCTAAACTATACGTGCATGTACTGTACTGTACATGTACAGTTGGCGGAAATGTTTTACGTGGTGGCACCCACATCGCTCTTTCTTTGTGTTTGCGTATTTGCCCAAATACGACGATGTGACTTTATTCGTCGGAACACATAGATGCGAGCTTCACTTTTTGATGAAAGAAGAGTATCCGGGGAAGTAGGTATTATCACTGTAATACCTACTTCCCCGGATACTCTTTCACAAACAGCTCTACTTTTGGGAAATATTATGTTTGTCAACATATTAAAAGCAGAAAAAATAAACAAAATGACAAAAACATGGTCAAAAATCAGAGCAATATTTTTAGCAGATAACTTTTTTTAATATCGGAAGGTTTTTATAAGCCGGTCATGTTCTGAAAGAAAGAAGAAAGAAAGAAAATACATTTATTTTGGACACACACAATACATACACTTATAATAATTATAGCAAAAAAATAAAATAAAACATTACCAAAAGCAGTTGTTCTGCGAATTTAGTCGCCGACTGTACCGCCTAGGGTAGACAATAGGCGAAGATTGCCTTCAATTCGCATTATCCGGCTCTCGAAGTAGGTTGCACCACTGGACGTAATGGAGAGCCGTTATTTCGTTCCTTTATTGAATAATTCCTCCGTCAGTCGTGTACCGGCCACTGATACCGTGCGAACTTAAAAACGTGATCATACACGGAGAGAAATAAATACTAAAACCCCATTAATATCAACCAAAATACTTGTTAATCCCAAGATGATAAACCGTTTCATACCACCAACAATGAGACTTTTGTAGTTGCACTTAGTATAAATAGCAAACAACCAAGTAACAACGAGTAAAGTGGTTTTTGTAATATCAAGTACGTAGTGTATTAACGCCACTGACTTTTACAAATACGTTTGTAATCACTGCAAGTCACTAGGTCTCTAGGTGTAAAGATTTTACTAATCGTTTTGTAATTACAGCAGAGACAGCTGTGCTTCCTAGTATTTATTTCAATGACTTCTAGTAATAGTTATGTAATTTCTGCAAGGCTAGTGTAATGGCTTCCTGTGTATTTACTAATCGTTTTGTAATTTCAATAATTACTTATATGATTCCTAGTATATTTTTCTGTGATTTCTAATAATACTTTTGTAATTTCTGCAGTAACTTCTGTACCGCTTTTAGTATTTCCTAGCTGTCAATTTGATTTTGCTTTAAGGGTCCGGTGACAGCGGCTCGCAATTTCGAGGTGCGATTGGCTATTATTTCATTTCGGGGAGGTTGTTTGAAAAAATAACTCTAAAGAAACACGCATAAATACTGTTCGAACACAAATAATACAATAATATAAGGGAAATGTGCTTGAGTCAGAAATCATTTTGGTATTAGGTAAATGTAAGACCAAACATACTAATACCAAAATGATTTCTGATTCGGGCATGTTTCCCTTATATTATTGTATTATTTGTGTTCGAACAGTATTTATGCGTGTTTCTTTAGAGTTATTTTTTCAAACAACCTCCCCGAAATGAAATAAAATGAAATAATAGCCAATCGCACCTCGAAATTGCGAGCCGCTGTCACCGAAGCCTTAAGTTGCCTAGAGCGTTACTAAGGCTGAGGTCTTTTGTCCAGTGGCACCCTCATCGCTTTTAATTATATAAAGGAAAAATAAGATGCTAATTAAAAATATACTCGGCTCATATTGTAGATCAATGGGCAAAGTATTTTTTGAACTACTATGTATGCTATTGAAAAAAGTGGCCACTTTTAGCGACACCTGATGAAACTAGAAAGTACAAAGCACTACATAGAATCTTTAAAAAATACATTGGATATTGATCTACAATATGAGCAGACTAGATTTTTAATAACCATCTTATTTTCCTTTTAAAAAAATAAAATCGATGAGGGTGCCACTGGACACAAGACTGTCCTCTAAGTTTTTGGTGAACTTGGCACTAAAACTTAATAAGGCTCAAGCGGCAACCGAAGGCAACTGAAAATTGAAATTGACATTAGGAATTACTAGATGGAACATAAATCACTGCCTGATATTAAAAAGCTGTAAGTAAAAGGCACATATTAGGAATCCTAGGAATTACATTTGATTGACTCGTTACAACGTGTTCACACAGGAAAGAATTACCAGTATTGAGGTAGGTCATATCAA
Organism: Plemyria rubiginata; assembly: GCA_963576535.1. Lineage (NCBI taxonomy): Eukaryota > Metazoa > Arthropoda > Insecta > Lepidoptera > Geometridae > Plemyria > Plemyria rubiginata. Next base: position 11,877,880 of record OY754912.1, on the reverse strand, counting down.
AAAATAATAAAAACTAGAATTAATTAATAAACAAGTGATTTATTTTTATTCTATATAATAAGTAACTGATAGGTAGGCACTAGGCACGTATTATTTGCACATAGTTGTCTTATTTCAACATAAATATGGCACAAATTATTATTAACTTAAAATTATTTTTTATTCTACATTATATTGTCTCAAAAGTTATGAGCCGAGTGGGATTTGAACCCACGACCTTCCCCTTGATACGGGGATGCGTAGCTATAGATATGTATTTGCCAATTGTTTGTTTAATATCTTTGTCGCGAATAGTCTTTAACTTCTCCTTGGCGCATGCAATAATCTTCTCACGCAGAGGGACAATATTAGTGAATAGGGCGTCAGACTTGTCTTCATGCAGCACCTTAAAATCATTCAGGAGTAGTTGAAAGCCAGTGGGGCGCTTCAAGACGGGGTATTCATTAAAATATTCTTGTACGCTGCCGCTGCCAGAGTAATTAGAACGCAATCTGCATTTAGCAGTTGCATTCCAGTTATCTTCCACAAGATGCCATGGTTCGAGGGAATTGCGTAGCCAGTTGAGCTTTTCAGCTATTGTTTCATCAGAATCTACAACAAAATCATTTTTTTATTATTATTGATAGCTAAGCGTTTGGCTGCCATCACACCTGATGGAAAGTGAGGATGCAGCCTAAGATGGAGCACGCTTAGCTATAATCCACCTGTTCACTCTTGACTTAAAGATTCCTAAATTATATTAGGTTAAATTATATTAGATCCAGCATTATTTATTTATTTAATATATGTATGTCGGTTTCTTTATACCTCAAGGAGCGAAAGGTTGCTTGACGGTTGTCAGCGCCTTAAAAGAATGCTGAAGGCATTATCAAAAACAAGCTCAATAACTAGTGGCGTAGACATATCAACTGCTTATCTATAAATAAATAATAAGCTTACCTATGTCATCAGTGATTCCTGCAGTAGCAGGATCAGAAACTATTGATGAAACCGTGGAACGGGAATGAGTTTCTAGTATTCCTCGTTCTCTCAATGTACGACGTCTGTTGTAAATGAACCGAAGAAGTTTACCCGAAGCATTTTGTGCAGTGCTTCTCACATTGGCAGATATATATGGAGCATAATATACTACAGGTGATTCTTTTTTGAATATTTCCTGGATCTCTAGGGACCAACCAAGCAGCTGCGTATTACTTATTATAACTTTTGGGTTTATCTCAACTGCTTACTGTTATCTTACTGTTTTTATCCTGAAATTGTTCTTCTTTGTCTTCTCGTGTTTACTTTTCTGTTGTGCTTCTGTTAATGTTTTTATTGTATTTTCTTGTTTTAATTATTATAAGTGTATGTATCGTGTGTGTCCAAAATAAATGTATTTTCTTTCTTTCTTTTCTTTCTTTCAAATATGGGAAGGATTACCAACCGCACTAGTAAATTTCTTTGAGTGTCAGTCAATTTTCCCAAATTCTGCCCCTGCTCTAATATTGCTCTTCTTTCTTAACATTCTCTTGAACCTGGAATCAAATACAATATGGGTTAATTTATTAGGTAGGTATACAGGGTTTAATAAGACTATTACCGAAAACTGAAACAGGGCATTCAGACCATGATTCTTATTACGAAAAAAAATTACACTTTTTGTCTGCATGTGATTTTCTTCATCAATATCTACAATACATCGTTAAATTAACATAGTAGCTAATAATTTCATTTTAAAACGAAAAAATACCAAAAACAGCAATGCATACCCTGCATAGCGCGCTTTGCAACACATCACTGACTGACAAAAATATTTTTTGGCTCCAAACTGCTTCGGCTTTTAGCCAAATGCAATGTTATGGGTTGATGTTATACTTAGCCCCACATGTTCCTTAAGTTTTTGGAAGATGTCTTATTACACCCTGTATAATTACTATGTTACTCATAAATATTTTTTTATTTATGCATACATTCAACAGTTGGGTAGGTAATGGGAAGCATGCACTTTAATTGCGAGAACTTATATACTCAAAGTACAAATACATGCATAGGGAGTTAAATAAAAGCTTATAAAAATGTTTTACTTACATATCCTGGCCGCATGTAATCAATATCTTGCACAGCGTGTTGATTATTTCCCTTGTCCCTAAATGTCCCATCATAACCTTGCACTATTTGTTGACTACTTTCTGGTTGTTGCTGAGATGTCTGTTCATCAGCTTCCAATTGTATTTTTTTTGGCCTCACTGAATGTGGTGTAGAACAAGAACCCACTAACGGAGTTAATATTCCATCTGTTTCGGAAGGCTCAAAGTAGGTAGTCTCCTTTAATAATCTGCCAATACTGCCAAGAGATGTGTCCAATTCATTTACATCAAGCAGAGAAATAGATGCATGATTATGTACCTGAAAACAATAGGTATCAAGCTAATCAATATTATAAAAAATGTGGTAAGTAGAACCTACATTTGTACCGATGTCAAGATCCATAGCTACTTATAGGTTATACCACCATGCTTATTTCTGCCGTGAAGCAGCGTTGCTGTGTTTCGGTTAGAAGGGTGCCGGTTTAACATCTGTAGGCCTATAGTTGATGGACGCAGAGCAGGGTAAAGCATGTTCCTAACGTGTGTGACCTGCGAGGCAACACACTGTTTTAAGCGATGGTTACCACTTAACATCAGGTGGGCCATATTATGCTTGTTCCATCAGCTGTTCAACTTAAACAAGTACTTCAAATATAAATCAATTGAAACGAATTGCAACAAAGTTACACCCACCAAGTCACCCCACAGGACTTTGTAATGTTTGAATGGGTCCGTCCGTCTTCTGGCTAGGCTGGCGGCGCGCGCGTCGTCATCGTCGCGACATGCATGCAGCTCTGCAATGATGGAACTCTGCCTTTATTCTGGATACAGACCCAGTAGTCCTTTGTAGATGCCTACCTAATAAGACAACAATAGGTAAGTACCTACAGACAATACAAGTTGACTTCAGAGACCAAATACACCTGTTGGGTATGACTACCGGATAATAATATTATTGGACTTACCTCTAAATGTGCTTATGTACTCAGACAAACCCCACCTCACTAGTAAATCTTTTGTTAGCGTATCCATAACCAATCTTGTGGGATGGCTAAGCTAACAAGCGAATGGAAATGGACGCATGGAATAAAAAGTATTTTGAGCTGCGACTTGGGTGTGTTATTTTAGGGTCAGTGTCTGTATTTCTTCGATGCCTCAAGTACTGTTGGTTTATATGCCACCAAAATTACACAACAATCACTCACAGCACTCAAAGAACACTAGAAAAGCAATTCTGCAAAGATTCCGACGAACTGCTGCGAGACCGTTGTTTCAATTCTGTTCGACTTCGAAGTTATCAGTGTTGCCAATGAAAATTTTTGGGCGGCCGCGCCGGGGTAAAACCAATTTGGATAAATTCCCGGTAAATCAAAAATATCGGTTTTAACTATGTTTAATACGAATTTTGGAACTTATAATTGCTTGCCTAATATAAAATAGTTTATATGTACATAAACCATTTCATAGTAGGCAAGCAAATATCAATAATTAACCAGAATATAATAATATAGTAGACTTTTAGTGACTGTTTGCGTGTAAACCACGCAGTAACGTTCCAAAAGATAGTGGATCATTTGATGGTTTAGCTTACCTACTAGCAAAAAATTTCATACTTAGGTACGCGCTTGGTTAGTTTACATACGATATTTAATTTTATTATAGAAATTTAAATCCCTTGCCATGCCGTCCCCGGTCTGCGTAGGCCAGTATTATTATGCTTTTTCTAAAATTGATTGATGATTATTCATTATACCTATTGTAGTCGATTACTCTTGAAAATTGAATTTACCCGTGTGTTATTGGTTATATTACCACACCTAACCTGTTTTTTGGAAGCATTCCGGGTAAATGCCCATCTCTGCCTAGAACACGGTGATTGGATTGCCGTAGCATTGGCAACACTGCGAAGTAACCGGCGCGGCGGGGCGGCTTGGCCGGTGGTTAAATGGATTTTTCAGAGATATTTTCCTAATTGTATTTTCTAAAAGAAGGCCACCCAATGCCACGCAAATGAGTATTTTTAAGCGTCTAACGTATTATTTTGAACATCAATTCAGCTGATGTTTCCGAAATGTGGGCCAAAGATAGATCATTTGACTGTATTGAGTTTCTGGTCGCTAATAAATATTTACCGACATTCCACACAGCACTATCTAGCCCCAAACTACGCAAAGCTGGTAATATTATGGGAACCAGACAGCTGATATAATAGGTACCTAAGTACCTAGGTACCTACTTAGTATAAATACATAGGTAGGTAGGTAGGATACTTAAGTACCACCAAATTAGTAGGAAGTACCTAGGTATCTACGTATCTAGTCAGAATTTAAGTCGAAAATATACCTACCTAAGTTGAAACATGCAAGTCTGGAGCGAATATCACGAGATCTCACTTCGAGGCGAACCACTAGGTAGGTACATACCTACCTACCTAGTTAATATTATTAAGTATAGATGCATCTACCTACTTAGATAGGTACCTAGGGCTGGCAGTAGGTAGGTACCTATGGCACGTTGTCAAGTTCAGTACTTAGTACCTAGGTAGGTAGGTACCTACTTATAAAGCCAGGTACCTAGATGGCGCTACACCCAGTAAGATAAGTTTTCAGTCTGGGTTTTTATAGGTAGGTATAATGTAAGGACAAAAGCGTAATCCGTTTTTTTTTGCAATATAAACAGTAGAACGTAGTAGACGTAGTGTCGGTAGTAGGTAGCTACTACCGTAGTAGGTACTTATTTCTATTCTGTGGTACTAGGTACCTAGAAAATATATTGCGTTCTTGTATGTAATTACAAAACTGTTTAATAACATCAAGTATTGTACCAGACGTGTGATGTTGAAATAAGTAAAACATTAGTGATTGCGATGACGTCAGACATGAGCCATGCTTCATACTTGTATTAACAAAACCTTTTTGTAATTGATATGACGTCAGACGGGAGCCAATAATTATTCTTGGATTCACAAAACCTTTTACTGGAAAATATTATTGTACTGCTACTATCACAAAATCAACAAATACAAAAACCGGTTTGTTCCAATAAATCCATGACCATTGTTTGTATCATGAAACTTATGTTCAAAATACAAAATTTTACTCGGAATCATTAAAAAAAATATTACAAAATCATTTTGCAATCTCGACACACAAATTTCTCTCCGTGTACAAAACGTGCGAACCTGCAATCCTGGCCGCTATGCATCGGGGTTATCGGGGTACGTACCTATGAATACAAATAAAAAAAATTGAATTTAGAAACATAAACGCTGGCTAGTGATAGTTTAGTTAGGTCACATTTAGAACTAAATTGAGAATTCCTAATTCAAATTTGATGTTCGTAAATGGAACGCTCCGTGGAAAAGCGGATAAAATTCAATTTAACTTTTGTAATTCTTGTCAGCCATTTGAATTCCGCGCTCCTTCGAGTTTTGCAAACTTTGCGCTGAATAGCAAGGCTAGAAGAGTCTCATTTACTTTTCAGGTGATAGGTACTGCGGGGAAAGAAAGAAAGAAAGAAAGAAAACATATTTATTTGCAGCAGCTTAAATACAGCATAAAACATACAAAAAACAAAGAAAATAAATCAAATAAAAATAACCAATATAAGAGCTGCAAAAGAGACCCTGGCTCAGCATAATCAGTCGACAGGCAACTGACGCTGGTCTTCCGCTAGGGCCGTGCAGAACGTTGTGTAACATGAAATAAGACCGTGAAAAGTCTTTGCTTAAAAATGTTAAAATGGTGAGCTTCACGTTTTTAATCCCCAGGCACGGATAATCCCTCAGACTTCATAATAGGTACCACGTGTTACAATGAGGTAGTAGATAATAGGTACAGGTACCGTGTGTTACAATGAGGTAGTAGACCACATAACTCCATAAATAGTAAGACCAGTTTTTTTAACCAAACTGTTTTCCTCCCAGACAACCCCTCGTACTTCGCACTGCCAAACAAAGATGTCACCGACAGCTCCGAGCCCCCGGCCACATCGGAACCGTGTTCCCGCTCAGCCCCGAGTCGCGTGTGGAGCGACATGCGGCCGCTGGGCTCCCCGCGTCGAAGGGAGCCCGAGAGCCCGCGCCGCAAGGAGTTCAGGGCACTGCTGAGATCCCTCTCGGCCAAGGAGCCGGAACAAGCGGAGGCGTTCTTGAAGGGGCAGCCGCGGCCGGGAGACTGCGCGCCTGGTGATATGAGGCATACGTACACGGCTCCGAGAATCAAGTGAGTAAATAAATAAATAAATAATGCTGGACAAACCACACAGCACCATCTAGCCCCAAAGTAAGCTACTCAAAGCTTGTGTTATGGGTACTAGATGACTGATATATTTAATACATTATATACTTACATAGATAGATATTTTTTATTATATACATAGAAAACACCCAGACCAACGGAACAAATTTCTACTGATCGTACACAAATTTGTTCCGAGGCGGGAATCGAACCCGCAACCTCTAGCGTCGCAGGCGGACTCTCGCCCGCTGCGCCACAGAGGTCGACAAGTGAGTTGCATCGCTCTGTCCTTGGCAATGCGCAGGGACATGGGCAGCCACAGGCATGGCAATGCGAGAGTGTAAACGGCCACTTCCATGTCCGCTCGTGTCGTGTGTGACACGACAAGAAGAAGGAGAAGATCATGCCTATAGCATTGCGATCCAGGTTCCACTTTTGCTATGACATTGCGATAGTACAATTACTAGTGATGGTACTGTAGTAATAAGAGTAGTAGAGCTCTTTGTGAAGGGCTCGTCCGGGGAAGTATTACCACCACGCCTTTTCTGACTCCAAGCAGCGTTGCGTGCTTGTTCCGTCAGCTAGCCGTATGAATAAAGTGGTTTTACATAGAGAGAACTATACATAGAGACTTCAATTATAAATAAACTAGCGACCCGTCCGCGCGCCCCTGCTTCGCACGGGTGCACATTGTTTTTCTACTATATCATGCATGTATTATACATATAAACCTTCCTGTTGAATCACTCTATCTATTAAAAAAACCGCATCAAAATCCGTGGCGTAGTTTTAAAGATTTAAGCATACATAGGGACATAGGGACATTGGGATATAGGAACAGAGAAAGCGACTTTGTTTTATACTATGTAGTGATACGACTATTAATTAGAGTGCTTGAGCTTGTACTTTCGGACTTAATAGTGTTACTTAAGAAAATCCATGTAACTATCATAATCTTCCTAGAAAGGGCAAAATCAGCGCAACAGTGGCAACATCAGACGGCATGCAAGAACGCGAGGAAGTCTTCTACACGATTCCTCTTCATGGAAGAAGACGGCACTCCGTCGGAGGCTACCTCGCCACAGACGGCGTGGGCTCAGGCGAGGTCACTGCAGTGCCCAGCGAAGTGCCGCGGACGCAAGCCCCGAGAGTCCACTTGACAGAGGAAGACAGCGTTAAACGAAGAAGACCGAAGAATTTCTCCTTTAAAGGTTAGTGGGGGCTTCCTAGCTTGTTCATTGGCTCTTCAAGGGAGAAGATAGCACTCCGTTGGACGGTATCTTGGCACTGACATGACGGCTCAGGCGAGGTCACTTCAGTGCCCAGCGAAGTCCCTTGCACGCAAACTCCAGGGTCAACTTGACCAAGGAAGACAGCGTTTAACAAATTCCATGCAATCTTTCTTTTATTATTTATGTGAGCCTCTAGCTAGATGTAAAGCATCAACGTTTAGTCCACACTTTGTGATTTGCATTTACCAAGCATATTTATTTAGGGTGTTTACGACTCAGTTTGAACAAACTATAAAACTTCACGCGTTTTTACTATCCAACCGTAAAAAAGACATCTTATTTACTAAAGATGGACGAGAGCTTTTGATTATCAGCTAGGTATCTGTCAATAAGGAAGTTATTGCCGTAAAATCTATTATTAAGTAATAATGTTGGTAACAAACGGTATGATAGATGCCCATAAATATGTCAATCGCGACGTAGGCTGATAGTAGGGACGTTGCACCCAACTGCCCTTAGACCTTCGGTATCTAACAGACAAGAGGAGCGTACCGAAATTCCAAAGCTTAGACTTCTGCCGCGTTTCTTTGATTTCCATTTTAATCAGTGACTTTGCTTTCTGGCCTATAAAAGTTATCTAAACATGTCATAATAGAGCTAAAACAACCAAATCAAAACTTTTCTGTTTTATCAGCTAATTGATGTTTTAACTCGAAACGTGACTGAAACAGAGCTTTATTACAACGCATTGGAGATAGCAAGAAGAGGAGATAGTTTAGGGATGTGAAATAATTATCAAAATTCTACAGTTTTACTTTCAAGAAACTTTCCTATGACTTCTTATGCCATGAATAGTGATGAAAAAGACCGATAAAAGTGCAATATTTACGAACAGCTCCAGACGTTTCCTTATTCTTGGAACCGTATGTCTATCGGCGATTAGAGCTATCAGAGAAACGCGGGCCAGTGTTTGGACGAAATGTTTAAAGAATATTTTGTTATTGACACTTGGGTCTTGAGATAAGTACCTACGAGGGTTGGAGATTGCGATAATCGCGTCGCGCGACGGGGTTTTAGTATGCGATGTGCGTGCGCGTGCGTCGCCGCCTGACGCCACTCGCCGGCACCGAGCGCTGCGCCCGCGCATCGCCGGCACATCGCGAAACGATCCGACGCCGGCCGACACTTCTCCCTGTCACACTTCTCAGGGCTCGCGTATTATTTAGCGCGCTTTCTAAGTGCTCGCCTGCAGTTCAGTGCAATGACAGACTTTTAACGTGACAAATGGAAAGCCCTCTTATTGTTGCTGAGGACGCGAGGATTGAAACAATGGCCGACACGAGTGAGTTTTTATAGTTCCGTTCGTTTGTTTTTGTGTACCCCTCGGGCAGTAAAATAAAAAGTACACATTACAATATTTTTGGATTTATGTCGCGTGAGGTTGGACTGTACGAAGGGATTTGCGAATTAAATCATTGCTAAATAAAACGATCGTATTCGCTTATTTATTGTCGTTAAAATGCTATTAAAGTCACTGAAGCTTAAAATAGTCCAGACTTTAAAATCTTACCTCAGTGTGTTCTTAGTGTTTTATAGCTCGTTAAGATCAGCAATAAATTAGTTTGTCTCAATCATAATTTTAATTTAAGTACTATTTCATTTACTTTAGCTGTAAATCATATGATTTTCAGAGGTGCTTTTATGCCTGATGGAAAAAGCGTTACCTACCTGCTAAACCTAGTGTCACTGATTTGTTATCAATTACGTACCAAGTACATAGGTACTCATAACTTTTTGTTTATTCAATGCATTAGTCTTTACAATGCGTTTAAGCAATCCATTTTCATTCGAAGCGCCCTTTGTGTCTAGGTAATAAGCCATTGTCTTGCATACATCTAACATGGCCTTCGCCCAGCGTCACACAGTCACACTTCAAATTCGATATCCAGGTCCGTCCAAAATCAATGTCAAAGGAACACCGTACAACGCTGCCAAATTAGGTTTACCGTTCACGAATAGGGATTTAGAGGATTCTAAGCTTTAACAGTGTGGTGCGTAAGTTGATAATGGTTGTTGTGATGGGTACGGTGTTTCCCATGTTGGTCGGCTGTACCCATTACCTATGCAGGGTGTCGTGTATGGCTGAATAAACATGTAGTGATTTACATGCATCGAAGCCTCTCCCGTAATGTAACTCGCATTGAGAATTTAAATGTGTACTAACTCTTTATTCTCTGGTTTGCTCCCACAGATCGTAGATTTCGTCTAAATTGTAACCTATGACTTTTTTATGCCATTGATTTTAAAAAGATGATCACAAAACGAAAAAGAATGGGTAGGTATGATTTTTCCAGACATGAAGCCTTACTTACGACTTTTAAATAATAATATTTCTTTTATTATAACAAAATAATCATACCCACTTGCTTTAATGCAGTAAGTACTTATTGATATATTATAGTATAAAATAAAACAAACAAAATAAGTTCCCTTTATAAGTTTTAATGAGCGGTTCGTATTCAAATGACAAAGGTCGTAAAAGATTATGGGGCTAAGTTATCCGAGGATGGCTAATTTTGGGCAAAACACAGTCGTTATTATCAACGGGGCCCGAAATTCAATTAGAGCTTTGTTTACGAACACAACAATATCTTGTCTGATACCGTGAGGACCCACGAAACATTGTCTTATCGCGTGTGACTGAGCAAATATAAATACATGCGAGGACATAGGCTTAGGGATACATAATGTCGGGGTCACAAATGTGGATAATAAAATATGAGTGTCCTTTGTGTCTCTAACAGTGAGGTTTTGTTGTTTCATAAAAAAAAGTATATGTCTGTAGAATTTCTAATACAATCCCTACTAATTGGTACCAGATTCATGTTAACACAGATGTCAGGGTTTGCGATTAATGCTCCTACAATATTTCAGTTATATGCAATACTTGCATATGAATTATATTATTATTATGTAACCACAAACCAACAAAGATGAAAAATTGAATGAAAAATTTAAGGGATTTTATCGTTTCAAAAAATATGAGAGAGACAGTTCATGGGTTGGTCAGCAGATAACTTCTTCGGGTTGCTGATAATACCTAATAGTAATTTCTAAGAGAAAACGGTACGCCCCGGTTATTTGATCGTAACGAAACTGACAAAGTTTGGGGTAGAACTGAACTTTGACGTCCATTTCGCAAATAGATCCATCCGGCAGCGGAAATGATAATAAAAACTAAGTTAACTAACTTTAACTAACAAATTAAGCTAACTCACCGACGAACACTCCTAGTTCCGAACTATGTAGCTGTATGGTTAATTAAAATTGCTCTGTTCAGTAACAACCTTATTTAAGTGTTATTTGTGTCTGTTTCTTGCCTTACAGCGCAATTCGCAACGGCCTTTTGCGGTGCGCAGTGTTCAATTTCTATCTAGTACAAACATTAGTGCGATACCATAATCAAAAAAATATAAGGTCAGATCATCAGGTTAGACAATCAAAGTCCAAACAGCTAAGTTTGTCTGTCGCCTGCTATATCCTACTGATGTTATAAACGCGTAAGTTTGTAAGTATGTATGGATGGATGTTTGTTACTCAATAACTCCAGAACGGCTGAACGGATCTTAAGGAAATTTGGCATAGAGATAGATTATAGTTTGGAATAGCACATAGGCTACTTTTTTATCTCGTGGGAATACCGGGATTTAAAACTACGCGGGTGAAACCGCGGGGCGCTACTAGTAACTATAATTTCTGTTTTTCGCCTGCTACATAATTTCTATCAGTTATCCAAGCTTTGCTTTGTTAAATTAACAAAACGAACGAATATTAGTTCAATAAATAAACTTGTCTATTAAACAAAAAAAAATTGTTCCGCTTCCGTTCCCGCTTCAGTTTACCACCGTGGACACGACCTCATCAACATGTGGAGATGACGGCAAGACTCGCTCCATGCCCATTATTAACGACTGCCTCAATGTAAATAAAGCCAAATAAAACTAATTTTATAATTGAGCCGCGTCGTGTGATTTACCGCACAAAATGTCTGATCTGAGGAAAAAAACATTTATTTTGATATCGTGATTCATTCGCCGGCGCCTGTGAGATAAGCGGGTTTGTAGTATGCGGCTGTTGCTGTGGCACATGTGGAGAACACAACTTTGACTCATTCGTTTGTGAAAGGCGTAGGCATTTCAATTAAAATCAAATCAAAACGTTTATTTGCAACTAAATACATAATAACAAAAGTTGGAAAATAAACATTAAACTTATAAACTAAAACACAAACAATTAATAAAATTAAGACAGTTGCAAACTGCAGTTGCATTTGTTTATTTTGTAACACCCAAATTCATTTAATTTAAATAACACGTCATGATATAAATATATAATAACGAAAAAAGGTAAAAAGATAAATAATAATAATAATGTTGGACAATCCACACAGCACCATCTAGCCCCAAAGTAAGCTATTTAAAGCTTGTGTTATGGGTACTAGATAACTGATATATTTAATACATTATATACTTACACAGATAGATATTTTTTATTGTACATAGAAAACACCCAGATCAACGGAATAAATATCTGTAGATCGTACACAAATTTGTTCCGAGGCGGGAATCGAACCCGCAACCTCTGCGTCGCAGGCGGACTCTCGCCCGCTGCGCCACTGAAGTCGTCAATAAATATGGTTTATGTGCAGAAAAAAAAAGCCTGGAATCAATAACAGCTAGCTGAAACAGTTACGAAGAGGTGTGATTACAGAAAACTTTACCTAAAACAAATATCTATTTGTTACAATTTTTTATTAAATGTCAAACTAATATTAGGTAGGTAGTGCTATTCATTGATAATTTTCGAGTTTAAACTGCGTCTTGCACAATTGTATCTTACCCAAAAGAAAAATACGACATACAACTATAACTCAAATGCCAGAGCAGCAGCCGATAACTATAAAACGTAATGAAGTTTGATATTTTAACCCCTTTCTTCGCAGACAATAACTTCCTTTGTTATCTAGGGCGGCGATAAATAAGTTTAAATTAATAGACGCTCATAACAAGAGTAAATAATTGAGGAGTGAACAGTCAGCGGCCCACGCGTCGAAAACAAGAGCGAATTAGTCATAGCTTCTGGGAATTTGTGAAAAACGGCCCAACTGTAGGCATAAAATAGTTATTTGTTATACAAGAGTGCAAAGTTGCTTTTTAACCGCGTGTTCAATTTTGATGACCGAGCAAGCGAAGGATTCTAAAATTTAATCACGAGCGCAGCGAGTGATTCAAAATTAGAATCCTGAGCGTTAGCGAGGGAATCAAAAGAGCACGAGGTGAAAAATCTTTGCACTCGAGTGCAACACGTAACTTTTCATTCCACCTCAGCGAGGAAATGACTAAATGCAAAAAAAACGTTTACAATCACATGTTGGCGTCAAACAAACTTCCTCGTCGCTAGAATCAGTCATTTTAGTTTTTTCACTTGTTTTCAAGTTTCTTGTTTTTAATATAAGGTTTAACAATGACGTGAAAAAATGCCGCGTAAAGAACCGCGTACAAAGCAAATTGAAAAAAAGAACACCAAGAAGGTGTTCCATGATGCTGAGTTTTTAACAAATAAAAAAAAAGTTGTATGATATATTCGGCACCATAGAGGTAGCAGTAAATAGGTTTAATGATTTTTTAAATTCACAAACTTAATGCACACGATGTTCTAAATTCAATTTACTTTATCCTCTAGAGAATAAAAACGGCTTTTGCACTCAGATATTGAAGAGCAAAAATACTCTTTCCGAGATGGTGGGATGAAAAAACATTTAAGTATTCTATCAGTCATCTCAGTCATCTGGGTACGTGGCCCCAATAGTACAAGTTTTGCTTGGTTTGGGGCTAAATAACGCTGCGTCAAAATGTCTTTATTTATTTATACTTATTTATTTCTACAGCTATTTTGTATAAAACCGTTGTGATTATATTCACAACGGTTCTAGACAAAATAACAGATATTTTGACGGGTGACACGAAATGGTTAAAATACTTATTGAAGCAATAACAATAATAAATAAATAAAATAAATAATGCTGGACAATCCACACAGCACCATCTAGCCCCAAAGTAAGCTGCCAGCTTGTGTTATGGGTACTAGATGACTGATATATTTAATACTTTATATACTTACATAGATAGATATTTTTTATTATACATAGAAAACACCCAGGCCAACGGAACAAATTTCTGCAGATCGTACACAAATTTGTTCCGAGGCGGGAATCGAACCCGCAACCTCTTGCGTCGCAGGCGGACTCTCGCCTGCTGCGCCACTGAGGTCGTCAAATAAATAATACCCAAACACAAAGAATGCAACCAATAGGTGAGTTGAAAAGCCAGTGAAAAAAGTAGGAGCGTGTGTTACATCAGTCCTTGAAGTCATCCAAACAGTTTAACAATGGCACAAAAACTTGGAGATCAAACACCTGCCAGTGCGGCCATTCTGTTACAGTATTCCAACCGGCATCGGTACATCAAAGACGTCAGTGACCACTGAACTGAAAACTGAAAGCGGTGAACCGTACGCTTTCACGCAGAAAGCAGATTTTCGGCGCTTGTCTTAGTACGTACCGGCGCTTACTCTCATGAAGTATTTATTTGTAGGAAAACCAATAACACATGAAATATAAAAAAGTTACAAGATTGTAACATAAAGGAACATAATATTATGAAGTTATCTACAATTTACACACAGCATGGTAGTTTAGGACACATAAATATATGAATAAATATTTAGTGCGTGTCGTATGCTTAAATTTTCGTTGACATCGATGTTTTTATAGGAACTGCTAGCTAAAATCGTATTCCCTAGTCTCGTCTTCTTGAATTGCAGTTTGCCTTCACGATAATGGTTAAGCGAATACAGAGCTTTGTGCCGTATATTGCAAGCGCTGCGAAAGTTCACCAAACATGGTTTGTGAGTAAATGCATCCAAGCTCGCCTTATGGCCCAAATGCACTTTGGTACTGCTTGCGTAAGCATTTGACTTGAAGTTGTATAAATAGATGAATAGGCCCTTTGGAAACCAATCGATAAATCAATGGAACTTTTTATCTCGGTATTGTAACATCCCTTTGAAGATTAGGCTCATTTCACTGTTTCCTATAATAATTTCATATTATCAGCTTTATAAAGAAAGCTGAGGGCTAAACTTTAGCGCTTATTTTTTTTCGATAAAACTGCTCTTGGACGACAGTTGGTGATAGATAGGTGCGAGTAGATAGATTTATGAACAAACATAATCTTACTTACATTTGAATACCTCTCAAGAGACTGGGGGAATCATGGAAGCCTAATTAATCACCACCCACACTCTCACTCATCCACCTTAACTCAAACTCCATTTTACACACGCTCACATACGCAATTAATTCATACAATTAAAATATAATTTAGATGCCTTTCTAGAATAGTAATTTTCATATACCTAAAATCATAAACCCTCAGTCCGAAGGAATGGCGCTAAGAACCGGGAGACAGATACTTTAGTCCGGCTCTTGTCGCTTCTTATAAATCGAGAAAGTATCGACACTTCCTACCTCATAATATGTTACCTAGAAAATATGTTTCTTACACTAGCGACCCGCCCGCGCGCCCTTGCTTCGCACGGGTGCACATTGTTTTTCTAATATATCATGTGTGTATTATACATTTAAACGTTCCTCTGGAATCACTCTATCTATTAAAAAATCAAAATCCGTAAGCATACCTAAGGATATAGATAGTGATTTGTAGCCTTCATTTAAAACTTATAATTATCCCTAGTTTTATATGTATAGACTCACTAGTGTTAGAATAAGGTTAAGGAAAATGTCTGATTACGGCCTTCATTTTTGTCAATAAATATTGTCAATAAATAAATACAAAACCAATGAAGAGCATTCTATAAGTGCATTCCGATGGAACTCAATGACTGCGTCCGTTCTCTCGTTTTATTTATGACCGCTAATGCCGCAGCATTAGATTGGCATCTCGACGCATGAAAATTCCATTGCTTGAAAACCTTTATACATTTAAAGACAAGACAATGACCAAATTGTAACAGATAAACAATTTCCTCAAGACTTTTTTTTTCAGATAAAATAATTATGTTTTTTTATTTTTTTTTCCGTAAAATTTTGTTAAATTATCCCAAACTGAACATTATTTCCCACTGAGGTTCATGTTTCACAGAACTTTGAGGACTTTATGCCAGTGACAACAAATATATTTTATACGCTCTAAGTCGTATGCAATGTCTTTGGTCGCAGCGGACTAGCGGTGCATCTAATCGTCTATAGTTATTCCGGGCGTCGCCGATAGACGTTTGTCTATTTAGGAAGCGGATATTACATTTAGTCGGGTCTTCATTTGGCGGTAGAGGACGTTCTACTGCTATTTGAGCTGTGGCAAAGGTGGGTTTATACTTGTACCGTCGTCGTACGAGCTTCCGGCGCGGGGCGTGCATAGCTTATTTCTAGATGCGTATGCAAGGCGTTGCATGCCATAAAATTTCAAATCCAAACGTATATTTTCATAGAGATATAATGTGTGTTTTTAGGACACCGTGTTTTATGATATTACCATATGCGTAATGGCGACGACGTGGTCACTTGAGATAATAATAATAAGTAGTTTTGGCTTTAGTCGGAGTGATGCCCAGTTAATTAGCTTCAAGTGGAGTTTCCGTCTAGACATGCTGTTAAAAGCTTTTAATAATAATAATAAATTTCGGCGGATATTACACACGCGCCGTCTTTTTAGGAGCAAACTTATGCAAAGCTTGTTTTATGGACTGTATTGATTGGTGCTCTGTCACATCTTATGTTTTGATAAGTATAGGGAAAAACTATCAACATCAAAAACAAAATTATAAATAATGAAGCTCAGCCATAGAAGAGTACCACCTGCTAATTGTAATTCGGCGAAATCTTTGGAAATTGCTTCGCTTGGTTCTCTATAACAGCTGTGGCAGCATGTGGTAAACTAAAATACTGCTGAAACACAATGGCAATAACCCACATGAGTCAAAACTCTCGAGAGTGGCAGAGCTAGAGAGAGCAAATTTGCTTGATATGAGCTCTAGCTCAATACGTCCGTCCGGTCTCACGGACCTAAGTTTCAGGCTGTACGTTCTAATGATAATTTTTATAATTTAGATGTCTTTATGAGTTATGGGAAGCTCCCATGTTTACACAGCATCCGGCCAGCGGTGTCGTGAACTTCGCTCCAGCCAATGACCTCTGATCCTCGATATCCAGTGAACGACATCGTTCATGCCTTGATTATCCTTTGACAGCTTCCTCTCTGTGTAACTCGTCTTATGATGAATTCGATATTAATATAAATGCACTGGTTTAGCGCGCACAGTGGCTCATTGTTTTATGTACAGCGTGATTCATAAACATATTGTAAGGTTGAACTCGCGTTCAGAAAAGGTTAAAAAGGCAGAGAGTAGGCAAGTTATTAGTAAGGCGGCACGGGACGGTTTTTGAACAGCTGTAAATCTACTAAAATGTAAAAAAATACATGAAGAAAAACGAAAACTGTAAAATTGAACATGTACTCGAGCGCTGTTTAAAGATAGAAACGTAAATAATGATAATTTTCTCGATTAAAAAAATCATAAAGATGACACTAAATATTTCAAACATCCATTTCTAATAGAGTTTTTCTTGAAATCATGCCGAAGTTATATTACAAGAAAGGGATTAATATTTACTAGCGCTGTGTGAAAAACAATTCGTTATTACTAATCTTTGAGAAGAAAATCTAACGAAATCTTTTCAAGTGCTCGCGCCGAGCAGCCAGTGCGCCCGAGGCGTTTTGGAAGTTGGAGGTTCTGGGATATCCGGGATAGGTAGATATTATATGAAAGACGATTATGTTCAGGAAACAAGGGAGATGGCAGAAAGAAGATACAACGTACCTAAGGTACCAACGTAATGATGATACAATCCTCACTTTCGCCCATATATAATTTGGCAATGTGATTAGTACCTACCAGTTTTCAGTAGGTTATCCTTAAAGTGTAATTAGGTTGCTAGGAGTGGAACTCATTGCCGTCGTCTATTTTTCACCATTACGAGTAGAATAAGAGTTTTTTTTATACAACTAGCTGATGGAACAAGCAGATGGCCCACCTGATGTTAAGTGGTAACCATCACCTATAAACAAAAAATTGCCCCGTAGGTCACGCACAATAGGAACGTGCCCTACGATGCACTGCCCTGCGTCCATCAACTTGAGGCATACAGATGTTAAGCCTCATGTGCCTGTAATTACACCGGCGACCACACTCTTCAAACCGAAACACAGCGTTGCTGCTTGGCGGCAGAAAAAGGCGTGGTGGTAGTACTTCCCCGGACGAGCCCTTCACAAAGAGCTCTACTACTCTTAAAGGCAATAGTGTCTCTTCTTTAAGGCAAGAGTGAATAGGTGTCTTCTAGACCGTTCTGCTCCAACGTCCGCTACATCGTTGCCTACCATCAGGTGAGATTGTAGTCAAAATACAGTCTATTCAGTTAAAAAAAAATAATTTCATGGATGTGTTTCAATGAACGCCAACTTTGAAGTAACCATCATAAAAGCCAACCAGTCTATTCCCTAATTCAATGAATCACCCTGTCGATAATAGTAGGTATACCTACGTATACTTTGCATGTGAAATAGCTGTGTGCGGTCTGATTAGGTTCATTGAAACAGGTCAGCAGTCATCATCAATGCGGTTAAATAATGAGAGATCGACCATTGTGAAAGGTTTTATCCATATTAGTTTGAAACGGTTTTCCCCTACAAGCAAATTATAATAAAAAAACGGTAGGAACCGAACCGTAAGTTTGTTGCATGTTCTTCTAGGCTTGGTCGCGAGAACGTGAGAGTGTTTAAGAGACGGGACAGCTTTAAGACGTTTCAAAGTGATTCAGTGAATAAATACCGACTACGACTTTGAAGCTTAATACTGTGTTATAAAGCACTAGTTGCGCCCCGCGGTTTCACCCGCGCAGATTTAAATCCCGGTACTCCCACGAGATAAAAAGTAGTCTATGTGCTATTCCAGTCTATAATCTATCTCTCTGCAAGTTTCATCCAGATCCGTTCAGAGTATCAAACATCCATCCATCCATACCTACAAACTTTCGCGTTTATAAATAGTAGGATGAACATGTAACCCCTTACTCAGTAGATCACTTTTGGTTATGTCTAAATGTAATGCCTCTTGGCCGTGGTGGTCCAAGACTCCTTCATCACCTGTGGGTGACGTGGGAGGTGATAAGAAAACGCACGATGGTATGATAGGCAGCAGCATCTTCTGAATTCTCAACACTAACCGTGATCGCCAACCCGTCTGCTAAGCGTGCTGGTGACGAATACTTGCAAAATATGAAACTTAAACCAGCCAGCAGTGGGGCCTATTACGGCGATTGACCGAAATAAACAGAAAAATAAAAACAAATGATTAAGGTTTTATTTTATTAAGCTTTTATACTTCCCTTTACCGCACTGAGCATTTGATCAGGGTTCGATCAACTTGCCTGATATGACCTGACACGGTGACTAGGACAGAACCAGGTACGTTCGTGACCAACGACACATTTAACTATATCTAGAGGCAGTCGAATAGGTAAATCCGCGCAAAATACCTTATATAGTATTTAGGGAATTTTGACCAATTATGGTAAAGTAACCAACGTGACGACGAACGTGATGTGGTGTCACCAGTCGCGTCACTGTATGACTGTGCAATTAAACGATTTTTCCGAATTTTAGGTAGGTATGTAAAAATATTAATGATCACATGAAACCGAAAAAATAAAGTTTATGAGTATGGGTGAGAAATGATATCGAAAAGTGGGCTCTACCACTACACAGAGTGTGTTTCTGAACCCAGGGATTATGTGTGTGTGCTCATCCGAACTCCACCTCGACGAAAATCTTTACGCCGGGAAAATAGTTCTTCAGAACATTCCCCGTTGTACAGCCGTAGTCACTATAAACACGCATGAAGAACCAATGCGGTATTTTTTTTAATACTAGGAAGAAGTAGTACCTACTTGCCTAGTATTTGGGTACCGTATGTTTAAAATTACGGCAAGTCACAACGCTAGGCAGGCAAATTACAAATCCCTATGATTAAATATCCCTATAATTATATTTGTTGCAGAAATGGAAGACATAGCCATTCTCTGGAGCTCGGGTTCTCCGGAGAGCGCCCTTTGGTCAGACTACCTGGTCGCCAGCTTCGACAAAATTATGTCACAAAGGGCCAGACATCACTACAGGTTAGTTTTAGTGTGAAGGAACAAATTACTCGAACAATTACATATAGGTGTACTAGCGACAGGCCCGCGCGCTCCTGCTTCGCACGGGTGCACATTGTTTTTTATACTATATCACGCATGTATTATACATATAAACATTCCTCTTGAATCACTCTATCTACTAAAAAAACCATCAAAATCCGTTGCGTAGTTTTAAAGATTTAAGCATACTTAGGGACATAGGGATATAAATAAATAAATAAATATTGGTGGACTAAATAAATATATATGGACAGAGACTTTGTTTTATGCTATGTATTCATTTTTTCATACATCTTTTATGCCCTAGCAATGTATAGCGAGGTCACAATTCATTTTTAAAATAAAATACCAAATATCTTACAGCATCGTCACAGATAAAACGGCTATTGACCGTTGACTTTTCCTATTGAATAGCTTTTTGACAAGTTGACCTTTGACTATTCAATAGCTCTGTTCTGTTGTATTCTCTCATTTTAATTTACCTAGGTATTTAATTCCTTTTGCCTTCGTCCACAGAGTAACACCAGTAACAGTAGAAGAACTACTCTCAAGCGACTCGCAAGAGAAAGTTGACAAACTGTCGAAGGCTCAACTGCAAATACTGATACTGTGTCCGAACTTCGCTTCCAAGATGGCGGATCTGAAGAAGGATATAAACTGCGAGGAAACCTTCAAGGAAGACAAGATCCTAGTGATGTTGCTCGGCGTTGAGAAGAACCAAGTGATCGCTAATAACTGTGAAGGTAGGGATATCAGAGTAACCAACTTACAACTTTTTTTGTATAGGTTTGTTTGATGATCGAACAAGCAGATGGTCATATGTAAAGTGGTAACCATCACATATAACTAGTGGCTCTGGGAGCTGTAGACCTCGCGAGCATACTATATAAAAGTGAGCTATTTACTGCCTTAGCAAAAGCTTTTTCAGAGTTTTGAAAGAAACCTATCAATGTTGAAGAGAAGTAGAAAATACCCTTCCCCACTACTTCTCACCTGACACCCATCCCTCACCCGCAACCCCTACTGTAAATTATCTCATTCTCCCTTTTTTACCGAAACCCCTTCACCCACCACCCCTTACATGTTTACCAGCCTGTTTAATCTTTCTTATGTTTTTTCTATTTAATTTTGTAAATGTTTGAGGAATTTAATGTGTTTTAAATTTTTTAGGGTGTAGTCATTGCAAAAAATAGGTAGGGGAAAGTACGCTATGTTTTGAGGAAATGTCATTTGGGTACAACCAATAAGGAATACCTAGAAGTTAATTAGCTCAATATAAATAGCGGCCTTGGGCTTTCGATTTGTCACTTATGAAATATCAACTACTACAAAATGTGGGTGTTGTGCCATTGTAATATTCAAACGTATCTTTGACTATCCCCCTAGACAGACTTAAAAAACCTTAAATTCCAAGTGATCTAGGGATATCATAAATCGGTTAATAATGTAACTTTTTTCAAAATAAACAGGCACACTGAGATACGTAGCCCCGGTTTCTGAAAGCTCGATCAACACTAAGTAATCGGCTGTTAAGTCACTTGCTATTGCAGCTTTTACTTCATATTTGTTAGAGATAGCAAGTGACTTGACAGCCGATTAGTGTTGGTCGCGCTTGCAGAAACCGGGGCCCTGCTCATTAAATAGACCTTGCATGTTTTGCGACCCGACTTACAGCAAACCTCTCCTTCAGAATACCCGAGCATCGACCAGTGGCAGATGATGTGTGTCCGTGAGAAGGACACGTGCTTCGTGGACACATTCCTGACGGCCGCCGTCGGTATACTCCGCACCAAGGACTGTAGGGACACCGCTGCTGACCGGACTAGCTTCTCCATTGTACCGAAGAAGGTCAAAATTGTAAGTTCCTTTATTTTACAACTTTTTAATTAACCAATTTTACGTTTTTTTATACAATGTTGATGTATAATAAAAAATATCTATCTATGTAAGTACATATATTAAATATATCAGTCATCTAGTACCCATAACACAAGCTTTGAGTAGCTTTTTTTGGGGCTAGATGATGCTGTGTGGATTGTCCAGCATTATTTATTTATTTATTTTTATGTCAAATAGTTGATGGAACAAGCAGATGGTCCACCATATGTTAAGTAGTAACCGTCATCTATAACAAACCATTGCCTCGCAAGTCACGCACGATAGGGACGTGCCCTACGATGCACTGCCCAGCGTCCATCAACTTGAGGCATACAGATGTCAAGCCTCGTGCCTATAATTACACCGGCGACCACACTCTTCAAACCGAAACACAGCGTTGCTGCTTGGAGTCAGAAAAAGGCGTGGTAGTCTTTCCCGGACGAGCTTCACAAAGAGCTCTACTACTCTTAACAAAAAAGCCTTCTTAGTGGTAGTGCATCGGACCATGCCTTTTAATACCAATTTCCGGGAAAATCCCCTAATTAATAGAAAACTTGAGTGATGATTGTGGTTTATTATCTGTGTCTACACTAAACTTTGTGATACACTATCTAGGCGGTCTTAGCCTCGGTGGTCTTTTACGTCCCGATAATTAAATTTTATTGACTCAACGATCCCGTTCATAGGGGCAAAGTCGAGTGATAGCGCTCCTCAACGACCCGATCCGCGACGAAGACAGCATCAAGATAATGGTGGACAAGAAGGGCGAGGTCATTCATATACCTACTTACAAGAAGAGGAACCCGTATACACTGCAGTTTGATATACCAGGTAAAAATAGCTTTCGGCGATTTCTGTCATTTCTCATACCATGTGGGATTTAAGGTATGAGAAATGAAAAGGGAGTCATTGATCCCTTTATGAAATAGGATCGAGTCATAAAAATAGCATTGTTTTCGGTCTGTATATAAAAAAATTGTGAATGCAGTTCAGTATATCAAAAACATATATAGGTATAGTCTCCTAGGAACGTTTTCCTGTAACTTTAGCAATTATGACACACAGGGTGCTTTTTGAGACGGTAAGGACGTGCCTGGGGCCTTCCTTACTGCCTTGTCTCAAAAATCTTCCTGTACTTATATAAAATAAAATAAACGTAGTTTTTCTCAAACTAATTATTATGGAATACTAATTACTGCAAAATGTGCTAAATGTAATGTTTGGACGTACCTCTGACTACCCCCCTTAGGCATCCTCAAAGAATCTTGAATTAGTATCTACTTGGTACTGGGAGATCTGAAGGGATATCTACCGTGCCTGGGGATCAAAGTCGTGAAGCTGTTTCAGTTTTCTGTTTCAGTTAATTATTATTAACTATTCAATGCAACTAAAAATTGTTTCTACTTCGATACTATTTTGAAATTCAGTTCAAGTACATTTTAAAATGGTATTCTAAAAAATCCAAAACCCAACATAAACTAGTCTTGTTAATATAAAAATTGTCTCGTGTAAACACAGCCTCTGATCACGTCAAAGGGTCATCGTAATGCCATCTGAAGATGATAAAAAAAATAAACCAAAGTATATTGTTTCCAGAGTCATGTCTAGAAGTGTCGATGCTGGTATGGGTGCGGGTCAGCAAGAATGGTCAGTCGCTAGGGAGGAGGCAGATCAAGTGCGAGAGCCGACTGCGGGAACTCGACCAGCTATTGAGAGCCTCCGACCATCCTCTCGAGTTTATGTGCCAGGTATATGACCTACAATACATAGTTTTTATAGGTATCATTTTCAGGTGGAACAAGCAGAAGGCCCACCTGACACTAAGTGGTACCCATCTATTTCAAGCACGATATGAACGTACCCTACGTCCATCAACTGAGGTATGCCTCATTATGCATGTGTTCATCGGCAACCAAACACTTCAAACCGAAACACATCAGTATTGACGGCAGAAATGGTACGGTGGTACTACCCCAGAGGAGCCCTTCACTCAAAGTTCTACTGTACTCTACTTATAAGCCTTATTATACATCTATCAAGACTTATATGTGGTGGTCTCAAGTGAAAATACGCCTTCTAAATTTCTAGACAACACGATTTTTTGCTCTCTCCTTACAATTCCCGCGATTTTTACTAGGTATGTCTTCGGATTATCTAGTTGAAGTTTGTTCTACTGATACACTGTCATAAATATCTTCGAGGTTCTGGAGTTATAGAGTAACAAACATCCATCCATCCATCTATCACTACTTACAAACTTTCACATTTATAATATCTGAACTACCACAGCAGGCAGCGATTTTAGGTGATAGTGTCTATGAGTTTACAGTGAATATTATTCCAATCCTATCAATTTATGAACAGGATATTTCCTCACAATTTACAATCAATTAGCACAGTACCCATGGGGATAAATAATAGGTACCTACCTACAATATATAGTACAATTTCGAAATCATGTTTCAGTTGTAGACCGAACGGGACAGCTAATAGACGATTACCTTTATCACATTTAAATTTGGACCACAGTAGAAGTAATAAGCAATTCTTGATATAACAGTGATAACTTGCTACGTCTTTAGTGCTACGTCCTACATGCTACGTCTTAGATGCTACGTCGTAGTTACGAGCTACGTCTTTTAGACGCTACAATTTCGAGTGATACGTGTTTCGTTTGTGCTGCTACATCGTCTTGTGTAAAAAATGTGTCAACTTTGTTCAAGTTCAAATAATTATTTACTAGTACGAATAAAAATCCTTCACGAGTGTCGTTATGTATCATAGTGTTGTATAAAAGGAAACATAAAAATAACATCGAAACTGTATAATGTGTATTAGAGCTCATAAACCATATAAGCGAAATTTATACTTCTAAATAAAAAAAATAGATTTATATAAAAACTAGCTGCGCCCCTTGGTTTTACTCGCGTAGTTTTTAATCTCGGTAGTCCCACGGGATAAAAAGTAGCCTATGTATTCCATACTATAATCTATCTCTGCGCCAAATTTCTTCCCGATCCATTCAGCCGTTTTTACGTGAAAGAGTAACAAACATCCATCCATCTATATTTACCAAGTTTGACGTTTATAATATTAGTAGGATTAGTGTGAACTGTAAATATGTGGTTCTCAATAGTGCGATGTTTAAAAACGGCGTTTAATTATGCGCTGCAGACCTTGGGATTCAAGAGCAGCAGTCGGGAACAGCTGGATAGCTGGATGCTGAGCGCTTTCCAGAAGAACATCCCGCCGCATTTCAACCTGCTCGCGTCTACTGAGCAATTCAATCCGAAGGCAGATGTCTCAAGTAAGTTGATTCAAATACCTTTGTAGTTTACTTTCAAACCGACGAAAACAAAAACGGAAGTTCTCAATTCTCAATGACGACCTCAGTGGCGCAGCGGGCGAGAGTCCGCCTGCGACGCAAGAGGTTGCGGGTTCGATTCCCGCCTCGGAACAAATTTGTGTACGATCTGCAGAAATTTGTTCCGTTGGTCTGGGTGTTTATGTATAATAAAAAATATCTATCTATGTAATTATATAATGTAATAAATATATCAGTCATCTAGTACCCATAACACAAGCTTTGAGTAGCTTACTTTGGGGCTAGATAGTGCTGTGTGGATTGTCCAGCATTATTTATTTATTTATCTATAAGAAAAACAACAATTAACGAATTCGCACACACAACAGTATAAATTCCATTATTTGTAAATGTTAATAATTATGGAATATGGCACTATTTGTAATGTTTATAATTTTAATATTAAATATATTTAAAGAGCTTTTATTTAAGGAAATATACAGGACACTTTAATTTATCATTGTCTAATAATAATATCCAATATGATTTAATGCAGTCGTTCCCTCATCAGAGACATAGGCGTAGCGTCGTACACTTGGGACATAGTTAAATACCAAGAGTATATAACGCAAGGAATTTGATATAACGCTACGCTAAATAGAACAATTTGTTTGAACAAGGAGTTATTTAGTTTTTTTTGCGCAAGGAGGTTGTATAGGACTGAGATGGAGGTTGTGTACCTACCTATTGGTGCGCTTAAATTCTGTTTGACCGAGAAAGAGAGAGAGAGAGCACTTTTATTCACTGTTCTTTTTATTCACGCTTTTACCCGGTTTGCCCTCTGCGTTGTCATCAGTCAATCACTTTTGCCTAATCTACACTTTACAAACTAACAAAAAAAGAAACAAACCTATCGACTAGAAATAATTTACAATGAGCAGTCTTATCACTAACAGGCGATCTCTTCCAGACAACAGAGAAGAAGGTAGAATCTATAGGTATACCTATGGATGTGCGAGCTATAGGGTACATTAGCAGCCTTCGCCGAAAATGGTTGGCATTAATACGTTGGTCGCACCAGGCTTGTACTTAGCACTTAGCGAGAGTTCACTTGGCTGATAACACCAAAATACCTTTGGGTGCTACTCGCTGCGCTACAAGCCTGGCGAACAGGCTGTTCAATAACAGGGGCCTTATTCTCTATGACATAGGAGATTCCTTGCTCCAAACCGTGTAACGTCAAAAGGTGATCGCAGGCTTTATTCTCTACTAGTTGCGCCCCGCGGTTTCACCCGCGCTGATTTAAATCCCGGTATTCCCACGGGATAAAATGTAGCCTATGTGTTATTCCAGACTAACATGTATCCCTCTGCCAAGTTTCGTTCAGATCCGTTCAGCCGTTCCGGCGTGAAAGAGTAACAAACATCCATCCATACTTACAAACTTTTACATTTATAATATTAGTAGGATGACATAGGAGATACTTTGCCCTAACCGTGTGACGTCAAAACACGATATAATAGCGAACGCGATTGAATTGGTCATAGTGAATAACGCTCCAGAACTGTATCCCAGGTGGTGAGGAGTACCCGACACTCCTGCACTGGGCGGCTCGCTTCGGACTCGAGCGCGTGAGCTGGCAGCTGCTGGAGTGCCCCGGCGGCGGTGCGGCGGTAGCTTTGCGCAATGTGCGGCACAAGACGCCCGCAGACCTCGCCAGGGACCACAAGCACTATCGACTGGCGGACGTTCTCGCTGATCACTTGGTGAGCCTCGCTACAGATTACAACTTTCAGGGGCAGCATACAGCGCACCGCCATTTCGCTTGCACAATTGAATATTTTTGAAGATATAAAATCACTGAATGCAGTAAAAAATCGCAATCGGGCATACCTACAGCGCGCCGGCATCATCTCGCTTGCACTTTTGAAAATATAAAATCACCGTTAAGTAAAATTGCAATCGGTTAAGTGGTTGTCAATAGCATTGCAAAGATTTAGCGAAAATAAAATTTTGATCCAAGCTAGTTTTTATACAAATAATAAAAATGTAAAGTCCTATTATTTTTTAGTGCTTGGATCAAAATTTTATGTTTGATAAATCTTTGCATTGACCACTTTTCTTTCACCTCACCAATCTCACCATTTTATTATATCTTACAGTATTTTCTACATTCTGACCTTTATTTTTGTTCCAGAAAATCAATGAATTCTCTAACATGTATTACTATCTCAAAAACATGTCCGACAACGACAAAGAGGAAACGGACGATACAAAAGAGGAATTACGTATCGTGGAGACGTGCGACACAGTCGACTCTCCTAACGAAGAGAGCCATGAGACAACAGATCCATTCAGCGAAGCTTGCACGCAGAATCTAGAAGAAACTGTCAAAGAGAAGAAACCGCGACCGAACCTGAAACTACCGAAGATAAGAGAGCAACTCTACCAGAACGAATTCCCCCTGAGTGATACAGAGCACAGGATCCAACAGGCACTAGAACACGACTATATAGTCCAACCCTCCAACATCAAAGTCGAAAGCCCCAAATTCAGACCGAACAATCTCTACGCAAACAGTTCCCGACTAATGCCACAGCAACAAGATATATTCCTGTACTCCCCCACCGAAGAATCAAAGACTTTCACCATAGACACTCCCACAAGTGACATCAGCCAAATAAACCTAACCAAAGACATCCGCAGTCCCAGTGTTAAATCCAATAAAGAGATATGCCCTCTAACAGGGCAGGACGAATTAGCTGAGATTATAAACGATTTCAAAAACAACGTGTTTTCTATATCCGAAGTTGAGAAGCTAGTGATGGAATGGAAGAACAGAAACGAGACGCAGCAGTCGCTGAAGGAGAAGCAGGAACAGCTGAACAAGATGAGAGATGATTACGATAAGATACAGCAACGGATCAAGGATCATATGAAGCGGCCGACGCCGTTTGAGAGAGTTAAGAAAATGTTCTCAAAGAGTAAAACCAAAAGTAAGCTTGTACCATTATGATTACATAGATACCTACAATACAATAATAGTGTCAATACTGTTAGTTAATTTTCCTAATTTGACAACACTAAACATATTGCCGTCTCTATCTAAAAGACCGAAACAACAAGGATGAAATATTTTTAGAGCCGTTAGATTAAGTTTGTTTTGGATAATGCAACATTCTGTTGACGACAGATAAACAAAGTTGCTAATGATATCTGTACTTCCAGGCCATGAAAACCAAAATGGTGCCATAGAGAAGCGGAATGGGAGTACAAGACCGAACAGTAGCCTGAGTGAAAGTAAGTTGATTGTATATTTTAAAAACGCATTAATTTCAAGACTTTGATACCCAGGCACGTCAGATAGGTATCCCCTAAGATGTAGGTACCAAGATTGAACTACAAATTTGTTGAGGACGTTCAAGGTCCAGGCCCAAACATTACTACATTTGGCACATACCCACATTTTGCAGTAGCCGCTGTCAGAACACAAACTGGTTTCATCAAGATGTTTTCCTTCACCGTTTGAGAGCACTGGCATTGCACACATTAATTTCTGATAGAAAATATCCATTGCACGACCGGATGGCCGGAAAAATTGGACTTTATATTTTTCTTATTTTTATGTATGCAAACTTGCTAGGATTAAAATTTTATTGTCGCTAAATCTTTATAATGCCATTGACAACAACATGGCTAGACTGCGATTTTATATCTCCAAAAATGTTCAATTGTGCGAGCGAGACAGCGGCGCGCCGTATGCTGCCCCTTAGTCATGCCATTTATTTATTTATTTATTCAAAATAATTAGAACGGCTTACAGAAAAAATTAAAATTAAGATTAACAAAACAACACACCAAGAAATAATGCCTCCACATAAAGTCTTGAATAAATGAATAACATTACAAATAATAATAATAATTGAATAATAGGTAAGGAATATCAAAATAGAATGTCAACATTAAGTAATAAATTAAATATTATAATAAGAAATTGAAAACAAATAAGTAATTGTGGATAATCAAAATTAAAATATTAAGGTTCTTCGTATCATCTACCTCACAAAACTTCAAGCATTCCGGCATTATCTTTCGCCATTCGTCTAAATACCTAGGTCGCAGTCGGTGGTTTTCAGAAGCTTATTGAGCGCTCAACGGTGCAGCAAACAGCTTGTCTCCTAATCCGAAGTTACTTATCAGGAACAAAGAGCAGAAGTGGCTCAAAGGAGACTTGGTGCCATGCCATATAGTTTTTTATTCAGTTTAATTATGCAGGTGTTTGATATGTTTGTCCTGTTCCAGGTTCTTCGTCGTCCGGCCGGCTGAGCACGGTGAGCGGCGGCAGTGTGGCCGAGACGACCAGCGTGCTCTCCGAGTGCGACGACAAAGCGCGCTCCATCGTAAGTTACTATAAATCAACAGATAATGCTGGACAACCCACACAGCACCATCTAGCCCCAAAGTAAGCTACTCGAAGCTTGTGTTATGGGTACTAGATGACTGATATATTTAATACGTTATATACTTACATAGATAGATATTTTTTATTATACATAGAAAACACCCAGACCAACAGAACAAATTTCTGCAGATCGTACACAAATTTGTTCCGAGGCGGTAATCGAACCCGCAACCTCTGCTTCGCAGGCGGACTGCGCGGACTCTCGCCCGCTGTGCCACTGAAGTCGTCTACTATACCTACCTACCTATCGTCGATAGCGAATCTGCAGTGCAAGCACCGTTCTTGTCGATCGCATTATTTGTATAGGTAGGTAGGTCCGCCCGGTTTCTGAAAGGCCGATGAACGCTAATCGGCTGTTAAGTCACTTGCTAGTTCAGCTTTTGCAAGTGTCTTGACAGCCGATTAGTGTTGATCAAGCTTTCAAAAACCGGGGGTTAGAATAGTCAGAATTAGTTAAAAATTCTTGCAAGTACGTTACTAACTTAGTCTATCGGTAGACATATTCGTTAAATTTTAACGAATTTACCGATAACCCTAGCATGAAACTTGAATGACATTTGAAATCGTCTATTTTGACGATTTACGCGATTGTTTTAACTAAGCGATCGTTAAGAACGGTAGGCACTTGCACTGCTGTTTGTGTTGCTAATGTGTGCAAACTTTCGGTATCGGTTGGCTGAACTAAGAACCACTACCCGTCACGCAAAAAGGACCCACCAGCGGCCTAGTCGCGGAATCCAGGCCGCTCACCAAGTCCCTACAAACTTCTTTACCTAGGTCACAGATAAGAGAATATGTAGGTATTATACTAGTACCTAGGTATAACCTTATAGTGGCTAACCTGCTTGAAGTACCTACTTACCAATATTTACCTGATAAAATTTGCAACCTATTTTACTTACCTACTTATTTTTGGATTCATCGTTTGAAACAAGGAATTTGGATACTTGAAATGATCACTCCCAAAACAAAAAAACGTGAATAGGTACGTACAATGCAATGGTGATATTCCCACAGGTGCTACAGGTTTTTACGCATTTTTTACATACCTACTGTGGTGGCCTTTGATTGGGTGTACACCTTATCAATGTTACCTACTTTTGATTAAACCTTATCAATGTTACCTATATTATGACACTAGCTGAACCCGCGGCTTTGCTCGCGCCAAGGAATTCAAAGTTTCATACAAACTTTCATCCCCTATTTTATCCCTTTGGGGGTAGAATTGATCAAAACCCTTTCTTAGCGGATGCCTACGTCATAACATCTACCTGCATGCCAAATTTCAGCCCGATCCGTCCAGTGGTTTGGGCTGTGCGTTGATAGATCACTATGTCAGTCACCTTTTAGTTATATATATTTAGATTAGATTTTAAGCATGGTGCTATGTTTGTAACAGGCGTTCATTTGATTTCCACCAGATATCGAGCAGTACCCTGACCATGCACTCTGCCTGCGAGGACCGGCTGGACGACTACCTGGTGCCGCCGCCGCCGCGACCGCTTAACGGCGCGCAGTTCACCACCTTCGGACATCCGAAGGACCCTAGGTATACATACATAGAGGAAGACGGGGGAATGCCGAACACCTAAAAGCAAAATGCTCTATTTGTTTTTTCATTTGTCTTATGTTAGTTTTGAGGTTTAAAGACTCTGCCTGCTCAAGCGTTACAACCCCTGCGCTGCAGAGTGCTCGCTGTGTTTCAAGGCATCTTAAGCGATATTACCCAACATGATCGCCATTACCCCTACTTCCCCTACCACCTTTTTTATACTACTTACCTACATGATGATATGATGACAATATGATAATGCGAGCACTGGAGGATAGAGGTACCGGCCCCGCCTTCCGATCCTAAAGGCGTGGGTTTAATTTTTTTTTATTATATGTCAAATGTAAAATAGGACATGATGAGGTCTAATACTTGTCATTTCAAATCCTTTTACAGTCGTATATATGTACGATACTAAGCTAAGTCAAACAAGTTCGATAAGTCGATAAAAAGCATAGTAAATGACAAAAAAGCTTGGGACTGAACTATGCTCCAACTCATTACAAAATAAACAATTAAGTAGGTTCCACATTTAGAAAAAAGGATCATACAAAAACGGGAATCGAACCCGCAACCTCTTGCGTCGCAGGCGGACTCTCGCCCGCTGCGCCACTGAGGTCCTCAATAAAGAAGGTTTTTTAGTATTGTATGAATATTGTTCCAGATCCCACATGGCCACTATAGTGGAGCGCGAGGCGTCCGTCTCCCGCGAGACGCTCTCCAACGAGTCGCACCACGAAACGCACCTGCGGCTCAACTTCGCGAGCCGCGACCGCGCCAGCGATGCCGCTTCGCGCTGCGACGCGGACGGAGCTCACATGTACATGAATATATCTGCTGCGCACACGTAACTAACTCTTATATAAATTGTAGTAATCACACACTTACATCCCGTTCGCGCCGGCGAGTAGCGAGGCAAGTAGCACCTCCCGACTCCTCCCAACCATGAACACGGACGCGTGCTATCGCCGTCGCCTCGTTACAAGTCTGCTGGAGCATTATTCACTATGACAATAAGAGATTCCTTGCCCCAAACCGTGAAACGTCAAAACTTGATGTTGGGCTTTATTCTTTAGGACATAGGAGATACTTTGCCCTGACCGTATGACACCGGTACCTTGTCTTAGCCGTGATCGCGGTGCAAATGGTCATAGTGAATAAGGCTTCAGTGCACGTACCGTTCTTATCGATCGCTTAATTTGACATTTAGAATCGTCAAAATTCTTTAAAAATGGTTTTATCCATTGTTTAAACCATTTTTAACGATTCTAAATGTCAATTAAGCAAACGATAAGAACGGTACTTGCACTGCTGGTGCGAACAAGGTATTAGAACTTCACGCGGGTGGCGTTGATGGGCTAATGTACGAGTATTACAGAATGCGTGGGTTTACAGAATAGCACAGACGAAGATGCTGTAACATTTCAGCTTAAGTTACCATATCACTATGAGCCATCACAATCGGTTAATATATTTTAATATTCCGGTGTCTTATGATAGGTACTGATCGGATGGCAATATAATTATGATAAAATTTTCAACAGTGTGTGATACCTTAAGATGCTATACTATTTTATCATGAGGTTTCCTAACATGAAATATTATAGCATCATCATTCATCGTCATGCGATAGGGGAAAGGTGGGTAGCCCCGGACAGCGGGTACCCCCGGACACTTCAAATACGAGGTGTTACGCATACTTCAAAAACAAATAAACACACTTATAGGTGGCGCGTTGAATCACGCCATCTATAGGTGTGTTTATTTGATTTCTAAGTATCGGGTGAAGTGATCGGGGGTATCCACCGTCCGGGGCTACCCACCCTTCTCCTACCCTTAAATTTTAACTTACCTACAAACATCACGGTGCCAACATCAGTGATAACTTCGACAATTTTAGAATAGCAGTACTTAGTATTTTTGTACCAACCAAATACCCCAGTCAAGGCTTTTTGGGAAGAAGAAGAGGGTCAAGGAATTTATTTGTTATGAGACTACGGAGTTGATGTTCAACTAGTTCACAGCTTAGTAGGTACTTTCCATCGAAATGAAGACTGAAAACTGAAAATTGACTGTAAATATTTTGTATATTATAACTTGGAGGCATTAATATTCTCAATAGGTGACAGTTCTGTGCAGCATTTTCAAAAGATACATTAAGACATTTTAAGTAAACAATTGATTGTCTGTTTAGAGTATGATTAAGGTGAAGACAAGAGCTAATGTGACACGCTCGCTCGTTTTGACTTGTTGAAGGATATAAAATCACTGAACCCATTTTTCTAATGAAAAGTTTGCTTAGAAAAAAAACTTTTTCATCCCACCATCTCGGAAAGAGTAATTTTGCTCTTCAATATCTGAGTGCAAAAGCCGTTTTTATTCTCTAGAGGATAAAGTAAATTGAATTTAGAACATCGTGTGCACTAAGTTTGTGAATTAAAAAAAAACATTAAACCTATTTACTGCTACCTCTATGGTGCCGAATATATCATACAACTTTTTTTTAATTTGTTAAAAACTCAGACTCGGAACCTTCTTGGTGTTCTTTTTTCAATTTGCTTTGTACGCGGCATTTTTTCACGTCATTGTTAAACCTTATATTAAAAACAAGAAACTTGAAAACTGCAATACTTACCTTTCATAATGTAGTAGTTAATACCTTAACTGAAATAAAAGTACCTATCTTGTGATTGTAAACGTTTTTTTTTGCATTTAGTCATTTCCTCGCTGAGGTGGAATGAAAAGTTACGTGTTGCACTCGAGAGCAAAGATTTTTCACCTCGTGCTCTTTTGATTCCCTCGCTAACGCTCAGGATTCTAATTTTGAATCACTCGCTGCGCTCGTGATTAAATTTTAGAATCCTTCGCTTGCTCGGTCATCAAAATTGAACACGCGGTTAAAAAGCAACTTTGCACTCTTGTATAACAAATAACTATTGTCTGAAAAGTAAACTTATAAGTAGGAAAACTTGTATCGATCAAAATGTTTTTTTTTTACTAAACTGTGCGCAATGTAATGTTCAAAACACAAAATGGTTGTTTGTGATTTTTTCCAAATAGGCTTAGTGATTTTGTATCTTTCAACATGTCGAATTGTGCGAGCGAGAGGTAAATTAGGTGTTGTCAACGCCTATAAGGGTGTTTTCACTACATATTACATACAAACAGTCGCTTCCCGTTGGCTGACGGTCCCTTGTATGCTTAGATCCAAACATGTTTTCTCTATTCCGTGATCCAAACTACGCTACGGATTTTGATGCGGTTTTTTTAATAGAGTTATTCAACATGAAGGTTTTTAGTATAATAAGATGCATAATAAAGTAGAGAAACACTGTGCACCCGTGCGAAGCCGGGGCTGGTCGCTAGTTAAAAATAAAGTAGGTACCTACTGACATACTTTGCTTAGTTTGGGTCTAAAAGGGTTAAAAGCGTGTGAAATGTCGACAATATTTATTTATTAGCACAAACGTTGATATTTCTGTATTTTACTCGAGTAAAGTTTATTGCTATAAAATGCTGCACGGTTCGACGCCCATCTTATTTATTAAAATAATTATTTACAAATATGTCGACATACATTTAACTATGCATAGTACAAACAATATTGTAATAGTTTTAACTGATAGCTAATTAAGCATTTGAATATGTTTAGAAATAAGATTAGTACTTGTAAGCCGCATGGTAGGTATCCATTTATTGTTTATTTATACTCTTGTATGGAAATATATCGCAAATGCATTTAATCCATGAATATTCTTGAAATAAAATGTGTTTCAATAAACCTTTGTTATTATTATGGTACCTACTATGACCTCCTTGCGTAGATATCGATGCGGGCCGTAGGTTTTTTATCACACAAAGTACACGCTGATGGAAGTTAAGCAGAAGGCCCACCTGACGTTAAGTGGTCACCACCAGTTTCTACTCAAGATTATTTGATAAGACATAAGTACTCAAATAAAATTACTCGCATACTTTGCAGTAGTTGATGTTACAAACGTAACTAAACTTAAACAAAATAAATGTTTAAAAATATTTATTGGCATAATTTTCACATTTCATAAACTCATCGCAATCAAATTTTATTGCACCAACATTCGATTTAAAAAGTAATAAAATTAATAAAAATACTTTTACAATTCGTTTAACAATTTAGCATTCGTCAAAATATAACCTAGCATCTTTTCAAAACAAATTATCACAACTAGCTTTCATAACTGTATAACTATAGTAAGTTATAAATATAATGATAACTTAAGTACATTATTTTAGTATACAAACCTCTTCTGGGGTACAATTTCTTCAGATTTCAGACGCAAATGGACTAAATATATCATTATTAAAGTATTGCTTACCTACAAAGGAAAAATAATAATAATAGATCTCACGGCAACTTATTCAACAAAAAACGTAATACTTAAAGACCTATAATTATCCCAAAATTTATAGACTGGGCGCATTGACCAATAAAGGTTACCACCAATTAGGTTAAGGAGAGAGAGTACTTAAGTACACGTGTCACTCAAATTTTAATTATTTTGTGCAGACAAAAATAATGGTTGAATCAAACAGAGAGGTATATACAAAAGTAATGACGTAATTTTGAAAATGATGAAGTTTAACCTTTAACCTTCAGACGATGAATGCATGAAAATAATTTATGTACTCCAAAAGAAAAAATAACAGTAAGTACACTAAAAGAAATAAGGAATAAAAATAGCTGTACAATGGGCGATCTTATCGCTGAGAGCGATCTCTTCCAGACAACCTTTGGATGCAGATGTTTTAGTCAAGATTTAAACTAGACAATATTATCCTAAAGATTGTGTAAGCCTTTTCGTAAGGCTTGTTAACAGTCAAGTGCGATAAGATAGATCTGAAAATAAAATACATACATAAATAAAATAGTACCACTTCAAAGTCAAAAAGTGTAGTAGCATATAACCTACTACTAACAACAAGCTATAGTTAAACCCGCGACACCACTTGGCTAGCGATGCCGCGAACATTCGTCACCTGTTCGTATCACGAAACAGGTATACGGATAACAGCGTTAGACGAAGCTATAAATTATCTTTCACGAGGTGTGGTTGCCCGTTAGTTTTAGCCTGCGACGCCCGCCTAGAAGACGGGGGCGTGGATAGTATAGCTTGGTATATCCCCCATATCGACAGTGGTCGCATGTAGGCCACGGACCGGTGGTTGCCGTTCTCGTACAGAGCTTCGGGAGTTTCGAAGGAGAGGCCCATGTTGACCATTGTTTCATACATGCCTCCCGCTGTGGCGAAGGCTTCTTCGTGCATGCCTGGAGATGAATATTGATGTAAATAACTCTTCTTCTTCCTGCCCTAATCTCACTTCATGGTCGGCACAACAGGTTTTCTCTCTCCATTTCTCCCTATCATCCGTCATCTCTGCAGTCACTCCTTTCTTACCCATGTCATCTTTCACACATCCATCCATCTGTTCAGGCAAATCACCAATAAGGTAAATAACTAAAATATGATAATAATAGAAAGTCAAAAATAAATACTACAAAACAATGATAGTTTAAAAAGGGAAAGATGTGTGACTTTTTTTATACAACTAGCTGATGGAAATAACAGATGGCCCACCTGATGTTCAGTGGTAACCATCACCTATAACAAAGACTCATAGAGCAATCTTTCTATGACTGCGACGAGTTTAATCTCCCGAGATCCCACATAGCTGGGTAAAATACCATGTATATTATCAATTAAATATTTAATCATGACATTTTGTTTATTGTTGACATGTATAATTTCTGATTTTTATTGTTTAATTTGGAATGTTATTTAATTTATATATTTAAATCATTTCAGTATTTTGTAATTGTTACTTTACCTAGCATTATTTAGGTACTAAGCTTTTGTATTGACATGTAACTATTATCCGTTATTAATAAATGAACTATGAACTATGAAAGCATTGCCTCGTAAGTCACACACGATAGGAACGTGCCCTACGATGCACTGCCCTGTGTCCATCAACTTGAGGCATACCGATGTCAAGCCTCATGTGCCTGTAATAACACCGGCGACCACACTCTTCAAACCGAAACACAGCGTTGCTGCTTGGCGGCAGAAAAAGGCGTCGTGGTAGTACTTCCCCGGACGAGCCCTTCACAAAGAGCTCTACTACTCTTAAGATAATTGGTGGTAAGTAGTAACCAACACCTGCAAGCATTGCCAGAGTATTGGGGCACGCGTGCCTCTTCAAACCGAAACACAGCAACGCTGCTTGATGGCAAACATTAGCTTGGTGGTAGTACTTCACCGGACGGGAGCCTACAAACCCTATCACATAGAGCTCTACGAAATGTTTAAAAAGCACAAATACCTTCGTATATCATAGTAGCGGCCAGTCCATACGTGACTCCCGTCCACATCTCCTCACTCTGCAGTGCAGTACTATCGACTCGGGGCCGCGGTCCCGTCACGAACCCGTTGACAGCGCCCATCCTACCGCCGCACCAGCCGAGCACGTTGTTCTCGTATATGCAGGTCAGAGCTTTGCGGACGTTGTTGGAAGGGAACACGGGGTCGGTACAGCCGGATGCTTTCAAGAACCTGCACATAGAAACGTTATAGTCGATTGAGTGTGTGTGTCTCCAGCTTCCTCATATTGAAAATGTAATTTCTATAAATGCCAATATTTAAAGCATAATTAGTGCACTCATAGATTTGAATCATAATTTAGCTGCCAAATAAACAACGATGCTATAAGCTTATAATAGTGTGTAAGCTGGAGTAACATGTCTCCAGCTGCCTCAGTCAGTGTGGGCAAACGGCTAATGATAGAGATATATAGTAAACGCAAGGATTTAGTACCAAACGAATTAGCGAGGTACCAAAAATTTCAGGTCTGTAGCTCGGAAACTCTTCGAGTTATAAGACTTGATCAACGTGTAAGCTGGAGTAACGATACGTGAAAAAGCATATGCTCGTTCTCTGGAATGGCTGGAGCTAGCAGGTTGCTTTAAGTCTCCAGATTTAGTACCAAACGAATTAGCGAGGTACCAAATATTTGAAGTGTTTCTGTTCAAAACTCTATGAGTTACAAGCTTTTCCAGCTTTTTTTGTTTGTCCAACTTGCACATGTTGGATCTCAGCAACCACAATAGGTACAGACTCGGTTGATGTCTCTGAACCGAGCTATGAATTAGTGCACTCGGTACCAAAAATTTGGAATCTCTAGGACAAGCAGTTCTGTTGTAATCAGCAAAATAACTAATATTATGATGAGTTACAGAATACCAGATAGTTCCATTTCGACCAGCCTTCAGTTGATAGTAGCTCTATCTCTGTCACTACAGCGAATGCGTCACACTCGTACCTACTGATGCAATCAAGGAATTTGAATATATCTGTCTGTATTCAAATTCCTTGGATGTTATTTTGCTGATTACAACAGAACTGCTTGTCCTAGAGATTCCAAATTTTTGGTACCGAGTGCACTAATTCATAGCTCGGTTCAGAGACATCAACCGAGTCTGTACCTATTGTGGTTGCTGAGATCCAACATGTGCAAGTTGGACAAACAAAAAAAGCTGGAAAAGCTTGTAACTCATAGAGTTTTGAACAGAAACACTTCAAATATTTGGTACCTCGCTAATTCGTTTGGTACTAAATCTGGAGACTTAAAGCAACCTGCTAGCTCCAGCCATTCCAGAGAACGAGCATATGCTTTTTCACGTATCGTTACTCCAGCTTACACGTTGATCAAGTCTTATAACTCGAAGAGTTTCCGAGCTACAGACCTGAAATTTTTGGTACCTCGCTAATTCGTTTGGTACTAAATCCTTGCGTTTACTATATATCTCTATCATTAGCCGTTTGCCCACACTGACTGAGGCAGCTGGAGACATGTTACTCCAGCTTACACACTATTATAAGCTTATAGCATCGTTGTTTATTTGGCAGCTAAATTATGATTCAAATCTATGAGTGCACTAATTATGCTTTAAATATTGGCATTTATAGAAATTACATTTTCAATATGAGGAAGCTGGAGACACACACACGTCGATTGATAAATAACATGTCTTACTTACAGATCAATCTCGGATATATTTTTTTTTATCTACAACACAAGTCCCGAACTTAGTGTAGATACTGCAGTACAACAATTTATTAGTAAACAAGCCAACCGATGATTTTGAATGTACCCTCATTATTGCATACATTATTGTACCTATTTGCTTGATTTTGTTTGAATAAAGATTTATTTATTATTATTATATCGCAGAAACATAAACTCAAAATAAACTCTGATCTTTCTGTGAACGAAAAAATATATTTAAAAAAATTTATTTGGTATGGCAGTAAGTTATAAAATAAAATAAATATTAAATTTTATTTCACACAAGGTATTTTTTTAACCACTAGCTGATGGTGTAGGCAGAAAAAGGGAAAGTTAAAATTGAAATACAAGCGAACCATAAAACGAAGATAGATAACTCACCAGTGTCCCGCCAACTGGTCGGCCATAACGACATGTTGATTACTCAGCTTGGTGTCGAACCTGTAGTAGGTTCCGTTCCAGAGCCGGTCGTGGTAGGCGGTGGTGGCGCGGTGCAATGCGGCATTGAACTCACGCTCGTCGTCCGCGAGGCCGAGCTCGCGCGCCATTGCGCAGAGGGCGCTTATCGAGGCTACGTAAAGACCGCCGCAGTATGCACTGAAAATAACAGACATTTTGATCAATAAATATGAATAAACTAGCAACCCACCCCGGCTTCGCACGGGTGCAATGTATTATACATTATAAACCTTCCTCTTGAATTACTCTAATTAATAAAAAAAACGCATCAAAATCCGTTGCGTAGTTTTTAAGATCAAAGCATACATAGGGACAGACGGACAGACAGACAGTGGGAAGCTACTTTGTTTTATTCTATGTAGTGATTCCAAAGGGGACTCTCCACAAAGCACTATCTAGCCTCAAAACTTGTGTTATATGGGAATCGATAGCTGATAATATAATAGTTATACTTTTTTTTAAACATAATGCCAAGTCATAATACCATGACAAAAAACAAATATCCACCTTTCACACATATGTTTGTTGGTGGGGATCGAACCAACGGCCTACAGCGGGGCTATTTCCATATCTTTGAAGGTACTTGCTTTTCAGTGTCCTGAAGTTTGGTTGGGAAATTAACGATTGTATCTATCTCACAAACAAAACCGCGCACCATTACCACTAATAATCATCCATGGTAAAAAATACAATTTACCCCTGACTTGTCATTATGACAGTGACATATCATGACATTTCTTTTTTTTTTTAACCTATACTGTTCCATTGCTGGGCAAAGATCTCCCTTTTCCACTCTCCTCGATCCTCTGCTAACTCTTCCCATTTGTTGCGGAACGAGTTCAGGTCGCCACCCCAGCGTTTTCTAGGGCGGCCA
Organism: Plemyria rubiginata; assembly: GCA_963576535.1. Taxonomy (NCBI): domain Eukaryota; kingdom Metazoa; phylum Arthropoda; class Insecta; order Lepidoptera; family Geometridae; genus Plemyria; species Plemyria rubiginata. Next base: position 11,837,381 of record OY754912.1, on the reverse strand, counting down.
CGACGTCTACTGTATGCCATCCATCCTGTGGCTCCTTTAGTTTTGTTAACAAAAAATATCTATGTTTTTGAATCAGGGTATTGCTGATGGAACAAGCAGATGGCCCACCTGATGTTTTTTGTTCATCTGGTAGTTCCATTATGAAGTTAAAATGAAGGTCTAACCTCGGTCCGGTCATGACCCATGCGTCGTACGTCTGGTCTGGGAAGCCGCTGTTCTCGATGAGTCCGTCGCCGTCGCGGTCCCACAGCGCCGCGCGCCGCAGCAGCGCCGCACTCGCCGCGTACATGTCGCGCAGGTACGCGCGCGCCTCGACCACCGCGCCCCCCGCCGCGCGCGCCGCGCCCCCCTCGGGGCCCCCGGCCCCCGCCGCGCCGGTGCCGGGGGGAAGCGGCTCCGAGCGACCGTACAGCAGCTCGAGGATGCCGGGAACTGGATGTGGCGCCGTTTCCTATTAACAAAAAACTCTATACATTTTTTTTAACTTGCGCGATCATAACACATACTAAATTTGAAAAATTACACGACAGACTGGGCAGACTGTCCGCGACCACGGCTATTGTAACATAGTCAAAACGTCCGGAAAATAATAAAGGTAAAACGTCATAAATACCTGTGTAATCAAGGGAAGCATTACCACCACGCCTTTGTCTGCCGCCAAGCAACAACGCTGTGTTTCGGTTTGAAGAGTGTGGTCGCCGGTGTAATTACAGACACATGAGGCTGACTGTCTGTTAGTTGTAATAAAAAAAATCAAGGATACGTAACAGCACCGCCATCTATGTGTCAGACCGGGGACTTTTCAATTGACCTAATATGTAGATACGTAGCGTCGTTGCTCATAATGGTTAACTTCAGACCACAAAGCAAAAAAAAACGTATTTTTTTTTATTAAAATGACTACTTTGAAACGTCTTAAAGTTGAGTACCGCACGAGTGGTAACCTCCTGTTGACTCTATCCCCTGACCACGGACGTGGGGGCCGAGGTGTTAAGCTGCGAAATGGGCCCCTAGCAATCAAGGCCCTTTATTTTCCATCTCTGACGTCACACACCCTCCAACATACACACAATACACTAACATAATACACCAGTTACCTCCTGTTGGCTCTGTCCCTTGGCCACGGGCGTGGGGGCCGGCGTGGCAGGCTGCGACACGGGCCCCCTTGAATGCAACGCCCTCTCCCCCCCATCCCTCACGTCGTCTATATACTGCATGGAGTCGCAGCGGCGGCCGAACGGAGCCGAGTGCGCGCGCAGGACGCGGTAATCACGGTAAACTTGCAGGATGAACTTTAGGTTGAGGTCCTTCCATTCACTCACGTCGTGGATATTATAAGCGTTTATGTGGGAGAACGGGACGTCTTCTGGGGATGACAAAAATATTGGATTACAAGACACTAGTTTTATTTTATGCAACTAGCTGATGGAACAAGCAGATGGCCCATCTGATGATATGTGGTAACCATCACCTACACCAAAGCATTACCTCGTAAGCCACGCACGATAGGAACATGCCCTACGATGCACTGCCCTGCGTCCATCAACTTGAGGCTACAGATGTTATGCCTCATGTGCCTGTAATTACCGGCGACCACACTCTTCAAACCGAAACACAGCGTTGCTGCTTGGCGGCAGAAAAATGCGTGGTGGTAGTGCTTCCCCGGGCGAGCCTTTCACAAAGAACTCTACTACTCTTAAGCTTAAAATACATTTAAAGCATTGTCATCCAAACTAAACGTGTAACGTTTCAGCTCAGATCTGCTACTAAGTTTAAAACGCGGTTACACACAATATGGTTCATTGCAATTTTTCTTAAATAAGTTCAGTTATTTAATTATTTTACATCTTTCAAAACGGGGGAATTGACACATTCCCCCGTCGAGTCACTTTGACGGGCGTTAGCCCCAAACTAACCTGGATCTCCCAGATCGTGCGGAATGGAGTCTTTTATCTTGAACTTGACACTCTTGCCGTCGTACAGAGAGACGCGCGTCTTCTCAGTCTCCAGTCCTATGCTGTCCCGGTACATGTATTGTAAAACTACCTGAAAATTACATTGCACTTACCTTTATCTGTATATATAAAAGGCAAAAGTGATTGACTGATGACAACGCACAGGCCAAACCCTTAGAGCTAGAAACTTGAAATTTCGCACACGTATTCCTCTTATGATGTAGGCTAAGACGACTATATAGTAAATATATTATTATGTTATTTGTATTATTGAGTTATTTGTGTTCGAACAGTATTTATGCGTGTCACTGGATAGTTATTCTTTCAAACAACCTCCTCGAAATGAAATAAAATGAAATAATAGCCAATCGCACCTCGAAACTGCGAGCCGCTGTCGCCGGGCCCTTAACTTACTTGTAAATTAGGCCACAACTGTGCCAAGGCGAATGAGGCGTAGAAATGTACGTCGTACGTATTATACATCCTATACTCGTGTCCCTCGAGGTATCCGAAGATACCAAATTGATTCCTGCAACAATACACATTTTACAGCATATTGGTGTCGATTCTGTTGTTGCATTATCTTACTAACCTTATCTGACAGCTCTAAAATTATAGCCGTCCTTGTTGTTTCGGCCCTATAGAAAGGGATGGCAATATTTTTAATGCTGTCAAATTAGGTTGAGTTAGGAAAATTAAACAAGAGAATTGGTACCAATGACAGCCTTCACAGCTTAGTCGGTAGTAGCTCTGCCTTATGTGCCATAGGTCGTGGGTTCGATCACCGTCGAGAACAAATATTTGTGTGATTAACATAGAGAGAGAGATTCCCTGTCTGGGTGTTATACAGCACTATTTGGTTAATATAAAAAAAAAATAAGGGCTGTTTCAGCAGAGGCTATATACTGGTTTGTAACATTTGTCGCGTTGGCTTTTTTTTTTTTTTATACAACTAGCTGATGGAACAAGCAGATGGCCCACCTGATGTTAAGTGGTAACCATCACCTATAAACAAAACATTGCCCCGTAGGTCACGCACAATAGGAACGTGCCCTACGATGCACTGCCCTGCGTCCATCAACTTGAGGCATACAGATGTTAAGCCTCATGTGCCTGTAATTACACCGGCGACCACACTCTTCAAACCGAAACACAGCGTTGCTGCTTGGCGGCAGAAAAAGGCGTGGTGGTAGTACTTCCCCCTTCACAAAGAGCTCTACTACTCTTATCAAAAAAAAAAAGCAAACCTCGATTACTTGGTGGTAGATGGCCTCTGCTGAAACAGCCCTAAATTTTTTTTGATAGTTACATAATAGTGGTGTGTAATATTAAAAGTATGTATTTACAAATGTTTGTTCTCAGATTGCACCCACGGCCTTGAACGCAGAAGGCAGAGCTAATACCAACTGTGCTGAGTGTTCTGTCAATATTTTAAGTACAATTTATTATACTTCGTGATGCGTATTATCCGTAGAACGGATATGTTACCAACCTAGGATCAGTTTCTTGATATTCGTCCGCGACATCGAACCATATCGTCCCGCCGTCAGCGACGTAGTAAAGCTCGTTCATTAAGGCACTCTTCAACCAATCCGGTATATTGCTGGAACAAATAACATACATACATACATACATAAAATCACGCCTTTTTCCCATAGGGGTAGGCAGAGACCACGGATTCCACTTGCTACGATCCTGACATACCTCTTTCGCTTCATTCCTCTCATAACATTCTTCATACATGCTCGTCGGTTTAGGGTACTCTTGACCTGGCCTTTCTCTAGAACATCTGCATCTAGATACGTCCGCCGAGGTCTTCCCCTCCCAACAGTCCCATTCACACTCGCCTGATGCACCTTTTTCGTCAATCTTCTTTCATCCATCCTCTCTACATGCCCAAACCATCTTAGCATACCTTTTTCTACCCTCATCACTACGTATTCTTGCACTCCACATTTCTCTCTGATAACACTATTCCTCATTCTATCACTCAAATCATCATTCTATCAAACAAATAACATTTACATTTTAAACATTTAAGTTCGTTATAGATAATCAAGGATCAAAACGGTCATTGTTCAGTACAATTACAACAATCATTTTAAAATGTCTTATAAACTAGGTCCCTTATTCATAATGGTCGTTGAGCGCGCCAATAGCTTATCAGACCGATAAGTTTGATGTTGTCTCATTTCGTTGGCATGAAAGCGACAGTGACCAGTGTACTCTTTAAGGCCGCTATAAAATGACAGGGATTATGAATAAGAGAGTAACCCCCGGTTTCTGAAAGCTCGATCAACACTAATCGGCTGTCAACTCACTTGCTATCTCTTTCTAATTTGAAGTAAAAGCTGAAAAAACAAGTGACTTGACAGTCGATTAGTGTTGATCGAGCTTTCAGAAGCCGGGGGTTAGTGATTCTACCTCCAGTTTCTCGCGACCAAATAATAGAAGAACATGCATCAAAATTACGGCTTGAATGAATGAATGATTTAATAAAATGCTGAATGAAGAACAGATTGTTAAAGTCTAGTTTAGAGAACTGAGACTTCAATTGAAATAAGATAATACTAATACATTAGGGTCAATTTAATAGGTCACATTTGACATCCCATCATGTTTAAAATGGTTTATTGGTCAAAGTCGTAAAATTGCTTTCTTTTGTCAATATTACATTAATTATGTATGTTTAACTGAATTGTGCAAAAAAAGGCAATTTTAAGACTTTGACATAATCTGTCTGAAACTGACAAATGTCAAATGTGCTCTATCAAATTGGCCCCACGGCAGTTACAATGTTATTTTGGTAAAACAATGCTACGTACTTATTAGTGAATATAGGGTCCTGCCACTCGGCTAGCAGCTTCTCCCAGTTGGGATAGTTCCGGAGAGCGTAGGCCGCTATCGACGCGCCCGCTATGCCGTCGCTACCAAAGTATTTTGTATAAAATCTGAAACAAACAAATATACAAGATTATTTATCTGCCGCGATATAAGAATATTTTTTTTATGTAAAAAAGATAGACAAACGGGCTAACGGCCCACCTGATGGTAAGCGGTCACCGTTTCCCATAGACAACAACTACACCAGGGGCGTTGTCAGTGTGTTGCCTACCCTGAAGGACTTTATTAACATTTATTATCTTATATTTATTTATCTTCCGCGGTCCTAACAATGTCTTCAGCCCATCGGGTAGAAGGGTTCCCTCACTTCGTTTTTCTGTTCGTGGTCACCATTCCTCAGAGAACCTTTATTCCCCAGCGCTTGTCAGTTCTTCAAGCTATACGACCTGCCCATTGCCACTTCAACTTGCTGATTCTGAGAGCTATGTCGGCTACAAAAGAAAGTAGTATCCTATTACTATTATAAACGCGAAAACTTGTAAGTATGGATGGATGGATTGATGTTTGTTACTCTTTCACGCCGTAACGTCTGAACGGATATGGATGAATTTTACCAGAGAGATTATAGTGTGGAATAACACATAGGCTACTTTTTATCCCGTAGGAAGACCCGGATTCAAAACTGCGCGGGTGAAACCGCGGGGCACAACTAGTAGGGTAATAAGTAGGATTACCTTCTATGCGTCTTCTTGTCCTTCTTATATTTAATCACAGGCATGTCCCAATTGAGGCAGAATTCAGTCGACCCCGATCCACCGGGGTCCATGCATATCACGCTTGATAGAGCTACTGAGTCACCTGTCAACAAACATAACACTTACAAATATAAGCTTCCAGAGAAGTACTAGTAGATAGAATAGAATATACATTTATTTGACTACAACACACAGAAGAAGCATACAAACGAGAAAGAAAATAAGGCAGTAGGTATAGAATACACACAAGATATTATTATATAAACACTTTAAAATAAAAGATAGCCTACTACCTACACACAAGTACCAAGCCTCTCCCTGTGTGAGTGCAGTCAAAAAGGCTTAGTCTCAGCTTGATGCCACTCAAACAAATAGATAATAGATGGATGAGGGTAGCTCAAGATCGTGTAGAATGTGGAGAACAGAGAGACTTATGCCCAGCAGCGGGCCAGCATCGGAGAATTGCCATCATCAGCTGATGAATGATGATGAAGGCAACTCATCCTACGAGTATATCTTAAAATTACTATTTATAACTGAAAAATGTCGATGCGATATGCAACTACGAAATGTAAACAAAGCCAGGATAGTACAACAGTCATATAAATACTCATCCAATAAATAAATATAAATAATAATAAATTTATTTTCTACATAAAAGGAAAGTTGATGTATAGGACTTGGAGGAAACAACGCGAGGAACTGGTTAGTATAGTAAAACTGAAACAGCTTCACGACTTCGATCCCAAGGCACGGTAGCTATCCCCTTGGATTGCTTAGTACCAAGTATGAACTTCCGATTCTTCGAGGATGTCTAAAGGTGGTAGTCAGAGGTACGTTCAAACATATCATTTGGCACATACCCACATTTTGTTTGCAGTAGTAGGTATAGATAATAGTGACAGCCGGTTTGTATTCTATCTGGAAGTGTTTTTAATCAAACTTTTATTGAAGGAATAAGCCTGCAAATTTTTATTTTTACGGTGCCTCAGACTGCCCCCTTAAGCCGGGAGTTAAATGTATGCTGCATGTAATTTGAAATCAAATAATTATAAAACAATTTTAATACCCTTTCCATAATTCAAGCTTTGCGTTGTTTGTAACTAGATGGCGCTGTGCGAAATTTCCAGATTCATTAATTTTTATTTATTGGATAATAAGTATTGTTTTTACTATCATAGCTTTGCTTACTAACCTCGTAGCTGGGTTCTATTGCGTAGGAATAGTCTAGCGAGGATTAAGGCCGGCCACGCGCACATGTAGTGTATAGCGGCCTTTACAGCTATTGCCAGAGAATAGACATCTGAAAAGCATGCAGAATTTTAACACGCAAGCGATGAGGAGGCTATTTTACAATAAATAAAAATAAATAATGATGGACAATCCACACAGCACCATCCAGCCCCAAAGTTAGCTACTCAAAGCTTGTGTTATGGGTACTAGATGACTGATATATTTAATACATTATAAACTTACATAGATAGATGAAATATCATAGGCAATGAATCAATCAATTCATTTCATCATCATCATCAACAGCCCACAGAAGTCCACTGCTGGACATAGGCCTCCCCTATCCGCTTCCAGGAAGAACGATTCTGAGCCCTTTCCATCCACCGACTACCCGCGATCCTAACAATGTCGTCAGTCCATCGGGTAGGAGGGCGTACCACACTTCGCCTTCCTGTTCGTGGTCGCCATTCAAGAACCTTTATTCCCCATCGGTTGTCAGTTCTTCGAGCTATATGACCTGCCCATTGCCACTTCAGCTTGCTGATTCTGAGAGCTATGTCGATTATTCATTATTCAAATTCAATTCATTTATTTGCATAAAAACATGGTTTATAGTTACAAAGATGTCAGTAGTTGGACAAAACGGTTCCACTGAGTCGATAAAGTTCCAAATACGTACTCACACTTGTAAAGTTTCTTTGGTTTCTCTTTCTTAGTTTCCTTTTCATCCGGTTTGGAGTCTGGCAGCTTTGGAGGAGGCGGGGTCAGGCTAGGGTCGGGAGACAGTTTGCCTTTCTCCTTTATACAGTTCCACACGTAGCTCGAGGTCTTAGCTGCGTTCCACAGGCAATATCCTTTAAATACATAAATTACATTAAAATAGTGTTCTTCAGTGTCAGGGCAGGAGACTCAACGAAGATTATAAGTTTCCAATGCTTCGCAAACGTCACCTTAATCACTATCACTACATAGTATAAAACAAAGTCGCTTTCTCTGTCCCTATATCCCTATGTATGCTTAAATCTTTAAAACTACGCAACGGATTTTGATGCGGTTTTTTTAATAGATAGAGTGATTCAAGAGGAAGGTTTATATGTATAATACATGCATGATATAGTAGAAAAACAATGTGCACCCGTGCAAAACAGGGCGCGCGGGCGGGTCGCTAGTTAAATAATAAAAAATACACCTAAAACTGGGACCACCTCTAAAACTTCACATTAATTTTCAACCTCAAAACGGTTATACAGGCTTCTTCAGTTACTGACTAGAAAAACTACGTAGTGATACCTACAGTCATCTCAGATCAGACATCTGTTTGAAGCCTGCATCGAACATAGCAGTATATTTATTAACCTTTTCCGACATTACTTTTTTAATATTGTATTTATGTGTGGTACTAACAAATTGGATTTCAATTATGAACCGAAATGAATGAATTGAATTATTGAATTAGCCTCCTGATTTTTTAGATAAAAAACCCTCCGATGCTCTTTAGAAACTAAAGGCTTGATTAGCCACGAGTGAAGAAGTCGGTTATAGTGCCACCAACTTATCGGAACCGCGGGCCGTTCACTCTAATGTTTGGCTATCGAGATTCAGTTTGACATTTGATTCCCATCCATCCATATCCATAAAATGCTATTAAACTATGGGAATCAAATGTCAAACTGAAAGGCATCTCATCTAGATAACCAGACATTAGCGAAATCGGGCCGCCCCTGTCTGAGATTAGCCGTTTGTGCATAAATGCCCAATAGCGAACGGAAGCTGCCCCAAACGGCTAACTTCAGACAGGTTCGATAAGTCGGTGGCACAGTACCTTCGTGAATAGTCTCGTCCTCCTGCTTCTTCTTGGCGATGGTGAACGTGCAGGGCGTGTCGTTGACCTTCTGCTCGAGAGTAACGCCGCACGAGTAGTCCTCCGAGTACCGCTCGAGGTCTAGCTTAGCTGGAAATTATAACAGATTTAATTTTTAAGAGTAGTAGAGCTCTTTGTGAAGGGCTCGTCCGGGGAAGTACTACCACCACGCCTTTTTCTGCCGCCAAGCAGCAACGCTGTGTTTCGGTTTGAAGAGTGTGGTCGCCGGTGTAATTACAGGCACATGAGGCTTAACATCTGTATGCCTCAAGTTGATGGACGCAGGGCAGTGCATCGTAGGGCACGTTCCTATTGTGCGTGACCTACGGGGCAATGTTTTGTTTATAGGTGATGGTTACCACTTAACATCAGGTGGACCATCTGCTTGTTCCATCAGCTAGTTGTATTAAAAAAAAAAAAACATCTTCCTGCCCTTAGGCCGTGCTCACTTTGGATACGATTTCATCCGAATTTCATTCGTACGTAAACGTACGACCACGCACAAATGATCCCGACCTTCCAAAGACTATGGCACTCACACTGCATGCGATCTGTCGTACGTACGAGTATACATACGAACTTCCGAATACCATCCGAAAGTGTTGGGATTTATCAGGTTTAGGAAAAAAACGTATCCAGTGTGAGCATCCCATTCGTGCGAAAATTACTCGTACGTATACGTACGAACAAATTCGTGTCCAAAGTGAGCGCTACCTTATCGCTCTAGGCCAGGGGTCGGCAACCTGCTTGCGAGCCACATGCGGCTTTTTGGATGTGATACTGCGGCTCTTTAGTTCCATACGCAATTATTATTTACTTATTTTATAAAAAAAAACATTTAAAAGTCGTTCCGACACGATTAACGAGGATTGTGGCTCTTTAAAAACTTTGTAATTTCGCAAATTGTAAATTTTTACTATTTCGACTCAAAAGGTTGCCGACTCCTGCACTAGGTGGCAGGATTTACTTTCATCTAATTCTTTAAAAATCACTTTATCTTATTTACCTATTAAAATATCAAAATTAACTTAAGCAAAATGAGATTAAAGCTGATTAAAGATTTTTTAAGTCGTATAAATAATTTTAATCAGTTCGAGGGTAATAAAAGTACATACATACCGCTGTTTTTATTTTTATTCGTGCTCCCAAGTATTTCGGTCCAGGTGAATGTGATACTGACATCTCGCTTCTCTTCGGTTAGATTAACGGCGGTGAATACGAATACGGCGCAAGGCAGACTACTGTCCTGTACAACAATGACTTCACTTAGAAAAATCCTACATATATTATAAACGCGATCGTTTGTGAGTATGGATGGATGGTTGGTTGGATGAATGGAAGGATGGATGTTAACATTTCACGTTGGCACGGCTGAACGGATCTGGATAGCAAATATATCATACTAGTTGGGCCCCGCGGTTTCAGCCGCGCAGATTTAAATCCCGGTATTCCCGCAGGATAAAAAGTAGCCTATGTGTTAATCCAGACTATAATATGTGTGTGCCAATTTTCATTAAGATCCATTCAGCCGTTCTAGAGTTATAGAGTAACAAACATCCATCTATCCATACTTACAAACTTTCGCATTTATAATATTAGTAGGATATTGGTAGAGAGATGTATCATAGTCTGGAATAGCACATAGGCTATTTTTCATCCCGTGGGAATACCGGGATTTAAATTTGCGCGGGTGAAACCACGGGGCGCTGGTTGTGCCGACCCCACATGACGTGGGATAAGGGCAGGAAGATGATTAATATTAAAGTTCTTTACACCGAAATAGCTCATAGCGCTGTATAAAGGCACGTTTCCTCATACCTTATAGTTATGCGGTATAACAGGCGATATCTGGCGACACACGAGCTTCACTCCGTACTTTGAGAGATCGTATGTGGTCCACGCGCGAGGATACAGGCCCGTGTATTCACACTTGTCCGCCTCTAGGTTCCATTCCCACGTCGATGGGGCCTTCTTTGGTTTACTAAAATAATAAAAAAAAAACTAAATTAATAAAAGTGAGTACCTATAGGCTCTTCTTTTTTCAGTCATTCTGGGATCAACACATTTACCCTCTTATTCATAAACCCTGCCATTTCATAGCGGCTCAATAGAGTATTCTTGTCACTTTCACTTTGATGCCAACGAAAAGAGACAGCAACAGACTTATTGGTATGATAAGCTAAAGGCTCGCTCAAAGACCATTATGAATACAGGCCTTAGAATTTCCGGCACTACGGGTTAAAATTATGAAATTTAGTCTTATTGGTTTGTCATTGTGAGATTGTGTGTTACTGATAACAGGCATTTTGAGATTCAGTTGTAATGAACCGGAGGGTTTTTCAACACCATTGCTGGCAGAGAAACCAAATGGCCCCCCTGATGCTAAGTGGTAACACGTCTCGAAAGTCACGCACAATACGAACGTGCCCTACGATGAGTGCATCTGCCCTGCATCCATCAATTTGAGGTAAACAGATGTCAAGCCTATGTATGTCCTGTAATATCTGATTATATTCCTGTGCAACTTTTAGCAGTAGGTAAAGGTATATCTTATTGGGTCAATCAAGCATGTGCATGCAATTTTGACATCATCGTTTGCTCTAATCAAAGTACAATGAACAGTACATACAAGAAGTTTATTACATTTAAGAACTTGACCCCATAGCCGTTATTTCGGAACGACCCTAATTGTAATTTCTAGGACTAGATCAGAGGTCGACAAGTGACGAAAGAAGGGAGGGAGTCACCATGACTGGCAAGATATCTAGACTAAAATTAAAAAAAAAATAGATTTGTTGTTTAAAAAACTCGAACTGGTAAATTTTGTAGTTCAGTTTTTGAGTGAGATCTGAACGCTTGAGTATCTTTTTGGTGGAGCCACCGTAACAATTCCTACCCAGCGAAATATTGATTGTGTGCCAAAAAAAATATAATCTTATCCACGGTACTTAAATATTGATTAGGCTGGTTTTAGATAACAGAAATCAAAGGTTTTGGGACTGATAACGAGGGATAATGATAACTGGAGTGTTACTAATCGACTAATACGCGGGTTCAAATACCAAAATTTGTAGTTACGAGAACCAAAGCACAGCTTTCACAATTTTTTATTCATAGTTATATGGTGTTCATCCTGTTAACAGATGGATCAATATTATGATTGTGAACCCACACATGACACTTACTTGTAGGTCGATAGAACAGACTGGAAGATGGTCTCATTCTTGTCGTTCCTGATGTTGACAATGAACTGGCACTCCGGCACGGTCACATACTCGTAGATGCCGGGGAACAGCTGGAATCGGCAGAACTCGCCTTTGAAGCCGCGCCCGATGGTGCCGCCACCTATACCGCCGATCGGACAACCTGACGATAATCAAACAAAAATATAATCATTAATTACTAGTTGCGCCCCGCGGTTTCACCCGCGCAGATTTAAATCCCGGTATTCCCACGGGATAAAAAGTAGCCTATGTGCTATTCCAGACTATAATATGTCTCTCTGCCAAGTTTCATCCAGATCCGTTAAGCCTTGAAAGAGTAACAAACATCCATCCATCCATCCTTCTATCCTTGTATCCATGTAACTTGAAATAAGTAAAAAACAATTATTAGGTGTATACAGTCGTGGTCAACTAATTAGGGACATGCAAGATAGTGAAGAACAATAACCGATTATGTACATACAAATATAAAACCCTATTGATTTCTCAGTAACTATTATTTGCATAATTTGGTCCGATTATTATGCTTTAAATGGCTGTAAATAAAAGAATAAATAAATAGAAAAAAATATTTAATATCAAAGGTTGAACATGTATTCAATTTTAAGGTATAATTCTGTAGCTGGACATTTAATTAAGGACAGTAAACTATAATGAAAAATAGAGTTAAACAAAACTAATAATCTGCAGTATTATAATATCTTTAACAGCTCCATTTTATTACGTGTAAAATCAGTACCCAGTAGCAAAACCTTTGTTAGTAATTACCGCTTGACACCGATGTGGCATAGACATTATCAGTTTCTGGCATGTTTCGACAGGAATGTTTGCCCATGCCTCACAAAAAGCTTCATTAAGTTCATCTAAAGTTGTGGTACGATAAGTGGCTACTTTTTTCTTGATTTCGTGCCAAAGGTGCTCGATTGGGTTAAGGTCCGGGCTATTTGCTGGCCAATCTAGCACCGATACTGACTGACTGGTAAGAAACGACTTGACTGAACGGGCGGTATGTTTCGGGTCGTTATCATGCTGAAACGTCCATATAATAGGGAGATGCTCCTCAGCATAGGGAAGCATCGTTTCCTCCAATATTGCCTTGTATTGATGTTGGTCTAAGTTACCCTGAACTTTCCTCACAGGTCCCACTCCACGTCCAGAAAATGAACCCCACATTTTAATGTTTCCACCGCCATGTTTCACCTGCTTTTTTGTGAATCTTGGATTTATTTCGGCTTTTAATGGACGCCTTACGTATTGCCTTCCATCTGAAGAAATCAAATTAACCTTGGTCTCGTCAGAGAATAATACATGTTGCCATTGGGCGTAGGTCCAATGTCCATATTTACGTGCAAACGCCAAACGAGCATTTCTATGTTCTTTCTTCAACAACGGTACTTTGCGAGCCACTCTTCCGAACAACCCTGCTTCTACCAGACGTCGTCGAACGGTCCTCGCTGAGACACCAGCTCTTTCGTCTGTCCCAAACACTTCGTGTTTAATTAAAATAGAGCCTAGAAACGGATCTTTCTTAGCTAACCTGGTTATCATTCTATCTTCTTGCGGAGTTGTTTTTCTCGATCTTTTTGTTCTGGGCACATTTAAATCTGTGTTATTGCGTCTGACATGTTGCACTGCATTGTATACCATAGTTTTTGAACAATTTAAATGATCTGCTATCCTTCGGTATGGCCAACCATGCTCGACAACAAACTTCATGATAACTTTTCGTAGTGTTGGATCGCAACTTTTATTTTTACCCATTTTTCTTCAAAATATTTTTCAAAACTTAAAATAAATATCGGGATTGCCGCCAAAACTACCACGAAACAATAAGAGAAGAAGTAAAAAAATATTGAGATTCAAATTTTGAAAAATAGAACGCAATATCTCAGTGTCCCTAATTAAATGGCCAGCCAGCATTATTTGAACAAATAGCACTACGATAATCTATCAGCTCCACTGTAAAGAGGTTTAATGTTTAAGAAGTTGTTATTGTTTGTATAATCGGGCACATAAATTACTAATTATACTTACATGTAAGAGATATGGAATATGGTTTAGACTCGTTGGAAAATAAAAAATAAATTCACAATTCGGTTTAACCAAAGAGTGTCCCTAATTAGTTGACCACGACTGTATATATTTTTACGAGCAAGACGAAAAAGTTAGAAGTTTCAATTGAAGTTATAATAATATGTACTTAGTAGAACTTTATGTATCTCTCCTTTAGACAACCTCTGTGGCGCAGTGGGCGAGAGCCTGCCTTCGACGCAAGAGGTTGCGGGTTCGATTCCCGCCTTGGGACAATTTTGTGTACGATCTGCAGAAATTTGTTCCGATGGTCTGGGTGTTTTCTATGTATAGTAAAAAATATTTATCTATGTAAGTATATAATGTATTAAATATATCAGTTATCTAGTACCCATAACACAAGCTTTGAATAGCTTACTTTGGGGCTAGATATTGCTGTGTGGATTGTCCAGCATTATTTATTTATTTATCTTGCCTATTGAAAGTAATAAAATATTATTCAAATTCATTTTATCTAATCTACCTATAACAAACATACCGATAAAAATTCCGTTTATATTCATCCATACTTATTCACAAGTTAACGATTGAAATATGTACTGACCAATTAAATTAACACTACACATAAATTGATTCTTAATTGAAATGACTTCTCAGTCATTCAGAAGACCATTAGGGAAACTATTTTGTTTTACGCAATGACATTCAAAATCAGGAAATATAAACACATCCTAGGTGCGGCCCGCGATTTCACCCGCGCAGATTCAAATCCCGGTATTTCCACGGGATAAAAAGTAGCCTATGTGCTATTGCAGACTATAATCTATCTCTCTGCCAAGTTTCATCCAATTCCGTTCAGCCGTTTCAGCGTGAAAGAGTAACAAACGCCCATCCATACTTACAAACTTTCGCTTTTATAATATTAGTAGCAAGTAGGATGAGTAGGTACCTATTTCATTATTAGCCTGAAGATGTCCCAGTACACAAATACATGAGTAGTTTAGGTACAGATACAGTATTTGTGTGTAGACAGAACCCGGCTATAAAGGTATTTTAACACCTTCTGTAGCTACTAGACAGGATTTCGATACCTAGATAAGATAACACATAGTGGATTCAGATTATATTAATTTGTTTATATATTTATTATACAGGGTGATTGGAAGGTGGGTGCAAAGCTGAAAGGGGAAGGTAGTCTAGACCATTTAGAACCATTTAGGCCATAGTTATGTTCTACGAAGTCTGGCCATTTTTTTTTACCGATTTTTTTATCATTTTCTTGATAAAACCCGAAATTTCACAGTTAATTTCTAATACTTGCCAGGTTTCTTGATAAATGTTTTTCTAAATATTTTTTTAAATTAAAGTAATGTATAAGCAATGTAACAAAACATGGTTTAAGCATCTGTGTCATCAGACATTTTTTTGGCAGACACTTTAAGCTACGAAAATTTTCAAAGATTAAAAGAGATAGGTTTTTGACGCTAAGTTAAAAAAAAAAACGGATGGTGCTTTTTTCGTTCAAACTTTTTGGAAACATGCTTGGTTATTATTCTTTTATTTGAGATATTATTTACGCGGTTATGTTATAAATTAACAAAATTGGGACCTAAAAACCAGATTGAGGGAGAAAAAATTTTTAGGCAGACTAATAAAACAGCATTTTAATTTAAATTAATTATTTATTGGTGCTCAAAATGATTTCCGCGATTCCTTACACAAGCACGGGTCCGTCGTCTTACTTCTGTTGTTGTAATTTTTAACATCATCTCCAGCTTCATCGTTTGAAACGCTGAAATTATTCGTTCTTTTAATTCTTCTTTAGTATTTATCTCTACATTACTGTAAACAAGTTCTTTGGCACGACCCCACACAAAAAAGTCCAATGGGGTCAGGTCTGGTGACCGAGCGGGCCAGGGGATTGGCCCATCTCTACCGATCCAGCTGTGTGGGAAGCAATTGTTTAGGTGTTCCCTCACAACTAACGTCCAATGAGCTGGACAGCCGTCTTGCTGGAAGATTACTTCTCGTTCTGTGTTCAATATCGGAGCACCGGATTCCTCCACAAGCACTGGAAGATCATTCTGTAGGAACTCCAAATAATTGTTCCCATTTAAAGTATCTGGCAAGAAGTGGCGTCCAATTATGGTCCTGCCAATTATTCCAGCCCACTCATTGACAGAGAATTTCCTCTGTGATGAGACCCGTTTCTTCCAGTGCGGATTGCTGCCTTTGTCGGCCCATTGGTGGATGTTGTGAAAATTTGTTATCCCATCCTTAGAAAATTTGCTTTCGTCTGTCCACAAAATTGATTTCAAAAACCATCCATCTTCAATGTCTCTGTTGAGAAGGAAGCGGCAGAATTGAATTCTCCTTTGAGGATCATGCTCTTCCAGGCCTTGGACACCAGTGCCATGAAACGGATATTTATCACCATGGTGCATTGTAGTCCACACCTTCCATTGCGAAATGTTAAGATTTCGAGCTACTTCCCTGGTGCTGGCATGAGAATCCGCTTGGAATGCTGCCAAAATGTCTTCCTCGACGCTAGGATTGTGTCTACCGGGGTTGACTCCAGGTTCCTTGTGGCGTAGCCCATCTTCAGCAAGCCGACGAAATGAGTTGTAAAAAGTTCTGACATTCGGTACCCTGCGATTCGGAAAGCGCTCTTGATACATCCGTCGCGCTAAAGAACCATTGCCATCTGCTCTGCCGTACATAAAGATGATATCCGCATATTCTTCATTGGAAAAAGTAGCCATACTCGCTTCACAATTCAAAAGCAGCGTAGGAGCGCACTAAATATCAACTCAAAAAATGTCAATTCAACTTAATCACAACACAATAGTCTGAGATCAACACGTCCAGGAGCGCAAAGCTAGGGCAATGGCTACGACTGGACACGGTGAAACAAAATTATCCAATACACAAGAATCAAAACGTGCAGGAGCGCTAAGGGCTACAACTGGACACGGTTAATTGCGAATTAGCGCGAATACGAAAATAACGTCAAGTCACAAGGGCACTTGTTAATTGACTATCTAAAAAAAAAACAAAATAAGATAAGAACTAAGTCGACTTTGCTATAAACCAATGCATTCTCCCTCCCTATTCTCTATACTATTCATTGGGCATGGGTACCTGGAAAAACGCTTTATGGCACCGCGCGCGGCGGTCTTTAATTGAAGAATACTGTCAATATGGTTCTCGCACGTGCCTAATTCTTAGAATTCCTAGAATTAAGTAGCTCTGTTATCATTTTAAACTCACAAAGTATGTTTTGTTGTTTGCCTAATGTGATGATGGTGTGCTTGTGTAAGGAATCGCGGAAATCATTTTGAGCACCAATAAATAATTAATTTAAATTAAAATGCTGTTTTATTATTATGCCTAAAAATTTAAATTTTCTCCCTCAATCTGGTTTTTAGGTCCCAATTTTGTTAATATGTAACATAACCATGTAAATAATATCTCAAATAAAAGAGTAATAACCAAGCATGTTATCAAAAAGTTTGAACGAAAAAAGCACCATCTGTTTTTTTTTAACTTAGCGTCAAAAACCTGTCTCTTTTAATCTTTGAAAATTTTCGTAGCTTAAAGTGTCTGCCAAAAAAATGTCTGATGACACAGATGCTTAAACCATGTTTTGTTACATTGCTTACACATTACTTTAATTTAAAAAAATATTTAGAAAAACATTTATCAAGAAACCTGGCAAGTATTAGCAATTAACTGTGAAATTTCGGGTTTTATCTTTTCATATTTCGTAGAACATAACTATGGCCTAAATGGTTCTAAATGGTCTAGACTACCTTCCCCTTTCAGCTTTGCACCCACCTTCCAATCACCCTGTATAAACTAACTCAAGCAATATATTTTTTGTAGCCAATTTAACTGAGGGTTACAATAACATTAGCCTGCAAAAAAAATGGATGCACTAACCACATATCCCGATTATTTTACCTTTAGTATATTTTATATATTAAAGATCAAAGAAAAATGTTAAAATAAGTAAGTACAACTTTTTTCATTGTTCAAATTACTTAGTACCTTCTCTAAGATAATTGTTGCAGAAGAGCAGGATCTCGTAACACAGGTATTGTAGAGATCTCAAACCCATTATAGCATTAGGCAGTCTAGTTTGTTGCCTCATCTCTCTTGATATTTTAAACCTGTCTTTTTTTTTTTAAGTTAAATGCTTGTCTAAGTACATATAGAATCTTCTACTCCAGATGTAGGGATATTAGACAAAAAGCTCTAGGAAGAGCCACAACAGATCCTGTATGTAATCTTTCTTGTCCTGGCTCTGATGCTCTGTATGTGTAATGTTGATTGTAACTTGTACCCATGCATTATTGATATATTGATTAAAAAGCAGTCATAGTTCTTACCATACATTCGCTGAGCTGAAACCAGCTTGAAATAATCCATTATAGGTTTCTTGTGATTCATTTTCTTTCCTATGTAATATTTTACATATCTGCAAGAAAGATGAAGTGATAAGTTAAACTATAACACAACAGTTAAAATGTAGTCTAACTACCTACAAACCAGCTCATAGTTTGAAGACTGAGTGCAGGTTCAAATCCTACTAATATTATAAATGCGAAAGTTTGTAAGTATGGATGGATGTTTGTTACTCTTTCACCCCGGAACAGCTGGACGGATCTGAATGAATCTTGGCAGATGGATAGATTATAGTCTGGAATAGCACATAGGCTACTTTTTATCCCGTGGGAATACCGGGATTTAAATCTGCTCGGGTAAACTGCACAACTAGTGGAACATAAATATGAAATATTCACCAAATAAAACAATGTAAAAGTAGGTAAGTACCGAACTGAAAAGTGGTTCTGTTTTGTCTTGTTTTTTTTTACTTAAGTATGGTCAAGATTTAGGTAGGCACAGAAAACCTAAGATAGATTATCAATGAAAACTAGGCAGCTAGATAGGTACCTATCTATACCTTATTTTATGACTTGGTTTAAGGAACTAGCTTTACTTGTAGTGGGAACTAGCATTAAATTAGTTACCTTGCACTCAGCGGCATTAAATCAATTATTTGACTGGCACTCGGCTTGATGATTTGCTTGCTTTGCAAAGGAAATTCATGATTTAGCTTCAGCTTCAATCCAATATTTGGCGGCTCATCTAAGCCGTGATCTCCCATTTTTTCAGACCCCATAGCTAGTGATAAGATTTTCAATCAGCTTGCGTGGACGGACGAGAATTCTTTGAAACTGTGAAGGCACTTCTAGTTCACTTAAACCTTCCCCTACCGTTTAAAAACTTATCGGACACGATTTACGTTCAGACCTAGGTTTAAGACTAATCGAGTCTCACATAAAATAATAAATAGAATTCACAGCTCTCAGTCAGACAGGCAGACCTCAACAACGGCTTGCAGCTTGCAAGGAACAGCAGCAGCGCGTACGCATGCATGCACACTAAATTAACAACCGTCACACACAAACACGATTTTTAATTTATTTTTTTCACCAATTTCATTAATTCATAATTATCACATCTCACATCACACAAAATCCCATCTAAAAATGAAAATGAATGATTGAAATGAAATGAATTGAGTGAAAGAAATGAAATGCAAATGACAGACTGATGTGACATTGACAATGGCATCCATCGGAGGCTTGGAACCGTAAGGATATATGTGTTCTGTGCCTGGAACTTGGTGGAAGTTGATTGAAGTCAGAGGGGTAGGAAAGGATGTTGATTTTTTATCCGTGACCACCCTGACGCAACAAGGAACAACAATTTGTATGGAGTTTGCATGGCAAATAATAGCGGCTGTCCATTCGATCCATTCAATCAGTGCGCTCTCGTTCACAACTCACTCTCTTCTTCGTCTGCCTTGTTTACTTGTAGCTTCGACTCGTATTTATTTTGTTTGTTTTTGTAAATTTCTAACAGATTTATCAACAATTTCGTCCGTAAATGTGAAAGTGATTGTTATTGTTCAGTAAACGTAATATTTTACGGCAACGCCACAAAAAAACCAATCATAGCGTGTGAATTTGTGATAATCAAGCGAGCCGTAAAATTGTAGAAAAAGGAAGTCTAGTTTCCTGGAATGAGGCTCGGTAAGCATTGAATTAGATATTTTAGTGAAGAAAAGCAACATATGATAGGTCCAATCTAGGACTTCAGGACCTGAGTTGTACTTAAACGTGGATTTAGTCAATAAATGGATTACAAAAAATAAGCTAGTTTTCGATCTTGCGTATTTTATCGATATCGCTATCGAGGGCCATCGCGCAGCACTATTTAGGCTGATAGGTTGGTAAAGCTGTTGTTGTTTGACGTACATATTCGTTTGGTTGGTGTTGAAGTGCCATGTATGTAAATGGATTCCATTGGCTCTGTACTAAGTCCCGCCTCTTCTCGTAGTTTACATTCTCTTTGACCGTGACATAACCCGATTGATTGATTGACATTGATAGACGCAAAAGCAAGCCAAGCGTCAATCAAACAAATAATCATAACAAATTAAAAATGGGAAGGTTTCCTGTCATCTAACGAAGCAACATAGCATTTTCATTTTAATTGTTTTTCTAGTGTTATTTTGAGTTGTGTTGTGTAATTTTGGTGGTATTTTAACCAACATTACTTGTGGTCTTAGCACAAAGTGTAAGCATTTGAAATGAAAGTGTATTATGTGATATCGTGATTTGACCGAAAATGTTTCAAATGTTTTGAAGAAACCGCCACCATTTTCTTCAAAACAATTGACTGACTCGACTTTGGACTGACGTGACTAGAAACATAACTACAAAGAGTATAATCTATGAATCACTTGACATTGGCAAGATTGTCTATGACAGGAGCCATAAAAAGAAGAAAGAAGAAGAAATTAAAAATGGCTATTCAGCAGGGTTCTGTTTATAAAAAAATAAAAATAAATAAATAATGCTGGACAATCCACACAGCACTATCTAGCCCCAAAGTAAGCTATTCAAAGCTTGTGTTATGGGTACTAGATAACTGATATATTTAATACATTATATACTTACATAGATAGATATTTTTTATTATGCATAGAAAACACCCAGACCATCGGAACAAATTTCTGCAGATCGTACACAAATTTGTTCCAAGGCGGGAATCGAACCCGCAACCTCTTGCGTCGCAGGCAGGCTCTCGCCCGCTGCGCCACAGAGGTCGTCGTTTATGTATAAAGAAACTAAGAAAATCTGTAAAATAAAATAAATATAGTAGTACCTCGTGTTGTTTGTGGTAGAAACGTATATTGCTAACGTTTGATCGCGATTACTACCAAACATGGTTTAATCGAGTTCGTAAATAATACATTCCAAGCTGGTTTCGTGTTTACAGTAAACAATGGATATCCCAGTACAAATAGCGATACGGCTGAAGCCTCCAAGCCTAGCGGACTCAACACAATGCATCTTCAGCAATCCGGTTACTCAAATAGTTATAACAGAGAGTGGGCAAACATTTCATGTAAACAGAGCCCTGCCCCTAGACTGCACTCAAGCTCACCTGTTCAACTCGTTCATGACACCTCAAATTAACTGCTTCTTGGATGGATGTGATACTTCTGTGGTTGTATTTGGACAGGCTAAAACTGGAAAGACATACACATTATTTGGTCCAGGTAAAGAGTCACTCTCTAGGGTAATTTCACCTTTCTAACAATTTTGTTTCTTTAGAGCAAACTTATTTTTTTATAAAATGTTTTTTTTGACACGGTTCTATACCTACTTTTCTATGTTTTTATCTGTTTTATGTACCTATTTACCTACTGTTTCTTTAATGGACTATTGTCTGAAATAAATAACTATTATTATTATTATTATTTGCAGGATTTGAGTGTATTCATAGTGAGTGTGACCAAGGCATAGTGCCCCGGTTTTTGACTGAAATCTTTCACAAACTAAATCAGATGCCTGAGAGAGAATTCATCTTACACATAACCTGGATGCAAGTGGTCAACAACAACATATTTGATGTGCTTGGTGCTGGACTAGTTAGATGCTGCAATGTAGAAGAAGCTTTCCAATACCTCCAGCTGGGGTGGAGACAGAGATGTTCAGGAAATAATCACACAGTTTTTACTGTCAGTGTTGAACAAAAGTGGGTTGGCACTAATGGTGTTCTCAACCACAGGATGTCAACAGCAAGCTTCTGTGACTTGGCAGCATACCCAGAATCAGGACTTTACTCTCTGGAAAATATTATGAAAGAGTTGCTTGCTGGGAACCCTCCTAAGCAAATAAACTATGACCAGTGCATTCTCACAGCTATGCTGAGAGATTCATTTGGTGGTAGAGCCTTTACTTGGGTTATTGGTTGTATTAGCACTGAACCTGAGGACTACCAGGACACATTAAAAATTCTAAATCTGTGTTTGTGCTGTAGAGGTATTAAGAACTTTGTAACTGTAAACCTCTTTGCTGACAATAACACCCCAATTTATGCAGAGAAAGCTGTCATGCCACCAGGTGACAATAATTTCAATTTACAATTTGCTACTTCTCAGTGGATTAAATTAGTATCTAATGCTGAAGGACTGTTCAACAAGATCCTACAGTCAAAGTCACTAACTGATACTGACATGAATCAAGTCAGTGAGTGGCTATTTTTGAAAGCGGAATGTGATGAATGCTTGAATGTAGATCCAACAGTGGATAATAAAGATGTCTGTACAAAACAAGGCTTACCAAGAATTGCAGAGGACACTGAACCCAGCGAACTAAGCGAGTCCGATGTGGACTCTGATGAAGAAGAAGATGCACACTCTGATACTGTATTCCAAGACAGGCTGGAAAAGTTCATGGAATACTTCAGAGAAAAGAATGATCAACTATTTGCTGACAGATGTGAGGAATATCTTAATCATGTAGACTCTGATGACATAACAATATCAGAGACAAGTGGCTCTCAGTCTTTACCTGTAATGACATCACAATCAAACTGCGGGCGAAGGAGGACCATTCAACCTGGTGAAAGCTTATCTGGTCCTGAGCTAGAGCTGCTTAGAAAAGTAGCTGCAAAAGCAATCTCACCAGAAACTCAGAAAATACTAATAGAATCTCACAAAAAAGATGTTGATCCGGAACCTAAATTGATAGAACGAGAACTCCTCAAAATGATAGACTCTCCTAAGACTGAAGAAATATGTAAGAAATACAAAATCACAAAAGAAAAGTATACTCAGAAACAAATCCTGGCTAGGAAATTGTCTAAAGAAATAAGCAGCAGCCAGACACAGCTGAAAGAACTAATAAACTTGTGTATAGCCAAGGAAAGACTAATAGATGACCTCTCGAAAGCAATGTGCCTTCCAAATCACAATAAGCATTACAATGACAAAATCGAATATAGCTTAGTGGACCCTGATACTATAAAAGAGATCAAAAGACATGAAACCAATCTCAAGACTTACAAGAAACAGATTGATCAAATAAAAAGACAGATAAAGAAGGACGAAAAACGTAAAAACACGTTAGATGTGGAACTAGTCAAAGATAAACTTAAATTAGACGATCTTTCTGACACTTCACTTGATGTGAAAGACAGGAAGGTTAATTCCCTAAAACACTTTACTAATAGAATCACTCAATTAGACACAATTTTGAAAGAGAAGACCAATGATTTGGAGAGTTTAGAACTAAGTAAAGATAAGGAGTTGTTGTTGAGGAAAGAGATCAAGAACTTGAGGAAGACAAGGGAATGCTTGCATGAGCAAAGATGCAGTCTTGGACATAAGAGGAAAATGTACAAATCTCTCTCTGACTCAGAGGTATGTGCTACATGCATGTTTCAGGTAATCAGATATTAAAAAGATAGGAAAACACCAGCTAAGTGCGAGTCGGACTCGCGCACGAAGGGTTCCGTACCATTATCTAAAAAAACGGCATAAAATCACGATTGTTGTACATAATTTCAACTGACTAACTATCATGGTTCATGTGATATTTTCTGGTGACAGATGGATGGACAGCGTAGATAGTCCCGTTTTACCCTTTCGGTTCCTACGAAGCCCTAAAAATGAGCTCCTTGTTCATGATTACAACAATTGGTTTTTTCTTTTTTTTTCTCATCGGGCATAACAATAAGATTGGGATATTATTATCAGCCTGAAGATGTCCTCTGCTGGGCATAGGCTCCTCTTAAACATTTCCAAGAAGAATGATTCTGAGCCGTCCATCCACTGACCATCCATTCCCATCATACACAACGCCGTCGGTCCATCGTAGGAGGGCGTCCCACGCTTCGTCTTCCATTTCGCAGTCGCCATTCGAGAACTTGTATTCGTCAACGGCTTCTACACCAAGCTGTATGACATGTCCATTGCCACTTCAGCTTGCAATTCTGCGAGCTACGTCGGTTACATATTAGTTCTTCTTCGGATTTCCTCATTTCTGATTCTATCATGTATTGGCATGTTTATTTGTTATGTTTCAGGAGCGGAAACTCCTCGAATGCGAAGAAGCCATAGAAGCGATAGACACAGCAATTGAATACAAAAACAATTTGATTTGCGGCAAGTCGCCTTCTGCTTCTCTATCGGATTCTCAAGACAACAAGGACTCCAGGAGTCGAGGGGAGCAGATGCTAATGGCTAGGTTGGACAAGCTGTCGCATGATGAGATGAAGACATTGCTGTATAGGTATTTTCAGAAGGTATGTTTGGACTGCGGTGTGGTATCACTACATAGTATAAAACAAAGTCGCTTTCTCTGTCCCTATGTCCCGATGCCCTATGTATGCTTAAATCGTTAAAACTACGCAACGGATTTTGATGCGGATTTTTTTAATAGATAGAGTGATTCAAGAGGAAGGTTTATATGTATAATACATGCATGATATGTGCACCCGTGCGAAGCAGGGGCGCGCGGGCGGGTCGCTAGTAAAAGAAAGAAAGAAAGAAAGAAAATACATTTATTTGACATACACAACAAGAAAAGAAATACATAGGTACATACAAAATTACAGCTATAAACAGAGACAAAACGAAAGAAGAAACAGTACCAAAAACAAAAGAAAACAGTAGTAGTAGTAGTATATTTTCCCATAAATTCTAGTAAAATTCGAATTACCTAATTTTAATTTCCAATTCCATTTAATTTCTTTCCATGCAGGGTAGCCCACTGTTCAGTATTGTGAACAATAAAGAGTAAGAGATCATTCAGTCTAAAAACGCACGACAAGACAATGGAGGGGCCATTGTCTTCACCCTCACAAGCAAAGAGGTGTAGTATCTATAGATGCAATACATTTTTTTTTTATTTATTTAAAGGGCTTTGTCGCTGGGCGACCACACTGCCCTATAATAAAACATCAAAATACAAATACACATATCAAAACTTAGTCTACATACTTAACCCTAATTCTGCCAACCTATATAGCATCTTGGATGTAATACATGTTATCAAGTAATTTCAGTTGTCATTCTGTTTCCCGCATTACCCTTGGCTTCTCTTCACATGAAATGTCTCTATCATGTCGGGCGGGAAAATGAATAACGAATGAAATTATCATCAGGTGCCAATGTATTATGAGGGTGAAGACAGTAGAGGGGCGTGCATTTTTAGATTGAAAGATCTCTTTTTTTTTATTAGATTTATAGTTTACTTCACTTAGGGGAAAGCACAAAGATTTTATATTGTCCCAAAATATATTTTTCAAGCGGGATTTGTACCTGCGACCTTTCCCTTGATACGGGGCATGTTACCAAGTAATTTCAGTTGTCATTCTGTTTCCCGCATTACCCTTGGCTTCTCTTCACATGAAATGTCTCTATCATGTCGGGCGGGAAAATGAATAACGAATGAAATTATCATCAGGTGCCAATGTATTATGAGGGTGAAGACAGTAGAGGGGCGTGCATTTTTAGATTGAAAGATCTCTTTTTTTTTTATTAGATATAGTTTACTTCACTTAGGGGAAAGCACAAAGATTTTATAATGTCCCAAAATATATTTTTCAAGCGGGATTTGTACCTGCGACCTTTCCCTTGATACGGGGCTACGCTACCAACTGCACCATCGGAGTTCTAATCACACTCGACGAATAACTAGGACATTTTTTTTATAATGCTGGACAATCCACACTGCATCATCTAGCCTCAAAGTAAGCTACTCAAAGCTTTTGTTATGGGTACTAGATGACTGATATATTTAATACATTATATACTTACATAGATATATATTTTTTTTTATACATAAACACCCAGACCAACGGAACAAATTTCTGCAAATCGTACACAGATTTGTTCCGAGGCGGACTCTCGCCCGCTGCGCCACTGAGGTCGTCGTTACTGTTACTACGGTACTATATGCGATCATGGCTCCATCTACAGGTTTGACTTATTACTATAAGGTCCTGCTCGCGTGTTCAAATCCCGCTCGGATAATAACTTTTGGGGCATTATAAAATGTTATAATAACCAACCTATTGAACGAAGCTCCCATGACAAGGGCTCTTCGTTTGATCAATAGTTTGTGCGAAGAGGAAGATTTTGACCTTTTTGTGGTTTCTCTGACAAAGTTCACAGAAAGAGCCTTGATGTCTATTAGTAGATAAGTTAAGTAATAGTTATTTGTTTGTGTATTTTAAATTGTTTTTAATGTCGATTTAGTATTTAGGTATTGT
The DNA here is from genome assembly GCA_963576535.1 of Plemyria rubiginata. NCBI lineage: Eukaryota > Metazoa > Arthropoda > Insecta > Lepidoptera > Geometridae > Plemyria > Plemyria rubiginata. The sequence continues at coordinate 11,810,839 of OY754912.1, read as the reverse complement.
TATGGCATTGAAAAAAGAAATAAAATAAATAAATAAATGTTTGTGAAAGATCTCTACCTATCTATACCTGTATGTTTCGTTTGGTTCCAGGTGGTAGATCTGCGGGGCGCGTGCGCGGCGCTGGAAGCGGGCGCGGCGGCGGCGGCCGACGAGGCGGCCGTGTGGCGCGCGCGCGCCGCCGCCGCCTGGAGGCACGCGCAGCGGACCCGCCCCGCGGGCCCCACCAGGCATGTACCCAACCACCTATAGTGCGCGTCACGCTCAAAGGACGCCGGAAGGAGGGGGAGGGAGTGTGATGGCGCGAGTGTTTTGTATGCGCAAACACAAACACATCCCCACCACTGTTTTCCAGCGCACTTTTTGGTTGACGCGCACTATGCCTGCATATACTCTGTCTCAAGATGCAATATTTATAAACAAACCTGTAGTACTTAACGTAAAAACAACTTTCTTTACGTTGATTATTTTATTATTTTATAGATTATGCATTTCTTTTCGATTTGCGATCTTGCCTATTATAATTAATGCTCACAGTTATTTCTTATACTCGACACCAAAACGAGAGTATTCGTTTTTTTTAATGTAATTTATATTTTTTTGGTCAATAATAAAAGGGTCAAAATTTTAAATGTCTGACATCTAGGTGAATCGGGAAAAAAGCAGGGCGCTTTCTCGTTTACACCCTTTAGATTTTTCTTTGTTTCAGGCATTTCCAGTCAATCCAAAGGTACATTGATGGAGGCAACCCCGAAAGAGCGCTGTCGCTAGGAATGACCACGGACTCTGAGACGTCAGACGATGCGATGCGGCTAGTCGATCGCATGAAACAGCTAGCGAGATATCCACAGGTTTGTTTCAATTCCTCCTGCCATACTTTATAGACTAGAGCTCTTTGTGAAGGGCCCCTCGGGGGAAGTTCTGCCACCACGCCTTTTTGTGCCGCCAAGCAGCTCTGGTGTTTCGGTTCGAAGTGTGGTTATTGGTGAAATTACAGACACATGGGGCATCTGTGGATGATGCTGATGGACGCGGACTTTCGAGGCAATACTTTGAGAAAGTTTCCACTTATCATCAAGTGGCCCATCTGCTTGTTCAACCAGCCGATTGTATAAAAAAACTTGAAAAATATATAAATATAATTATAAAATATATAATTATAAAGCTCTGGTAGAATCTATGTACTTTCTGAAGGATCGAAACAAACATACAAACACATCTTTTGATCGTGAGTTGTGTTTGTTATTTATAATTTACTAGTTGCGTCCCGCGGTTTCACCCGGGCAGATTTAAATCCCGGTATTCCCACGGGATAAAAAGTAGCCTATGTGCTATTCCAGACTATAATCTATCACTCTGTAGTTTCATCCAGATCCGTTCTGTCCGTGAAAGAATAACAAACATCCATCCATCCATCTATGCATACTTACAAACTTTCGCGTTTATAATATTAGTAGGATGGTATCTACGACAAAAGTCTAGTCTTTAGTGTAGATACTGCAGTACAACAATTCATTTGTAAACAAGCCAATCGATGATTTTGTATATACCCTTATTATTGTACCTAATTGCTTGATTTTTTGAATAAAGATTTATTATTATTATTTTATGTAGGTAGGTACTTGGTACTTATAATGTATTTTTTTTTAATTCCAGGCACCCATCATCCCTAGTCAGAACCTGCGTCAGCTGATGCCGGCCACCAGTCTCCCCGTCGCCAAGGTCACCAAGGAACGGAACAAACTGGTCATAGTGCAGCAGAATAAGAGGCAGCATTGAATTATACTACCTCTCAGTGTATCTGAGTATCTCTACATCCTCCTCCGTGCGTCGTACTTCTCACTACTGAGGGTCGTGACCCCCTCCATGGATCACTTTGTCATTCACAAATCTTCGCCATCTAGATCTGTTGCTGGCGACATGAATAGCTTCATGGACCTTCACATCGAGAGTAGTGATCCCATCAGATCTCTTAGTACCAAGCACAATCAGTTTCTTTGAGAATGTCTAAGGAGGAGTCAGAGGTAAATCCAAACATTACATTTGGCATATACCTCCCAAATTTTGCAGAATTTAGTGTTCCCTACGAATAAATAATAGTATTCCATTATTTTGTAATATCCCAAAAGGGTAAAAAATCGGGTGGGATTTGAAAAACCTTCCCTTGATACGCTGCGCTAACCATCTGCGCCATCAGATTAATTACACCTAGGGCATTATTCTAGACATAGGAATTTCCTTGCCCCAAACCGTGTGAAGTCAAAACATGATCTTGGGCTTTAATTCTTTAAGACATAGGAGATACGTTGCTAACCGTGTGACGTCACAACGTGATCTAAACGCAAACGCCATTGGATTGGTCATAGTGAATAACGCCCCAGGCTCTATAACTCATAGGGATACGTTATGTAACTATGCGACCGTGGCATGTTTTGTGACGTGGCGGGGTATGAGTCTCTTCAGTAATAGTAGAGGATCCGTAGTATAACCGACCTTCACCCATCTGTTTAATGGATGAAAATAATTTTATAAGTAATTTAGTATGTTAAAAATTATAAAAACAATGGGTTGACTGAAAAAATCCTGGCCAAGCATTTTACCGTATTTAGCTGATACATTTTTAATTCCTATATAATAACTAGATGTCGCCAAAGGAAATATTAGAACGCGCTATCGTTGCGTTTTGAGCAATTAATTTAATGTAGCCTGGCCAGGATTTTCTCAGTCAACCCATTTTATTTTTAATTTTTAACACACTCAATTACTTATAAAATTATTTTCATCCTTAATCAGATGGGTGAAGGTCGATTATTAGGCATGGCTCATGCTGCATGGGCGTTATCGGATTTTTTCACAAACCGATACAAATCCGATTTCAGATTTTGAAATCTATTTCAAAAACCGTTTTTAGAAATCGATTTCAGTAGCGGATGTCGAAGCGTCGTGTTACTAGCTAGTTATTATATTAAACGACAAACGCAAACAATCGAATTCTTATTGTATAACCGCATTAGACCTAAACACATGGGACCGGATGGAATATAAGTACCATTCATTCAATTTTAATGGCAACCTAGTATAATGTTTTATGTGAAGTCAACCTTTAATTGAGTCCTCGCTCGCACATTTCAAAGACTTTGAATTATATATGGATTAATATACTTGAATATTAAAATGTATAATCAATCACTTATTATGGGGGTTTTATAAAATTAAAATCTGTGATTTTTTTATCTTCTTTAATGACTTATTGGTTTGTTCTTACAATTTAATGTCTTATTTTATATGTAAGTTTAAATTATATTTAAAAACAAATCCACTCATTATATTATGTATTATTGTATAATGTAAATACTAAATCATTTGTAGGCTGTTGTTATTAGTACTCAATTTAAATCATGAAATAAATTAATAATAAATAAATATAGTTAATAATAGTTAACATAATTGTATTTTAATAATCAGTGCACTAAAAGGAAGCTTCATGACGTTAAAAAAGTACAAAAATTCGCTTCGCTGTCGATTGTTTCTAATAAAAGGCAACACTCGGCTGAACAAATAACTTGGACACAAAATAGTTCTATTAACAGAATAACGGCCGATTTCTGAAAGCTTGATCAACACAAATCAGATGACAAATCACTTCTTTTCAGTTTTATTTGATGTAATAGCTGAAATAGCAAGTGACTTGACATCTGATTAGGTTAATCAAGCTTTCAGAAACGGGCCATTAGTTTAGGAACTAGGCTAATGTGCTACGCCAGCTATTGGTCAACAGTTTATTTCAAGTTCACATTGTAAGTCGGTAAAAAAAAGTTTACAATAATACATTATTTCTAAAAGTTGAGATTTTTATCTATTGGAGATGAAATACTTTTGTTTTGACTAAACGTTTCGGCCGTTTTCGAATGAACATTAGTTTATACCTAATATTTATACGAGATCATTTTGCCGAGCGGGTATTGTATGGAATCACAGGAGTTCTGAATGCTACGGGTGCAAATTGTTCGCGCACAAAGAAAAACGCAACCCAGCATTAATAAGCACTTAGAGGTTTAATTCTAAAACGGCCGGACTGTATATTATTCTATCAAGTTTACTTAAAATTCCATGGAATACATAGCGCGCCCTCAGATAGCACCGAGTAGTAATGTGTCACGTTGAGAATGTTTCCTTGAAGTTTCTGCAGATGAGAAAGTTATTATTAGAGCACAAACAAATTTCAATCGGCGCGGCGGCGGCAAATAAATATAAAAATACATTCTGCATCATCATCATCATTGACCTTTTACATCTATAAAAGATGATTTAAGCAGCGTCTGTTATTCTGTATACTCATACAGATAGTGCTACTCAGCAGGGCTTGATACCGGTACCAATAATATCGATATATAGGTTCTCAAAAAATACCGGTATAATTTACATCGATACCAAGGACGTACCGGTACCAGGTCAAAGTCAGTCAAACCGGTATTTAAAAATACCGATAAATCAAGCCCTGATGAGTAGTATAGCTCTTTGTGAAGAACTACCACCACGCTTTCTGCTCCCAAGCTGCGTTGCTGTTTCGGTTTGAAGAGTGATTGCCGGTGAAATTACAGGCACATGAGGCTTAATGTGAGATCTGACTCAAATTTAAATGGGACCACATGACAAGCACAGTTTAAGAATAAAAAAAACCATCAAAATCGGTCCACACAGTAAAAACTAATGATGTTACAAACACAAAAAAGTCGAATAGAGAACTTCCTTTTTTTAAGTCTGTTTAAACGGCCTGAGATACTTATAACAAAAACCAAAGACTTGGTAGTACTGATCTATGCGTAACTCAGGTCCATCTTTTAAATACTACTAGATAAGTAGAGCTCTTTGTTATGGGCTCTTCTGGGGAAGTACCACCACGCCTTTTCTGCCGCCAAGCAGCAACGCTGCTGTGTTTCGGTTTGAAGAGTGTGGTCGCAGGTGTGATTACAGGCACATGCTTAATGGGGCTTAACATCTGTATGCCTCAAGTTGATGGACGCAGGGCAGTGCCGTAGGGCACGTTCCTATTGCGCGTGACCTACGGGGCAATGTTTTGTTTATAGGTGATGTTTACCACTTAACATCAGGCAGGCCATCTGCTTGTTCCATCAGCTAGTTGTATTAAAAAAATATACTAACCATGCAGATCTTATCGCTCCTCGTGAGAAGTCTCTGGCAGCATAGGATCATGAGTCCAGGAGTGATGCTGTCATCCTTGTGGAGCTCCAGCAGACCAAACCTCTCCTTCACTTCCTTGTACAGAGCTTTCTCAACGTGCTTGTTTCTGAAATTATTACAACCCTATTATGCCGGCGCCCCACATTGGATTCACCTTTGCGTCCCAGCTTGGCTCTAATTTGGATGAACCAAACTTTATCACATACTAGTAGCGCCCCGCGGTTTCACCCGCGCTGATTTAAATCCCGGTATTCCCACGGGATAAAAAGTAGCCTATGTGCTATTCCAGACTATAATCTATCTCTTTGCCAAGTTTCATCCAGATCTGAAGAAAGAAAGAAAATACATTTATTTGACATACACAACAAGAAAAGAAATACATAGGTACATACAAAATTACAGCTATAAACAGAGAAAACGAAAGAAGAAACAGTACCAAAAACAAAAGAAAACATAACTGTACGCCAAAAAGGCCCTGACTCAGCAATTGCTGCTTAACAAAGTAGGTAGCCTACCTTGCCAAGCAGCGCTGGTTTTCAGTCAGAGCCTTGAGTAGGATGACGTCACCTACTCAGCCGTTCCGGCGTGAAAAGCTCCGTATCCATTAGAGCAGCCTCGATCTGAGCCTGCCGCAGCCCGCGGAAATTCGCTGCGTCTCCATTTGAGCCCACGAAATACCTACACCTCGGACCCGATCCGAAATTGCCTCAGTATTACTTTTACCATCGATACCATTTGCCGCGACCCGAGCATACGCACGACCGTCTCCACTGAACGCACGCCGCGCACTGAGGCGTCTTTGAGCACCAGTGTGACCGTTTCTAATTTTATAAACCTACCAACGGAATCTTTGAAATCTACTAAAAAATACTAAATAGAACACTTAATTATACCAAAATACTATCAAAATATTTGCTTCATTATTATGGAAATATTGCAAATAAAACACATAATTTTTAATCAAAATTGTTTATTCTAAATCTATAGTATAATCATTATTACTAAATTTATTTATTTTGATCATGTCGGTCGTCGGAACAAATGAAGTACAACCGTCAGTCAAACCTTGCTTTACATGTAAGATTGAAGAAATATGATTTGATGTAAACCTGTTTCTGTATACAGTTTTGATCATATTAACTTGGAAAAAAATTCGTTCACACTGAGCATTAGATATAGGCAAACACATTGTAGCGATTCTACTTAAAAACGTCACTCCACATAGCATTTTCACTATATTTATCTTTGGTTAACCAAGAAGAGAAGTCCGGGTTTTGTTCCCACTCCGATCTATATTTCTGTTCTTATTTGCGCTTCCTTCATATTGAAGCAACCACCACAAACCACAGAACACATATATCCTTACGGACCACAAACCAAACCACAAACCGACCAAAATACACTGTTGCCAACTGTACCATTACCTCAGTAGCTAGATCTTTCGCAGAAAGTTGCCAGATCACCATATTTTACCTCAAAAAGTAGCTAAAGTAGCCAAACTTCATGAACCTACTGGGAAACCCCCGGGCGAGTTCCGAATCATCAATCATTTGAAAATGTTTTACGGTCTATTACAGGGCTGCCAGGTATATATACCAAAAAAATACCATAAAAGTTAAAATTGTACCAATATTATACTGATATTCAGTAGTATACTAAAAATATACTGTAGTCATTCTTCGGAGCCTCAAATATACCAATTTAGTACCAAAAATACCAAAAACGGTCACACTGTTGAGCACGCCCTTTTACCGACAGTTTGGCTAACGCCGCGGCCGCACATTTTGCCTCGGAGTCGCGGCAGCCTCGACTCGCGGCAACGTCTTCATTGGAGCTGCCGCGAGTCGAGGCGCCCGCTTGGCCTGAGGCTGCCTCTAGTGGATACGGAGCTAAAGAGTAACAAACTTTCGCATTTATAATATTAGTAGGATAAAAGTTGGTAGTTACTCTGCCTTCTGCAACGTAGGCCGAGGGTTCGATTCCCGCCGAGAACATTTGTGTGATGAACAGATGTTTTTCTGTGTCTGGGTGTTATAAGTATGTATTTACAAAAAAAAAGTATTATATCAGCTACGTATCTGGTTCCCCTATTACAAGCTTTGGCTTAGTTTGGGGCTAAATAGTGCTGTGTCCAAAAAAAAAAGAGCAAGTGGTATAAGAGTATGATGAATCAAAAAAATGCCGCCATTTTGACATTACTAAAATCCTGTCTATTCAAAGGTTGTCTGGAAGAGGTAGCTTATAGCGATAAGACCGCACATTGTGCTTTTGTAGTTTAAAACAATACATGTTATGTTATTTCTTAGTGGTGTACAGGAGTTTTCTTTCTATTTATCTATCTAAAATGGCGCGTATTTCCTCACATGCTGTATTCAGTAAGTAGCTACATGTTATGTTATTTTCTTTCTTGTGGTGTACAATAAGGAGTTTTCTATCTATCTATCTGAAATGGCGCGTATTTCTTCACATGCTGTATTCAGTAAGTAGCTACATGTTATGTTATTTTCTTGTGGTGTACAATAAGGAGTTTTCTTTCTATCTGAAATGGCGCGTATTTTCTCACATGCTGTATTCAGTAAGTAACTACATGTTATGTTATTTTCTTGTGGTGTACAATAAGGAGTTTTCTTTCTATCTGAAATGGCGCGTATTTTCTCACATGCTGTATTCAGTAAGTAGCTACATGTTATGTTATTTTCTTTGTTGTGTATAATAAGGAGTTTTCTATCTATCTATCTGAAATGGCGCGTATTTCCTCACATGCTGTATTCAGTAAGTAGCTACATGTTATGTTATTTTCTTTCTTGTGGTGTACAATAAGGAGTTTTCTATCTATCTGAAATGGCGCGTATTTCCTCACATGCTGTATTCAGTAAGTAGCTACATGTTATGTTATTTTCTTGTGGTGTACAATAAGGAGTTTTCTTTCTATCTGAAATGGCGCGTATTTTCTCACATGCTGTATTCAGTAAGTAGCTACATGTTATGTTATTTTCTTGTGGTGTACAATAAGAAGTTTTCTATCTATCTGAAATGGCGCGTATTTCCTCACATGCTGTATTCAGTAAGTAGCTACATGTTATGTTATTTTCTTGTGGTGTACAATAAGGAGTTTTCTTTCTATCTGAAATGGCGCGTATTTTCTCACATGCTGTATTCAGTAAGTAGCTACATGTTATGTTATTTTCTTGTGGTGTACAATAAGAAGTTTTCTATCTATCTGAAATGGCGCGTATTTTCTCACATGCTGTATTCAGTAAGTAGCTACATGTTATGTTATTTTCTTTCTTGTGGTGTACAATAAGGAGTTTTCTATCTATCTGAAATGGCGCGTATTTCCTCACATGCTGTATTCAGTAAGTAGCTACATGTTGTTATTTTCTTTCTTGTGTACAATAAGGAGTTTTCTATCTATCTATCTGAAATGGCGCGTATTTCCTCACATGCTGTATTCAGTAAGTAGCTACATGTTATGTTATTTTCTTTCTTGTGGTGTACAATAAGGAGTTTTCTATCTATCTGAAATGGCGCGTATTTCCTCACATGCTGTATTCAGTAAGCAGCTGCGTGGCCTCGTCCAGATGTTCTGCGATGAACTTGACCAGCTCGTCGGCGGGACACGAGGACGGGGCTATGAACTGGCCGGTCGGCGACAGCATCAAGGGACCCGCCTCTCTGGAACATACGCATATACTATCAACATAAGACGACCTCAGTGGCGCAGCGGGCGAGAGTCCGCCTGCGAGGCAAGAGGTTGCGTGTTCAATTCCCGCCTCGGAACAAATTTGTGTACGATCTGCCGAAACTTTTTGCGTCGGTCTGGGTGTTTCTGGGTGTTTACTATGTATAAAAAAAATATCTATCTATGTAAGTATATAATGTATTAAATGTATCAGTTATCTAGTACCCATAACACAAGCTTCGAGTAGCTTACTTTGGGGCTACATGGTGCTGTGTGGATTGTCCAGCATTATTTATTTATATTTATAAAGTCTCGGGGGATAACAAAAAATCATCCACATCCATATCCAACACTTCTCGTTATATGACTGATACTAGTTGCGCCCCGTGGTTTCACCCGAGCAGATTTAAATCTCGGTATTCCCACGGGATAAAAAGTAGCCTATGTGCTATTCCAGACTATAATCTATCCCTCTGCCAAGTTTCATCCCGATCCGTTCAGTCGATCCCGCGTGAAAGAGTAACAAACATGCATCCATACAAAATTTCGCATTTATAATGCTATTAGGATTGAACTGATATCCCTACTAATATTATAAATGCGAAAGTAACTCTGTCTGTCTGTTACGCTTTCCCGCTTAAACCTCTCAACCGAATTTGATGAAATTTGGCACAGACAATCTTTAGACCCTGAGAAAGGACACCTTTTATTGCGAAAAAAAGGGATGAAGAGGTTGAAATAGAGGTCGAAAGTTTGTATGGGATTTCTTAATTTTAAAAGATAAAACCATGAAACTTTAATCAAATTAAAAGTACGCAGACGAAGCCGCGGGTACCAGCTAGTTAATTATATAATTTTTGAAACTATCATGGTTATGAACATAATTTTCATTTAAAACGGAATATTTACCATGTTTTGTGACACAATCACGGGTCGAACAGTTCAACACGTGATCATGACGCATGCAACATTGCCTAGTTATCGAGAAACAATCAAGCTCACAAATCATGGTAAATATCCCCTTTTTGTGTACAGAGTAAGAATCTGTAATTGGCAGTATGTCTAAATATATATAACTCAAAGGTCATCAAATGGTCTATCAACGCACAGCCCAAACCACTGGACGGATCGGGCTGAAATTTGGCATGCAGGTAGATGTTATGACGTAGGCATCCGCTAAGAAAGGATTTTGATCAATTCTACCCCCAAGGGTATAAAATAGGGGATGAAAGTTTGTATGAAATTTTGAATTCCTTGGCGCGAGCAAAGCCGCGGGTTCAGCTAGTGTAGTATAAATTTCACAAAAGTTATTTTTAAGTGCTGTTGATTCTATGACAAATAAATAAAAAAAAATGATAATTACGATATTAAATAACTACGTACTGTTCAACAACAATTTCGTATTTGCTCAGCGACTCCGGTACGGACGATGCGAACTTGTGGCCGCGTCCGTAGAAGTCACCAACAGTCGTAATTAACTTTCGCAAGTGTGTGCAGTATTGTAGCGCAGACACTTTGGGCATAAATTTTCTGGAAAATAATCATTGTTAAGTTCGCATATGAGCTTTATTTATGTGCAATAAAGAATTTTCTTATATCTTATTGTAGTCAGAATAGGCTGATTTTAATAGCAAAATTGCCTACCGCAGGTTTCTGAAATCTCGATTAACACTAATCGGCTGTCAAGTCACTTGCTATCTCTGTCTAATTAATAAATAAATAATGTTGGACAAATAGTAATACTATAATATATAAATATTGTAAAAGCTGAAATAGCAAGTGACTTAACAGCCGATTAACTTTGATCGAGCTTTCAGAAACCGGCGGTAAATCTAATAGTTCTACCTGTATCTAATTTGAAGTGAACTGTATGGGCATGAGTAAGTTGTGTGACTAACCTCCGGTTTCTGAAAGCTCGATTAACAGTAATCGGCTGTCAAGTCACTTGCTATCTCTATCTAATTTGAAGTAAAAGCTGAAATAGCAAGTGACTTGACAGTCGATTAGTGTTGATCGAGATATCTGTAACCGGAGGTAATAGAAAGAAAAGAGAGATGGGAAGAAAGATATGAAAGACAACTCTTGGCATCTCGCTTATTTGTTTTCGCCTACCTTCTGCTTATGTGAATGTTCCTCAGTATGCTTGAAAGAGTTTTTTCGTAATTCGGTATCATTAATAGAGCACTGTCTTGCTGGCTTACTTTCTTTATTAGCTGAAAATAAATAAATAAATAAAAACAGAGGCGGTTATTGTACGACCACGCAACGCCATTCAGCCCCGAACTGGAATACTGATATCTATATTTTATTCATCAAGAAATAGGAGAAGTTTTCACCCATCACTGGGACACAACAGGCTGAATAAAATAAATAATGCTGGACAATCCACACAGCACCATCTAGCCCCAAAGTAAGCTACTCAAAGCTTGTGTTATGGGTACTAGATGACTGATATATTTAATACATTACATACTTACATAGATAGATATTTTTTATTATAAACATAGAAAACACCCAGACCAACGGAACAAATTTCTGCAGATCGTACACAAATTTGTTTCGAGGCGGGAATCGAACCCGCAACCTCTCGCGTCGCAGGTGGACTTTCGCCCGCTGCGCCACAGAGGTCGTCAAAACTGATATATTTAATTCATTATATAACTGATATATTTAATTCATTATATACTTACATAGATAGATATTTTTTATTATACATAGAAAACACCCAGACCATCGGAACAAATTTCTGCAGATCGTACACAAACTTGTTCCAAGGCGGGAATCGAACCCGCAACCTCTTGCGTCGCAGGGAAAAAAAACGGAATCAGAATAATCTTTATTGCAAACTGTTGAATGTATAAGGCGTTGAAAATATAATAAAGTACAAATAGTCTGCCCTATTCGGACGTAGGGCGTACAATTAAATGTTTCAAACATTTTTGCTTAAAATCTATGAATATGAAATTATAACATAGGTATTAAAATTTCACTTAATTATAACATTAAATAATCAACATAAAATACGTATTCTTACAACAGGTTTCTGAAAGCTCGATAAAAATTAATCGGCTGTCAAGACACTTGCTATTTCAGCTTTTACTTCAAATTAGATAGAGATAGAAAGTGACTTGACAGCTGATTAGTTTTGATCGAGCTTTCAGAAACCGGCGGTAAATATCTTATTACAGAACCCACATAAAGTGGTGGAAATCGAACCCACAACCTGTAGGTATAAGTAAAGCTTTGCAAAAGTCTAGAAACAGAACTAAATTGACAAGCGAGTGTTTCGCATAGGGCGAACCAACCACATAGATGTATGGAAAGTATTATTTTCTACTCTTTTTGTCAAGCTATAAAACAATGCATAAATGACGGTAACCATATATGTGACTGTTCGAAATATTTCAAAAAAGGTTAAAAATTACAATACTAAAAAATCTTACCGAAAGCCACTCGTTTCTTACATCAATGATGTTCAAATAGACATCACCATCCAGGCTGACTCCCGTAAACCCTCCCAAAGCTATAGTTCTGCCTGCAAAAAGACGTATTACATTTAAATTTAAGGTCTCTACTTTTTATTTTACATGTGTAAGTGGTTTTCTTTGTACCTTACATTATATTAAATTAATAACTCAAATATCATTTGAAACATAAGTTCTTGCGTAACGGGTTTAGGCGCCAGACCCTTATTACTTACAGTAGCGCCCCGCGGTTTCACCCGCATAGTTTTAAATCCCGGTATTCCCACGGGATAAAAGTAGCCTATGTGTTATTCCAGACTATAATATATCTCTGTGCCAATTTTCACCAAGATCCGTTCTGGAGTTATAATATAGAGTAACAAACATCCATCCATCCATCCACTTACAAACTTTCGCATTTATAATATTAGTAGGATTGCACAGTAATTTCGATTTAGGTTCGATTCCCACCACGAACAAACATTTTCTATGATGAACATTTCAGTTGTAAGCATCACCTAAAACAAAGCATATACTCGTAAGTCACGCATAGGAACGTGCCCTGCGTCCATCAACTTGAGGCATACAGATGTTAAGCCTCATGTGTCTGTTATTACACCGGCGACCACACTCTTCAAACCGAAACACAGCAACGCTGCTTGGCGGCAGAAAAAGCGTGGAGATGTTTGCTATATTACTGTTATAAGTGTTATATTATTAACCTTGCAAATGAGCGATAGATACCAAGCCGAGTTTGTTGCCTGTTCTTCTCGGTGTCGCGTGGAACTGGCACTAGAGTCACCTAGTTTTAATACGTTTCAAGATGGTCCTTGTGATTTTATTGAATAAACATTTCGACTTTATACAGGTGTCCCAAAAAATAGTGTCAAGCGAAAGTCCAGAGATAGAACACCCCTTGGGGTACCTGTTTCGTCGTTTATTATATTTTTTTATAAAATACATGATTGTCTTTTCTTACCAATTATTCAAAGAGTCGCATGAAATAAATATGTACCTTCTAAGTTGCTCATAACTCTGGAGTGCTGTGAAGCTAAAGACGCGAGACTCTGCAATGATCCTCTTATGTGACTTATATTCCATCCATCATCATATTTCACCTAAAAATAGGCTAATAGTGAACTAAATATTTCTGTCAGCTGTATAACATTAGATAAAAAAATTACATAAAGCCAGTTTTTATTAAAATGTATATCAAACCACAGATATGTAACTCATTTTCATAAAAAAATATACTATAAACTTATAAACACGACAAATATTACGGTTCTGTGATGAATATCTTGTTTTAAATGAAAATAATGTACAAAACCACATGATGACAGTTCCGAAAGTTACTCTTAGGAGATATATTTTTTTAATTCATAAAAAAAACAATAAAGAGCAACTAAAAATAGATTTTACCAACTTCTTTTATACCATAACTGTTGCGAAGGCTGTTGATAAGCGTGTGTACTTGTCCCCGAGTCGCGCTCGTAGACTCATATTTATCTTTAGCTATTTCACTGTTTTCATAAATCCATTCTCTGAAATAAGAACCCGAATAAGGAGAAGAAATTATTGTAGAATGGTTTTGACTTGAATGGGCAAGTGGGAGTTTAGTACCTTCTGAACGTATATACCATATGCAGGCGCGGTTTGGCCATCTGACTAAACCCTTAGACAACCTCAGATTTATTTATATAACAATAATAATCCCAACTAATATTATAAATGCGAAAGTAACTCTGTCTATCTGTCTGTCTGTCTGTCTGTCTGTTACGCTTTCCCGCTTAAACCTCTCAACCGATTTTGATGAAATTTGGCACAGACAATCTTTAGACCCTGAGAAAGAACATAGGCTACCTTTTATTGCGAAAAAAAGAGATGAAGAGATTAAAAGTACGCAGACGAAGTCGCGGGTACCAGCTAGTAAATAATAAATAAATAATGCTGGACAATCCACACAGCACTATCTAGCCCCAAAGTAAGCTATTCAAAGCTTGTGTTATGGGTAATAGATAACTGATATATTTAATACATTATATACTTACATAGATAGATATTTTTTTATACATAGAAAACACCCAGACCATCGGAACAAATTTCTGCAGATCGTACACAAATTTGTTCCAAGGCGGGAATCGAACCCGCAACCTCTTGCGTCGCAGGCAGGCTCTCGCCCGCTGCGCCACAGAGGTCGTCGACGTCACAATAACTACCTGATGGAAAAGCAGATGGCCCAGTGGTAACCATCACCTATAACGAAGCATTGCCTTGTTAGTCACGTACGACAGGAACGTACCCTACGATGCACTGCCCTGCCACCATCAACATGAGGCATACAGATGTTAAGCCCCATATGCCTGTAATTACATGAGCAACCACACTCTCCAAACCGAAACACAGCGATGCTGCTTGGCGGCAGAAAAGGCGTGGTAGTACTTCCCCGGACGAGCCCTTCACTAACAGCTCTACTACTCTTAAAATGAGTCTAGTTAGTAGTAGTTGTAAAGCTTCTAACATTGCGATAAGTTGTATGTCATTTATGGAGTGTATCCCTACAGTGGGAACAATCTTATGATTACACTAATTTTCATAATGGCTGAAACGAATTCGGATGAAACTAAGAAAATACATAGTACATCTGGAATAACAAGGGCTAAGCGAGAGAACCCATGGCTGTATGATTGCTACTACCAAATATAATGTAATACTCACACAACATTCTCAATAGCCTTTTTTACCTCAACTTTTCTCTTCATTCTTGTTGCTTGTTCAAATTCATCATTGTATTTATTATAGGCTTTGTCAAATTCCATTCTGTAAAAATTTTGTGAATGAAAAAGGTGCACCACGAAGTGTGACCAACAACAACTCTTGGTGTTGAACGGAAACTGATGCATATCCACTAGTTTGTCATGGTGGTAAATCATATCGCTATTTGGTCTGTATATTAAGTACATCTACATATGTGTGTTTTATCAATTATTCACCTTTATTTTATGGTTTATTAAAGTCAATATTTCTTGGTTAAATACTTTTATCTAATTATCATAACTTGTTTTTGATATATCACATATCTACTTATAATAACATTTTACTTGATATTTATTTATTAGTTTACGTACATTATAATGAACTTCTATTTTTAAATTGTGTTCGTGAAGCCACTTTCTGGTCTAGTCTGAAACACAGCGCTGCTTATCATCTATGGATGGTCAGCGGCATTTCGCTGAGACGGGACCTGTTTGTCGCACTGCACTCCGCATATGGAGGACTCCTGTACCATAGCATCTTTTTATATACTTTTTTATTTGTCTTTTTAATTTTATCTATTAGTTAGTTACTACCTTGTAAATTTTTGATCCTCATAATGTTTGTATGGCAAATAAATAAATTTTATTTATTTCTTTCTCTCTTTCTATGTGTCTAGTTTGTAAAGGTTAGCTTCTTCTTCTTGTCGTGTCACTAGTTTCTTTCGAAACAGTGTGGTGAAAGGATTTTAACTGCGCCTCAAGAGGCTCCTTTCGTGCACTTGACACATGATATAGAACTTGTTAGGTTTTATAACATGCTGGTTTCCTCACGATGTTTTCCTTCGCCGTTTGAGAGTACTGGCATTGTGCACATAAATTTTTTAACAGAAAAACTCATTGGTGCGCGACTGGTTTCGAACCCACGACCTTAGGATTGGAAGGCGGGGCTGCTACCACTAGACCACCAGTGCTCTCATAGGTTAGCATATAGGTACTTGAAGAAGTCAGTACCTATATGCTAACTAAAGTTTGAACCTGGGAGGTTATGTGCCTGAGGATCTTATGTCATAAAGCTGTTTTTTTTTTGCATTGACACTTCCGTGGACACTTCAAATTCAAACTTACCTAAAATTTGGTTTTGGCTGACTCGGTGGTATTTTATCAACATAATTTGTTGGCATTTCACAAGCATGAAGTACTTTGATAACTGTTTCTCTTACATTGCCTCCATTTAACTGAATCTTCACTAGCTTAAATTTTCCTGTAACATGATTCACTGCATAAATAGGTTATTGATACAAATTTGTAGTTTATTTCATTTGTAATTAGCTCATTTGATGTTTTTTAGTTTGGCATTGTAAGAGAGAGACAGACCAAATGTGTGACCAGTGACTTCTCTTACTCTCATTCAGTGAATCTCATTGATTGGATTGGTAGTGTCATGTTCTGCATACTTTTTAAACTTTTTGGATATCACAGTTTTATAAGTTTCCATACCCTCACTGCAAATTTTTATGATACAGCTAGTCTCGTTTGTTTCATGTAAAAGTTGTAATGTAGAATGTGGTACAAAAGACACACTGGTGTCGATTCTGTTATTGTATTATCCTAAACTAACCTAATCTGACAGCTCTAAAATAATAGCTGTCCTTGTTGTTTTGGTCTTTTAGAAAGGGATGGCAATATTTTTAGTGCTGTCAAATTAGGAAGTTAAGAAAATTTTATAACAGAATTGGCACCACTGTGACCCTATGGAAAACAAATGCCGCAAACAAATCATATTATGTCACTTTGTTTTCGAGCTTTGTATTTAAAAATTAACTAGGTACTGTGTTGTCTGAAATAAGTAAATTATAGATTATATGTTAAATGATCATTGTATCATACCTTCAGCCACATCTTTTTGTCTTAGATAAAATGAAAGGGGAGGGAGTGCCAACCTTTGACTAGACTGTTGGGCTTCTAAAAGTGCGCTCAGTTGCTGCAGGGAATTCTCATTGATTTTCTGCAAAAGAAAAATGATTTACTTACATACATCCATGTTTGAACAATTAAAAGTAACATGTGATAGAATGAAAACCCTTCACTATTTTATAGACTAGTCCTAGTGTGCGGTCCATTGCATATTTAAACTAAAACCTAGGTAGGTAGGTATACTGTGTTTCATACCCTCTGTTCAGGATATTTTCCAAAAAGGTCAGGATGTACGCTGAAGTAAAAAGGGCGTAAGGCAGTGGAGACCTCAGCTGAACTCAAATATTTACATAGTACTCCCGAGGGACAGCTACATCTAAAAACACATGTTTGCTGGGTTAGATAATACTCTGTAGGGTTAGATAATACTCTTTAGGGTTAGATAATACCTACTCCTTCTTTCTTGTTAGATAATGTGTAATTCACCTCGTGTTGATTGAACTCATTAAATACCGTTTTGATTTGATTTGACACTGAAGAGTGGAGATAGGACAAAGAAACTTCATGCAGCTTCGAGTTCGATGGTCTAGTACCTAGGCCTTACGATGTGAGAACACAGGAAAAAATCACATAAAACACTTACCCGAGCTTTAGTCTGGAGTACATTTTTAATGTTTATTATTGCGGGCATGTGTTAGGTTGTATTTGCGCACTTTTTAGTACATTTTAATTGTGTTTGATTACATTTTTCTCGCTCCGTCCATCCATGACCTTGGTGTTTTGATTTTTTGTTTTTGTTTGTGTGTTTCGTTCATTTGACATTTTAAAACTTGTTCTAATGACATTGACAGATAAATTTTGATGACGGCAATGACAACAGCAGTGTTTCAAGCAAGGAATTTGGATACATAGTAACTAAATTGCTTGGTTTTAAGCTTGCCCCGGCCCGTTTCACCTAGGAACTTGTTCCTTCCCAAAAAATACGAAGTTGTAACTTCAATGTATGTAGCACATGTAGGGGAAGGAGGGGGTAGCCCTGGACTGCGGGTACCCCTAGACACTTCAAAAATACGAGGTGAGCCCGCCCAAGGAGAGCCTGACATCCCCTACCCCTGCCTAGTTAACATTTAGGTATAGATAATCACCTAGAAAGGTAATTAATTACTTAGGTAGGTAGGTATGTAACCACCATGATAATAATCTATTAGCGTTCTTAAGTAGGTAGGTAGGTTCATTATATGATATTTACATTATTATATTTTGTAGAAGTACCTAAGTTGGTTGGTAGGTACTTACTTACCACGTGCAAGTAGGTCAAAGAGGTACCTAAAAAACCAGCAAGAGAGCTTCTTAAGTCTATGAAGTAGGTACCTACATACCTACTCTTAACGTAGCAAACCCACGTGCGATCACGAAGTGGTAGGTAAAGTTGAGCGCGGAAGCAAAAGTCAGGAAGATATCGCTAATTGCCGTAAGTTGGAGGTTAATGGTAATATGAATAACAGGTGAGCAGCGGAATGGCTGTCGTGCGGCAGAGATAAGATCCGATGAAGGCTGCGCGCGCGCGGGTTCCTCGCTCTGCGCGGGCGCATGACGCAACGCGCGCAGCAGACGCGGTAGCGCCGCCGCGCCGCGCGACCCACCCAGCGCCTGGTTTCGCCGAGCTTCATATTATAATTGCTACACAGACAACTTCAATAATTAAGCGATAAATATACCAGCAACGCGACGGCGGTGACGAGAAGAGCGGGCGGCCGCCAGTCGAGCAGCGGCCGTGTCGCACACCACACCGTGCCCACCGATAGAACCAAAGTTCGTACTTCTATCGGACGTAGGAATCTCACTTGACTGGTTCCCGCGCAACGCTGCGTTAGTGCGCCGCTCTGGTGAACCCTTTCGCTTGTAAATGTGCCGATATTTACATATGCGCGCTCGATCTCGCGTCGAACTTTCGATCTGCGCGGGCGGCGGAGGGCCGAGCCGCGCGCGCCCAGAGCCCAGGCGGCGGCACGCAGGCCCCCCTCGGCCCCCGGCCCCCGGCTTCTCGGCCTCGCTCGCCACCACCACCAGTCCATCAGCATCTGCATAGCTGCGCATGTCATCAATGAGGGCCTGCCTACCACACACTTATAACTACCCGGTAATTTATTTTTACAGTTACTTGTTTGAATAGACACGTTCTTCGGAGAGTGACATGTGTCTACATTCCTAATCTCGGTAAAATAGTACATAAAAACTCTGAAATTCTGTGATTTCGCAATAGTTTCAACTGTCTATTATAGGTGCCTGGATAATAGATAGGTGCCTGGATCCCTTTAGCACAATGGACACGGCTTTAAATACGCACCTAATTCCATCCAAATCGGTCGAACCGCTGACGTGATTGGCATTGCGGAATCCATTGCATACCCTTGTAAAAATGAATTGTCGAATAAATTCAACATTCAAATTTAAGGATTTTTAAGCATTTGAGTGAGATCGTATCTCGATTAGGACGCAGACAGAGCATCAAGTGCAGTACGTGACTTGCGAGGTACTTTTAATCGGGTGGCCAATTTGCTGGAGCCATCAGCATGAAGTGATCCTTGTGATTTTATTGAATAAATAAATTTTGACATTGACTTTGACATAACTTAAATAACACATAGGTAGGTAGGTACCTACCCACGTTTCGCAATAGTTGAAGCTATTATCTATTAAATAACACTGTATACGTATAGTATCCAAGTAACACTAACTTCCAAATTCTGAAAGCTCTATCAACACTTATCGGCTGTCAAGTCGCTTGCTATTTCAGATTATACTTCAAATTATATAGAGCAAGTGACTTGACAGCCAATTTTTATTGATCGAGCTTTCCTGGGAATATGTACTACCTACCTAAAATTCCTTTCCATCCATTTATTACTTTTAAGGATTTAATTGGATTTATTACATATTTTAATATTTATTTTAATTTTATTAACATTTTAACTGATTTCCTTACGATGATCCACCGTTTGAGAGCACAAGCATGCGGATATAAACTTACAGCGAAAAATCAGCTGTACAACCGGATTCGAACCCACCATCATAAGATCATTCCCACCCACTAGATCACCGGGTGCTCTGTATACCTACATGTTAGGTCGACACTAGAAATCAGAAATTATATGTATGCCTAGTAGGTTAAGTATAGTATCTAAATTCTCAGAAAGGCAAACTTCTAGCTCATTTGTGTTGATTTGATAGTGACTAAATGACAAGATATGAGCTTGTAAGTTATTACCTTGCTCCAGTTCTACAATAATTATGTGACGCGTTTTAATAACCAAATGTTTTGCATTGCATTCATCTGTTTATTTCTTTTATCGAAACACAATGACGTCGTTTCATTAATCGAACAAATAAACACATCGCAATATAATAATTATGTTCCTATAACACTATTACCCATGTAAACATGTATTGACTACTTCTCTGTTCCGTGGTATTGACAGTCTTCATAGCTCAGTTGGTATGGTATGGTATGGTAGTAGCTTTGCTTTCTGCGCTGTAGACCGTGGGTTCAATCCCAATCGAGAACAAATTTTTCTTAATTCTTAATTACCCACAATATAGTACATAGACAAAATATTACTTAAAACATTAATAATAGTAATTTTATTTATTTATTCAGACAACAATAAAATTAAAAATAATCTGTAAATGTATGAAATTGTATACCTAATTTAAGTTCAGGAATAGCTAAACAGCTTTTTTATTTAATTTTTATTTTATTTGCTATAAAATAAAATAAAAATTATTATAAAGGCGAGTTTATAGAGGTCAAACAAGAATTATGTTTCCAGGAAACAACAAATATTAGGTGTTAGAAGTCCTTTTTTAGTAGGAACTAACTTTGTGTTTTGTGCAATAAATAAACATGTGCGATGAACATAGATATTTGTTCTCAATCTGGGTGTACCTAATTATATTTATATACGCAGCAGTAACTAAAATAGGCAACAGGAAAATAACTAAGTTTTCTACGATGAAACGGCTTTGATAAGGGAAGTAAGGTAAACCGCACTCGTACCCTGAGCCCGCAACAACGATAGACGACCTACGGGAGATCGCAAGAAGTCGGTGGATGGAGAAGGTGAAAAATATTTATTTATTTTATTTATTTATTTAAACATTACATCTATTTTTACAGGTCAGGCCTAATACAATAGAGTAGTACTCAAATTCATATAAAATTAAACAGTACAATTACAAATGTCTTACTATGTAAAAATTTGTGTAGGGCTATATGAAATACCTACCCTGAATTACCACCTCTAAATTTACTTGTCTCTCTTCTTCAAGGTTTGCTGGAAGAGAACTCTTTTTTAGGGTTAAGCTCGCCTTTGTGCTCTACCATGCTCTATATTTGACGTATCTTATTGTTTTTTTACTGTGCACATTATAGCATGAAATGTATGTGGAAGGCTTACATCCAGCAGACTTTACCGATTGATTGAAAATACTTGATTATACATAAAAATACAAAGCGAACTTGATACAATAAAATATTATCTTCCATATAACCTTTGTGTATTGTGGACATAATATACGGTGTGTCAGTTCAGTAGTTTACAAGAGAAAAAATATAGTAAATATGTAAGACATTCAAAAAGTATTAAAATTACATTATAACTATGTATAATAAAATATATAACTTCGTCAGTAAATTCGTAATTGATGAGGCGTTGGTTGTCCAGCGAAGCGTAGCTTGAAGGCCTTCCGCAGCTCAACGCTCCAGCGACCACCAATCCCAAGTAGCCGTAGTAAATAGACGCAGCAGTTAACTTCGGAGTAGTTAAAAAGTACTCCCGAAAAAAAGGAGGTTCTCAATTCGACTGTATTTTTGGGTTTGTTACCTCATAACTTTTTACGGGTAAACCGATTTTGATGATAATTTTTTTAAACGAAAGCTGGTGCTTGTCATATGATCCCATTTAAATTTGAGTCGGATCTGACGAGTAGTTTTTGAATATGAGTGTATTTTATACTGAGTTAAAGCAACAATGACTCAGATAATGCGCACATTTTAACATTATGAAAAATCACAATCAACCTCAAGAGTAGGTAATTAATATAAAATTTTTGCTGTTGGCAATGTGAGTAAAAATATAATTTTAATACATGCAAGTTTTCCTGCATAAAAGTTTGCTTATGCACGAAAACGAGTAAAGCAAACATTAAAAACCTTTTTTTTTAGTAAATTCCAGAAATAAAATATTTTGAATTCTTAAAATCCCGTTTTTGTTTAATGAAAACCCGAATAAGGTTTCTTTTTTTTTTAACTAAGTATGTAGCTGCTACATTTTTTGATCAAGTTGAAAAACTGCTGCTGGGTTTTTTTGGTTTTTTCAGTCATGTCCATATTCACGAGACGCTGTAGTGCCTCGGGACGGAGAGGATTGCTCAGCACCTATACCACCCTCACAGCTTGTCGACTTTATCCCTCTAAACATGATGGTTGTTCTGGTATATACCTACCTACCAGAACTATCTATTCAAGTTTAAGGTGATCCTTGTGATTTCACTACATAGTATAAAACAAAGTCGCTTTCTGTGTCCCTATATCCCCATGTCTCTATGTATGCTTAAATCTTTAAAACTACGCAACGGATTTTGATGCGGTTTTTTTTAATAGATATAGCGATACAAGAGGAAGGTTTATATGTATAATACATGCATGATATAGTAGAAAAACAATGTGCACCCGTGCGAAGCAGGGGCGCGCGGGCGGATCGCTAGTTATTGAATAAACATTTTTGACTTTGACTTTAGGAGTATCATGTTTCATGTTGATGAGTACAAGTCCTCACTTTTACGAGTATTTTGTTGTGTGAGGAAAAAAATATTAATGTTTATATCACCTTACCTACTAATAAAGTTACCTATTAAATAAATAATTCTATCGTTTCGTTCCCTGCTTACCTTCTACATGCGTCAAATCCAGTTGTATCTTACGTGTGTGCATGTCTCCAGCTTCCTCATATTGAAAATGTAATTTCTATAAATGCCAATATTTAAAGCATAATTAGTGCACTCATAGATTTGAATCATAATTTAGCTGCCAAATAAACAACGATGCTATAAGCTTATAATAGTGTGTAAGCTGGAGTAACATGTCTCCAGCTGCCTCAGTCAGTGTGGGCAAACGGCTAATGATAGAGATATATAGTAAACGCAAGGATTTAGTACCTATTTAGTGCACCTGGTACCAAAAATTTCAGGTCTGTAGCTAGGAAACTCTTCGAGTTATAAGACTTCATTAACGTGTAAGCTGGAGTAACGGTACGTGAAAAAGCATATGCTCGTTCTCTGGAATGGCTGGAGCTAGCAGGTTGCTTTAAGTCTCCAGATTTAGTACCAAACGAATTAGCGAGGTACCAAATATTTGAAGTGTTTCTGTTCAAAACTCTATGAGTTACAAGCTTTTCCAGCTTTTTTTGTTTGTCCAGCTTGCACATGTTGGATCTCAGCAACCACAATAGGTACTGACTCGGTTGATGTCTCTGAACCGAGCTATGAATTAGTGCACTCGGTACCAAAAATTTGGAATCTCTAGGACAAGCAGTTCTGTTGTAATCAGCAAAATAACATTTAACCGCCAAAAATTCAAAGCATTTCGACGCGACCATAAAAATGATGCGTTGCCGCTCTGAAGGTGATATTACGCTCTGCGGATTTGAACGTATTTTACCCGCGATAAGAGTCTTTTTTGTATGCACTCAGTCCTTTAAATTTCTGAAGGCATAATTATTATACCCTTCTCTTTCCGATGTGCGTTGAAGAGCGGGGCGTTGTATGTTGCCATATCTCATCAATTAAATAGTTTGGTATGGTTTGACATTTTATATTTTTTTTTTGATAAAATATACCAATTATATTGCAGAATTTGCAGGCAAGGCAGGGAGCGAGCAGCACGTCCGTCCGTCCGTATTATGACAGTTTGACAGCCAATCTAATCTTGCTAGTGTCATGTCAAGTGAATCGTCATCAAACTAAGTCAAGTCATTCGAATTTGAGAGGTTAAAATATACCAATTATATATATTGCAGAATTTGCAGGCAAGGCAGGGAGCGAGAAGCATGTCCGTCCGTCCGTATTTTGACAGTTTGACAGCCAATCTAATCTTGCTAGTGTCATGTCAAGTGAATCGTCATCAGACCTAAGTCAAGTCATTCAAATTTGAGAGGTTTTCGATTTGCAAAAACGAATCCTTCCTACTTATATAAACCAGTATTATGGTAGGTAGCAGTTAAATAAATAATTAGGTAAATTTAGATTTACGTAGGTACCTAATCATTTATTAGTTTTACTACTTAACTTCTCCTATGGGTACTGTGGTAGGTGTTAAAGAACTGGCGCTTTGAGTAGGTACCTATGTAGATACAGATACAACTCCGTTATTTTAACACTGCCAAAAAGGTAAAAAGAGGGGCTACCTACCAGTAAAAACGCACCTCTTGTATCTATGTATGTTTCTTCCGCATCGATTTGGACATCCGCATCGCACCAATAATACGGATGTTCATGCGGATGTGACAAAAACAAAAAATAAAATAGACGCAACCAGTGTGTACTGGCGCGTAGTATCACCTTCAGAGCGGCAACGCATCATTTTTGTGGTCGCGTCGAAATGCTTTGAATTTTTAGCGGTAAAATGTTATTTTGCTGATTACAACAGAACTGCTTGTCCTAGAGATTCCAAATTTTTGGTACCGAGTGCACTAATTCATAGCTCGGTTCAGAGACATCAACCGAGTCTGTACCTATTGTGGTTGCTGAGCTCCAACATGTGCAAGCTGGACAAACAAAAAAAGCTGGAAAAGCTTGTAACTCATAGAGTTTTGAACAGAGACACTTCAAATATTTGGTACCTCGCTAATTCGTTTGGTACTAAATCTGGAGACTTAAAGCAACCTGCTAGCTCCAGCCATTCCAGAGAACGAGCATATGCTTTTTCACGTACCGTTACTCCAGCTTACACGTTAATGAAGTCTTATAACTCGAAGAGTTTCCTAGCTACAGACCTGAAATTTTTGGTACCAGGTGCACTAAATAGGTACTAAATCCTTGCGTTTACTATATATCTCTATCATTAGCCGTTTGCCCACACTGACTGAGGCAGCTGGAGACATGTTACTCCAGCTTACACACTATTATAAGCTTATAGCATCGTTGTTTATTTGGCAGCTAAATTATGATTCAAATCTATGAGTGCACTAATTATGCTTTAAATATTGGCATTTATAGAAATTACATTTTCAATATGAGGAAGCTGGAGACATGCACACATCTTACGTCATTGATACCACTACGTCTAAAAACAGTTTTTCCGTTATTGTGATTGTTTTCCGAATAAATCTTATTAGTTATTTATATTTTACTAGCTCTCATTACTTATTTAAAGCTTAACATAGATATATTTTTTAGGGATGACGAGGTATGTAAATTACATAATATAATTAAAATACATGCATGTTTATATATAGCGTAGATCTATTGATTTTGGAATAACATTATGTAATTCCAAAATCAAAAGATATACGCTTGCCTGTGAATTAAATAAGTTTTTTTTCTGTCTAATTAAGGCTTTAGTTCAGAGTCAAGAGTTTAGTTCTTAATTTCGAAGATATGACAATTCCTACTGTTCCACCGAATGATCAAGGTAGGCCTGGAATCTGTTCTCAGTGTAGCCACGTTCAGGTTTGACTTGCCAGGCGAGAGCAACAAGTGTGCGCTAGTGTGCGTACACTCACTCACGGCCACGAACCGGTCGCTAGACTTGAACCACCACCGTTGGATACCACTTAATTTAAATAAATGATAAAGCCTCATGCAACGTTTCACAATTAAAACTGTTAGGACAGAAAAGCTACGATTTCATTTGCCCGTTATGCAATTGGAAAGTCTAGCGCTCACGAACTGAAAATTATGAGGGTTTCCTAATGTGATAAACAAACTTCTTATCATGTCACTGATCCCAACCCATGTTTTTTGATTATTTAGTCCCAGGGACTAAATAATCAAAGCCCATGTTATTGTAAAAACTTGTGTTTATGAACTTTCATAATTAATAACTTTCATAACAGTGTGGTGAAAGGATTTTAAGTGCGCCTGAAAGATGCTCTTTTAGAGCACTAGTCATAATTATGTTTTTGGAACAGAGATAATCAATTCAACATATAAATTTAAGGTGTGTATCGCGTCTATAGAATATTGAGTTGGTATTTGGAACCATGCATGATTCTCTAATAGGAACTTAGAATTTTTATAACAACACAAGTTCTTATATTTCAGGTATGTTCTAAAAACGAAATTTCATTTTCTATGTGATTATTCCGACATTATTTAAAATTATTCAATTACATAATAGGTAGTTACTTTTCCTGAAAGTTTTTTTGTTGTGCCGTATAGAAACTTTGCAATGTTATTTTTGTTATTCAATACCGTAACGAGAATTATGTGAACGTGTGAAGGAAAACTGACTGTTAATTTATTATAGTTATTTAAAGCAAAGTAACCTGTAAATAAACACGAAACGTAGTACCTATGCATAACAGATACAGCTTCATTCCAGTCTCTAATACAAGGCACAGTAGTTTAAAAAAAAACGGCTCAATATCCCCTGTATTTGAGTCGTTTGTTTAACTACTAAGCACTCAGAAAAAAACATTTTCCTAAGTTTTTTAACAAAACTTTCTTTTTTATATTATTGACTAGCGACCCGCCCGCGCGCCCCTGCTTCGCACGGGTGCACATGGTTTTTCTACTATATCATGCATGTATCTATCTAATCTAAATATATATAACTCAAAGGTGACTGACTGACTGACATAGTGATCTATCAACGCACAGCCCAAACCACTGGACGGATCGGGCTGAAATTTGGCATGCAGGTAGATGTTATGACGTAGGCATCCGCTAAGAAAGGATTTTAATCAATTCTACCCCCAAGGGGATAAAATAGGGGATGAAAGTTTGTATGAGATTTTCAAAGTAAACGAGCGCGAGCAAAGCCGCGGGATCAGCTAGTTATACATATAAACCTTCCTCTTGAATCCCTTATTAAAAAAACCGCATCATAATCCGTTGCGTAGTTTTAATGATTTAAGCATGCATAGGGACATGGGGATATAGGGACAGAGAAAGCGACTTTGTTTTATACTATGTAGTGATAGTGATGAAGGGACACGCAGTATTACTATCTGATGTTTAGTGGTAACCAGAGCACTGGTGGTCTAGTGGTAGCAGCCCCGCCTTTCGATCGTAAGGTCGTGGGTTCAAATCCGGTCGTGCACCAATGAGTTTTTCTGTTCAAAAAATTTATGTGCACAATGCCAGTAGGTACTCTCAAACGGTGAAGGAAAACATCGTGAGGAAACCGGCATGTTGTAAAACCTAACAAGTTCTATAACATGTGTCAAGTGCTCGAAAGGAGCCTCTTGAGGCGCACTTAAAATCCTTTTACCACACTGTTTCGAAAAGAAACTAGTGACACGATAAGAATAAGAACCAGAAAATAAACATTCAAATAAAGCTTTAGGTATCTCACAAATCACGCACGATAAGACCGTCAACTAGAAAATGTTGAGGAATATTAAAAAAATTACCTACCTTTCATTTAACAAATACAAAATGTTGATTTCCTTTTACCAGTAGTTGGTAACTCCTTACCTGTACTATGAGACACCGCTCTCTTCCTTAACATAAAGATTCTGACGATGTAATTTTAGAAACAATCATGCTTAAGAACATAATGATTATTTTGTATTCTGAAGGTTTTTTGTAGTTTACTCGAAGGTGAGAGCACCGGTGGTCTAGTGGAAGTGACCCCGCCTTCCAATCGTAAGGTCGCAGATTCGAATCCGGTCGTGCACCAATGGATTCTTCTATCGAAAAATTTATGTGCGCAATGCCAGTGCTCTTAAACGGTGAAGGAAAACATCGTGAGGAAACCAGTTAGTATTCTAACAGCGGCGATGGGCTTGCAACCTGTCACGTATGGAATACTAACTACTGCAAAATGTGGGTATGTGCCAAATGTAATATTTGGACGTGCCTCTGACTACCCCCCCTTAGACATCCTCAAAGAATCTTGAGTTATTACTTGGTACTGAGAGATCTGAGGGGATATCTACCGTGACTGGGAATCAAAGTCGTGAAGCTGTTTCAGTTTTTTTCAGTCGAAGGTGATAGTAGAAAGATGCTTCTTTTTCGAGACTGACAAAAAGGATTTCCGGCAAATAAATAGCTGTATAGGTACGGGTTAGAAAGTAGATTAAAAATAGTTTTTTTTTCGTCACCTGAATATATTTCATTTACCACTATCACCAACTGAATTTAAAATTTCACGCTAAACACGTTGTACTGGACGTTATTATATCGTCGCGTCGTGATATTAAAATTTTTAGCATAACATGTTTATCGAGATTGATCTGGGTGAGGAGGCGAACAATATGGATGCCCCAATGTTATTCAGTCAATACTAGTTCAATATAAGATTTATTTAGTTATTTTCGGGTTCGATTCCCGCTTCGGAACAAATTTGTGTACGATCTGCAATTTGTTTCGTTGATCTGGGTGTTTTCTATGTATAATAAAAAAAACTATCTATGCAAGTACATACAATTATTATGTATTAACAATATCAGTCATCTAGTACCTATAACACAAGCTTTGGTAGCTTACTTTGGGGCTAGATGGTGCTGTGTGGATTGTTCAGCATTATTTATTTATTTGGTTTCATCGTGTAGGTGGGTATGATATGCATTACCCATATTCGTTAAAAGCTAGGTATTTATGTTATAAAGTTTACCATATGTAAGTTCGTATCTATAAATACAACCTCGTTTTTTTTAAAGTTAGTTATTAGATTAGGTTACAATAGTTTAAACTTTTTCAAGTGAAGGTATTTTATGTTTTGGTAATAGGCACATTTTGTTACTCATTGCTCAAATTCTAATTAATCTTTTCTTGTTTACTATGAAATCCTTTCAAAAACAAGGGCGGCTCCAGTTTTCTCACGCTACAGCCACTCAAACTTGCCATTCCAAATTAACTCGCCGAAAGTTTCGACGAAATCTTAATACAAAGCTAATGGATTTACCTGTTCAATTAGCAGTAAAGTACTTACCAAAGACAACAGAAGTCATTGAAAACAAAATGCAGCGCAAATTATAATCCATTGACGCGATTCCATTAGAACTGTGTGAATCCTTTGTGGAAAAGATAAAATCCTTAATGGGCCGATATTTCTTGTAGACAGGTGTCGGTTAATGTTATATACATACCTATTTCAATATTGTGAATCCTATTTGTGGCCAGTTACTGGAAATTAAGAAGGTACCTATATTAGAAACGAGTAAATACACTCTTGCGTCTAATGTGGATGATTCACAATATTCACATAGCGTCATAGGGGTACTTCTAACCGATGCCCCTGTTACGGGACGTTATAGAGCCTGGATAGTCGACGTAATTTCAGTTGATTTTATTGAAAAATACGCTTTGACTTTAATTCTTGATCGTGTAGATTTCTTCGCGGTGTTTTTCTTCACCGTTTAAGAGGAAACATTCCTAAAAATTCACTACAATAATACATTGTTCGATGTCTTTATTTTGCTTAGTTTAAATCAATTATGATACATTTATTTATTTTAGAATATTAGGAAAACTTGATTTTCGTTGATTGGTTGCATAGTTAAAAAACTTAATCTTAAAAAAAAATATTGTTAGGTACTTGCAGACCTCATAGCTCAGTGTTTTAGTATATTGTCCGTTGGAGGTAAATTATATTTTATAAATAAATACTTACATTATACCTAATAAAACTTAGTAGGTACAAGATTTAATCTACACTAATATTATAGTAAGAAATATTTTAATTGCACATTATTTGATCTGGCTCTTGAATTTCTTCTCTAGAACTGATATTTAGCTTTCCTTGTATCACTGCGGTTAGGATGCCTATCAGCAGTTTATCAATTCTGCCAATGCAACCAGACTCTACTGCAAATGTCTGCAAGTCTGAGCCACTTCGATAGCCTTTCAACGTAAAATGAGCTTTATGATGATTCGTATTGATTTTATTTTGTTTGCATAAGAAACTTAGAACGGAGAGAGCTCCGAATCGGTTTTCCTGGTCTAAAGGCCACCGATTAGAATGCAATGGGGCGATGCCTATGTTGACCCGTGGATTTTTAAGGGTTGTTGTTATAAGCAGCCTGTAAAAATAAAAAATAAAAATAACTTAAGATTAAAAAAAACTTTATTGAACACCACAAGGACATCTAACAAAGTCAAACAAATAAGTTACAGTGAAGTGAGTTTTACAGTGAAGAACAATTGGGTAGTTTTATCGCTTAAAGCGATCTCTTTCCGACCTTTGGATGGACTGGATTTACTTGATAAGGTCATCATGACAAAAGAAACTATTGATAAATGCTTTGCCACGGTCTTTGCAATTAGTGAAATGAGACACTAACCCCCGGTTTCTTAAAGCGCGATCAACACTAATCGGCTGTCAAGTCACTTGCTATATATGTTTAAATAAATGTCTTTTATTTTCTTTCTTTCTATCTCTGTCTAATTTGAAGTAAAAGCAGAAATGGCAAGTGACTTGACAGCCAATTAGCGTTGATCGCGCTTTCAGAAACCGGGGGTAAGAGATAGTGAATGAGTATTCCCTAGGATATCATCCAAGTGATCCTGTAGTTTTCTTGTGCCTTTATTTCTTAATATAAAATTTATATTTATACTATGTTGGTATGTAAAACCCCACAGCCAATGAATAAGTATAGCGTAGGACGTTATTATGCATTTTACGACTTATTTGAAGATCAACGTGTAATTCTACAGTACCGGACAATAGGTTAAAGTTGAAATGGGCTCGCGCTGTGCCTTATGGAGCTCATTACGAATGCGCGGTCAAAAATGTGTTTTCTTAATGATAGTTAATCCATTGTTTATATTAAACGAGGTTTAGTGGACTATGACCGGTCGCATGTAAAAACAAAAACTACCTATTTATTTCAAAAAGACACAGAACCTCCTTACTCAGACAACATACCTATTTTTTTTTTTTTATACAACTAGCTGATGGAACAAGCAGATGGCCCACCTGATGTTAAGTGGTAACCATCACCTATAAACAAAACATTGCCCCGTAGGTCACGCACAATAGGAACGTGCCCTACGATGCACTGCCCTGCGTCCATCAACTTGAGGCGTACAGATGTTAAGCCTCATGTGCCTGTAATTACACCGGCGACCACACTCTTCAAACCGAAACACAGCGATGAATATAATATGTTGAAGAGCTATAAAAATTTACCTACAAAAACGCATAAAAGAGATTTCAAGATTTGAGTCTCTTATGCCTTTTTATGATTTGTCTCTTATGATTATTAATTATTTTTTTCCTGTCCCTAGTTCTTTCGAAACAGTGTGCTGAAAGAGTTTTAAGAGAGAATCCATTCGAGCACTTGACACATGTTTTAGATCTTTAAGTTCTACGACATGCCGGTGTCCTCACGATGTTTTCCTTCACCGTAAAAATCAGACACCAAATACATTCTACGTAAACGATGTTTTAGTGCAATACGTGTTATTATTTCATCTGTGCCATCAGAAGCTAGTACTATGTCGTTACTCGTACTTACCTTGTTGCAGTAAAGTGAACTTTATGAACAGTAGAATGAAATACATATACTGCATTACTTGCACTTCACACAATTAACGTGAGCTGAAATCCGATCCCGGTTCGTAGAAATAGAGGTTGCCTCTATTTTATTCCTTGGATTAATTACCCAATTAATTCTCTTTGTAGTGTACT
Source organism: Plemyria rubiginata (assembly GCA_963576535.1). NCBI lineage: Eukaryota > Metazoa > Arthropoda > Insecta > Lepidoptera > Geometridae > Plemyria > Plemyria rubiginata. The sequence goes on along the minus strand of OY754912.1, from coordinate 11,778,967 downwards.
GGGATGATACCGTTCTAATTGCCTGCAAGGTTAATTTAAGTACTTAGTAGTACTCGGTATAGACAGGTGTTCGGTCAATGACGAACATAATTTAAGTATTAATTTCTGTGACTTGAATTCATACTATTATTATAAATTTCAATTATTTCAAATATTACTAAAAACAGCAACAAAATTTTCATGTAGATTTACATAATAAAAGAATCTAAGAAAAGAATTTGGCCGACCAAATAAAAGAAACAAATGATGTAGGAATTCGTAGACCTAAGGTACTTGATTGGTACCTTAAAAGTTTTATTTATTTATTTATTCATTCTTAGATTCACAGTTATCTTATTGTCTAACATAAACTATATAATATACATTGATTTATTTTGATAAATAAATAACAGTACATGAATTAAGACAGTTGAGCTATCATAAATAGATCGTATCCGCAAAACTTTTACATTATATTTAATAATGAGACCAATGAAATTCATTAACTTTTAAACATCCAAATCATGGTTTTTGAGGTTCATAATATTATGGTCCCTTGATGTATTTTGTACCCCTACTTCAGGTTTTTGTAAACATTTAATTTAACATTATCGCGAATTATTATTATGATCGCGAAAGTTAAAAAAAAATATTGTTTAATTGACTGTCCATTGGTCACCTTCCACGGGGTTAGCGACAATGGAAAGAACGGTCTAGAATAGAAAATTTCTTTTCACTCAAGACTTGAAGACACCCAAATGGTAGTGATCCGGAAAAACAGACGACGGTAATTTAATAAATAAATAATGCTGGACAATCCACACAGCACCATCTAGCCCCAAAGTAAGCTACTCAAAGCTTGTGTTATGGGTACTAGATAACTGATATATTTAATACATTATATACTTAGATAGATATTTTTATTATACATAGAAAACACCCAGACCAACGGAACAAATTTCTGCAGATCCTACACAAATTTGTTCCGAGGCGGGAACCGAACCCGCAACCTCTTGCGTCGCAGGTGGACTCTCGTCCGCTGCGCTACTGAGGTTGTCAAACGGTAATTAGTTATACGTATAAATTTAAAATGTCTTTCAGGTCAGACAACATAGGTAATTATGATGCTTGTGGAGCATGTCCATAAAATGCTTTTCATTGATTTGTAACAACTTGGAGACCCGACCATAAATAAAACAGGAAATTATAAATTCCTTTCTTAACAATTTATGTAAATAAGTAATTGTTACATTTGTGCCTGTACTTTTTTATTGCACTATTCTTGCGTTGCGTATTTTTTATCCAAACTAGTCTAAATCTCGCGTGGCTTCGCTTGCATGAAGCACTAGTGCCCCGCCCTTTTAGAGGTAATTCCAGGAATTCCCCTGCATACTAAGACAAAATATATTCCCACACAGCCCATGAGTGGTTTACCACGTTATATATTTCATGTGTGTGTTGTATATTTCAGAACAAAGATTCTTAGAATCTTATATTTTGCATATTGTTGAGCCCTGAATTTCATAACAAAATGAACAAAAAATTCTTCCAAATTATAAAAAATTGCGCAGTGGGTTACAAAGTCCATTCCATACAAAAGGATCTCTTTATATCTTTTTATTTTGACCCGGAGGAAATCGTCGTTTACCAACATACCTATTATAATTAGCTTGGGGACGATATCTGTCAATTTAAAGACCATTTGAGCACTTTCACGACAAAAACTGGCTAGTACAGATGTTTTGCCGGGTACGTCTTACCGGTGAACCGAGATTTAAATGATGTTAGCTGGTTTTGACGATACAAAAACGTCCATTTTACCTTGAATACACTCCCGTGATTGACGGGAGTGTCTTACTAACTTGTCAATACTCATACTCATCTAAAAATTAAAAGCATATTACAGCAGCTCAGCAGGTTTTGCTGCGTATTCTACAATTTCTCTAATCATCACAAACTAACCACTGATTTTCTATACAAAAACTTTTGAGTGATTTACTTTAATTGAAATTTAAAACTTAAATTTAATTTACTTGCAATGTGTCATACATTGCAAAAAAGAGTGAATAATTCTCGTATATAGATTTAAAAAAGTCTCGCTGTTCTATGCTAAATATTTTTCGATTATCCCTATGGCGAGCGGGTGTTACCATTTCAGAATAACGCTCTCCGTTGCATAAAAAGTGAGTTTTTTTTTGTGTATTGAAATATTTTATATAGAAAAAGATAATAGTTATTTGTTATACAAGAGTGCAAAGTTGCTTTTTAACCGCGTGTTCAATTTTGATGACCGAGCAAGCGAAGGATTCTAAAATTTAATCACGAGCGCAGCGAGTGATTCAAAATTAGAATCCTGAGCGTTAGCGAGGGAATCAAAAGAGCACGAGGTGAAAAATCTTTGCACTCGAGTGCAACACGTAACTTTTCATTCCACCTCAGCGAGGAAATGACTAAATGCAAAAAAAAGTTTACAATCACAAGATAGGTACTTTTATTTCAGTTTAGGTATTAACTACTACATTTTTCACTTGTTTTCAAGTTTCTTGTTTTTAATATAAGGTTTAACAATGACGTGAAAAAATGCCGCGTAAAGAACCGCGTACAAAGCAAATTGAAAAAAGAACACCAAGAAGGTTCCGAGTCTGAGTTTTTAACAAATTAAAAAAAAGTTGTATGATATATTCGGCACCATAGAGGTAGCAGTAAATAGGTTTAATGTTTTTTTTTTAATTCACAAACTTAGTGCACACGATGTTCTAAATTCAATTTACTTTATCCTCTAGAGAATAAAAACGGCTTTTGCACTCAGATATTGAAGAGCAAAATTACTCTTTCCGAGATGGTGGGATGAAAAAAAGATTTGTTTTGCTGAACCTTGGTAGCACAGACAAGTAGGGATCGCATAGCTAACGCATCTTGGTAGTGTCCTTTGACACTTGGATCTTTTACATTTTCCATAAATATATTTTGTATATTCGAAGTTCAAAAAGTGTATGAGCATTGCCAGACGTGTATGAGGTTGTCAGCATCAGAATCAAGGAGTTTGAATGTCTAATCTATATTCCTTGGTCAGAATGATAATGTGCAGGTTTGTGACTTGTGACAGTTATTAACAACTGCAACCGCAATGTTTCTCCGTGAATGCGGCCTCTATCCAGAACATGGAGGACGGAGCGAGAGGGTCGCTCAATCTGACACGACGGTCGTTGATCTAATTGAGCATTTGAGCTGTGCGTGCGTGCTAAATGCTTTAATGGACTAATTACGCAGGAGACGAGAATTGGTGAGTCAATGCGGACGCGGACGGCCGTGGGCAGCAGACAGCGTGGCTCCAACTTTGTATTTTTATTACTTCTGAAAATGGGTTTTATTTCAATGGACAGGGTATTCAGTTTTAAAATTAATTTTTATTTTATGTAGCACTAATGCACTTCTAAAACTAGAGCAAAAACAGGTGAACTATAAAGACTCATATAATAAAAATTCGCTAAGATGATTATTTCTACAGTTAGGTCTACCTACAGGGTTTTTAAAAAAGTACAAAAGCACTAAACATAAGATCAGAAACTACGAGACTACACTTAAAAGACCCTGACAAGTTAGCTAAGCTAATTAAATCTATTATTCAGTGTCAATTTAATTACCTACAGAATTCTAATGTATAAGTTATACCCCCAATAACTGCAATAAACGTATACGTATAAATACGTCTACAAAGTTTAAATGTACGAAAACGTTTCTAAAAAGAAACATTCCTCAATTTTTTATCGAACAATCTTAATTGACTTTAATACTCTCTATAGATTTCGCCGCGCGTTCGTTTTGTTTCGTTGGCACAGCCTACAGCATGATCTCAAAACTTTCGCTGGCTGGAGTAGGCAAGTGTACAGTTACAAGCGACACGTGCCAAAAAAGCCTGGATTAGTGATTTGCGCGTAACGGCCCCGGTAGCCGTAGCCATCTCGGTGATTTGCAAAATGATTTCATACAATTAAAGCGATTGGATCTTTTAACTGGATTTTATAGCTCACGATTGAGTTGATAATGTTTTTGAAATTACCTCTCACATTGAAATGGCGAGTCGAATGAAATTGTGCTTACAACCAGACTACCTAAAGAGTAGTAGAGCTCTTTGTGAAGGGCTCGTCCGGGGAAGTACTACCACCACGCCTTTTTCTGCCGCCAAGCAGCAACGCTGTGTTTCGGTTTGAAGAGTGTGGTCGCCGGTGTAATTACAGGCACATGAGGCTTAACATCTGTATGCCTCAAGTAGATGGACGCAGGGCAGTGCATCGTAGGGCACGTTCCTATTGTGCGTGACCTACGGGGCATTGTTTTGTTTATAGGTGATGGTTACCACTTAACATCAGGTGGACCATCTGCTTGTTCCATCAACTAGTTGTATAAAAAAAAAAAAAAAAAAAAAAAAAAAAAAAAAAAACCACGATCACGTACAAACTCGGTCAGAAAATTCTAATGAAGGCTGGTATAATTATTTTTTTACAGTTATTGGAAAGCCTAATCTCTTAAAATCAATTGATTGTATATAACATTTATATATAACATTTTTGACGACCTCTGTGGCGCAGCGGGCGAGAGCCTGCCTGCGACGCAAGAGGTTGCGGGTTCGATTCCCGCCTTGGAACAAATTTGTGTACGATCTGCAGAAATTTGTTCCGATGGTCTGGGTGTTTTCTATGTATAATAAAAAATATCCATCTATGGAAGTATATAATGTATTAAATATATCAGTTATCTAGTATCCATAACACAAGCTTTGAGTAGCTTACTTTGGGGCTAGATAGTGCTGTGTGGATTGTCCAGCATTATTTATTTATTTATTTATTATTTATTTATATAAGTACTTATTATGCTTTTAAGCTGGTCAAATGTTATAGATAGATAATCATTTTAGTACCTACTAGAAATTAGACATACACATATTTAGTTGACATATGATACAGAATAATAGAAACAGATTCACGAGTTTGACCCCCAGGCACGGTAGTTTATGTCCCCTCAAATCTCTTAGTGCCAAGTACCAACAGATTTTTTATGTACTTACTAGTTGCGCCCCGCGGTTTCACCCGCGCAGATTTAAATCCCGGTATCCCCACGGGATAAAAAGTAGCCTATGTGCTATTCCAGACTATAATCTATCTCTGCCAAGTTTCATCCAGATCCGTTCAGCCGTTCCGGCATGAAAGAGTAACAAACATCCATCCATCCATCCATACTGACAAACTTTGGCGTTTATAATAGTAGTAGTATGTCTAAGGGTCGTAAGAACGTTAAAATATATCAGTTGGCATATTACCATATTTTGAAGTAGTTGAAATTCCATTTATAGGGCTCGTTCAGGGAAGTACACCACCATTCCTTTTTCTGCCGCAAAGCAGCAACGCTGTGTTTTGGTTTGAAGAGTGTATGGTTGCCTGTGAAATAACAGGCACATTAAACGTAGGGCAGTACCGTGCATCGTAAGGCACGCTCCTATCATGCGCGTGACTTCTGCTTGTTTCATTAGCTAGTAGAATAAAAAAAATGTAACAGGTTGTGAAACTCATTGCTAATAGAATAACATAAAAAACTGGTTTTCTTACGCTGTTTTTCTTCATCAAATTTGGAGAACTATCTATTGGTGCTATAGACCGAATTCGAAGCTGCGATCTCATAATCAGTAGGCGGAATCGCTCCCACTAGACACCGCTCTTTCTTTAGTTGACATACTTGCAGTTTTTTTTTAAACTAAAATAGACCATCCTTTGACTACCATCTCACCTGATGGTAAGCGACGATGTAGCCTACGTTGGAGCAGAACGATCTAGTGAGACACCTATTCACTCTTGCCTTTCTTCTATTTCTTGATATACAAAAAACATCATACTGTATCTAAAAAGTAATTAATGTGTTTATTAGGTACCCATATGTAAAACACGAGATCAAAGTTTCTAGTTGATTTTAATGTGAATATAACTAATAATACTCACAATATTCATGAGCCAAGTACAAAAGTGGTCTCGGTTTTCAATAAAAACGTTAAACGAGTTTGGGAGATGCACGGGATGCATACAGTTGCTTATTTTTCAAAGATTTATCGTATGGATGTGGATATATTTATTTTTATAAATTTTATTGTTCTCTTTGGTTTTTCTCTTCATTCTTAAACTTTAATTAATTTTTTCTTTTTTTGATTAACAGGGTAAGCTGTTTTTATAGTTTCACTATGCGAAAACGTGTTAATGGTCTGTAGCTATTTTCATGAATTTATAATTAGTCTGTAAGTAAGTACTGTTTGTTTTCCTGAGAATAAAAATAAAAAATAAAATAAATAAATATTATTATTATAATTAGTAGGAACAAGACTTTTTTTTTACCTACTAAGAAATTCAGCATTATTGATGAACTTTAAAGGAGTCAAACAAAAGTAATCAGAGGCACATCTTAGACGTTTATTTAAGACGCAGACAACCGCCAAGAAACTTCTCCCTGCTCCTCCAAATTTTATTCATTGTTATTCAAGCATTTTTTTATAGTAGGTACCTAACTACATTCAGTTATTTTATAAGTAAAAAGTTTTTGATATGTCGAGCGATAAGGCAAACCTTTGTCAGCCTCTTAAAATTGTATGGTATATTATTTTATACCCAAAATCGCGTTAAAATTTCAGATCTTTTTAGGCTCAAATATAACACAAAGTAATAAAAGCATAGAAAATAATAAAAGCATAAACAACTCGATATCAAGCCTAGCTTTGGACGAATAGTTGCAATCAATACGGATTAAAAACCCCGCCGCAAGTTTATGGAAGAAATAGTGCAGTTTCCTCTTAACATCAAGTGGACAATCAACTTGTTCAATCACTTTTTCTTATAAGCAGAGCACTTTGAATTGTATATGATGTAAGTTGCAAGCCTTCAGTGTTGCTAGAATACAGAGTAGTTGTTAACTAACGTTGGGTTTCTTTTTAGCACGATACCTAAGAACAAGAATTATGTGTTTTAATTCTTTGTTAATCTCATATTTTACTGTCATTAGTAAAGGTTCTAGACCAATGAGGTAAGAAACCCATTAACTGCGAAGCAGCGAAGGAGTTTCATAAGTGTATGTTTTAAGGTTATCTGGAAGAAAATGCTAATTAGCATTAGTTCGCCTAATGTACTTTATTTATGTGCAATAAAGAATTTTCTTATCTTATCTTATGTTCTAGACACAGTTGTAATGTCAAAATTACAAGGAAATACGGTAAAAAACGGAATAAAAGTTGCAAAAGTAATTGAGGTTTGAAGAAATGGTTACTCATACCGTCAATAAATTAGTCACTCCACTCTTCGTTGCCCTAACAGTTTACTTATCAAAGGTTTATGATGCATTTCCTCCAACTTTAATACTTCGGCCGTCACTATTTTCACGTTCAAGATAGGTACGCGTATCTTTGTTTTTATACTTTTTTTGCACCTGCCGCCCGAGGTATAACAAAAGGGAGATGAATAAGTAAATATTGGGAAGATAAAACGGTTATACGCACTACATGCCTTTGCAATGACTGTGTCAGAACAATGATGCCAAGATGATGCGTTCAGGTGCATGTCACGCACAGATTTGTCTTAGCTCGTCTTATTTTTATGGACAGGTGAGCGGATGCCATTTCTTTTGCTTGTGATATAACTTGTTGAGACAGGCTGGGGAATGTTACAGGTTCTAGAAGGTATCATTGGAGCGTCGTTAATTTATTGTATTGTAACAAGGAGGATACAAAAGAACGGCAGGAACCAAGGCATAAGTTTGTTGCGCGTGGAACTAGTACCTAAATTCACATAGCTTTAAGACGCTACAAAGAAATAAACTGAAAACTGAAACAGCTTCACGACTTTGATCCCCAGGCGTGGTAGATATCCCAGTACCAAGTAGGTACTAATTCAAGATTCTTTGAGGATGTCTAAGGGGGGTAGTCAGAGGTACGTCCAAACATTATATTTGGCACATACCCACATTTTGCAGTAGTTAGTATTCCATACGTGACAGGTTGCAAGCCCATCGCCGCTGTTAGAATACTAACTGGTTTCCTCACGATGTTTTCCTTCACCGTTTAAGAGCACTGGCATTGCGCACATAAATTTTTCGATAGAAAAATCCATCGGTGCACGACCGGATTCGAACCTGCGACCTTACGATCGGAAGGCGGGGTCACTCCCACTAGACCGCCGGTGCTCAATAATAAAAAAAAACAATTGTTCAACTATATACACACGTTTTTAATATTAATTACAAATAATAATTACAAAAAAAAATAGGAAAGAAAATGAATCAGGGATAAAGTGATACATGTGAATCAATTGGATTAATAATTTTGACGTTGACATAATCAACGTTTATCACAAAACCAATACCAATATAACTTGTGTGACTATTTAAGGTTGTTTTCTTTGAGTTAAGTACTTACTACTAAGAAAATTGCATCAAAGACGAATTTGACCCGGCGCAAACGACACTGAAATTACTCAGCCTTTTTGTTAATTTGTTGTAATTTTTTTTTTTTTTTTTTTTACTAAATTAGTTTAGCGCATGAGATGCGGTACCCTAATATCATTACAATCTAGCCAAGTAGGCTAATGAGTAATTTTGTTTTGACTTAATTTTATAGAATAAGTATTACTAAGAATGTGTCCATTGGCACTTTTCTTACAGTCTCTAAGTACTTAAGGCGACACATTGTTCTTGTGTTCATTAAAAGTAGCACTATCACTACACAATATTAGGTTTGTCACTGCACTAACTCAAAAGGTTTGGTTCTTTTGAGTCTTCTCACTTTGTCTGTGATGTCGAGGAGCTGGATGACCTCGACGTTCACGTGATGAAGAAGTCTTTTTTCGTGATCTTCTGCGTATTTTTTAACTAATTTATGAACGAATTCAATCTGGAGGTCCCGGTGCAGATCATCGTTTCTCACGTACCAAGGTGCATTGACAATGCCTCTTAGTACTTTATTTTGAAATCGCTGTATTATTTCAATGTTGCTTTTACAGGTACAGCCCCACAGCTGTATACCATACGTCCATACTGGCATTAGGACTTGTTTGTACAACAAAAGTTTGTTATGCACTGACAGAGCGGATTGTCTTCCAAGCAGCCAGTACATCCTTTTGTAGCGTAATTCTAATTCTTCTTTTTTCTTCTTGACGTGTGCTTTCCAGCGCAGTTTCGCGTCAAGCGTCATACCTAGGTATTTTGCAGTGTTTTCGTATGGTATTATTTTATTGTTAATGAATACCGCATAGTACTGTTCTTTCTTGTTACTGAAGTTGATATGAACCGACTTGGATTCATTAAGTTTTATTCGCCATTTAATCGTCCAATCATAGACTTCATTTACAGCTGCTTGTACCTTTTCAGCAGCTTCTGCGTGAGTGCTTCCGACAGCCATAATAGCAGTGTCGTCAGCAAAGGTTGCAATGGTGTTATTTGGTAGTGCGGGGATGTCACTTGTGTAAAGAAGATACAGGACCGGGCCTAGTACACTTCCTTGTGGCACCCCAGCTTTTATTGTTTTAAGTTCAGAGTAAGCGTCTTCTTGCCTTATTCTAAACACTCTATTTGACAAATAAGATTCTATTAGATCTGCGAATTCTAGAGGTAGTACTCTCCTCAGTTTCAGTAATAGCCCGTCATGCCATACCTTATCAAATGCTTGTGCTACATCTAAAAAGATACTGGAGCAGACTTTTTTTTCTTCGAGCGTTTTCTCAATGACATCTGTAATCCTGTGGACTTGATCTATTGTGGAATGCTGTTCTCGAAATCCAAATTGGTGATCTGGTATGATGTGTTGACTATTTATAAGTGGCTTGAGTCTTTTAAGAAACAGCTTTTCGAATAGTTTTGATAGCATAGGTAGCAAGGAAATCGGTCTGTAAGATGAGGTCTCATGTGGCGGTTTTCCAGGCTTGGCTATCATGATAACTTCGGCTACTTTCCATAAATCTGGTACAATCTTTAGTCGGAGTGCTGCATTAATAAGGGTTGTCAGTTTGACTACCGCTTTTCTTGGAAGGTTATGTAGTATCACTCCCGTTATGAGGTCAAATCCTGGTGATTTTCTTGGGTTTATGTGGTGTTTTATTTCACTCCAGACTTCTCTGGGTGTTACTAGCTTTATAGTTAGTATTTCATTACAAACTTCGTTTATCGTTGGTATATCGTTGGTTTGAGTTTCGTTAGGTTTAAAGATTTCTTCTAGATGGTCTGCAAATCTTTTAGCTTTGTCTTCGTTACTAACGGCCCACTTTCCAGGTCCTATATTAATTGGAGGAATAGGGGTAATGGGTCGTTTCATATTTTTAGTTGCCTTCCAGAGTGAATAGTTTGTACTGCGGTCACTAGTGAGGTTTTGAAGATCATTTTCAGTAGACTCATCGTTAAAGTGTTGAATTCTTATTTTTAGCTGTTTCGTGAGATTATTCAACTTATTTTTGTCTTGAGGAAATCTAGTTTGGTGCCACACTTTTCTCTGTTTCCTTTTTTCATTTATAAGTTGTAAAATATCATATGGGTAGTTGTTTCTTGTAGCCCTTTTCTTGGTATCTATTACTGGTGTATTGTTCCAGGCAACCTGTTGTATAAGTTTTGTAAAACTGTCTACTTCTAAGTTTAGTTGCTCTGGTGTTTTTAGTGGAACCTTAAGATCTATATTACAATCTAGTTCTATCTTAAAACTCTCCCAATCAGTATACTTATTTACTAGGGTCAGTGTGTTTTGCACTTGTAAAATTTGCTCACTTATTTCTAAGTATATTGGAGAATGGTCAGAGTTCATATCATAGCTCTGTTTTATTTGTAAATAGCTGCGAGATAGGTTTTTATAAATAAAAAAGTCTATTAGGTCTGGTATTTTGTTTGGATCAGTTGGCCAGTATGTCGGTGAGCCAGTAGATATGACGTCTCCTCTTATCTGGTTTATGGCTTGCATCAAATTATTGCCCTTTGTATTCGTTAATCTGGAACCCCAATAAGTATTTTTGGCATTGAAGTCACCTCCTAGTATGAATCTTTCGCCAAGCGTTTGAAGAAATCTTGAGTATTTATCTTTATCTATCGTATGTCGCGGTGGGCAGTATATAGCTGCTACCGTAAGAGAATATAGCTTTGTATTAACACATACAGCTACAGACTGGATATCTGGCTCTTCGCATTTATTCACTTCATAGTGTTTGATGTTTTCTTTTATGATAATAGCACTGCCCCCTGCCAAATTTGTTGTAATTGTAATTGTAATTGTAAATTATTCACCACCCACACTCTCACTCATCCACCTTAACTCAAACTCCATTTTACACACGCTCACATACGCAATTAATTCATACAATTAAAATATAACTTAGATGCCTTTCTAGAATAGTAATTTTCATATACCTAAAATCATAAACCCTCAGTCCGAAGGACGCCATTCCTTCGGACTGAGGGTTAAGAACCGGGACACAGATATTTTAGTCCGGCTCTTGTCGCTTCTTATAAATCGAGAAAGTATCGACACTTCCTACCTCATAATATGTTACCTAGAAAATATGTTTCTTACACTAGCGACCCGCCCGCGCGCCCTTGCTTCGCACGGGTGCACATTGTTTTTCTAATATATCATGTATGTATTATACATTTAAACGTTCCTCTGGAATCACTCTATCTATTAAAAAAATCTGCATCAAAATCCGTAAGCATACCTAAGGATATAGATAGTGATTTGTAGCCTTCATTTAAAACTTATAATTATCCCTTTAGTTTTATATGTATAGACTCACTAGTGTTAGAATAAGGTTAAGGAAAATGTCTGATTACGGCCTTCATTTTTGTCAATAAATATTTTTGATTTGGATTTTTTTGATTTTTTGAATTTATGTACATTGAGAATCAGATTTTTTAGACTTTTTTCTTTTTTTTAATTTAGTTAAAAGTTGTTTTTGTTAATTGCAATTAAACTAAGTTAAATAAAAAAAACTATGTAGGTAAATAAGGTGACAAATAAACGGAGGTAATATGTTTCGTTTGCCGGCACAGGGCAAGGAATTTGAATGCTTGGTGCCGGGTTTGGGTAAACTTTGTATGGATCATGACCATTCTTCGTTGGCCACAAAAAAGCTCAAATGTTCTTATTATTAAAAATAGATTAAAAAATGCGTTGAATTATACTATGACCAGCATCATATTTTTTAAGAAAACCGACTACCGACACTATTTTCTTTTCAAGGAATTTAAATACATTTTCTTTAAAACAAATGACTTGACTTGACCATCGACTGACTTGACTAAAAAGTATTTAACATACAAATCACTTAACACTGGCAAGATTGTCTTTGGACCGGAGCCATAAATATCAAAGAAGAAGAACAATACACAAATCCCAAGGAATTTGAATACAAGTACACACAAATCACTAATCTGTGTCTTCGTAAATGAAATGTTGGCAAAGAAATTTATCTCATCCACAAACCTTCATTCACGTTTAGACATGAGTAAATAATACTTATGAAGTATTAGTGCTTGTCGACCATTCTTATGATTTCAAGAAATATCAGAAATCTGAAATTACCCACAGATCCAAAATTATTAGCATAACTCTTCAGTTACTAACTTTTCTAATTGGATATTTTTTCGTAGCGCTTCGTAGCATCTCGTAGCGTTTCGTAGAACAGATTTTAATTCCCAAAATGAGCAAGATAGGTCACTCTTTTAGGTAAAGTACCATTATCAAAATAATAATGAACATGCTAACATGGTATGTACTGGTAGGTAAATCTGCCATGCATGGTATTCTATCTGAAGGAAATTCGTGATCATAAAACTTTTATAGCCAGGTCAAGAACAAAATTCAATGTAAATGCCTCGACGGTTTTATGTTTTGATGTATGTTGTAGTACTAATCATCGTTGATCTCAATTCACCACTGCATGGCTGCTGTAAAAATATCTAAACGAAAACCGTTGTGAGTGTAGGCCACCATTAAACAAACACAGTTAGCAAATGCTCTAACGTATGAGGAGTAATACGCGTGTTAGTAACCGCGCGATTAGCACCCGCGCGGAATCCGCCATGTCTGAACCAGCTCTAAGTGTCTGGTGGGAGTGCGTGAATGGATGAGCCAGGCTGGCTGGGCTGGTGGACGTCCAGCACGTTGGGGTAGGTTGCCGGGGGTGCGGTGCGGGGCGGGGCGGTGCGGGGGCGGGTCGCTGCCGGGCACGCCCGCAGCAGCCGCCGACGCCGCCGCGTCTGGCGCGCTCGCCGCCGCCGCCGTCATTCCGTCCGCGAGAGCTGGCCCGCTCGCACGACATGCGCGTCCCTCGAGCTGTCAGCACACGCCAGCCGCGCGACCACCACTCACGCCGCGCCAGTGATGTTACCGCACTCCCTTGTTATGTGCCATCCGCCCGTTCGTGAACCCGTGACGTGCCATCTGTTCCCCAAGCGTTGAGTGCCTGTGCGTTTGCGAGGATATCGCGGATTTTGTGAACCCGTTGACGTTGGATGCGTTAAAATTTTGGGTGAGTGAGAGAGTCGACCGGCCGTGCGCCCGCAGCCGGTTTGACCGCATTATTTTCGAAATACGTACGCCACGATCCGGTCGACCGCGCTAGAACGATCAAAACATTACAACAACAACATATAATATTAGGTGTTGTCCGAAACTCATCCAGATGGGAAAACAATTTCGCATCGATCGGTCACTAGTCCACGCGTCTACCATTTTAGATAAACAATTAACTTTGACTGAGGAAAAACCAGCAGGTACCATTTGCAAACTTCGATTCATATAATTTTTTTCGATTACTAAATAAAATCCAATGAGCAACAATAACATTAAAGTAAGCTGCACACGCGGGTCGCTGCAATTCACGCATCCCGTTGAAGTCTTTTACAGCACGCTTTTCGAAAGTGCTAGAACGATAAAACCATATTTATTGGATTCGATGTTTGTGTAACACATCTTGTTTTTCGTTTCTCTTAATTTTAATACGGTCTTAATGGTTTGCAGTATAAAACTTTAATTAAAATCCCAACAATACGACTGTTATAATTTTTGGTTTGATGTTGCAAGTTCGTAGGAATTATATTATGATTGGCACAAAATCTTGAGATTAATGCACCCAGATTATATAGCCTTTATAATCTTACTTTGAGGTCAAACGTTGCGCTGGTTAATGTTTAGAGGCTGCTTAGTGTACCTACTACCATAAAGGAAGTATAATTTAACTTGTCTTGTAAAGGACAGCTACTTATCTTTGATATAAACCTTCAAACTTTTGAATACAACCTGCACTTTAGCTAAGGATATAACTCACGCTGTAGATCACTTCTGAAGTTGTGAATAATTATTCTTGAATTTTTTTGTAATCAGTTAGATAATAATAACCTTTATTGACAAAGAAAATTACAACTAATAATTACAATTATTTACAAAATGTACAAAATATACAAAATACATATGAAACAGTTGAGCTATCTGCAGACCGTTGCAAACGATCTACAGATAGCTCAACTGATCCAAATGTAGTAAGTTAGATAATTTAAACTGAATATCAAATAAAAAGTAAAAAAAATCAAATAAAAAAGTAGTCTAGTATTATAACTACAAATACATTTTCTTAAAACTAGAAGTTTCAAGAAAAATTATTTATAGTTATGAAAATATGTACTGATTACATAATCAAATCAAATAATAATATTGACTCATAAAAAAATTCAACTGTTAGTCATTATTATGAATTGTTCTAAATACGGACACTTCCTAGCTTTGTTTACAGCAAAAAATAATAATTAAACCATGTTCTATGTACAATACTGCAATTGATAAATCTACTGTTCATGTATCATAATCTTATATTTTCAAAAAATTATATATTTAGAGCACCGGTGGTCTAGTGGGAGTGACCCCGCCTTCCGATCGTAAGGTCGCAGGTTCGAATCCGGTCGTGCACCAATGGATTTTTCTATCGAAAAATTTATGTGCGCAATGCCAGTGCTCTTAAACGGTGAAGGAAAACATCGTGAGGAAACCAGTTAGTATTCTAACAGCGGCGATGGGCTTGCAACCTGTCACGTATGGAATACTAACTACTGCAAAATGTGGGTATGTGCCAAATGTAATGTTTGGACGTACCTCTGACTACCCCCCTTAGACATCTTCAAAGAATCTTGAATTAGTACCTACTTGGTACTGGGAGATCTGAAGGGATATCTACCGTACCTGGGGATCAAAGTCGTGAAGCTGTTTGTGTTGTTTTTTTTTATATATAGTATATATAGTATATGTTATATATAGTACTTTTGATTTGTACAGATCTGATGAAAAATCTAGGGCACCTAGAAATTTATCTAAGTCATGATGTATGAAATATTTTATATTTATTTTATCATTCTGCAGGATTTTTCAAACATAATATTCATGACTTCATTCAAGAATCTATTAGTTAACAAAGATATAAAAAAATTATTAGATAGCGTTATAAAATAATTTTACCAATAACTCAAATGAAAAAGATCCCCTGAACCCAAATTAAAACGAGTAATAATCTAGTTATGTATAGAATATAACTAAACGTATTTTACGATTCATGAATTACTGATTGCACCGTAGGTAGGTAAGGTGCCCACAAAAATGTGAAGAATATTTTTCAATCAATATTAAGAGATACACACTACTGCTACTGACTATTACTGTTGTGACTGGCAATGTTAGGTCATAGGTCACTGCACTGATCAGTTTTACAGGCTGAATGTATCAAGAGCAACAGATGTTTCTTATCACAGAGTTCAGGTTAGGATCGGGCGTACTCGTAAATTGTCTTATCAATTGCATAATAAACAATTTATCAGTTTAATGTCCTATTAATAGTCGTACTTTTATACCTACTGTGTACACTTGTGTAAAACATAAACATACATTACTTCGTATAGAGTAGATATCAACATTTCAGCTCTAAAAAGTTGTAGTCGTCTCGATGTTCACATTAAAGCTGGGATGGAATCAGGCGTTAAGAAACGAAACATAATTGTACGCATTCTTGGAGTCCCTAAGATGGAAGACCGGTGCATGAACCTATATTTTACAATAAATATGCATGAGCTTATACTACAATGTATGTCACATTTATTAGAAACGCAGAGATAAACAAACCGCCGGCCGGTTGTACAATGTCACTCTTTGTTAGCTCGAGCGTGTAACTAGTATTCGTTAGTTCTATAGAAATCCTTTGGAAATTCTCAAAATTTTTAACTTTATCCGATGCACCGGATAACCTCGTGAAACGACTATCGTTCCGAATGTAGATCGATTCGTCTATCATGATTACGGACGAAACTGTAACTTATGTGACGGTGTAAAGCTTCATCTGCCATCAAATTACGCTCTCGGTCCCCTCTCTGATGGTTCCCGGACATACAATTAATCTGGACCTTTTAATCTTTCCAGGTGGGTCGAGGAGAATTATGCGTGTGGAGTGCGCATGCGCGGTGGTGTGCGCGCTGGTGGCGCTCTGCTGGATGGGCGCGGAGGGCGGCGGCGGCGGCGGAGGGGGGGCGCTGGACGCGGCCACGCGCGCCGCCGCCGAGCGGCAGCTGCTGGCGCTGCTGGGCCTGCCGCGCCGGCCGCCGCCCGCGCCCGCGCCCCCCGTGCCGCGCGCCATGCGCCTGCTGTACGAGGCCGACGGCGCGATGCCGGCGCGCGCCGCCAACACGGCGCGCTCCTACCACCACGCGCCCTCGCGCGTCGACGACCGCTTCCCGGGCGAGCACCGCTTCCGGCTGTACTTCAACCTGAGCGGCGTGCCGGGCGACGAGACGGCGCGCGGCGCCGAGCTCGCGTTCCGGCGCGTGGCGCTCGGCGCGGCGCCGCAGCGGCTGCTGCTGTACGACGTGGTGCGGCCCGGCCGGCGCGGCCGCAGCGCGCCCGTGCTGCGCCTGCTCGACTCGAAGCCGCTCGCGCCCGGCAACGGCACGCTCGCGGCGGACGCGATCGACGCGGTGCGCCGCTGGCTGCGCGAGCCGGAGAACAATCACGGCCTCCTAGTGCGCGTAGTGGAGGAGGGAGTGCATAACGTGGACGCTAAGCGACCGCACGTGCGGGTGCGGAGACGCGCGAACGAGGCGGAGGAGGAGTGGCACGCGTGCCAGCCGACGCTGCTGGTGTACACGGAGGACGAGCGCGCGCGCGCGGCGCGGGAGGCGCGCGGGCCGCGGCTGCGGCGGGCGGCGCCGCGGCGCGCGCACCGGCAGCACCACCGACGCAAGGAGGCGCGCGAGATCTGCCAGCGGCGGTCGCTGTACGTGGACTTTGCCGAGGTCGGCTGGAGCGACTGGATCGTGGCGCCGCACGGCTACGAGGCGTACTACTGCCAGGGCGACTGCCCGTTCCCGCTGGCGGACCACCTCAACGGTACGAACCACGCGATCGTGCAGACGCTCGTGAACTCGGTGAACCCGGCCGCCGTGCCGAAGGCGTGCTGCGTGCCGACACAGCTCACCTCCATCTCGATGCTGTATTTGGATGAACACAATAAAGTGGTGCTTAAAAACTATCAGGACATGATGGTGCTGGGGTGCGGCTGCCGATGACGAAGGCGCCCCCGCGCCGGTGCGAACCTAAGCCTAGTGATAAAATGTAATCGTGGACCCAGTGTAAATATAGTGATGGCCTCGAAAACTGTAAATAACTATTTGTGTATATACTCGTGTAATTATTATTTTATTGAAATGAGAGATATAATAAATCATGTAATTTTATAAAATGTATGAAGTTTTTCTGGGAAAATACATATAGTGCTATGAACAACGGACCATAGCTCGACAAACTCAATATAAGTACCTAATTGTGATCTTATAATGAGAGACTTTGGTGGCGCAAACACGCTGGCTTGACATAAGTAGGAAACTAGGATCTTAAATAGTTCTTGACTTGAATCTGCTATTACTACGAATGGCTACTGTTTTACGGTTGATTTGACTCCATTAGCCTGAAAATGTCTGGACTGGAATTCTATGCATCCCTAAGCTATTCATTTCCAGGAAGAATGATTCTGAGCTCTTTCGCTTCATCTTCCGGCTCGTGGTCGCCATCAGAGGACTTATGAAATTTAACCGAAACTAAGTTTTGGCTTACGCCATAATGTTAAGGTCATTCAGTTATTAATGAATGAATGAATTACTTATTAATTAAGCGAAATGTAGCTTACAAGCACTGGTTGAGAAGAGCTGAAAACCGGGCTCAGTGGCACGTCTTGGAAGAGACCTCCAGCAGAGGACTAACATAGGTTGATGATGTTGATAATTATATACGACTAGCTGATGGAACAAGCAGATGGCCCACCTGATGTAAGGTATCACCTATAACAAAGCTTTGCCTTGTAGGTCACGCACGATAGGAACGTGCTCTACGGTGCACTGCCCATCATCATCATCATCAACTATATTAGTCCACTGCTGGACGTAGGTCTCTAGCTCCCAAGACATGCCACTGAGCCCGGTCTTCGTCTCTCCTCATCCAGTGCTTGCTGCGGTACATTTCGCAGATCGTCGCTCCACATCCCCGAAGAACGTCCTGCACTACGCTTACCTAAACGCGGTCTCCACTCAAGTATCCGTTTGCTCCAACGATTGTCGGTTCTAGGGCAAACATGGCCGGCCCACTGGCATTTCGGCTTGCTAATCCTTGTGTACTGCCCTGCGTCCATTGAGGCATACAGATATGCCTCAAGTGCCTGTATATGATGTACTTGCTTCGGCAGTACATATACTAAAATTGGAACGATACAGAGAAGATTAGCATGGCCTGTATATGAAGATGATGATTCAGTTGCTAGGCGGCATCTCGAGGTACTTTCTGCAAGTGCTAGGTCACCTGCATCAAGGCCATGGGTAAGTGAACTTTCTGAATAAATAAACTCATTGATTGCCATTGTTATACGACTGTAATACGAACAACGAACACCTTGCGGTAGGTTCACTCATAATATGCTTGTTATTACTCTGAAATTAATGCGACCATCCGTCTCGTATTTTACCGGACCAATTTCAATTAAATTTTATTATTTAGTGAACTTATAACAGAGGTTTATGTATCAAGTGAGAACGCTGAAAACTGTATAAGTACAACTTGTGTCACAGTTTCCAGCACCCAACCTTCGGCAAATAGGAGATAGGCGTTCACAATTAAACTAGGTAAGTATTAAACAAAAAATAACTAATAAAATAATAAAGGCAATTAGCCCTGTCACTGTTTAGTGGCGTAGCACATTGATTGGTAAGAAGGTACATAGTAGGTATATAATAATAAAATGTACCTAATAGGTTTATATCCCTCAAGTTGATGGTTGAGCAGGGCCTATCGTACTTACGAGGCTATGCTTTGCCCAAGCCTCGAACCCTTCACACTACAGTCCTCCTACCTCAAACGTTTATCCACAAGAATATCCCGCATTATCGTATAAGCATGGTCACCTTATTTGAAATTGGTCTTTTGACCGCGACTCCACGTCTGAACTAACCACTGCTTGTTTAGACTTGCCTTTGAACCCATTTTTCGTTTTATCAAAGTGCTATGGAAGCATTTGATGAAGTGCCAAAGTCCTTACTTCACGAAAAGATTACAATGTGTCATATTTATAAGTAAAAAGTCGAACTCATCGAAACATATAGGAATATTCATCAAGTAGATCACTACTAGAGTAGCCATGGCTACATAACCCATCATCGGTAACACACATTTGTGTCATGACCGAGATAAACATTCATTTAATAATAGTTTTCTACATTTTTTACCTAATCAAAAATAATACAGCGAAGAGTTCCTAATTCAATAATTGAATAAGCTGTAGCTGCAAAACTTAATTATTTTTTTATAATAATAAGTACAACTCATAATTTTCTCAATTATATAATCCATAATATAGATAATAAAATAATAAAACTATGAACTCAGCAAAAAACTATGTTTTGGAGTTGTAAAATTCGGCATAAAAATCATTGATCCAAAAAGCTTCGGAGTACAGAAGCCAGATAATTACGCTGTGAGCTGCAAAGTGCTGAAACATAGGTACTTAAACTAACCAAGTTAACGTTCAAGACTCATCAAAAGAACGTCGTAAAACCGTTGAAGAATGCCAAGAGATTATATCCAAAGTCTCCCATTTAAAGTGTGACCGGCAGGACTCCGAATCTCAAATATTTCGTCGTCACAAGGTAGCCATATATCATGTTTTTGCCCAGCCCGAGGAATGCTTGGCCGTATAATTTGGCCGGCCACCCGGCAACCTCCCGTCTACCGCGGCCGCCCTACGTCTATATTATCAGTAGATAAATTCATGCTTTGTCTTTGCCTCGTATTTCGTCCTTTCGAGATTTTGCTTTTGTTTTTTTCGATCGCCGTGGACGGCAACAAAAAACTGAGTGGAGGCGAACGAAGTGGGTATAATTTATTTTATAGTCGGCTCGCTCGTAACCCGGCCGCGGACGGCTGGACGCCGATTTATCCCCATCTCGGCGTAATTAACGTAAATGGATTGGTCGAAGTCAGTGCCTGTGACGCCCGGCGCCCGCGTCGCGTCACGCTGACCCCTCCCTATTTACATGCTTGACACTTGGCCGTATGCCCGCGCGCCTAACACCGCCTAATTTACCAGACATTCCAATTAAGTGATTATCATTTTTTTAAACCGCAAGCCAACTAAGGTACGATTGTTTTGTGATTGCGCAGCGCGGAGGCTTCGTTTCCCAGGGCGCGCGGTCTCCTCTCCTGAGGGAATTATAATTGTTTTGCATTCTTGCACGGGTATAAAAACAAAAGGCCGAGGTACGGGCCCCCCGCGCCGTGGCAGACCAGACTAAAGTCTGACGACTCGCATTCCCTTCAGACAAAAAGCTCCGAATGAATTAGAGTGAGCTCTCGGATTTGATTAAAAAGATATTGCTTTTTTTGTGTGAAGGTATAATAATAATTATGACCGAATTTAAGTTTTGATTGTTAATTTGTAAGCAAACAGTTAGTGAAAGGATTTTGTGTGGCTGCATGCGAGTGCTTAAAATTAGGCTGCTATCTTCACTGGCTCGACGACAGTACGATTATAATGCTCCTCGTCTATATGCAAAACTAGATGTTAAACTGTGTCTAAAAAACTATAGTAACCATCAAATAAAGGACTTATTAACGCAATGGTTATTATCAGTTGATTATACCGATATTGAGGACCTACTGAAGTAGGACTCACTATCATTTTATAAACTAAAATACCCCATAAACACACACACTCTCATACAAACACACATATTCACACACACACATTCATTCACACACAATTACACAAGAGAGTTCTCCTGTGAAACCCTGACTCTTAAGAGACTTGTGTAATCAGGAGAACTCTCTTACATACACGCACACACCCACACCCACACACACACACACACACACAAACATATCCAACACACACACTCTAAATATATATATATATATATTTAAGTCATCTATTATTACTTAGATATAAATTAGATTGCATGTCTGTATTAATATTGTGTTGGAGTAACTACATGTAGGTATGTAATAGCTATAACTATAGGAATATTTTCATACGGGAGAGTACTGTCTTCTGGGCCACAGCTAACGCTATTCCAGGAGACAGAGCCTCACACTTACTGTACATTGTTAATTATTGCAAATAAATATTTTTCATTTTCATTTTTTTTCATCTGTTTCACTACTAGATAGGTAGTGTAGGTGTAACTAGCTACGTCACCTCTAAATTCATGTTTTAACTCGATACGCAGCAGTCAGAAACATGATCCTGGTGATGGTCGATATCGCGAAAGACAAAATGTATCAGTGGAATCGATCACTCGAACCAAGCACCCAGTTGACATAATGCGTACCGACAACATAACTAGGGCATGATGTGCGCGCGACGCATTACAATGTATTTTATGCAAAAGTAATAAAGTAAAGAAAAAACCTGTTTAATTTGTGCATGCTTGAAATATTTGAGAGGAGGCGTGCGGTCGATGGCCGCTGTTCGACTCGGCTTTGCTCACTTTGCTTCAATACGAGACACTGCGCTTGCGCATGGCAGTCAGACACATTTTGTTGGTACTGATGCATCGCAGCTGTTGCATAGGGAGAAGTGGGACACTTTTTCTAAGCTATCTTCTTCTTCTTCTAAATATATATAACTCAAAGGTGACTGACTGACTGACAAAGTGATCTATCAACGCACAGCCCAAACCACTGGACGGATCGGGCTGAAATTTGGCATGCAGGTAGATGTTATGACGTAGGCATCCGCTAAGAAAGGATTTTGATCAATTCTACCCCCAAGGGGATAAAATAGGGGATGAAAGTTTGTATGAAACTTTGAATTCCTTAGCGCGAGCAAAGCCTTATTTTCCTATTCCTAATCAATTTGCTGTTACCTCAATTGTACATTTACTTTATTGCAAATTAAGCTACATTATAATTCAGATGGGATACTCTGGATAATGCCAGAGTAATGCCTGCATTTTCATTTTTGTAGGCAAGAAAAGTTAAGCATTTTGTCGGCCTACGTTGAATAACATACAAGCTTCGATCAATTATTACCCTATACAATAAGGGATCAAAGTGTTTGCGGAAGAGATGCAGAAGAAAGTGTTTAAGTGGGGTCGGGACAACAGGTTTTTTCTTCCCCTCTCCTTAATTTTGGCTTACCCCTCTTTCTAAAACCATCCACATCCATATCTAACACTTAAGTAATATGACTTTTTTCCCTACTTGAGACTGACATGACACAGAAAAGAAGGTACTGCTTTCACCTGGATGACTCCGTGGAATAGATCCGTGTGTACATAGGGTGGTAAAGTTACGAATGATAAGCAGTAACAGCGTCATGGACACATGAGTTCCATTACGAAACAAGTTAAGTCGCACCTACTCGTACGTCCTGAGGCATCATGGAACATTTATCACGTTGCAGCGTTATTTGCGTTTCGAATTTGAGCAAGAGCGCATCTTGGCTTTAAAATTGCGGTCACTTGTTGTAATAGCAACCTTTCTACACGTAACTCAAGGTCTAAATTGTTATGTGGCGTTGTGCCGCGGTAAAAAATGATATAGTCGCGTGCCGCGCAGTGTTTTGTTTGTCCGTATACACCTCATTTAAAAGCGACTTTCACCAAAAGGGCAGTCGCGTATCTTGCGTTTACTGTAACTTTTTCTATCGTAGTATTGTACATTGCTGATAAACTGTTTCTACTTGCACCTAGCAGTAACATGCTTGACCCAATTTTGTCGTAAAACCTTTATTGGAAAAAACTTTTGTTTCTACTTTCTAGTCCTTTGATACCTATGGCTTGGTTATTTATTTACCCTTATCATTCCTAAGCATATCTAAATTTAAATTATTAAGATACATTTTCAAAGAGCTGCACATACTTTAATCCAAAATGTAGATTTACAAAACATCTCGTGTGTGTGTGTGTGTGAAATATAAGCAACCTTTAAAGTTGTTTTTCAAAACAAATGCGTACAAGTTAACAAAAGTCTGCCCGGTAGCCGGCGTCTGGTAAATATGTCATCACCGTTATACAGCCACGTGATAGAACAAGAATGGTGTGCTTGCCGTGCGTTTATCAGCTTCTAGATTCAGCCTCGATTTCATACATAGTGGCTGTTTGCTGCTATGAATAAAATAACTGATTTAAAAATCAAAAAGTATTTATTAGGAACAAATAAACGGAAATACATAAACATGCAGAAAAACGATGGAGGAGTTAAAAACTGTGTCGCGAATATCAACTCCTTCCTCCTCAATACCTAATCGACTTTTTTAATAGATGTATGTGTGTGTCAAAGTGTGGGAAATGGGGGTGGGGATTGATGTGGGGGAGAGTTTGGGTGTATATCTTTTTGTGATGATTTTGTGTGTTTCACTGAAATATGGGTGGCACAAATACCGCAAAATCCCAGTCTCTTAAGGGTATGATATCACCTTTAAAAAGCGTGATTTATGGAATGTCATCAGCTTCGCGTTTGGCTTCACAACCAATTAATCATTGATACGCCTTTTGTGCTGCACAATTCGTAGCTCTGCCATCTGTACTGAAGGCCCGGAGTTCAATCCTAGTCGAGAACAAACATTTGTGTGATGAACATAATGTTTTAAGTATATTTTTTTTATATACCATCAGCTATTTGGTTCCCATAGTACAAACGTTGCCTCATTTTGGGTTATAATGATGCGTGGAATGTCGTCTACCAATATTTATTTACTTTCTTATACGAATTCGATGTAACCTGTTGCGAGCCAAAGGAGTATAAAATACAGCCACTACGTTTAGGTCTCTTCAAGGCAAGATTGAGTTGTCTTCTAGTCCGTTCTGTTCCATCGTCGGCTTCATCGTCGGTTACTATCAGGTGAGATACTAGCCAAAGGATAAAACTGACAAAATGATAATGAAACTGAAGATGGCTGAGGCTGCGCAATGAAATCGTCTACTGCGCAGTCAAACGGCCACCTTCAATCCGGGGATTGCAGAAGTAAGCCTTTTCCCTGACCTGTAATGACTGTTACCAATAAATTGATTATTCTGATTATTTAGGTGTGTTCGACCGACGTAAGAAACCGAGATGCGTCCTCATTATTCTAGTGTGTCGAGTGCGATTGGCTGTGGTGTACGCTAGATAAACAACCATTTATTTCTGGCAACGAACCCGCGTCCTTGGCGCTGACCTTATTGCGCAACAACTATTTGGAAACGCACACCTACCTATGGTTAAGATCACATATGGTTAAGTTCAAACTATCAACTAAACAATAAAAAATAACTAGCACTACAGAATGGGTTACTTAAATTATTTTCATATTGGAGGCTAAGCGCTCTTTTCGTTGACACGACATATGAACATATGAAAGGGCATAACATTTGAAAAAATAATAACGGCTTTAGTAAAAAAATTAACAACGTACATACTGGGCAATAACTTTTATGTTTTTAGGTTTAGGTTTCTTTAATGAACATGTTTAGGAATAGAATCCGTTTTTCATGAGCTTCGGAATTTTATACCATGTATTTCGTAGATGTTAATTTAAATTGACTTCTATTAATAGGTGACTGTCCAGACTTGGAATTTTTCAGCAAACAGATTATATAAATAGTAAATAATCCAAATCTGTTTATTGAGTTATAATGTATGTTTGTTCGGTATGTCCAGTACACGAGCACCAAACACACCAACGAGTTAAAACAGGAGCAAATTTACTCTAAATCAATATTAACGTTTAGCTAAAGAGGTGCGTCTGAGCAGTAAAGCCATATTATCGTGCAAATACGAGATAATGGCAGTAATTTGCATAGCAATTTGTATAATAAATACTTAGTGGTCTCCCAATAAATACCTTATTTTCACCTAGTTTAAAAATCATTTTATATGATTTTAAATTTAATTTAACACCTCAAGACTGCATAGGATCCTTAGACGATAGTTTTTTTTTACCTTATACTTGCTGATGGAAAAAATATACAGCCCACGTGATGTAAAATGGTAACCATCACCTCCAAAAAGCGTTACGTCGCAAGTCACGCACGATGAACGCGTGCTACGATGCACGGTCCTACGTATATCAACTAGAGGCATAACACCGGCACCTACACATTCACAAACAGTGATCCACAGGCACACAGCACCGCAGTTTGACGGCTAAAAGAGTGAAGAAGAAGAGATAAGAAGGAGAGAAAACAAGAAGAGAGAAGATATAATCTTGCGTTGGTACAATTAGAGCTGAGAATATCTAACGTACCTGAGGATTAGTTATAAAACTGTGTTTTTAAATTTAAGACGCCTTTATTACGGGGTCTACATATAAAGTTAGAAGGTACCGTAAGAACTGGAGCATTGAAACATGTTTTCGATACACAAATGTGCCAACAACGGCTAGTACCGGTGCGTACCACTGTGTATCGGAAAAAGCCCAGGTTGTACAAGTCAACACGTAACTCAGGTATTTGTTGTTGTTATAACAGCAACATATTTTGGTAGGCTTTAAAACGAACATCAAAAATGTACTTCGGACATAGATCTATAAAACCGGTTTCGTTTTACTTTTTTCTCTCGCGATCATGACACAATATTGAATTACAGCAATACTATATACAACATTATTATACTAACAATATACAAATAACAATAAATATTTAATCATATTTTCAGCTTTTTGTGTAAACGCTTTTTTCTGATTTGTCTATCATATCACTTGGAGTGATCTAGCAGGGTTATATTTTTCAAGACAGCAGTATAATTTGTCGTCAAACTGTCTGTATTTTTTAATTGTTTTACATAGTTTTTCTTACATTTTATTTTTCATTTCTGCGCGTGTTTAAATTCACAGTTCACTGCTGTGATCAATTTATAACTAAAAACTCTTTTATACTAAAAATATATTTTTCACTAGAATATGATTATTTCGTTAGGTGGGATATGTCTACGTGAACATTGGGAGCAGAGCACTTCGGGATTCCTACACCTACAATATTGTCAGTTTGTTGAAAAACAGATCCTTCTAGTGTGCTTTGGAAACATCATCTATTCGTCTTTGAACGCCCACATTATCTGCATATTAGTAAAAATTTTATTTTCCGAATTCCTGTTTTCACTGCTCCAAATCGAATTCCTTACTCCCACCTTGTTATTTACCATGGGATGTGTCATGATCTATCAATAGTGTAGTAAGTACACTCTTAGCATGGGACTACGGGTATAAGGATCTATTTATTCAGATCTTAACTTAGCATGGAAATAATCTCCTTTCGTATTCTCGTATTAGCTTTACTTACCTTACCGTCTATCTCGAAAAGTACATTTTTATAAGTAATTTTTTTACTGTATGTTAATAGGTTTACGTAAAGCGTTGTCAAACCATGCATGTGGTAGCCACTGCTGCGTTTAGTTTCTCTGAAAACCAGCGTTGCAAGAGCTTCTGTGCCTCTGTAGCAAATGCCGACTGATGTTTTTTGTCGTCATGTTAGTAAATTACCAACCCTTATAATTTTAAATATTGACCCAAAATAAGCCATATTTATTCCTTGTATCCTGGACTTATTTTGAATAGTTCATTTTGAATAGTTTATCCAAAATAAATTCGAGAAAAAGAAAGACAATACTGAAATAACTCATCGTCGACTTTCTCACTTAAAAAATGATATCATGAAAAAGCTCATCAGATAAATTATCATGAAAATACTACAGTTCATCTCTTGAATGTTGATAAATAAGTGTAAGATAAAAGAGTGTTCGGTTTGTAAGAATTGCCGTATCCAAATAGTAGGATTTATTAAATGTGTGGTTGCGGAGTGAAAGTGGCAGCTCATGCCTCTTGTCTCTCGCGAAGGCCAACCACAACGCTCGCCGTAAGCACTCACAAAAACATTATAACTAATGCCCGAACTGATGTGATAAGTTATTTTATCTTAGAAACGCAATAGAAATTTAATAAACATTCAATTTTAATTTTGATTAAACAACTGTGAAGATAAATAACTAGGTGTTCGTTGTTATTGGTATTAATGCTTAATTTTTTAATAAATAAATAAGACATGAAGATTTTGTTTCTGGGTTTACAAAACGTCTGTTAAATTATTAACATTTCCCATAACCTATAGTTATCAATTTCGTATAACGGGAGAAATTTAATGCAACATTGGGAAAGGGATAAATTTAGGCAATTTTCATAAGTGTGAAAGCATCTACTGATGGCGGTTATAGATTAGGGCATTGTTGATTTCCCGAAAAAACTAATAATATTAATAAATAAACATTGGTGGAGGTTTCGCTGAGGCCAGATCCAACTAAGGACTCCCTTTCTGTCTGCTTTCTTTTGGTATAGGTACATAGGTACTGTGTTCTGTTGGTAAATATACATCATTCAACTCTACATTCTTTTCTACAAAAACCAGCTACCGCAAATCAGCGTGTATCTAACTGTAGAAACAAAATTCATTTCTGCGGTTTGTTGTTTTTATACCAGTAAGTGATTTATTTCCGTGACCCACATACTCTTTGCGTGATCTGGAAAGTGTTCGAACGTGTAATTCACGTGTAAATTATGGCACAACTTTTATGATCTATTTTTGGAGGAGTATGAAGTCTGTAGGATTCGTAAAAAATACTGCAAGACTAATCCCCGGTTTCTGAAAGCCCGATCAAAGCTAATCGGCTGTCAAATCACTTGCTGTTTCAGTTTTTATTTCACATTTGATAGAGATAGCAAGTGACGTGACAGCCGATTAGTGTTGATCGAGTTTTCAACACTAATCGGCTGTCACGTCACGTTCAAATTCCTTGGTTCTTGTATTCAAATTCCTTGGTTTTAACTGTTCAGTTACATTTGACATCCCTAGTGTCTACCAAGGAAATTGAATACTTGAATACTATCTATATTCCTTGGCCTACACACATACGTTTTAATTGAACTGTCAGTTGAAACTAAGCGTTCTACAAATCTTGAAACCATTAGATAGATAATGGAAAGCAACTGCAATTCAAGTTTTTCGAAACCTCTCATGGACGCTCCCCTTCCTTGTCATCATTAGGACCCTGACAAGAATTCTTGGGGATATCTACCATGCCTAGGAAATACACAAACTGCAAATTTTTTTTGCTAAACTAATGACTGTTAAAATCAAAAACCTCACACAGTTATAGTTTAGTTAGACCGGCCGAGTTTCAGTCACTGTGATACAAGTGTGCGCGTGCGCAGGCGCGCAAACAATTTTTTCTCCCAACTAAGTACCGTAATCAAAGTAATAAATTGATTTGACGACACTATTTACTGTTACATTTGCATAAATTAAATGAAAATACGAAGCTAAAACAAAACCAATCGGTATTTAATTGAGAGCTTGCATACAATATATAAAATAATATCTGTTTATTTTATTATTCTGCTGAGATAGGGGATAGTGATGTGTGTGTCACATAAAACACGAATAAAAACTCTTTACATTGGTAATAATTTTTTATTTTGTTTTTTTATTGATCGTATGAGTGAAGCAACAGAATCTCGTCAACAAATAGGCTTATTGAGTTGAAACTAGGTTACCATACCATGTAAGCTCTAAAAAAAACTTAAATATATACCCTCTGGTTAGACTGAAGCGGACATCATGAGACCTCATAACAAGTTCAGTGCAAGAGTATTTTCATTGCGAGTAAGACAATGGTAAAAAAAATATATATATTAATTGCAGCAAATCACAGTAAAGTATACTTAAAATTAAACAATTAACATCAGACAGACATAATTATGTTTTGCAGAGAGCCAATATACAAAAGTGAATCACTAGGCACAGCCTGTATCGAGGAGACCAGTGTACCAGAACAGAATGGTGCCTAGTTTTTATTTTCCCCTAGTTTATTTACGACTGATTCTGACTTATAATTAGACTCTGTAATACGAATGTAGCTATTTATTCTTTAAAGCCCAGTATATAGACTACAATAGCAAAGGATCTATGTTGAAATAATAATGGTCGCGTGGAACTGACTAGAGTCGCCTAGTTTTTAAGACGTTTCAAGATGATCTTTGTGATTTTATTGAATAAACATATTTTGAATTTGAATTTGAAATGAAAATGGTGGAACGTGTCTAAGTCAGCCAGTTGTCGGTTCTTAAGAATCCGGATGTAATGTGCACCAAACACAGAAGGTATAGCAGTACTTACTGACTAAAATCACTTGAACAGACATCTACCCTCTCTTATAAACGTTTTATTAAATCCTACTAATATTATAAATGCGAATGTTTAGTATGGATGGATGGATGGATGCTTGTTAATCTTTCACGCCGGATCGGCTGAACGGTTCTGGATGAAACTTGGCAGAGATATAGATTGTATTCGGTAATAGCACATAGGCTACTTTTTATCCCGTGGGAATACCGCGATTTAAATCTGTGCGAGTAAAACCGCGGGGCGCAACTAGTACATCATAAAAGTTAACCCAGTTAGTGATTCCTGTTTCCCTCAATCAGTCAACTCGTTATTATGTTTTTCGTTTTTTTTTATTTTAGTTAAGGTTTAGATTTGTTTAAGAAATAATAAAAGAAAACCATTATACAGAAAAAAAATAAACAGAAATAATGTACGGCTATAATTTGGCATAGTTTCCCCCGCTTTCTGAATTCTCGCTCGCTTAAAAAACGGCTGTCAAGTCGCTTACTATTTCAGCTTTTACTTCAAATTAGATAGCAAGTGACTTGATAGCCGGTTAGTGTTGATCGAGCTTTCAGAAACAGGGGGTAAAAGCGACATTTTAACGATATAATTCCGAGGCTATCGCAAACAACACTACAGCCTTCTACTACCTATAAATGTTTTGACACTTTTGGAACTAAACACACAATACACCCCACTGCGGGACGTCCGTGCAGATCATATTCCCCCACCACATCATACAAAGCAATCCGAATCTAAATCAATAATTACAAAGCTCATTTCACAATGCAGGGCGGCGGTAAGTGACATGGCTGCGAAAACTCCGAGTCTCAGCAATTACACGCGAAGTGGCCTGCGGGGCATTCCGCACCCCAATTACTGGCGATGAGCCTTTGTCTAACTGACCTGCGAGCAGCAGTTCGGAACTTCAAGCTTCTGCAAGAAATAAATAACTTCAGAAATATAATCAAAAGTTTAATTTTGAACCCACCCAAATAACTTCAAAGACAAATAGTCAAAGTCAAAAAGTATCTATTCCTTTGAACCACAAGGATAGGTTCAAAACCATCATGCCTTTTTCTGCCACCAAGCAGATTGTGGGTTTCGGTGAAGAATATGGTTCCCCGTGAAATTACAGGCCAAAAGGCCATCTGTATGCATCATATGCTGGTTGATATCGCGAGAGACTTACAAGGCAATGATTGTTATGATGGTTACCACTAAACACCAGGGCTGCTTGCACCAAGTTGCCAAGTTGCTTGTACCATAGCATGTTGTATAAAAAATAAGTCTTAAAACTAGGTGGAACTAGTACTTCACGCGACCAAGCCTAGAAAAGTAGGCAACAAATTTACGGCTTGATCCCTACCAATGATAACCTCAAAGCAGCTTGTGGTGTGAATTTCCTGTGCAGCCAAGAAGTAATCATTAAACCACAATGAGCGAACTAATAGAATGAATGAAATAGCCGACAGCGTAGAAGGTAGAGCTGCGGTAGAGCGCAGTTCGGAAGAACTGCGGCCCGATTACGTTAATGTGATGTATCGAGATGGCTTTCAGTTTGACATTTGATTCCCATAATGTAATAGCAATTATAGGATGGATGGGAGACAAATGTCAAATTGAAAGCCATCTCGACAGCTAGACATTAGCGTAATCGGGCCGCTGAGCTGGGAGGGCCGTCTTCTATTCTGGCAGTTCGGTACCCTTTGGAAAGATGCAAACTGGTGCTAAGCCACAAACTCCTTGATTTTTACGAGTGGCTCGGCTCAGATAAAAGACGGGGCACTTTGTTTTTTGCCACAAAGCGACTGCTTAATCGCGTGATTTAGCATATTTAGGAATCTACTGGTCGTTATTGCCGTGAATAATGGCCTTATAAAACCTGTCAAAAGTTAAACAATGGTCAAATGGCTAAAGCAGCAATTTGTGCAGTTTCAATGGTACAGACTGACTGACCGTGGCGATTTTCCATTTATTATGTTCAGGTTCAGCATGTTTGTCTCATAGTGTTTGGACTAAAAAGTAAAAACTCTATCCAAAGAATAGGTTCACAACACATCCATCCTTATCTTATACGTTTAGATCTAGTTAAAAGTAGAAACCGAGAAGAGTAAAGCGACAAGTGGAAGAGTAGAACAATTTGTTCATTATAAAATGAACCGTTTTTTCAACTAAAAAAAAACTAAACTGTAATAAATAAATAAATAAATAATGCTGGACAATCCACACAGCACTATCTAGCCCCAAAGTAAGCTATTCAAAGCTTGTGTTATGGGTACTAGATAACTGATATATTTAATACATTATATACTTACATAGATAGATATTTTTTATTATACATAGAAAACACCCAGACCATCGGAACAAATTTCTGCAGATCGTACACAAATTTATTCCAAAGCGGGAATCGAACCCGCAACCTCTTGCGTCGCAGGCAGGCTCTCGCCCGCTGCGCCACAGAGGTCGTCAAAATAAAGTGAAAATTAAAAGGTAGGCACCTATGCGTTAGAAACATCTTAAATCTAGATTATATTTATTTATTTTTAGGTTTGAATCCGGTCGTGCATGGATTTTATCTATGGAAAAATTTTTGTGCGCAATGCCAGTGCTTTTAAACGGTGAAGGAAAACATCGTGAGGAAACCAGTTAGTATTCTAACAGCGGCGATGCGCTTGCAACCTGTCACGTGTGGAATACTAACTACTGCAAAATATGGGTATGTGCCAAATGTAATGTTTGGACGTACCTCTGACTACCCCCCTTAGACATCCTCAAAGAATCTTGAATTAGTACCTACTTGGTACTGGGAGATCTGAAGGGATATCTACCGTGCCTGGGGATCAAAGTCGTGAAGCTGTTTTAGTTTTCAGTTTCAGTTTATTTTTAGGAAAACCAACAGCACAAAAACAGGAAAGAAAAAAATAGTAGCATAAGGCCAATAACAGGTTTTCACGTATAGAAAAGAAATAGAGACAAAAAAGTGTGAACAGAACATGTAACAAGTACCCATGCCAAAAAAAATGACAAAAAGGTGTGAACAGAACATAGTACATAGTTAACAAGTACCCCTGCCAAGAAAATAGGTAAATTAATAGATAATTAGATAAATCTCAATTGCCAGTTCTACGTAACCAAGGCTAGAAGAACAGTCAACAAACTTACGAGTAATAAGCCTGATAACAGTTAACTCCAAGAAACATTAGCTGTGTCCGAACAGATGTAGAGAGCGTGCTCTTACAAACTGACCAACAGCAAACAAACGTGTTTGGAAGATACCGATTCGTTTGTTTACGAAGAGCGTACTCCGCTCCCCACATCTCCAACTGTTACGTAAACATGTCGGACACATAGTGCACAAACAGCCTGCACTGATCGGTAAAAACAATATTTAAACGACCGGCGAGCTACTTCAGACCACAGTGCCTCCAAGGCTCTCTTGGCCGACAGACCATCCCATTATGAATCTAAAGCGATTGACATAGTGTTCATATTTAATTGAAAGCTGATTTGATGTGTACACACGTGTCATTCAAATTCGGAAAATGAGCTTTTCGAAGATGGTTTTAGATTCATTATGGCATGGGTTTTGTCGCTTGTCACGAATGATATTGAACACTCGAGATGTTTAGACATGCCCGTACATTTCCAACTTTTCTTGTTCGATTCGAAGATCTCCAATGTAATCATTGAGAATATGAAAAGTGGCATGCCCGTGACTTCATCGCGCAGTTACTTTCTCAAACTTTCAGGAGTAGAATTTTCTAAATACGGAAACGGTTACAGAAAAAAGTTATTCACTGAAGTTGTACAAGAAATTGTTATTAGTCAGACAGTCAGTCACGTGCCTAACGATTTCATATATTTAAATAATCGAGTGGAAAATTATTGAGGATGGTGCGCAATTGTCGTAAACGTTGCATTGGGTGTCCCTAGTCTTATGCAGTACCATACCTAGGTAGGTATAACTCGTTTGTATAAAAGCAACTAACGTACCTAACGTAGTATGTGTACCTGCATGAAGCAACGAGCGCCAATATAATGCACTTGCAGGGCCAAAGAATAAAATACAGATGTGGTAAAGCAGACTTTAAAAGTTTAATTCATCTGGAGCTCACCAAGTCGCGTTCCTTGACAAATATTTTTCTTCGCTTATGGAGAAAAAGCTGGTGCATTTAGAAAACTTGCTTGGATCAAAACGGTATATTTGCAACAAAGCTTTGGAGAGAAAAGCGCATCACAGACGATGAAGATACAATAACATTTCATCTCAAGATATTGGCGCAGGATAATCAACGCTCGCCATACAATCACTATGGGCCAGTATCTTAAGACGCCGTAACAATATTAAAATATATATTATCTTAACGGTCTGTGATGGCTCATAGTGAGTTTTAGCGATATTTTACCTTAAGATGAAATATTAAAGTATCTTCGTCGTATGTTATGTTCTATAATTAGGTACATAGGGAACATATTTGTTTGCGATTTCCTATAAACATTCTGTGATTGTACATACCTATATCTTTTTTTCTTTCTTTTTTATGGCTCCTGTTTACAGACAATCTTGCCAGTGTCAAGTGATATCATTGATAAAAGTATCACATCAGTCCAAAGACGAATCAGTCAATTGTTTTGAAGAAAATGGTGGCGGTATTTTCAAAACATTTGAAACATTTTCGGTCAACAAAAAACACTTTAATTTCAAACGCTTAACTTGGTGCTAAGACCTCAAATAATGTTGGTTAAAATGCCACCGAAATTACACAGCACAACTCAAAATAACACTAGAACAACAATCAAAATGAAAATGCTAAGTTGCTTCGCAAAATGACAGAAAACGAATCAATATCTTCTTTCTTCTTTTTATGGCTCCTGTCATAGACAATCTTGCCAATGTCAAGTGATTCAGAGTTTATACTCTTTGTAGATATGTTTCTAGTCACGTCAGTCCAAAGTCGAGTCAGTCAATTGTTTTGAAGAAAATGGTGGCGGTTTCTTCAAAACATTTGAAACATTTTCGGTCAAATCACGATATCACATAATACACTTTCATTTCAAATGCTTACACTTTGTGCTAAGACCACAAGTAATGTTGGTTAAAATACCACCAAAATTACACAACACAACTCAAAATAACACTAGAACAACAATTAAAATGAAAATGCTATGTTGCTTCGCAAAATGACAGAAAACGAATCAATATCTTCAAAAAATTTAATGTTGAAATTTGACATTGAGAAGTTGTTTGACGGCTATTGCCTCTTAAATTGTGTCAGATCTGACATTATTCTATGGGCTCGGTAGTTCGGTACGGTGGTTTATAAATAGCCTCCGGCGAAGGCAGGTGCAGGCTCGCCAGACGAACGGACGCCGCGCTTCCGCGAATCTCTTCACTCGCCCAACTTGGCTATGCACTCACCCAACTTGGCTATGCACTCACCCAACTTGGCTATGCACTCACCCAACTTGGCTATGCACTCGCTTGGGTATACAACAACTTGGCTACACGCTTGCTTAGACATCTAAAAAGGCTTTATTTTTTTCACGTTTGGGGCAGCGTAATTGGAATGGACTTGGTAGAACAACGGTGGTAGTGAAACCATTGCCATTAAAATTTCATATTTATATTTTGTTACATGAGTGCATGCAAAATACACTTTGGCACAATTTCTACTTGGATACCGAGCTTTCATTGAGGTGTTTACAGCCTAAATAAGAATAATGTATAAACGCTTATTTCGATTATATTTTGAGATATAAAAATTGCATTCCACGTGGTTCGGTTTCAGCATAACTTGTTTATAGATAATATAATTTAGGAGTAGTAGAGCTCTTTGTGTTGTAGGATCTGCGTGGATCCGCTCTGTAATACCGCCAGATGTAGATGTCGCTAGTGTGCTCAAAGTCCTCACTGCTGAAAGGTAATAAAAACACATATTTACACTAACTAAGAATAATAAGCTCTTTGTGATGGGCTCGTCCGGGGAAGTACTACCACCACGCCTTTTTCTGCCGCCAAGCAGCAACGCTGTGTTTCGGTTTGAAGAGTGTGGGCGCCGGTGTAATTACAGGCACATCAGGCTTAATATCTGTATGCCTCAAGTTGATGGACGCAGGGCAGAGCATCGAGCACGTTCCTATCGTGCATGACTTACGAGGCAAACCTTTGTTATAGGCGATGGCCCACCTGATGTTAAGTGGTAACCCTTAACATCAGGTGGGCCATCGGCTTGTTCCACATAAAAAAACTATGTACCTACTATTTTACAACTTTTTTTTTTTCAAAAGAATAAATTTTTCGTTTATTAATTATAAAGAATCAAAGGAACCCGTTCCAGAGACCGATGCTCGGCCACATCCACGATAGCTCAGAAACAGGAAAACAAGGACAGATATAAATGGAATCCCGATTGCATTCAATGCCTTGTACCTACTTACTTATAAATACCTTTCAACTTGTATGCTCATATAGGGAAGACTTGTTTTCTTACAGCGAAGAACTGACTGTCCCTACGCGATTCGTGGTCTGAATGAGGATTTCATGTTTGATAGGTATTGATACGCAGTCCCTTGTTTATCGAGACTTCTGACGATATTTTGGAATAAAAACGGCCAAGTGCGAGTCCGACTTGCGCACGAAGGGTTCAGTACCATTATCTATAAAAACGGCAAAAAAAACTGTTTGTTGTATGGGAACCCCCCTTTAACATTAATTTTATTGTGATTTAATTATATCTTGCTAAACCAGCCGCAGAAATACATAATCTGTAAAAATTTCAAATGTCCAACTGTCACGGTTCATGAGATACAGCCTGGTGAAAAACGGGCAGACAGACAGACTGACGGACAGCGGAGTCTTAGTAATAGGGTCCCGTTTTACCCTTTGAGTACGGAACCCTAAAAAGCTAAAGTACCTATCCATAAGCGTGATAATACATTGAGACAGCATGTCTATCTCTGTGGTGACCGTATTGGTCAGCAGAAGGATAATATTCGTTTTCCTCTACGGCACCATAGTATTAAGAAGTGTGTTGTAGCACCATGGTACTGCTCTAATACCATAGAAACAAAATCTTAAGAGTTTTTTCCAAACACTACTAGGTAGGTAGGTATGGTGTTTTTTTTGCAGTCTGGTTTTGATCGATAATAAAGTATTTTCCTGAGTTATCTTTTTTTTACTTACGTATACTGGTACAATACAATACAATAATCATATAATTGCGAAACACCGGTCATAAAAGTGCGACACATATTGTAAGCTCAGCCATGTTACACTTAAAAGCATGCAAAAGTTTTATCTCTCTAACAATTACAATATAATTTCTGAGCGTTCAAATTTTCATGATAATAAATATGAACCTATGATGTATTTTTCAACCATGAATTCTCCCAAAGTAACTGTTGCCTCCACTGTCTTGCTAACTAGCTCAATGTAAACCAGCAATGATTATTTTATTTTGAGGATAAGCTTCATTGCTTACATAAAGTTTATTATCCCTTGCAAAATCTGGTTTTATCAAACCGGAAACATTGTAATATTTTTCGTAAATCGAAAAAAACTGATAAATTTTATCGTTATCCTCAGCTTTACGCATATTTGGCTCATTAACTACGATCACATGCGAAATAATGTTTCTTTTATGTGTAAATATGGGTATCGGGAGGTAGGTAAGGTGTAGGGTGTTTTGTGTTTGTCGTTTTGTAGAGGAATAGTGTTTGGGTTAGGTTTTGACGGTAATGGCGGGCGGTAGACGATAGGGCGCCGTGAGGTGACGCCGCGCTGCCTGCCCGCGACGCATTATGCGATACACACGGCTCGGGAAACTCACAAGCTATATTATAATAAAGATTCTATATAATAACTCAAAACTTTATCCGAGTCCTGAACCTACAAAACACTAAAAAATACAGAAAGTCTTTGTGTTCTTAGGTGTAAACACTATAAAACTGATAAAAAGAAATTATATAACATGCGGAAACGAAAGCCTTTTAAGTTTTAAATACCGACAGTCAACAGTGTGGTTAAAGGGTTGAAAGTGCGTCTCAAAGAAGGCTTTCGAGCCTTTTATTTCTAACTGTAAATCGAGTTCAAAATCTTGACTTCTCTCGGAACTTAAGTAATTGAACTTTACAAAGAGAATTCTGAAAAATAAATCTTTACTTTACATTTAACACTTATGTATACCTCGTTATAATACCTACGTATTGCGAAAGACAAAAGCTTTTTATTAGTTTAAATCTAACTGTATATTCTGTCATATGCTATTTATTTTAAATTATTATAGCAATTTTTTAAATATAAAAAAAACCTTATATTTATAAAATTAGGCCTTTTTAGTTGAAAGCTTCGAGGCAGTCAACTCGATTTCTTTTTTCCTAGGAAAGTAAAAATAAATTTAAACAACATTGCTCGTCATCCCCCCCGTTCGTGACACGGCTCTTATGTTACCGTACACGCACCCACCTGCGCACCGCACTTGCGTCATTTACAACTTTAAAATAATAAAACTGGTTCTGATTGTGATCTATACGAAGGTGGATCGACGATTAATGTCCAGGCACACCTGGCCTGCGACCCCGACACACGATACCGTGTAACCCGAAGCCAAAAAATAATTCCATATTCAAACAATGACATTAGACCAGCTGACATAATCTATGAACTTGATTTACGGTTCTAGGTTCATAGGTTACCGGTCGAACAGAAAGATAATCTATACACGAATGTCATCATCGTTTTTATAAGCCATCACTTATAGATTAGGTACCTTCTTTTTTACTAGAAATAGGCAAAAGTTATGAATGAATAGTTACGCCCCGCGGTTTCACCCGCGCAGATTTAAATCCCGGTATTCCCACGGGATAAAAAGTAGCCTACGTGCTATTCCAGACTATAATATATCTCTCTGCCAAGTTTCATCCAGATCCGTTCAGCCATTCCGGCGTGAAAGAGTTAACAAATATCCATCCATCCATCCATCCATCCATACTTACAAACTTTCGCGATTATAATAGTAGTAGGATATCATAGGTACTTGACAGACAATTTAACTACAATTTTAAGAAAATGTTTTCCGAATTCGCGCAGGCATCTCTTCGGTTTTCCGAGCACGTACTTACACCTCAATTTAAAGTCTTGTGATATGATTTTTTGAACAAAGACGAGACGGAGCAACGACCTTCCCTTATTTGGAGAAGCAAGGCGACACGAGATTGCACACACCCTGTATGCTCTGGCAATTTTCATGGTCTTGCATACATTGTTAGGTAAGTTTATTGGCAATTGGAGCTGACATAGTCTTGTTCGCGTATAATATAGCATGTGTGTGGTATTACCCAGTGATAACAAAGAAGAGGAACTGATAAGAGGCACAGTATATCTAATAACTCAATGCTCGGGCGGAAAAAGATTCGAAGAACCTATAGGTACATAGTAGTAGTATAGAAGTTTAAAAAAGAAACAGTCACAAATATTGTGTTTGTGGATTAGGTGTAGGTATTTTTGGGTAGGGTTCCACGGATTTACGGCACTAATTTAAAGAACCGAGCGGCACCATAAAGTATCGAGTTTAATTAATTATTCAAACATTAATTTTGTAGTTTTTTTGCGAATCGACCGTGATCACAGCGCGTAATCGATATTTCTGGAAACATTAGGTACGAGTTTGAATGGTCTATTAGCGAAGTGGACGCGAGGCTTGCCAGGTGTACCGGCGACCTGTTCGATCTCTGTATCATGTTACACTAGGTTTCACATTAGGAAATTTATACGACGTCTCATATGACTACTGACTGTTAATTATAATTATTGTTTTATTGACGAGATAAATTATTATTTATTAATCGGTTCTGAGAATCGACTGCAAAACAAGGTGATTCATGCGATAATTTCGCGGGCAGTGTGCGCCGCGGGGTGCGTTGATTAAATTAAGTGACATTTCATTTTAATTCATCGACATAAATCTCGAACATTACGAGAACCATTATCGTAGCTTGCAGGTGCCGCTGAGAGCCGCTGAGACCTAAAGGTCTTCAAAAAGCGCATTTACATAGAAAACAGGTTCAGTGTTTCAGTGTCTTAACATTTATTTTATTTTATAATCAAAGATCGCTTTTATTTCTGTTGTAAACTAAGAAAGATGAATCTAGAGCTTATTTCTACACCAAGCTTAGAAGAATAAAGAAGAGAATATGTACTTAAAATTTATACAGTTTCTAGATATTGTACCAATTTTTTTTTATGTAATTGATAGACAAACGGGCTAAAGGCCCACCTGCTGGTAAGCGGTCACCGTCGTCCATAGACAACAATAACACCAGGGGCGTTGTCAGTGCGTTGCCTACCCTGAAGGACTTTATTAAGGCTCCGGTGACAGTGGCTCGCAATTTCGAAGTGCGATTGGCTATTATTTCATATTATTTCATTTCGGGGAGGTTGTTTGAAAAAATAACTCTAGAGAAACACGCATAAATACTGTTCGAACACAAATAATACAATAATATAAGGGAAACATGCCCGAATCAGAAATCATTTTGGTATTAGTATGTTTGGTCTTACGTTTACCTAATACCAAAATGATTTCTGACTCAAGCACATTTCCCTTATATTATTGTATTATTTGTGTTCGAACAGTATTTATGCGTGTTTCTCTAGAGTTATTTTTTCAAACAACCTCCCCAAAATGAAATAAAATGAAATAATAGCCAATCGCACCTCGAAATTGCGAGCCGCTGTCACCGGACTCTTAACTTTGCCGGTTTGTCTAGTAGCATTCATTAAAGGCTAAGGCCGCACTACGGTTAAACCGCTGTGGTTTGTAATCACAGCCACACAGCCTAGACCACTAATACAAGCAGCCGCACCTGCGGTACCTACAATTTTTCTAGGGGCACAAATTCACGCGATTAAAAACCACAGCGGTTTAACCGTAGTGCGGCCTTAGCCATAAAGATGATAATAAACCGTCATATCGTTGCTATTAGTGGTGATAGCCTGATTACATTGTAATTGCGGTTGAGCGATAAACGAACTGACACAATGTCTACGATATCTGCCGCGTTGATAATTAAATATTATTATGCGACACTCTCCGAACGAATGGTTATTCTAATAATCAGTTTAACATTTTACTCGCTGAGTTGTTTAGTGTCGTATTAAATTTTATAAGCAAAGTAGGTCCTAACATGTCAGGTATGAACATGTATTCGAAAAAGATTTTTAAATTGAATCGCTATCTTGGCTTACTATCCACCGGTTTCTGAAAGCTCGATCAAAGCTAACCGGCTGTTAAATCACTTGTTTCGTTTTAGGTATACTTCAAATAAGATAGAGATAGAAAGTGATAGTTCATGAGACAGCCGATTAGCTTTGATCGAGCTTTCAGAAACCAGCGGTAGGGCTATTAAACCCCAAACTTAACAAAGCCTGTACTTTTAGAACCAGATAGCTGATACTATAACTATAAATAATATTAAATAGCACTGAGATATGTCTATCTCACAAAAGTTATTCGATGGTGAGAATCGAATCCACAACCACACACACAGAATGCACACACACACACACAACCTACAGCACAGAAGGCAATCAAATCTGCAGGTAATTAGTGAAAAAAAACAATGTTGAAGTATATATTCTTATTGAAACTATCATGAATAGGAACAAAATTTACCACAAAAACGGTTTATATACATAATTTATGAAGGTTTCCTTAATATTGGCACACCAGCCTACCTTCGATTTTATCTCATAAAATGCCAAAGGCTTGTAAATGCATATATCGTGTCGTTTTAAACGCGGACTCGTAGTTTGCAAGCGGAACGGACCCAACCTTTAAGACGCATTTACAATAAAAACGAGTTTTTCACTTTGCCGGCGCCTACCGGCTCGACGAACTGTCATTCATAAGTTCCATTTTTTTTTTAATTTTTTAACATTTGTTTGTTATTTGGGTGTATTTTGCATGTCAGAGCTTTTTTGTACTCAGCAGTAGCTTGGTAAGATGATACATGATTTTGATGATGATACTGGTAAACCAATATCAATTCAATTGAAAAAAAAGCATTGTATGTTTAGAAATGCCAAATTCCTTTATAATGTAATTTTATACATTCGTGGTATTGTTACCTACCATGTAATTATATTTCCAATTATATGTATCTAATTGTAACTTTTGATTTTGTTGACACATATATTGGGTAAAAAGCCTTTATCTAGCCTAGATAGATAACATTTCGACCTACGAAGCTCCGTGCAGGTCGGATTCTGTTCAATAGTATGCTCAGAAAATTATTCATCATGTACAAACATACAACGGCTCGTCACAAGTTATTGAGAAGTCTTAAAAAACTTTAAACTATGTACCGGTAAAACCAGCGGCCGCCCGCTTTCGTTGATGCAACACCCACTCAGCCTCCGTCTCTTTAACGCGCCACTTCATTATAGGTATTACGGAGTATATTGTTTGTCAATTACATTTGCATAATACGAGAGAATATTACGTGGCATAGACATTCCATACCAGACAAGTGAAGTACTACTCCATCAAACAAGCTTTGTACGAAAATGCATTCAAAACAATGCAGGAATATTTTAACATGAATGTTAAAAGGGCTAGATATGTCTTGGCTTTTCAAAGATATTGTTTTTACTTTATGGTTTATGTTCATATACTTGGTACCAAGAGATCTACTGACAGAATATTTTATCGTCTGGCGATCAAAGTTGCTGCTTTTTCAGTTGTTTTTTAGTATATTTACTAGTGGAGTTGGGCAGGATACTAGGTTATTTAGAGGCCGGTGGAGCAAAGCCTTCACCGAGTTTTGACCAAAGTCAGGCCAAAGATGTTTGGGGCGTCCCAAAGCAAAACATGATCGTTTGCAATTTTTATAAAAACATGTCAGCGTTCAGTGATTTTATATCTTCAAATTTATAATTATATTGAAATGAGAGTGAATCAAAAATGAGAGTGAATCGAAAATCGAGAAGTGATCTTTCTGTTGCTAACCATACATAGCCGCACCTATAAAGTATTTACGGTTGTACCTCTAGTAAATCAACACATTTATGTGTGTACTTTACCTACTCATTGCAATTAAATACGGTCTTTAATCTTGGGATTAAATTAACATTAAAATATTGTGAAGTGAGTTAAATACAAATCATTGTACAATTCCTGTTGTAGTATAAATCTAGTGATGCAAATGACGGATATATGTGACTTGTTGGCATTCGTTGTATAATGCAACGCATAGACTTTGTACACAGTTTAGTTATAATGTTGGTAGATTCCTATCTCATGCCTAATACTAGTATTAGGCATCATTGAAATAAAGTAGTAGAGCTAAAGAGAGTGGGTAGTAGTGAGTTTCAGAGCTCTTTGTTAAGGGTTCGTCTGGGGAAGTACTAACACGCTTTTTTCTGCGCGTGTTGCTGTTTCGGTTTGAAGAGTGTGGTTGCCGGTGTCATTACAAGCTCGTGAGGCTTAACATCTGTGTGCCTCAAGTTGATGGATGCAAGGCAGTGCATCGTGAGGGACATTCCTATCGTGTTTGGCGTACGAGGCAATACTTTTTATAGATTACCACTTAACACATAGGTGAACCATGAGCTTGTTCCATCAGCTAGTTGTAGAAAAATAACTAAAATGAATAGTCTCATCTCTAAATTAAATATTTAAATATTTAATTATAGGTATTACGGAGTATATTGTTTGTCAATTGCCATTCAGCGTGGCAATGCAGCCAGTGTCTTGGGTACGCTTCCGACTGGCACTGATTTGGATCAGTTGAGCTATCTATAGATCGTTTGCAACGGTCTGCAGATAGCTCAACTGTTTCATATGTATTTTGTATTTGTGACGACCTCTGTGGCGCAGCGGGCGAGAGCCTGCCTGCGACGCAAGAGGTTGCGGTTTCGATTCCCGCCTTGGAACAAATTTGTGTACGATCTGCAGAAATTTGTTCCGATGGTCTGGGTGTTTTCTATGTATAATAAAAAAAATATCTATCTATGTAAGTATATAATGTATTAAATATATCAGTTATCTAGTACCCATAACACAAGCTTTGAATAGCTTACTTTGGGGTGTGTGTAGATAGTGCTGTGTGGATTGTCCAGCATTATTTATTTATTTATTATTTATTTGTATATTTTGTACATTTTGTAAATAATTGTAACTATTAGTTGTAATTTTTTTTGTCAATAAAGATTGCTTAATATTTAAAACGTAAACAATTAAAAATACAAATTGTAGGCTGTTTTGCACAAATTGATCTCAAGTACTATTGACATCCATCAATAAATAATGAACAACAATTTGCCTGCATTGAAAGGCAAATGAGATGCGAGATACACGAGCACTGGGGTATAATATTTCTTTGAAACAGGTGTGGCTCGAAGGAACACAGGTAAAACGTAGTTAGTATAGATGAGCGAAACCTTATGAGCGCAAGAATATTAACTTCCTCGAGGCGTTTCGACTGTAAAATATATGTTAGGTGCATTCGCTTCGTATACAGACAGTACAAGCACTAGATGGTTGTGCTTGTAGTTAATAGAAAATACAAAATACTATGGTAAAATTACCTTTAAGATAAACCAACGCTTTCATAAAAGCTTTCATAAAAAATTGCGCGTCGGCTGATAAAAATGAATAATTTAAAGACAGGCTGTACTCGCATCTTCCTTGGTGCGAATTGACATTAGGGCTCCAGAGTAAAGAGATCAACTCTCCAATATTGATAGGATGATCCAAAAGAGACCCCTCATTATGACCCATGAAACCATCTCTCCCTCTTCAATTGAAATTTCCTTAAACTTATCGTTGTCACTGCTTATCCTTACCCAAAAATAAAAATTAACTGTAACAAAATCATATTACTAATCCGCCAATCTAATCTGAGTAAGTTAACCTAATGAAGACTTGTGTGTGCATCCTACACAGCAGGCAGCAACCCTGCAAAGTCAAATAATGCTTAATACATTAGAAAAACTGAAAAAACTGAAACATCTTCACGACTTTGATCCCCAGGCACGGTAGATATCCCTTCAGATCTCCCAGTACCAAGTAGGTACTAATTCAAGATTCTTTGAGGATGTCTAAGGGGGGTAGTCAGAGGTACGTCCAAACATTACATTTGGCACATACCCACATTTTTGCAGTAGTTAGTATTCCATAAGTGACAGGTTGCAAGC
This sequence comes from Plemyria rubiginata, assembly GCA_963576535.1. Taxonomy (NCBI): domain Eukaryota; kingdom Metazoa; phylum Arthropoda; class Insecta; order Lepidoptera; family Geometridae; genus Plemyria; species Plemyria rubiginata. The sequence goes on along the minus strand of OY754912.1, from coordinate 11,734,080 downwards.
CCATCGCCGCTGATAGAATACTAACTGGTTTCCTCACGATGTTTTCCTTCACCGTTTAAGAGCACTGGCATTGCGCACATAAATTTTTGGATAGAAAAATCCATTGGTGCACGACCGGATTCGAACCTGCGACCTTACGATCGGAAGGCGGGGTCACTCCCACTAGACCACCGGTGCTAATACATTAGACACAACAAAAATACCAAAAAAACTAAAAACTTAGCAAGATTTCGACCCGTTTTCGCCTCTAAGAAGCATCTTCAGGAAATAATCTTGCAGTGCACTGAAATTAAGACGTGTCTCGTAGAGGGCCGAGAAAAGAAGGAATCAAATAATAATTATTATATATTAAGTGATATAATTATGTTATATTATTTTGTCTATGGTGATATACACTCGCATAAAAGCCTGTTAAAAGGGAAAAAAAAATGCAAAAAAAAACTATTTCTTACGGGTAATGTAATACCTATAATTTGGATGCCTTCAAGAGAAGAGTGAACAGGTATTTTCTAGGTAAACGTGCCACATCGCAGACTGCATCATCACTTACCATCAGGTGAGATTGCGGTCCAACGTTTTGCCTATATGTAATAAAAAAAATGTATATTTTTTGCTTTTTTCTTCTTTTAACAGGCTTTTATGAGAGTGTATATCACTCATCCTATAGCCTCCATCAAGCTCGTCTGGGATCCAGGATCCTCGAAACGAAACGACCTTTCTTGTCACAGCGGCTGAATGTCCGCTATTCCGGCGATGCGTATCGAGTGTTGTCCAGCTATCGTATGATGGTGCATTCCGATCCGCACTGCACCGCACGCGCGCCGCGCGGCAGCTATGCGGCCGCAACCCGACACCGCGCCCGCAAGGTCGGCTACTGCACTGCGCCTGAGCAAACAAACGGACACTTTTCAACACAGATCAATTACACTAACTAATTACAAACTTTATTGACAACGAAAATTACAACTAATAGTTACAATTATTTACAAAATGTACAAAATACATATGAAACAGTTGAGCTATCTGCAGACCGTTGCAAACGATCTATAGATAGCTCAACTGATCCAAATCAGTCCCAGTCGGAAGCGTAACCAAGACACTGGCTGCATTGCCACTGTCTCTGTCTGAATGGCAATGCTGATACGCTGAGCCACAATCACAATTACTAATTACAAGAATACAACAAAAAATATTTAAACATTAGTCGTGCGAAGGAAAATTGCTACATAATATAAAGGTATTTCAGTAATGTTCAAATTAAAAAACAATATAAATTAGTTCAGCCAAGCTTACACAAATAGTACAAATAGTCTCAGATAAAGTTATTAAAATAAATCTAAAATAAACCAAAATAAGAGTAAAAAAAAACATGATATTCCGAGTGACTTAAATTTTATAAAATAAAATCGCAAACATATTAGACTTTTGTGGGCATATTTTTATGCTGCTCTTAATAGATATAGCCTGCAGTAACCATAAAAGTTCAGCGTGGCTTGTTTATTTACCATTTCGCATAAAATGTAAGTTGTGCTTTAGATACTTTAGTTTGCGTCTATTTTTAGCCCAGATTCTTGATCTAGCTGTGAGCTAACCGCAGGGAACGTAAATAAGGTGTTTTGTATTGACACACTGCAGCAAAATAGACGTGCTGCGCTGGTATTAAAATACTATAGTTGCACATTTTTAATGAATTGCCATATTATTTTATTTATATTTTTTATGCTACTTGCCGATGAAACTACCAGATAGCCCACCTGGTGTTGAGTGGTAACCATCACCAAAGCATTGATTCCTCTCGAAACATATAGAAACGCACCCTACGAGTCACTGTTCTGCGTCCACCTACTTGAGGCATGCAGATGCCTCATGTGTCTGTAATCTCACGGACCAGTAACCACAACCTTTAGACCGAAACAAAGGAACGCCAAAGCTGGGCGCTGCTTAGCAGCAAAAACAAGCATACCTAGTGGTAGCACGTCCCGGGACGAGCCACAGATAAAGAGCTTTTATTGGTGTGTCCTACCATTATTAACAAACGCGAACAAGGATTGCCTCATTTCCTCAACTGAAATTTATCATTGCTGTTAAAAATGATTTCAGTAAATTCCATAAGATACCCATGGTCGACATTTCGTCGTGAAAGGTTTCCAAAATGGATTCTAATTGCAGGAGTTTAAAAGACTAATATTCATTTTAAACCGACGTTTCACTGATAAGCGATATCTTCGATGATGAATTGAGCTATCAGAAACGTGAAGCACCGCCGGTGACAAATGCGGTCGCGTTTCAACACGCTGCAGGTAGGTACCACAAGTCTGAGTTTTGCAGGCAACCTACAAAACTCAGTTTCAGTCGTTTTCTTCTCAGCACGCCCGACTATCCACCATCGTTCCACCATCGGAACACCAGGAGCCTTATTCACTATGACCATTTGCACCGCGATCACAGCTAAGACAAGGCACCGGTGTCATACGGTCAGGGCAAAGAATCTCCTATGCCATAAATAATAAAGCCCAACATCAAGTTATGACGTTTCACGGTTTGGCAAGGAATCGCCTATTGTCATAGTGAATAATTCCCCAGACGTACGGAAACAGACATCCATTCATGATTAACACCAAGCGCTGTGCTTCAACATTCATCATGCGTACGGTTTAGGAATGGAATTCCTTATCGGTTTCCGAGTGCCTATAATTTGGAGCTTTTAAGAGAATAGGTGTTTTCTAGGTAAACGTGCCACATCGTTGACCGCATCGTCGTATAAGTTGAAAAAAAAGGTCTGACAATACGGAAAACGAAAAATAAAACTCAGACTTAGGGTACGGAGTGTTTAAAACCCAATAACTGTGGCGCAGCGATCGATCATTAGGACTTTGTTTTTTGGTGACAGGACGCGGGTCGGTAGGTAGTGTCGACGCTTTCAGGGACTATACAGACGGACTGCGTTCGAACTGTCAGCTGCAAAGTGGCATTTTCGATAGTTTACACAACATACATTGAAACTGTTGACCAATATCCTGAACTCCGCATGCACTTGGTGATCCAACTGCTTGCCGATTGCAAGCGCCTAGTCTTTCGATGCAGTTGTGTAAATTGCTATTATTTAGCTGGTTTGCAGTAACAATGCAGTCCGTCTGCATAGGCCCTGTCATTATCTATGGTTTGTATCGGGTCATTCGTCATGCTGTCACGGTGACAGGGCCCGAAACAATCAAAGTTACCGCTCGATAGCGCTGATGGGCTACTTTCCCATACCTTTGGTAGACTTGGCTGACGCATAATGGTCTTGAATACTTTGAATTAATATCACACACCGGTCACATGGTTGAACATAACTATGGACTCTGTTCCATAAAACTACTACAAGTACTCGTAACTAGGCACTAAAGCTTACTTAACTCGGAGACTAAAATGATCTCAACTCAAACTAGGGCCTTGTTTGTCCTATCTTTATCCTGTCTATTGAAACATGCAAGAGGTCGTCCTTTGAAAGTAATAACCTTGACTAGTTGCGCCCCGCGGTTTCACCCGCGCAGATTTAAATCCCGGTATTCACACGGGATAAAAAGTAGCCTATGTGTTATTCCGGACTATAACCAATCTTTCTGCCAAGTTTCATCCAGATCCGTTCAGCCGTTCCGGCGTGAAAGAGTAACAAACATCCATCCATCCATACTTACAAACTTTCGCGTTTATAATATTAGTAGGATTCATTGCATTCGATTATACGAGTAAGATGTCTTTAGGGTAATCGGCTGAATTATTTGTTTTAAATGAAGTCTCTGAGATGTGAATCGTTTGAATGTCGACTTATCAGTACATGTATCGGCGCCGGGCAACGCGCAACGGGCTAACATGTGTAGGCAGGGACCGATGGAATGCCCGATACGCTCCTATAATGATGTTAAAACAAACTGTTAGGCTGTCATTAACGCGACTCAGCGCTCAAATGGAGGAGAGCCATTATAAAAATTTGTCCCATCCGTTTCGGCCCAAATTTATGGTTATCGAACCTGCCCAGTTTTTCTTAGGCCCTCGGCATTTTATTGCCTCGAGATTAGAGTGGGAACATTGATAACGATGTTTTAGGATTGGAATGGTCGTTTATGATGGTCCGATGAATGAGCGTATCTGATAGACCACTAGAATGTATCTTTACATTCCGATCGTAGGGGGTCGAATGTGTAAATACAGATTTGTTTTGTGTTGTGTAAGATGATTTAAAATGTTTACCTACTTATCGCATTAGGGTGTATTTATGTGTGTATCGACTACGCCATGTAGGTATGATTTGTTACCAGCGTAAATGATTTGTTAATACTTCATCTTAGTTTTGCTCGATAGACTTGTAGGCAACACTTGTGTCTTGATATAAACGATAATTTAAAACTATTGGATGGAAGATAAACCGGTTGATTGTATATTTTACATAATTTAGAAACCGAGTTCAGTTATTTTTAAGTTTTTGCAAGTAGTGATAACAAGTTAAGATGAATATAACTATAATCATACAGGCATAGTATTATATAGGTTTGGAAAAAAATACGTAAGCTCATGTTCATTAGTAAACCTACCTCTAAGTAAATACTTATCTAACTCATACCAAACTTTAAAAGCCAGAAGGAAGCCTTCTTTGAAGGGTGTTTTTTTATAGGTGGCTAAAAGAGGTTTTATAATATTATTATCATGGCACCTAAATTCTACGTTCTAGTTTTAAAATCATGCTACAGACCACGGGAATCAAGGAATTTAGGTACATACTAGACAGAAATAGTATGTACACACATGCACCGTTTACCAATATTTGACATTTGGTGTTTTTTTTTTCCAAAATAGGATAAACACTCCTAATTATTATTGTACATGGAAAATTGCGGCTGTAACGACGACTGCCCGGATTTTGTTGAAGCTTTGCATAAATATAGACCGTTATATACCTACTGGGAAATATAGATGCCACTTTTAAATCAGTTATAACGCTATCAAAGCCGCAGACTAAAGCTAGTTGGAAAAATTTTAGTCAGTAGGTTAATTAAAATGAAAGTGTGCAATATTAATTGATTATTCATTGATATTCGTTTTAAAAGCGCGTGTCACGTAACGCGGGAGCCGCTAGCCCGCTCGTAATGTTTTGTATTTTATGATCGTGGCCTGCGGTATGCAAAACTCGCCTTCAATAATCTCACGTACACAAACACGAAAACAACTTTTCCACTCGACAGAATAACTCCCAATCAATAACCAACTCTACGTCCACGGACACACGACTCATAAACACAGTTTTTTTCTCGCTGATGTACATTGGCAACGCATTTACGTGGTAGATACTGGTCCTCTCCGGGTTCTCAATACGAGTAAGTTATTATTTCTGCAAATATTCCAGTGCCTCTTTATACAAACGCGTTTGAATTATTACTCTGTGAAGCTTACTGACTAAATTATGTGGAATTAATGAGATACATCCATCATCAGTGAGGTACTCACTCAAATAATGTAATTATTATGTAGATTAGTCAAAGCGTCTAAGATGGAATTCAACTAGAAATTTTGCTTGAAGATTTCCTTAAACATACAAAAACAGAGATGGCACAAAAAGTATAGTCAGCTACAAAAGTAAATTAAGCAAAACTTCGGTTTGTAGATCATTTTCCCCATCAAAGTAATAATTTGTTCGTAAATTGTGTGTTGAACTCGGCAAGGATAACCAAGAAAATTAAAAAAAATGTGATCTCAAGTCGCAGTTTGTAAAATTGAAATCAAAACTTGATTAAAGGTTAGTTGAACTTTACAAACCAGAAATTGTCTTTTTTATGGCTGACTGATTTGAAGCTATTTTAATTCCGTCAAACAAAATAGCTTTAAAATGGTCGGGTTGCAGTAAAAAAAATCAAATAGAATCATTTATTTTGAGCGCATGGCTACGTGCCTTTCCACATGTAGGAAAGTGCTAAGTGTGAGATAGAGCACATGCTAGCACTTTGATATCCAAAACAATCTGTTCTTACTCCATTTGAAACTATGTTCTGGTATAATAAATCTTTATCCGAAAAAAACAGTCTCGATCACCTAAATAGAAATGGTGAATCGGCCTTCTTCTGATAATACACAAACAAAGTACTTACAATGTTCCAGCTCTGAAATCTTCGATCAAGGATCGATGTCAGGAAGAGTCATATTTTTCCTTAGACAAAAACTCCTTGCTGCTTCGCTGTTTTGGTGTCTTTCCTCCTTGTATTTTTCAGTTCAGTGCTTGAAAACACGAATAAAAAAATCACTTTTTAAAAATTTATCCTTGCTAGACCGATTTATCGCCCCAGAAACCGCCTGCTAAATTTCATTGAAATCGTTAAGAGCCGTTTCCGAGATTCAGATTATATACAAATAAATGAATATACAAGAATTGCTCGTTTACAGGTATTATTCTTAATAAAGTACTTCATACGACTGTGATAGTCATTCCATAGAGACAAACAAACACGGGGCGAATCTAGTCTGATGTTTGTCTAAGACCCGCCAACCGAACTGTATTATACTCTCAAAACATTCAAAAATACCAGAAATGTGACTAAAATCATTCCTAAATCGTACTTAAAATGTCCCAATGATTAATTGCGATTGGTCAGTTTAAGTGATCAAATCTCGGGCGCGCAGGGAGGCCAAATTCCAGCCATACATCCCGGGGACAGGAACACGGATTCACAATTACCTTATCTCAGTCCGCGCTGACTCCTTACATCATCCGACATGTATTCGTGATCTTTACTTCATCGTAAACAGGCAAAAAATTTGGAATGTTTTTAGAGAAACTGCGTAGTAAAAATATTGCACATGATTCTGGAAAAGTTGTTTTAGAAACATAAATGTTACTCCATGAATAGACGTCGGTAGATGGAGTGGGCTCCGAATCGTTAGTCTTTAGTAGTAGGTAGTAGGGGTGGCTTATGTCAGCAGTGGGCTTTTACAGGCTGATGATGAGAAAGATAGATGGTCCGCCTATCATACTTTAAAGGTCACACTCATCTATAATACCTTAACTTCTGGACTAGAAACTTTCCTGACCAAAATACTTAGTTAACCTTTTTTCACGTAAATTTGGTTTCGCTTTTTGAGCGCATCCAAGACAAAGAAGACGAAGTACGTCTAATTACCCCCGAAAGTAAATCCAAATGCAACAAAATCGAAAGAGAAACCTGCATGGGCTGTCGGTCCCTATTGGAAATTAAAGGGTTTTTACAAAAAAATGTAAGAAGCGCTGGAAATAAAGACAAAAGGCATTTATTTTTAATTGATTTAGGCCCGCTCGCAAAACGAAATTGACATTACAATAGCAAAAACGAAAAGCTTGTGTGCGCATCCCAAATGATTTAGCGGAGAGCGGCGCAGGCGCGCGTTCCCATGGGAAAGCTCTCGCAAATATTGACACTACAGAAACATGTTTATATGCACTTAATGCAGCGCACCTTTTTACATTTATTTGTTTTGAGCGCGCGAGGCAGACGGATCGTCTCAGGAGAACCGCAGCTTGTTTTTGTCGTAATTCTGTTTAACAGGTAGTGTCTAATGTCTGCTATAAGAATGTGTGTGCGTGATAAAAGATATTTATGATTTTAAACGTTGTTTCACTCGTTTATAGCCGAGAACAGGAATGCTGAGGTAATATTTTTCATTCCATGAGGTACTAAATGCCATGCGCGAGTATTGCAATATGAAAAGCTTGAGGTAAACGTGGAAAGAAGAGGAACAAAGAGCTGATTTATATTGAGTCCGACACAAAAGCCCTAGACTGGACTCTTACGTCCAGTCTAGGGCTCCGAATTAATGACAGCGTAAGAAAATTACCAATTATGCTCAATTATTACTGGACGAGTGTCACCACAACCATTACAAAGCATAGTTGTGAAACGGATGCATGATTTTATAAATAAATAATAATAATAATAAATTATGCTGGACAATCCACACAGCACTATCTAGCCCCAAAGTAAGCTACTAAAGCTTGTGTTATGGGTACTAGATAACTGATATAATTAATAAATTATATAATTACATAGATAGATATTTTTTATTATACATAGAAAACACCCAGACCAATGAACAAATTTCTGCAGATCGTACACAAATTTGTTCCGAGGCGGGAATCGAACCCGCAACCTCTGCGTCGCAGGCGGACTCTCGCCCGCTGCGCCACTGAGGTCGTCAAAATAGTACAACCTAATAATTTTTTGGGAGAACTATCCGCCCCACTTAACAAGAAAACAAATCAAAGCACCTTACATACAAGTTGCATACTTACAAGTGGCTCCCTAAAAATATTGACCTGCTCAAAAATGATTATAGGCCGACCCTATAGTCCCTGTAATATTGCATAATGGTAAATAAGTTAAACATTTGTCGTTTTCAAAGTTCCAATGTCCGTTGTGCCGTCTCACCTGGGATTTTTTCGGATTCTAGCCCAAATACCCAAGAGCAAGGCACATCAGAAACGGCATAGGTAATAATTATAGATCACATTATAAGAAATAGAATGGCATTTGATCTACGAAAACCAATTTGACCAATAAATGGGAGAGGCCTCAGGCTGGTTAACAACGTTTTTTGGTCCCACGTTTTTGGGTGGATGAAGTTACACCGATGTGTAACATGACAGCTCTATTTCAGAGTGGTTCTTTCCATAAGGCTTAAAATTAATCTTAACTATTTAATTCACGGTATGATTATACCGTAGTGCGTCCGTACGTCTATACGTACGACCATGCCTATTTGCCGTGAAGCATTGTTGCTGTGTTCCGCTTGAAAGAGAGCTTAGCACATGTAGGTATGACTCAAGAAGATGGACTCAGGGTAGGGTAACGTTGGGCATGTTTCTATCGTGTTAATTCCGAGTGGTCACTACATCAAATAAGATATCTGCTCGTTGAATCAACAAGTACAATAAACAAAAATGATATTTGTTTAGAAAAGAGTGACTTTTGCGGCTAATTGGAGGTGATTGGAAGAAATTACTTCTGTGCTGACCACATAAGGGCAGGTACAGGTACATTGATGGTGATTGACAACGAAAGATTCTCTACAAGCTACCACAAAGTAAACTCATGTGCAGAAATAAAAAAAGAAAATATACTCGGCTTTGTAAATAGTTGGACGACAAGGGCTACGGTGTAACCATCGATATCAATTTGCGGTCAAAATAATGGGTCAAAATTATTGTGTTGTCCTTGCCGTGACCATGTGGGAATGGGCGGGTTATTACCACTTCGGCTGGAGTTCACCAACACATTACACTGCGGGTAAAGTTTAACCTTCTGTCAGCTTCGTCAAATCAAGTCAACAAGTAAAATTGTTTTTCTTTATTTTCTTTAAATTGCTCTTCTAATCTGGATTAAAGACGATGTAGAGATGACTTAAGGCTCCGGTGACAGCGGCTCGCAATTTCGAGGTGCGATTGCCTATTATTTCATTCGAATCAGAATTCATTTTGGTATTAGTATGTTTGGTCTTACGTTTAGCTAATACCAAAATGATTTCTGACTCAAGCACATTTCCGTTATATTATTGTATTATTTGTGTTCGAACAGTATTTATGCGTGTTTCTTTAGAGTTATTCTTTCAAACAACCTCCCCGAAATGAAATAAAATGAAATAATAGCCAATCGCACCTCGAAATTGCGAGCCGCTGTTACCGGACCCTTAAAATTTATTTTTATAGACAACTTGCGACCCGCCCGTGCGCCCCTGCTTCGCACGGGTGCACATTGTTTTTCTACTATATCATGCATGTATTATACATATAAACCTTCCTCTTGAATCACTCTATCTATTGAAAAAAACGCATCAAAATCCGTTGCACAGTTTTAAAGATTTAAGCATACATACGGACATAGGGACATAGGGATTTGTATGATGTAGTGATAGTGATTAGATATTTTTAAAAACTAATATGAAAATAAATTACCTTTAAAAGTATGAACTTACGAAGGAAACAATAGGCAATACAAATAGAAATTAATCAATTAGCAGCGATAGCCACCTATCACATAAACGAAGTCATTATATTTTTTTTCTCCTTTTTTATGGTATAATCCTACTAATATTATAATGTATATAGGTATAATTTATTCTTCCTGTCGTTTCATTATCAAGTTTTGTATGTTGTGTGCTATATAAATAATAATAACATATAGGTATATAGTAGATAAATTTTTATATATATCTTCAGGCTTTGATCCCGTGGAGCTGGCACTTAGATTCACTTAGTTTTAAGACGTTTCAAAGTAATCCTTGTGTTTTTATTGAATAAACTAGTTGCGCCCGCGGCTTCACCCGCGCAGATTTAAATCCCGGTATTACCACGGGATAAAAAGTAGCCTATGTGTTATTCCAGACTATAATGTATCTCTCTGCCAAGTTTCATCCAGATCCGTTCAGCCGAACGGTTCAGGCTGAACGAGCCTTTCCGGCGTGAAAGAGTAACAAACATCCATCCATCCATCCATACTTACAAACTTTCACGTTTATAATATTAGTAGGATACCTTTTGATTATGAATACCAACTATTGTAAAGTGTTGCGAACGGCTGATTTGCGTGTTGGTAGATAGGGTCCTTTGCGTCATATCGTCCCTCTAATTACAGCCGATGGGGCACAAATTATAGAGCCGTCGATTACAAGGGCCGACCGATTCTCATGTCTTTAATTAATTTTGATTTTTGGCTTATCATTTGGGACATTATGTAGTTCGTCATCACTTAAACATTTTTTTATTATTTTGGGCAGTCAAACTCAAAATGTATATTAATTGAATCACAAGCTATAGCTAGGATAGATAAAGCTAGGTGAATCTAGGTGTACAAAAAAAAGTCTGCGTCACTTAACTAAAATAGTTACGTATAATAAATGTGAAATAGCTAGATAGTTGTTTTGAAAGGCGATTTAGGAATTTAAGACGAAGACAAGAGCTAATGTGACTCTCGCTCGCACGTTTTGACTTGTTGAAAGATATAAAATCACTAAACCCATTTTCGAAAAATCGCAAACAACTATTTTGTGTGCAATCACATTGCGCACAGTTTAGTAAAAAAATCATTTTGATCGATACAAGTTTTCCTACTTAAAAGTTTACTTTTCTAGTTTTCGTACTCAAGCAAACTTTTGAGTAAGAAAACTTGCATCAATCAAAATGAAATTTTTACCAAACTAATCGTAATATGATTGCACACAAAATGGTTGTTTGCGATTTTTCAAAATTGGAATTTGTGATTTTATATCTTTCAAAATGTCGAATCGTGCGAGCGAGAGAAATATTAGGTGTTGTCAACGCCTTAAGTAGTTCTTGTACCTGTCCCGTATCAGGTCTAGCCAAGATGTTATAGCAGATATAGGATTAAATAGAGATTATTATTAAAATACTTATAATAAAGAAAATATATACCTACATTCATTTCTCGTACACACAAAATAAACTTTTTTACAAAGCCATGCTACACATTTGATTAAACCACAGACCAGTAGGGATGCTAACGCATGATTAAACCTTTGTTCTTTGGTCCCTAGTAGCATCCCTACTAGTCTGTGGTCCCTAGCATACTGGTTTCCCAACACTAAATGATACACATAGTTTTTTTGTGTCTATGGTAGCTAAGACTTCCAGTGCCTTCTACTCATGTTGGTGGAACTATTGATAGCGTTTTGCCATTTATTTTTTTAGTCCACTTAGTACTTTAGCGGAAAGTAGTGTTTGTTTGAAAAATTATTGCACAGTTACCTACTATAAAATAAGTAGGTAAGGAAGATTACAAAAATATGGCTGAAAGAAAAGCTTACTTATACATAAACTTCTTTGTGATACATAGTATTTACATTCTTTGTTGAACCATAAATAACGTGTCGAGTCACAACACCCCAATTGGTTCCAAGATTCCAACGAGAATATTTTTATGTTTAAGACATCAAAATCAATTATTATGCTCAAACTGGACCTATCCTTTGAGTTATTTATCATTACGATCTCGATCACAAAAGAACAACCACTTTGAATAACTTATTTAGGTGTTTCAAAGGATTCTGGCTCTTATGGGCGATGAGGGAGAAATGTTAGTTGGGTATCCAATATCGGTCGATGCTCGGAGCGATTTCGATTTGGGATACATGAAAGCGTGCAAAGGATTTGGACTGTTTACGACTACGTGGGTGGTTATGGGCGTGGCTCATTCTATCCCTCTCTTTTTCATGGCTATCCCTATCTCCATCTCACCCCCGGCCGCTCCCACAGGACCTTTCTTGTTAACGTATTTTTTGTTCCTCTCAACCCGCTTTATGGAATGGTCAGGCGAGCAAATATTTACACACGATTTTCAAAATCTTGTTTTCATACTACCAGTTCTTAGAGTAATGATGATGACTCGTCGCTTTGTTATGCTCGGGGTCTGTTTCACTCGAGATGAGTGCATTTTACATCACCACTTCAATAACAAATCCCTCTGCAGGATTATTGTGTAGCGCACGGTAGTGTTTTGTCAACTTCGATCAGTTTTGCGGTTGTTAGTTTACTTCGGGCTTTTAGTGGCTTAGAAAACATAAAGAATTGTACAGCAGACTTATCCCCAGTTTCTGAAAGCCCGATCAAAGCTGATCGGCTGTCACTTGCTGTTTCAGCTTTTAGTTCAAATTAGATGGAGATAGCAAGTGACTTGGCAGCCGATTAGCATTGATCAGGCTTTCAGAAACCGGGGGATAGTTAGCTGAAATTAATAAAATTGTGGCATCAAACTCGCTTCGCTCAATACGATCGAAGCCAACTCCGATAACAACTTATGAAAACTAAAAAATACCAATTCATTATGCCATCAGAAAATTTTACGGCAGTCGCCTAACTAATAATTATTACCTATAGAGACGGAAAATATTTATAATTACAAATAAAATAGAAATACCTAATTGTAATCGTCGAAAAGTCTCACAAATTGGTACATACTACAGAAAGACTGAGTTTCTCACGTTCGACGCATATCAATTTCCCCTTAAATAGTCAATTATTGTTGAAAACTATTAACGGGAATTTATGGAATCCCTGGGAGGTTAATTGAAATAGTGGGAAGGTATGCAGTTGCCAACTCCAAGCATTTTTTTGCTAGGTATTGTTAGAAAATAATGAAATTTTTGACACCTTTAAATCGCGTGGAACTGGCACCTAGAGTCACCTAGTTTTAAGACGCTGAAAGGTGATCCTTGTGATTTTATTGAATAAACATATTTTGACTTTTGAATCAGTAGCTGGCTGAGTGGTTTTTACAGTCACATTTTTTTCGAAATTATAAATTAAACTATTAATTATTTTCAACTGTTTTTTTAAGAAAGTATAGTTAATAAAAAATCTAGCTATAAAAAAGAAGATGATCATTCTCATCTTTTGAAGGACCCCATGTTGAAACTCCGAGGGACAACTCAAGAATCTTAAAAATATAGCCTTATTTTGAATTATAGCTGGCAGCCCACAAGTCCAGAATGGAGGCCACACACGCCCTCGCCTTTGCGATAAAGAAATTATCCTTTCCGACTAACGACCACCATAACCTACATGACGCCTAATTGGTGGGCCCTATTACACAAAACATGATTTTTGAGGGGCCAGGTTGGCTGTACCATCATCGTATTGTCTGAAATGTATATATATAATTAGGCTCTACTTTTATTGTATCAACCATTGTTAGGTATAAGTAATAAACACCTTTTCTTTCGTTCACGTCATATTATTATTGCGATTTAATTCTTCTTCTTCTTGTCATCTCAGAGATCTTTCGAAACAGTGAGCTGAAAGGATTTTGAGTGAGCCTCAGAGAGGCTCGTTTTTATTGAGATTCAATTGTATGTAAAAGTTTTAATATTTCGGATTCGATGGCTTATTTATTATCTCGTGCACATCATTATGTAATAAACGTCATTTATATTTTAGGCAATTTTATGCCAGCTAAGCTATAAGCAACACTATAATATACGCAATAAAGGAATGCAACGCAATATATAGGAATATAAATGCAGTCTTAGTGTTATGACAACCGCTGGGGATAAAGGTCCTTGAATGGTGACCACGAAATGGAAACTCCTACTGTGGAGTGATGACTGACACTGATGGACTGACGTTATGTGAAGATCGGCAAGTCTGTGGATGGACCGACAGGAGTATATATGTTCCTTGTGATGGACACAGAAACTATATATATTGAGCACCGGTGGTCTAGTAGAAGTGACCCCGCCTTCCGATCGTAAGGTCGCAGGTTCGAATCCGGTCGTGCACCAATGGATTTTTCTATCGAAAAATTTATGTGCGCAATGCCCGTGCTCTTAAACGGCGAAGGAAAACATCGTGAGGAAACCAGTTAGAATTCTATAACAGCGGCGATGGGCTTGCAACCTGTCACGTATGGAATACTAACTACTGCAAAATGTGGGTATGTGCCAAATGTAATGTTTGGACGTACCTCTGACTATCCCCCTTAGACATCCTCAAAGAATCTTGAGGTTAGTACTTGGTACTTGAGAGATCTGAGGGGATATCTACCGTGACACAGCTAAGAATCGAAAAATACAGATCGAGAAATTCAGTTCTCTTAGTACAAATTTCCACTCACATATCAATCATCTTTGAAACTCCTCTGCTGCGAAGGATTTCTTACCTCTTTGAATAGGTAACACTACTACCCAATACCTACCGAAATTTAAAATTGCGTTTTTCTTTGAAGTAAAATTGCAATAACCAAGTTTATTAGAATAACATTTTAAAGATGAATAAAGTAACATAGGTACCTATGTAAGTACCTAACATAAGTTTGATAAGTAGAAACATTTTTCTGCTATACATTTAATTTAGTTTATTCTTGGTAAAACTAAAAACCCATAACATATGATTATAGCTTATTATAGTTTTATTAATTACTAGCTGGTACCCGCAACTTCGTCTGCGTACTTTTAATCTCTTCATCTCTTTTTTTCGCTATAAAAGGTAGCCTATGTTCTTTCTCAGGGTCTAAAGATTGTCTGTGACAAATTTCATCAAAATCGGTTGAGAGGTTTAAGCGGGAAAGCGTAACAGACAGACAGACAGACAGAGTTACTTTCGCATTTATAATATTAGTTGGGAAGTTGGGATTAGTTGGGATAGTTGTATTAATTATAGCTTTGGTCCAAACAAGTTAAGACCTAACTAACTACATAAATGTAGTCTGAAGACCGAAATCTTATTCTTTTTGTGTGACCTGTTCTTTCAAACTAGTGTGGTGAAAGGATTTCAAGTGGTTTAATTATCTCCAAAAAAGTTGAATATGCTCGTGAAAAGATTAGATTAAATGTAATTGTTCGCACGAAGTATGGTCAGATAACGTTGTTGAAGAAGAAGAAAAATTACCTGACAGTTGTCATCGTTATAATTATTATTGTATAAAAAAATACCTCGAAGTTATAAAACTAAATACTCACTGCCAGCAATAGATCATTACAAGGCAATAAAACTATAGGATCATTATTTTTATAATCTTTTAAGTTTGAGTTTAGGTATTAATTTATATGTGTAATTTATACATGTCATTAATTTTTATTATTACCGACAGGAGATAAATAATACGAAGTAATATAATACTTAACACCTGTGTTATGATAGTCTTCGAAACACGTTACGAATTTAATAAGTAGGTAAGCTTTGATTTAGGGTAATATAGTTACTAATAAGTAGCGTTTCAAAAAAACACAAAATATTCAATGCAGTAAACTTACGGCCGGATTCTGAAAGCTCCATCAAAACTAATCGACTGTAAATTCACTTGCTATATCTATCTAATTTAAAGTATAAGCTAAAATAGCATGCCATAGTAGTTATGGTTTAATTTATATTTATTTATTTCTCAGTATATTCGCCGCCTCTCCGCTTGTTTGCGCTGCGGCTTAGCAGAGCTTAGTCAGAGGTTATACAACAATATTACATTTGGTGCATACCCACATTTTGCATAGTTTGTATTCTATTCCATACGTGACAGGTTGCAGACCAAGCGCTGCTATTAGAATATGTTTATTTAGCTAAATAAATGATTCTGCCATTTCTTTTAAATTATTAAATATTCATCAGACCAGACATATGACCAAATATTCATCATCATCAGACTACAGAAGTCCACTGCTGGACATTGCCCTCCCTTATACGTTTCCACGAAGAACGATTCTGAGCCCTTTCCATCCACCAACTTTCCGCGATCCTAACAATGTCGTCAGTCCATCGGGTAGAAGATTTCCTTTAAATCTAAAGACAAAGTTTTAAATGTCTGAAATAAAGTTTTATAATTATTATTCAAGGGCTTTTGCGTTTTTTCAAAGTCAAGTAAGAAAATAAGGAAACATGACAGTCTGTTCTGGCCAAGCAAAGTCCCTCATAAAATTCCATACAAAAGACCTAAACGCGCTCTGAAATAGTGACTATGTTTTTCCTTGACATTATTGATTACACGTTTCAAAGTTTTTTTTTTTTAAATTGACCAATCATCATTCAGACTAACAAGATGATTAGTCGTTAAAAAAAATATTTATTACTATAAACTATAATCGGTAGATACCTATTTAAATTCATGTGATACCTATAACAAAAACAAAAGTTTAACACACGCTTTTTTTAGGCAGGGATTCGATAGGCTTCATTATTTCATAATTTACAAATAGTCTAACATTTCTGATTAAACAAACTAGTTATATATACATATATATATATGTATATAAAATTTATATTGATAGCCTAATAATGATATTCCAAATTCGACTACACAAAAGCGAACGCTATACTTAAGATCGGGTTCGAGGAGAGTGGGGTAGAGATTAATTTAGGTTTATTTATTTATTTATTCAGCAAAACTTAAATAACAGTACAACATCGTAATAATACAACATCGTGAAACCTAGCAAGGTTTGTGTGGATGGTGATTTTATAAAACAACTAACACAAATTTCTAAGCAATATTTTGAATATTTTGACGTAGTTTTGTAAACCTACAACCAAACCGACCTCTGTGGCGCAGCGGGCGAGAGCCTGCCTGCGACGCAAGAGGTTGCGGGTTCGATTCCCGCCTTGGAACAAATTTGTGTACGATCTGCAGAAATTTGTTCCGTTGGTCTGGGTGTTTATGTTTAATAAAAAATATGTATCTATGTAAGTATATAATGTATTAAATATATCAGTTATCTAGTACCCATAACACAAGCTTTGAATAGCTTACTTTGGGGCTAGATAGTGCTGTGTGGATTGTCCAGCATTATTTATTTATTTATTTATAAACCCATAACGTCCACAGTTATGTAAATTACAAATCATTTTAAACGGTGGTTTCGACAAATTCCTAAATGTAACAATTAGCCAAGCGGGCTATGGCCCCAGGCGGTAATTAAAGCCTTATTTTTATTCTTCTACAAAATAACTATTGAAATTCTTTAAAACCTAAAGGTGAGTCATGAGTATGAATCACACTACCGCTACCTTCTAACGTTTCACTGATAAAGATGATAACATTAATGTTACACCAATTGTGTGCGAAGACAAGGACTCCATCATCCAACTTTGTTCATGCTCACCGTTACAGAAAAACGCCTCTAATGCCATTGTACTAAAGACTATCTATGTGCAAAGAATACAATGGTCTATTATGAACAGGAGTCCTTTCAGATGCCGGTGATGCCGATGGCTAGAGAGACAGTAGATTATCTAACTCTCAAAAATACAAACAGGCCACCTCGACATTACACCGGGGGGTGAAAAAATGACAACCGGCGCGGCGCTGAGGGAAAGTTAACAGGTACACAAAGCGTCGACGACGTTTGAGATAACACAAACACGCATAATTTGAAATTTTCGAACACTTGAAATACGGTACCCTTTTAACCGACTGCTAAAAGGTTATTGAAGTAATAAACCAAAAGATGGTCTAAGTATATTTCGTTCAAATAAAATGGGTGTATATATAAATATGTCATAAACAGTTCCCAAGCTTATCTGATATCTAAACAGACATGGGAATGAGATGATATCATACAATTTTACTAATTTGATTACATCATTAATACCTAACTATTAATTTTATGGATATTATATACACTTCCAAGAAATGTATATTTCGTGGATATCAAATTTCCTTCATTACAAACTTTATCGGCCATAAAACATTTTATATAAATAGGCATGCTCGAGCAAATAGGGTGGATAATAAGAAATACTAGACAAATAGGAAAGGTCAAAAAAAACTCAAATGGCTATAAAACATTGATTTATAATTATATTCTGAAACATAAAATGGTCATAGTGGGAGATATTAGACAAAGTAATAAAGGAATTTAAAAATTCCGAAGTGGTGACGCGTAGCATTGCGGTTATTTTGTTGAAGCACTCCACCCCCGAGAGTCCGGAGTAGAAAGGTCGGCGCATGGCGCTAACAGCCTTTTGTCCAAACCTTAGCGCCGCGTACAAAAACACCGACGGAAGTAGGCTCGCAAAGCAAATGCCAATAGAGCAAAAAAAGCACAAAGCTTGGCGATCGGCCACTCGAGCGCTTTTGTAAAATTTACAACAGCTCTATTTTGTTTACCTGCTTGACTCCACTTTATATTGTTCCGTAATTGGGGGCATTTCACGATGACTTATTAATTTATTGACAATGTTTATTGACCGTAGTTTCGCTTCAGTTTTTATGGAGGTGCTAAAACGTCCATCGTTTCGCTTTTGTTTTTATACTGAGCTAGGCTTGTGCAATGTAATAAAAGACACAGTCATGAATTGTCCCTCACTATAGCTAAGTGACATTAGTTTTAAAATTATGGATAAGTTCATAATTTTTTTTTAAACAAAAATAATTGATTATGCATTGTATCTTTATTATTTATTTTAGGAATCCACTTATGAGGTGGAACCACGGTGGAACTTTTATTTTTTGAAAGAAGAAAGAAGAATTATAAAATACTGCAATAAAATATTTATTGCAGTATTTTATAAGTTCATATTTCTGAGGTTTATATAACTCCTTGAACATTTAGCCTTGCTAAAAAGTTCGTGAGCTGCCCAAAATAAGCTTAACTTTTATCGTTTTAGTTTAGTATAGGACATTTTGATAAAATATGGGCAACCATAACCGTTTGCTGGTCAGTTCATTGTACTTTTTTACGGGATAATGCTTTAGAGTTGGCCAAATTATCCAACAGGAATGCACTTACTATAAAAGTTAAGTCCAACGTTAGTACCTAGTTCAGCGATACTGCTGAATCACGTAGGCAGTAAGTGCGAGTAAACTGAGTACATGTGCCTAATATCAGTTGCATTTCCACATCATCCAACGCTGTCGCCCGCGTGTCTACTACACCTGTGACCTACACCAAAACGTATCCAAATCTCCTCACATTCCACGACAAGTTACATTAGTACGTCAACTAATGCAGCTTTTGTTCTCTGGGTGAGTTTTCAGCTCTTGGTGAGAGAGCAATGTGAGCGCGGCATACGATAGGCTGTGTTCTAATGCGGGATGTGGTAACGGCACACAATTCAGGTTCTATGCGCCACGTTTACAAAGAAAGCAGGGTACGCACCTGTGTTATATTTTTAGGGTCAAATAATAATAAAGAAAATCAAACTGGCTAATCGATCAACTCGTATGCTGAGGTGTTCTACAAGCAAGAACGCCTACTGAAAGCTATCTAATTTGAAATGATTAACATAGGTAGGTATATTATTTAATTAAACATCACGCAGCGTCAGCATCTGATGAAGAGAGAATAAATCTCTCAATAATTCAATAAACAAATTTCATGTTTCGATTGGTGGACACAAAATATGGTGGACACAAATGGTGGACACAAATGGTGTTCTTCTTTCTTTCTTTCTTCTTTTTTATGGCTCCTGTCTATAGACAATCTTGCCAGTGTCAAGTGATTTAGAGATTATATACTCTTTGGAGATAAGTTTCTAAGTCACGTCAGTCCAAAGTCGAGTCAGTCATTTGTTTTGAAGAAAATGGTGTCGGTTTTCTTCAAAACATTCGAAACAAATCGGTCAAATCACGATATCACTTAATACACTTTCATTCCAAATGCATATTACACTTTGCGCTAAGGCCTCAAGTAATGTTGGTTAAAACAACACTGAAATTACACAGCAAAACTCAAAGTAACACTAGAAAAACAATTAAAATTAAAATGCTATGTTGCTACGTAAAATGACAGAAAACGCACACCTTCTTCTTTTTTATCCCGAGAAGGTCAAAATTGACATGACAGAATTCCGCCACTTCAATTGACTTTAAATTTAAGGTAAGAGGTTTTTATTTTATTTTTAATAATAGATATAGATATATTTATAGATAGGCTACCCTTTACGGGAAAAAATATAATATGCTCGTCAGCATTCCTTGACAGTAACGCACCGGTAAGCGAGAACAGAAACTTGCAATCTGTTTTCCGTGTAAACGAGGGCATACGGCACCTCGCAGCACCTGTAGACGAATGTGCCATTTACATTGTAATACGCGCACTGCTTCTAACCAGTTCGATAAAGAGGGGAATGCTATCCACATACCAACAGAAGATACTATCAGAGTCCAGAATATCCACTTACTCACTGCCGTATTTTTTCATGCATCAACAAAACCAAAGCCTTTTGAATAATGTTGTTAATAGTCTGTGAGTGAGAGTCAAAGTTAGAAGGAGAATACCTTGAATCCTGTTTGACCCACATTAAATCGATATCCAGGCTGTTAGAGTTCTCTTTACTTTGAGACTTGAATTGAGAGACTCAGGCTTGACACAAGCTGGGTTCTCAGCTTTGCACACAAGCTGTGGCATCGCACGCGAATTTCCAATAAGACACTGCAAATCATTTCTTTACTACCTACATTGTTGCTTCCAGGAATGCTTCTACATTTTAGACATTCGTAGGTGTATGCAATATGTACTTATTTAATACTTAATACGTATTTTTTTATTATTTTGTGGGTTTGAGTTTGTTTTTAAAACTTTTGAGTACATTATATGTGATGTAATTTTTTACAATAGAGTATAAATCACCGTTAAAAAAAATTGGCCTTGACATGATAAACGGTAGTAAAACTGTCCATCCCAATTCAGTTTCGCAATAGAGCTGGCCTCTACAACTTGTTAAATAAATAACTTAAAGTATTGGGCAAACAGACAAGAAAGGGCAATTACCTATATACGCCCGATAAATTAGGTACATCCAGGATCATGTTTCTCTATAGAGTAAAGCTTAGTTAGATAGAAAACTATCTAACTAGCCTCTAGTATCTAGTTATGAGTATATTCCCAATGACGCCTCGTCTCGGTCTTGACCAGTCTCATCCATTGTTCCAGCTGCCGTTACGATATCAGCCGCTGGGCTGGAGAGGTTTGCTTTTGTATTGGCATCCATCTATAACCTGCCGCAAAATAGACAAACTAATAAAGCCGGAACCATGTCTTTGTATGAAGACTAGTTGCGCCCCGCGGTTTCACCCGCGCAGATTAAAATCCCGGTATTCCCACGGGATTAAAAGTAGCCTATGTGCTATTCCAGACTATAATCAATCTCTCTGTCAAGTTTCCTCCAGATCCGTTCAGCCGTTCCGGCGTGAAAGAGTAACAAACATCCATCCATCCATCCATCTATCCATACTTACAAACTTTCGCGTTTATAATATTAGTGTGAAGATTAGGACGGAAACGATCAAGAGTGCCAAGCTTCGCCACGAAGTTGGGGGGGTTGACAGTCTCGTCTTTAAACTTCCTCAAAGAATCTTGAGGTAGTGTTTGGGAGATGAAACAGATTGAAGCTGATTCCATTTTAATTTTTCACGCCACGAGCGAAGGTTTAAGCTTAGATTGCCTTAGTGCACGTAGTATAATAAAGGCCCGCTCTCTTCTTCTTCCTGCCCTTATCCCACTTTATGTGGGGTCGGCACAAAATGTATTTAATTAAACAAAGATATTATCAATGTCAAATACATAAGTATAAATGTGAATTATTTTAATGTTGTAGTAAGTAAACGGTGAAGGAAAACATCGTGAGGAAACCAGTTAGTATTCTAACAGCGGCGATGGGCTTGCAACCTGTCACGTATGGAATACTAACTACTGCAAAATGTGGGTATGTGCCAAATATAATGATTGGACGTACCTCTGACTACCCCCCTTAGACATCCTCAAAGAATCTTGAATTAGTACCTACTTGGTACTGTGAGATCTGAAGGGATATCTACCGTGCCTGGGGATCAAAGTCGTGAAGCTGTTTCAGTTTCAGTAAGTAGTCAATAAACACGGTCATGTTATAATATGTTTTCAAGCTAGAAACTAGGTTCTCGATTAACAAAAAAGTTACATTTTATTTTTATTTTTATTAATTTTGTAGTTATTAATATTGTTTACTACACTTAAGAAAATCACAAAGATTAAAAAAAAAGTTACATCGACCAAAATAATGTCTAGGTGTAACCTTTTGATGGAGTGTTTGCTTTATGTCAGGCGTGTTAGCTGGTTATCAGAAGACCAGGCAATGAAGGTATGCAGTCAGAGCAGCATCTATGGGTTACTGTATGCAGTTCGTGATTGATCCCGGCGGAGCGGGGGGAGGGTGCGCGGGCGCAGTGACCGCTGCAGCCAGGTGCGAGCGGCCATCGACACCATAAAATTAATAACCCGTCGAGCCTCCTTACCAATGCACTCTGGCAGTATTTACCACTCAGGGCTTATTACCAGCGCTTACCGGCCTAAATAAATGTCGTTTTTTGTAACCTCTTGTGAACCTATAAAAAAACGTGTAAGATTACAAACAAATTAAATTACCGCCCAAAGAAGGCCCTCTGCTAGAGCTGGGGCCAAAATCAAGAAAGCGCTTCTTCCACCCACTCAAATGGTGGCCAAACGTTGACTAACCCACAGCTACGATGAGAGTGCTTCATAACATCGCTGGCCCGTTTTACGATTTTGGAAAAAATATTTTGAACCAAACAAATTTTCTCCGAAAACTGTTGCTTACGTTTTTTATATCTACATTCAGTGCTTTTATATCTTCAAAAGTATAAAAATATTCGAGATGTATATTAGCTGTTAACCGTTTCAATTCGGTAACACATGACCCCTGGCTAACTTATATTCGACTGATCATTAGCGATTTTAATTCCTACAAAATCGATTGCGTAGCCGATTTGATATGCAAATACTTTTTTATGCGTGATGGCAACCACTTAACATCAGGCGGGCCATCAAAATATTCTATCAGCCATCAAGACTTTTAAAAAGAAGTTTACCTTTGTTATATTTTACATATTTTAATAATACTTAAAATTAAAACATCAAAACACGGAACAAACAACTGTTTCACACAAATGTTGGTATACAGGGTTACTGGTAACTCGACGTATTCCTTGCAGGACGTCATAGTAGGGTTAAAATGCAGCAAAGTAGGCCACCAAATGTTCTACCGAAGTTCAGTAGTTTTTGAGTTAGTTAGATTTTTGATTAGTGATATTTGCCAAGGTTTTAGGCATTTTTGAACTTTTAATTATTAAAAATATCTGCTACGGCATCAACTATGATATTAACTTAAATTTCAGTACATTCGCGCCGTAAATCATTTTTAAATTGGCTCCAAATGATTTAATTTGGGATTTTTCATAAAAAAACTTTTTTTTTTTGGTGGCTTAATTTGTTGCATTTTAGCCCTACTATGACGTACTGCAAGGAATACGTCGAGTTACCAGTAACCCTGTATATTCATCCTGTGTCCATCAACATGTTCATCTCATAGGAAATTTAAAGTTAACAAATAATTTGTGTAGGTATACTGTTATTCAGGCAAGTATAAAACACAAGCAGCGCCCCGCGGTTTCACCCGCGCAGATTTAAATCCCGGTATTCCCACGGGATTAAAAGTAGCCTATGTCCTATTCCAGACTATAATATATCTCTCAATTTTCACCAAGATCCGTTCAGCCGTTCTGGAGTTATAGAGTAAAAAATACTATACAATCAATAATTACTTAGACGATAAAAATGCATGGTGTCTACCAATTTTTGGTGTGGACAACCCGAAACATCTGATAGCTCACTTGACAAAGCCATTGAACAGCTGCAAGAACTTGTTGTTTTATTAGAACATATTGTAGTGTACCTAGTAGATAAGTTTTTGACAAGGCCTTTTTACAGCCGCTTTATTAATTATTTTTTATATAACATTTATACATTTTTTTTTGATTTTGAATTTTACATTTGAATCTATTAATTATATTATATACCTACTTTGATAATTTTTTGACAAAGCCCCTATACAGCTGCATCATAAGTTATGTAAATATTTTGGTTTGTTTGACGTAGGTAACTAAGTGTTCTACAAGTCCCTATGGTTTTAAAATAAATGAATAAATAAATAATAAATAATGCTGGACAATCCACACAGCATCATCTAGCCCCAAAGTAAGCTACTCAAAGCTTGTGTTATGGGTACTAGATGACTGATATATTTAACACATTATATACTTACATAGATACATATTTTTTATCATACATAAACACCCAGACCAACGGAACAAATTTCTGCAGATCGTACACAAATTTGTTCCGAGGCGGGAATCGAACCCGCAACCTCTTGCCTCGCAGGCGGACTCTCGCCCGCTGCGCCACTGAGGTCGTCATCGATCGTCGAATTGAATTGAATTGAATTGAAAAAACATCCATCCATCCATACTTACATACTTTCGCATTTATAATACTCGTATTAGTAGGATTATTACCACCATACGGTAAAACAATTCTAGATTTCTGATTTCTCCAAGCAAGAATGCACTGACATTTGATCAGAGGACTCATTAATAAGACTCTTCCTGTGGATGAACAATTTCCCCATCGTCTTTGAAATTCCTAGACTCTTGGCACCGCGTTTTTGTACAACCCACTGCGACAGGTGATTTGAACAAATCCCTGAAGTGCATTCTGACAACACTCGCTTAAATGACGCCATATCAATATTTTCAATTTGGGATTCCGTAACACATCACTATCACTACATAGTATAAAACAAAGTCGCTTTCTCTGTCCCTATATCCCTATGTATGCTTAAATCTTTAAAACTACGCAACGCATTTTGATGCGGTTTTTTTAATAGATAGAGTGATTCAAGAGGAAGGTTTATATGTATAATACATGCATAATACGTGCACCCGTGCGAAGCAGGGGCGCGCGGGCGGATCTCTATATAGTTTATTACAAACGTATCACTAGCGCCACCTATCCTTCCTTGGAATAAGGATCCTTGCGTTTCTCGGACTGCTTGCTTTTCGAGATCATTTCTCCCCCATACTCAAATACAATATACATATAATGATAGCATTCCATAGTACCGGTCCGGTTACCACCGGAGGTTTTCCCGCTCAGTTATAGCATGAAAAGCTTCAAGATCGGGAGCCTATAGATTCAATATTGAATTGTGCCTACTATTATGTCAATAAAGTTATTTGTATTGTATTGTATTGTACTGTATTAAGATAAATGTATATTTCCTTCAGTGCAGAATGCCCAACGGGCAGGTAAAAATGCGTACGGCCAAAAAGCTCGTGTTCGAAGACTTCGAAGATCCATTAGGTGAGGTACTCCCAGTGATGTTTTCTTACGGAATAGCACTACAAATAACTGATAGAACTTCATTTAATTTGAAACTACACTCAAGCAGACACAAGAGGTTTTGTGATGGCTACATGAGATCACAGATTTTATTGCACGAACTTCTAATTCTAGTTCATGTCTCGGGGTCACCAATTAAGAAGATAAACTTTCCCGCGATTAAATAAATATTGGTGGACATTCCACACAGCACTACGTAGCCCCAAACTAAGCAAAAAGCCTGAGCATTCGTTTATCAAAAAAAAATAAAAAAATGGGCTTAATCATATTTTTATATTATTTCTAAACTAATCAAATTACAACATAACCACTTTTTGTATGAAAACCACTCTGAAAGGCTCTACCTACCTACAAGTACCTACTCGAGAACAATTTGTTAAGAGTTGTAAGTAAGAAGACCTTTCTCTTTTCTTACGCTTCAAATATTTAATTGCTAATTATACATGGTTCATAAGATTTAACATTACTCATCCAGTGTTCTTGTACAATGCATAATTAAATGCTGAAGTACGCGAGGTACTTCATTTTCAATTTTTATGGAGGTTTTACTGAGTTGGAACTTACATACCGATACTTGCATACCGATCTTTGTTACCTACCGCACATCACCTCGAACAAAAATACAAAGTAATTTATAAATAGACTATCAATGTATTTTGATCTACCTTGCGAACAAAATACCTGTTACATAGGGAATAAGCCATTAAAGATTATTTTGTACGCCCACTAAGTAATTGAATTATCATACTCACGGTCCTTTCAAGGAATTAGGACTAATTCAGGGTTAATGTAAGAATAGTTATAATGAGGTCTATAGGCGGGTCGAGACGAGACGGGCCGACGCGGTACAGGCGCGGGTGAGAGCCGCCGGGGGGGAGGTTAGGTGGGGGAGAGGAGGGCCCGCCGAGACGGTCAGTCTGCTGATAAAGGAGGATTTTATCCGCTCGATTTAGCATGAAATTGGAACACAAAGTGAATAAAGCCACAAGATTGTAAACATTACGAGGTTCCCTTTTTTAGTGCGGGCATTCGGCGTATTTACGGTTCTCTTTTTATTGGTCGCCAGTCTCCGAGCCCTCTATTTATTGCCTTGTTAAACTCTAGTTAACGAACCGATCGCTCAGTACAATCCTTGCGATGCACTTAATTGGATATTTATCGCTTTACCCCAGAGCTTAATTGATTCGCGCTGTACGCGACTGTAAACCACCGCCGATTTCTTTTCAAGTGCGGTCGTTCGATTGAAGTGAAACAAAAGGAGTTCTCAGTTCTCCTTCCGAGTTGAAGCAGTCGTCGCCGGCGTGGATTACGTTCGTTCCCACCACGGAAGAAGGAAATAGTATATGTCTATGGTTCCCACGGAGGCGAGGCGCGAGGGTAGTGTAGCGTCGGAACCGAATGAATGACTCACTAATCTCTTAGCTCCATTTCCACAAGTCATAGTGCAATTAATAATATGCGGCATCCTGTGTCGAATTATCTCTCGTCGTGGCAGGGGTCCAGCGGCTTTAATTTACCACAATGGAAGTGGGTTCCGAGAAACGTTCCGAGCGAGGCGGGCCGATTCGAACGAAAACAAACAGAAAATAATTATCATAAAGATGAAGAGCGGCCGGCTCGGGCCTAATGGGGGCCCACCTGGCAGTGGATCCTCCGCATGTAGGTACCTACCTAGTCTACACTGCGGCACACATTCCACGGCCAGCCGATGCCGATAGCCGATTCATCTCCACCGTAAAACTAATAAGGACATGATTGGTTTTTGATTGCCGCTGGTAAAATCCGACGCGGCTCTAGAATACAAATATTTTTTTCTAGTTAACAAATCAAATCGTGCTCAGGATTTTATGAATATTTAGAGGCCACGGTCAGGCTGTAGCCAGGATGACCATGAACTTAGGTACCAACCTATTTCATATTGCTGGAGCTTTGTACCGAAATCACATGAATTTCCAATGACGTTTCGCGCAATGCCTTTTGTAGAGCGTTTAAACCAAAACAAAATCATACAAAATTTTTTTTTTTATTCCATCTCGACCGTCTACTTTCAGACCTGCTTACGTCTAATAACAAAAAGTTGTGCAATAATAATTGATAGACGTGTATCCAAGGAATTTGAATACAAGTACGTGTATCGATGAGCCTATCAAAATCAGCATTTTACCTAAGTCTTCAAAACTTTTCACTTTGAATAAGATCAAGTTAAGGTTTTACACGTAGGCACAAATAAAACTGTTTTTTTTTTCTTTTTTCAGAGTCAGGAGTCGGGTTCTGAGTCACCTTTAGAAAGATACAAGTAACCTAAAAAATGAAATGGTAGATACTATAGTATCAATGGATAATGATTAATTAATAATTATCCATTGCAGAAAATACAGTTAAATGTCACCTTTAAAAAAAAAAAACCTTTCAGTAGGTACTACGACTAACATAAACGCACTAGTTAAAACAAGTCTCTTTCAACATTTACTACAACAATAGAAATAGGGAGTTCTCACACACTCGCTTTGTTCTACGCCTCATAGGCGAGGCGGTAAGTAGCTGCTCCTAAGAAAGTTCAATAAGTATTTTTCTGTTACTTTTTGAACCTATTCAACTCATAACGATAACTAGCTAAGGTTTTGTCTCGGGATTTTTAAGTTTGAATGTTAACATTACCTCCATGTAACCTTTGTCTAACATAAGCATGATCAATAGTGGATACAGATAAAGTATACAGTACTTTCTATAGCACTTATCTTTATCTAAAGCAGGAACATTATTTGCAAAATGAATAAAGAATTCCTGGGTTTTCTAGCTGTTATCTAAGTATTTCGGGGTTTCGGAGATATCTTTGTCGACTTGACACCGACCGCCGTCGAACTGTGAAAGGAGATAAAATACTTGGTCGAAATTCCTTAGCTTCCCTCTTCAATGGTCGAAATGTATTCGTTTTTTTGGCGCGGCTGTTTTTGCGAAAATGCCGGTGGTCCATTAGACCGAAACAATGGACCACTCTGGTTCTATTAGACGTTTTATCTAAGTTTGACGCAGTTTATGTGAATTTTGTCGGGGTTTGTTTTTCATGTGACTAATCAGAGCTGTTTATTTCATCGCCCAGTGACTCATTTTCGGGAAAAAAATATGGTTTTTCAAATCGGTCCAGTAGTTACGGACCTATTCAAACAATAAATCCAAATCTTTCCTTTACAGTATAGAAGTATAAATAGACCGACATACCTACCTACCAACTAAGAGCCACGGTATAACATTACCGTGTCAGAACTCAGAGCAAAAATAACAAACAAATTATTTAATTTATTTTTACTCATAAAATGAATCCGATTCATAAGATAAAATGTTGAAAGACAAAAGAGTGTTGAGAATGTTATCAATTTATAGATGAGGCCCCCCGTCGATCCAGAACCTTCGAAATGGGAACGGCTTGCTTGAAACCACTAAGGATGACTGTTCTCACAGCTCAGCAGACGCTCTGCCTTGCGCAGCAGGTTCTATTGCCACCCAGGGTAAATAAAATTGCACTTTGAAACTATTTTTAGGGTTCCGTGCTCAATGGTTAAACGGGACCCTTTTACTAAGATTCTGCTGTCCGCCCGTCTGTCTGTTCTCTGTGTATCTCATGAACCTTGATAGTTAGTTGAAATTTTTACAGATGATGTATTTCTGTTGCCGCTATAACAACAAATACAAAAAAATAATAAAATATATACAAGAAATGTGATTTTTTTGCCGTTTTAATAGATAATGGGGAAACCAAGAATGGGGAATTCAAGAGTAGTAGAGCTCTTTGTGAAGGGCTCGTCCGGGGAAGTACTACCACCACGCCTTTTTCTGCCGCCAAGCAGCAACGCTGTGTTTCGGTTTGAAGAGTGTGGTCGCCGGTGTAATTACAGGCACATGAGGCTTAACATCTGTATGCCTCAAGTTGATGGACGCAGGGCAGTGCATCGTAGGGCACGTTCCTATTGTGCGTGACCTACGGGGCAATGTTTTGTTTATAGGTGATGGTTACCACTTAACATCAGGTGGACCATCTGCTTGTTCCATCAGCTAGTTGTATTAAAAAAAAAAAAAAAAACCTTCATCCGCGAGTCCGACTCGCACTTGGTCGGTTTTTGAAATAGATTTGTTTTTCCTTTTAGTGGTAATAAATGCGTTGCATTTTGTCTCGCGAAGATCACTTTTGAATATCTTAGAAAATTGAAACAGAGACTTGGTCCCCAGGCACGGTCGATAACCTCTCGGATCTCTTAGTACCCAGGATTCTTTGGGAGTCCAAACATTATCTACATTTGGCACATACCCACAGTTTGCTTAAGTTCTGATATTCCACTGCTAGAATAATAAATGGTTTCCTCACGATGTTTTCCTTCACCGATTGAGAGCACATAATTATTTCTAAGAGCCACCACCAATAAGCCTTGCTTACCATCTTTGGATGGTCAACACTCAGCAGCATTTCGCTGAGGCGGGACCTGTTCGTCGGACTCGGTATAAGGAGTAAGGACTTACCATTATGTTACTGACACACGTGCTTATTTTCGAGCTAAAAACATGCTTTTTTCGAGCCTTGCTCAATAAAACCGCATGTGTGAATAGGTCTTGCTAGTAAATAAGCATGCTTATTTGGTCGTATATCGGTTGATTTTTGAGCATGTGTCAGTACCAATTACCTACTCTGTATCATAGCACCTTCTTTTTTTACCTTTTATTTGTTTCTAAGTTTTACTACTAGGTAGTTACTAGCTTATAAATTTTTAATCCTCGTATGTTTGTGACAAATTAATTAATTTTCTTTCCTTTCTAAGAGAAAAAAATTTGGTTCACGATCGGATTTGAACCCAAGACTTTGGATCATACGGTTCCCTCCCACTAGACCACTGGTGCTACTAAGAAAATGAATGAATGCACCGAAAATAAATTTGCACTGAAACTGTACTTAACATTGTAATCTTCCTTTCCTCGGAAAAACATGAATGTTGCGCAGGAAAAACACGCTCTATGTTTGTAAACGCAAGAATCCTTGAGTGCAGTAAACATGTTCCATCTCTAGTAATTAAATATAGCAATCAACAAATCTAAGCCTTATTCTAACCTGATAAAGATCATGCTTCTAAATCATTTCAGCCTTCATTCTTAACTAGAAGCTTTTATTCCCAACGAATAATGAACTTTAGACGTAAAGCAACAAGTCTGGATTTCCGTTAGTAAAGTTTCAGATTCGGGAGCTAAAGAGTGTTTACATAAAAATCACGCTCATGTTTGAGTTCGCTTCTATTTAGATGGTTTACTTTGAAACGAGAATTCGCGCTAACTTCTAGTACCTAGGTAGGAAAGCTAAATTAGTATGGATACCTAGATTTGTAAGTGCTTGCATAGCTAATGTTTGTACCTAAATATATGAACGAAATGGAATATTTAACTAGGAGCTAGGTACATCGGCATTAAAGTGAAGACAAGAGCTAAGTGACTCTCGCTCGCACGTTTTGACTTGTTGAAGGATATAAAATCACTAAACCCATTTTCGAAAAATCGCAAACAACCATTTTGTGTGCAATCACATTGCGCACATTTTAGTAAAAAAATCATTGTGATCGGTACAAGTTTTCCTACTTAAAAGTTTGCTTTTCTAGTTTTCGTACATAAGCAAACTTTTTAGTAGGAAAACTTGCATCAATCAAAGTCAAATTTTTACTAAACAGTGTGCAATGTGATAGCACAAAAAATGGTTGTTTACGATTTTTCAAAATTGTATTTAGTGCTTTTGTATATTTCAAAATGTCGAATCGTGCGAGCGAGAGAAATATTAGGTGTTGTCAACGCCTTAACAGATGATGCAAGGATTCACAAGGGATATAATTAATACAACTAGATTTTTTATAGTCCTTATTTTTTTCATTGCCAAGTAAAATAGTGTTTCCGGTACGTGCAACGCCATCTAGGAATCAATCGGTGAACATTTTTTCTGAGACTTCATGCACGAAAGGTAATGTACCTACTGTGACATCGCTATCGTGTTCACGTATTTTTCAAAATATGACTAGAACGACCCTATATGATTATGTATGCCAGTACCCTCAAACGGTGAGGGAAAACATCGAGAGGAAACCGTCATGTTGTAGATCCTAACAAGTTCTATAACAGTGTCATGTACTTATATGTAAGCATTGTGTATACACTGTTGGCAACTAATAACTAAAAAAAAAGTGCTCAAAAGGACCCTCTTGATGCGCACT
Source organism: Plemyria rubiginata (assembly GCA_963576535.1). NCBI lineage: Eukaryota > Metazoa > Arthropoda > Insecta > Lepidoptera > Geometridae > Plemyria > Plemyria rubiginata. Next base: position 11,702,173 of record OY754912.1, on the reverse strand, counting down.
TAAAATTCTTTCACCACACTGTTTCGAACGAAACTAGTGGGTTAAACTATAGCTACCCTTGTACCTGAGTTGAGGGTTGGGGATAGGGGGGATGCAAGTCGGGGTAGATGGCAAGTCTTCCCCTTGAGTCCTTTTTTCTAGGAAATTAAAAAAAATATTACTTCAAATTACTTAACTTAAAAAAAAAAAAAAATAACCCTAACCTAATGAGAATTCCTTCCCTTGAGTCTTTTTGTCATAGAGATGAAATATTACTACCAATTTTCTTCATATAAAAAAAAACCCTAACCTAACTAGTAACTTACCTGAAAAATTAAAGTATTTTTTTTCATTTCCTAGAAAAAAGGACTCAAGGGGAAGACTTGCCATCTACCCCCACTTGCATCCCCCCTATCCCCAACCCTCAACTCAGGTACAAGGATTGCTATAGCCAACCCAAATTGTAAAGTAATGCGTATGTGCCACCATGTAATAACGATAGGCAAGTCTAATAATACCTATTTTGTACATTTTATCTCTACTGTATAATATAGTTGCGCCCCGCGGTTTTACCCGCGCATTTTTAAATCCCGGTATTCCCACGGGATTAAAAGTAGCCTATGTACTATTCCAGACTATAATCTATCTCTCTGCCAAGTTTAATCCAGATCCGTTCAGCCGTTCCGGCGTTAAAGAGTAACAAACATCCATCCATCCATCCATACTTACAAACTTTCGCGTTTATATATAGGTACTAAGATTTATCTATACGCAAATACGTAAAGTAGTACGTAGGTATGTGCCACCTAATAGCTACAGGTAGTAAACAAATGAAAATCTAAATATACTTTGTACATTTTATTGCTACTATTTTTTACTACTTAGATTTAGAAGTTTTCTTGTATTAGGAATTCGCTTACAGATTTGCCGTACCGCTCTGGCAATGAGTCAGTCATTTCGGACCGCGTCACCCACACGGGCTTACCTTTCGTGGTAGTGCCGCTTTTGTAGTTCGCGTAGTAGAAGAATATCTGCGAAATAAGCGAAATAATTATTATTGAAAAAACAACCGCTTATGTACTTCTCGAACGATTCCGAAACATTTAGGTATTTTATATACAATCTCTTTCAAGAAAAAACCAACTCCAAATACACTAATACTTAGGTACTATAGCTCAAAAACTACTTGTCAGGTCTGAGCCAAATTTAAATGGGACCACATGACAAGCACCAGCTTTCGATTTAAAAAAAATCATCAAAATAGATCCACCCAGTAAAAAGATATGAGGTATCATAAAAACAGACGAGATCATCCTTTTTTTGAAGTCGGTTAAAAATGTATAGTTTTATTAGAACTAGGTCCCTAGTGTTGGATAAGGATAAGGTTAGCTGAAAGAAAATACTAAGTAGCATTAAGTTCGCCTGTGTTCTATAATTATGTGCACTATAGAATTTTCTTATCTTATAAATAGGACAGATAGATGCTACTAGCATGAAAAAAATTACTATGATAGTAGGCACTTCCATATGACATGTGACATGTAATATAATGTGGTTCCATATGACATACGGAGCCGAAACGTGGACACTCACGGTAGGGCGAGTTCACAAATTAAAAGTCGCTCAGCGAGCTATGGAGAGGGCTATGCTCGGAGTCTCTCTGAGAGACACGATTCACAATGAGGTCATTCGACAGAGCACCAGAGTAACCGACATAGCCCAAAGAGTCAGTAAGCTGAAGTGGCAGTGGGCTGGTCATCTCTGCCGAAGAACCGATAACCGCTGGGATAAGCGAGTTCTGGAGTGGAGACCGCGTTTAGGCAAGCGTAGTGTGGGACGCCCTCCGACTAGGCGGAGCGACGACTTACGCAGGATGGCGGGAAAAAACTGGATGGGGAGAGCCATGACCGGGCTCAGTGGCGCGCCATGGGAGAGACCTATGTCCAGCAGTGGACTGCAATTGGTTGATGATGATAAGGCACGTCCACAGATGAAGTCTTTCAAAAAATTTTGTTAGTTTAGTCCTATACCTTTGCGCCGACTTTTCCATCAATTTCCGAAGGGTATTTGTACTTGTAAAAGCCGCATGGCGCATTTGACAAGAACTTGACTTGCAGCTCGGGACCACATTGCTCCTTAACCACTCTTTGAGCAGTCTGAAAAGAAAAAAACCTTGGTTTAACATATGTCATCCCAAATAAATTATTAGGCTATTTTTTTTTAAATCTCCTCTGTACCTTGCAATCTGCCCATGCGGGCATTGAGCTAGAGTTTGGTCTATTTATCTTTTTGTGGACATGTATGGAAAACGCCCAATAGCTCTTCCATTTTTATTTCTTTATTCCTTTATTAGGTCTTGAGGGGCTATCCTGTTTAATCTTTTAAATGAAGCGGTATAGCTAGGGTTATATTACTTTTGGGTTATAGCTACCAATCTCGTTCATCATCATTATCATTGAGATTGGTCCTCTCCTCTCGAGAGTATAAGCTTTTTTTATGTGCGACTGTTGATGGTTCTGTGCCAGATTATTATTTGAATTACAAAATATAGATTCTAATTTCATCTAATAATATTGCAACAATCTTTTTAAGCAGTACTTTAAGAGTTTGATGGAATGTTTTTCACCTAGCATACCTACTCATAATAACTCAAAGATGGTGAAATATGTGCTTATAGCAGTTATAGTTAATCTTAAAGTCAAAAGCATAAAATATGATAATCCATGCTTTCCCTATACGTACCTCATAAGACTATTGTGTACCTAATTCTGTATGTGTTTTTATATCATTTGGGTGCTTTATTCTGAGCTGCAAGCTCAAATTGTGTCTTTCTATCGATAATAAGTGGTTTACCTGTCTTAATGTTTCTCCTTCTTTCCACTTCCCCTGAGGCAATATTGATTTGACCTCCTTTCCGAGCTGCTGTGAGGTCAGGAGGACTAAGTGTCTCTGCAGAGCTCTGTCTAGGGAGGTTCTGTCAGCCTTCTTGTCTGCTTCTGAAAATGTATTTTCTTAAACATGCGCGGAAATATTGTCATTACTTCTATGTAAAGAACACGCGAAGTATCCATATTTACGTAGACTGAAAACCGGAAATCACTTCCCGGCGCGTTAGCGCGCCGGCAATGTTGTATGAAACGGTGTGCTGTTTGAATTTAGAACTCTTTCATCTATCGTACACATTGCATTTTCGCGGCTGTATAGCCGTATAGCCACAGACAGTTACATAGTTACAGTTACATTTTCTTTCAATAATTGTCCTAACATGAGCAATATAACTTTTAATATTAATTAAATTTATTTTTTATTTCCTTGCATTTTTTTTAAGAAAAGCACTATATATGCCTCGGCCGAAATGGCAATTGCAGGTCGAGTATGATTTCAATAATACGAGACAGGCCACACGTGGCTATTTCGCTGCAAAGGCAGTGAAATAGCCACATGTACTATTCTAGTACTATTCTTGGTGCAACAACTTTACAAATTTGTATAGTATCCATACTGTTATGTATTTGACAGCTGATGATTGATTCCTTATTGTATTTGGTGGGTACTTAAATAAAAGTTTCGTTACTAACTCGAAATAGCATGTATCTTTTACATACTTTATACAATGAAAAATTATAATTAACTTCCCTTTTGACGACAAATAATAAACCTAACTTATCTAGTAACTCAGCTAAAGAAGTGAAGTTAGAATATTTAATTTCCTAGGACTTACCATCTACACCCACTTGCGACCCCCTCACTCTCAACCCTCAATACAGGTACAAGGATTGCTAGCCAACTCATGTATTTTACTTACCAGTGACTATATCTGCTACTTTGAACAAAGCCATCTCTTCATTGGCAGCATCCAGAAAGTCTTGCGCTGTTATTTTACTGGCGGCATCCATATCAACATCGGCGCTATCTTTTTTCAACAGTTCTGCTCGAATCCTGAAAAGAAAGTTATATAGGTTAACAACTGTAAGTCTCGGTTAAACTATAGCTACCCTTGTACCTGAGTTGAGGGTTGGGGATAGGGGGGATGTAAGTGGAGGTAGATGGCAAGTCTTCCCCTTAAGTCTTTTTTTCTAGGAAATGAAAAAAAATATTACTTCAAATTTATTAACTTAAAAAAAAAAAAAAAAAATAACCCTAACCTAATGAGAATTCCTTGCCTTGAGTCTTTTTGTCATAGAGATGAAATATTACTACCAATTTTCTTCATAGAAAAAAAAAAACCCCTAACCTAACTAGTAACTTACCTGGAAAATTAAAGTATTTTTTTTCATTTCCTAGAAAAAAGGACTCAAGGGGAAGACTTGCCATCTACCCCCACTTGCATCCCACCTATCCCCAACCCTCAACTCAGGTACAAGGATTGCTATAGCCAACCCCAACTCTTGGTACCCCACAGATGGTAAGCGCAAGAGAGGGCATCAACAGACGAGATGGCAAGACAACCTAAAACTCATAGCTGGCCATCACTGGAGAAGGGTAGCCCATGACAGAACCCAGTGGAAAATGTTGGAGGAGGCCTGAGCCAAGAGGCACAGCGAACATCCTAATTTTTATCTGTAATTTTATTCATACCAAAACCATGTAAACCCAAGTTTGGAATAAATGGCGTATTATTATTATTCTGATTTGTGTTAGAAACTAAAAATTCTCACTTGTCACTTTCATGTCTCAGCTCATGATCCGACTTTAAACTCTTCTCTATTTCAATGGTGCTCAGTAACTTTTTGTATTTCTTCTGCATTTCATTCAGAGGCGGTGTGACGACGGGCAAGCGTTCAACGCAAACCCCGGTTACCAGATCCCATGCTGAACTTGTGCTGAGCCCTAGAAGAGATGTAGATTTAGCGTGTGTTTATTGCAGGCCACTTTATTAAGGTTAGTTTGCAGCTTTCTAGCAAGATTATAAGAAAACGTATCTACCTACCTCTACCTCTGCTGTAAATCCTGTAGCTGAGACTCAGCTCTGTATTTACTAAAGTTCTGCTTAGCATGACTTTTAATCTAAATATCAATATTTAAGGTTTGTTTTGTTTTGTTTAGGATGAGAAATTAAATGAAAATCTAAGCAAATTCTAAATTAATTAACAGATCGTATTCTCTTTTACTTTTTACAATTTTTAATCTATTCACATTTCATGTTTGTTGATTTTTTGAAATCACATTCATTCAATAATATTACGACTTGACATTGACAACAATAAAAACTTAGCACTGACGTGACATAGATGTTGACATACGTTGATTACGTGACAATAACAACAATAAAGAAAATTACATTGACATAAAGTAGATGTTGACATTATGACATTTAGGGTCCGGTTAATGTACGACCATGGATCACATAGCCCAAGAATACACAGCCAGGAATGTATGGGCAGGAAAATGAAGCCAGTATTGCATGTCCAAAATGTACTGTACGATATCTTGCACAAACTTGATCTTTTTTTTCTTTCTTTTTTCAGGGAGTAAGTGGCAAGTGTAAATAAAGCATAGGCATTTTGGCGACCAAAATGTACATCAATTCCGGGCTGTGTTTTCCAAGGATGTGCAATCCATGGTTGTACATTACTGGAACCCAAAATTTATTCGGTGTGCATTTATTGTCGTTGGCAATAACTTGATACTGTCAAACTCTTTTTCCGGTCCTAGTGTCAAAGAACGTAGGTGAATTTGATTTTATTTGTGAAAATCCAGAAAAATCTAATGAAATAATTACGATACCGCTATTCCGATGACTGTTTAGAAAACTCCTAATAGTTTCACACACGTTCATCTTTATATTTCATTTACAAATGCTTCAAAAAAGTTCGACAGAACTTGTCAACTGATGCTCCGATTAGGTTAGAAATCATTGGTTTGTTTCTTTTTTAGGCCTAGACATGAAGCAAATCGTTGCTAACCAGAAGGTGAAGATCCCTGATCGGCTCACCGTCAATGTGAAATCCCGTTTAGTGACTGTGAAAGGACCCCGCGGAGTTCTGAAAAGGAACTTCAAACACTTGGCTGTGGACATTCGCATGGTGAACCCTCGCCTGCTGAAAGTAGAAAAATGGTTCGGTTCCAAGAAAGAACTGGCCGCAGTAAGGACTGTATGCTCACACGTTGAGAACATGATCAAAGGTAAGTCTGTGTTGGTGGTGTAAGTGTACACTAAAAGTAAACAATAGCTCAGTGTTGGTTATGATTATTACCTACATACATAGGTACAGTAGGTACCTGATGCAGCAAATCATGTAATTCCTAGTTGCAGCAGAATTCCATATTCCAAGTAAATGTAAAGTATTCAGCAAACTGATGCATCCAGTTTTTATGAATTGTTATGGTTGTTTACACATAAACAAAAATGAAATAACAAATAAATAGTTATGAACATCCATTGCCCAGTATAGAATTGTAATTCCCAATATAATATATATGAAAAATATGAAAAATCTTAGTCAGATCAACAGAAGTTGTTTGTTAATTTGACTGTTGTTCATATCCAAGACAATCCATAAGTTATAACTGACTTTTCTACCATAAAAACTGTAATGTGTGTGCTGAATGTGAAAAATGTGACAGTAATCCCCTGTGATCCACTATGTTGTAAAAGATTCAGTAGGTATGCCATAATGGCCAACATTAAGAACATAAATGCAAAATAAAAAAAATATTCTTTTAGATGTTACGGTTAAACTATAGCAAACCTTGTACCTGGGTTTAGGGTTGGAGTTACGGGGGTGGCAAGCTCCGATACAAGGATTTCTATAGCTAACCTGTTACAAATTTTCGAAGACTACTGTTATGTGGCCATAAAATCATGAATTCATCAGAATTATTTATGTGGATACTGTATCCATAAAAATATCTGCTGTGAAAATCAATAGTTAGTAAAATTATTGACATAGAAATGTTAATTGTCCCTAATTGGTTGGCTACTTTTATCAAACCACAAATTAGGTATCATACTAATATTATAGATGTGAAAGTTTGTAAGTATGGATGGATGGAGGGATGTTTGTAACTCAAGAATGGCTGAACAGATCTTGATCAAAATTGGCATATTATAGTCTGGAATAACACATGGGCTATTTTTTTTCCTGTGGGAATACCGGGATTTAAAACTATGCAGGTGAAACCACGGAGCACTGCTTGTGCTTAATAATTTTAAATATTGTTTCTTTGCGGGCAAGAGTCGGCCTGTGACGCAGAGGTTGCGGGTTCGATTCCCGCCTCGGAACAAATTTGTGTATGATCTGCAGAAATTTGTTCCGTTGATCTGGGTGTTTTCTATGTATAATAAAAAAAAATCTATGTAAGCATATAATGTATCAGTTATCTAGTACCCATAACACAAGCTTTGAGTAGCTTACTTTGGGGCTAGATGATGCTGTGTGGATTGTCCAGCATTATTTATTTATTTTTTGTTTCAGGAGTTACAAAAGGATTCCAATACAAAATGCGTGCTGTATATGCCCATTTCCCCATCAACTGCGTCACTACCGAGGCCAACTCCATCATCGAAATCCGTAACTTCCTTGGTGAGAAATACATCAGGAGGGTAAAGATGGCACCCGGTGTGACAGTTGTCAACTCCCCCAAGCAAAAGGATGAGCTGATCATTGAAGGAAACTCTTTGGAAGATGTTTCAAGTTCCGCCGCCCTCATCCAGCAGTCTACCACAGTCAAAAACAAGGATATCAGAAAGTTCTTGGATGGTCTTTATGTGTCTGAGAAAACGACTGTTGAGCTTGAAGAAGTATAAGAACATTAAATAATTTACCATCATTTGACTATTATTTTGTAACTTAGACAATCTAAACCCATTCCCCAGTTTAAAATGCACAAATTAGTCAGCTATGATCTATTTAAAAAAATGATGAGAGCACAAATAACTAAAAACTAGGTAAAACTAAGCTTTGTACGCTGCGGAGACGTGGACTGCGGGAGAGTGAGAAAAAGAAGAGACACTCGAAATGTGGTGCTGGAGAAGAATGCTTGCAATTTCATGGACTGAATTCCGTACCAACCTCTACATACTTCAAGAACTCAGCATAAAGCAGCGTCTATCATCCACTGTGTAGTCGCGCATTCTCACGTTCTTTGGGCACATGTCGCGTCGTGTAGAGGTCTCCATAGAGCGCCTGGTGGTACGGGGGAAAATTGAAGGCAAAAAAGATCACGCGGCAGTTCACCCATGAGATGGACGGACCAAATTAAGGCAGCCATTGATGTGCCTCTACACGAATTCGCCAGGAGAGCAGCGGTGCGAGAGGAGTGGCGAAGAATCGTCAAGCGAGCCACTGCCCCGATATGACGACCATGACCACTGTCAAGAGTGCAACGAACAAGAAGAGGGAAAACTACAAATTAAAAGGCTGTGTGGGTACTAAACCTTGGCATAGACTAGCTCGCGGGGCCCAGGGTTCTGATGTCGATGCAAAACCAAAGAACATATCTTAGAACCCCTTTTTTTATTAATTTAAACTCCCGCGCTCTCAGCAGAGAACAGTAATAACGGTAGGTACCTTCCTGGACCGCGTTTACCCGCTCGTCAGCACTGAATAGGTAGGTACTTTTTTATTGATTGAGTGAGCGAACGAAAAAATCTAAGTAGGTAAGCTAAGGCCCAAGTTTAGGCGATTTGGCATTCTAATCCCCGGTTTCTGAAAATTCGATCACACCAAGGGCGGTACACGGACAGCTCGAGCAGTTAGCGGCTGAGCGACGTACACGGACTGCTCGAGCGGTCGGCGTCGACTGCTCGAGCGGTCGGTTGTTAACTGCTCGAGCTGTCGCTACCAACCGCTCGAGCAGTTGATTTTCTACCACAGTCGAGTCATGAATTCTGACGAGGAAGCACTGCTTTTGCTGCTTCTGCTAAAAAGAGAAAACTTTGGGTTCATCCAATTTTGGAATTTAATTTTTCTTTAAGTTCCAAATAAGTTCTTGCGATTTAATTGCACTAATAAGCGCATCACTATCGCACACGCCCTCCATGTTCAAAGATCAGTCGACAAATAAGACGAGCGAGACCATAGAATACTTTTACTCACGAGGACGAGACAGACGGACGCCGCGAGGGCACAAGGGAAGGGGGGAGCTGTCGACTGCTCTACGGCTCGAGCCTTAGAGCATTATGCTCTAAGGCTCGAGCAGTCGGTGTATGCCTCGTGACAGCTCGCGAGCGGTCGACGGCACGATGGAATTTCGTCATGCAGTTGACGGCTTGAAGCGGTCACGACTGCTCGAGCAGTCGTGTGTACGGCAGCGAATGAATAACTATAGTTCACCGCGCGGTCGCGGCTTTAAGCAGTCGGTCTCAACTGCTTGAAGCTGTCCGTGTACGGCCGCCCTAATCGGCTGTCAAGTCACTTGCTATCTCTATCTAGTAAAAGCTGAAAATAGCAAGTGACTTGACAGTCGATTAGTGTTGATCGCGCTTTCAGAAACCAGGAGTCAGCATGTGTCGGGTTATTATAACTTTAGAAAAGTTGATGCAATCTGCATGATGTTTGGCAGTTCCGACCTCTTGCTTGGTACTAAGAGATCTGAGGGGATCTACCGTGCCTGGGGATCAGTCGTGAAGCTGTTGTTTATTGAGCAGGGGATCGAAATTTATAAAAAAATCTATTTTCTCGTAAAATATGTATATTTTCCATGTTTTTATCAAAATCGAGGCCGTGATTCCTAATTTTTTTTCCTTAGCCCCTTTTAGATTTTGATCCTCGAAGGATATTTAAGGATTTTATATATGGCAATGTAAAAAGGAAAGAACCGATAAAGACCTTACCATACATAAAGAAAAATATAAGTTATGATAAGAAAATTCTTTATTGCACCTAAATGAAGTACACGCTAAATATACGCTGGGTAAGTAAGCCTTTTTCTGTGCTGTTAAATTTTGGTGTGTTTTTGACTTCTCTCCAAACAACTTCTAAATAATTATAACGCTCACAAATAAAGACTGACCAGAAAGAAAACAATAATAATTTTTCAACGTAAATAATTTTATTCAAACTATTCTATTGAACATCATAACTCATAAACATTGTACATCTGCAAATATGGTTTCATTATTGTTATAATGACATTAATTACACTTAATTACATGATCACACGCTCTATTAAATAAAATGACTAAGTAGTAAAATAAATACCTATTAAAATAAAACATTCTCTTATTTATAAATTGTTAATACATCGGTATTGAACTTAGAAATAAATTAAATTTTAACTACTTATTTACAACAAACAAAAACATCTTAAAAAGGAATTAGGACAAAATGTGCCAAACATTTCTATTGATTCTAATAACATGCAACACAATTTCGAATCTTTGGCAGTAACATCATACCCACAAGTTATCAACATGGGCGGGCACAACTATTTGTCATAATTTCTTTTTTTTCGTCCAAATCTTAAAAACTTGTCATGAATTAATAAAATTAATACTCTGTTTGGCTATATCAAAGCTACATTAAAATATTTAAGTACACACTATTATTGTGAGTGAAATTGTCTGATCTAGAATACAATTAGCGTTAAAATAAAATATTTCTATACAAGCCATTATTATTTTAGCATCCAGCTCCATATTTGCAGATGGGCATTCAATTATTTCGTAAGAAAATAAAATTTCAATAAATAAGTGTCAGAACGCTATTTAAATTGGTGAGACATTTCACACCGTATAACACAATTGCTTACTATAAAAATGATCAACAAACAACTGCACCTCGCCTAAAATGTGTCAGAGGACATTGGTGTGCATCAAAAGGTATGCCATGAGATTCAACTGTTACAATAATAGGTTGCCGCTTGAGCAAATAATCCTGAATAATATGTCTTAGCCTAGCCATGCGTGAGGTGGGTTTCTATACTCCGCGTCAATAGTCAATTCATAACTAAAATTATTCATAAATTATTCATTATTACTATAGCACTTTTAAATCACCAGTGCTTTCTGATGTCTCATACAATAAATTCTCTATTTGATTATTGAAACTATTAATTATTATTGAATGATAAAATTGAATTGTAGGAAATAATTACCATTTAAAATGTAATAATATTGTAAATGTACATAGTAAGTTGCAGCACGCTTATAGGGCTTTGTCAAACAGCCTAAAATTATACTTGATATATACCAAAACGTTAAATACGTATAAACGTTGCATCCAACATATTTCCGCTCCAATAAACTTGCACATAACAAGCATTAGTGATCTACAGTAATAGCTATACAAATAGCGAATTCTTGGTCAACAATTTATGCACAGGTGATATTTTACATTAGAATAGTAATATTTTGAGCTAAAACAACGTTGAGGTCGTGTCTATGAAGCTGTGATCGAAACTGTAATCTACGATGATTCGTGAACTCGCCAATTCGGGCGCAATCCAATTACTTATTGCCAACAACGATTCTACGTAATGCTTTTAGAATCGCCCGCCGCGGCGCGTTCACTATAACGTTTGTGACCAAGAAATACTGGAGATTCGGCGAGTTTCTCTCTATCTAAGTAAAAATATGGGAGCCGTCTACAATGCGTTGGCGAGTGAATTCGAGGCACTATGATAGGTACTAGATAACTAGAGCACAGTGTGAATACCTTCCCGGAGCCCAAGCGGAACACTAGTATGTACTATCAAAGAATCGGATTGTGGATCCATTTACGCGTAACCGTGATAAGGGTGTACAGGGTATGCAACACTTTAACAATGTAATCTAATAAGAAAAAGGTTGGTATATAAAAGAATGCACAACACAATTCTCTGATAGTAAATTAACAGCAAGTTACTGCCACGTCACTGTAAGTGATATGATATCGTGTACCTCGGAATTTTACAAACAGGAACCCGTCACGCGGTCTACATTCTATTTGCTTCACATACACAATGTCACGAACGTTTTGCGTTAGAGTACCTTTGCGCTGTACATTTTGGTGTCTAAATTCTATCGGCTTGTAAAAGCGCAATTTCCTCTAAGATTTAGTAACCAGTCACTGAGTCTACTACGCGCTTGCACCAGGTAGGTTACAGAATGGAGCAGCGAAAACGCCAGTCTTGGTGTAAATGACAATTAGTTAGGTTTAAGTTTTTATTTTTCTAAGCGCAATGAACAGTGTGACAGCGGAACACGAAGCCGATTCATGTCTGCGAATTCCCAGAGTTAGAAATACAAGGTGTGGCTTGGGCTCGGTACTCTCTGTGACTAGAGGGATGTTGGTATGGCACGGGGATGGGGACTGGGGTTCCTGGAGCCCCCACTGTGGGGTCCCTGGGGCCCCCGCAGTGAGGTCCCTCACAGGGGCTCCCGGCGCGGCACCCACACGGCCGGTCCGCTCTCCGCCGTGATCACTGCCTTCACCTTCGTATAGATCTCTTCGGGGGTGTCGCCGGTTACTACCGCTGGAATGCATATTTTTCCATTGTTTTAAGAATCAATTTAAAGCGTCGGTTAATCACAGCGCAAATTTTACAACCCATTTTTTACTTATTGGCAACCCAGTTTCGCATGGGTTTTAAGGAAGCCCCTATTAAGTCTTTTGGCTGTGTGTGACCATCAGAGTGGCTTTCTTGAAAACCAGAGTGAAAGCTTTTCAGTTGAGGACCCGTGAAGGGAGGTGTTCGGCCGTATTATTATTCTAATAATGAGTAAGTAATTAATGTAGTAAAAGGCGGTTACTACCTTACTATATTACCTTAAGTGTGGGACGCCCTCCTACCCGATGGACTGACGACATTGTTACGATCGCGGGTAGTCGGTGGATGGAAAGGGCTCAGATTCGTTCTTCCTGGAAGCGGATAGGGGAGGCCTATGTCCAGCAGTGGACTTCTGTGGGCTGTTGATGATGATGATGACTACCTTACTATTAAGTATGACTTACCGGTAAAGTATTCGGCGAACTCCTGTTCCATTTTCAGAGCTCTTTCGTATGTTTTCTTGGCTTGTTCTTCAGTCATTCGTTTATTCATTTCCCTGATAAACACAATACAAGCATCATTTAAAACTCAACGCCAATATGAAATGATTTAGAAAGGAGTGAGCATGATATAACGAGTGATAGAAAAGAGGGAGACAAGAAATCTCATGTTCAAAAAATAAGAGATGAAATGTACCGAAATACTTACATTATAGATTCTACACTCTTTGGTTTGATAAATATGGCAATGGGATAAAGTTGCGCCACTTGTAATCTCTTTATTGCGTTCCCGCTAACGTCTAAAATGCAGTGTTTGCCCTGGAAAATAAACACTGATTAAATGTCGCTTCGTGTACTAGAGACCACACATAATGGACCACTATAAATGTGGAAACGAGTCCAACACAAATGCACCAGTACAATTTGTCTAGGATTTCATATACAAATTGATACTGTAAGATTGAGAACGTCAAATCAGTTTTTTAGAAGAATATTTTTTTGTATTATGCCTAAAATTGCGTCTATTTTTCTAAATCTGAGTAACGGGGTTTCACTTGAAGGATAGGGTTAATTAGGGTTACTCAGTTTTACATTTGATCGAGCTTTCAGAAACGGGCAGTTAATGTATTGTTTGTCCGCACCTTCTCGGCGACCTCTCTGACGGACGCGACCGAGGTGCCGTACAGATTGTCGTTGTACTGTCCGGCCTCGATGAACAGATGGTTCTGTATGTCGCGCTCCATCTGCTCGCGACTCGCCACAAAGTGGTAGTCGCGTCCGTCCACCTCGTAGTCGCGTCGCGGTCGCGTCGTGTCTGTGGATGCATGGTCATTATTATATGTGACATAGGGGATTCACTGCCACAAACCATGTAACCTCAAAACGTGATCTTGGGCTTCATTCTTTATGACATAGGAGATACATTGGCCTAACCGTGTGACGTCACAACGTGATCTAATCAAATGCGATTGGAGTGGTCATAATGAATAACGCCCCTGGTTAGATAAGATGAAGAAACTTGAGGTTTTCATACTCTTGATATTATTAATATGAGAATAATCTCAAATAGTCCCAAACCTTATAAGTGCCTTATGACTGCAAGGGCATAATTGGGTGAATCAACTTTTAAGGCACTCCTTTTGTGTCCCTGTCATGCAAAGAGCATAAAAATCCTAATTTCCTTATAAAATATGTTTGTTTTGATGTTAACGTAAACTTAGATCCTTTCCTAACATGCTAGTTTCATAGTATTTTATAGTTAATAGGAAAATTTTTGACTTTATTATGGTAACTCAGCAGAACATAAGCACTATCCATACAAAAAACATGTGTCCCCAGGCCTAGATGACGATACAATTTAGGACGTATCTTAAAAAAAAGGTATGAATGCACAGCCTTTTTACCCAATATTATGATTCAGAAAAAGATAAACTTACGTTTAAAGTTAACATTTATAAAAGTTTGACAAATATTTTATATTTTTCGTGCATCCAAACTTTTGTCCCAAACTTTGATCAAAACATCAGTTCTACAGAGTTACCGATAAAAATTCATAACCGTTATCAAGAGATGACGCCTACCTTGGTGTCATCTAAGGCGATTATTGTCTAATATTTAGTTGGTATGATCAAAAAATCTCTACCTAGCTTTACCGCCCCCCCAGCCTAAATTAAGTTCTCAGCTGGTGCGCGTAGGTTTATTGTCGCTCTACAGCGTTGCAATGGATATTTATGAGGCACCCTCGTCACTTTTTCTAAAAAAACTCGTTAATATTAGCTTAGATGTCGTGCCCCACTGCAAAACCTAAAAATAGATATATTTTACAGTATATTTTCATAATATTTCGATGATTTATTTTTTATTGTTAGTTGTTCATAATGTTGTCAAAGGAGTGTCTTAAAAGTTGATTCACCCAATTATCAGTTTTGGAATAATTTTTAAAAGGACTTCGAAATAGGTACATAAGTTACACAATTACATTAAGTACAAGACACAGACACTGTTGATCTAAAAGATTTGATTAAAAATCCTGTAGGTAGCACGTTTGTTTATCAAATCAGCTTTCTCTATTGCTAAGCTGTTTCAGCGACTGTAATCCCACCATGCATATAACAATCAGACAGACTTCTTTTTAGGTAGGTAAAGTTCAACATGCATTACACTGGAACATTTTTGAAACGTAAACAAATACATCATCATTATTACGTTCCTAACTGGCTATAACAAGTGGCCGGTATGGGCTAGTGAGTTTGTGCTATCAACCAAGTTACTCTATTTCAGTCTACGAAAAACAAAAACATCTATAGTCGAGTATAAAACTCGCTGCCCGCGCAGCAATAAAAGCGTGGGAAAGAGAGCTCTCTATATATCGCTCTCTCTCTTATTGCACCGATGATTTATGGCTTTGCGGGCAGCGAGTTTGGTCCTCGACTATAATGCTACTTACGAGGCACGCAGCTTCCAAACTTATCCGGGAACTCAGATATGAGATCATCATTGATCCTATCCTTCAGCGGACCCAGTATGATCACCGGCCGCGTGTACGTAATCGTCAACTGCTGAACAGTTTCGTATGAAAGCACCGATTCGTCTTGACCTGAAACATTAAATGATATTTAAATGTCGCATACAAATTTCAAGTTGCGGGTAGACTTTTGTACATGTTTTTTCTAATCGCAACAATGATTGTTTGAAACTATCTTGCAAAGTTAGTAAAATGTTTCATGTGAAATTATTGGAAAACATCTATAAAAAGATATTTCTAAGTGCTACGCGTGCGTTCAAGTAAACATCTATAGTCTGTAGTGCTTGTGTTGCAAACGTGAGATGAAATAATTCACATTAGACAACCACCAATCCGTGAACAGCTAAAAAAGTAAACGCACAACATACATGACACACTTGACTAAACACAAAATCTTAGAAAGATAATGTATTATCTAAACTAGCGCCATTTTTAAATGCGAAGTATAATAATAAAAGACCGATCCTCCTATAACAAGCTTGTTAAAAATAAAATCTTAATAATCTAATCTACTAGAACTGTGAGATATTTCAAACTATCATTATTTTTTAAAACATGGTATGTCATCACCGTTGCATGTAATTTAGAAAACGGACGAAAAAATATATTACAAGTGTTTTTTGCTATGTACCTAATGTAAAGTATATTCATCTATATAATTTCAAACTTCTAGCTTAGCTATACGAGACCTATATTTTCTATAACAAAGCGGTCTATGTATTATGTACTACATACAAAAACCTTCTAAATCTATAATGTCCATATGTACAGATCTGTTTTCCATGCTCTTGCATACAGCCAGAATTAAACAATCAAGTGTAATAGAGACTCAGTGCTACCATTAATTCTGGCTAAGCTTATAAACGTGTTTGACAAGCTACAACAATGTCAGCGACCGCTAAGTACTTAGCAGCGCCCTCTACATCTGAAGCGGACTATTCTATAAGTAAACCAGCGCAGCGTAACTTGAAACAAAACCCAAGCTCGTATGGATGTGATCTGTGCGCTCTGAAGCCGCCTGCAAACGGAATATATTATATCCTAGACACTATCATCAATGATGAACAAAGCTACAATTTACCACGCAGACTAGTTCCTTTGAAACAATGTACTGAAAGTTTTTTTAGTGTGCTTCAAAAAGGATCTTTAGTACTTTACACATGTATTGGTACATTCTAGGTTCTATACGCCGTTTCCCTTCACCGTTAAAGGGTAGGCACTACTACACAAAAACCACTAGATACCTACATATAATTATGATATCTTTGTGGATATAATCTTTTGTTGTTAACGAACATTTTAATAGACATCGTTTTTTAAGATAGCTGGGCTGTAGAGATTGCTAGATCAACTTTGTAAAAGTGAATCGCTTCAAAAACGGTTTTTATTAGTCAAATGATGTTTTCTATCCGACTTGACCATTTATAGGCTTCCTGTCAAGCTTTGCTTAGGGCAGTATACCGGCGCATAGCTATCTCGCTCGCACATGTGAACATTTTTGAGGATATAAAATCACTGAATGTACCTAGATATGTAAAATCGCAATAGGTTAAGTTGTTGTTAATACAATAACAAGAATTTTACAAAAACAAATTTTTCATACATTTTAATTAGAAAAATAAAAAGTCCCATTTTTAAGTGTAGACATGCTTGGACCAATATATTATTTTCCCTAAATCTTTGTAATATACCATTGACAGCAACTTAACCGATTGATATTTTACATAACTACATTCAGTGATTTTATATCTTCAAAAAATGTTCAATTGCGGGAGCGAGATGGCGGCGCGCGCCGTATGCTGTCCCTTGCTGCGTGTAATGTCCGTAACTATTGATTGACGTATGTGTTTGAAGGCGGCTTGGGCATGGGTGTTGTGTGGCACATGGCATGGCATGGCATGTGAACTAAGGGCAAGCGTCGGCGCCGCGAGAAGGCATCGCCCCGAAGCGTCAGCGGTGCGGAGGCGGCTCTTGTCCTCGTGACGTGCTTCCAGTGCCCACTCTCCCTCCACAACTAAACTATCAGATGCGAGTTCAATGTACGTGTGGCGTCACCCGGTGAGCCGTGGGCGTGATTATTACGCTCCATGAACAAAACACTGTCGTGAGCTCGATGGCTTTTCGAGTGCGGAGGCTATTAGATCGCGTTATGAATCGAAAACCAACCGAAAAAGAAAGAATGACGAAATAAAAACTGGAGTGTTATTATGATAACTACGGTTCTATAATGATCATAACCAGAATGCGGGAGGTAAGGTATCGGCTACGGCACTCGCAAGCTACGCCTCACGCCCAACACTTACACTCGTCCTCGAGATAAATGAGAGTAATCTCCTCCATCATGGGAAGTTCCACTCGGTACAAGATTTCCCCTACACGTAGAAAAATTAACGTTACATACATTTATAAGATGTCGCGTCGATCGGACCAGGAGGGGAACGGATACTGACGGGAGTTCGATCGTGTAGCTCGAATATGTAGCGGCTTTCTACATTTCATGAATAAGCGCTTTGAAAACAAGGTGCAAATAATAATACGGATCAGACCAAATGAATGTTAACATGTAGGGATGTCTCGCTTCGGTTAGGCAACTAGAAGCACGGGAAGGGCAGCCGGAATCAACCAATCCGTGTGCTTGCTGCAAACCATTCTTGTTACCAACAATTACTACCTACTTGTGGAACACCGAAGGTATTGTCTAAGCTTTTACTGCACGACTGTGTCTTATTACTCTTCGAAAAAGACATCTTAACATGGCAAGTCGTTCAAAGTAAGGAATATTCTAGAATGATAGAACGTGAGGTCCACAGTTGTGCAGTAAAAAGCCGCTTGGATACATAGAATAGAAAATAAAACTATCTAACACACATAGGTAGAGCAGTGTCCCTGTCGCTGGCAACATCGTCAAGCGACAAATAAACGCCGATACTGAATAAATATGGCTACCGGTTTATTGAATGCTTCACCATGCTTCTCGATACACTACAAGCGGATAATTTACTCACATAGATCCGATACAGTCGATAACAATATTCATACAGAGATAAGAAATATAACAGTCACCGATCAGCCTGCCGATCGGGATATTACATAATCCCGCGCCAATAATGAAAGAAATCAATACCTGTCACTCGCACACTATTGCTTACACTAGTGTGCGAATAAGAGACAATGATAAGTGACGTCATTATTTATTTCTTTATTGACGCGAATAGTGTTTTTTTACTCTGAGTTTACCTAGATATCGCCGAGTGTATAGGAATTTTGGACGGAGAACTCTAAATATTTAGAGAAATTTAATCTCTTTACATTTATACAGATTATAGTTTCGATCCAATTTCAGCTAGCAAGTATGTTTTAGAACTAACCTATTCACTCTCAACAAAGAGACCCAGATATAGATCATACACAATATAGATTATTTAGTGTTTCCCTGTGATCATCGGTGGTAAAATTTAATTCGGTGTTATTTTCCGAATGTTTTATAGTCACTTTATGTGCAGTTAAAACAAGCGAATAGCTTCAGTCTTATCAATTGTTATTGGCAAACGCATTATAACGTGACCTAAAGTATTAACAGCGAAATAGCTATTTAAGGCTCCGGTGACAGTGGCTCGCAATTTCGAAGCGCGATTGGCTATTATTTCATTTTATTTCATTTCGGGGAGGTTGTTTGAAAAAATAACTCTAGAGAAACACGCATAAATACTGTTTGAACACAAATAATACAATAATATAAGGGAAATGTGCTTGAGTCAGAAATCATTTTGGTATTAGGTAAACGTAAGACCAAACATACTAATACCAAAATGATTTCTGATTCGGGCATGTTTCCCTTATATTATTGTATTATTTGTGTTCGAACAGTATTTATGCGTGTTTCTCTAGAGTTATTTTTTCAAACAACCTCCCCGAAATGAAATAAAATGAAATAATAGCCAATCGCACTTCGAAATTGCGAGCCGCTGTCACCGGACTCTTAAAGGCTCAAGAATTTTCACATAAGACAGACTCAGTATTGGTACTAAATCTTTGACTGTGTCTAAGGGGTGACAGAGGCACGTCCAAGATTCGGCACATGGCCTCTTCTTAGCGATTTTTGCGTTTGTAGACTTACCGTCAGCATTAGTGTCCTCCTGTGTGTAACAAAGCATGAAAGCTGTAACAAAATTGATATCTTAGTTTGTGTTTTGTACAAAAGAGTAGTCACGAGAAGTCCCAGCGCCTGTAGCCAAGTTACATTCTATGAAGTTAGTAGAAAAGTCCAAAATTGTATGAGATAGACTACGAAAGTCACGTGGTCTTACATAAATCGCGTTAAGACAACGCGTATTTGATTTGATGAACTAAATTAATAGCGTACAAAAATGCCAATATGTAGTTAGTGTAGGAATAAAAGCGCTTAAAAACTAATGCAACTTGGCTACAATTTTCACTTGTTTTCAACTCTAGTTGGAAGAAAATTGAAAGTGCTTTAGAAAAATACAGTAAAAAAAGTAAATAGTAGTATATCTTGTAATAAATACATTGCATACCTTTGCCGTGGCAATGTGCAATTGTGCGATCCTTTTACCATATTGACAGTTTCTAAGTTTTTTAATTAAATTTTCGTACTGAATTGGTGTTGTTTGATCATTTGATTTGGAACGTTATTATATTTTTGGCGAACGTTTAAACGAAACGAAATATTCTGAAGTCTTCATTCTTCTTCTTTTTTGAAGATTTCAGAATATTTCGTTTCGTTTTAACGTTCGCCAAAAACATAATAACATTCCAAATCAAATGATCAAACAACACCAATTCAATAAAAAAATATTAGATATTTCATAACCAAATTCAGTCATCTTAGAATATTATGAAATGTGTAATTGCCCGAGACTGCCGGCAATTGACAGAAACTGTTGGCACATTTGACTATACTTTCTTAGATTATTTTTAATAAAAAATTATTAGATATTTCATAACCAAATTCAGTCATCTTAAAATATTATGAAATGTGTAATTGCCCGAGACTGCCGGAAATTGACAGAAACTGTTGGCACATTTGACTATACTTTCTTAGATTATTTTTCGAGTTGTCTGTGTATATTCAGAGGTGTCGATTCTGTTGTTGCATTATCCTAAACGAACCTAATCTGACAGCTCTAAAATTATAGCCGTCCTTGTTGTTTTGGTCTTTTAGAAAAGGATGGCAATAATTTTAGTGCAGTCAAATTAGGATAAGATAGGAAAATGAAACAACAGAATTGATACCACTGTTACATTACTTGGTGTACATTTATCGTCATATTTTTAGCATTTAGTGAACATTGTTAGACATAACTTTTTAGAGCAGATTGGTATGTACAATACTCACGTTCTTGGTCCGAGCCGTCTTCGGATTTGCCGTCTTCTCGACTCTTCATGAAGGGAAACTTTCTGCTAAACGAGAGAGTTTTCTTTTTCCGTTCAAGAGTCGATTGGCTCTGCAATTAATGTAGCTTATCAGCGTTATCTACAGGTCGTGAAGTTCGTGGGTCCACCAGCTTGACAATAATATCCCAAAATCAAATTGGGATAATAATATCCCAAGTTGTAATAAAAAAATCATCAATTAAAGAATTACAACATATTCATAGAAATATGTTTTTTTATTGAATAATTAGCGACATTTACTCGCATTTACGAACACGTATACTCAATAGTGGTCTAATAATGATAATATTGATGGTGAAATGCGATTCTAGATCTACACATGAGGTGAAGGTGAATGTAAGGTCATGATGACTTTCATCCTTAGGTATGGTAGACAATATACCCTCCACTTTTGGTACATACCTAATAGGTTATGCACATACTCAAGGAATAGTAATCTATTGCTATATAGGAACTCATTTTTTCAAGCAAGATACAACTTTCTATGGGAGTACATTCAGTGCAACTACTTATGTAATTATAGTACCTTGTCATCCTATTTGCATAAAAGAAAGAAGAGTTGAAAGATAGAATACTCAAGATAGAGATAGATAGAGGGCAAGATGGGTCAGAGTCGCAAAGTCAGGGTTCCATACAATACGATATCCTATCCCTAACTAAAATTAGATTGTGAGTGTGTGTGAATGTTTAACTATGGGATGTTTTGGATAAAACTTGGAACACACATAGTTTTTAACCTGGAACATACATTTAAAAATAGGCTACTTTTAATGTCGTGAATTAAGACGCGGGCGGATACTAGTAAAGACGAATTACGTAAATAAGTAGCTAGAGAGATGCAACACGTTTTTTATGAGTTTTCTATAGTCTATAGTAAGACTTACTCGTAGTCCGTATCAAAGCTATCACGAATAAACGAACAGGGATAGCACTATAGCTCGTCAAACATAATATCGACCCTCCTGATGATATGCGGGTACACACGGCATTGCGTACACAACCGAAACAAACACGTACACACGGCATTGCGTACACAACCGAAACACACGTACACACAACAAACGTACGAACTCTGGTCTGGTCGAGCGCACCCCGCCCCCGCGTCCCACATACCATCGGGAAGGTCGATTTTACGGCGGTTGACCTGTTACAGCGTTTAGATTTAGCTCAAATGCGCAGGGAAATGGGCAGCTACATGGGAAATACGCGAAAGGCAACGCGTGCGGTTACGCGAGAGAGAGCTGACGTTAGCTCGATATCCTTATCACTACATAGTATAAAACAAAGTCGCTTTCTCTGTCCCTATGTCCTCATGTCCATTTGTAAGCTTAAATCTTTAAAACTACGCAACGGATTTTGATGCGGTTTTTTTTTAACAAATAGATTGATTCAAGAGGAAGGTTTATATGTATAATACATGCATGATATGTGCACCCGTGCGAAGCAGGGGCGCGAGGGCGGGTCGCTAGTAATGATAATAGCCGACCGAGTGTAAACGCAGTACGTAAGTCCGACCGACTGCTCGGCTTAGGCGTCAGCTCAATAATATAAGTCGATATTGGCACGTTTACGAGTATGGAACCTTTACGCATAAGAGTTCGAGTCATAAGGCCTGCCTTATGGTTGTTATACAAAGCCTCATAGCCCCCATATTGTTAAACAACTGTCATAGCCTGGAGTCTCCGAGGCACAGAAGTAAAGGTATTGAAACATAGACCATAGACATGGAATAAGTTTTTAAAGTAATAAGATTAGACTCAAAAGGCTGTAATACTTACAGTGCTAACCGGCGTGCCTTGTCCTTGGAACTTGACTTGGCGGTCCCTAGCACGCTGCTTTCGCTCCCATCGACGCTTCGACGGAATTATGCCGATGGCGTCTGCGTCCGTAGTATCTATTCGTCTGCGTAAGTTGAAAAAAATATGTTACACATTCAACACTGCTAGGCTCAAACTATAGGAACCAATTGCTGATTAAATAATAATATGTATGTAATTATTTTTGTTGTGCATACATAGGTACTTTTAATAAGCATAATTGTCAATAAACATAGTAGTACTTGAGAATGACTAGACCATTGTATTTTAATAATAAAATGCTGGATCCTAATATACTTAGTCATAAATTATTAAAGACAAACATAATAGATTCAATTTTTTCAAAGCACGTTTTTTAACTAGTTGGATCTAGGTGCCAGTTCAATGGAAAGAACCCTAAAATATATTAATCTGTGTTTTTGTGATATACAATACATTGATATTAGAAGTCGCTCAGCGAGCTATGGAGAGAGGTATGCTCGGAGTCTCTCTGAAGGATAGAATCCGAAACGAGGTTATCCGACACAGAACTAAAGTAGTCGACACAGCTCAAAGGATTAGCAAGCTGAAATGCCAGTGGGCCGGCCATGTTTGCCGCAGAACCGACAATCGTTGGAGCAAATGGATACTTGAGTGGAGACCGCGTTTAGGTAAGCATAGTGTAGGACGTTCTCCGGCAAGGTGGGGCGACGATCTGCGAAATGTAGCGCAGCAAGCACTGGATGAGAAGAGCCGGAGACCGGGCTCAGTGGCATGTCTTGGGAGAGACCTACGTCCAGCAGTGGACTAATGTAGGTTGATGATGATTGATATTACTATCAATAATTTATTCATACAAAGTGTCTTCACCTTAAATAGAGACAGTAAGAAAAGTGCCAGTGGACACATTCTTAGTTGTAGCTTACTTTATAAAACTAGGTCAGTGTTAGATTACTTATTAGCCGTATTTATGGCTAGATTGTAATATAATTAGGTATGTAAAAATAATTTATTATCAAAAAGTAATAAATATTTGAATTGTTACTTTGCTTGCCACCATTCGTCGTCGGACGCGTTGGTGACGTGTAGAATGTCTCCGTATCTGAAAGGCAGCCCTCGGGATGGCAACCCATCGTCTCTTATTGGGTCGTAGTCGAAAAGCGCTCTGGAATTACAAACAAGACTGGATTGAAAGACAATTTTTAATTATTATTACATAGGCAATGGGGATTTAGTGGTAGTGTCCTTCCGACCCTAAGGTCGTGGACTCGAAACCGGTGGTGCACAATAAAAGATCTGCAATAATCGCTCGCAATGGGGTGCCATTGCGAGCGATTATTGCAGATCTTATTCCCCCACCACGAATTAGATTAATAGGTGTAAATATATTATTATGTTTACTCACCGCACATACAAAGATCGTTTCTGGGATGTTCGCAAAAGTGTGTGATGTTGTTTCAGCTCGTTGATGCGCGCCTCAAACTTATTATACTCTTGTGGTCTGTACACAACTGTCAACTTCACTTGCTGGCCGGTACTCTGAAATGCAAATGATGAGAATTTGTTATGCTTTGGCAACACTACCGAGAAATGGCAATAATTATCGCGGCAATGGACGTTGAACGTTGGTGTGACCACGATACGCCGTTGATTGCCGCGAGAATTGTAAAATCAAAGGGTTTAACGCGAGAATTATTGCGTTGAAGCGGCCACACTACGTGGAGTCTATCGCGAGAATTATCACAATAATTGCTCCAAACTAATTTATAACTACCATGTTGTTTCTGTTTAGTTTCTTCTGTTAGGCTCTCTTTATATTGTCATGTCTGTCTCTTTATATTGTATTCTCTGTCAAAATAAACAATTCTATTCCATTCTATGTGTATTCTACATATGGAGCAGTAGCGGTAACTGAGTTGTTACTTGTCAGTTTAACGAATTTTCCGAGGGTCCAGGTTATTGCTACTTTTATCGTGCATAAATTGAAAAATTCAGTCATTGGAAGGTCTTCTCCGCGCCTTACATCTGGACCAATTCTTCGGTAATTTTATAGTGTGTGGTCGCATGAAACAGTCCACACATACCTTGAGTGCTTTAGCGGCTTGCTCGTGAGTGGCGTGCGTGATGTCAGTATCGTTGACGGCGAGTAGGCGGTCCCCTCGGCGTAACTCACCACACCTTCAATATAATAATGTTGTATTTTTAATAAATATACATATGTATAGGTGTTTTTGTTTATATAATTTTTTGTCGTTTTCGTTTTGCACCTATATAGCGTGTAACGGAAGGGGGTATCAACCCTGAAGGAGGTGAATGTGCTCATGAAACTCAACAACTTTCCCCAAAGAACATAGGTCGAAATATGAAAAAAAAATTTGGCCCTCCCATAGTAAATCAATCAGCTGGTAGTCAGTTTTGTAAGGGAGGGCCAAATTTTTTTTTCATATTTCGACCTATGTTCTTTGGGGAAAGTTGTTGAGTTTCATGAGCACATTCACCTCCTTCAGGGTTGATACCCCCCTTCCGTTACACGCTGTATAGGGTGGCCAAAAAGTCGTTGATCAAACGCTATTAGAGGTTAGATGGGGTCATCAGCTGCACAAAATTGTTCTACGGGAGGTCCTTAAGGTCAACCCCTGCAGAGTTATAATTGTGTTTTGTAGATAGGTAAGTACTACGTTGGACGACTTAAAGTACATAAGTAGTAACTGGTCAAAAAAGCACTGTGCAGAATACCTTTCTGCCGGTCCCCCAGCTAATAAGAAAGACACGTATATCCCGTGCCCGTCTTCTCCACCCACGATGTTGAAGCCGAGTCCCTGCGTGCCCTTCTCGAGTTCAACGACCCGCGTCTCCTCGGCGGCGCTGTCGGTCACGTCTTCGCGCCGGAGCGAGTTGCAAGCACTTGATGCTGTAGCTGAAGATAATAAGGCTAATTTTTGTATGCATAGTAACTCCAAGCCTACAACTAATCATGCGCCTAAGCTTATTCTGAATAGAATGTATTCCTAATGAATTTTTGTTTAGCGAATGCTTGTTGGCAACGTGAGGCGATTATCTACGAAATGTGATGACAACTGATGAAACTGACTGGCGAAGACAGGATCGGGCTCAGTGGCGTATCTTCGAAGATACCTACTACTTATAGGATTTACCTTTGTCCATCTGTCTTGCGTCATGTGGCATAAATGAGAGCATTGGTGGTTTTAGTGGTAGTGACTCCACCTTCCGAAACCACCACCTTAGGGTTGTGGTTTCAAAACTGGTCACCAATCATTTTTGTCAACATTTTTATGTGCATAGTCCCGATACTTATCATCGGTGAAAGAAAACATCGTAAGGAAACTGAAACATAGAACCTGAAAAGTTCTATAACATTGTGTCAAGTGCACGAAGCAGCCTCATGGGGACGCACTTAAAATCCTTTCACCACGCTGTTTCGAAAGAAACCTAGTGACACGACAAGATTTCTTCTTGTTTATATGCTTACGAGTGTTAGCGCGGGACGTCCGAGGCGAAGGCTGACCGTGCCTCGGCCCGGGTACTAGAACTAGTACAACGCGCTCGCCCGTCGCCTTCAGCGCCGCCACTGCGTCCTCGTGCGTCACGTTATCTAGGTCCACGTCACCGTTCTGTAACAACACAATAACAACTCATTCAGCCCTGCAGTGCAAGTACGGTTCTTATCGATCGCCTAATTTGACATTTAGAATCGTCAAATTCGTGTAAAATGGTGGAACGATGCGATTTGATTGGTTCATCGACTTTAGCCGATCGACAAATAGGCGATCGACAAGAACCGTACTTGCACGGCTGGTATCAAGTTACGATATCGTGGTAAGCAAGAGATCAAGCGGATGGTAATAGTGAGTGGACAGTTTACTATGCCTTTTTC
The DNA here is from genome assembly GCA_963576535.1 of Plemyria rubiginata. Taxonomy (NCBI): domain Eukaryota; kingdom Metazoa; phylum Arthropoda; class Insecta; order Lepidoptera; family Geometridae; genus Plemyria; species Plemyria rubiginata. Next base: position 11,675,650 of record OY754912.1, on the reverse strand, counting down.
AACCGTGGACAGGGTTGCTAAGACGCGAAGACCATATAAAGCTGATAGTCGGAATCATCAAGGGCCACTGCGACCTCAACTACCATCTTTTTAAGATCGGAGCGACAGCGACCTATGTCGTGATTGTCTTCAGAAAAAAGAAACGGTGGAGCATGTGGTACTGCACTGCTCCGCTACTAACGAATCCAGATCCAAAACTGGACTACAGAAGCTGATCGGGTCTTTCTCATCTCCATCCGAATCGCCACCAGGGATGCTTCAACACTGCTACCCCCAACCCAAGGTCCTTCTCCGCTATTTTAAGAGGTTGGGCTGGCTAGGATGAGGTTAGCAGGAGATAATGCACAATACACCCCATGGCGGGACGTCCGTGCAGATCTCATTCCCCCACAACGAATTAGAATTAGGGTTGCTGTGTTTCGGTTTGAAGCGTGTGGTTACCGGTGAGATTACATGCACATGAGGCACATCTGTATGTCTTAACTTGATGGACGCAGGGTAGTGCATCGTACAAAGTCCCTATCGTGCGTGACTTGCGTTCAGTCATGTTTACGAAAAATAGTCAAATATGTTTCCGTCTAAAATACACTCGTTAAAAACAGTGATGGAAGTGTTTTGATCTGCCACAGTTTACTCAGAGATGATGAAAGCTTACCGAGGTGTTCTTGACCATGAGTAGTTTATCTCCGACCCGGAGCCTGGTGTCGCGATGCGCGGCGCCTCCCGCCATTATCTTAGTGACGTAGATGCCGTTGTCTCCCGGTATGTGCTGGTTCCCGAGGCCTCCAGCTATGCTGAAGCCGAGACCGGCGCCGCCTTTGACGAGCTCGATCTCTACCGACTCTTCCTTAGGTTGGGTTACGTTTAAGGTGTCCGTTTCGACCGCTCGGCGTTTTATTTTCTGTAAGATGTTTTGGCACTGGTTATTTATTGGTTACTCTACATGAGGCGTGGAAAACAGAAGCGTGCCTTTTATATCGACGCAAAAGAGAGCCACTTGATCTTACGAGGGATCAAGGTAGAAAGAAGGCTGGAAGAGATTTGAGACTTGTTTGTTATATTCCAGGACGAAACAAAATAGGAAGCAGCAAAAATAAAAGTTTTATTGGTATGACTAGCTGAACCCACGGCTTCGCTCGCGCACGTTCACCTATTTGGAAGTTGAATTTTGAAAAATCCTTCCTTAGTGGGTGCCTACGTTATAAGAGGAATACGTGTGCGAAATTTCAAGTTTCAAGCCCTAAGAGTTTGGCCTATGGGTTGTCATCAATCAATCACATTTTCCTTTTTTTTATATAGATTTCAATTGATATAGTGGGTCTGGGCGGTTATGTCAGCAGAATATATCCCGATAATTGGACGGACCTGGTAACTGTCTGGAAACCAGACTGATGGCGAGGTCGGGATCGGCCAAGAACGCCTTGGAGCCTCCCACGATGGTGGCAAAATAAAGGACAGTTTGACAGATTTGGACCTTTACCCCAGTGGGACCATAGGGTTGATAATAAAAATTTTAATCTTACCATTCTTACTGTACTGCCTGCTTTCTTCAGAGCATCTACCGCATCGGCGTGAGTCACATTCACCACGTTCACATCATTTACCTGTAAAAATAAACAAACATTGTTTTGGTTAGTCTATGAATTCGGAAAAACAATGTTTTGGTACGACATTTATGTTTTTAACAGAATAAGTGCGTATCACCATAATTATCTAGTTGTCTTCAAAAAAGACGGAACGGAAATAGTCTAATCTATTGGATAGTGATGTGGACTGAGTAATTGATTATGTCTAGGTACTGTGTTTGGAAATCATACTCGGGAGCCATTTTTATTATTTTTGGCACGAAGCTTACATAAGCCAGGGTCAACAAACAGTAAATCACGACACGAACGATTGAATAAAACAATAATCCGGACTATTTTCAATCAATCGATTTCACTGATTATTTACGATCACGTATAAACTATTTATAAATTTTACACTTAATACTGCGTCACTTTTTACACGTTCACAGAAAGGCATTGAAAATTCGATTTAAAAATATCGCACCGTTAGTTTACTTGCGATCTACGCATTGTGTGAGCATCTAATTACGATACGGCCCGAGTACCTTTGCGCCTCAAGGTCCAAACTCAATGTTATGGAATAATTAAGTACATACCTCCATATTTACAACCTTTCGGTTATGTAACTTCGATAGGCACAACGACAGAGTATTTACTAGTTAATATACAAACAATTCTAAGGATGTTTTAGTGTTGACTGCGTTAAGCTAGTAACTCTATACGAGTTTCATAGTAAAAGGTGAAGAATAGCAATCATATCAAAGTTTCAATTTACTGTAGGTCGATCGCGCATTCAATTCAATACTATTTATTTCAGACCAAATAGTATTAAATATCACATAAAACAAATAAAAACACAACAAGTAAAATGAATGTAGTTCGGACAGACTACCCAATACAATACAGGTGGATGCAGATATGGATGGGTTCCATCTGATCCAAATTCTAATTTAATTTATAGTGTTCAAAATAATAAAACATAAAATACACACATAAATTATTTAAAAACCCCAAATAAACACATTGCCTGAGAGAGCCGCATATGGGCTCTCGTCCAGTATTCCATGAAGAAGAGGCATGTCTAGCCTCTGCAACTAGGTGTAGGTACGAGTAACTGTTCGAGCTATCGCGCATTATGTGTGGAGATTTAATTAGGTATGCTGATTTGTTATGCCTCAAGAATAATGTAGGTTGTAGTGAGATATTTTTATAGACTTGCATTGCTTGCAACTTGCAACAGTGCGCATTAAATATCGAAATCAACATAGTAATCTGTAACTCTAATTTTTATATTACTTAGCAAATCACACCTGAAAATGTAGTAGGATTATACAATTTAGTAAAGCGAAAAACAAACAAGCAGTGAAGTCCGCCGTTAGGTCGCACGTACTGATGTAAAAAAAGTATTTACCTATGTATTATATCACCTATTTGGTTCCCATGTAACCATGTTTTGCTCAGTTTGGGGCTAGATAGCGCTGCGTGGAATATTTATTTATTTTATTTATAGACGAGCAGCTTTCGCTGATATGTCTACGTCACAGTGTTGAAATTATTGATAATTGAATTTTAATTGATGAAATTATTAAAAATTGAAATTGAATCGTTGGAATTAGGTATTATTATTTTAAATTTTATGTCTGTGTCTTTGTTATTGTCTTTTTTAGTTCCAGTTTTTAAGCACAATTTTACTTGTTCGAAACCAGTTGTCGAGTTTATTTTTGAAGGCATTCACTGAGTCAGCGGAGACAATGTCCTCAGGCAGCATGTTCCAGTTGTGAACCACTCTGTTGCTGAAGAAATTATGTGCTACATGTGTACATATCCACCAATATACTTATTTTTTTCAATAACTACAACGTAGTAGGTATGCAAATGCCACTACTGTAATTATTATCTCATCTATTTCATTTTTTTTATTGTTTTTTTATGTGTATGTGTGTTTTTAGCAAATAAATGTCTGTCTATTAAATCTAGTTTCTAAGTACAATGAACCTATTGTATATAACAAGATCCCATATCCAATGACTCCTATTCCTATCCCAATCAACTCTCAAGCCCAAATACATATATCTGCTGATGAGAAATTCTCCAGACACCAACCTACTAAATGTACCCCCACTCATGAAATTCTAAACGGGTCCGACTGTGCTTATTATTATAGCTAATGTACCTAACACGTCGGTCTCTCCATTCCATTTGGTATTGGGTCATCGGTGCCGGGATAATCAGTGGCCAATTGAACAATGCAACTCATTATCATCGAAAAACATCGAGGTAGGTATGCATGATATATCTATGGAAGCTATTAGTAGTACATACAAAAGAGTGATTCAGTGCTAAGAAATAAACAATACGACCGACGCCCAAAAAAATTAGACAAAACTTAAGGCCTACGCAGACAGGGACTTCATGGCAAGGGATTAAAATTTTTACCAATGCACATTCAAACGTATTGACATAGAAATACGATATAATATATATTATTATGCTTAGGATGATGCCGTGGCATCGAAAGGGATTTCATTGATGCCACATCATAATTTTAAAGCATAACAATTTATATCGTATTTCTGTATCAATACGTTTGAATGTCCATTGGTGAAAATTTAAATCCCTTGCCATGCCGTCCCAGTCTACGTAGGTTTTAGGTGTTTAGTCAAGATTTTTTTTTAATAAATCTAGCTGATAGAACAATTTGATGGCCCACCTGATGTTAAGTGGTAATCATCACAAAGAATTTTTATGACGACCTCAGTGGCGCAGCGGGCGAGAGTCCGCCTGCGACGCAAGAGGTTGCGGGTTCGATTCTCGCCTCGGAACAAATTTGTGTACGATCTGCAGAAATTTGTTCCGTTGGTCTGGGTGTTGATGTATAATAAAAAATATCTATCTATGTAAGTATATAATGTATTAAATACATATATCAGTCATCTAGTACCCATAACACAAGCTTTGAGTAGCTTACTTTGGGGCTAGATGATGCTGTGTGGATTTTCCAGCATTATTTATTTATTTATATTTTATTTAATTGCCTCGTAAGTCACGCACGGTAGGAACGTGCCCTACGATACACTGCCCTGCGTCCATCAACTTGAGGTATACAGATGTTTATGCCTCATGTGCCTGTAATTACATCGACAACCACAATCTTCAATCCGAAAAACAGCCACACTACTTGGCGGCAGAAACAGACGTGGAGGTAGTAGCGTCCCCGGACGAGCCCTTTACAGAGAACTCTACTACTCATCAACCAATGGACCAAACGAATTGATACCAAACGTCTTGATAATTCTTCGCACAAGTACCTAGTAAACATTTCAGATGATTTCATTATGAATCAGAAAAAACAAACTTTTTTTTAGTCTATTGAACATGTCTGTTCTGGCGCTACGCGACCGATAATACGCGACGCATGTTCCGTCAGATATGAACCTTCCCTAAGTCCTAAGACTCTTCTGGCTCATGATGAAAAAATACGAAATTTTGGTTAGTCTAGGCTTTGGTCGCGAGAAACCGTTTTGATTTTTGATATCGAGTTAAAAATGCAAATTCTAATGGTGAATCTGACAGCATAAAACAGGGGTTACCGTTACTTAAAGCAAGAACTACAAGTTAAAATGTAAGAAATACTTTTAGAGAATTGGACCACATATTTGACACCAGTAAAATACCTACCTAGGTATATTAATTACCTACACGAACCACAGTTATAATAATCAAATAAGGAGAGGTTAAAGCAGGATGAATAAAAATACAATCCTACTAATATTATAAACGTGAAAGTTTGTAAGTATGGATGGATGTTTGTTACTCTTTCACACCGAAACGGCTGAACGGATCTGAATGAAACTTGGCAGAGAGATACATTATAGTCTGGATTAACACATAGGCTACTTTTTATCCCTTGGGAATACCGGGTTACACATATTTTAACCGTAATACATACTTTAGCTCCTAAATAATAACTAGATGTCGCCACAGGAAAGATTAGCACGCGCTATTGTTGCGTTTTGAGCAATGAGTGATATCAGCAATCGTATAATCAATCCTCTCTGAAATTCCGCTGTTCACCGGGATTTAAATCTGCGCGGGTGAAACCGCGGGGCGCAACTAGACTAGTAATCAAATAAGGAGTGGTTAAAGCAGGATGAATAATAATACAATGCTTATAATATTTATACTGACCGATAAAATAGCATCGTTGATAAGCAGTTGGCTTGCGGCAGCCGCACCCCCAGGAATCAGCTTTGTGACGTAGATATGTGGGTCATCAGCAATGTGGGGATTGTCCGACCCCCCAGCAATGCTGAAGCCAAGGCCTGCTCCACCAGCTCGAGACAACACCACAGTGAGATAGATGTAGCCATCTTCATTTTGAATGCCTGTGCCGCCACCTTCTATCCCATTTACCTGTAACTTTCAGAGTTTTATTAGAAATCAAGTAACTGATAAGTGATAACTCTATCATCTATTCCTTCTCAAATTCCGAGGTGGTAAGATACATTTTAGGACAACAGATGAACATTTCAAACTACCAAATAGAAGGGCCCTAAAAAAACAAAAATGGAGTGGTAGGTCAAGCTGTGGACTGATGACATAAAGGAAATTGCTGGATGCAGGTGAGTAGTCACATCATAAAACAGAGACCAGCCTGGAGGATTCTTGGTAATTTATTAAATAAATGCACTTAAGTACTTATGAATGAACCTTATTTCAATAATATTGTAGATTTACCTGCTTCATATCTGGTGATGGGACGTGAGCCTGAAAATGGTAGTTATTATTTCAATAAATTATTTTAACTAAATTAAACTAGTAATTTTAGAAGTCTTGAGGTACTTCATTTTATAACAATACCAGAACTGCTTTCAAGTAAACTGTTACATAGCTAAATAATTCTATCGAAGGATCCAATTTCATTGTCTGCTGATGATAACTCAATAACAGGCGTTGTAAAATACCTACGAACATTTTAATTATCTAGCTAAATTTAAAAATAGATTGATCTTTAGTTTTATACAGCATCAATCAAAAGAAATAGTTAACAAAAAAGGCATGGATAAAGATTCACAATAAATTTTAGTTACTCCTCATAACTAAAATTATGAGACAAAAAGTTATAACATTGAGTAAGCTTATTATAAGGGAACGTACCCATACTACGTGACCCGTTTAGGGGGTGGAGCAGAGTCTTTAGAATACTACGGTCAGTCACAGGAGCGGGGGGGTGGCTCAGGTTTTTGTCACGTAGTCGATTTTACTGAGAGAAATCTCGTATTTTTTCTATAATATATAATTCACTAGTAATTTAAGTATGCATGCAGTCTTATGCAATAAAGACAAGTATGAGCCAAATAATTTTTTTTTTTTTTAATTTTTGCCTGTGAAATGATTAAAAATAAAAATTATGAATTACTACGTGAAAACTAAAGGGGGAGAGGGGGGTCTTGGCATATACTACGAGTGGTCACCGAGGGGAGGGAGGGGTCGAAAAAACTAAAAAAATAGGTCACATAGTATGGGTACATTCCCTAACAAATGAAATGAAAAAAGCACAAAAAATATTAAGTTAAGGCAGTGAGTAGTGTTATTTATTGTAAGACGTACATAGATAAAAGTAGCAATTTATATAATGTATTGTAGATAATTTATATAGTTAGTTGGATTAGAATAGTATAATTATGTAGGTACAGCACTTTAGACTAGAGACGGCACAGCACTTGTATTGAGTTTAATTGAGAGCCAATTTGTCACCTACTCACCGTGTCAAGATTAAACAAGGAAGACACTTTCCGTAGGAATCCATTATGTGATTTTTTCTTCCGTCTTTCTGTCATGTTGCTGACCAAGTGTGCATAGCCCTCGGTTGGGTGTCTTATACAATTTTCACACTATACTATGTACACAGCATGCTTTGTTAGTTACACACTTGTGTCCACTTTCAGCACCTTGGATGATGTTCTGCATGCACCATTGTCTACCTAGAACCCACAACTAACATACACCAAAACATTTCATGTTTGTGACCTCTTAGAAGTGATCCTCTTTTTAGTTACGATAATCCCTTCAAATGCTTAAGCTCATTATCATGTTAGCTGGCTTTAGAACTGCACCAGTCCTTATCTAATGAATTTCCCAATCGAACCGAGCCCTTCTGATAGCGATTTTAGTAGGTAGGTAGCTAAGTATGTATGCTTGTATGACGGTAATTAATAGGAGTGTTACCGACTGGCGGTGGCTGTGTACGATGATAGGATGGCATGAATGTCAAAGCGATGCACCTTAATTAAAATGTCCGTGTTACGTTATTAGTGTGCAATTCATGAGCACCCGACGAAAGTCGATAATATCATTTATCGAGTTATAGGGGCACTAACATCGGTGAGTAACAGCGAATTGTTACAAGCAAAACTAACTCTGAAATCGCATAATTCTCACTATTTCTCACCAAGAATCGAAATCGTTCCCAGCGTAAAGAAATTACTAAATGGTTATAAATAGATTAGTGTTTACTAAATGGCCTTACTTGAAACGAATACGAAATATCAGCAGTGTGAACTGAATGTCAAAATTTTGTGTACAATATCATTTCACTGATTTTATCAGGAACAAACAGTATACTTTCAGTCGATGTAGCGTTCGGACGTCATTGGCACAATTGTGAAATTAAACGGCACCAATCCACAGAACAAGGAAACGTAAGCGCACATATCGCCGAAAACCTGTAGTTTAATTTAGGTTATAAATAGTACTACGAAGACGCGAAGAAACACCAACCAACCAATCCGCCATTACTGTCCAACTTGTTTGCTAAGATTTACGTCCGTTTGCTTGCTTGCTTGCTGTCTGCCTTTGCGCAGCGATCACGTCACGTCATCACTCCGAGAAGCTATGAACAACCAATAAAATGCCACGAACGAAACAAAACGATCGATCTAGTCGTCTATTAGCGACAATCGCCTTACAAGCTTATCTGGAGTAGTTTATCTGGATTTTCAAAAAGCATTTGATAAAGTAGACAATGAAATACTTTTGGCTAAATTAGACCATTATGGATTTGCCCCTAAACTTCTAAGGTTCTTTGCTGACTATCTAAGTGATCGCAAACAATTTGTAAGGCTCGGCTGTTACGATTCACCATCCTATAACACCAGATCGGGTGTTAGTCAGGGATCATCATTGGGCCCCCTTCTCTTTTCCATAGTTATTGACGATTTAGCTAAGTGTCTGTCAACATCAAATTGCCTAATATATGCAGATGACGTAAAGATCTTCCTGGATATTAAATCTTTACATGACTGTGAAGCATTGCAACATGACCTAGACTCCATTCAGGCTTGGAGTGTCAATAATCGCCTGAATTTCAATATAGATAAATGTCAAGTCATGACTTTTACTCGATCATCAAGACCCATAGCCTTTCAATACAAATTACACGGGAAACCCATCACAAGATATACTTCAGTTAAAGACCTAGGAGTACATTTTGACTCGGAATTAAATTTTCATGAACACATTCGCTCATTGACAGTAACATGCTTTAAAAGACTGGGATTCGTTACTCGGAACTGTAGAAAATTCAACAACATAAATGCAGTAAAACTTTTGTACACCTCACTCATACGATCTAAGTTGGAGGCGAGTGCGTGCGTATGGAATCCCTATGAATCCACGTATGCACTTATGCTAGAAAAAGTGCAAAAACGCTTCTTGAGGTTTCTTTATCAAAAGCTTTACAAATATTACCCATTTCTGTATCCCACTAAATATCTTCAAGGTGCATTAGGTTTTAACTCTGCTGAAACTAGAAGACTTAATGACCAAATATTAACATTATGGCGCATACTCCGGGGTCGACTTGACTGTCCTGTACTACTGACCAAAGCCATTCAATTAAATGTACCAGAGAATAGGGCCAGATTCCGCACTGGAAGAGTACCACTATTCTCAGTCACTTGGGCGCGCACAGTGTCACGCCAACAATCACCGATTTGCAGAGCACAACGCAAACTGAATGAACTTATCTCCATGCATCCTCAGATTGACGTGTTTGCGGATGGATGGAAAGTCATTGAGGGTATAAGTTTGAATTTTTGTGAGTCCCTGGAGATGTGAAACTGCTTAGTATAATAATTATTGTGTAAATATACAGTACGTATGTGTGTAAGTGTTCCGCTTTATCGTTGGTATTTTAAATACCTACCTGTGTAATATTTTGTGCAATTCTCTTATAAATAGTTTAGTCTCATACATTTAATTTTACTAGGAAGCAGATGTTATTGGTTTTTTATTTAAATTTTATTAAGTACTTAAGTGTTGTTGTGTAAAAATGTGTTTTTTGTTGCAAAGTTTTATTTTTAGTAGGTATAAGTAATTTTGATCTCATTTTAATTTATGTAAATAGTTTTAATTTAACTTGTATAACGAATTTGACGCGGTATGTCTGTAATGTTATACAGTTATTCAATAAATTGAATTTGATTTTTTGAATTTGACAAGCCCCTCGAGCATGGATCATCATTTTTTAATAGGTACATTTAAATTTTACTAGGTAGCAGTTGTTTTTAGTTTTATTAATTTGAAGTTTATTAGTGTTGTTGTGTAACTAAGTATTTTTTCTGTTACAATGTTTCTCTTTTTATAAAGTTATTTTTATCTATTTTTATGTAGGTACCTCTAATTTTGATCTCAATATTTTAATGTTTGTAAATAGTTTTATTTTAACTAGTATAATGCATTGGACGTGGTAATGTACTGATAATAATAACAATTAATAAATTGAATTTGAAAAGTAAAGTAAAAGTTCGTTCGTTATTCAAATTTATCGAGAATTACTGTCATGTCAGTTTATCGTATTGACGCTTGGGCACTTTTGACAGTTCGTTTGGCAACCTGTTGCGTTCGCTAGGCGGGGACCAAGCGGGGACAGGGACACACACACGACACAGCGCAGCAGCCGGGGTATCATCGGTAACTCCCTTACAGGAAATGCGCCCGGGGTGGTAAGGCGGAACTTTTGTTGATAGTATAGTAGGTACCGGTCTACCTTTGCAAGCTTCAAAAGAAAGAAATACCCTAAAAATGTTGGACGAGTTTCTACAAAAGGTGGCGTTGGTGGACGCTGACCTCATTTTGTAGAGTGTGCAAGTGGGCCAAGTCGAACAATTCAAGGTGCAGGAATGTTGTTCGAGTTGATAGGAGTTCAGTGTGTTACTTCTAAATCAATCTGTGACAGATATGTCCCAAAAGGTAGTGATAAGCTGAAGTCCAGAGATCTATTATACCTAGCACCACTTTAGGTGGGGTACTCATGTAGGTGTTTGTTCCGCGATTTTTCGGTTTTCTATTACTTTTCTTTAGTCATCTTTGACCTCTCCAAATGTTCAATTCTTAGTTTATTGCAACCAGTTTTGGTCAGTTAACACTTATTGTATAATATATCCGAATTATAAAATGTTCAAAAAAAAGTTAAATTTTAAGTCTTTGAAGGCTTTTACTTTCAAATAGGTATTAGAAAAATTAGCAACCAATTTCGAACGACCGTAACGAGCCAATATTTACGTTTATTGCAGCACGTACCTACATAAATAACATAGGTAGGTAGTATGTTTGAAAATACATAGTTGGATTCTAAGAATTTAATTTTTATTGCTAGTAATTTTATTTTATGTACCTCTTACATTACACACCTAGGTTCTTTCCTATTCAAACATATTTGCTCTTTAACTTAGGTCTTAATAGCTACCTACTTACTTACCTTCTTTGCTTCTGTGTCTCCAGATGTAGGCGTTGGCGAAGATACAACCGATCGCACCTGAACCTACAATAAATAAAATAGGTATAGGTATCTTACCTACTCAAACGACGCGAGGCGAAAGAGCTTGAAATAGAAAAATAAGAGGTACTAGGTACTTACTGTCATAGGTATATATAAGTAGGTAGTTTGTACCTTATTCGAGTCCGGTGTTGCATTGCGCGACTCCATTTTTCCTTTGCTTTCTTGGAAAAATGCATTTGATACCGATCTGAAGTCAATTTCATCAGGTGGTATCTGAAAACAAATAGGTTAGGTTATGCACCTCCGTAACTCACATAAATACCCACAAAAACTTCTTCGTAAAACATTGAAAGCAAGTACCTACAGCTAAGACCTTTCCATTTAAAAAGCGCGCCTAAAAATAAACAAAACGGAAACGAAAAATTAACTAAGGTTCAGTCTACACTGTTACTAAGTAAGTATGTAGAGGAAGGGTGGGTAGCCCCGGACGGCGCGGGTACCCCCGGACATCTCAAATGAGCAATGAGCATAACACATACCTAAAAAACAAATAAACACACCTATAGATGGCACGTTGAATTTCATCATCTAATAGGTGTGTTTATTTGTTTTCTAAGTATGTGTTAACACCTGATATTTGAAGTGTTCGGGGGTACCCGCCATCCGGGGCTACCCACCCTTCGCCTACCGAAAATAGTAATAATTATTATATCTAAGCAGGTTGAAGTTACCTTAGCCTTTTAAAAGTAGTGCATTATAAATTACCTACAATAGGCTAATGAAAAAGAAAATATTTCACAAAAATTTTAAAGCTCTCGATTCATTTCACAACCTCGTTTGCTAAAACAACAATACCAAAATTGTTGATTGCAATAAACGGCTGACGTAGCATTCTTTTCTGATTCTGTATAGGTATTTTATTTTTGTTGTATCTGACTTGGTAAAATCTACGTCGGTCGTCGGTACAGTAGGTAGCTAGTTATTTCAGTTGTTTGAGCTGACTGAATGAAACGAAGCATAACGTTCCTGGCTGAACTACGGAAATTATTGCAAACTTACATCACGCCGTATTCCATCCGTTTCCCATTTATTTGCGATGCGTATTGTTTCTGCAGTCTTTTGTTGCAATGATTTTGTGTCATCGAGGAGGGTAAGTTCATAAAATTCTTGAATATCTGTAGAAAAAAATGTTTTAAATGTATCCAGTTTTCATAAAAAAAACATATTACAATGTTGTCTAACCAGCACAGAGCTAGGAGCTAGGTACCTAATTGCCTGCCTAAAAAAGTAGCTCATAACTAAAGCTTTTTTTCTTAGGGAATAAATATAGCGTGCTCAGTATTGTTTTGGTACAAAATGAATGCGAAAGCTTTTATCTGGAATAGTATCTGTAGGCGGGTAGAAATATCGCGTGAGTCGCGTTGAAGATCGATATCGACCGAGTTGACGACGACCGACGGCGACCCCGCTACCTCGTTATGTTGATGAACTTAGCTGTAAATACCTAGGTACTATGTACGTTATTTTATGAATAAATATTTTGTAAAGAATGTGATACACTTTGTCTTAATAGGCGTTTCACCCAGTTAATTAGGTACTTTCCTTCATGTATGGTCCCCAACTGACCAAATGATATTCCTAAATAATGATAGTCCTAAAATGACAGCTCTGAAATTATAGCCATCCTTGTTGTTTCGTCTTTTAGAACGGGATGGCAATATTTTTAGTGCTGTCAAATCAGGCTAAGTTTTAATTAATTTGAAATATTACACGTGTATTTATCGCGTTTTACTTTTAATAATTTCCTGACGTTTCGGCTATGTTGCAATAGTAATGCAATTAATTATGTGTTATGATCGCGAAAGTTTAATAAATACTAGGTTAAGCTATGAAAATTAAGGCACCATTTTAAACTTCTATAATCTTTATTTTTTTGTAAAATGACAGCAATAGAAATAAAATAAAACAATAACTGTGAAATGAAAACATTTGATAACAGATTTATTTTCACGCTTAGTTTGGTACCTAATCAATAGTACCTAGTAGGAATTAGGTAGAACGTAAGATGTAGTTTTTGCTTGTGTAGCAAATTATAATAAGAATTAATAAAGTAATAATTCATTATTGCATTATAATTAGATGGAGGGAAGAAACCCTAAACCTTGACAACTTATTATGAGCTGAGCGTCTCTTGGCTACCATTCCGTAATCGTTGTATTCCATCTTCCGTAATTTCCTTGCCACGTGTCCTGCCCATCTCAACTTCAGTTACTGATAGCGTCTGGTTAATAGATAGTTTCTATTAACAAATTACGTGCGTCAATTTAGTAGGTCATTCTGAGCTAAGATAAAAGGAAGACAAAAACAATACGGAGCCAAAGGTCATGTACGCGGAAATGTGTCGCTTATATTCCGATCGGCAACTTATGAACATAGGATACCTACTAAGCGTGAAGCTTGAAAATGTTAATTATAGCAAGTTGAAAATTAAAACTGTGTCAGCGGCTTCAGCGACCCGTATCAACGATCTAGGTCAAACGAATCATCGCACATTATCGAGACATAAAGTTTGCAAACGCATGCACCCTTACGCTATACTAAACTTAGTTATTTATAAACTTCGCCGGGCAATCTAACACGACATTTTGTAGGTACTATCACTTTTTGTTTTGGAAGTTTTTGCAGATATCGTTAACTTTGAAAATATAATTATGTAGGTACCTACCTACCTTTATGTATAATTTGCCGAACTAATGATTGTTGAGTATGAATGTCAAACCTTATATGTAGGTAGTATTATGCAACATAAATGGCCAGCTGCGTGTCTGAACTTTTTGTCATATGTGAGATGCAATTGGCTAAATATAATACGTACGGATCACAATTAGCAGTGTCGTGGTCAAGGAAGACTCAAGAGCGTCGGTCAGTGACGTATGTGGTCACGTGCTTGTTTCGTTTGATTATTTATAGAAACATCAACTATTGTAGGTGGTTTATGTATCCCTTTGATTGATTAACGGATCTAAAATAATTCCATTTCGACTGAAACTAGGTATATGGTTGAAACCGGCTACTGTAATATAGGAAGTCAGATGCACTTTTAATGTGCCAGTGCCTACGGATTTGTAGTAAGGTATTGTAATGTAACTTATGAACCTAGTAGGTAGGTAGGTACATATTCTCCATAATCAGTAAGAACTTACATATAACTCTAAGTCCGATGGGAGGTGAGGGACTAGTCCGGTTTTCAGCGCACTAGATCACAACAAGTAGGTAACCAGAATATACCTAATGTTTAATTTTTTAAATCATTTTGGAATGTATCGTACGAAATTTAAATATTAGCGTAATAAATAAAAAAAACTAAACAGGAATAGGTAGTGTTGACTGGAGTACCTATGTTTCCATAACCCTTTCGGGCTGAAATAAAAAAGTTTAAGAGAATCTTACCAAGAAGAGCTTGAAATAGACGTGACTTGAAAATTCTGATGACTCTCTCAATCGCAAGCCGAAGCTGTCGGTCTTGTGGCCTTGTTAGCTTGCTGTGATAGTCTTCCAGCAGTTCTAATGCACGATGGGCCTCTGTCAAAGAAACATGCTGATGTTTATTAGGATAATATAAAATGTAGGTACCTAAGTAGGTACCTATGTTGAAAATATACTTCATAGCAATAAACTCTTGAGCTCACACAATAACTATAGATAGATAATAATATGACCTTAGTAGATACCAACTCTACTTAAAATTATCCAAAAACTTAACCTAGGTTAAATAGGTGTAGGTCATAGGTCGTAATGGTAGGTACCTAGGTACTCCACTTTTCAAGATACATTATCTACTAATGAATGCTCGAAAGGAGCCTCTTGAGGCGCACTTGAAATCCTTTCACCACACTGTTTCGAAAGAACCTAGTGACACGATAAGAAGAAGACTAATGAATGAAGAGTATTTTTGTAAATAATTCTACCTAGCTATCTATATTACATACGAAAAACTTTGTCAATTTATTATTATTTTTATAATACGTGCTTAATTGTTACTCAAACAATTATTTGAATACCTATAAGTTAAAAAATCACAAGCCTATAAAAGCATTTGTATTAAGACAAGAAGGTACCTACCTAACTGTCAAGTAGCTATTAGTAGGTAAGGCACCTACCTTTATAGGTCAGAAGCGCGATAGTCCGAAATGTGACAAGAACAGAATAACCTTACTAACAAGAACATTAATAAAACCAGAATCATTATTGTAAGCTTCATTCATAATAGGTGTTTTCTTAACACGCTTTGTAGTTAAATAACAGGTTCATCACCCTATACATTAAAATACATAGGTAGGTACAGCAGTAGGTATACGTCTAATTGCATTTGAGCGAGAAATACTTACTAAACCGTGTGTGTGGCAACCCTACGCCAATACGAATTACCTACTAGGAGGGTGATATTGTGGGCGCATACAACCCCTTGCGCAAATTAAATAATACGCTGATGACATTAGCGTCACTGGGTTTTAATATTTTAGATCATTTCTATAACTTAGCAGCTCTAATTATTATAAAATCTTATTTAGGGATAGATACCTTGCTTACGAACTGGCATCACGAAACCACCCCCGAACGTAATTTAGATAGTTATCTACACTTTATTACACAAAATAAAACGAAAACTCACAGATGTCGCGGTAAGATTAAGATCATTTTAAATAATTTTAATCACTAACAAGAACATTTTTGATAGGCACATATTTGTTGCACAACGAAAACATTTAGAAATGGTAAGGCATGAAGAACGGATGCGCGTTAGCGATTCCGCATGTGAGCCATCGAACACTGCGCCTTGAGGGATTGGATTGGTCGATTTTCACGGTGACGTCAGGGGGTGGCAGGCTGGCAGCATAGACAAGGAAATTCGAAGGGTTGAAGTAGCAGGGATGCCAGTGTTTCAGATTAGAACACAATTAGGTAGGTACTGTTTTTTTCTATAAACATTATTTTATTATAATATACCAGAGGTACAGTAAACCTCTTTCCACAAAATATCGTTCTTGGTAGGAATCGAACCTACGGCCCACAATGCAGCAGACCTGACCTGTCAGTTGTTGTCAGCATTTATTTGACAAAACACCATTCAGAGCCGATTTCCGAACGAATAAAAAATTTAATTTATGATATGCAGGTACCCATGTTTATAAAAGTACATTTCTTACAGCTATCAAAATTTATAAATGTTTACCCGATACAATTAAACCACTTCAAGGAAATAAATTCAAAAATCATGTTATGAAAATGGTTACATAATCTCACTCGAATACATTTTACGAAATCAAGTTAAAATTGCAAGCTCTCATAATCTACCTCTTGGTTTGTAGGTCATACTTACTACAAGAAATTAGGAGTAGCCAGGTTTACCTACCAGTTAAGAGTTATCAAAATGTTTTAGCTGGTTCTTGGGTGAAATCTTATAAGAAAATAACAATGCATTTTTGAAACCACTGATCTGTTAAACAAACAGTAGGTATGCTTTGAAACGGACAAAATGTTAAAATTGTACGTGTACAGATCTCTGTTGGGCTACAGATAAACAATAAAATTAAATGGTTTCTCTGATTCTGATGTTTTCTGATTCTGATTACCTACGAGTACATGCATGCTTACTAACTTTTACAAAAAATACCATTTATCTTAGAATCAACCGCTACCTACGCTATCCAATCAACCGCCTGGAAGGAGGGGGAGGGGGTTTGATACACGAGTGCTTTGTACCTATGCGCAAACACACCCTTCACTGTTTTCCAGCGTTATTTTTGGTTGACGCGCACTATACATAATAATATACTTACGACACATGCATGGCAAATTACAACAAATATTATACTGAGTCATTAAAAAATTTAAAAGTATTTTCGGATTCAAGAGGACAAAATAACTTGGCAGAACTCTAGTTCAAAAGCGGCCGCCACTGGATTGATACCGTGTTCCGTTTCGTAATCAATGTGTCGCATAATTTTATTCATGAATTATAGTGCGTTTTCAAATAGTTCCTAAGCCGCCGTCCGTCATGTTGGCAGTAACTGTAGTTATATTTTATTAGTTTATTTTTAATTAGATACGTTACCTATAATGTGTTTACAGAAAGGGGTTCCAAGGTATTGTTGGAACCCCTTTCTGTAAAACCATTTGTTAAAATGCAGTATAACAGTAAAATGCAGTATGCAGTACAACTACTAAATATATCTACTACTGCCAGCATGACGGCATAGTGATGAAAATGAAACAAACATGAAACCGATGAAATGCACTTTTAGTACAAAGTCTTTGGTTTCATCACCCCGTACACCTACCAAAGAGTATGGTAATGTGGAGGTAAGCCAAAGAGTAAAATAAGTATGTGGAAAGGTAAGCCATAGATTTATAATAATCCTAGGGGTAAGCCAACTTCACTAAGGGTAATTTAAGTGTGTTGTACCCTTGCCACCCTTGGTTGTACTCGTACCCTAGTTGTCAACTAGTTGTCGTAGGTACGTTGTACCGAGTCCGGGTAATACGCAACCATGGAATACACAACCACGGAAAACACAGCCAGGAAAGCGCAGCCAGGAAAGCGCAGCCAGGAATTTGCGGCCAAAATGGTTGCAAAATACTGACTGCGCTTTCCCGGCTCGTGTCGGGAATGCCCATCCACGGATTGTACAACCATGGAATACACGACCCGAGAATTTGCGACCAAAATGGTTGCAAAATCCTGGCTGCGCATTCCTGGCTCGTGTCAGGAATGTACGACCCCGGAATTGGTGACCATTCTGTGATTGGTCGAAACTATAATGTGGGCGGGGTCTATTACAGGCCCCGCCCACATTGCCTATGCTTCGTTTAAATGCAACTAGTAACTATAAGGCGAGTAGCACAGATTATATCGCTCATTTGGTGACGAAACTGCACATTTTGTCAAAATTGAGTTAAGTGTATCAAAAAAATTTTTGAGGTGGTTTACGTTCGGAGAAATATCGACAGAATTGAATCTCTTACCGATTTGGCTAGATGTCGTTGTCATCAGTGTCACATTAGACAAAAGAGTTGTTCAAAGGAGTTGTTCAAATTTTTCATGGAGGTTGGTATAAAAATAAACTTGAGCTTGAAGCAAGACTGTATGCTATTTAAGTGAAATAGCATATTATTTAAATAATATTACGGATATTAAAAAAAATCTAGAACCCTCCGTTTATTTTCTAAACATAAGTAGAACCAAGATGTTCTTACAACATTAAAGAAGGCCTGGCAACCCTTTAGAAAAATTATTTTGCAACATCGTGACGCGAATACCCTGGAACGCACCGCATGAAAGAGATAGTGCCATACGTTTTAGAGTTTATGTCTCACTCTAACTTGGAGCATAAAGTAGGAATAATTTTTTAGTGTCGTGGAACAAATTCAATAAGTTGAATTGAAATAGCGAGTGTTGATTTTTTTTGCTTGATTTGAAAATCACACAATGTTTCGACTTCGTTTCGCGTTGTTCGTAATTTCGTTGTGCTTCGTGTGTTTTGTTGTTCTGTCATGCCATTGACGTGATCTCTTATATATTTTGACCTTGAGTTGGTTTTCAATTCTTCATTTCAATTCAATTCGTCATTCCTTGGTTTATTCCGAGTTGTCACATCACTTTGAAGTAACGAGAATGTCAAGTCATCCTGACAGTGAATGTTTTTTTGTTATTAGTGTTGCCGTGCTGGCTTCTTTACATGTTTTTTCCCTCAAAACATTTTTATAATTCTTACGAAAATGGAGGCTCTTAAAAATTTTAGTTTGGTCTAATCAAGTAGTCTAATTTATTTGCTTTCTACTTGGGTATTTTTCATACTTGATCAAATTACTGGGGAATAAAATACCACTACTGACCGTATCCTTTGTAGTATTAGATTAGTATGATTCACATTTTAATATCAATATTATTACCTGCTAGGTACCCCATGTTAGAAGCAACAATGCGACTAAATATTTGAGCAGCATATTTTACTTTCATTTTATCAGGGTTCACATGATTTTCTGTTAATTTTGGTATTAATCTAATTCCTTTATAGCCTGGGTTTTCTTTATACAACTGTTGTAGATGTGACCATTTTGCTACTTTTTCCACACCATCTTTAACATACTTTAAATTTTTGGTCAACAGATTGTTTCTCATTCCTTTCAGAAGGTGTGGTGGGTCATAGATTGGAATAATTTTTTGATTGTTAATGAGAATGACATTTTCTTTAGGTTCTTCTCCTTTTCTTAAATATATTCCTTTGGTCTCATTTGTTAGCATTTTGAAAGCTTGACGGTTGTTGGTCCCCTGGTCACATATGGTTGCTACAACTATCAATCCTGCTTTTTGGACCTCTGAAATTACTTTCTTTATCTGGATGAATAGCTTGGGTCCTTTGGTAGCATTTGTAGCAAAAGTATATGATATAGCCTGCTTATAGTTTTGAAATAGGCCACGCAGCATAAAAACATGTGCATGGTTGGCAAGTTCAGGCTTCAATTTTATTAGATTTCAGCAGACTGCCTTTTGGCTTTGCTTTTCAATAATCATTTTCCTTCGTAATTCCTTTTCCTTCATTGTAGGAGTAGTTTTCCTGCTGGTTTTTGATATAAGCTTTTTTCCTGTAATATTATAAAAAGGGAATTAAATTAAAATCATTTTTTATGTAAAAGTCATTTTTTTATGTTTAAATCATTTTTGACAGCTATGTAGAGCTCAGTTGATAATAGCTCTGCCTTCTACGCTGTAGGTTGTGGGTTCGATTCCCACTGTGAACAAACATTTGTGTAATGAACATAGATGTTTGTTCTCTGTCTGGGTGTTTTATAATATTATAAGTATCTATTTACAAAAAAAATATATAAGTAGTATATCATTTACAAGCATAAGCTTAGTTAGGGGCTAGATAGTGCTGTGTGGCAAAATTTTTTGTAAGTGAGTGTAACTACATAAAAGAAATGATGCAGTGTAGGTACATAACCACTTCCTCAATTTTAAAAAGGCACAAATCTGTTTTAATACTTAATTTTACATTTTCTTTGTGAGAATTTTCTTTTAGGTAATTATTTTGACGACCTCAGTGGCGCAGCGGGCGAGAGTCGGCCTGCGACGCAAGAGGTTGCGGGTTCGATTCCCGCCTCGGAACAAATTTGTGTACGATCTGCATAAATTTGTTCCGTTGGTCTGGGTGTTTATGTATAATAAAAAATATCTATCTATGTAAGTATTAATGTAATAAATATATCAGTCATCTAGTACCCATAACACAAGCTTTGATTAGCTTACTTTGGGGCTAGATGGTGCTGTGTGGATTGTCCAGCATTATTTATTATTATTATTATTTATTTATTTATTTATTAGAGTTGCGGCATTTTCTCAAATATTTAATTAGCATGTGCATAATAAAGACAGTTCTCTACAAAAGAACGAGACAACACTACTACTTGCCACTTAGACTAAACTACCATATTGGTAGATTTTGCTTAGATAATGTAAGTACCATTATTTTTCTAAATAAAAATTAAACAATTAAGTATCAAGTAAGCAATAAAACACTTATTTCAATATGAATCGCAAATTATGAAATTAAGGTCCAAAAGTGTCACTGTGTTATTTTTGATTTGATGGAAAGGTAGGATTTAGTGAGTGGCGTTGGCAATTCTTTTCTGAACGAAAATAAAATGGCCGGCTGACAGAAGTTTTTTTTGTTGCTTTTGTGATGCCGGTTGCCGGTTTGTTTGCAAAAGAATGTCTTTAAAAAACTGCGTTTATGTAAAGTAAATATATAAATTGTCATAAAGTGTCTTAATTGTACTTATTGTGTAAATTTTGAGAAAGAGACCATTGCGATACAGACGCTATTTGTGTGTGCTGTGAAATTTGTGTTTTGAGTTCAAATATTTTTACGATAGTGGACGCTTTATTCTGCGAAATTGACGCTATTACTGATTTTTGAGGTAGAGACTATAGCGAAATTGACGCTTTGTGTTGTGTAGTGCTGTGTTACTTTTACTAGAGCAATAAACAGGAAACATCTAGGTAATCCTACGAGATGCACTAGGTACGCAGATTTTTCCAACATGGTTGTTGGGAAAGCCAATTATACGTGCTCAAAATGCGGGACTACATCACAGGAAAATACTTCTGTAACCTTCCAGATTCCCTCTCCCATCAGTACACGGCTCCCTAAAGTAAGTACCTATATTTTGAACTGACTTATAGTACCTACTATGTACTACTACTGACTTTTTGGTTTTTATCTTGACATACGACTTGACGACCTCTGTGGCGCAGCGGGCGAGAGCCTGCCTGCGACGCAAGAGGTTGCGGGTTTGATTCCCGCCGTGGAACAAATTTGTGTATGATCTGCAGAAATTTGTTCCGTAGGTCTGGGTGTTTTCTATGTATAATAAAAAATATCTATCTATGTAAGTATATAATGTATTAAATATATCAGTTATCTAGTACCCATAACACAAGCTTTGAATAGCTTACTTTGGGGCTAGATAGTGCTGTTTGGATTGTCCAGCATTATTAATTTATTTATTAATTTAATATTATTAATACACTAAAAACCAGTGATCAATTTACATCTAAAGGTTTGCTGGAAGAGATCACTCTTACTGATTAGGTCACCAACTGTACAACTGCTTCTGTATTTGTATTTCCTGTTAGGTATGTATTTCTGCTTTTTGGTGTTTAATGAAGAGTACTTATTTGTAATTTATCTAATTTCAGGGCCAAAGTATGGGCAAAGTATTGCTTCCCGAATGAGGATTGGACTGAAGATCGATCACTGCACAGATTATTCAAGTCCCATAAGATGATGTGTACTAATCATTTTGATGATTCGTCATTTACTAGCAGTGAAAGAAAACGACTCAACAAATTTGCAATACCGACTGATGCTCGTGGCCCAGCTTAGGGATCAGCAACATCATAGAGATGAAGTAAGTGACATGTGGTAACGCCATCTCTTATCATAGTGAGGTTACATTATTTTACCTACCTATCCAATAATCCTCTCCCTAAGGCGCGCACAAGCGCCCTCTATGGATGGACATCGCATCGCAGATCGCCGCAATCGCATAACCGCCATTAACAGTCAAAAATAGAAGCGTCATCGCATACGCATCTCGCTAATTACCGCGCCTTCGGAAGAAAGTGATCTTTACGGGCTACTCTAAACCGCCGTTACCGCTCTCCGCTATTTTCCTTTACAAATATAACAATAAACATTAATGGGTGTCGTGGGAAATCATATTCTGTGCGTGTGAATCGTATGTTTGCGATCCGCGCCAGCGCAGTGGAAGACGAGAAGAAAGCTTGGACGTATCCTGAGGGTCTCCAGCCAGACAAAGGTCAGTGCGTGCCGATTTTCCTATCTCTTTTCCATTTTTCCCTCTGTGTAACCTCGCTTGAGCTATCGAAAGTAAAATCACAAATAAGCGACCCCATTTTTTTGGTCCTTCGAATCGGATGGTTACATCCTCTTTTAAATTCCGCCCTTATTAGAATATCTAATTTACTGATCTAATAAGTGTATTTACCGCTGTCCCCAAGAAGTACATTGCGTATTTCGGATAATTTTGTCATACTTTTCGTCATTGTGACGTCCCGCCCGCGACATTGCGTCGTGTTAAATCTGACAAAATCATTTTAATCTCGCAACATACTATAATTTTAAGGTGTGTTCCCTATTTTATATGGTGTTTACTCGCATAAATTGATAAATTAATTGCATTTATTTCGCTAATTTTCATCGTAAAATACATTTTTCATATCTACCCGCAAGTTACCGGTCGGAAATAAGTAGTCGTACGGTTCTTTGTTCATTGTATGATCAGCTGAGGCCCGGCTAATCTTATTGCTATGATATAACCCGATCGAGTTAACTAGGTCACACACTTCTCGTATTCTGTTGCTAGTCATCTGATATATTGTATTCAGCCACGTAATATCTGATTGTAGTAAGTTACGTAGGTAATTAAAATGTCTACAACATCGAAAGGTGCCGATAATGTTTCTGTCACCGACAGCACAGTAGACTCCAAGCTGTTATTATTAAAAGCTAAAAGAGAAGCTATTTTTGAATTGATTCAGAGTATTTATGATTCGTCATCGAGCGTTTCTCCTAGATCGAGAGAACGGTTCCTCGATCAAAGCGCTAGTGTAGATACGTTACGCAGTGATTTTATAAAGGTGTTGGATGATTACAACTCGCGTCTTTTAGTTGTTACTCCTACTGCAAAACCTGACTACAAAAGTTTGGTTGCGTTCGAACAATTATACAGTCGTATTAAACGATTGCAAGTACAACATTCGCCGTCGTCACCAAGTGATAATGTTGTATCGGTTTCTCTCAGTAAAGCTAAGCCCAGACTACCGCCCATCGAGTTGGTTGGATTCGCAGGAGACATTAGGAAATGGCCAGTGTTTTATGCCTGTTTTAAGTCGACTATTCATGACAATCCAACGCTCACCGATGCAGAAAAACTATATTATTTAGTAGGTAAATTGTCAGGTAAGGCTGAGACTTTGTGTTCAGGTATTACTCCTTGCGCAGAGAATTATGAACTGATATTGCAAACGCTAATTGATAAATATGAAGATAAGCGCATGGTAGCCTCCGCTTATCTAAATCAGATGTTCGACTTCAAACCGTTAGGTACTGCGTCAGCTGCTAACTTTGATTTGTTTAACGAGCAGTTTATTAGCTCTGTCCGCGCTCTGAAAAATTTAAATATAGAAAATTTAGGTGATTTGATTCTAGTTTACATCGCTTTAAAGAAATTAGATTCAAGTACTGTCCGCGCTTTCGAGTTAAGTGTTGAGTCTTCAATACCTACATTTGCTGACCTTGAGTTATTTATAAAAAATCGTACAAGGGTTTATGAACGCACGACGTCGGCCGCCGTCGCTGTTCCCGCCGCCGCCGTCGCTAAAAAGGTTACTAATACAAATCGCAATCAGAACTCGAAAGAAAGCACTAATGCTAAATCATCGCCTCCAAAATATCACGCTTATGTAAACACCACTGATTCCGCTTCTAAATGTTTATGTACAAACATAACGCATCAGCATTTATTTAAATGTCCTGAGTTTCATAAATTAACCCCCGAAGAACGTTTTAAAGCCGTCAAGGAGGGAAACGCATGTGTAAATTGTCTTAGCATAAAACATCGAGTTTCGTACTGTAAATCAGATACGAGCTGCCGCTCTTGTAATTCTCGCCATCACAGTTTGTTGCACTTTGTGTCGGGAGTCAAACCCGCACCCCAAGCCGCTGTAACTGCACCGCAGTCCACGGCAGTCGCCGCTGCCGCCCGCTTATCGGGCGACCCCGGCCCAGCGCGCTCTGAGCGTGCGGACGTTGCGCTATGTGCGACGTCTATTGCTGCCTTAGCGCAGTCCCCGCAGTCTAAGCCGATTCAAAACGAGCAATGTACCGTGTTACTTGGAACCGCTCAAATCGCAGTATACGATAGTACAGGCAATAGGCATTTATTGCGTGCTTTGTTAGATTCAGGCTCGCAAAGTCATTTTATAACAAGAGAGGCATGTAAGCTGTTAAATATTCAGGTTCATAACATCGGACTTACTATTATCAAGGGGTTCGGTGGGGCTGAAAAGATGATACACTCAAGTTCTATAAGCTTAGAATTCTATTCGCGCTTTGATAAAAATATTAAGTTTAATATTTCGCCGTTGGTGGTTGATCAAATTACTGACACACTGCCTAGTGCCGTGGTAGATACGACTGTCCTATCACACTTGCACGAATTACCGCTCGCAGACGAAACTTTCGGAACGCCGAACAAAATAGATATTTTGATAGGCGCGCCATTGTTCGTCCACCTTTTATTGCCTAACGTGACTCAAGCATCTGACGTCTCGCAGGCCCCGCAAGCCTTACGTACGGTATTGGGATACGTAGTCATGGGTCCCGTACCTACAATATTTTCCCGCCAGGCTTTAACATGCTGCCTAGTACAGGAGCATGGTGTAGATAATCTTATTAAAAGATTCTGGGAGCTCGAGGAGCCTCCCTCCGCGCCGCCCGCTCTGCGTCCTGCTGACGCCGAGTGTGAAAACTTTTATAAATGTACTACAACCCGCGATCCCACAAGTGGTAGATACACTGTTGGCCTACCATTTAGTGAGGATATATACTCGTTAGGTAGATCCTACGAAACCGCACGCAGGCGTTTCTTGTGTCTCGAGAAAAAGCTAGAAGCTTCACGTAGCTTGAGAACCGCTTATGATGGCGTGATCGAAGAATATTTGGAGAAAAAGTATATTTCACCCGCACCTCCAGATATGTCCGATGACTCATCGCCCATCTATGTAATCCCGCACCACGGTGTTATCCGTGAGGATAAGACGTCGACGCGTCTTCGCATAGTTCTAGACGCTAGCTGTAAAACTAGTTCTGGAATTTCGCTGAATAACATACTGCATCATGGACCTAATTTGCAAGGTGATCTTTTTCAAATAATTTTGAATTTCCGCCTTTTTGCCGTCGCTATGACTGCAGATTGTCGTCAACAATTTTTACAGATCGCCGTCCGTGAATGTGATCGTCGCTATCAGTGTATATTGTATCGGTTCAAACCGCAAGATCCTCTGACGCTTTATCAATTCAATCGAGTTTGTTTCGGTCTAGCCTCGTCTGTGTACCATGCAATGCGCACGGTCAGACAGCTGATCGAGGATGACGGCTCCAAGTACCCGCTCGCTAGAGATATAGCTACTTCATCTTTGTATATGGACGATGTCGTATTTTCTGTGAGGAATGAGGAGGAGGGGGTCGCCGCTTCTAAGCAGCTGATCGGATTGTTTAAGGGCGCGCAGTGGGAATTAGTCAAATGGAATAATAGTTCTCGCGCTGTTTTAGACAGCATTCCCGCTTCGCACAAGGTTTCAACAGAGGTTGAGTTTGACAAATCAGTGCAACATAAAATATTAGGATTGCATTGGTCGACTGATTCTGACGTCTTCTACTATAAAATAACGCCTCCCGCAGATGATGAGTGTACTAAACGCTCCATCTTATCTACTATCGCCCGCCTGTGGGATGTTATGGGATTTGTGGCTCCCACAGTTCTCTTCGCCAAGTTGTTAATAAAACAGCTGTGGCATTTAAACTTGGATTGGGATGATACCCCCCCGCCCCACATTATTAATTTGTGGAGACAGTTCTGTATTGAACTACCAGCGCTCAATGAGCTGCGCATACCGCGTCATCTTGGTGTGTTTGTGAACTGCGTTGTCTCTCTCTTGGGTTTTACGGACGCTAGCGAGCATGCTTATGGTGGCATAGTGTACCTACACGTCAGGTCAGACGGTGGTAACACTATTCGCTTGGTCTGCGCCAAGTCAAAGGTCGCACCGACTAAGCCGCTCACAATCGCTCGAATTGAACTTTGTGGTATAGTTCTACTTACTAAGCTATTGCGCACTGTGTTGAATAATTATTCTAATCGCTTCCCAATCAAAACATACGCTTTCACCGACTCTAAAGTCGCCCTTTATTGGATAAGAAGTTCGCCTCACAGGTGGCAGGCTTTTGTGGCTAACCGCGTGGTTCAGGCAACGGAGAATATTCCGGCCGACCACTTCTATCATGTCTCGGGTACCGAGAACCCAGCTGATTGTTTGTCGCGTGGAGTTACGCCTCAGAAGTTAGTTTCGCACCCTCTGTGGTTGCATGGGCCTTCTTGGGCCATACTGGACCCTTCCCAGTGGCCTCTCCGATACCTTGATGGCCAGCCAATCGAGAACATACCCGAGCAAAAAATTATGACTCATGCGGTATGTTCGCGTGTGACGGAGTGTGCAGTCTACGAACTTGCATTGCGCTTGTCGTCGTGGTCTAAACTACTGCGCATTCTTGTATACGTTTTTACGTTCGCTAAATTAATGCCCCGCCGTGTTACTATTGCAGTAACAGCTGATCAACTTCAGCTCGCTGAAAATAAATTATTACTCGCCCTGCAGATGAAATATTTTGCAGAAGAAATTGATAACAAGTTAGTTAAATCGTTTTGGCAGCGATGGAGGATGGAATATCTTCATAGATTGCAGGTTAGACAGAAGTGGAATACGCATTCCACGCCTATCGCTCCAGGAGTGGTAGTAGTCGTGATAGAAGATAATGTACAGAGTTTAGCCTGGCCTTTAGCAATCGTAGAGAAAGTACATCCTTCAAAGGATGGAGTAGTCCGTACTTGTACTGTCAAATCCGCTAATGGATCAAGTCTACTTCGTCCGACCGTTCGCCTATGCCCAATACCGCGTCAGTAGTTTAGTATTATAAATTAAATCTAAGTAGTTTGTAAGCATCTAATCTATCAATTCATATATGTAGTAACACCGCTTCTTATTTAAATGTAATTTTCCCGCACTTGTGAGTTCTACTCTATCACAGAGCACTACTCTCATGTCTTTAGTTTTAGATTGCTCTTTTATGAGCTCCTATATGAGATATTGGGTTTCATCCTAGTCTCCCCTTACGCTATGAGATATTTATTTTTCTAGTCTCATTTATGGTTGCTTTTAAATGGTGACCCATCTAGAGCGGGCGGAAATGGTAACGCCATCTCTTATCATAGTGAGGTTACATTATTTTACCTACCTATCCAATAATCCTCTCCCTAAGGCGCGCACAAGCGCCCTCTATGGATGGACATCGCATCGCAGATCGCCGCAATCGCATAACCGCCATTAACAGTCAAAAATAGAAGCGTCATCGCATACGCATCTCGCTAATTACCGCGCCTTCGGAAGAAAGTGATCTTTACGGGCTACTCTAAACCGCCGTTACCGCTCTCCGCTATTTTCCTTTACAAATATAACAATAAACATTAATGGGTGTCGTGGGAAATCATATTCTGTGCGTGTGAATCGTATGTTTGCGATCCGCGCCAGCGCAGTGGAAGACGAGAAGAAAGCTTGGACGTATCCTGAGGGTCTCCAGCCAGACAAAGGTCAGTGCGTGCCGATTTTCCTATCTCTTTTCCATTTTTCCCTCTGTGTAACCTCGCTTGAGCTATCGAAAGTAAAATCACAAATAAGCGACCCCAACATGTTAAAACTATTGTGAAGTTAGCTACATATCCCTTAGTGGGTCATCCATAAATTATGTCACACGAATTTCATGATTTTTTGATGACTAACATAAATTGTATGTTTCTCTAATTTAGGTTGTACTTGTGTTGTCAACATACATCATCATATTATAATTTTTCAGATGGCATCAGAACCTTCTACCAGTGCATCTTCATGTTCCACATCCAACGCACATCTAAAAGAATACAAATCTCAAACAATGCAGGTGTGTTTGTCATTCTTAAGCAATTCAATTTCATACTGTATAATAATATAATATAATACATATTTTAGCTTTCTCATCAAAAAAGAGAAAACCTAAAATTCTAAATAATTTCTAAATGAAATTTTTTTTAGGTATTTTAGAATATCTTTCCATTACATATTAAATTAACGATTACCTATTTTTGTTTACAGGAATCTTATAAAAGCAAAGGCTTGTTGAAGGAGATAGAGGCAAAGGCACTGACGGAATTGATGCCTAAGAAACAAAAGTTGTACAAAAGATGCAGACAAAATCTTGTAGAAATCTTGAGACTTAGGAGAAAGTTAAAAAAAGTAAACAAGAGCAAGACCTGCAAACGAGCAGCACCAGCAACCAACTGGCAAACAGAAAATGAAGGTTCGATTGGCTGCTCAAGTCTTTAGCCACTCTGTTGCAGCTGGATTTTTTGCCAAAATAGGTCAAGGTTAGTTCAAAGATTTGCATTCCATTAACTATTGCTGCTGCATGCTAATTAAATATTTGAGAAAATGCCGCAACTCTAATTAATAAATAAATAATAATAATAATAAATAATGCTGGACAATCCACACAGCACCATCTAGCCCCAAAGTAAGCTAATCAAAGCTTGTGTTATGGGTACTAGATGACTGATATATTTATTACATTAATACTTACATAGATAGATATTTTTTATTATACATAAACACCCACACCAACGGAACAAATTTATGCAGATCGTACACAAATTTGTTCCGAGGCGGGAATCGAACCCGCAACCTCTTGCGTCGCAGGCGGACTCTCGCCCGCTGCGCCACTGAGGTCGTCAAAATAATTACCTAAAAGAAAATTCTCACAAAGAAAATGTAAAATTAAGTATTAAACAGATTTGTGCCTTTTTAAAATTGAGGAAGTGGTTATGTACCTACACTGCATCATTTCTTTTATGTAGTTACACTCACTTACAAAAAATTTTGCCACACAGCACTATCTAGCCCCTAACTAAGCTTATGCTTGTAAATGATATACTACTTATATATTTTTTTTGTAAATAGATACTTATAATATTATAAAACACCCAGACAGAGAACAAACATCTATGTTCATTACACAAATGTTTGTTCACAGTGGGAATCGAACCCACAACCTACAGCGTAGAAGGCAGAGCTATTACCAACTGAGCTCTACATAGCTGTCAAAAATGATTTAAACATAAAAAAATGACTTTTACATAAAAAATGATTTTAATTTAATTCCCTTTTTATAATATTACAGGAAAAAAGCTTATATCAAAAACCAGCAGGAAAACTACTCCTACAATGAAGGAAAAGGAATTACGAAGGAAAATGATTATTGAAAAGCAAAGCCAAAAGGCAGTCTGCTGAAATAAAATCTGCTAAAAAATTTGCTACAAACCCTGCAGTGCTAAAAACAATCGAAAATTGTACAAAACCTGCAGGATTGTTCATGCAAACTCAATGGAGGGAAAATAAAAAAAAAAGGAAAAAGGCAGACGACTCTTTAGAAGAAAATATCGTTGCTCTGTCCATAATGAAACAAGTCCAAAGGCTTACAGGTTTTTAAGAAAAATGTTTATTTTGCCTGCATCACAAACAATAATTAAGTTAATACAAATGTGAATAAAATATAATTATATATAATTGTTTATTTTTACTTAGATTGTCAATAAAAGAAAATCGGGCTAGTTAGGTATGGAGGCTTTATACTTTAGGTTTATCCATCATAGGTACCTGGGTGCAAAGAGCATAAAAATCCTAATTTCCTTATAAAATATGTTTGTTTTGATGTTAACGTAAACTTAGATCCTTTCCTAACATGCTAGTTTCATAGTATTTTATAGTTAATAGGAAAATTTTTGACTTTATTATGGTAACTCAGCAGAACATAAGCACTATCCATACAAAAAACATGTGTCCCCAGGCCTAGATGACGATACAATTTAGGACGTATCTTAAAAAAAAGGTATGAATGCACAGCCTTTTTACCCAATATTATGATTCAGAAAAAGATAAACTTACGTTTAAAGTTAACATTTATAAAAGTTTGACAAATATTTTATATTTTTCGTGCATCCAAACTTTTGTCCCAAACTTTGATCAAAACATCAGTTCTACAGAGTTACCGATAAAAATTCATGACCGTTATCAAGAGATGACGCCTACCTTGGTGTCATCTAAGGCGATTATTGTCTAATATTTAGTTGGTATGATCAAAAAATCTCTACCTAGCTTTACCGCCCCCCCAGCCTAAATTAAGTTCTCAGCTGGTGCGCGTAGGTTTATTGTCGCTCTACAGCGTTGCAATGGATATTTATGAGGCACCCTCGTCACTTTTTCTAAAAAAACTCGTTAATATTAGCTTAGATGTCGTGCCCCACTGCAAAACCTAAAAATAGATATATTTTACAGTATATTTTCATAATATTTCGATGATTTATTTTTTATTGTTAGTTGTTCATAATGTTGTCAAAGGAGTGTCTTAAAAGTTGATTCACCCACCTACCTGTTTCCAGCGCCTAATGCAAAAGGTCTTCATTAAACGCTTTATGATTAGGTATTTCCGCATTTTACGGCCGTAAAAAATTACGTCAGGATTTCTGCGCTCGCCCGACGCATCGATCGAACGAGTGTTTCTGATCTTTTGTTGCTGACCGCACCACTGCATACAGTGGTACATAGGTATTTAGATAGATAGTCTAGCTAGAGTCTAGACTTCACTATCACTACATAGGTAGTAGGTATAAAACAAAGTCGCATTCTCTGTCCCTATATCCCTATGTAGGTATGCTTAAATCTTTAAAACTACGCAACGGATTTTGATGCGGTTTTTTTAATAGATAGTGATTCAAGAGGAAGGTTTATAGGTATGTATGTATAATACATGCATAATATAGCAGAGAAACACTTTGCACCCGTGCGAAGCCGGGGCGGGTCGCTAGTAAGTTATAAAACCATACATACCTACGACGCGACATTTAGACGATAGGTAGGTAGGTACCTAGGTATAGGTGGTAATGTACCTCTACCACAGAATAGCAGATATAAGAAGATTTTACGTACCTACCTACCTCTAATGATTTTCTCGAAAGTGGCCAAAGTGCTCAGTGGATAAGACGGGCCGATCGAAATAGCTCGGAGTATGAGCAAGAAGACGAAACGAAGGTACCTAGGTACTCAGACCAAATAAGAACTAACTAACTAGTTTTTACTTGGTCTGAGCCTAGGTAGAGGTACGTTAGGAGTTAGGACGATCCGACGCCCCGCCCGATGGATCGACGACATTGTAAGATCGCGGAAAGTCGGTGGATGATGAGGGCTGATGATGATGATGAGGACCTAATACGAGGTAAGTACAACTCCAGACTCCATCATCACATCACACCCTAACTACTTATTAGGCATTGAAGAGTTTCACTAAGTAGATAGATACCTACCCATACAACTCTTGACTCCATCATCAGATCAGCTAAATGGTATCACATTATTTTACTGTCATCCGTTTAGCATACAAATGCAAAGTTTCAAATCGATACGATAATTAAAAGTAGGTTAAAATTGACTTCTTAGATTTGTCAATACAGATTAGTACATACTTACTATAGGCAAAATTCTTGTAACCCGATCTATTGAACTAAGATTAGGTACCTACCTACAGAGTTAGTACGTAGGTAATCTTAGGTAGGTAGGTAGGTACCCTACGTAGAAACGTGTTTGGAAAGTGTATTTCTTTTAGACTGAAATCAGAAACATTTATTGATAACTGTTGGAATTACACCTACAGATCTTATAGGTAGGTAAGGTACCTAGTTGGTAGGTATCAGTAGGTACCTATCTACAAGTTATTACAGTTTGTCAGTTGCGGACGTACAATAATGGGAAAATAATTATAATTAGGTAGGTACCTAGGTAAGTTATAATCACAAGAAATTAGATTTATAAAACAATTAAATCTTAAATTTACTTAACTAGGTAAGTACCGAACATATATACCTTCCTATATAACCATTTTCTCAAATCGAAATCGGATCTCATTTGGTGGAGATATACCTAGGTACTGGATATCTCCACCAAATGAGATCCGATTTCGATTATTCTTTTTTTATTTGAAAGGTAGTAAACTATAAGTTGGTCTCATAAAAGTTTGGCGAAGAGCTGATAAGGATCTTCAGCATGATGGTTGATCACCCTCAGAGAGTAGGTACTTAGTCGCAACTAGTCGACTGTTGCAAGTAGACGATGATGATTGGAATAGGAATCGTCATTGACGATGTACCGGACGCTGCCGAGGAAATAGTTCTTGGCGCGGATGGTCGCGCTCTGGAAGAGCCGGAAGTTGTTCTTGAGATACCTCAGGAACATCAGGCTATCCCAGCTGCGCCGCTCCCAGTTGTAGCTGAAAGACCTCAGCCACAACCACAGCCGCTCCCGGTACAGGAACCGGCTGTGGTTGAGGCTGGAAGACCTCGGCCACAACCGATTCAATGCCAAGTCTGCCTCGAGAATCCACCAACTTTGGTTCCCGTTCTGTAGGCAGGTCATTACGGAAAACATCCGCTTCTTTTTATTGTAGGCTCCCATTTAACTGTAGGTAGGTAGGTACTCTTATAAAAGGCATGTATGATTATTATTGTTTCCAGCGTAACTCCGCCACATTCGGTACCTCTAAACACTACCTTTAATATTTTAGGTAGCATCACGGTTTAAGAGTCCGGTGACCACAGCTCGCAATTTCAATTTGAGACGAGTCCAAAAATCGATCCGTGTATAGCTATCTCTGTTTAGCTGGTGCAAGCGCGTGTGGGGCAGGGACGAGGTACTACGTATACACGCACACACTCAGGGCGTCCGCTGCCTTACGCGGGTTCCCGTCGCGGGTGTCCGTTGCGGGGACCCGCGCCGTGTTCCGTCGCGGGCAAATTTAACCCGTCGCGGACGCCCGCGTCGGACTCCCGCCTCACGCAGCGCCGCCAGTACAATTTTGATCGCGCGGGTGTACAGTCGATATCATGGATTATTTGTTGATATACTACCTAGCCAAAAGACGACGTAGACGAGCGACAGCCAATCAGCCCATATGTCACGTCTAGATTGTTGTGTGGAGAATTTGATGTGATGAAATTACCGTATTATAGCGTACGGTAGTAACCACTTGACCGTATACCGTATGTTGTGCAATTTGGAGGCCTAATTACCGTATGAAACGGTAATTACCGTACTTATGGCAGCACTGGCGCTCACTAATTTCCTAGAAACATCTCCGCGCGCGTGCTCCGTCGCGGACACCCGTCGCCCGCGGGGCGGGTCCCGCCGCCCGCGTCGCGTGTGACGGGCGACCCGCTGCACGCAGCGCTGATCTATGAGATTACATGAAACAGCACGCCACGCGGGTGCCCGCGACGGGAACCCGCGTAAGGCAGCGGACGCCCTTAAGCAACGCTACGGTTGTACTATTTTTCCTACGAAAGGTGTAAAGTAGGTAGGTACCATAAACCTGTGCCATTGATAACAATTCGAAAGCGGTACGTTAGGTACCTACTCACTCACCATGGTAACTATTTCTTTGGGCATGTCATGTGTGTAGTATGTTTATACTGCTTACCTTTTGCGTTTCATAGGTAGGTAGGTGCTTACATTTAGAAAAGTGCACTGTGCAAGTTTGGTACCTACACCTACCTACCTACCTATTTTTAAAAAATATAAAAGTGAATACCTGCCTATAGTTTGCTTTTTTTTCTTCAAGTTAGGTATTTGACAAGGCCTACACACTTATACCTATCTCAAGAAACCTATCAATCTATCAGGAAATAGGTACTTACCCATGTAGGTAGGTACCTAACCTACCTCTAGTCCAGCCAAATTCGGTGGGACATTTTTGTAAACTAGCCGAATTTGGCTGAACTGTACCTACCTAGGTAGGTTTGTCATAATTCGTCAAATTAGGATCTGCTTCTAAAATAGGATTATATAAAATACGAGTAGGTAGGTACCTAGTGTACCTACCTACCTATTATTATGAAATTATGATATGACTAGCTGCGCCCCGCGCTTTCACCCGCACGTATTGTGTTACCAAAATAGCGCAAAGATTATGAAATTTCGATAAAAATATGCGTCGCACTCATCGCTAATGGCGCATCCACACATGCCGCCGGCTTTCAGCCCGCCCTGCCGCCGGCTTTACCGGCGGCCAGCAGATGCGGTTGCAATTTTCGCAGTAGTGTTGTGACTTATAAAATAAAAGTAAAACATAAAAGTACTGCACTATCATCCCAGTTAAATTCTGTCATTTCGTTATTTATATGAAATGATGTTATATATGAATACGACAACACAACCACTCCGTATCGAAGCCGCAAGCAAACTGCCGCCGGCAACGAAAGAAAGCCGTGCCGGAAGTTCTCCATCACCTGTGGAGTGAAGCAAGGTTGCGTGCTTGCGCCAACTTTATTTGCTTTGTATTTCTCTGTCGTGTTCAGAAAGTTACCAACGTGTTACCAACCTACCATTTATTTATAATAATTCGTACCGTCAATCACACAAATAGCACCCAGTAAAACAGAACTTGTACTCTTCACTCGCAAGCTGAAGCTGCCGAATCTGAACCTACCATCTCTGTTTGGAACAAAACTAACCCTCAGCAAGGAGGTCAAATATCTCGGAATATGGCTAGACAGCAAACTCCTATGGGGTAAACAACTAGAACATATCACGACGACTAGCCACAAATGTGCTATGGCAGTGCCGACGCGCCGTCGGCAAGGATTGGGGACTAAAACCCAAGCTTTGCCTGTGGATGTACACTGTCATGGTTCGGCCAGTACTAACCTATGGCGCCGTGGTATGGTGGCCAAGAACAAACTTAGTCACAACAATCAACAAGCTGCAACAGGTACAAAGGCTCGCGTGCTCCCTGATCAGCGGCTGCTCAAAATCCACGCCATCAGCAGCATTGGACATAATACTAGGCCTAACGCCTCTTCATATTTATATACAACAAGAGGCGATGGCAGCAGCATTAAGAATAAAATCCACAAACCAATGGAATGGCAGTGGAAAGATAACAGCTCACGGCAGGATTCTGGACAAGGCTATCCAAGCCATCCCGGAGGCCCGAAACGGCACCGACAGGATAGCCACAACATAGATCGTGAACAAAAAGTACCAACTAGAAAATGGAGAAAAGACTAAGGATCCGAATCCGGCCCCCAACGACATTCACGTCTTCACTGATGGCTCGAAGCAAAAACAAGGGGCGGGTTGTGGCTTCTACTGTCCTGAAACAGGGATCTCCCGAGCGCAACCTCTCAGTAATTCAACGACCGCCCTTCAGGCGGAAACCCTTGGGCTTCTTCTGGCAACAGAAGAAATGCTCTCATCAGTAAAGTCTAGGACGGCTGCAGCCACTGCAAACGAACAGACAACAATTATTTTCACAACAGACAGCGCAGCACTAATTAACGCATTGAGAAGATCTCACACAAGATCAGCTTCCCTTGCACAGTGCCACATTGCGCTTCAAAATCTATCTGACACTCACAGTGTTAATACCAAAAATGATGACTGAAAACTTTTTGTATTCTTCACATAGTATTTTTTTTCTGTAACTAGACAATGTAAGCTATGTTCCTTTAGAATCAATATGTCAGATATTGTTGTTTTTGATTCGAAATAAGTAGGAAGAAAACTTGTAAATTTTAGCATAAAACAGTGCAAAATGCGATTGGCTTTTATTTCATTTCAGGGAAATTATTTGAAAAAATAACTATGTAGTGACACACATAAATACTATTCGAATACAAATAATACAATAATATTAGGGAAATATGCTTGAATCAGAAACCATGTTGGTATTAGGTTTGTATGGAAATCCTTCGCCTCCCCTAAGCCTTAATAGCACTGAGCGAAAAAAGTGGGGATATGGGCACAAAAAAAAATCTCCATCCACTACACACCAAAAATGAGTTCTGCGCATTCAAGGTTAGCGTCGGTCCTAAGCCCGAAAAAAGGAGGAAGGCGCTATGAAACATTTTAATAAGTTTTGAATATAATATAGAGCCTAGTAGGTACCTAACACTCAATAATATAAATACAGATGGTGCTGTAATAGACTGGTTTGTCTTTGGTCTCTACCAGTTCCTAGTTCATTGCTGCCAAATCAGATTTACTCCGAAACTTAATTCTACTGTAATTATGTAGGTAACTGGTAATAAAGTATAAATAAGAAAGTATCTTGTTTCATTGAATGGTTGTGCACTATGTTGGTAGGATGTTGTTGGTAAGTAAGAGGTCAGGCAGCACTTGGGCTCTCAATCTTACCAAGTGATGACATCTGTGGCGCGGTGGGCGAAGGTCCGCCTGCGACGTAGGGGTTGCGGGTTCGATTCCCGCCTCTGGACAAATGTTTGCACGTTCTGCCAATATTTGTTCAGGGTGTTCTGGTTGTCCGTTTTCTATGTATAATAAAAAATATCTATCTATGTAATGTATTGTATTAGGTACCTAAGCAAAGAATCTGTTTTTGAAAGATGATTTCAAACTTTATTGTTCAGAAAAGCCTAGATTATGTAGATTTGGACTACTTACCTTTCAAATCAAATCTTTTTATTGCAGCTTTCACACACATGAGGTATTTACAGCCTAAAATAGCCCCTTATTCATAACCCCTATCAATTTTTAGTGGCTTGCTAGTGTTCTTGTCAGTCACTTTCATATCAACAAATAGAGATGGCAACAGACTTAGCGGCCTGCTAAGCTAGCGGAGTGCTAGAGAGCCTATGTGAATAAGGGCCTTAGTACATAATATGTAGGCACACTTAATTGACTTACATTATTATTTTCAAAACAGCACTTATGAATGCACAGTGTGCACCTGAGTTCAGTGCTTCATGAATACTGTGTCCACATCCAGTCTCTCCGCTATTAATTTCAGGTAACTGTTGGTGGTAACCTTTGTTATGTTATTGGTTAGATGCATAGATTGAACTAGTTTGATTTAGGTTGATTGATTAGGTAGGTACATGGTTCTGACTCTTGTTATAAATAATAATATTATGCTATCTGAACATTTTTTATTAACAATTTTTAATACGAAAGTAATTATAATACAATACAAATAAAGGTGTTGTTACTGAAATAACAAGGTTTATTGTGTGACATTGTTGCCGCATGCCAGATGCATTATGGACTAAAGCCACCACAGACTGGACGGCTCTGAACGGGAAACTACTTCTCTGTAGCCCACAATGAAGATGGAGAGAAAAAGTAGAGGCATCTCCAAGGTTTCCCCACGGTGACTGGAGAGAACAAAGGGAGACCTTTCCCAGCAGTGAGACACATCTGACTCAGAATAAAATAATAAATAGGTATTGTATCCACTCATGTTCTGGACTACTTAGTTCACGGACTTTGTGACATCGGAAAAAGTAGGTATTTTACAACAACTTGATTATAGGTAGGCATTATCCCACAATATGAAGAGTTGCTTTGATCAAGTTCAGCTGCTACTTAGGTTACCTGAAAGTTAGAGATGAAATTCTGATAAATGTCTTAATGATATATCATAGGCACGCATTCACAAAACTCAACAATCCAAAGAAACTAAACCTACTACCGATCTTGCCGTTATTTTTCTGTAACAAGAACACTTAGCCAGATCTCTAAAATACACACTATAACAATTACGGCAAAAAATATTTATCAATTATTCTTCCTGTGTCGCTGTAGTGTCAGCCGATGGTCGAATGCTGGGCTACAAAGATGCTAACGAATATAATCATTACGTTTGTTCATGAAAGAAAATTAATACAAATTAATGGATTGTTTATTTACGTTGCGTTGTCTGACATTCAGAGAGAACAGACAATAATAATTAGGTACTAAACAAAACAAGCAAGTCAGTGTTCAAGTTCACTAAGTCCAAGGACTGTAAAGTATATGTATTTAATTGTGACAGTGACATTCTTTTCCACTTGTACAAGATTCTTTCGAGCATACGCTAAACGAAGCATATGATGGGCGTGTACGATGTGTGACGTCATGGCTTCAAAATACTTGGCATCGTATTCCTGACACGTGTCAGGAAAACGCAACCACGGAATACGCAACCATGGATTACACGACCCTGGAATTTGCGACCATTTTGGTTGCAAATTCTTGGCATCGTATTCCGGGGGTGTGCATAGTTTTGTACGGCCTGGAAAACACAGCCACGGAAAACACAACCATGGAATTTGCAACCAAAATGGTCGCAAATTCCGGGGTCGTGTAATCCCGGGTTGTACATTCCGTGGCTGCGCTTTCCTGGCACCCCGTTGTACCCATTTTTAATGTCATCATTATGGGAGACCAAGAGACAATAATGCCCGGCATGATGTCGGGGATGATTGTGTACACCCCAATAATGTACACCCAATAATCCATGTCCACTACTTTTTTAGCTAGATTACTAGAGTGCGTTTCATCACATAGGCCGCATTCCGAAATAGCTATAATCGATCACAGCGCTCACATCACCTCACAGGCGTTCCGAATTAGATATTGCGATTATGACAGCTCAGGGCTGTCAACAATTCGGAACGCTGAGTGCGTTTACGAGCGTAAAAGAGAGCAGAAATATCGTAGGAATCATAACCTCAAACCTTGTTTAACAAACTGGCACTGCTTGGATATTTTCTGGATTTGTTATTTTATGATCGCAGAACATATTATACCCTATAACGACTATAATGCGACTGAAAACATGTAACCTCATCACAAATAACAACAAAACACAAATGCACAAATGTCATTCTTGACAGCGCTCACAGTGATATTAGAATATGGCATGGTCGGAGTAATCGCAAGAGCCATCTTGCGATTACGCCGACCATGCCATACATGACATGCGCCAGCATGTCATGACGTCATCTATGACGTTTCATGGGTCATCGTTATCGCGCTCACGCTAATTCGGTACGGGTTTGTGAGCACTCAAATCGATTATGGCGTATTTCGGAACGCGGGGATAGTTCCTATGCCGTCATGTTGGCAGTAGATATATTTTAGTAGTTTATATAATAATAGAGATCAAATCCTACTAATATTATAAACGTGAAAGTTTGTGAGTATGGATGAATGAATGATTGTTACTCTTTCACACCGGAATGGCTGAACGGATCTGAATGAAACTTGGCAGAGAGATACATTATAGTCTGGAATAACACATAGGTAGGCTACTTTAGAACCCGTAG
Source organism: Plemyria rubiginata (assembly GCA_963576535.1). NCBI lineage: Eukaryota > Metazoa > Arthropoda > Insecta > Lepidoptera > Geometridae > Plemyria > Plemyria rubiginata. Next base: position 11,635,696 of record OY754912.1, on the reverse strand, counting down.
GAATATCGGGAATTAAATCTGGGCGGGTGAAACCGCGGGGCGCAACTAGTAGTTTATAAGCCGTATTGTTGGAACCCCTTTCTGTCAACAATGTTAACACGCTAAAACGTATCTGTAGAAACTTCATAAATAAACTTCTAAAAGATAACTACTACCAACATGACGGCATAAAAACTATTTGATCAATCAAACGCACATATTAAGTATGTTAGGTGCTGTCTGTGCTGTACATTAGCATGTCGTACAATAACGGGATCGGATTCAATATCAACTTTTTTCCATGTCCACATCCAATCCAGCCAGCAGCTGCCCCCAGCCAGCCAGATACACACACTTGACACTAGCTTTGAGTTGAGTGAGCCAGCCACAGCCAGACTTGGTTTGGTTTGTCTTGTCCGTCTGTCTGCTGTGTGTTGTACGTAGTTAGTTGTTGTAGTAGCGTACTTGTAGGAAATTAGTGAAAGTGGAGTGCGAAGATGCCTCTTTTTGGTAAAAAAGATTTTGGGAGAAAATCCAAAAAAGATGCCAAAGAAGCAGAAAAACCACCATCCATTGAGGATAAGTTCAACATCAAAGATCTTCTTGGAACGGGGGCATTTTCCGAAGTGCGTTTGATAGAAAGCAAAGAAAATGGGCAGATGTTTGCTTGCAAAATCATTGATAAAAAAGCTCTCAAAGGAAAGGAGGATTCCCTGGAAAATGAAATAAGAGTTTTGAAGCGTTTTAGCGAAGCTAAAGCGGAAGGTGCGGAGAAGAAAATGTTCTCTCATCCTAATATCGTCCAGTTGCTGGACACCTTCGAAGACAAAAGCAAAGTGTATCTCGTCATGGAGCTCGTCACTGGCGGCGAGTTGTTTGATAGAATTGTTGAGAAAGGTTCTTATACGGAAAAGGATGCTTCCGTCCTAATGAGACAAGTCCTGGAGGCCGTAGATTACATGCACACACAAGGAGTGGTGCACAGAGACTTGAAGCCTGAAAATCTCCTATACTACAGTGCTGATGAAGAGAGTAAAATTATGATTAGTGACTTTGGTTTATCCAAGATTGAGGATTCCGGAATTATGGCCACTGCTTGTGGCACTCCCGGTTATGTTGCTCCGGAAGTCTTGGCTCAAAAGCCATATGGCAAGGCTGTTGATGTCTGGAGTATAGGAGTTATTTCATATATCTTGCTCTGCGGCTATCCTCCTTTCTATGATGAGAATGATGCTAACCTCTTTGCTCAGATCTTGAAGGGAGACTTTGAATTTGATTCACCTTACTGGGATGACATCAGTGAATCCGCCAAGGACTTCATCCGGCATTTAATGTGTGTTGATGTTGAGAAAAGATATACCTGCAAGTAAGTAGCTATTTAATTAATAATTATCATGGGATACCATATTTCAATTACTATGCACAATAATGGAACAATCACAAATATTAAATGATATTAATATAAAAAAATATTAATTAAATTACTGTAATTATAACAAAATATTTTTAAAAATATTAGTATGTAATATGAATTGCCTAATTGTTTAATACTGTCATGAAAGCTTTTGACAAACCAACAACTTGTGATATCAGAGTTGACCTCATAGTTATTTTACTCAGAAGCAGTTCCTAATTTGAAAATTGTTCTATGTTTAGTTAACAATTTCGCCACACTTTAATTTTTAATCAGTATGTCTGTTGTACATAGTACCTACCTAGGCAGTTAACATTTCATTTGGAATTTTGATTGTGTTTTGTTTGCTTTCATGATTCAATATTTTTACTAGCTGGCAGTAGCTAGCTGATAAGATGAATAATAAAAGACTGGCTGATTATGTTTTTGTAACAAAACATAGTTAATTGACTCAGGCGTGACTTTGCGGAAGTCCATTGTTAAATAGAAATTAACTTGAACAAAGCAATATGTAATACTAATCCGCTGATCTAATCTCCTTAAACTGGAATAAACTTAATTAGATTTCGACACGTGTTTCGCCTCTACGAAGCATCTTCAGGAAAATGACTCACTGTGCACTGAACGTGTTGCCTCGTCGAGCGCTGAGCTAAATGTCTTTCAGCTCAGCGCTCGACGAGGCTTATTATTATTATAGGCTTATTCCAGCTTAAGGAGATTAGATCAGCGGATTAGTACTACATATTGCTTTGTTCAAGTTAATTTATATTTAACAAAACATAATCAAGGAAAAATGATAAGTAATTTCTAAAAAGTTTTTTCAGCCAGTATTAAAACACAATTTCTAATTTTTTCAGCTAGTATTTGAGTTTTTATTTGCTTATTGTTACTGAACGCTTATTAAAATGCAAATGAGAAACAACATTACTATGTAAATTATTAGCAAACAGAAATAAGTGGCTTACATTCAGAGAGAAAAGATAGCTAACAATTTTAATCTCTAGTGGTCTGATCGATGTTCGAACACATACTTGAATTTGGAATATCACTAGTTTTTAAGTAGTTGAGCTAGCTACTATGTTAAGTTACAAGCTACCTGCCTTGGCTAAAATACTACCAATCTTTTCACAATGTTTTCTTCACCATTCGAAGGCACTTGTATCGCACATGTGGATAAGATCAGAAGGGGAGGTGCTAGTATTGCTTCCACAATCACTAGATACATTTTAAATGATGTATGTGTTAACAGGCAGGCGCTAGCTCACCCATGGATTTCAGGCAATGAAGCTAGCAACAAGAACATCCACGGCACAGTGTCCGAGCAACTCAAGAAGAATTTCGCAAAGTCTCGCTGGAAACAGGCGTACCATGCCACTACCGTCATCAGGCAAATGCAGAAAATGGCTCTCAACAGTAGCAGCTCCAGCCGCCACGTCAATCAACCCAAGCAATAGCCATCTACCATTCAATTTAAATCCCCACTGTTTAAACAAAGTAAGTACTTAATATTAATACCCCCAACTGGATTGATAAAAAAATATAAATTCAGAACAAAATTGTAGTAAACCAGGATAATAATAAGCTATTATAACAATATACTCATAAATTTTGATGCTGCAGGCCCGTTTGCTTATAAAGGTTGGTTGGGGGTCAAAATGAGCTTGCTCCAATCATATTATCAAAGCATTGGTTTGCGAGACACTTGGTAAATTGGTTGATGTCTCACACTAATTGAAATTCATTGTAGTCAGTTGCTAGGAGTGCAAGATTTGTGTCATAGCTGTTTGAGACAGCACTTTATATTAATAAATCAATGTTTTGAAATTTATATGCATATTGCTTGTTTATGCTATGTAGATGGAATTGGTGAATCAACGAAAGTTTTAAAGACATAAGTCTAGTCATATTAATTATCTGCTTGCATACAAAAACTTGATATCACTGAAAAGGCTCTACTTTTGCCTTAACATGTGATTGTTGAACTACCCGCCTTGCGACCGAGGTGAGACATAGGTACTTAAAGTTCGTAAATGTTGGCTCTATTACCATAGCGGTAAGCCTTGCTGCCTTAACGTGCGATTTGAATGTCTATGCTACAGTAGTAAGAGCAAGAGAGTGTATGATAAATAATAAAAGTTTGGCTACATCTCACTTTCTCCTACTGTACTGGAATCTCAAGCTTTATCTGTCCTACCTATTTAAAGTTAAGAATAGCTTGAGTGAGTGCAATAACAAAAATATTTCATTATTACAAAGCGAAAAACGATCTTTTAAAAAATATAGCTAGGTTTAAAATGTTCTCTGACTAGATATAAAGTTAGTTATGTATCGCTAAGATCTGTTACAAAAATATTAAAACTAAAAATGGTCTTTATCATCGAGATGTTGAGGCCGTTTCAGTTTGGTGAATAAAAAAATTGTTGAAGGGTGTAAAATACACGGATGGTGTTTTATAAAATTACGACTTGATGTAGGATAAAAAAATTTCGCTATTGCGGTTGCGTGTCTTTGTGATTATAAACAATATTAATATATAATCCCCTTTTAATGTAGTGATTTTAAATTCGTTCAATCCCATGTTATTCTTAGATTAAGATTGTGATTTAAAAAGTTAAAACCTACCTATCTACGCACTATCTTAATAATCAAGTAACTAACCTAATGTAGAAAGTTATTGTACCTACCTGTTAAATTAAATGTTTGTCTTATAAATATTCTGTAATATGATTACTTGTGATTCACTTCGTGATCATGAATATTGAAATGTTCACTTTCAAAATATGCTATTTCTTGACATGCTACCACCTACACTCGAGTGTGATATCTAATCTGGGTCAGCAACACAGAATCCCCAAAAATCTCGAGGCTAAGAATGTTAATTCATATAAGTATATGAATTGACATTCTTACGGCCGAATACTCAAACGCAACTCAGATTTAAGCACGTCTCATGTGATGACTTTATGACGGAATTTCATTAAAAGCTGTCAAAAAACGACGACTTGAGACATGCTCAAATCTGAGTTGCGTTTGAGTATTCGGCCGTTAGCTTATTATACACCTACCTAATGTTGCTATTATAAAACCAAATATTACCAACAAATAAAATCAAACTAGCCTCCTAGTCTCCATCATAATATCCAGATTTCAGAAACATTGACCAAAATTCATTGCTCTCGAGAGTATGGTTGCATTTTTTTTCGAAAGGCTCGGATTAGAATCACTGATTTGGTGAACATTATTTTATCATAATTATTCCTAATATACCTAAGAGCGATCTAATTTACCCTAAGAAACCGCATTATTGTACCTACTATGTAATGAATTGTCGCAAGTGAAATGTAGAATGGCAATATGGCATGTCTTCTTTTACATTTGATTTAAGAATGGTTTTAATGGGTGTAAAAAGAGTAATTAATTATATCTGAAATACATAACTGAACAGAAAAAAGATCAGTTTTATATGAAGTTCCTGCTTTTTGTAACAAAATTTATTGCATGTTGTTTAAATTTATATCTAGTTTTCAGCGTGATTTCTGTGTCATAACAAAATAGAAGTTTGTGCTTCCTAGTTATCAGAAACTCTCTTTTTACACCTTTTTAGAAAATACTGACAAAACCGGCTCTCGTTGTTCTAACCTACCCACGGTTTATTTAAACGAATCTCTTTTAAATCGACTTAATACTTGTACCATTCTCTCTACTTTTTTATAGCCTTTTTATGGTATTATTTTAATGGTGTGACCTTATTTTATGATTTTCTACCTACAGCTTTACTAGGTACCTATATAATTTAATTTTCTCTTATATTACATTCCTTTTGACGTGAATTTTAATCACTGACATTAATAAAATTCATTTCACAATCGAATTTCTTACATTCCAGAATTCAGTATTTTATATAAATGTAAAAATCGTTAGAATGATTAAAATTTTATTTGTTAATTGGCTTTGAACAGGTTTCTTTTATTACTATTTGAATTCTTTTATCTCTCGTATTGTTGCGCTCTATTTTATTGTTTTTATCTGCCAGACACATTCCGAATTTACCATTTAAAGTTGAATATAATTTGCTGAAGATATTTATAGGACTTTGTTTGTAAAACAATTGATTAATTAAAATAATAATTGAAACAGTTTGTATGAGCATGTACATACATTACATACCTACTGTCCGTCCATATTTTCCTGTTATTTAAGCAAAATTTTATGCCTATAATTTGAAATGAATTCGATGGGTTTTCAAGATCATCACATTGAAAATAAAATAAGTTTACGACTTGTTATTTACGTTTTGTATTTATTTATTTCTGTTATTGTTTGGGCCCGGTTGGAAAGTTGATAAGAAATGACCTTTTATCTTCTTTAGTTATAATTCTGCTTCTTTATCTACTTATAAGTTAACCTACTAACAAGTTGTTGATATTGTCGTCGCTTTGAATTGTCTATAGACATAATAATAATGATTATAATCGCTTGATTGTTAAGCAATGCACTGCTGTATTTAATGTATAATATTTTAAGGTGTAGTGATTTCAATAACAATCTAAATGCGCCTTATCAGACTGTAATATTTTATAGTTTTTTCCGGGCTCCTTGTAGTATCTTGTTTAGGTCTTTGACTATATCGTTTTATTTAGCGATTTATTTTAGAAAACATTGTTTTCAACTAACGTTATAGTAAGTGTACCTACTATATTTTGTAATGTGGTAATGTGTATGTCTCGTAGTCTCGTCTTGTGTTTAACTTGTTATTCAGTCAAAAATAATAATTGGTGAAAATGTATGTTACATTTGGAGTTATAAATGCATTGATCTTTGAAAATGATTTAGTACTTTTATTACTAAAAGTAGCTTATGTTATGTATCTAGTGCCATGGTCTTATGTTAAAATACGTTACTAATATTCATGATGTTAATTTTATAGTTTTGCAACCGCGCACAACATTTGTTTGTTAAATAAGTAACCTGTACCTACCACTATGTTTATTAGTGAAAGTGAAGTTTACTTAATGCAGAGGTGGCGTATGGGTGTACACACCTAGGTCGGTTGGGCAGTACCTTTGGTAATTTCCGCAAAAAAAAATATTTCATCAAACTTTACGGAATATAAATTCGTGTTTATGATTTTATTCTCCCTAAAGTAGCCGCGATAACTGCTTTTGTAGTAATAGACAAAAACACTACAATCTAATAAAAAAATATAAGATCTATTCAGTTTAAAAATATTATTATTATTGGTTCATTGTTTTCTTGCCTGATAGGCCTAAGTGTGCGAGGGGCTAGAGTTTCATCTTATCGGAAACTATTTATAAAATCGTCAAGCCTGATCCGATGTCTTACAGCCCTCTGTCACAATAATTTGTGTTAATTTTAGTACCTACCACGAGATTATCAACTCTGTTACATACAGCACAAATCAATTTGTGTATTTAGACATCGAGAATCTTGCCATTTGAAAGTGCACTTTTTTGAAGTTTGCTCTCTAGACACTTGGTTGGTATGTTCAGTTTTCATTGTGCCAAAACCATATCATAATCAGTGATAATTGTTAACTTAAGGTTTCATATTTTAGACTTCTCTTTGTCGTTGCGCGAGATGTGAAGTTCCTCGTATTTTAAAATTTCTTCGTTCATGTTTAGTCTAAGTGAAATCTTACACATATTATACTATTTTTCGAGGGTTATTGACTATTATATGTTTTTAAAACGAACATACACATTTTAGTTTCTATTTTACTAAATAAGCACAATAGTTTTAAGGGTTGGGATATAAATTCAACAAGTTTGTTTGATACAGTCTGACATTTCTTTTATTGTTTTCGGTTGTGGAATTACTTTCTGAATTTTGTCATCCTGAAAAGTTTTTAAATGCGGGTAGATGCGGGGTTAACATCTGACTAATGTTGAATGATACTAATCTTGTGATTTAGATTTTATACTTCTTGTTTAAAACAATCAAAATTATTAGTAGACTATTAGATGTTAGCTATATTTTCCATGTCATTGTAAATAAAATGCCAACTTGTTGAGATATTTGTTTGATTGTATTTATCAGCCCTAACATAATTAAATTATGTAATATAGTTGTATAGGTTCTAGATATAAATAAGAATGTGTCAGGAATGTTCATTGGATCTCCTCGCCAAGTAGAGAGAGTTGTTTGAGAAACTGCGTTGCATTGGGGAGGGTTGTGGCTCCGTAGATTATCTTTCTCTGCATACCGGTGGCCGCTTGTTGCTGAAATAAACAAAAAAACAAGTATAAAACACTTGTTCCATGTCTGTCCGAAAGAGATTAGAAAATGGCTTACAACTATGATCCCAGCACCTCATATATTTTGGTACTTAACTATGTAGTACCATTACTCTACATCCGTTGAATGTCTAGTTGAGATGTTCTTCGGATTTTCATGGCGCAGCCGTCGGGATTTGAACTTTTAATGTAGGTACAGGCTAGCGGCTAGGGACGAAATAGTCTTTACCTTAAATATTATAAAGAGTAGGTAATCTATCTAGTCTCATTCAAGTTATAATTAAGGCTTAGGTGTCTGTAAACGATTTTTATCTGCTACTGCTGTCGCTATAACTTGTAGTCTAGTCAACAGCATACAAGGCTATTCCAATGTTGCCTACCTTAGCCGCGTCCATCAGGTTGTGGTATTCTATATAGTTGCCTCCGCCCACCACGAAGACGACAGCGTCGGTCGGCGGTGGGAACCTCGCGGCGCGGGCGCGTCCGACCGCGTCCGATCGCGCCGCGCGCGGGTCCATCCAATCCAGGTCGCAGCCTTCGCTACCCGCTAAGGCGGCATCTACTGTACGACTGACGGGTAGTTTCTATAAAACAAAACATTAGTATTTTCATTAATAATAATAATATAAATTTTATTTCAGACTACTCGAAATAAATTAAATAAATTTGTAGTCCATATCACTATCACATAGTATAAAACAATGTCGCTTTCTCTGTCCCTGTGTCCTCTTGTCCCTTTGTATGCTTAAATCTTTAAAACTATAATACGTAACGGATTTTGTTGCGGTTTTTTTAAATAGATAGAGTGATTCAAGAGGAAGGTTTATATGTATAATACATGCATGATATGTGCACCCGTGCGAAGCAGCAGCGGCGCGCGGGCGGGTCGCTAGTTTAAATATATACCTTAAAACTAGCATACATATAATATATTAAATTACACCGCACAAAAAGTCAGGGCACTTTCTTCACAAGTGGCGCTTCCCGATACCTTCGGTAGACTACTCCTGAGGGCGTAGTCCGCAGTTTTGGTTGACACATTACACGCGTGTATGGTGTACACTACACGCAGTTTTTGTATGAAAATAAGAAAAGTCGGTCGTGTCCGCTAGGGGCGCTTTTCTTATTTTCATACAAAAACTGCGTGTAGTGTACACCATACACGCGTGTAATGTGCCAACCAAAACTGCGACTACGCCCTCTGCTGTCCAAAAGTCCGGAGAGAGGAATACATCCTTGTACTTGGCTGCCACCCGGAGTACGTATGACTTGAAGCCGGTCTCATTGTGAAGGGCTCGTCCGGGGAAGTACTACCACGCCTTTTTCTGCCGCCAAGCAACGCTGTTTTCGGTTTGAAGAGTGTGGTCGCCGGTGGGATTACAGGCACAAGAGGCTTAACATCGGTATGCCTCAAGTTGATGGAAGCCGGGCAACGCATCGTAGGTCACGTTCCTATCGTGATTGACTTACGAGGCAATGCTTTGTTATAGGTGATGGTTACCACTTAACATCAGTTAAAACTGACTGAACAAGTGTTGGCTGAAAGCCTGATTCTAGTGATTAAAAAACGATCAAAGTATCTCCAAACATCAAACTCAATCAATCAGGAATGCTTTTCAAACAAATACAAAAAGAACAGTTGTATTACTTACATGTGTCTTTACAACTAAGTTCTTCACTCCTTCCATAACGAACGACGATCCTTGCGAGACGAGCTTTGAGAACATGGATACTGTTTTGGTACCTCCCCCTTCGTACTGATTGGACATTTTTGTAAAGCCTCTGAAAAATTGTTTGAGTCATTGATTACACTCATGTAGGTACATATTATCCACGTAATTTTAGAACAAAAGTTTCGATCGATTTAATTTATCCTAAGACAGGATCCATAGAAAAACCTATAACTCTTATTTGACAGCTTTCACAGCTCAGTTGGTAGTAACTTTGCCTTCTGCGCCGTAGGTCGTGGGTTCGATTCCCACCGAGAACAAACATTGTGTGATGAACATAGATGTTTGTTCTTTCTGAAAGTGTGTAAGTGGTGGTTAGCACTTAACATCAGGTGGGTCATCTGCTTGCTCCATCAGCAAGTTGTGTAAAAAAATTTGCTTGCAGCTGGTCATAGATAAAATAGCAATAGATACTCACTTCCACCGTTTCATATAAGCCATAGGTTTAACATCACAATTGGCCGCCATTAGAGCGCTTTCAAACTTCTTGTACTCCTCCTCTGATACATCAGTGCAGAGATAATAAATAATGAATAGTCTCATCTTGTCTTCTTCTGTCCCAGCGGTGGGATCCGATACGAGGTCTATAACGGCTTTGCTTTCGACGCTACTGCTTTTGCTCATGATTTTTTCTTCTAGCTCAAAGAAGGAGTCCAGTCGTCTTGATTTTATTGAGTTCAGGATAGCTGAAAGAATGTAAGAGTGAATAAATATTAATGTCCACTCTAGTCATAAAATAAGCAGACCTATGTTAAACACATAGATAGAAGAATTTTATCAGGTAGGTACCTAGGTATTGTTTACTCTTTATAATAAATAAATAATGCTGGACAATCCACACAGCACTATCTAGTCCCAAAGTAAGCTATTCAAAGCTTGTGTTATGGGTACTAGATAACTGATATATTTAATACATAATATACTTACATAGATAGATATTTTTTATTATACATAGAAAACACCCAGACCATCGGAACAAATTTCTGCAGATCGTACACAAATTTGTTCCAAGGCGGGAATCGAACCCGCAACCTCTAGCGTCGCAGGCAGGCTCTCGCCCGCTGCGCCACAGAGGTCGTCTTTATAACTTAGTGTGTTCAGCCAAAATGGGTAAAGGAATGGAGTCTTGATTTTATTTCCAAGTCATGTAGGTACCTATAGCGCTTATAAAACGAGATCCAACATAACAATTTATGGTAACTTGTAGCCCATTCGCACCAGGCTTTGTAGCAAGGCGAGTAGCACCCCCTACCACGGTATTTTGGAGTTATCCTACTAATATTATAAATGCGAAAGTTGTAACATAGAGATGGATGGATGGATGTTTGTTACTCTATAACTCCAGAACGGCTGAACAGATCTTGGTGAAAATTGACACAGAGATATATTATAGTCTGGAATAACACATAGGCGACTTTTTATCCCGTGGGAATACCGGAATTTAAAACTACGCGAGTGAAACCGCGGGGCGCTACTAGTCAGCTATAATTATGTATTTACAAAAAAGTATTTAAGTATCATCATCAGCTATCCGGTTCCCATATTACAAGATTTGGCTTAGTTTGGGGCCAGATAGTGCTGTGTACCAATATTTATATTTATTTACAGTAAACTAGTTGCGCCCCGCGGTTTCACCCGCGCAGATTACAATCTCGGTCTCGGTATTCCCACGGGATAAAAAGTAGCCTATGTGCTATTCCAGACTATAATCTATCTCTCTGCCAAGTTTCATCCAGATCCGTTCAGACGTTTCGGCGTGAAAGAGTAATGTTTGTTACTCTTTCACGCCGGAGAGTTTGTAAGTATGGATGTTTATCCCTACTTACAAACTTTCGCGTTTATAATAGAAGTAGGATAGTCATTTTTCGTACCAGTAGCAATAGTTGTATGCATATCAATGAGGCGTTTCTTCTCCATCAACTGCGGCAGAGAGTTGACAGCGCTGGTCAGCCGCTGCGTGTTATCGCTGACCATACTGAGTGCTACGTCACTCTCCGCGTCCAGTCCCATCGAGCTCTTCAGCTTCTTCACTTCGGCTTCTGAATTCCTGTGAAAAGCAAAAGAATAGAGGTCATATTAAGTTGCAGCTGTTCAACGTCCATTACCGCGATAATTATTGCTATTTCTCGGTAGTGTGGCCAAGGGGTTATATGCACGAAAAATATTATTTCAAATGATTACCTAATTAGGTATAATCTTAATAATCATTTTGAAATACGTCACCAAGCAAAAATTAACCAAATATTCTATGTAGTTGGTCTATTTTTGCTTGGCATCATAATTCGAAATGACCAAATATCTAAATGCAGTACTTACCTGTATTTATCTAAGGCTTCCTGAATGGCTTCGGCTACTGTTGGAAACGGGCTTCCTTTGTGCTCCGTCCACAGAGGATCCCTAGCGTCAAGGTCGCATACCCGCGTCTTGACCTTCTGCCCCGGCGCAGGCGCTCCCGTGCTTTCGGGTACTGCTGCTCTGAAATTGCATGCCAGTTGAGGACCAAACATCGTGAGGAAACCCGTTAGTATTCTAACAGCGGCGATGGGCTTTCAACCTGTCACGTATGGAATACTAACTACTGCAAAATATGGGTATGTGCCATATGTTATGTTTGGAAATACCTACCTCTGACTACCCCCTTAGACGTCCTCTTAAGCATCTTGTGTTAGTACTGGGGGAGATTAGAGATTTGAGTGGATATTTACCGTGTCTGGGGACAAGTCTTGAAGCTGTTCTTTGTGGACCAAAGTAATCACACTACAAGAATTCTTAGTATTTTCATTTGTTTTAATATCTTTTTCCTATTCAGGGCTCAAAAACAGTGTTTGGGGATGTTTCAATTAACTTTACCTGTATTTTAACTTTAACAAGTATGTAGGGGAAGCAGGGGTAATGGCGATCGTGTCGGGTAATACCGCTAACCCCAATAATTTATTAAATAAAGTGCCTTCTTATTTTGGACTCCTTTTTCCGCACTTAGACTCAAAGTTGATGCGTGTGCATTGTGCGTCAATATGGTGCCTTAAAACAACGAGCACGCTGCAGCGCAGGGGTTGTAACGTTTGAGTAGGCAGCCTCTCTAAACCTCAAATGTAACATAAGACAAATGAAAAAACAAATACTTAGAGAACTTTTCTCTCAGGTGATTGGCATTATTATAACCCATTTCAATAAAGAACTATTGATGACAACAGTGTGCGAGTGCGGAGAGGTATTCATAAGCACAATTTTAGATAGAAACAGGTTAAACTTGTCAAACCCTATTCAAGACTCCACCTTTTCAGTAAGATTCAGTGATAAACAAACCTATTCAATGACAAGTCCAGTACATCATGAGCTAAGGCCTGATAAGTCCATGTGTGATGCAACGGTGTTGCCATATCTATATTCCTGTCTAGCAGTATCAGCATAGGTCTGCTGAAGCTGAAGGAGCCAGATTGCCCAGTGTTGCCATGGAAAAGATTGTTCCTTGCATCCCAGAGGTTCTCTCTTAGCTTTTTATCCAATTTCTTTGCAACCATCTCAGCTGCGTTACCTTTAGTGTTTCTTATGATAGGCACATTACCTAGAATCATAGAACTAAATTAAAGACTTGTAGAATACAACAGATAGATAGCATATTTAGATAGGTATTTTAGTATATTTTTAATAATGTAAAATTTTTGTTAAATTATGCATGACAAGCCAAGGTTTTATGAAGCATAACAATATATTGTTAATATGTTTAATATTTGCCAAATGATTCTTTTTCTGATATGGTGCATAGTAGGTATGGGTTACTCCCGCTCGTCCCCAGCGTTCAACCCCATTGGGGAGGTTTTGTATTTTATTTATTACATACACTGTTTTGTTAAATATTGATAGCAAAACGAATAAAGCACACAAATATAATATAACAACTATAATGCTAGGGATGAGCAGGAACAGCCCCAAAGTACTTTCCCGGAAAAACCCTAACACTACTGGAGCTACCCTTCAAAGCCTAGGCTTTGAAAGAAGGCTTGGGTTAGGTGATGTTTTAAAGTGGGGATCTTTATGACTGAATGATGTAAAAAACAAGGAATAAGCAAAAACATACCTAATGTAACAAATACTGAAAACAAGCTCTCTACAATGTTGTCCATGATTGCTTCCATTTCTGTGTCCTTTGTGTCTCCCTTATTGATGGCTAGAAATAGAAAAACACAGCTATGAAACACAGTATCTATTTTACAGGTACCAAAACAATGAATCTACTAAAATTTTTGAGATAGTGATGGATCTAGTAATGTACTATATCATAGATAGAGCTCTGTGTAAATCAGTTGAGACAAAGGTAAACTTGCATAGGCCTCTAATTGCACCAGCTCCCATACTCTTCAAGGCACATAGTACTTTCGGGAATTCTTTCATGAAGAGCTCTACCTATATAGCATGAGTACTAACCATAGTATGATAGGGAATCCGACTGTTGATGCTTCATAATAAATAGATCATCTTCCAAACAAATGAAGTTCAGGTACTGATCAAATACTTTGTGTATATTCACAGCCGAATTCGACTGAATAGCAGAAGCAGCTAAGTCTTCAAGTTTTTGCCTTGTTATTGGAGAGATAAAGTTAAGGTGGTACTGGTCATAGATTCCATTGTCTAGGTCTTGGCAAATGCGACCTAGATTCTCTTCTGTTGGTGCACAGAAGTATACCGCTGGCACTTCAGGTATTGGATCTCGATCTGAATGTAATTGACTGTAATCAAACAATATAAGTAGGAAAATAAGTGTAGCTATTGAAGTTCCTTTTTTAAAATACAATAAAACAAAATCATTTATTTAAGCCACATATAAATACATTTAAAAAAATAAAGAGAAATGTCTTCCAGCAGTGCAAGTTCCGTTCTTATCAATCACTTAATTTGACATTTAGAATCGTCAAAATTCGTTAAAAATAGTATTATCCATTGTTGAAATCATTTTTACCAATTCTAAATGTCAATTAAGCGACCGATAAGAACGGTACTTGCAATGCTGGTCTTATACAACTACTATGTAAGTTATGTAACTACCTATGTACACTGTTCTGTCTGTTTCAAAATAAACTTTTACTTTACTTTACTTTACTTTATATTTTTTTATTTATTTATTTTAATTTCTTAGGAAAACAAACAGTATGTAAAGTCTAATTAATAAGTTATAAAAAACAACTATTGACCATTAACACGTTTTCACATATCGAAAACAGGAAAAAGCTTACTTGTTAAATAAAAATAAAAATCGAAGTTAAAGAAAACCGAAAAAAACAAAGATAAAAATTAAACAAATAGGAAAAAAAGAGCTGCTTTAACAAAACAACAGAGAGTTTAGGAAGACTCATCAAACCAGCGCTTCGCTAAAGTGCCTTTAATTTTTGGTACCTTAGAAACAAAAAGATCTAGTTCGGGGGTGTCAACCATGTTGTTATACGTAACTACTGCTCGACTAAAAAAAGTATTTTGCCTATAATTTGTGGAACTAAATGGTATTTCTAAGTGAGTTGGATGTCTAACTGATCTGCTTGGAACTTTTAATTTAATATTTTCTAATAGTTGAGGAGAATCAATTTTACTCTGCGCTATTTTACTCAGGAAGACTACATCAGCTATTCTTAGCTATTATATGGGGCAGTACCTTCCTAGACACAGACAGACATGGTGTAAGACTTCAATTTATTTATTTAAATGTAACATAAAGGCTAGCTGATACTATGTATCTGAGCAATGACTAACAAACAGCTCGTAGGTAGGTATGTATAGCACTAGACAAACAACGAAATATGAAATAAATGTTTCAATGAAGTAGTCGTAAGTCTACAAATTGAATACTTACACATGGAGAGTGACACCCATTTCCCTGAGTGCTTTTATGGACACTAGTGGAGAAATAATATCTTGACCAACTCTGTCGTATATTAAAACTTTCCATGTTGGTTCATTGGCCACGCTCTTTGTAAGAGGCTGATTCAAATTCAGCATTTGCTTTAGAGCATCTAAAATCATTTAAAAACACAGCTAGATAATACCTACATATCTAGCTACTTCAAAATGAAAACATTGATTTGTGGTATGATAGTTTGATGAACTTACTGAGCTGGCGTTCTCGTAAAGTCGTCATTATAGCTTATTACTTATTATTCCTCTTCATCAAGTGAAGATTTCGTTATTTATTTCTGTAATGTAGCTAATAAAATTAATTTTTCGAAAGAATTTCTTCCGATTTCACGTATCACTATTTCCGCAAAATGTCAATATCAACTGACTGACATTTGTGACGTTTTCTTCAGCAGCTTGACACGTCCATCGCTAAATGTCAAGGAGGAGCGTTTTACAACTACATCTACAAAACTTAAAGGGATGACCATAACATACCTATACCTTTACTCACTAACGTATTTGTTCCAAAATTAACGTTAGAAATGAATAGGATACACGCATGTATAGTAAATTACTAAATAATTCCACTTTGCGTGGGGTAAAGGCATGAAGATGATGATGAAGTTAAACATTAGGTATGTACATACCTAGTACATAAATGTATTTACGGAACACACTATGTGGTTGACACTGACCGACATAAATGGGGAGCCAGTAATGTACAACCACGTATTGCACAACCTTGGAAAACACAGCCCGGAATTGATGTACAATTTGGTTGCCAATTCCATGACTGTGTAATCCGCGGGTGTACATTCCAAGCCGTACAAAGTTAGCACACATTTGGAATACACAACCCTGGAATACGCTGCCAATGGCATCCAAATCCGGGTCGTACAATCCCCACACGTATCAGGAATGTACAACCATGGATTTCACACCCATGGATTTCGATGCCAAATCCTATGCTTCATTTACACTTGCCAGTTGCTTACTCAGTAACTTGAATTGAACAAGAGTCGAGCTTGTGCAAGTGAAAAGGTGTATTGATAAAGATCTAATATGATTGAAACTTTGAATATAGATTGTTACAAATGTATACTTTGTGAACTACTGTACCTACAACAATTCATAGAAAAGCCTAGCTAAATAGCTGTTTATGATTTAATTAGTGTCTACGATATCAACCAATTAATTTAATGATGTTTGATGACGGTATAAGGCAGGAGTAGGTACTCTGATGATAGGTCAAAAGAAAAGGTAATTCGGTTCCGAACCATCCAAACTTTATTATCCTGTTATCCGTAGGTACCTCTATATAGAACTAACTCACCTTGGTTTTCAGAAAGTCTGGGTTTTGTTAGTTAATAAATAGTAGTCGTTCGCCCCGAACTGAGATTTCGTGACGCGACGCAAACTCTCCGAAAATAAAAGTAAGTGGTAGTCAGGTGCAAATCCAAACATTGTGTTTGGACTTGTCTCTGGCTACCACTTACTAAGTACGGTTACCAAGATTCAACTAAATTGAATGAAAAAAAAAAGAAAGAAAATACATTATTTGACACACATAAGTACATACAGAAAAAAAAGAAAATAAGAAATACAGAACGGACAGGAAACTACAATAGGTATAAAACATATTACTTACAATAGAAGAAAAAAAAACAAAGTCTGTGGCTAGTCCCGTCCCGTTCTGAGTAGTGCGTACGTACTGTATGCCAAAAAGGCCCTAACTCAGCTTTTGCTGCTTAGCAAAGTTGGTACCTAGGTAGCCTACCTTGCCAAGCCACGCTGGTTTCAAATTAACCTATTTATTGAAGAGTTCCGTTAAACCGACATTGGCTTCATCATCAGAACAGGTAGTTATTGCCATTTAATGAGAACCAAGTCCCTTCTTAACTTATTTAAAAAAAAAAAATTGAAAAAGCAAAGGAACTGGCCGACCAGTAGAAAAACTTTTATGCCAACGAAACTCTTAGAAATGGGAGCTCTTATGTCACTGGTTATTTTAATTCAACTTTTTTGTTGTACTTAAAAAGTGGGCAACCTAGAAAAAAAAATGGTTTTGGAATGTCCAAACCAAGCTCTTACATATGACATGTAACTTAATTTTTTTGGGTATATTTTTAATTGTTGCCCCCTTATAAACCCCATATTTTAATAAACCCTCATCGGATATTACTCATACAGGGTGTCCGGAAGGTCGATGCAAAGCCGTGAGGGGAGGGTAGGTGGTGACCTAATAGATGCGTAACGAGGTGTCGTTACGCATCTATTCAGGCTAGATTACCTTAGTTTTTTTTTAATTTTTTTCATTATTGAACACCTCCCATTTAGTCAGTTATGTGGATACAGATGATTGTTTTGGTGTTTATCGATTGAATACACATTATGCTAGGACGCAAACAAATTGTTAGGCACTAGTAACTGTCTGTTTGAACACTATGAATGAATAAGCATATGACTTTGGTAAATTTTTCAAAAATCATGGATATTATGATAACTCGGAATTCGTCGACATTGGATTAAGGTAATCTAGCCGGAATAGATGCATAACGAGGTGACCTACCCTCCCCTCACGGCTTTACATCGACCTTCCGGACACCCTGTATACTTACCAGTAAATTTCTCAACTACAACCTATCGACTTACCAAATTTCATGCACGGTTCTCAAGTTGTCGTCGGACAAACATACAAACATGAATACGTACATACATAAAATGCCAAATCGCCCAAGTTGATTGTAAAATTTTCGTTCGCTTCGCTCACCCAATCAACAAAAAACCTATTTTACCATTTACCAATGAGCTAAGTATCATATTTTAAAACGTTGATCGAAACATGTTAATCGAAAACTAAGCACCTAGATAGAAGAAGGGCCCGACTGCTTTTATATAATATTGAAGCACCTTCAGTAAATCCATGAGCAACGGCATAGCCATACCATACGGTGTGTGGGTATTAAAAATTTACAAGGAGCCATGCGTTTTTCTAGAAAAACCTACCACGTCATATTCTAGCTTCCTAAACCAGCATTAATTTTAAATAATAATTAGGTAAACAAAGTGTTTATTATATACTATACCTATTACCATATTCCGAGTTATATTGAAAGCTTAAGGGTGTCCTTGACTGGACAATGTAGGTGCCTATATAAACGAGCTGATTTTGTTGTTATGACCAAGTCTCTTCGACGAGCCCATTCCCTGGGCAAAGTCAGCCCGATACTTAGGCGTGATCCTTGATTCTCGTCTCTCGTTCATTCGCCATGTACGGCAAGTACGCAACCGCGCTAGGTTCATACTAGGCCGTCTACATCCACTTCTATGCAAGAAGAGCAAGATGTCCCTTAGAAATAAGGTGACGCTCTATAAAGCTTGCATACGTCCTATCATGACGTACTCCTCTGTAGTTTTCGCTCATTCTAACCACTTGGCCACCCTCCAAGCAGTTCAAAATCGATTTTTGCGTATCGCTACCGGTGCTCCACCGTACATGCGCAATATCGATCTTCACAGAGATGTCAATCTCGAGTCGTTGGCCGAATTCATGAAAACCGCCTCTCGGCGTTTCTACGATTCGGCCGCTCACCATCCGAACCCGCTAGTGACCGCACTACCAAATTATCCAGTAGAGCCGCCCGCTAAACGTACCCTCCGTAGACCTAGACACGTATTAGGTGACCCAGATGACGAGATCACCGCCGCTAACGCAGTGGTGATCGACGACTCATCGCACCCGGTAACTATCAACACTGCACACCTACACCGACCCCTCCGGAGGGGTCGAAGACGCATTCCCCGTTAACGCCCCCTCTGGGCGAAGATTCTCTCCGACTTATCTCTTCCCCGGCAACAGCCCAAGCCGAGGTCCGTACCTAAGTGGTGCCCTTGCGTTTGTTGCCAATAAACCTTTTTGTATGGCAGAGCGCCTTCCGCGCTCGCCAGTAGTCCGGTAACGCTGTCGGCAATCGTCATACGATTATACCAGCATTATAGTCCATTCGAAAAAAAAAAAAAAAGTTATGACCAAGAGGTATTCAACGAAGCCTAGAAGGGGGCTTAGCTTTCCCATTAAAAAGTTTGCTACTAAAGCAAACTTTTTAGAAGGAAAACTTGTACCTACTATCAATGTGAAATTTTTACTTATCTGTGTGAATGTATAAATATTAAGAATGCTAACTAGTTAATCCTACTAATATTATAAACGTGAATGTTCGTAAGAATGGATAGATGGATTGATGGATGGATGTTTGTTACTCTTTCACGCCGAAGAGCGATCTAAATGAAACTTGGCAGAGAGATACATTAAAGTCTGGAATAATATAGGCTACTTTTTATCCCGTGGGAATACCGGGATTTAAATCTGCGTGAGTGAAACCGCGGGGCGCAACTAGTAATATATAAATCAAGGTACGTTTCCTTTATTATTTAATTTTGTGTTACAAATCAATAAGTAACTACATAATAAGTACGTACATAGGTATTTCATGTTTGCTGATGAATAATGTAAGTATCTACGATGCATCAATTTTCATTATCTAGGTAAGTAGGTACAAAACAACTAATTATTAAGAAACTATACATTACTTCACTATCACTACATAGTATAAAAACAAAGTCGCTTTCTCTGTCCCTATGTCCCTATGTATGCTTAAATCTTTAGAACTACGCAACGGATTTTGATGCGGTTTTTTTAATAGATAGAGTGATTTAGGAAGAAGGTTTATATGTATAATAATACATGCATGATATAGCAGGAAAACAATGTGCACCCGTGCGAAGCAGGGGTGCGCGGGCGGGTTGCTAGTCCTACTAATATTATAAACGTGAAAGTTTTTAAATATGGATGGATGGATGGATGTTTGTTACTCTTTCACGCCGAAATGGCTGAACGGATCTAGGTGAAGAACGGATCGGTTGGCAGAGAGATACATTATAGTGTGGAATAACTCATAGGCTCCTTTTTATCCCGTGGGAATTCCAGGATTTTAATCTGCGTGGATGAAATCGCTGGGCGCAACTAGTTTGATATAATTAAACGTTAAATAATAACGTTAGGGGAAGCAGGGATAATGGTGATCGTGTCAGGTAATACCTAGGTACCGCTCAATCTACGCTGCAGCAGAGTTGTAATGCTTGAGCAGACAGATAAGACAAATGAAAAAACAAATAGAGCATTTTTCTCTCAGGTGATGGGCATTCCCCTATCTTTCTCTACATGGCTTTTTCAGTCTGTGTCACTGTCATGCATTATGCACATGAAAAATAAAAATGTGACGTAAAATGAGACGCCGAACTTCTCGTGCCGCTACGTGGTGAATAGCGGGAGAAGACCTGGCCAGTGAAGTGGCGCCCCTATTATTTTCTACTTATGTCAGCGAAGCTCTGGGCACCTTCTCCTGCATTGGACATATTCACCACTCCCGTCGGGTGGGAACGGCCGAGCACTCGCGGTCGCTCCCGGGCCCCTCCCTGCAAAGGGGGGGGGGGGGGGGCGTGCATGCCCCACCGTAAAGGTGGGGACATTTGCAGGCCCCGCTGTAAAGACGGGCGGTCGTCGGAGGGGGACTGGATGAAAAGGCTCTGCCAGTTTCCCAGTTCCCCTCCAACAAAGACGACGCGGGAGTGCCGCTGGGTTGTTTAGTGAGTAATACCGGTAAAGGAAACCGGGGAGTCCCACATACCCCTCCCATCCTCCGATGGTGGGGAATGCTTAACGCATTTTTCCCAGCGTCAAAAAACAAAAAGGATATTGCAACAAACAGAATCGACACCAATAGTAAGATTGTCAGGAGCCATAAAAAATAAAATACAAATATTAAATACTTTATGTAGAATACCTACCTTCCAATGTAAGACTAATCTTAGATTACCTACCTATGAATTTGTTATGAATGAATGAATGAATGAATGAAAATGCTTTATTGTACTCCTCAAAAGAAAAACAATAAGTACACTAAAATAAATAAGGAATAAAACTAACTTTACAATGGGCGGTCTTATCGCTGAGAGCGATCTCTTCCAGACAACCTTTGGATGGAGAGATTTGTAAATTAAGGAAGTTGATCGCAGGTGCCCGAAAAAACTAAGTTGATAGTATGTAAACAAATAGATCAAATAACACTCTAAATAGATAGAAGGATTATAATTATACTTAAATAATATTAAATGCATACATAGATAGTTATAGATAGATAACTCTTTATTGTTTATCCCACAAAAACCGCCTACTTGCGGAAACCAGTCCACTCACCAAGTACCAAGTACCCCACAGAAACATAGTACAGAGTAAAAGCATACATACTAGGTAAAACAATGGGCGACTTTATCGCTGAGAGCCATCTCTTCCAGGTTATATGTAGGTATTTGCAATATTGTATGCAATACACCGATATGGGTGGACTGTTGGAACTAAAATACCTTTGTAATATCTATTAACACAGGTTTACAATAAATGATTCTTATTGATATTATATCACTATCACTAGGTAAGTATATAGTATAAAATAAAGTCACTTCCCGCTGTTTGTCTGTCTCTCCCTCCGTATGTAGGTATGCTTAGATCTTTGTAACCAACGCAATGGATGTTGATTCGGTTTTTATAATAGATTCAAGAGGAAGAAATATTTATAAATATATGCATTTACATAGTAGAAAAACACTGTGCACCAGAGCAAAGCTTGGGCGGGTCACTAGTCCAACTATAAATAAACTGGAGAGAGGTTCGTCCTGAACTGAGATTTCGAGATGCGACGCGAACGTTCTGAATATACCTATAACTAGGTGGTAGTCAGAAGCAAGTCCTAGTGCACATTGTGCTTAGACTTGCTTCTGGCTTTCACCTACTAAGTATGGTAACCAATTTTCAGCTGAACTGGCCTGTAGAATTGGCCTTCTTGTGGTTAAAGATATTTATTTCTCAAAGAACACAGTGTACTGGTCTGACTCCAGCTAGGTAACAGTGCTATACATAAAAGTAACTATTGAAAGTAGGAGTAGGTTGACAGTAAGTATGCTTATTGAAGAGTTCCGTCGAACAGACCTTGGTTCTATCATCAGAACAGTCGCTATCACTATTTATGAGAACTGTGAACCTTCTTAATTCATTTCAAGAAAAAAATAAGAAAAAGCAAGGATACATTTATTATTGGACAAAATTAGGGATCCTTACTAAAACATCAAAAATGTAACCCAAGGTGTAATATATAATTACATGTCTTTCATCGCATGAACAAACTATTGAACGATAGAACAAGAAATTGTTCTACAATATTAAAGAACACATACCTACCTTATTATCTACAAATAATTCAGCGATAGCATAGGTATGTCTAACTGTTGTAGATGTAACTAGTTATAACTACTTTTCTACATTTTAAATCATCATCTTCCTGTCCTTATCCCACGCTAAGTAGGATTGGCACAACGAGTTCTACTCCTCCACTCTCCTTTATCATTCGTCATCTCGGTCTCATGTCATCCTCCAACACTCAGATCCATACAACACGACAGGTCTTATGATCGTCTTGTAAACAATCCCCTTAAATTTAAGGGGCATTCGTGGATCACATGTTGTTCCTGAGACCTGTCACCATTTCATCCATCCCGCATTTATTCTATTTTTCATTTATCGGTCGATCTCACCGTCGAGTCGTTCTAAATGGATGAGCCGAGGTACCGAAAGTCGGAGCAGACTGGTAAGAATACACCATCTGAGGCAATAGGGGTGAAACTGGAGGGAACACCAAAGTCGCAGAACAAGTGCTCGGTTTTTGTCCTGCTTATCTTCAGTCCGACACTCTCCAATTTCTCCTGCCATTTTCCCAGCCTGCTCTGGACCTCAAGCGCATCTTCACCAACAAGAACAATGTCGTTGGCGAACAGCATGCACCAGGGTGCTTCTTCCTGTATGCCCAATGTCAGTGCATCTATAATCAGGAGAAACAAATATGGGCTTAATGCCGACCCCTAGTGCAAACCTACAGCCACACTGAACTTGTACTTTTCTAAATTTTGAATGTTGATAGAAATGCGACAAAAACAGATTATTATCTACCTATAATTATCTTTCCTTTATAATAATCCTTGTCCAAATAAATATTTTAGTCTGCAAGGCTGTTTCAATAGGTACCTGTAGATTTTTTAATCGGACTTTTCATTCAAAAAATATTACAGTTTTAGTGCGCTTTGTAAAGCGCGAAAACGAGGCAAATTCTAACTCAGCGTGGGACTTGGCGGCCGAAGGCGTGGGTTACGAAGAGCAGGATTCTAAGTTTATCCTAAAATTTTGAAACAAATTATGTCCACCCATACGAAGCTGCGACAGCCTGCAAGTACATACATACTTCAAATTTCCAATCGCCCAAGTTATTTGTAAAATTTGCATTCGCTTCGCTCGCTCAATCAATAATACTGGTGGACTTTCCACACAGCACTACTTAGCTCCAAACTAAGCAAAGCTTGCAGGTGATATCGGAACCACATAGCTAATTATAATACTTTTTTGAAAATATATGCCTACCTACTTAATTACATAATACCTAACATTCAGACTGAGATATTTTGTGTAATGAACATAAATGTTTTTCTCTCTCTATCTCGATACCCACCAAACATCGAACCCACGGTCCACAGCGCAAGGCAGATCTACCTACCTGCTAGCCAATTAAGCTGTGACGGCTGGCAAATATAATATGTTATGTTTACACGACTATGTTTACAGTTATGCTGTAACTTTAAACCTGTTCATAATACACATCACAAGTGCTTAAGGCCTGTGCCCACATGAGCTGGAGTCGAGGCGGCAGTGCGCGGCGGGGCGTCTCGCGTCGTCGAGGCACAGGCGCCTTTAAGGCACGCCGCACCGCTTCTACGTTTTCTTAAGGCGTTGACAACACCTAATATTTCTCTCGCTCGCACGATTCGACATTTTACAAGATATAAAATCACAAATTCCAATTTTGAAAAATCGCAAACAACCATTTTGTGTGCAATCACATTGCGCATAGTTTGGGAAAAAATTCATTTTGATTGATGCATGTTTTCCTAATCAAAAGTTTGCTTGAGTACGAAAACTAGAAAAGCAAACATTTAAGTAGGAAAACTTGTGTTGATCAAAATGATATTTTTTACTAAACTGTGCGCAATGATCGCACACAAAATTGTTGTTTGCGATTTTTCGAAAATTGGTTGAGTGATGTTATATCCTTCAAGAAGTCAAAACGTGCGAGCGAGAGTCACATTAGCTCTTGTCTTCACCTTAAGGCAAGGATATCCCAGAACCTCCAACCTCCAAGACTTGCAGAACTTGAACAGCTAGATTTCGTTAGATTTTCTTCTCAGAGATTAATAATAATGAAATGTAAAAAAATTTTTTTACACAGCACTAGTAAATACCTATTAATCCATATCTTTTGATATAACTTTGACATGATTTCAAGAAAAAGTCTCTTAATAATGGATGTTTGAAACATCGATTTATTTTTATCGAAAAAATTATCATTATTTACGTTTCTATCTTTACACAGCGCTCGAGTACGTGTTCAATTTTAATGTTTTCGTTTTTTCATGTATTTTTTTACATTTGCGAGGGTGCCGTGCCAACCCGCACCGCAACTACTGCCATTTTGTCATTCCGTTTCGTTTTTTTCGGTCCAAAATGTGAGAAGGAAGTATAGCCGCCTGCGCGAGCCTGTGGAGTCAAGCTTCATAGAGACAACGCCGCGACCACGCTTCGACTCTACGCCGCCTGTTTCTCGCCCCCGCCTCGACTCGGCGTGAATTTAGTCGGCAACGGGCCTTAGGATTCATTTGAATTAAAGGTACGGACAGACGTGCTAAAAAAAGCATGCTTTGCAACTGTTCACATTAGTAGCACGTTTGTCTAGGCGTTGCTAGTAATAAGCATGCTTATTTCGAGATTTTTGAGCATACTTCTTGAGGCATGGGTAGAAGGGGGCTTCAAGCACGCCTGAACAGGTTCGGTTATGAGCATGCATATTGTTAGGTAGGACACAGTTTCAAAAAGAGTTTGTATGAGGCTCTCGTTCTATATAGATTTATATCTGGTTTGAGCCTGGTGCCAAATAGCACGCCTACCCATACGTTTGCTTTGAGCATTCTTATTTATGAGTCATCTTCCTGCCCTTGTCCCACGCTAAGTGGGGTTGGCACAACAGGTTCTACTCCACTCCTCTCTATCATTCGTCATCTCGGTGGTCACTCCTTTCTTACTCATGTCATCTCTCACATCGTCCATTTGTCTCTTCTTTGGCTTACCTGTCTTTCTAAAACCAATCACCGCCTCACTCCTCAACTTATCAGTCACAGTCAAAATTCCTCTAATAGGTATTCTTTTTGGGAGTGTGCTTAAAATAAGCGTACCTATTGGTGGCAAATGTGAACAGTTGCAGAGCATGCTTATTTCAAGAATGCTTTTTTTTTGAGCACGTGTGTCAGTCCCTTTAAAGCAATAAAAGTTCTCGCCCGGCACCCATTAGCGGAATGGCATCGAAAGGTATTTTTCGGAGAAGAATAAAAATATAATCTATCTGTATGGAAATAAAGTTGAAATTTCAATGTAAACGGTCATTCCTAATAATATAAAACCATACTGTCATAGTGAAAATAAAGGTTTTTCGGTTAAAATAATTAAAAAAATTGCCAAGTTATAAAAACGGCAAACTAATCACATTTTGCTGTATGGAAGTTCCCAATATTTATTGTATTCTGTTTTTTATTTTATTTTGTTGGAGCGGCGAGCGGCATCAGAAATAATTATATCATCTGTGAAAATTTTGGTGCATTCCTCGAAGCGCACCTAAATGAAGTCCACCCAAGTACCTCGTCGAAGCGCACCTGTCTGGGTGCGCTTCATTTAGTAGGAATAAATCTTTAGTTTTAACTTCTCGAAGCGCACCTATGACACCTAGGTAGGGCCTAGTGATGGGGTAATAGAAACTGTAAAGTATAATTTAATATATCTATTTTTGTTTGGAAATACACATTATTTAGAAAATCAGTCTTACAGAACACTAGAACATACATAACCGTAGCAAGGTTCGCGAGCATTCGGTTGTAATCGGATGGACTCGTCAATTGCATTCAAATCTGCCCTAAGCTGGTTTGCGCTGCGCTTGATATGTGTCACCGCTTCCCTTACTTGCGCTGCTGTAGGAGTTAATAGCAGGGCAGGATTTCTGATTTTTAACTGTCCGTACCTCATTAACTATAAGACTTATAGTTTGGAAATTCAGATATACTTGAGGATATTTTCTAGTGCATCAGAAGACAAAAACACAAATGGTGCCATTTAACCTGATAGAAAAATATTACAAAGTTACCTCTAAATGTAACTTTGTGAATAGAAAAATGAATAAAATAACACAAAATTTGTACCAAAACATTACAAACGTAGAGAGATATTACAAACGCATAGTATGACAAGAAAATGTTTTTATATGCTATACAAATATTATTAAAAACACCTAAATACCTAATAAAATGCTACAAAATCTCGGCTGTCTGCGCACCGTCTTGCTCAGTAGGTACTACACAGAGAGTGCAAGAGAGCCACGCTTAAAAATCCTCACCTTCATTTAACTACCTGGTCGATAACTAGTCGCTTTAATAAGTTAGTTAGTAATGCATTAAAATGTGAATTTTATGTACTTACCCCATCACTACTACCATAAATTGTCAAAGGTGCGCTTCAAGAAATAAAAACTTAACATTTATACCTACTGAATGAAGTGCACCCAAATGGGTGTGCTTCAAGGAGTAAATGGTCGCGCTTCGTCTGGGTGCGCTTCATTTAGGTGTGCTTCGAGGAATTCCCAAAAATTTCAATTGTATATCACGGTTCATGAGATACAGCACAGCGGAGTCCTAGTAGGTACCTAATATATTAGGGTCCCGTTTTACCCTGTGGGTATGGAACCCAAATAAGATAAACTTATACAAATAGTAACAGAAATAATATTTTAAAGTGCATTATGGCGTATATAGGAACTTGTTGATGAATCCTTGTAGGAAATTTTACTTAGTTGGAATGAGTCGCAGCCTTACATCATTCCTTATAGTAGTAGTAGTAAAATGTACAAACAAAAAAAACTACCTGTTTATTTACTATGTGAAAGAAAATAACATTTTTCAAAGTTTTCGATTGAAAATTGGCTTCTACATCTAAACGACAGATTTTGTCATTTTTCTTTCACCTAAATATTGGCGAAGATGTTACCTCCAAGTGGTAGATACAAATGAATTTGTAATGTAATGATTTTTTTCCCTTTGCAATAATTCTGTGCATTACTGTGTATGTAGGTACCAATCTATACCACTCTTTTGGGACCGAAACGACATGCGTTGAATGTCATCGGGTCCTTCATGCGCCTTTAGAAGATTTAGGTCCGAATAGGTACTCAAACGCAACTGAGATTTGAGCACGTCTCAAGTCATGGTTTTTTGACAGTTTTTAATGAAATTCCGTCAAAAACTCGTCACATGAGACGTGCTCAAATCTGAGTCAACTCAAGTCTGCATTAATCTGAGTTGCGTTTGAGTATTCGGCCGTTAGGTAGGTACATGAATGAAACTAAAAAATATAGGTAGGTACATCATCAAAAAAGTCTTATTTTAAAGAAAGACCGAATCACTTAGGAGATTTGAACACTGAACTGAACTGAATTTTTGTATGTAATCATTTAGGTACCTACCTACTCTGTCGATTGACATGCATTTTATCACTCACTGGCGGCCAAAACATGTTTTTTTCAAAATGGCGCCCTAGTAAGTAGGTAGGTACCTATGCCAGAGCTACATATAAAAATGTTCGAAACCCAATAGGTGATTATTACAGAGCATGGAAATAAATGGGTTTGTGGATTACGATAATTTATGTAGGCTATGTAAGCTTAACCCCCGGTTTCTGAAAGCGCGATCAACACTAATCGGCTGTCAAGTCACTTGCTCTCTCTATCTCATATTTTGAAGTAAAAGCTGAAATAGCAAGTGACAGCCGATTAGCGTTGATCGCGCTTTCAGGAAATTAAGGCGTTGACAACATCTAATTTACCTCTCACTCGCACGATTTGACATTTTTAAAGATATAAAATCACTAAGCCTAATTTTGAAAAAACGCAAACAAGCATTTTGTGTGCAATCACATTGCATACAGTTTGACAAAAATTTCATTGTGATCGATGCAAGTTTTCCTACTCAAAAGTTTTCTTAAGTACGAAAACTAGAAAAGTAAACTTTTAAGTAGGAAAACATGTATCGATCAAAATGAAACTTTAACACTAACTATGCGCAATGTATTGCACACAAAATGGTTGTTTGCGATTTTTCGAAAATGGATTCAGTGTTTTTATATCCTTCAACAAGTCAAAACGTGCGAGCGAGAGTCACATTAGCTCTTGTCTTCACCTAAGCATACGGCGCGCACCGCTATCTCGCTCGCACATTTTTGATGATATAAATAAAATCACTGAATGTAGTTATGTAAAATTGCAATCAGTGATTGTATTACCTTCAAAAATGTGCAATCATGCGAGCGAAGTGGCGGCGGCACGAATCTCACTTAGACTTGCACCATTCTTCTTAGGTAAAGGATATGCATGTGTAGGTAGGTTTTGTGATATAATATGTGCGTTACTGGGCTAATTTTCATACATGCTTATCACTATACATATTTAAGTGACGTTATGGTGGCTGACTTAAACACCATAGATGGTTTTAAGCCTTGCCTCTGCCTCGCTAGCTAGAATTGGCCTCAAGAAGAAAGAAAAGAAAAGTTTGCTTGAGTACGAAAACTAGAAAAGCAAACTTTTAAGTAGGAAAACTTGTATCGATCAAAATGATTTTTTTACTAAACTATGCGCAACGTGATTGCACACAAAATGTTTGTTTGCGATTTTTCGAAAATGGGTTTAGTGATTTTATATCTTTCAACAAGTGAAAACGTGCGAGCGAGAGTCACATTAGCTCTTGTCTTCGTCTTAAGAAAAATTCTATGTTTTATTATATATTACTTTCCTGAGCACTAGAAATGATTTTTTTCTATTTTGGTGTTATTAAAAACGAGTTTTTTTTTTTGCAAAATATTTCATAAATATTACTTTCATATGACATGTAACTTTATTTTTTGGGTAATTTTTTTTAATTTTTCCCATATTTAATATCCCCTCATCCGATTTTACCCATATACCAGTAAATTTCTCAAGTGCAAGCTATCGACTTACCAACTTTCATGCAGATCGGACAAACGGTTTTCAAGTTATGGTCGGACAAACATACATACATACAAACAAAATATTATGTACATACATAAAATGCCAAATTGCCCAAGTTAATTGTAAGATTTTCGTTCGCTTCACTCACTCAATCAATAAGACAAGCCAAAACCCTTTGTCCACAAAGTTTGTTTATGAGGTAGGTAGGTAATGTGAGTGCAGCAAACATTGAGTTAGAATCATATAGAATCGCAATCTCTGTCTAACAACACTCAAAATATGTCCGAGCGCCGTTCTACATACCTATACATTGTTACTAGTAGTTCGTCCCGAACTGAGATTTCGTGAAGCGACGCGAACGCTCCGAAAATATAGGTACAGGCTACTGGTAACTCGACGTATTCCTTGCAGGACGTCATAGTAGGGTTAATCATTTGAAACCAATTTAAAAATGATTTACGGCGTGACTGTACTGAAATTTAAGTTATTATCATAGTTGACGCCGTAGCAGACCTTTGTTAATAATTAAAAGTTCAATAATGCCTAAAACTTTGGCAAATATCACTAACCAAACATTTTAATTTTTTGTAATGTTTGCTATTACTTCATAAAAAATGTAGTCTAGTGCAAAAAAAAAATACTACACCTGGTGTACAAATTACTAGGAAAATATCCTTGTCTTATCAGTTATTCAGAAAGGTATGATTGTCAATACTTTTGCATGTGTGCCAGGGAAGAGAAGAGTTTTATGGGGGGGGGGCAGGTAAAATTGCGAGACGGTCAACCTATTGTTTCGTATTCGTATTATTCGTAGTTTTTACCTGCGCTTGAACTCCAAACACTCGGGGAGCTTTGTGATTGGTCGCTATTGTTCTCTCGGCATGACAGGGGGTGCGATTTTGCAAAATTTGGTCGTCAGCGTTAGTTACTTTCAACTCTACGTCGCGCAAGCTCGTGTTTTGTTACTGGCTATTTCCCTAACTGTTGCTGCGTATCTTGCTCTTGTGCTGTGCTGTGCCTTCATAAGCGCTGACTATGGCTGCATATTCTAATCCTGAATACGCTGACATAATGTACTGTTACGGACTTTGTGATGGTAACACTGCTGAGGCGTGGCGAGAATATCAACTTCGCTTTCCCAACCGCCGACTCCCCCACGTTAGTGTCTTCGGATCGACTTATCGGCGAATATCTGAAACTGGCAGCGTCCAAAGAAGCAGGCAAGTTGACACTGGTCGTTCCCGGAGATACACGGCTGTGGACGAGGAGCTTATTCTTCAACGTTTTATTGACGATCCTAACACATCGACAAAAATCATAGCGCGTGAGCTTGGTATGTCACAGTGGAAAGTCTGGTCTGTAGTTCACTTGTCAGGCCGACATCCATACCATTACAAACCAGTCCAGTCATTAGAAGAAGGAGATCCGCCGAGACGGCTTGAATTTTGTCATTTTATTCTAAGTGCCGACGCCGACAGCGAAAACTTTTTAAAAAACATTCTGTGGACCGATGAGTCATATTTTGATCGTGATGGTATCACAAATTACCACAACTTACATTACTGGACACCGAAAGCAGAAGCAAACCCTAAAAAACTGAAACCAACCGCATCCCAGCGAAGGTTCTCGCTTAATGTTTGGATGGGTATTATTGACGACAAATTAATTGGCCCACATTTTTTACCCCGAACACTAAATGGGGAACTTTATGAAGATTTCCTCAGAAATCATGTATCAGCACTGCTCACGGATGTACCGGAATAAAGAAGAGCAAACATGATTTACCAACATGACGGATGTCCAGCCCACTTCCGAATCACAATTCGACAATTGCTGGATGAAAACTATCCAAACCGATGGATAGGGCGCGGTGGGCTGATTCCATGGCCTGCACGAAGCCCTGATCTGACGCCGCTAGACTTTTACGTCTGGGGTCATATGAAAGATCAAGTTTATGTGACCCCAGTAAATTCAGTTGAAGAACTAAGGGAGAGAATTACAAATGCGGCGGACCAGATGAGGGCAAAAATCACATCAAGAATAACAAAAACCGAAGTAAGGAAGCGAATAAGAACATGTATTCGAAACCGAGGGCAGCACATCGAACAAGACGTGTGAAACGTGTGTAATTAAAGTTTTTAATATTGATTAAAAATAATAATAATGTTCACGATTTTGTTTTTGATTTTTCGAATAATCACCTTTTTGTGAAACGCACGCCTGTACTAAATCAAAAACGATTTTCATAATGTAGTCCATGATTTTGTATTAACTTTCATACCTTTTTGGATAGCTGATAAGACAAGGATATTTTCCTAGTAATTTGTACACCAGGTGTAGTATTTTTTTTTGCACTAGACTACATTTTTTATGAAGTAATAGCAAAAATTACAAAAAAATAAATGTTTGGTTAGTGATATTTGCCAAAGTTTTAGGCATTATTGAACTTTTAATTATTAACAAAGGTCTGCTACGGCGTCAACTATGATAATAACTTAAATTTCAGTACAATCGCGCCGTAAATCATTTTTAAATTGGTTTCAAGTGATTTAATCTGGGATTTTTCATATAAAAACTAAAACTTAACTAATTCAAAAACTACTGAATTTCGGTAGAACATTTGGTGGCTTAATTTGTTGCATTTTAACCCTACTATGACGTCCTGCAAGGAATACGTCGAGTTACCAGTAACCCTGTAAGTAAATGGTAGTCAGAAGCAAGTCCAAATATTGTGTTTGAACTTGTCTATAGCTGCCACTTACTAACTAAATATGGTAACCAAGTTTCAACTGAATTGGCCTATTTATTGCAGAGTTGCGTTGAACAGACCTTGGCTCCATCATCAGAACAGGTCGCTATCACCATTTAATGAGAGCTAAGTACCTTCTTATTTTATTTCAAGAAAAAAATAATTGAAAAAGCAAAGAAACTGGCCGACCAGTAGAAAAACCTTGATGCCAACGAAACTCTTAGAAATTCGAGCTCTTGGGTCATTGGTTATCTTAATTTAACTTTTATGTTGTATCTGAAAAAGCGGTCATACTAGAAAAAAAATATATATGATTTTTGAATGTCCAAGCCAAGCCCTTTCATATGACACGTAACTTTATTTTTTTGGGTTACTTTTTTAATTTTTGCCTCCTTAAAACCCCATATTTTAATTCAATTCAATTTATTTATTTCAGATGTCAATCCATAATTTGTTAGTAAACTTAATTAAACATGTCAATGTTAATAACCCCTCATCAGGTTTTACCCATATACTTACCAGTAAATTTCTCAAGTACAAGCTATCGACTTACCAAATTTCATGCAGATCACATAAATGCCAAATCGTCCAATTTGATTGTAAGATTTTCGTTCGCTTCGCTCACTCAATCAATTATATCGTTTGCAAATACCAAATGCTCGAATGTAAACGTTATCTCGCTTGTATAATGTTCAATGTCGCTTGTACACTATGCCATAACTCAGGCCATGCGTACGGACAGGGAGCAGAGGGAGCAGTGGAGACGCTATTTAAACAAAATGTATAGGTAAAGAGGTAATACATATTTATTGTGAAATGGGAGTTTGACACCTTTTTATGGGTTACCTATTAGCAGACATCTTATACCCTGGATTAACACATTATTGACCGAGCGAGCGAAGCGAGCGAAGCGTCTCAGTTTCCACATTGGCCAAAAATGCGTTTGTCTGGATGTCTGTCTGTCTGTCTGTTCTACAGGTCGCATTTTTCAACCGATCTGGACGAAACTTGGTACACAGGTTATATGATTTATAAGATTTTTTTTGTCGTCGGGGATTTTTGATTGGAGGGGTACTTCCTCCAAAAAAAGGGCAAAAAGGGGGCTATTTGATATACTGGATATCTCCACCAAATGAGATCAGATTTCGATTATTCTTTTTTTATTTGAAAGGTAGTAACTATAAATTGGTCTCATAAAAGTTTGGCGAAGATCTGATAAGGGTCTTCAGCATGATGAACAGGATAGCTCATCAAACAATCGATGGTTTTCAATCAAATTTGAGAAAAACACAAAGGACCTCATTCTACACAAGATGATGCAAAAAAAATCAAGAAGATCAAAAAAATCACAAAACGGAAAATGCACTTGCACATTACATTCCTCAAATAGCTCACTTTTAGTATGCTCGCGAGGTCTACAGCTCCCAGAGCCACTAGTTATACTGCTGTCACTTCATTCTACTTCTCTTGATTTGTCCTCCTAAAGCAAATAAAAATATGAAAACATTTTTTTATCCATTTATGTCATTTATGACGTAAATTATCTACTTGCAAGCATACAGTGTTAGTTTGGTGACTTATTTCTTCAATTTTCCATAACTCATCATCAATCTGGAATAATTAATAGGAATTAATTGAGACTTTATATCTTAGTAGGTACGTACCTACTTAATATATGGTAATTATTCATGTTCATTATGTGAAAATATTTAGTGTATCAATCAACTCCATAGCTCTGCGTTGGAACAAAATAACGCACGGGAGACAAATGTTTCTCTTTTACTCTTGCATATAAAAAAAGTAACAAGCTTGCTTGTGCCTAACATGTGAAAAAGTAACAAGGCTGTTAGCGTTTTGTTGTGCTAAAAATATGAAAGTTATTATAATTAATGTAAATATGCATCGTGTATAGTCAAATTTGTTATGATACCTAAAAAATGAAACACCATCCTTTTTCGCACGTATTTGATCGCGGACGTTGTACGAGGATTGCGGTTGCCATACAACCAAAGAGTAAATAAGTATGTGGAAACATATAAACAACTAAACAAAAACTCGACGCACTGCATAGCGTGCGCCGAGTTTTTGCGCTGACATTTTATTTGGCTGATTGTGATTCTATAGATTCTAACTCAATGGCAGCAAATCTTGTGTTGACAATAAAATTTATCAGCATCTGCATCATCAGCATCAGCGTGTATTGCGAAATAGGTACTCCGTGCGTTGATTCTGATAGTAGGTAGGTACCTACCTAGGTATATGTAACATTCAACAACATTAAATCATAATGTATCATTAAATAATATTTTGGTCCGTAGTATGTGCCAAGGCTAAATTAAGGTGAAGACAAGAGCTAATGTGACTCTCGCTCGCATGTTTTGACTTGTTGAAGGATATAAAAGCACTACTCCCATTTTCAAAAAATCGCAAATAACCATTTGGTGTGCAATCACATTGCGAACAGTTTAGTAAAAATTGCATTTTGATCGATACGTGTTTTCCTACTTAAAAGTTTGCTTTTCTAGTTTTCGTACATAAGCAAACTTTTGACTATAAAAACTTGCATCGATCAAAATGAAATTTTTACTAAACTGTTCGCAATGTGATTGCACACAAAATGGTTGTTTGCGATTTTTCTAAATTGTGTTTAGCAATTTTATATCTTTTAGAATGTCGAACCGTGCTAGTGAGAGGTAAATTAGGTGTTGTCAACGCCTTAATGATAAACCCTACTATGATAATTTTTTTATGAACTTATGGCGGTGTTATATGAACTTACTTACAAAACTATCATAAACTCTAGTTTTTCTTATTACATATACGTCCAAATAGTATATTTTTTTATAGAAAACTTTGTACAGTTAACTTTTTAGATAAATAT
This sequence comes from Plemyria rubiginata, assembly GCA_963576535.1. Lineage (NCBI taxonomy): Eukaryota > Metazoa > Arthropoda > Insecta > Lepidoptera > Geometridae > Plemyria > Plemyria rubiginata. The sequence continues at coordinate 11,600,569 of OY754912.1, read as the reverse complement.
TATGATGATCAAAGAGTTGAATACCTAATATATAAAACAATGTACTCTGTGCCTCATATTATCATGGACAAAGAGCTCGAAACTCCGAGATGCCTAGATGGCGCTGACTCATAGGCCGGAAACCTTGCTAGCAGCCGTTGAAACAGAAAGTTGAAACTAGAAAGGTTGATAACAAATTAACGCATCTTTTTATTAATAGATGGAGCTAAACAACAAATAATAATAAAAATTAAGTTTATTAGACATAAAAAGAGCGTACTATAGCAAAAATAGTTATTTGAATAAAATCACAAAGTTGTACAATGATCGGTTAAACAGATGGGCTCTTTGATTTCAAAACTAAGTAAGAACTTGTGTTTTGGGAACAAGTGATCCTCCTTGAGTACTACAGTTATTATCTATGATAAAAACAGTCTGCGTTTAGGATTGTGAACATTATAAAATTTTATTGTATTTTAATTTTATTTTATTTTATTTCAATTGAAAATCGTATTTTATTTTATTTTTTAAATTCAACACATCATTGTACCTACTACTACATGGAGTTAAACACAAAATGATTTGATTTTTAAATTATTAAGGATTCACATTCTAGAAAATTGTATTTTTTTTTATTATTTCGTTCATGCTAATAAAAGGATGCTCCTTTTATACCTACAATATCAATTTGTATATATTTGTCAATGTTTTGTTTGGTATTTTAGGGTTATCAAGTCATATTTATATTTTTTATGAATGCATTCCAATCTTTTAGTAGGTAATCTTGTATGTAGGTACTGGGTGTTCAGAATTTATTTCTTGTTTAAATTCCTACCAATACTACGATCCACTACCATTATCAAGAATACCTAATGGAACCTAATCTAAAACTAAGAATTTCCCTCTGTTTGATAAAAGAGAAACATTTTTTATCTGTGCTACTTGTCTTATTGACGATGGGATAGTACAGTTTTTACCACTAGTCCATCTAAACAAAGCATAGGCTTTTGACCAATCAGAACAATGGTCACCAAGTCCATGGGCGTGTAATCCTGGCTGTACAATCCCAAGTGTACTTGGAAAGCACAGCCAGGAAAACACGGCCCGCAGTTCATGTACATGAACTCCTGGCCGTGTTTTACAGGGGTGTACATTCCTTGGTGTACATTCCCTGCACACATTAGGATAGCACGACCACGGATTTCATGTACATTTGGACGTGAAATCCTGGCTGCGTATTCCTGCCTGTACATTCCTGGCTGTGAATTCTCGGGCTGCGTAATACGTGGTTGTACATTAACCGGACCCCATAAATGCATTACATGCCATTTGGCCAGAAATGGCGCCAATTTGAAAACATTTCAATGAAAAGTTTATGTGCAGTTTGTTTTAGTGCAGTTTCACGAGTCTTTGCGAAATAATTTTTATTTTTGTACAGTGTCGCACTCGCATGTCATTACCACGAAAACAAGCGCAAGCAAACCTTGGTCCGTAGGTACTGGGTAGGTACATAATCAATAATTTATACCTACCTACCAATAAGTTTCTGTCTAAGTCTAAGCCTTGTTCAAATTATCACTTGATTGATACCAACTTTACATGAAACTTGAAAGTTCCAATATAGCGACATAGGTAGCTTGCTGTAATAATAAGGTACCTACTGTTTAGCTTAAGAGAATAAACCTTTAGTTTAGCTTAAGAGAATAAACCTTAATATACCTACCTAGGTACCTAGGTAAGGTACCTACTTAGAAGTTGATAGGTTATATAGGTAGGTACCTAAATAGGTGTAAAAATGATCGTGCTGTTGTGAATAATTACACGTATGTAGCCGAGCCTTTATTTGCCATGTCAGGGGGTCTATAGAGAAAGCCGAGGTCGACCACAGCGGCCCCTACAGGCTACAGGCAGAAAGAAGCAGTCTCAAACACGGCAGTGCGCGCGCGGCGGTGAAAGGCGCAATGACGACTTGTGCAGTGAACGGTCTTTGGGCCATGGTCAGCTCTTACGTGCGAATATTACTTGTTTGTGCTCTATTCATAAACGGTTTGTCATATTTTTTATTAAACAGATAATTTTTATCCCATGAATAAACTGGTTTGGGTAAGATGCGTGGTGCACTCTTAGTTGTAACTTAATTAGTAAGCTTATGCAAGCGATCGCCGATCAATTTGTTAACGTAACTGTTACGGCTAAATGTTACAGTGAAAGCTATTTGCATAAATTGTGTTTTGAAGTTTTGTTAACGTGTGGTCATTCTATTCATAAAAAAAACCTACCAATTAAATTCATAATATTATCCTACACGCATGTACCTAAGTACCTACCAGCTAATTAGGTAAAAGGGTACCTACCTGTCTACTTAAGGCATTATGTAAGGGGCTTATGTACCTACTTAGGTCTTGTTAGAAAGCGCAGCTCCTAAAATTGGTATTCAGTGGACAAGACTAGTTTAGTCCTTTCTCACTTGACATTGAGACTGTGACCGGTTGTCGAACGAGGATATTAACACTAATAGATGTCTTAGTACCTACCTAAGATGCTATCTAATTACTAAAACTCTACCTAGGTAGGTACTTATATTATTGGAAAAAAGCGAGCAATAGGTACACCGTTTAAAGCAGTAGGTAGATATTTATCAATGTTGCAAAGAACTTGCTACTACGTAGGTAGGTAATTAATTACCCAGCTATCTTGGTAAGTGAGTACGTAAATTTGAATTGCTGGGAAGATTAATAATTAAAGAAATCAATCTCTACTAGGTATATAATAGTAAATACCCTGGCCATTTAGTATAAACAAAAAATACCAATTACATATATTTGCTGATACAAAGTTTCAAATTATTAGAATGAAATACTAACTTAACCTACCATTATGTAGGTATTGTAGGTACGTGTTAGTTTTTGATATTAGAAAGGGTTAGAGATTAGATGCGAGAAAAGTTCTCGTAATTAATTACCTACTAATTAGCATGAGCGTCAACTTCCTTTAAACTTCTCAGTTAAAAATTAACATGAATAAAATAAGCAAGCGATGTCAACTTCCATTACGCAAGTTCCCCAGCGTATTTTTTTTTTTATTATTATTATTTTTTTTTTTTTTTTATTATTCTTAGGAAAACTTACAGCTATGCACATTGACAAGTATCTTAATTTGCTATATGTGCAAAGCACATATTACATTGAAGGCCAATTACAAGTTTCCACATCTATGTAGAAAAAGTAAACTTATAATCTAATCCACGGTAAGCTAAGTAATTAGTTCAAAAAGCTTGCTTGGCTAATGTGGCAGGAGCGTGTAAATATGAGATTGAAGTAGGAACTTGAACTTTTTAAAGTCTTTTCCCATTTATATGCTCAGGCACTTTAAAACGTGTTTTGTGAATTTATTTAAAACCTGAAGGGCAAATCGTGCGGACGCTGGCTGGGGTCGCCTACGTACGAACGGCACCGGCATCGGCAAGACATTCATGAACTAATGTAATTAGCAACTGTCAAACAAGTCTGAAAACCAACTTGTGTATGAAAGTACTGTAGTATAGGTTCTCATGTTATTAAGGTATCGTAAAACGTCAATCGCTAGAATTTTCACTATCCCTATTATAATATTAGGTACCTATTTTCATTTAGGTACATGAACGTAGGCTACGAATTTTGGAAATGGAAATGGTGTAATAAAGTATTAACTTAGATACCTTTATTAATTTTTAAATTAAATAATCATGAATTTTATTTAATGGCTAATAATTAATAAGTGGCTCAAGACACAGACCACTACTAATTTACATAATTCAACCTACGATCATATTTTATATCCACATTTAGGAAAAGGGTATAATTTTACTGAAGCATTCAACGTCAAAAATGTTGAACTGTGCGAGCCAAGGTGCGAGCGAAAAGTTGTTTGACGGTTGTCGCATCTTGAGTAATTAAAACGCGTATGACTTTTGGTAAAACATGCTCTAACGTAGCTCAGGCGCATCTGTCTATCCGTTGCACAAAATTGTTTTAGTTGTGTAACTAGCTTTCTCTTCATAACAATATACCGTACTGTTAAAATATGGCAATCGAAAGTATGTATGTAACTAATTGTATAGGATTAATAGCTCGAGTGATTACGATGAATGACTCGCCGAGCAATTGATTGCAACCGATTCAATGTTTTACGCTGATTGAGTAATTTTTTTACATAGGTATTTTTAGGGTATTTTTTAGGGTACGAGAGCGCATTGTAACGTCAACGCCAAAGTCAGCGAAACTCGTCGCCATACAACGCATTGCATGAAGAGTTTTGGCGATTCGTTTTCTATCATCTAACGAAGCAACATAGCATTTTCATTTTAATTGTTTTTCTAGTGTTATTTTGAGTTGTGTTGTGTAATTTTGGTGGTATTTTAACCAACATTACTTGTGGTCTTAGCATAAAGTGTAAGCATTTGGAATGAAAGTGTATTATGTGATATCGTGATTTGACCGAAAATGTTTCAAATGTTTTGAAGAAACCGCCACCATTTTCTTCAAAACAATTGACTGACTCGACTTTGGACTGACGTGACTAGAAACATAACTACAAAGAGTATAATCTCTGAATCACTTGACTTTGGCAAGATTGTCTATGACAGGAGCCATAAAAAGAAGAAAGAAAGAAGGAAGAGTTTTGGCTCCAAGCACACAGTCTTGAACCGTCTTGATCCAAAAATCAAAATCAAACGCTCTTTAGTCAGTACAATCACAAGGATCACTTTGATTGATTTTAATTCATCAATTTTACTCTATTTATTGGTTGCTCCTGTTTCCGTTTGAACCTAATGGAAATTGTGCGAATTTCCCTGGATTCACCATATTTATTGCAGTAGGACGAAAAACCTCCGTCTAACCTCCAAACAAACATTATTTAGGATAGGAAGTTGACTAAATACAGTTATGTCGGTATGTCGGTGAATTACCTGGGTTGGCTATAGCAATCCTTGTACCTGAGTTGAGGGTTGGGGATAGGGGGGATGCAAGTGGGGGTAGATGGCAAGTCTTCCCCTTGAGTCCTTTTTTCTAGGAAATGAAAAAAATAATTTAATTTTTCAGGTAAGTTACTAGTTAGGTTAAGGTTTTTTTTTATATGATGAAAATTGGTAGTAATATTTCATCTCTATGACAAAAAGACTCAAGGGAAGGAATTCTCATTAGGTTAGGGTTATTTTTTTTTTAAAGTGAAGAAATTTGAAGAATTTTTTTTTTCATTTCCTAGAAAAAAGAACTATAGGGAAAGACTTGCCATCAACCCCCACATGCTTCCCCCCTATCCCCAACCCTCAACTCAGGTACCAGGGTAGCTATAGTTTAACCAATTACCTACTAGTCCCATATGTAAGGCATGAACTTTGATTTTAGCCATGTCAAGAGGTTCATAACTTTTTAGTATGCAATCAATTGCCTTCAACAATTACCTACTAATCCAAGGATGAATGAACTTGATCTCGGTTTGATTTGTTATTATTCATTTTGAAAAGATAATCATTTATAGCATTGCACATGCTTCTGAGTAGGTAATCACCGCCTTTCTGCCCTTTATTTATACCACGTTGTCAGCACAACTGGTTTTATTCTTCCTTTTTCCTTTAACATTCGTGATCTTTTTTTAAACCATCCATTCATGCCTCTAACACTCTTCTCGTATTATAATTTTCTGCCCTCCTCATGACATGTACAATGCTCATACCACGCTAGCCTATTGCTCCTCAACTTGGTAGCGTATATTCTGTAGAACATCTGACCATCTCTCACAAGTAGAGGTGCTTGACCTACGAGAGTACTTAGTGAGCAAAGCAGTGGGTGACAGCTAACTAACGAGAGGAGACAAAATCAGTATCGTCATTCTCAAAACTTTACTAACGTACCTATGACTCACACGTACATAAAAATAGCGTACTGGTAATAAGCATCAAAGTACATTATCAATTTTCAGGGAGCTACCAGCAGAAAGAAGAGGATTTCATCTGTCCCGAAGGCACAACAGGCAATGGGAACTTCGCAGACCCGGCCACCTGCAGACGTTTTTATCAAGTAAGATTTGTTTTCATTTCCATAAAACATTCTGCATTGATGGGTTTACAGACACCAGCTTATTTATTTTTTTGTAAATATGAAACTGGTAGGTACAAACTTAAGAGGGTTCATTCTTCAAGGCTCTCCCCCTCTTCTTTTCCATCTTTCGGAATTGGTGTACCTACTGATTCTATATATAAACGGCATCACAAAATACATTTCAAAAACAGAATAATAAAGAGGTTATGAGGGGTTTTGAGTTTTTCATATTAATAGTACCTAAGTACCTAATATCAAAATGAACGTAATTTGTTTAGTAACATAAGTATATAATTACAACAAGTTGTCTATTCATCATCATTAGCCTGAAGAAGTCCATTACAGGACGTTAGTGAGGCTTCTCCCATTTTTCAGTACATAAAGAACAATACATATTATTGTAATATCTACTATACCTACTGTACCGAAGCAAAAGTTCACCACAATCACACAGTTATTTGCACAACTATCACAGCACTCTCAGAGAGCAGAATGTTCGAATACGAAATTTTAAAAAGGTGCAAAAATGCGGTGCCGCAATCAATGTGTTAGGCTAATGCTGCAACATACGTTAACTGGTTTATATAGGTTCTTAACCTACAAGCAAAACACAATAAATTAAATGAAAGAATTTTGCCAAGCTTCTGTTTCTGTAAAAAAAGGTACTTTTTCGACTCTAGTTGTCCCTGTCTGCAATGGAGAGTCGAGGAAATCATAGCATAACTTCTAGTTTTTATTTAACTTAGACTATACAATAAATAAATAATGGTGGACTATCCATACAGCACTATCTAGCCCCAAACTAAGCTTATGCTTGTAATATGGGAACCAGATAGCTGATATACTACCTACTTATAATATTTTTTTTAAAAATACATACTTATAATATTATGTAACACCCAGACAGAGAACAAACATTTATGTTCATCACACAAATGTTTGTTCACGGTGGGAATCGAACCCACGACCTACGGCGCAGAAGGCAGAGCTACTAAGTAAGCTAATAAGTAGAAAAACCGTAACACGGCACAAAATTCCCAGGCATATTCCCTGATATCCTTAGATCTACTACAATACCTTCGATTAGAGGTATTATCATCGTCAATATTTAGCACATATTCGAATATCGAAATATCGAATATCTAATCGAATATCGAAATATTCGAATGTATGATCTTATTTTAATTTTTTTTATTTTATTTATTTTTATGTATTTTTCTCTATTTTTTTATATAATTGTTTCATAACATAACTATATTTAACGTTTCCTTAGGGTGCTTATCTTCATCAATTGAGAGCTGATATTGCGCAGAAAATTTTATAAAACCTATAATTTGTAGTTTTGTTGATATATTATATAGGTTTGTTGATTGCGCAAATATAGCAAGCATACCTAACCTTCCTAATTTTTCGTGTTTTGAACCCCTATTCCGCTCCCGCGTTATTTACGAAACGAAAAACATTATTTAACTTTTTCTACCATTCAAATAAGCGACAAAATATAATGAAAAACAATGTATGAATATTTAAAATCCAATTTTGCGAGGCCACACAGCCTTCAATTTGCTTATCCCCATCGAGTCGGCATGCATACGTAAGCCATGGTCTTTCCATTCTCAATATTTGACTTTTTGACACGTTATTTTGTTCCATACGCCATGTTATCATTTTTTGGTACCCCAAACAACAAAGTGCCATGAATATTTTATAGGAAATTCCGTTGATGAAATGAAATTATTTAACTGAAATGTAGAGCAATACTCCATGCACAATAAATCGCCTTAGTTTCATCGCGGCGGCCGAACACGACAGCCAGGATATAGCAGTATCGAAAGTTACATCTAGAGTAAATGTGTGAGATGGTCCAAAAACTTGTTTTTTTTACATATCTATATGTATTTCGGGCCATAATTATCGTTCAGAACTTTCGGTCAGTAGGTAGAGCCATTATTTCGTAAGAATTAAGGAAATGTAATTTTTGGCATTCTAATATCTGGATCGACCGGTTTCAATGTGGTAGAACTGGATTTTTATTTACTGAGGTTTTCTAAATACCTCGTGCGTGCCTATAGCTGCTGGCTACGCAATACCTAATCCTAAGCATCTTCGAGTCACTTACTCGTGGTTATTTTTGCATGATAGGTTTTCGCACCAAAATCACTAAGCAAGTATGAATAGCCTGTGTAAATATAATCGCATGCGTTGTCTTTTATTTATTTGGTTCTTACAAACATGGAGTTAGTACTGAGAGATTTGAGGAGATATCTACCGTGCATAGGGATCAAAGACGTAAAGCTGTTTCAGTTTTTCTTGCATTTGACAACCTCAATGATTTTAGCCACTAAATCCACTTAGAAAAAGAAAAACAGTGATAGCAACCCGAACTCAGCACTATAGGCAGTACAAAATTTGAAGGATATCTAACGAGCCAGCCGTGTCGATACAGCCATACCTAGACCTATTTCACAAGAACAAGTAGGCAAGTAAAAATATTTTCGTGCAAATAAATGTGTTCGCAATAAATAGGTGTAAACCACACATTTTCCACGAACCCACGACGAACGAGCTTAGGAATTCGCCTGCGGTTGATACTCACCTACTTGTAGGTACAACATAGTACAGCTTTTTTGGTATTCACATCAATGTCCTTATTTATTATGTGGCGTTGCTCGTTGAATGCTAATATGTAAAATGTGTTTCGGTGCGCCTTGACAGAATCCTATCTGTTTGGTAGTGTTTCTTCTACGCATAACATATCTATACCACAGAACATAATATCCATCTATACCGACGTACGTGTTTAGTGTTCGGCTTATCAATAACATCGTATCACATCTTACTTACGAGAACGAGTTGAATCAATCACGATTGTAACATTAGAAAAAACCTTGCATATTGTATAGGTAAAGCAAAAACCATTAGTTTAGGTACTACAGTTTTTTAATATCATATAAACATATATATTATGCTGGTTGGGGTATATCTAGAAACTTATATATCTGTTAGATTTTTTATATCGTCCACATATGCAATAAAATACATGAATCAAATCGTTACCATTCGAATATCCAAGTGTGGTAACGCGTCTGCCTACCGATTCTGGGTGTAACTGCAATTCTTGTATTTCCTACAAATAGGTATAACCACAACACGCATTCTTTATGAACCACAGAATATTTCTGGCATAAAAAGGTGGGTTTTCTTTTTGTATGTTGGTAATAACCTAACCCCGCGTGACTACCCCTCCAGGGATTACCGCACAGTTTATGATAAGTCGGCGAAATTGGGGGAATTCAAAAATAAAAACGACGACACGACCATTATCTGAGTACGGGCCTTAAGTACCTACCTTATTTGAATAAGCTGTGTGTTTTTATTTTGTTGACCAACGACTTGTTATTATTGTTATGTGCGTATTTTGGGCTTTATAGAAGAGTTTATTAACTCACTTTGTATATGGTTCCTAAGGTTTTATCCAGAGTTGATCTTGAAAGAACTATGAGTGCTCCAATACGCCCACCATGAATTTTATTACAAATCATTTTTCTAGAACTAAACCGAAAAAATATAACCTGTTACAAAATTCACTTTATTTAGAAACTATATAGGATGAGTCAAAAACGACAACATAATTCCTTCATTGCTGTGCCTTGTTTGATAACTTAAATCTAAGAGCTAGTTTTGCAAGGTTTATGGCAAGTTTCATAATTAAAAAGAAACGCGTGTTCATGGCACTGGTATATAGATGACGCAGTATACAAGTAAATACGTACATGTAAAAAAAAACGGATAAACTGATAATAAAAAGCGTGTACTCGGTAAAATGCAAAATATCTAGACAAAAGCTATAAAACCGATCTAAAACGTAACGACCCTACGCTACATCGATATAGAGACAATGCAAATTGGGTATACAAGTTATAAAATATACAAAGGTGCTTTTTCCTTTTTTCAGTGCGTCGATGGATACCCTTATTTAAATCGGTGCCCTTCAGGACTGTACTTCGATGATATTAGCAAGTTCTGTACATTCAAAGCTGAGGCCAGATGTGGCCCTATCCCTACCAGTAAGTACTTAATGTTTATTTATTAGTTGTAAGACCTCTTTCGACCTAAGACCTCTTCAGTATAATGCTAACAAAGTCGGTTTTATTAGGGATCCAGAATCCATTACACTGTTTCACATTACGCAGTAATTGATTAAAAAGGATGATGTGAATTTTAATTAATTATTTTGATTGAAATGCGAGCATTTATTGCGATAAATTTTCGGACACAGCGATATTTTGAGTTATGATGGCCGCAGGCGGGAGGATATGAGTCGGAGAATCGTGTTTGCACAGCCTAGCGAGTGCTTTTAAATCATGAATTATTTATTTACAGTCAAACAGGTCAAATAATCATCTCTTTCTGCGAATAAGCATAATATCGCACAATTTACATGAAAAGCTTTGCGCATGAAGCTGCGGTGGTTATTTCATTGTTCGTAATTGGCGCTTTTTAGGATAATTCGGAGAGGCTGGCCAGAAAAGAACCAGTAAACTGGGGGAATAAGAAAATTCTTCGTAGCTTTTATGGTATTTACTATTTACACTGAGTTATGTTTCTTGGCTGCAGGCGGGCACATACCAACGTATCTCGTACCTACGATAACTTCATTTGTTTTTGTCTTTATATTATGTGACTATCTGGGTGACTTAACAACGCCATCTACTGAAGTAGCATAAAAAACAATAGTATTAAGCTCGCCAATAATGTCAGGAAGAGTCATATTTTTCAGTAATGTTTATGTTTTTCATTGCCTGAAAACACGGATAAAAACACTATCTAAAAATAAATCCTAAGATCAATTTATCGCCACTAAAACCCCCTGCATACTTTCATGAAAATCGTTGGAGTCGTTTCGGTGATATTATAAACAAATAAATATATAAACAAGAATTGTTCGTTTAAAGCTATTAGGTAAATAAGTGTATGCGTCTGTTTTTAGCAAGTGAACATCTCTTAGGCCTAACAGATTTAAAACGCAAAAATATTGGCCCTTATGTTTTTATTTTTCAAATAAGACCGAGACTTTTGCCCCTTGTTATGATTACCAACACGAAGATGGGAGTGGTTTACACAAGGACTAAGTAAATAGGTGTATTGATGTTGTAAGTAATGAGCTAAAGATTTACTTTCACGTATTTTTGTGTTTTGTCAGTGTTTTTACAGACTTTGTTGTGTTAGCTAATGTTTGATAGCTACTTTAATAAATATTGGTATAATATGACGAGTAAATAATGTAAGGGACTCTTTCATGAAAAAACCGACCTGAAATACACTAATACTATATAACTCAAAAAGTACTCATTAAATCTGACTCTTTCAATGGGACTACATGACAAGCACCAGCTTTCGAAAAAAAAGAATTATCAAAAGCGGTCCACCCTGTGAAAAATTATAAGGTAACAAACAACAGTTGAATTGAGAACCTCTGCTTTTTTTAAGTCGGTTAAAAATCGAAAGTTATCGGCTATAAGTATAAAAGAAAAGTTGCAGTGTGTAACCGCTCTAGAGATTAACGTACAGCCTATCTATTGTACCATTTGAACAGGTGGGATGGTATTTTTCCTTTTGTGATGGAGGAATACACTTTGAAAGTAATTCTCAAAATTTGTACTAATAGGGAAACACGTGTAACATTAAGTTTCTCTGTTACCTATATGTTTTCTGAAAATATGCGGAATTAAACGCCGATTCAGACGTACCACAGCCACACCACATTGTAGCGACAAAAGTGGCCAAGCTCACCTTCACACGATTGCGACGTGACCTGCGATGTTTACAAGTGTGATACGTCACACATGCACACATTCGCACACATTCAGCTACAGAAGTAAATGAACATCTGTGGTTTGAGTAGTTCAAATATTTCTTAACTCACTTTGTTCAAAGTTTTGAAAATTATTTTGAAGAAACATCTTGAACCATAACTAACTATAAGCTAAAGTTCATTCTCAAAAAAAAGTCATTTCTCGTAGTTAATAACGAATGACTTTTTGATGCTTTCATACAACAAAAAGTAGTTCCTAATTTTTCGTGTTTCCAATGGTGTATTTCTACTTTATTACAACGTTCTTACATTTATGAGTTGGCACTACAAATCTTTCCTTTTGGCAACCAAAATTACACATCTTCTGTGTTATGGTCGTGGCTTGTGGTACGTCTGAATCGGCTTTTGAGTTACCAATAAAACCAGATTATGAATTCTTGTTATTCCTAAACGTAAGCTGCTTGTTGGTCCAGCCCCCGCGCCGATTACCGAGATACCGCTGGACCTGGCCACCAAATGCGACACGGCGGAGTGTCAGCTGCCTTACTGCTTCTGCTCCAAAGATGGAACCATTATACCTGGTGGTTTGGACCCTGAGGATGTAAGTATACGTATATTTTTCATACTATTTGCTGATGCAACAGACAAACAACACCAGATACCAACACAAGACCACTCAACATCAGGTCGTCCACCTGATGTTAAGTAATAACCGTCTCATATAAAATAGCATTGTTTCGTAAGCTACGCACGATAGAAACGTGCTCTTCGATGTGTAGGTTTTATCCAAAAAACATCAAAAATATAGTATAACTGTTTCCTCACGATGTTTTTCTTCACTGTTTGAGAGTACTGGTACTTTGCACATACATTTTGGACAGAAAAACTAATTGGTGCACGACCGGTTTTAATCCCACGACATATCGGATAGGCAGTGCTCTCCAATCGGAAGACAGGGCCGGTGTGGTATTCCTTTTAAAAATAGCAAAACAAAGAAACCATTAAGGTCAGAATCCCGTAAACTAAAGTTTCTCGTTGTACACCACAGACGCCTCAAATGATAATGCTAACGTTCGACGGAGCCGTCAATTTGAACAACTACGAACTCTACAAGAAAGTATTCAATGGAAAACTCAAGAATCCCAACGGTTGCGCCATCCGGGGCACTTTCTTCTTATCTCACGAATACAGGTAAGCAACTCCCATTGTGGGTAGTCTGTTTGTTTGCGCACTTTCATAGATACATAAATGTTAGGAGATGGTGTAATGGCGCAGCACTTTTGGACGCGATGAACCTACTAGGTTATTGTGTAGGCATTAACATTAATTTATGCTAGGTGTTTTTATGTAAACTTTAAAGTGAAATCCATCATTATGTTCAACAAGACAATTGAAAAGACAAATATGTACTTGGTAATTTTTTTAAGACTTATGTATTTGAAGGCTAAATGCCTTGTTTGCTATGAATTCGGAAATTTACCACACATTTACAAATACAAATATTTATTTATGTTTTGCACCTTTATAAAAAGTGCCAAGTGAAGATTATCGTGGCGTAGTTTTTGACTTTACCCGTAAATCCGCTATATAAGTATTTTGTAATAAATTTGTTAAACAATACAAATGTACAGTCACTATCGCTCTTGTACCCCAAATATTTGCAATTATACCCACAAATATAGTAATGGATGCACTTGCGACGAACTTGCAAAAACGGCCACATGTGCAAAACCATGCCACATGATGTGGCATATAATTATAGTAATGCCCGAACAATCTATCTCCTATAATGAACTGATCTACGGTACTTTCATACGTGTCGTTTCCCCAGGGGCACACCTATTCTCATCGAGTTTAAATACGAAATATTACGCTTTTATTACTTTTCGTAGTTTCCAGTTACAAGGTTGTTTCAAAGAAGTTTTCAGCTGAAACTGATTGCGCGAACGATCCCCTTTATCGCAATCATAAAAACATTAGAAAAACAAATATCAAAGGTCTTTGTTCGTAGCCAGCGCACGTACAGGCAATTATGTGAGGATTTTATCCTTCAAAGCGTCTCGCTCGATCTGAAATAGTCCCCTCATTTCGTATCGTGCGACAGGTCTGCGTCAAATGACATTTTTTGGAAGTTATATAGGTATAACTCGGTTCGTTTTCTGTCATATAACGAAGCAACATAGCATTTTCATTTTAATTGTTTTTCTTGTGTTATTTTGATTTGTGTTGTGTTATTTTGGTGGTATTTTAACCAACATTACTTGTGGTCTTAGCACAAAGCATTTGGAATGAAAGTGTATTATGTGATATCGTGATTTCAACGAAAATGTTTCAAATGTTTTGAAGAAACCGCTACCATTTTCACCAAAACAATTGACTGACTCGCCTTTGGACTTACGTGACTAGAAACTTATCTCCAAAGTATAATAATCTCTGAATTACTTGACACTGGCAAGATTGTCTATAGACAGGAGCCATAAAAAAGAAGAAAGAAAGAAGATAGATACTTAACTCTTTATTATTCACCACGCAGAAACATAGTAAAGAGTAAAATCATACATTTTAGGTAAAACAATGGGCGACATTCGCTGAGTGCGATCTCTTCCAGGCAACGTTGGAAGGATAAAAATTATTCATTTTTGTACTACTAATTCGAAGCTTATTGTACTACCAATTCGAAGCACCATATACCATTAAATTTTTTCACTAAAGATGCAAGTAGTACCTGTTTGGGAGCAGGGATTGCTTGACGCTTGCTGCAAACCTGTCGCGAGTTACGTAGTGGTACGTAAAGGGGACTGTTTTGTCGATTTTCGTTTCAAAATTGACTATTCTCACTCGTATTTCTAAGAAGAACCTTTTGAATGGAATATGAGGGGAATTATTAGCCTGTTTCTGTTCGTGGTCGTCATTCGGGAACCTTAGAACCTTATTTAGTTAGATATCTCTGTAATATTTGTTATTTTTTTATTTTTTTCTGCAAAATGTGGGTATGTGCCAAATGTAATGTTTGGACGTACCCCTGACTACCCCCCTTAGACATCCTCAAAGAATCTTGAATTAGTACCTACTTGGTACTGGGACATCTGAAGGGATATCTACCGTGCCTGGGGATCAAAGTCGTGAAGCTGTTTCAGTTTTTTTTCCACCGATTCCTTGTGATCTCAGAACTTACTTTCCGCTCAGTAATAACGTTATTGTTTCTTTTCAGCAATTACGTCATGGTCCAGTCACTTGCGCATGATGGACACGAGGTAAGTAATTTATTGTCTTGATTATTGATATTAGTTTATTACCTACTCTATCCATCTATCTTTTATCCACGGTATGGAATAGGTACCAATTACTGCAAAATATGGGCATTGGATATTTGGACGTTTTTTACGTGTTACAAACCTATCCCGCCGTCCCGCCATCTTTTCCCGGCGGGTTAGGTCGCCGGGCTTGTTTTGTATGGTTTTTGTTTTTGGGCATCCACACCAAAATCCGCCGGGTAAAGCCGGCTGGCCGTCGGCTTTTGGTGTGTAGACGTTAGAAATTCAAAAAGAACCTTGGGTACTACCTACCTACTAGGTAAGTACTAAGATATCTGAAAAGATATCTACCGTGCCTAAGAACAGAGGTGTGAATTTGTTTTGGTTATATCCCAAATCCGCATAGCTGTTACAATGAGATTCTTTACACTGATGGGCACAAACCAATGCTACTAAATTACGGCGTTAAATCTGCAATATATTTCGAATGCTGATAATCTGTCAACAATTTTTTTATGTAAGCCTAGCATTTTATAAGCTCTTTATATCGACACTAGTTGCGCCCCGCGGTTTCACCCGCGCAGATTTAAATCCCGGTATTCCCACGGGGTAAAAAGCATCATATGTGCTATTCCAGACTATAATCGGACTCTGCTAAGTTTCATCTAGTTCCGTTCAGCCGTTCCGGCGTGAAAGAGTAACAAATATCCATCCATCCATCCATACTTACAAACTTTCGCGTTATAATAGTAGTAGGATAATATAGATTGGGCACGGAACTGGAAAATGTTTAATTACCGTGTTATCAAACATAATATAATTTTAAATGCATTAAGCTCGCTCCTAAATAGTCATTGCAATTCAGTATTAGCTTAATCGAATCCGAATACTAAATTCAAAGGTTTTATATAATATTAATATTGTAATTAATCATTTCATATTAGTTAATAAGGGCGTGTAAACTAGTGTACGGCACGGTTTTACTAGATTTCATTAAATTTGCTATTTTTTATTTATTTGCTTATGTCGAATCTTGCAAGCTAGTTAGTAACTACTTCTTTTTATCCTACGGAGTATGTTTCTTAATCATAATTTAAGTTAAAATAAAATAAGGATAATGTTGAAACGCCTCAAAGCTAGGTACCAGTTACGACCAAAAAAAATATGTGCGCAACGGCGCAATGAGTGCTCCTAATCGGTATTTAGATATCATTATATATCATACTGGCGCAGCGGGCGAGGGTCCGCCTGCGACGCAGAGGTTGCGGGTTCGATTCCCGTCTCGGTACAAATTTGTGTACGATCTGCAGAAATGTGTTCCATCGGTCTAGGTGTTTTGTATGTATAGTTAAAAATATCTATCTATGTATCATATAATGTATTAAATATATCAGTGATCTAGTACTCTGTGTTTTTAGTTCGTTGTAATTGCAATAAGTACGTGATTGCAAGTCCATTGCCACAGCTAGGATAACAACTGGTTTCCTCGCAATGTTTTCCTTCATCGTTGGAGAGCAATCTCACTAAAATATCACCTGAAATACAAAGCGGCAGGAATTACGTTTGTCAGCCTGAGAAGTTGGATGGTAAGTCTCACGTGCATGTAACTTTGCTGGCTTAGGCTGTGCCGCTAATATACGAGCATGCTTTTTCATTTATGGTAGTTTTTTGAAATCCTCTTGATGAAACCTATGTCACGTCTGATAACTTCAACAAATTATTGAAGATATAAAATTACAGAAGTTTATTTAATTCAATTCATTACTTCTGCTTGTCGATATATAGTATAATTAAATTAAATTCAACTAACATTATTTGTTAGTTGAATTTAATTACATGTCAATTCTTATTTATTGAAGCCATATTTTACATAAGTACTTAAAATGTGATTTGATTTAGTGATTTTACATCTTCTAAGAATGAAATGTGTGTGCAAGAAGCACAAACGAAGGGATAAAAAGGAATAAGTTTAACAAAGTGAAGACTGTGTCAATTAACACAGCCTAAATATAGCATTCGTTTCCGTATGCTCCTATAATCGAGCTTCCAACGGATGAACCGATTCTGCATCCAAATCACCACCAGGGATGCTTGAACATTACTGCCACCAACCCAAGATTCTTCTCCGCTACTTTAAGGAGCTGGGCTGGCTGGGGTGAGGTTAGCAGGGGGACAATACACCCTATCGCGGGACGTCCGTGTAGATCTCATTCCCTCACCACGAATTAGAATTAGGATGAACCGATTTCGATTTTTTTGACAGTGTTTTTTGGTTCCAAGATTTAAGAAAAATGTTCCCATTATCATTAGCCGGACCCCACACCGGACGATACTCGCTCCGATCGCGCAGCAGTACCTAGCGCGTTTGATCGTTATTAAAAATTCCTTAGGAAAGTAGAATGCTCAAACATGGGGTTGTAGTCGTAGCTGGGCCTTCACAGAAAGTCAGTACAGTTACTTCAGGCATTATGTATTCCCTTAGTTGCCACTTTCCACTGCGCCGTCGGCTTTGTTGCCAAAACAGAATGGAACAGAGCCTTAGAAGTTATAATTTAAGGACCTACTACCGAGTAATGCAACTGCGTGTCAAAGCATCTACAAAAACTTCAGGGCTATTTTAAAACCTACTAAAACCTTAAAAATATTCGGCATATATCAGCATTTGTCTCTTTTGCTCTTAGATTGTTTGCATAAACAAAAAAGAAAGACAGAAAATGACGTTTGCGAATGTTTTTAAAAAGACCGCCTTCACCTCGGCCACTGAAAACTTCTGGGGAATAAAAGATTCTCGAATACCACGGACCTGAAGAGAAATTCGGTTTGAAGAGTGGGGTTTTAAGTGTAATTAAAAGGACATGAGACATCTGTATGCCTCATCTCTATCACTACATAGTATAAAACAAAGTCGCTTTCTCTGTCCCTATGTCCCCTTGTCCCTTTGTATGCTTAAATCTTTAAAACTGCGCAACGGATTTTGATGTGGTTTTTATTAATAGATAGAGTGACTCAAAAGGAAGGTTTATATGTATAATACATGCATGATATCATGTGCACCCGTGCGAAGCAGGGGCGCGCGGGCGGGTCGCTAGTGTTACAATATAAGTAGTGCATCGCAAGGCACGTTCCTATCGTGCGTGCCTTACGAGGCAATCAATACTTTGTTATAGATGATGGGTACCACAAAACATCAGGTGGGCCATATGCTTGTTCCATCAGCTAGTTGTATAAAAAACTTTGTTACAATTTAATTTCTAAAAATAAAATCAACGGCGGACGCAGGTTGAACGCAATTTTCTCTCCAACAGATAGCGACAGGCACGGTGTCCCAACAGCAAGGGCTCCAAGACAAAGGCTACGAGGAGTGGGCGGGAGAAATGATCGGCATGCGAGAGATACTGAAGAAGTTCGCGAATGTATCCCGCGCGGAGATAGTGGGCACTAGAGCTCCCTTCCTCAAGCCGGGACGAAACACGCAGTTCAAGGTTAGTCTTTTCAAGGAGGTAGCCTTCATAGCTCAGAGGGCGTAGTCGCAGTTTTGGTTGACACATTACACGCGTGTATGGTGTACACTACACGCAGTTTTTGTATGAAAATAGGAAAAGCGCCCCTAGCGGACACGACCGACTTTTCTTATTTTCATACAAAAACTGCGCGTAGTGTACACCATACACGCGTGTAATGTGCCAACCAAAACTGCGACTATACGCCCTCAGAGGCGTTATTCACTATGACCAATTCAATCGCGTTTGCGCTTAGATCGTTTTGTGACGTCTCACGGTTAGCGCAAAATAATTATCTCCTATGTCATGTCATCATAAAGAATCAATGAAAGCCTATGATCACGTTTTGACGTTACACGTTTTGGGGTAAGGAATCTCCTTCAACTCGACATTGGCAAATTCGTGGCAACCCCTATCGGCCACTGAACAGCCATATATAAAAGAAGAAGAAGAAGAATCTCCTGTCATAGAAAATAATTCCCCAGTTGGTAGTAGCTCTGATGTCATATGTGCTTTATGGCGTGAGTTCGATCCACACCGAGAACAAGCATTTGTGTGATCAACATAAATGTCTTCTTCACAAAAAATCTTGGATCTCGATGTAGATCGAACCCACATACAAAGATAAATTTTTGATGAATAATTGTAAAACTACGCCTCATCTCATTGAAGCTTTTCTTACCGTTTTAGAATGTGAACGAACCGTGTTATTATGAAGTTGTTTTACGATTCAATTCCCTGAATTGCAATGGCAAAAGCAATGGCCGAAAATGGACCTTACCACGACGGCATAAAGTTATTGAAAATCAAATAACAGCAATTTATAGAATTGAATCGCAATAATACTTCATGGTACAGCGTCAAAGGTCCAATATTTATTTATTACCCTTTGCTTTATAGACGCGCCTTGCCCAAAATTCACTGATTTTCTGATTTTTATATTAGTTTCATATATAACGAATTCAAATAACACATTATCGGTTAATTTTCCACGAATTGGAAATGTTAAATTCACGTTATACATTATAGAGCGAACAAAAACGCGAATTCTATCTACAATATCAAAATAAGCTTTGCTGTCCATTTTATGTTTTATTCATCAAAATAAAATTTAAATTAGCCGTCAGTCATCCGATAGCCGACCGGGGATCGCGTTTCGTATCAATATTTCAGCAATATTCTATTGTGAATCGTAAACAAGCTACCTGGCTGCCTCGTCGCCTGTCAATATTCGGCTTAATTGTTTCAGGCAACAGGGGGCAATGCGATTTCAAATCACGCCATTTACATGCCAGATATCTTTTTTGCGTTTGTCCGGGTGAATTCCGAATACTTCCAAGTTCCGACTCGAACACTCCTTTCTATTATTCGGGAGTGGATATAGAACTAGTAAGTCGAAGTGACGATAGACCGACCATATAAAGACGCTGGAAATTAAATTATCTTGAAATGCGACCATCACAAACTGCAAACGAAACGTTAGACAACCTGAGGTTTCGGAAAATCGTTGGATAAAAAGCCCAAAATCGCACTTCCTAAAAATCAATCAATGTGCAGCGAGCTTCAGGCTAATAAGGACAAAAATACAATTACAGATTTCTCAAGAGAATTTAACGTAATAAATGAATTTCAAGACCCCGTGGGGTTACAGAATCAATATGTAAGCCGCGTACAAGAGGCACTTTTTTCAGACAACGACAGGTGAACAAAATTGAACTTGAGTACGGATTTCAGTCCCAAACTCTTCGTTTATCGAACATAAATTTATTCGCATAGATTTATCAGGAAAATATTGAATAATGTAAAATGTTTTCAGTTACCTATTCAAAGATCATTATGTCATTGTAGGTAGTCTGACTTGTTAGGTTAGTTATTGTTTTGTTTCGAGTTTATAGTACGAATTCTAGTAAAAACGGGGATAAAAACTTTTACAAATAAAAGTAGTAGAACCCATCCGGGGGAATTCTAATAAACATTAAGTCTGGAAACACGCAATACTCTTCCTTTTAGAGGCAGGTGATGGGAATGTAGGTAATAATGTACTAACGTGTTTAATGTGAACTTAATAGCTTGCTACACAACATTGGTATAGTGAGTTTTACACATAGTTATACCGAATGAAATCTATCTATCCTACTATGTATAGTATAACTAGCTGCACCCTGCGGTTTAACCCGCGTAGTTTTAAATCCCGGTATTCCCACGGGATAAAAAGTAACCTATGTGCTATTCCAGACTATAATCTATTTCTCTGCATTTCATCCAGAACCGCTTAGCCGTTCTGGCGTTATTGAGTAACATACTACCAAACTTTCACATTTATAATATTAGTGGGATAGTGGGATAATCAGCAAGTTGAAGTGGCAATGGGCGGGTCATATAGCTCGGCCATGGAAGAGTGCGAAAGCGTGCCCACAGCCCCGGCACAAGGTTTGTAGTAGGACCCCGTTGGGTTTTAGTCGGTAAGAGTCCGACATAACTCTTCTGTTGTCACCACAACAGAAGAGTGTCCATGAGGATTTCCCAACGTTAGGTCATATAGCTCGAAGAACTGACAACCGCTGGGGAATAAAGGTTCTCCAATGGCGACCACGAACAGGAAAACAAAGCGTGGGACGCCCTTCTACCTAATGGACTGACGACATTGTTAGGACCGCGGGAATTCGGTGGATGGAAAGGGCTCAGAATCGTACTTCCTGGAAACGTATAGGGGAGGCCAACAGCCTAAAGAAGGCCAGCAGTGGACTTATGACGATGATGAGTGGGATAATGTATGACTGCCTACCTTCTGCGCTTTAGGCCGTGGGTTCGATCTCTACCAAAAACAAAGATGTGTGTAATAAACATAGATGTTTCTTCGCTCTGGGTGGTGGCACTTGACTATTCATGTTCGCGCACTCGTGCTATTTTCCCGAAATCGACGATGTGACTTTAATCGCCCATATTTGCCTATTTTTCACAAACTAAAAAGCAAATAAAATACCAAACGAATGCTACCAGCGAATACCAAACAGCGATGCGATGTGCCAACATTGTAATATACAAAAAATATAATGTGTATACAAAAAAGTGTATATCAGGTATCTAGTTCTAATAATACCTACTAATAATATAAGCTTCGCTTAGTTTGGGGCTCGATAGTGCGATATCAGACCGATAAGTCCGTTGCTGTCTCTTTTCGTCGGCATGAAAGTGACAGTGACAAGAATACCCTACAGAGCTATGAAATGGCTGGGATTATGACTAAGAGGGTCTCTTTACCTGCCATCCAATCGGAAATAGACCATTGGAGAAAACCTCATTGTAAACTCAATTCCTTCATTGACAGAACTACAAGGTGTACAGTTTGTATTTTAAGCAGACTGCAGTATTTCCGCAATGCCAATTCAGAAATCTCGGTTTTCTCGGATCTTTGATGACTTGGATAATTGGGTATTGGCTTCTTATTCTTGTGGATTGGTTGCCCGCTACTTTCTAGACGACACGGGAATGCCGTTTTCTAGACACTCATTTGGTGCTTCAGCTAATCCATCGGAATCCACTTGCAGACTGGACTGGGATAATTGGAATACTCTTGCGTTGGAATAACAATAACATATTCATTGTTATATAATGTTTTATGAATCTACTTGCTTCTAAACCTATGACATAGAGAAACTAAACATATGAACAAGAATACTCTATAGAGCAGCTATAAAATGGCAGGGATTATGAATAAGAAGGTATACTATAAAATGGTGCTTAAATTTAAATAATGCTTAAAATTTGCTTTCTCTCTGTTTGCCATTACGCATTTGTAAGAGATGGCAATAATAAATAAATAATGCTGGACAATCCACACAGCACCATCTAGCCCCAAAGTAAGCTACTCGAAGCTTGTGTTATGGGTACTAGATGACTGATATATTTAATACATTATATATTATACTTACATAGATAGATATTTTTTATTATACATAGAAAACACCCAGACCAACGGAACAAATTTCTGCAGATCGTACACAAATTTGTTCCGAGGCGGGAATCGAACCCGTAACCTCTGCGTCGCAGGCGGACTCTCGCCCGCTGCGCCACCGAGGTCGTCAAAAGGCAATAGTTTAAGCATAGTTTATTGTTTGACAGATACTGTAGAAAGCCAAGGTTTATAAGTCAATCGTTGTTGTTCAAGGTGTGCGAAGATTTCGGCTACATCTACGACAGCTCAGTGGGCGTGCCGCCTCTGCCAATCCCGGTGTGGCCCTACACCCTGGATTATAAGATTGCGCACGAGTGCAAATCTGGCACGTGCCCTACTAAGTCCTTCCCTGGTAAGTTCAAGCTATCGAGTACCTAAGCTAGATTGAATTAGCTTTATTTTCTAACTAGTTTGTAACCTTTTTTTCTAGATTAAGTGTTGTTTGTTCATTGTAAAACTAAGACTTCATTCCACTTTGTTCGCTTCGTGTCTTTTCCGACGCGGACCGAGATCCAGCGAAAATTACTACAATATGTCTGCTATTCCTACTACGTTATCAATAGCTTTTGAGGTGCAAAAACTATCACTACACTTCTCAGTGCCTTAAGTTTTCAGGAGCTATGTTTTACTCTCTGTAGGTATGTATAAGATACGGGTACAATACCGACAAGCACCAAACTCTGTAGCAGCCCCAAAACTAAGTTTAAGTTAGTTCCGGGTAAACTAATTTTGAACGAGGCTTTGTATTAAAGTTTCAAATTGCATAATACCTGCCCAATATAACTGAGTGTACTCCAGTCCACCACAGGTCATCAGACAATTTGTCGATGGATAATCGACTCTATCGCTTTATGAATAAGCTCTATGAGTTCCTGTCGTGATTATGCATTTCGTGTTTACGCATCAATCAATTTTAGCATTAGCGGACGACAAGCATTGAGCATTCGACTCTGAATGAGCTAAGTTATACCGCCGAACTGCGACTACGTGTGTTTGATACTTGGTGATTAGTTGATTAATTTGCTTTCTTCTTCTTGGTCGTTGCACTCTTGACCAGAGACAGTGGTCGTGGTCGTCATATCGGGGCAGTGGCTCGCTTAAATCCTCTTACTCTTAGTACCAAATACCAAATTAGGATTATTGAGGTCTAGGAAACAGAAGTAACCGACTTGTTGCAGGGGTTCCATACGTGACAGGTTGCAGGTCCATCGCTGCTATCATAATATTAAACAGCATTGGCGCACAAATTTTCCAAAAAAGAAAATGAACGAACAGATTTGAACCCTCAACCTTGCAATCAGAATAAGGCTATGTCACAGACTACATGTGCTTTAATTATCGGGATACCATTAAATGTTCCTAAATAAATATGTCAAGTGACGAAAATAAAATGGTGTATGCCATCACACGGAGCTCGTTGGGATATTTTACCCGCTTCATTTTTATAATCCATCATACAACACCTGTGCTGACATCACCCCATTTATTTTGAGGCAAATTAGCAATGCAAAATCCTATAGCACCTATTTACATGCAAACGGCTGCTACCTTCACTTTTAGCTAGGCTATTTGCTGTACACAAAAAGCCTTGGTAGAGCAATGGCCACGGTAGATGATATTGTCACTCATGGTGTATTTAACGTTACCCAATAGAATGTTGACTCATTACATAGATACCTAATGTACGACTCTATAATTCGATAGTTTCCTTTTCTTCAAAAGATAAAAAAACGCTGCAACATTGCAAAGTACCTATCCAGACAGTTCTCTGGTCGCCTGGATAAGGATTCATGTCTTAATCCCTCGATGCAAATACTCTTGAAACTATAAAGCACTCGGAAGATTTCACTAAGAAATTATTTTGTAAAAACTTTAACTTCTCTCATTCTGAAATACGGAGGATGACAATTGAACCGCTAGACGGCGAGCGACTAATCGGCAGTGCAGAAATCTCCCAACTTTAGAATCGAAATCTCTACTTAAAAGTTTCGTTCTAAGTTAGGAATCCACTAAAAGTTCCAGCAGTATGCTCGCAAAATCTTTTAGTGCTTACTTATCTCCGTGTTTTGGTCAGATTGGACTATTTAGAGAAAGAGCTGATTAATAATACCACTGCGCTTTACTTAAACCAAGCGGTTATTGACCCTCTGTGAGCTAAAGGTACGCGTCCACCGCAACAGCATAGCTGCGTACGCAGCGGACGGAGTGTCTGTATTTATAAAATGCCGATGGGGTGCGTCCACTACATCCGGATTTTGCTTCGGCAGTATCGCAATTTTAAAAGCAATTCCGAATGGCGCGTTCACTGCGGATGACGTCATCAGCAGAAATACCGATCTCTGGCGCTGAAATGCCGGGATCCGAATGACGCGTTCACTGCGGCCGACGTCATCAGCAGAAATACCGGTCTCTGGCGCTGAAATGCCGATCCAGTGCACGCTGTACCATACAAATACAAAAAATACAAAATTATTTATTTCCATAAAAATGTGCGTACACTATAAAATAGCAGACTCTGTCTTCTATTTTAGTTTAAAAACTGTGTTACAGAAGACAGTGCATTCTCCCTACAATGTTTGTAAAAGCAACAAATCCGTCCGCTCCGTACGCAGCGATGCGGATGCGGTGGACGCACACGTTAAATTAGAGTTTTTGTACCTTTTAAAACTGGCACCATCATTGACAGTCGTCACAGCTGAGTTGGTAGTAGGTCGTTCTTCTGCGCCGTAGGCCGTGGGTTTGCAGTGGTTCTCTTGGCAGCCTTTTTTTAAAGTCACAAGGCATTTATTGAAGTGAACCACGTGGTACCAGTTCCAAGCAATAGGCCACAGACTTACCTACTGCTTGAATTCTACCGTTTTTTGCATGATCCTTGTTAGATAGATAGATAACTCTTTATTGTTCCCCACACAGAAACATAGTACAGAGTAAAAGCAACAATGGGCGACCTTATCGCTCAGAGCGATCTCTTTTAGGCAACCTTGGAAGCTTCCAGGCAACCTTGGAAGAAAAAAAAACTAATCAGAAATTGACGGCGGTGTAGTTACTTACGGAATAATGTTTAGATAATTGTTACAAAATATTGTGGTGTTATCAATTCATACAATCACACATACAATACCTAGTATACCTACGTCTAGATATCATCTTTTCAGTCTAGTAGTAGTAGTACCTTTTCAGTCAGACTAACTATAGAGTCTTAAAATAAGATGAACATCTAAAAAATTGGATAAACTACTTCCATCTGGTGGGTCAAAACCTGGGCTTCTATAAGCAAGATGATGAGCTTATAGCTAATTTTCTTTCAGGTCTATGGGAGGTGCCTTTCAACGCGCATTACATAGAGACTTACGAAGGCGGACATTGCCCCTATTTGGACCAATGTGTGTTGCACAATCACGATTCAAACGAGGTAAGGCCATTTTAAGGATCCCTAGCCAAAACTAGCGCCCTTAAATTTCAGGTTCTGGCGTCGGACGCCTTGGGCAGTTGCCAGAGACAAGTATTTTTGGATAAATCAACATTTTTATGCCATTTGCTACGATTACCTTTGTCCGAGTACAAATTGCTTCAGATCTGCATGATCACTTTTAAATGCCTTGACAGGTTTATTTTTCAAGTTATTGGTAACACGTGTCGCAATCTCACCTGATGTTAAGTGATGATTCGGTCAGCGATGAGTTTTTTTACCTTGGAAACATACAAATTATAGGCATTCGGAAAAATGGACGCCGGTAACGAATTCCAAAATGTCTATACAAAAATATGCTGACGACTTTTCCGTGTTGGTAGACATCACTCTACGTATTTGAACAAAAATCAAATATGTTTTGGTTTTCACTCTAGTTTTCCAAACCTCTTCCAAACACTAAAATATAACTAACTTTTCCTACATAAGATAACCGTGCAATTTTATTTTGGGTAGCACTTAAAACAAGCCGGTTACAGAATAAAAGCAACCAGCTTTTATGAAACGCAAATACACATTTCCATTGTATTGCTAATCCGATCTTATTAGATAGAGAAGTGCAGTTTCCAAGTAGGGCACATTCGCAAGGCTACTCGGAAAATAATTTCATATCCACACATGGCGAAAGACTGCACGATATTATTTTACACTCGCATTTAATTTTATCTCGTCCGATATCCATAATATCGCGGGAGAATATTAAAACTACGCTCCGTGGTCGATTTATCGTTTTTATTTCAGCTGAAAACACTTTTTCCATACCGTCGATAGTAGAATTGTATGTAATATTATGTTACGGGTAATGCGGGATGGCGTAAACCTAGGTTTACCAGGGTAGACTTAGTATTACCCAAGCTCCTTGGGTAAAGTCCGAATAATAAGAAAAAATCGGGGTTTACCCATACTACTAATATATTATTTACATTACACAAAACTTGTTCTCGGTGGGGATCGAACCCACGGCCTAGCACAGCAGAGCTAACCATCTGAATAAATAATTAAAATAAATAAATCTGAGCTGAGGGCAGTAAAAAGAAAAGAAGAAGGATAGAGAGAAAGCTTTTTTATTTGACCCAAGTTATAGATGAAAAAAAAACATTAAACAGTAATATTATGACAATAACAATAATAGTAGGAAGTGAAAAAATAAAGTGCCTAACAGAAAATAACGATAATCGTATCAAATCAGTTTAAAAAACTGAATATCTTTTTTACGATATTACCGATACTATTATTATTATCCATTTCACATCGAAGTGAAAAACGCTCGCAGTAAAATTCCAATTCCATTACGCTTCACATTTTGATGGATATAAAACTGGCTATAAATGATTTTCTTTGCCGTCATTTTATTGTGATCGAAATGAAATCTGAATACATTAATTTTAAACGGAAATTAAACACTCATTTCGGATGGAAATTCCGGGTAACACAAACAGCTGATGAATGCAAGGAGATTCCTTTGCTTTTTAATTAATAAATATTTAATGGCAGTCGTGATGGTTCGCTGAAGTAATTGGTCCGATGGCTGGGGAATAATTGGCTTCGTCATTGATGCACATTTTGTATCTGCAATATGAATCCATACCAATTTATAAATACAAAAGAATGTCAATCTGTTATTAAAATTATCTGTTGAAAAAACCACTGTTCTTTGCTTGAAGTAAAACTTTGCTTTTGATTTTCTGTTTTCTAAAAGTAGTTAAGGCGTTGACAACACCTAATATCGCCTCGCTCGCACGATTTGACATTTTGAAAGATATAAAATCACTAAGCCTAATTTTGAAAAATCGCAAACAACCATTTTGTGTGCAATCACATTGCACACAGTTTGGTAAAAATTTAATTTTGATCGATGCAAGTTTTCCTACTCAAAAGTTTGCTTATGTACGAAAACTATAAAAGTAAACATTTAAGTAGGAAAACTTGTATCGATGAAAATGAAATTTTTGCTAAACTGTGCGCAATGTGATTGCACACAAAATGGTTGTTTGCGATTTTTCGAAAATGGGTTCAATGATTTTACATCCTTCAACAAATCAAAACGTGCGAGCGAGTCTCATTAGCTCTTGTCTTCGCCTTAAACCAACGTCTTCGTACCGAATTCCAGTAGATCTATGTAACGGTTGGAAAATATTCGTAAGGGAAGTACTACCAGCACGCATTTTTCTGTCGCCAAGCAGCAACGCTGTGTTTTGGTTTGAAGAGTGTGGTCGCCGGTGTAAATACAGGCACATGAGGCGTAACATCTGTATGCCTCAAGTTGATGGACGAAGGGCAGTGCATCGTATGCATGTAATGATACGTTTTAGGTGATGGTTTCAGGTCGGCCATATGCTAGTTCCATCAGCTAGTATAAAAAAGCTATATGGTTTTGATACAAGCATGGCTTAGTATGAGGGTAGATTATGCCGAGTAGAATGTCAACCAATGCCTATTATTCACCAATTATCACCAATATATTTTGTATAGGTACTAGAGTGGCTTCAAGAAGACTTCAGTCGTTACTACGAGCAGAACCGCGCGCCATACATGATGCCGTTCCATACGAACTGGTTCCAGATCAAAGAGCTGGAGCAGGGCCTGCATAAGTTCCTCAAATGGGCCGCCAATGAGTGAGTTAAATAGACCTGCAATGTGGTATAGTCATGTCTTATTATTAAGTATGTTTGTAATTCTTTTTCTTTTGTAGGTATGTATGTATGTTACACATAAATTCTTTTTTTTCTTATCTTCACGGACACAGACACCCCTTCTAAATCTCATAAGTCCATTCCATCCAAAGGTTGTCTGGTAGAGATCGCTATTTAGCGATAAGACCGTTCATTGTACTCTGTAGTTTGTTTTTTTATATCCGTTGTGTGCGATAAAGTATTTTCTATCTTCTATCTATTTATCTATAACAAATCATCATCATCAATGTATGTTAGTCCACTTGTGGATGGGTCTTTTCTGAAGACGCGCCACTAAGCCGGGTTTTCGGCTTTTATTAAATTTACTAGCGACCCGCCCGCGCGCCCCTGCTTCGCACGGGTGTACATTTCATGCATGTATACATATAAACCTTCCTCTTGAATCACTCTATCTATTGAAAAAAACCGCATCAAAATCCGTTGCGCAGTTTTAAAGATTGAAACATACATAGGGATATAGGGACAGAGAAAGCGACTTTGTTTTATACTATGTAGTGATAAGAGGTCGTGTCATTTAAAAAAACGCTTGAAAACCGTGTGTGTATGTGTTTGCGCATACGAAACACTGCAATGTCAAAGAATGTAAACGCGGTAGGTTCTCTAGCAATCCTTTTACTTGGGTTGAGGGTTGGGGATAGGAGGGTTGCAAGAGGAGGTAGAGGGCAAGACTTTCCCTTGAGCTTTTTTTTATTTTTTTATTAGAAAACCAACAGCAGTTATGATAAAATGTATTTAATTTTTTTTAATGTTTTAATTTTTTTTGTCTAGAAATTAAAAAAATATTATGGGTACCTACTTCAATTTTGTGCACTAAAAAAGAAACCGTAATCTAACTAGTAATTTAGCTGAAAAAGTGAAATTTCATTTTTTCTTTTCCTAGAAAAAAGGAACCCAACGGAAAGCCTTGCCATCTACCTTCACTTGCAACCCCCCTACCCCCGACCCTCAACCCAGGTACAAGGATTGCTATAGCCCAGGGTTTCCTAAATGGTGGTCCGCGGAACCCAGGGGTCCGTGGAAGAGTCACAGGTCACAGGTGATGGCGCGGTCTGTTCGAGATTTAAATAAAACGTTCGTAGAAAATACTCATAACCGCGTCGCATCGCGTCGATGTTTTGCAATACTTATAATAATGATTTCTCATTTATAATATTAGTTCTTTCTCCCGAGTCTAACCTGCATGTATTCAAACTACAAGGTAAACTTATCAAAACCACCAGCTAGGGTTCCGCCAAAAAACGTATGATCAAAGGGGGTTCCATGGCCAAATAAAATTGGGAACGCCTGCTATAGCCAACCCAATAACCACTCTATTTGCTCGTTACCAGGAAGGACGTATGGTTCGTGACAGTAACCCAAGCGCTAACCTGGATGACCGACCCTAAGCCAGCCAAGTCGTTAGTGAACTACGAAGCGTGGAGATGTGACAAGAAGGAGTTCCCTCCCGCGCCGTGTAACCTGTCCAATAAATGTGCGCTGCCCTTCAAAACATCCGAGAACAACTTCACTGATACCAGATACATGGAGACATGCAGTGAATGCCCTAAACAGTAAGTAAACAATAAACAACCTTGGATCTCTAGGCCCCTCGCCTTTACACCCTTCGCGTGGAACTGGCACTAGAGTCACCTACATAGTTTTAAGACGTTTCAAGATGGTCCTTGTGATTTTATTGAATAAACATGTCATATTTTGACTTTGACTTTGACTATGACTTTGACTTTGACAAAGGTACAAATATATGTTACGCGATACGCACACCCAAGGAATATAATACTCTATGAGAGCGCACACGCATCGAGACATGATAAAAGTTTTATTGTGTGCAACAAACCAAACGCTAAACTTGTCTTGAAAAAAGCGCGGCGTGTTTTCTGAGTACATAATCCAACGTCTAAGACAACAGTGACAGACCACGCGTGCCCCAACTCGCAACCTTGGTACTCGAGGCACGGTAGATAGCCCTACAAATCTCGTATAACCACTGAAGACTGAGCATAGTAAAACCGGAAACAACCTAGGATCTCATACTTACTAGGGTATCTAGGCACGGTAGATATCCCTTCAGAGCTTATGATATTACCGCTGATATAGTACTAGCTGGTTTCTTTACGATGTTTTCCTTCACCGTTTGAAAGCACTGGCATTGTGCACATCTTGTTGAGGGGAAAAAATAATGATGCACGATCGGATTCAAACACGCGATTTTCACGATCTGAAGGCGATGTCACTGTTCCTCTGAAGACGCAGACAACCAGAAAAGTATTTTTTTTTACTATTTCTTGTCATTTTCAGATACCCATGGTTGGGAGATTCAGGTGGTACGGGCGTCCCAGGCACAGACGACTATATACCAGACAACCTCAAAAAATAAGTCTAGCCATTCTAGCCCATAGTAATCTCTTCAGCAGTACATCTCAAAATAATAAAGACTGATAAATAAGTCAAATAACGTACCTTGATTTCTTATTTCTTAGTCCGATACTAAAGTCATTTAAGGCCGGCCGCACGTTATCAGAACATCAACGCGCGTCAGAAGGCCTGCCACAAAGAAATGCAACTGAATAAAATATATAATATTTATGCAATAAATATACTTTGACTTTGACAAACGTCTTGGAAGAGAACAACAAAAAACTATGCAAATAAAATGCTCGTTAATACAAATTATGACTCTGAACTTATTTCTCAACTTTTAAGAGTAGTAGAGCTCTTTGTGAAGGGCTCGTCCGGGGAAGTACTACCACCACGCCTTTTTCTGCCGCCAAGCAGCAACGCTGTGTTTCGGTTTGAAGAGTGTGGTCGCCGGTGTAATTACAGGCACATGAGGCTTAACATCTGTATGCCTCAAGTTGATGGACGCAGGGCAGTGCATCGTAGGGCACGTTCCTATTGTGCGTGACCTACGGGGCAATGTTCTGTTTACAGGTGATGGTTACCACTTAACATCAGGTGGGCCATCTGCTTGTTCCATCAGCGAGTTGTATAAAAAAAAAAAAAACTAGTTGAGCAGTGGGGAAGTATCTAAAATTTTGGATACCTCACTTAACGACATAATAATAAATACCTACTAAGAAAATCTTGTTCTGCAGGTTATAATATTATTTTTGTAAATAAATATAAAATTAATGTAACACCCATATGTACCCCATGTAAAGAACATACCTTTTCTCTCAAAGTCCTGTTAGGAAACAAACCAACATCCAACAGTGCAGAATGAAAAATTTGTTGATCACAGATACATTTTTCCCCGCACATAATATAGTCCATATGTGCGGGGAAAAATGCTGCCCGTTTCTGAAAGCTCGACCAACACTAATCGACTGTTAAGTCGCTTGCTTTCTCTACCTAATTTGAAGTAAAAGCTGAAATAGCAAGTGACTTGAAACCGATTAGTGTTGATCGAGCTTTCAGAAACAAGGGGTAGATTATCTTTAATAATATATTTTAGGCAGAGCAACCTCTGACGCCATTTTCAGCTATTTTCAGATGTGCGGTCTGACTAAAAGTGCTTTGATGGTTGCCAGTTCAAAGCCCGGCTAAGGAGGCTTAGAAATTATAGAAATAACAGCATTCTTTACAGTCAGTATCCTGAAAAGATTACATTTGTATGTTTTGTATATATTTGGTAATGTTTAGCACGTAAGATGTAGTCGTTCAATAAACTTAGAATAAGAATAAATCGTTTGAAGAAAATTTTAAATACATACTGCTATAAATGGTTGCCATGATAACACCTTACCCTTTTTTTAGTTTTGTTCTGAATAAATTGTTATATAATATTTACTCATAAAAATAATGGAAATATTAAACAAGTATACACAGATATAATGCGCGGCGTTATACTCTTCAGTTTATAAGTTATCATTAATTGTAAATGTACCTTGTAGTTTAATTTAATAAACTCTTGTTGACTTTGAGTAAATTTTGACTTAAATTTAGACGATTCTCTTCAGATTATAAGCATAATAGAACGTAGTGTGAATTCTAGCTACAAGTCAAGAACTGTATTAAGTGCGAAATCCAGAACAACTCGAGAGAATTCCAGAACAACTCCAGAGTAACTCCAATATTATAGACGATCATATAATATTTATATCATTGTTTTTGACAAGTCATAGGTACAGACGATAATTTAAATACTGAAGGATAGAACCTTCAGTGTCTAAATTATCGATTTAAAAACAGATTAACGTGGAATTGATCAAATTAGTTTCGGCTTAAAAAATATTAAATAATTCCGTCTGTACATCCTCCTTCAGGGTAGGCAACGCACTGACAACGTCCCTGGTATTGTTGTTGTATATGGGCGACGGTGACCGCTTACCATCAGGTGGGCCGCTAGCCCGTTTGTCTATCTTTTACATAAAAAAAAGACTTAAAAAACAATAGAAAGAGAAAAAAAACAACGATAGAATACTAATGTTTTACACACGATAAGATACTTACCTACTACATTTGTTTGTACAATATTGACGTAACTAACCAACGGTTTATGAAAGCCCGATCAAAGCTAATGGGCTGTCAAGTCACTTGCTATTTCAGCTTTTACTTATAATATATATTAGCTTTGATCGAAGTTTCACAAAAGTCCAAAAATGAATATGAATAACTGCGTAATATACTGAAGGAAATTCAAATTCAAATTGTTTTTATTGAGTAACTTAATCTATGTTTACATTTTATGGCTTTGAGATCTCCTTTTAAGTAAATGTACCTGTTAGGAAATCCCGCTCTTCCGTAATAATTATATTAGATACTGAAGGAAATAGTTCCAATGTGAAAAACACACAACTCATCCATGTGAAAAGAATTGGTAATGACAAACGAAACGTGGCAGCAACATTTAACCTAGGTCTGCTTATAAACGATCAAATTTAAACCATTTACATAATAAAACATGTTTTCATTTGTAAGGAAAAATATACCTCGACATTAACATAATGTGAAATCTTTGTTGATACAAAATACTCGTAAGCGAGCCGGGTGCTTCGTAATAAATAAGTTGAGATACTTACCTGACTTTGTTAACGAATATATTTGTATTTTTATCCCTTTTGTTTTATTATAAAACATGGAAATATCTTTATCGTAACGGTGAGGTAAGGAGTGCCACAGTATTGTGCCAGTCTTGTATTATAACTCAATTTAAGTATTTATTACTTTGATGCTGAGAAATACAGGCTGATGAAAATATTAGTTTTTCTAAGAATTTGTGGAAATAACTTACGATTTAGATTTTTAGACACGGTAACTTTAACTGATGGAAAAATTTATAAATAAAATCAGAACCGCTTTGTTTCCTATATGCACTGGCTTATTTAATTTTGTACTTTCTCACGTATACAAAGGTAGGTAGTCTAGAGTTTACTTTGTCTTTGACGGCATGCCTGAAAGTCACGAGCTGAATTTATCCTCTTCACTTAAGACGATGACAACCGTACGTTACGTACCTACCGTGCGTAGACGATGATAATGTACATATTTTAGCATGTGCTAAAATTTATAATTAAATTATGGTATTATTATATGATTAATAAAATAAAAATAAATTAAGTACCTACTTGTTTATGGATAGTACGAGTAGGTTTATAAAAACTGCCTACTCTAAGAATTTTTTATACTGATGCGTTTGGTGTGTTATGAGAAACTTATGAAAAAAAAGAGCTTGGTAACCATGTTTCACACAAATGAAAATGATTTTAAATTTTTTAACATATTTTAATCGTTAATTTTTTCGGATAATATAATTGAAGGGTTCAGCATATTCATAGAAAACTAGATATATACATTCTATGATTTTATATCTTCTTAAATGTGAAAATGAGCGAGCGGGAAGTATGTAGCGTCTTAAAATGAACACGATATACAATATAGAGGTCTAAATATGGGTTAATGTTACTAGGTAGTAACTAACATTAACCCGGAGGTAATTATTGTAGAAGCCGTGATGACCACTTAATTTA
The DNA here is from genome assembly GCA_963576535.1 of Plemyria rubiginata. Classification (NCBI taxonomy): domain Eukaryota; kingdom Metazoa; phylum Arthropoda; class Insecta; order Lepidoptera; family Geometridae; genus Plemyria; species Plemyria rubiginata. The sequence continues at coordinate 11,565,858 of OY754912.1, read as the reverse complement.
GTACTGAATGCAATATTAGTTAGCATTGGCATTAAGGTATGTATGGGTATAGATAGGTATTATACATCCATTATACCTTGTAGTATGCAAATGCGATGGAGAATGTGAGTAAATAAATACTGGTACGACCACCAATAGGGGTACCTAATTCTACATTGAATGCACGGGGCGATTTCATGCACGAGGGGTTAGACTTCGAAATTTTCCCCCCGTGCATTAAATCCATTTTTTGATAAGTCACTAAGTAGGTATCTAGGTATTACTTATCAAAGTAGCCAATATCGCTGATAAAGCAGACCGACAGACAATATGATTCCCAACATAGTCTCGCCAACAGGGTTTCTTTTTAACCTTTCAGGTAGCAAAACCCTAAAAAGGTGCCTCGTGGTTGTTACCCAATAAAAGTCCCAAAAAAGTCTATTGTGTACCTACATATTTTATAAGCGAGCTTGGCAGCCGCGTATGAGACCCGCGCCCGTCTGAGATTTAATTTGAGATTGCGCCAAGGACGGCTCCTGGGAAACTTTCTCCATATTCACATGCATTAGTCGCTATTACTGAGAGTTTTTGTTACACGCATTCGGAATAGCTTACACCCCATTCCGAACTCTGAAATCAATATTAAAGTTATACAGTTCAAGGTGCGTACAAACGTTAAGAAACAATTTTACGTAACTTGTGCGCGTTAAATATCGACTACATATATGGTAATATCGTGTGAAATCGCAAGTATTCGTTTGAGCTAAATTGAATTTCGAATGTGTAGTAACGCGTAACTCTTCGGCACTTTCTTCATAGATATCTCAGCTCAGACTCAAACGGGCTATAATCAAATTATTATCCTCAAATTCGATCCTCCCAAACGTTCCTATATGCATGAATTCGTCAGTGAATTTAATTCAACTAGCGTTTGTTTGGCCTTTGTGGGATTGACCACAATTTCACCAATTGATGACCACGTAGCGTTTACATTAGTTGGCTGCCTGGTTTTAATTCGTTATTGTTTGCAGCAGTACATCTGTAACAAAAAAATATGATATATATATATATGGTATTTGGACTATTTTTAGAAATTTCATCTGTAGTATAAATAAATAAAATAAATAAATAATGCTGGACAATCCACACAGCACTATCTAGCCCCAAAGTAAGCTATTCAAAGCTTGTGTTATGGGTACTAGATAACTGATATATTTAAAACATTATATACTTACATAGATAGATATTTTTTATTATACATAGAAAACACCCAGACCATCGGAACAAATTTCTGCAGATCGTAATACACAAATTTGTTCCAAGGCGGGAATCGAACCCGCAACCTCTTGCGTCGCAGGCATGCAGGCTCTTGCCCGCTGCGCCACAGAGGTCATCAAATATATATAAAGTATATATTTTCAATACGCAAAAATTAGGTAGGTAGGTACTTAAGTAAGTAAGTATCTGTTGAATAATGTTTACCCGTAAGCAAGCCAGCAGTGCGTGAAGATACTTGTTCCACACCAACAACAAACAACAAACAATGTAGGTAACATTGTTTACTTGTAAGGTAAGAGGTAACCCATGTTGCCAGCGTACTAACGGAAATATCAACCATTTACGTAGGGCGGTGGTAGGTAATAAGAACGGGAATATTTCCACCGAGTGTTGAACATTACGGGGACCTGAGACATGCCAGAGAGCTTCATAAAATATAATAAGACTGCTATGCCCATAGCAAAAACAGGTCAAGCCGGCAAGGCGTGAAAAATATCCCTACCTGAAAAACTATTCATGCTCTATAAAATATAACAAGACGAAATGAAACGTTCAACATTTTCCTCAAGACTTTTAATTAGCCATTTTCAGTCTAATAATGTATTTAATTTGAAACTGGGATCACCGTGCCATTGTTCAGTAACAATGTCTGTGAGTCCAGTTTTGCTCCCGCTTGATATATAGCCGTAGGATATTTCATGCGAAAATTATCCGGGGTTTCATCTGTCGACTATAAACTGGGCCGTGAATCATACCGAAATATGTAAATGGAAACATTGGGAACAGAGGAAGGCAAATTTTATGACGCATGACATGCGAATAAGAAATTGGCAACTGATAAGAACAATCGTCCAATCAGGCAGGAGTTTCTCGGAGAGTTACTATGACCACAACAACAAGCTAATCAACATCGATCCACAGAAGTATTCTCATTATTTTTCCCTTATCAATGTACTAACACAGATAAAAGCCGGGAGTTATTCTTATAGACGACGTTTTTATGTCGTCAGAATAGGGAAATAACGAAGTCATAAATGGGAGTTGGACGATAAACAAGCCGTAGCCTTTTGAGATAAGAGTCTGCTCTACGAAGTAATACGACTGACAAAACACAGATAACTACACAGTATTGTCTAATACATATATACTGCAGAACATAAGTGTTATCTCAATAAGCTCTCCCTCACAAAGCTTTTTTATTCGGATGTCATGTATTTTCATCGGGTGAGAGAGTCTACTCCACCCTAATGAAAACAAAATATGCTAACCTAAAAAGTTAAAAAACATAGTGTCAAGTGTAGAAAAAGTGCATTTTTAAATCGCACTTAAAATCTATCAACCAATGTTTTCAAAGAAGAAGAAGTAAAGACACTACAAAAGAACGAAAGATTATTTATTAACAAACAGAGCCGAAAACAAGATACATAAGGTATAACCAAAAATAATAATGATTAAAGTAATAATAAAAATACACTAAAAATAAACAAATAACGGATAAACAGTGTCCTGTGAAGCAACAAGAAGAAGAATGCAAGAAATAGACGTTAAAAATATAAAATGCATTGTTTGTGTTTATTTAGATATTTTAAAACAGATCCTTGAGAGTAAACGTGAGCATCGGGGCATGAACAGAACAAGTTTTAAGTGAACGCGGGACTGGGGATGTCAAGAGAGCGACTTCAAAGGAGCTTGCGCCTCGCTCGCTGAGCTCTCTATTACTCGGTGCAAAAATAGTCCCGCTGACAGAACCGAAGCAACATGAAGCAAACTCATAAAGGGTGCAAATCAAAATTGAGTAATTAACTGACACAGCTATATGTATAACTAGTAGCGCCCCGCGGTTTCACCCGCGTAATTTTAAATCCCGGTATTCTCACGGGATAAAAAGTAGCTTATGTGTTATTCCAGACTATAATCAATCTCTCTGCCAAGTTTCGTCCAGATCCGTTCAGCCGTTCCGGCGTGAAAGAGTAACAAACATCCATCCATCCATCCATACTTACAAACTTTCGCATTTATAATAGTAGTAGGATTAGCCTAGTCCCCTTTTATATGTTGCGTGCAACTGTCCTTTAGCTGTCATGTGTGGTATGTATGAATTAAATGTCTTTTCTTTTATTTTTTTTCTTTCTGTGTCTAATTATTTTTATTGTAAAGTCATTAATTGAGTAATTTTTATTGAAATAACAATATAAGTTGCTACGCAACTATTTCTTTATGTGCGCAAATCACTTCTTGTAAGAATGAAGGAAAACTCAAGGAGAGTAGGTATGAAAATAACGAATATAGCAATAAGGTTAATAAAAAATAAACAAATTGATTTATCAAATAGTAGACAAAACTATTCTTGAATAGGCCCTGTCCAGATTGTCACCAGGGATGCTCAAACACTGCTACCACCAACCCAAGGTCCTTCTCCGCTATTTTAAGGAGTTGGGCTGGCTGGGGTGAGGTTAGCAGGGGGACAATGCACAATACACCCCATTGCGGGACGTCCGTGCAGATCTCATTCCCCCACCACGAATTAGAATTAGAATTAGGCCCTGTCCAAACATTTCATTTGACCCATTAAAATTTTTGGCCAATGGTACCTATTTGTTGGCAGACATGAATGCTTATACACGAAATATACGAATGGTAGGTAAGTACCCATATTTGGTTCACTTACTGGTTTTTTGCTCAGAGAAACGATCACAGTCTCTCAGATGTATTTATTTGGTTATAAATCAGCTCAATTCTTAGAACGAAACCCAAGTGTTTTGAAAGATATAAAGAGAAACATCTTGTGGACAAATGCTTTTTCAAAATCCCATTTAAAATTTGGCCATTTTACAAACGCGTATAAAACGGGTCCATCTCTGTTCTAGCTATGTTTACGTTAAGTGGCTTTTGGCTTGCATTTATGTTGTTGGCCTTAGACAAGTGTCTATCGGGGATAATATTCTGAAAAACTATGGATATTGCGCTTGCGTTATTTACAAAAATCACTGGACTTATAGACATGTTAAAATGGTGTCCAAATGCTAAAATAATCTAAAAAATATCTGGTTCGCATATCACAAGCATTGGCTTAGTTTGGGGTGAGATAGTGCTGTGTGGAATGTCCACCAATATTATGTTACTACTAGTAGCGCCCCGCGGTTTCACTCGCGTAGTTTTAAATCCCGGTATTCCCACGGGATAAAAAGTAGCCTATGTGTTATTCCAGACTATAATACATCTCTGTGCCAATTTTCACTAAGATCCGTTTAGCCGTTCTGGAGTTATAGAGTAACAAACATCCATCCATCCATCCATCCATCCATACCTACAAACTTTCGCATTTTTATTATTAGTAGGATAGTACCTATAGTAACAAAATAACATTCATCATCATAAAGTAAATATAACAGCTAAAGCTGACGCACCGCACTGATTGTATATTATAAGGAACGATGCTAACGCCATTGGGAATTTGTCTCAGAGACAAGATCGAAGGAGGCATCTCGTATTCCTAAACAGTTCGCCTCTTTGAGCTGCCCAAGCCAAGGCATTTGGCTGACTTTCGTATTTCCACGAGACAAATAGCATGTTCCATCTGATAAGACTGTCGTCGGCTCGTCTGTCCGCTCAACCAATCGCTTTGCGGACATTTCGGCTATTCCATCTTGTTTTTATTGCGCAACGTTTTGGAAGCCTATTAAATGTTTCACAGTAAATGTACTATTGGACAGTCACATTTGTTGTTAATGGGAATTGGGATTGCTTCTCCAAATAGAACTCCAGGATTGTGGATTACAAAATGTTTTACTAATATGGAAATAATAATTAAATGATAATTAATAAATAATGCTGGACAATCCACACAGCACCATCTAGCCCCAAAGTAAGCAACTCAAAGCTTGTGTTATGGGTACTAGATAACTGATATATTTAATACGTTATGTATTTACATTGATAGATATTTTTTTATTGTATATAGAAAACACCCAGACCAACGGAACAAATTTCTGCAGATCGTACACAAATTTTTTCCGAGGCGGGAATCGAACCCGCAACCTCTTGCGTCGCAGGCGGACTCTGGAGGATGGATCCTGGAGAGTGCGGAAGAACCGGGAAATTGCCGAGCTAGTGGCCGAGCCTAACATCATTGGCGAAATAAAATCACATAGGCTGCGCTGGCTCGGCCACGTGCTACGTATGGAGGAGGATCGGGCGGCAAAACGGGCCTACTTTGGAGTGCCAGTCGGCCGACGACCAGTCGGTCGACCCAGATACAGGTGGAAGGACGAAGTGGAGAAGGACCTTCGCTCACTTCAAGTCTTTCCACCGGACTGGCTGGAGGCGGCACAGGACCGAAGCCGATGGCGTGCTATTATGTCGGAGGCGAAGACCCACTTCGGGGTTGATACGCCAGGATAGTGAGTGTAGTGAGTGTGTGTGATTTGACAGCACTAAAAATATTGCCGTCCCTTTTCTAAAATACCGAAACAACAAGGACGGCTATAATTTTAGAGCTGTCAGAGAATGCTTACGCATTGTTGTTGCATCCATACTAGTCGGTGCAACATAGGATTCGACACCAGGGTCAGTGTACCTACTAAATAGACTAGATAGATAATAAATAGAGACTGATTTTCTTATTCCATAATAATATGTATTTTTTATAGGTTGTCGTGTTGCAGTAAAAACTTTCTTAAAACCGTTTCTTGATTAAACCACAGATGAAACTCTAAACTACGCAAGCCATTGCTGATGAAATGACACGCCGCAGGGCTCTTTTTAATTTAATAAAGTGACTTTTTACAGAAGAGATATATCTTTTAAGGTGTAAATATTTATATACGTAAGAAGGAAAGGGCCTTTGATTGTGTGAGAACTGTACCAAAGTACCCCTTAGTCTACATAATCGGTTCCAAAGAGTGACCTATAACTTGTTGCGACGCGAGTGGAACGTGATGAAACCGGACAATCTTGGAACGGCGCCAGAGCAAGGCGGTAAGTTCTTTCCTCTGCCAGCCATTGAAACTTTGCCACGATTTGATTATTATACGTTGCTATTTATTTACCATCTAGCAACAGCCCCCTTATTTTATAAGATGGCGTACAGCTTAGTTTCAGATTTCTGAACTTGGATTTCCAAGTTAAGTATCCGTTTTTAACAGACCTCAAGAAATGAGGTTCTGAATTTAACGTTTTTTTAAATATTTGTTACCTCTTAACGTAAAAAAATGGAAAATGGGCAATGAATGGGAAATGTGCAGCAGCATTTCAGAGTAAACACCATCAACATTGGAGTCGCCACTCCGTCTGCCAAGCGTTTTGACTATGGCATCTTCCCCCCAATGCTTCATGGAAACGGACAGGGGAGGCCTATGTCCAACAGTACAGTGGACTTCTGTAGGCTGATTATGATGATGATGACCTCTTATCAGACCGATTTTGATTATACTTTTTTTATCGAAAGCTAGTGCTTTTTATGTACCCTATAAATTTATGTCAGATCTGACGAGTAGAGTTTGAGTTATTACCTAGTAGTATCAGTGTATTTTCCAGTGTATTTGAACTCAGTTTTTTCTTGCAAAAATCTGTGATATAAACTCTTGAGAAGATGGGAACGTATAGGGGAGGCCTATGTTCTTAGTGGACTTCTTCAGGGCGATTACGGCGATGGTGAAAGGAAATAGTTTAAATCTTAAAATTCAAAACTCATTCCGCCAGTAACCTGAATTTGATACGATGAATGTGATTGTAGTCTCTCAATAAGCACAGGTACCTACTATTGTTCGCAGTACAATGGCTAAACAAACAGATTCTACTATATTACAACCCGAAAACAACCTCTCTTTACCTACTGGAAAATATTTACCGAGCCATCGCTGTAACAATGTGGCTTTCAGAAGTATTATACCAAAACGACCAAAAGCAGTTTGACAATAGACGTAAAGGAATTCATATTTGCTACTGTTCCCTCACGGGCAGGGAATTTAAATGAACTTTGGCCAACAACAATGACACTAGAGACTTTTGTTCCATGAACAATACATTTTACCGGTAGAATTAAAAACTTCGGACAAAAGAGTACAAATTCATAATGCAGCACAGCGCTCGCCGATTACAGCGCCTGCTACCCGCATTTTTACTCCAATTCAGATATTACAGGTCGTGTCAAACTTTAGGAATTTGGTCCTACAAGAAATTATCACATTATAGCGATTAGTATACTTCTACGGTTTTGGATCAGTTCAGCTATCTTTATGTTAGAGATAGCTGAACTGTTTAATGAGCAATTTGTGCATTTTGTAAATACATTGTAGTACATAATTACCTATTTACATATATTTTTATACATATTCATTTACAAATAAAAACAAATAGTGGTTTTTATATAATTAAATGTGTTATTTTGACAGTCTGTGTTTTAAGTACCTATCTAACTGCTGAAAATTCGATCGGCCATAATGATTAGCGGTGTTAAGGTTGATATAAAATTACCTATCACACAATCGTTAAAACCTATTTCAAAATATATAAACAAGATATGTGTTCTAGACTAATGTAGGTACTAAACTAAAATAAATTGCATTCTCTCGCGTAGTTTCTGATTGTCATTTTAAAATATCAAGCATTCTCAGCATATTTCCAGCTCTACGAAATATAAAATAGCAGCTATCAGACAGGCGATGCGATGTTCGCATAGGGGCTGATGAGATTGGCACAAGACCAACAAAAATGTTGCTATAATGAAGCTGGTCGTGACTAGACCTACCTAGATGAGTGCTTTAATCAAATGCAAATGTGAAAAACTCAAAATTCACATTTTCTTCAAAGGATGCCAAATGACACTAGCGCAAAAATTACGTTGATCAAACGAATTTTGTTATTTACACCATTTTCTCCCTAAAACAGAAAAGGTCTTGTTTAAATATTGTTGTAGAATATTTCTTGTAAAGTTTGTTGTATGAAAGCTTTGGAATTCTTAGCTACGAATGAATAATAAGTCTATTTATTCGTAGTTCTTATGCTATTCTTTTCTTAAAAGCGGTGACCTTCATTGTTTTTAGTTCACTCTTTCACACTCTGTTCAATCGCAATATTTTCATCGTAGCAAATTGCATTATCGGCCGTATTTTTTACTTTTATGTTTGTATTTTTATTAGTCAATTGATTGTTGAGTCCACTCTGATTACGGTCGATGCTATTCGGTGCAAATCATTTAAGTAGGTGTAAATATGACATACCTAACAATATTTCTATCTTCTATAACCTATACCTAGTCATGAATAATTTGATTAATGTAATTATGAAACTCTATTTCATCGGTTTTCCCTAAATGGTGGGCTGTGGTGAGGGTGGAGTAATTTTGTGGGGGACGACCGACGGAAAGTTTAAAAAGGAAAATTACACAATTTGCTAATGGGCGACTGGGATAATAATTTGGTGATTTTCGTTACTTCAGAAAAATATTAACAGGAGTTGAATTATCGCTTTCATCGATCGATGTAGGTCGTCATGACGGCGGATTTTATTTGGACGAAGATGAAGATTCTTAGAGCCATTGTTCACCATAGATATTTAATTTAACCGCATCGATGTTTTGATTCCCTACTTCTATTAAGTAGGCACCTAAAGCTTTACCCTTTTTAGTGATTGCTGGCCAAAGCTAATTTAACATAACAACACTTATTTTATTACCTACTCGAATCCAATCGTTTTACCAATAACATACAAACGTGCTGCCACACAAATCGATTGCCAAACAATAAGAAATAATGATAATTGGCAAACGCTAGAACATAAAATATCCCTATAACACATTTTTATTTCACCTCGGCACACACTTACGTGCTTCATATCCACATCAGGTAGTCAGAACTTTATTAAAACTGTCTGCGGGCCCATAACCAGGTGTTCAATTCCGGTGGGTCGGATTAGACGGTCGGTAAAGGCGCATGAGGTCAGTCGGGTTGTATAAAAGCACGATTCGGTGGCAAATTTACAACTTTTTCTCCCCGCTCCCGGTCTCGGCAGTAAACCGGGAAGCAATCTCACCGACTACAGAGTTATTTTGCGGAATATTGCGGGCGCGCGACTAATAAAATGACAAATAGCTGACGGTCTCGCGCGGACATACGGTCGGAATGTATACCTCTGGAATTTTTTATTTAATTTATTATAGGGCCCGATATAAATGAAAAAGGTCATGGAATATTTTTTATTAATGCTTGGTATGGAAGCTTTTTTAATTAAGAAGAGCGAAAACAAAAGGCAATAGACGACGAAGAATGTTTTTCAATCTAAGCTAACTGTTATTGAAATACTTGGCATAGGAGTTCAGCTGTTGTTGATATTGACTTTGTTGTCGCACATATAGGCACAGAGGCACATGCTCTTTCAATATTGCTAGTTCATACCAATACAGCCGAGGGGAGGGCTCTGCGATGAAATTTTCATTTGAAGAGCACTTACTTTATAGTATCGGAGAGGGCAGCGTCTCAATATCGGGCCACAATAGCTTCGAGGGCATACACTATACCTGTGGAATTCTAATAGGTATTATACCTATCGTTGGAGAGTCGGGTAAATGGAACGTGCATGCTAGCGTTAGTAATTTCATCTCAATATAGGTAGAACTTTTATTGAAATTAACGGATCGCCTTTTTTTCGGTGGTAAGTATTCTTACTGTTCCTTTATGTGTGTAATTATAGCCACTATGCTTCCGATTAGAAAAATTCAAGATAATCTAATAAGGTTGCGTGGAACGGTTCCAGTTTTAAGACGTTTCAAAGTTATTCAAGGAATATTATTTATTTTTTATTTTTGTGTTTATAACAACTAATCCTAATGCTTTATATATATGAGTCTTCAACTAATTATCTTACAATTAATAGTTGGAGACTTAAATTACACTTCAAGAACAAAATTTTGTTCATATACGTAACGCAATTATTGCTGGGCGTAGTTCGATTTTGCGTACAGCTGGAACAAAACATTCGGTAGGTAGATATTGCAAAAATTTAAGGACTCCACAGTAGCCCTTTGAGCTAACAAAAAATAAATAGCGAAAATGTGGAAGATTAAACATGAAAAGACTACCCGCTTCTGTGAATAGAAAGAGAATTCGTTTGATCTAGTTATCATTATTAATATTATCAAACATGTGTATGATTCGGAAGAAAGCTTGCCTATAGCCGATAAAACGGAGCAAGGCGAACGAGGCTATCAGAAACAGACGCAAGCGTCACTGTTGCCCTGACATTGACAAATAAGCCATTCTGAAAAAGATCCCATTTTCTCCGGAACCCCTACCACGATATTAATATCAATTAATAAAGTGAAAATGATTTTTTTTGAGGGAATTGAAATGAATGGTGATTTCAATGCCGCTGACCGCAAAACCTAATTAGACATTTCTGGGTTATCCATTAAACTATAGCTGGTTCATAAGAATGGACTGGGTAAGGTGTGGTTTCTATAACCTTGGTTCCCGTCATATCTTTTCTTTTTGAATGAATGAATTGTTTTATTCAACACACAGTTAATTGCAGGTAAAAACTAAAGGTTAAAAACAAGTGAAAACTACAAAAATTACAGAAAATCGAAAAATAAAAAGAAGACGCAATAATACTTTTTGTGCCTTACTTCAATTATTTTCTCTGGTGCTAGCTGTAAGACTCTCTATTGCTGCTGCACAATTAGTTATGTCTGTGTTATTTTGTATCAACTTAGAGAGCACTGGTGGGATAGTGGTAGGAGCTCCGCCTTCCGATCCTTAGGTCGTGAGTTCAAAACCAGTCGTTCACAAATGAGTTTTTTGAAAAACTTATGTTAAGTATAACACATAATGTATATTATATATCATCCTCTCTACGTCGATGTTAAAAAATAATGTAGTGGGTCAAAGTAACGTGGCTTGTCAGTCCTCATTTCAGTCTCCCATCAGTTCAGTCTCTGGAAATATTTCAAAACACCACCATGTCAAAAATAGCGTTAAAATTTAAATGCGGTAAATAATACGCTTCACTTGATAAGCGGTTTAGACTGCACGAAAAACGCAATTGAAAAATAGTCGAGCGCCTAATGCTTTCAGGGAAATTGAACTCGCTCACATGTGAAGGCATCGGTTTGGGGGACTCGACTTCTGAGGCCTACGCAAATACGTAGTAGGCGCACTGAATACGAGCCAACGAATCCGCATTAGGGTTGAGCCACATATTATGTGTGCAAGCTTTGCTTCTTTGCTTTAGCCAGCCCGTAATAAAGACGTGGTAAAGAAAGTAGCCGAATTCTCGTGTTTGTTTTTAAGCAACTTTTGTTGTGTGTTTTGTTGTCTTGAGTCCACCAATTCAAATATTGTAAGCAATAGATAGCAAGAACAGGGCTTTAGGCTTTGGTCTTTTAGGCTTTGGTCTGAAAGTGTTAAGCAACCCTTAGGATTAATTGAGCTACTTAAAATAATTGATATTATAAACTTATATTTGGGATATCTTCACTTTTATCGTTCCCCGAATCTTTGAAGGGGTAGTGCCTTCTCATTTTGATTTACACTCTATAATACTTATACAAGTATAGTGACTAATAAATCTCTGATATCCAATTTACTAGCTTGCTATATATTGCTTACAATATTTGAGTTGGTGGACTCAATCCTCATAAATCACCGTTTTTATTCTTTACCGGTAAATTCTTCACCGGCACAGATATGATTGTCATTCCATACAAAACACGTTTTTAATATGGGCACAGTGCTGAAGCATGCGAGCGTACAAAGTTCAACCCTCACGAATTTAATCTCACAGAAATGTGATATCGTGGAAATTGCAGCAACAAAAGCGCCTGTTTACGACAAAATGGTAAAGGCGATACTTACCGGATAAAATTAAACAATTTGATTATATTATGTGACTGCATTTAATATGATATGGTGGATTATATTATTAACCTATTCGATTCTACCTAGTGTAGGTAAGCAATATTTAGACCGTATAAGAACAGTTGCTTTCTACCGAAAACACCATAAAATATGCTATTATATAAACTGTATATTTATTAAACTATTTGTCCTTTTACTTCAGTGTTGGTTTGGGGTCTACCAAATTTATAACAAAAACTATAAATTTGTGAGAACCGCTGTTTGTTACGGTGGCGTGACTATGCCACAAAAATTTAAACATCCATGTTTCCCATGGAACTTTCACATTAAAAAATAAGTACCAACAAAAAACAAGTGTGGACTAGACATATTAAATAGGTCATTCACTTCGGTAAATTGAAATCTAATGGCAAAGCGTAGGTAGGAACGGTTGGGTGCAAAAAAGTTGAACCCAAAAACATTTCTAATCGTAAATCGCAGAGCTCATTCCAAAGAGTGGGCAGTGAGCTGTGAAAGGGTGGCCAAAGGCGTTGGTCATTATTTGACCATTAATCAACTTTTCGGTCAAAATTACACCCGAAGTTGGTTTATTTAGTATAGAAACATTCGTGGTAAATAAAACTCTTCGGGCAAACTAAATTAACGATTCACGAAAACCTCGAGTAGGTGCTCACCGTATTTAATTATCAATGCAAAACTTTTGGGTGGGACACTTTGTTTATTCAAATATTTAGTTGAACACATCTCCGCAACCTTGATGACGCAATAGCAACTCTCTACATTTTAGCAACTATATATATTTAGCCAGGAATTAGTAGGGTAGTAAGTATTCTCTTATCTGTGGTAGGTATAGGTTACTTCAGGTTGTAGATTTGGATCGTTTTCGCTTTTATTTACTAATACTCTACTAATTACTCATTTTCCTCATAGTAATAATCCTTGTACTATCAGTAGCATTTTTAAATTGACTTCGTTCAAAGAGTGCACAGAAAATGAACGAAGCAGTTTGAGTGTGTTGAAAAAATTAAGTACAAGCGAACAAAATCGCAAGCAAAAGCCAGTCTTTATACAAGTAGGTATTGTGATGGAATAGCTCAGAGAAATAGCACGTTGCATCATGAAGTTTTCCAATCTAACTTCATGGTGCATCCGGAATAACCCTCTTCTTACTTACTTGCGGTTCTAAATGTAATTTGTGATTCTACCTGCTTCTGTAAACGTGCTCTACTGACCGAGTATCGTGGTATCAAACCTATTTGATATCGAACACTTTACAAAGCTTTTACCGAAAATACTTTCCAGCTACTCAGAAAGCCACTTTTACGCTTACTTTACGGATAAATAAGCTCCGATTTTATTTTGGGTGACCACTATTTTCACTCAAAGATCAAATGATGGCGTTATTCAGTATGTCAAGTTGGCAAACGAAATGTTCTGTATAAATAATCCGGAATAAAGCCTTCACACAAAATGGGCGACACAAGTGGGGGGAAGGAGAGATTTATCCTCTTGAATCTAATCTTGCGGATGGCGAAAAGAGCAGTTTCTACAAAAAAATCTTCTCAATTCTCGCGGCTCGTCGCGCTGTGTACTTTGAGACAATTCCCCGCTGTCTACTAAGAACTCATTTAGCCGAGATGAAGGGATCGGTGCTTAAAAGGTCACGGTCACACAAATGAAATTAGCTTAGCAATTTTATAAATAAACTACCTGAACTGTACCTTTATAGTTATACTCTATTTTTTAGATGATCTAGAAGTAATTATAATTGTGCGAGTATAATCGTTTGATTTAAACCTCTTTGAATATACCGAAGCTTATTCAACTAGAAAACAATTTGGCTTCAATTCCTGTGGAATTCTCGTAAACAAAATAAGTAAAATAGACACGTCCTCAATGATATAATGAAAGAAGTTTTTGTATGAATATTCTGATTTCGTTTACCTTTTGGAAAACTCATAAAGTATTCCAATTCGTTTGTTTGGTTCACAGTTTGAAAGTCTCGGTTATACAAATCTATATCAGAGTGAAGTTAATTAAAAGTTGAAAGGAAATCGAGGTCTACGCGCGGTAATTAGTTCTTTTTACAATAACGAACTTTTACCACATAGTCGTAGCCTATTACCCTCTATTCAAATAAACGTGCTTTAAAAAAGTAAGTGGGAATTGGCCTCTACCAACTTTTAGAATGTCGATATTAATTTGCGGTGGAAATGATAGACAGAAAATTATTTATTGCAATATGGTAGTGTTTTTTTCTTCACAGGTGAACTTAATGCAAGATATACGAGTAATTCTCTTCCAGTATTTTGAAAAACGGAGTAATAGAGGTTAAGATGTCAATGGTAGCATATCATTGTCAAAATGTACAAAAATCTGATTTGGATCAACTGATCCATCTCTAGATTGTTTGCAACAGTCTGCAGATAGCTCAACTGTTTCTTATGTATTTCGTATATTTTACACATTTTGTAAATAAACATATAATCAAAATTCCTAATTAGTTGTTGCACTTACCAGTTATTTTACTAGACTTTGTGCAGGTATATATTATGGTGTTTCACTTCACCAATAGCTACGTATAGAGGTTAATTTCTAAACACTACCAAGAAAGTACATACCTATGTGGTATGAAAGTAAATAAATTTCTATCTACTATAAATACGGCTCATGTATTTTGCTCTGAAGGTATAAAAAATTACCGCTAAAATGATAAATGAACAACTCAGCGCATCAGTATTGCCGTTTCAGCGAAGCAATGCAGCATTTGTATTTTTACATAAAAAAGCAAGGAAATAGTCGTAAAAAACTAAAAAACGTCTGATAATAAAATGTTTTTTTTTATTTGAGACTCAAGATCCATTCTAACCACTCAATAACTCGCAAATGATTAAAAACTCTAAGAAAAAGTTAGAATAAAATAAATTATTAGGTGGTTAACTTAAAGCTTACCTAACCCAAAGCAATTATGCTAAAATTGAGTATCCGTAGACATCCTGGGAACCAAAAACACCAGCAAAAGCCACGTCTACAAACAATTAAAGAAATAAGTAACAATTGGTTACAAGTTTACCAACATATTATTTTCTGTCGGCAAGTTAGTAGAAACATATCCTAGACAGCAGTCAAGAGGGTGATTTATTTAGTCACGTAAGCCGCAGTCCCAACTCTCTTTCCAGTAGTTTCTAATCTTCTATCAAACAAACTTTTTTATTACTTGGTAACTGGTAAACAATGGCTGGAGAAAATTTGTTTCCTGTACACGAGTTGAACATACAAGATTGGACTTCCGAATGGCATTGGGAATAGCCTTTTGTTTCTGACCAGAAAACAGTATTTTTAGGAAAATAAAGTCTTATTTCTTTTATGAAACTACTATTTGCTTTCTGTGCGGGTGAGTTTGTTCAGCTCACTAGTTAGATTAGCTCGAGGAAATAGAAAAGGAGGTACCTATGGCATGGGTAAGGAGGTTATGCTTCCATTATTTTTCCAAATAAGAACAAAAGCAAAAAGGATTTTTACATTTTCCTCCGAGAGTGAAATAAGATTGAAAGTACATTTTATAAGATTGTCAGTCACAACAAATTTAGCCTCGTTGATATTATAACGAAAATACCTTGTGATTTCATCTGCGTTGAAGCGAATAAAGAGGATGGAATGGAAGTGAAGAATAAAAGCTGTGTTGACGAAATTGTATTACTCACTCACACGCTATATTCAGGTTTACCAGATTATTTATATACTTTCTACGTAGTGTTTCTCCGCTTTCTTTCATAAAGGCACAACTCGCACTCTATCAAATCAAATAACTTCAAACTTGTATTTATGGATATTAGAGTCAAACTTATATTGGATATTAAAGTCAAAATGCACTTATTCAGTTGAATCGCAATAATCTTCTTAGCATCGTATGATAATTAAAGCCAATTAGTGTACGTAGTGTGGAGTATCCTGTATCAGAGCTTTTGTATTTAAATCAAAAGAGAAATTAATAGGTAGGTAAATAAATAAATAAAAAACACTTCATGTAACCGTCAAAAGAATCACTTTAAAACATATTAAGCCAGCAACTAACTATAACTGGTACTCGTATTTATGAGGAATGAGTAATGTATGAAGATATGACTTTGTATGAGGAATTTAGACCAATTGGCTTACATTATTTCTTGTAGTGAGGAGTATTAGAGCTAAGTGAATCTAAGTAAAAGTGCCAGTTTTACGCAGTTTAAAGCATAGAAGAACGAGCAACAGGCAACAAGCATAATACTCCACGTGTTTCTATCGAAATGGCTTTCAGTTTGACATTCGATTCATAATTAATAATAAAATTACAAAACAATTTTTACCATTTCATAGGATTCTGATGCATATCATCATGGAAATTATAATTTTAACTAAACGAGGCCTTTGGTTGACTAATTGACAGGTTTGTTAATTTAATAATTTGATTAAAATATTCAAAAACTAAGGATAGCCAAAAAGCAAACTGCCCACACCAAGCGCTTTGCTTCTTCGTTCATCATGCGCACAGCCAATTAATGGAATTCCTTACCGGCGCCCGTTTTTCCGAAGGCCTACAATTTGGATGCTTTCAAGAGAAGAGTGTACAGTTATTTTCTAGGTAAACATGCCACATCGTCGACCGCATCAGCTGATGTTAAGTATCAGCTAAGATTGCGGTCAAACGTTTTTACCAAAAAGTTGTAAAAAAAGCCTATTTTTATATCCTATACGCAAATTGTTTCAAATTAATTGTTTATCACTAAGTGATCGATAAGTACCTTCTCCTTATTTAAGCAAATATTGGATGTCGTGGCGGAAATACCCTGATTTAAAATAATAGCGCCTTCCATTTTAATCATCATTTTCCCAAGGGGTGCTATGAAAAATTGTGAATTCGAATCACGGTTGCGGACGTGAAAAAGTAATCAAAATTTATTATTTTATTCTTCGATTTCAGTTGAGTTCTATGTGAACGGCGTTTTGAAAATCTGATTAGGTTTTGTTTGAGCTTAAGATACGACAGTCTCTTTAGACGTTAAAACAAGCACTCGGAAAAATCATAAGGATACGTAATATAAGTTTGCTAAATTAATTATTGATTGAGTGATCGAAGCGAACGAAAATCTTACAAACAACTTGGGCGATTTGGCATGTTATGTGTGTATGTATGTGTGTATGTTTGTATGTTTGTCCGACGATAACTTGAGAACCGTTTATCCGATCTGCATGAAATTTGGTAAGTCGATAGCTTGTATTTGAGAAATTTACTGGTAAGTATATGAGTAAAATCGGATAAGGGGTTACTAAAACATCGGGGATTTTAAGGGGGCGAAAATTAAAAAAGTTACACAAAAAAATAAAGTTATATGTCATATAAAAGGGCTTGGTTTGGACATTCCAAAACCATTTTTTTTCTAGGTAGCCCAGTTTTTGAGATACAACAAAAAAGTTAAATTAAGATAACCAACGACCCAAGAGCTCTCATTTCTAAGAGTTTCGTTGGCATCAAGGTTTTTCTACTGGTCGTTCAGTTCCTTTGTATTTTCAAATATTTTTTTCTGAAAATAAATTAATAAGGTACTTGGTTCTCATTAAATGGTGATAGCGACCTGTTCTGATGATGGAGCCAAGGTCTGTTCAACCGAACTCTTGAATAAATAGGCCAATTTCGTTGAAACTTGGATACCATACTTAGTTAGTAGATGGCAGCCAGAGACAAGTCCAAACACAATGTTTGGACTTGCCTCTGATTATCACTTATATTTTCGGAGCGTTCGCGTCGCGTCACGAAATCTCAGTTCGGGCCGAACTACTAGTTATAGCTTCAGAGAGGGGAAACTTAGTTACGATATACCGTGATAGTGATAAGACTCAGTTACGTTTGGAAATGTATTCACTTCTATATAAGTATAAGTCTACGTTTACCGCTGGGCATATGCCTCGCTAAATAAACGCCACACTTTCCAGTCCTTTTTATTTCTCGCTGGGAAAAACAAAAAAAATAAAATTTTTATAATTTACTTACAAAATTCTAGTAAATAAATAACATATTGCGTACATTTCGTTAAAAGTATTCAAACACGCAAAAGTTATTACCAGACAAATCGTAAGGCGAACAATGCAGCAGCGACTACGCTACATGTGAACTACTCGTAACAACTATTCAAAAGCACAGTAGGCTTTCAAATTAAATAAATAAATAAATATTGGTGGACTTTCCACACAGCACTATCTAGCCCCAAACTAAGCTTATGCTTGTGATATGGGAACCAGATAGCTGATATACTACTTATATACTTTTTTTTTTAATACATACTTATAATATTATATAACACCCAGACAGAGAACAAACATCTGTGTTCATCACACAAACGTTTGTTCACGGTGGGAATCGAACCCACGACCTACGGCGCAGAAGGCAGAGCTACCACCAACTGAGCTACGTAGGCAATTGTTCAAGTTATGAATAAAATTCCACAACTTGTCCAAAATATTCAACATTATCAGCTGGCATGGCATTGCTCTACTGGGTGTAGTTATACTTTCATTTTAACTCCTATGATGATGTGAGAATATTTCTCGCAACGTATATTGCCGGCTGGGGGGTTGTGGTTTGGAAACTGGGAACTGGAAGCTTGGTTCAGAACAATTATTAATTCTAAATGGGTAAACTCACTGCTTTGCTTA
This sequence comes from Plemyria rubiginata, assembly GCA_963576535.1. NCBI lineage: Eukaryota > Metazoa > Arthropoda > Insecta > Lepidoptera > Geometridae > Plemyria > Plemyria rubiginata. The sequence continues at coordinate 11,547,058 of OY754912.1, read as the reverse complement.
CGTGACATTTATAAAGAATACCGGGCTGGACAGGACATGCTTTCTCAACATTTTTGTTATAATGAACGATTTTGAATCTTATCATTTATCTGTAACTGGCCATTTCCATTATTAGGTACTTTTTCTCTAAACATGTAGTGTCACATTGTTGGGTAAAAGCATTCCCCTATTTCTACCAAGATTCATGTCCATGTCCAGATCGTAAATGATATATGACATGATATACAGGGTGGCCAAAAAGTCGTGGATCAAACGCAACTAGGGGTTAGACGGGGTCATCAGCTGCAATTTTTTTTGTATTGTATTTTTTTGAACTAAATTATAACTCTGCAGAGGTTGATCTTCTGGACCTCCCGTAGAACAATTTCTTCCGATTCCGAACAATTTCCTTACGATGTTTTCCTTCACCGTTTGAAAGGACAAAGGTACACAAAGTAAACAGATTATGACATTATTCAAAACAAAGATGGTTTTTAAAAGTAGCCTATTCTAAATATTCATAATGCTACTCTAAGGAGCTACTTTTGTGTAACTATTGAATGACATTGCCTTTCCTTTGCTTTGTGCAATTCACTCTTCTTTATTATCATTTGAATAGTTCAGTGAGTGAAGTTTTTGTAAAAGCTTTGTAAACATGAAAGTAAACACAGCTGCGCTACTGTTTACACAACAGAAAAACACGATTTGTTAATGAAAACGCATTTTGGTACCAACCAACCACAGAGCCTAGACAGAACCAAAATTCTATGATTCTTATTTTCTTGTTTTTTACTATTAGGTATGTGTTGTGAAAAGTAATATTAGCTATTTTTTTCATGTCATAAGTAAAATCAGAGTACTAATTATCCTCTCCTATCCTATTCTACTAATTCAATTTTATGCTTCTTATTATATTGTTGAAACTAATATTGCTATCGATGTTTGGATGCATGGATGTTTGTGGCTCCATCAAGTCTTAGCCAATGAACCGATCGGAATGAAACTTTTGATTAACCGTAATTAGCATGTGGGCTCTTTTATGTTTATCCCACTTATCACACTAATATCATAATGTGATAGTTTGGGTGCTTGTTACTCAACGCCAGAACGGCTAAAGGGATCAGAATGTAATTTGACACAGAGATATAATGTAGTCTGCAATTAGCACACAGGCAACTTTTTATTCCGTGGGAATACCGGGATTTAAAACTAACGCGGGTGGAAACGCGGGGCAGCTAGTATAAAATAATCGGGAAAACTGAACTAAATCAGGATTGCTCCGTTATTAAAAAAGCTTATTCACAAAACGGGTAGGCGCGTCTAGCAATGGCACAAAAAGTTAATTTTCTGCTCTCTGCTAAGCACAGCGTACATATTTCGCTGGAGCTTCCTCCATTCTGCGGTTCTTTTATTTGCACACTGAATAGTTTTACGCCCGGTTCATGTCAATTTAAAATATTTTTACTCAATTTTATTTTTGCCTAGAAAGAGGGTAGTAAAGTTTTTAACGTGTACGAGTGTAATTAGTATGCTTGTTTCGCTGGCTCATTCTGATTGATGTGTGTATGAAGCTGACCTTACAGCTCAATTGGTAGCAGCTCTGCTTTCCAAGATGTAGGTTGTGACTTTGATTCCCATTTGGAACAAACATTAATTTCTACTATGTTTCTCTGAGTCTAGGTGTCTTATTATTGTTAAAGTCAAAAAAAGTGTAATTATATTCCATCAGTTAGTTTGGTCCTTAACTTTATTTTATCAGAAGCGCTTGTGGCGTTTTTTTGCATTGAATTTTTTTAACCGAAGCTTTGAGCAACGTTCAGATAACTGATGCCCATACGAACTTACCTAACCTACTTCAGCCAATGGAATAAATCACTGCTTAAACGAACGAACAGTTGTTCAAACAAAAAAAAACTACTAATTTTAAAAATCTTTATGTAAGTCATCTCAAACTTAGGACCAACGATATCGAACATACCAGAAGGCCATACCGAAATTGTCTCATAATTCCTAATAGACTGCCTGCAAAACTTTTTACAGGCTCAAAAAGCTTTTAACACCCGAATGGTGTATCGGAGAGTCATAAAATATTGTCAATTTCCAAGCACCTAAAAGTGTTTAATGTTGCCTCTTAAAAGATTATGTATTTTGATAAATGGGTTCGAGCGAACAGAATTTTTATCGAAAAATTATGAAATTGACTAAAAGAGATGTTAAAGCGGTAGGTTTATTAAATTGTATGCGAATGGAAATATTTATTTTAATCTTTTTATATGGCTGAAATGTAAATATGAATGAATAATGGGTAAGTGTAGGCTAATTGGCATGTAACAAGCAAAAAAACAAAAATATTGTGTTACTTGAATGCCAAAATTAATATATCACAGTAGCTTTACATACGGTTTACGGAACATAAACCAAAAATATGAGTTTAGATAAAAAAAATACCATATCTATTTTACTTGCTGATAGAGCTAACTGATGGGTCTCCTGATGTTAAGTGGTAACCATCATTTATAACAAAGCATTGCCTCGAAAGTCCTGCACAATGATCAAGAACATGCCATGTATATGATACATAATATATACCATTCATATACATACTACGATGCACTGCCACGCCTTGATCAACTTAAGGCATAAAAGAGACTAAAAATAAGCCTCATGTGCTCATAATTTTACGGGCACCCACGCCCTTCAAACCGAAACACAGCACCTCTGCTGTTTGATGTTTCCCCAGCCGAGTCACACACAAAGAGCTCTACAACTAATAGAACATTTTCCGAATACACAGAATATAACAATGAAATATGAGTTCAAGTTTTAAGAGCGCCATCAAGAAATCTTGGAAACGTACCACAAGTCATGCAATTTCTCAAGCAATCTAAACAAACATTGCATATAATAAAAGACAGACACTTGTATTTTATAGCCTGATGCCGTTATTATACCGCTCCAGTGAATAGCGAGTACTGGAGGCGACGCAGTAACTACGGTCCTCGATTAAAAATAGAAATGTTGCAATGTGGACGCAACTAGGATATTCCATGGGGCTATATACCAGAATGTACACACATCATAATATTTTCTACATAATGAAAAAAAAAACACAATTCAAAAGTTGGAAAGACAATGTTGAACATAGCGCCATCTGTGATTCAACTGCTTTACTAATTACATAATTCAATTAGCAATATTTTATCCTACATACTAGATCAAATTAGCTTACTAGTTAGTTTTGACAGCTGCCACTAGGGGCGCTGTTCCAACCTATATACGCTCCACTTGTTCGCACCTCGCCTGACCGACCTGATAAAAAGAACCGAAAAAATTACGGCTACGTCGTAGCCATTGCTACACCGGCGCTACGACGTAGACATTGTCAGTTGTATTTGGCTACATATCCAAATTCAGACTATAAGGTTGTCCATTATGCAAACATACACGTTGGTTAGTTCCGTACACACACATACTTAACTAATTGTTTCTTGCAAGGAATTTGAATACTAGTATAGTTTCTTGGCTAATTATAACAGACTAGCAAGCTGTCAGTCCGGCCCTGGAATGCTCAGGGTTGCACTTCTATTCAAACTGTCGGATCAGTGATTGCAGGAGTTCCTTTATGGAAAATAATGATTTTTAGAATTCATATTTGAATAATGTAGTCTAAAACAATCTCGCTATTTTCGAACAGCTTTGACGTTTGAACAGAACGTTTTATCAATTTAAAACACAGCTCTCAGTTATTGTTGGGTTTATTTATTACCCATTGGTATCTTTCGTCACATGATAATAAGTAAGGCTGTAATAGTGGAATCAGGTATGATAGTTTAGTGTCGTACCATAGTTTGGTGACGTACCATAGTTTGGTGACGTACCATAGTTTGGTGACGTACCATAATAACTGCGACGCAAGAGGTTGCGGGTTCGATTCCCGCCTTGGAACAAATTTGTGTACGATCTGCAGAAATTTGTTCCGATGGTCTGGGTGTTTTCTATGTATAATAAAAAATATCTATCTATGTAAGTATACATATAATGTATTAAATATATCAGTTATCTAGTACCCATAACACAAGCTTTGAATAGCTTACTTTGGGACTAGATAGTGCTGTGTGGATTGTCCAGCATTATTTATTTATTTATTTATAATTTGGTGACGTACCTACATAGTTAAGTCACGTACGATAGTTTAGTGACGTACTATAGTTTGTTGACGTAATCTATAAATACTATGACTTACGCAGTGGCCTAGTGTCAAATTATGCTTTAGCATTATCGTTTAAACTCAGTGTGGCAAACCCCAAAGCTACGTCTTAACTAACAATTTAATAACCACTCTCTAACACTCGTATAACAGCTGCAATTAGGGTAAAAGTAATGTGAGTTTGATGAAAATAACTTGAGGAAAACATGATTCTGTCACATCATTATTCATAGATGTTTGTTCTGTGTCTGCGGGTGTGATATTCTATGCTTAACAAAAATACTGTAAGTATTTATCTTATATTCTGTTTCCCAAAGTACAAGCTGTGCTTTGGTTAGCAAGATGGCGGGCGTTGTATGCGTTGTCAATATTTATTTAATAATTCAAAACAAATCTGAAAGAACCTGATGATTAGACTGTCGATATAAAGATGTCAGGCTGCGAAGTGGAACATTTATCATCGCGTTTTAAAGAAGGGTACTTCAGCTTAGTTTCAATCAACTTTGATTTTCCATTTACCAATAAAAATGATACCTTTAAAAAATCTGCCTCCTCAAATAAAAACCACTGGAGAATTTCAAATCCTTTAATAGATATTAAACATTTCTCAAGTTAAGCTTCGTTTCGAAACAGATTCCCTCCAAGTTCGCGTTAATTCTCATCGCGTCCCAACTTACCTACGTCCTAATTTATTGGAAGAATGGAACAAGGAAGAGTTCGATCGGTACAATAAATTTCAAATTTCATTATTTGAAGAGGAAGTCGCGAGTTGCCAATTGCGATTCAGTTTTCCGATCACGTCTCCATGCTATTGGTGAGGATATTCGAGCCACCTGTGCTCGTACTCTATGAGGCTTTAAACGCGCCTTTCGATAAACCGAGTGTGAAATATTCGTGGAGTAAGCCAGCTCCTTATGAATGATACATGCTGGTGGCCGCGATGTCGACTTCGCTTTGCCTTCTGGCGAGCGAAGCTTTTGCCTAGTCACTCTACTCGCTCTGCATGCGGTATCAGATCGTGTTTATATTTACCAAACAGTGGCTCGAAAAAATGTGCAAGCAATGCTCGGTAAATCGAGTGTGAAATATCGCGCAGTAAGTCGAGCGGCTTCATGCATGATACATGCTGGCCGTGACTGCCGCCTGGCTAGTCGGCTTTATAATTCTCAGATGACATAATTTTCACCTAAAACACGTTTAAAACGCAGTGTTGCATTTTGAGAATTAATGAATGAAATATTTTGGCTTATTTCCTACTATTTGCGCCCCGCGGTTTCACCCACGCAGATTTTAATCCCGGTAAAGTAGCCTATGTGTTATTCCAGACTATAATCAAACTCTCTGCCAAGTTTCATTCAGATCCGTTCAGCCGTTTCGGTGTGAAAGAGTAACAAACATCCATCCATACTCACAAACTTTCGCATTTATAATATTAGTAGGATTATTTTTGAAATAACTCAACATTATTGGTTTTTTCGTCATTAAAAGTTTAACCACAGGAAACCCGTATCTTTTCCTCCTTCCACACAACTTGGGGTTGAAAACTCCTAATCATACAAAAGTTTTCTATTTTCTTTTTCAATCAATACGGTATTTCAACGGTTCGTTTGAGCTCTAAAATGAACTGTGAGTCGTCGGGTACAATAGCGGCTAATTCTGGGTAGTAACGTAAAAAAGTTGGCGACGGCGGAGCATGGTCGTGACCGTATCTCAAATTAAATCTCACCAACAAATCTTCGCGGGGGATGAACCGTGGCCACAGACCTAATAGCAGTTACTACGCCACCGTGGCCTCTACTATAGAGTTCTGTGTACCGCCTTGAGATTTTTTGCGCTACTTTTTGTACAACGGTGACGACACGGCGGTGGAAGTTTCAGTTTTTTTACACTTTGTTAAGGTACGGAGTTTGCTGTAAAAAATATAGAAACAGATTCTACTTTGTGTTCAATTTAATGATGAGAACTTTTAAAATATCCATTAAATAATATGGCTAACGGCTTATACATAATTCATATTACACAAACACACAAATGCATTCTTTCATAGCAATTAATTTATTCTCATAATTTTAGGTCATACGTAAAAAAACATTGATAATTGATAATAACACAGCCATTTAACCTCTAATCAAAAGCAAATCTAGTTTTATTTAAACCATTACTAATTACATTGTGATACCCTTTTATTATAACAAACTTAAACGTTGAGACCTTTAGAAATTTGGTTCAATACGTATCTATCAAACTGAGGCAGGCGGGATCACGTTTCTATTTCAGAAATTTGCGTAGAAATAACCCATGGACATGAGCTTCGGATTAGCCGCCCTACGTCAGACCGACGTGAAACACCACTTTGACGAATATATGAATATCCTTTCATAGTCAATGTGACACAAATCGAGGAACGCGAAATAGAGTCAAATCTCTCGCGCAATTCGAATGCAAAATGTAGGTGTATTTTTAACCATAAGTATATAGGATCTAATAGATAAAGAATGGCAAAATAAATAAATGTGATACAATTTCCGAATCAAATAATGAATACATTTGTATCACAGTATATAGTACGTTTCTCATGTTGAAAAACTGCTCAAAGTTAGCCCTGTCACTGTTCTTTATTACCCATTTGTGCATTTGTGATAGCAGTAGTTTAAACACTGATTATCTTTTGAAAGATTTTTATAAGCAAGGGAATATAATGAGATACAATATTGCACTATAAAGGCATCGTAAGGAATTTTATAAATCAACAGACAAACGAATGCGACCCCAAACGAAAATGAACCTTGTGAACAAAAAAACTTTCATGGCCACCATTATGGCTTGAAAAGGAGCAAAAATACAGCATTAATTGTATTTTTCTTGTAACATGTTTTATTTGGTAGGTTCCTTCATTTGATTTGTCCGTTTAAGTCTGTAAAAATTCTATATACCTGTCCGTTCTGTATTTCTTTTTTGTTGTATGTCAAATAAAATGTTATTTTCTTTCTTTCTATCTTATGCTACCTGTGGGCTTTATTACGACTTTTCATTACGATCTCACCGTGAGGGAGGTATATAAACATGTATGATACGTGTAATTAATGATGAGGCTAACATTAAAATTTATTTTCAATATTATTCTATTTGAGGTAGCCGGTGATCGCAATCCGTATCACAATTGTATTGTAAAACAAGTGCAATCTCATATTCGTGCCAACAATGGGCGCCTAACAATGGAAGTTTTGATTTCCCGTGGTAGGGGCGCATCTGACTGCGAATGCTACGTCGCAATTTGTTCTCAACAGCCTTAAAAATCCACGTTTTATTGTTCCGCCTCTCGTTACTACTTGAACTGCGCGCGATGAGCCATCCATGCAAGAATTCCTTGTTATTTTGGTGTGCTTCGGACGTTATGCATCATACCTGTACTTGGTCATGACTTTTGTACTTTATATATACCTACTCAATGGTAAAATATTTGTCTGTAGCTAATTAATAGTTTTATGAGAAAAATATTAAAAACTATTTTTTCAAGACTTCAAACACTGAAAAACTTTCTATGTTATAAAAGTTCTTATTTTTAAATTATTCTGTCACATTCGTCTGTCACTGATCTGTAGAACGGACGGAATATATATTTGTACCAAGTTACTTACTATACCTATAGATTCCTTGGTTGAACGTAGCAAAAAAATATCTCGAAAACTTTTGAAAATATTACCTCTTATTCATAGTCCGTGCCATTTTATAGCGCCTCATTAGAGTATTCTTGTCACTATCACATGCCAACGAACCTATATAGTTCTTATAAGCTATTGGCGCGCTCAAATATCATTATGAATAAGGGCTTACAACTTTATTTAAGGCCATTGACGCGAATTAGCAGGACAAAAGAACAAAGTAAACAATAACGAATTATTAGTATTACAGTATCCATGACATGTTTTTGTCTAGTTAAGACTTTTCACCGATGAATTTTATCATAACATTTTCATCACGCTTCGATTCTCTAAACCACAAAATCACGAAAGGTTCGCCCCTCTATTCCGTGGTTCGCCCAGTGAATTCGCTCACTTTAATCACGAGCCTCACTCATGTTAGCATTTCCACTCACCAAATCACTCACACGGGTGGCGCTAAGTGATGGGCGAATGTATTACAGAATGCCAAATTGAAAACTGGCGCATTCCGCGGTCACATGGGCAATGCTGTTGACGGAATAGCACTACTGAGCTTTCGAATTAATCATGTTATAACATTCGGTCACTGTCCACACAGTGACAAGTTATTTGTTATTCAGCTGATAATATTCAGCTGATAATATTTTAAGAGTAGTAGAGCTCTTTGTGAAGGGCTCGTCCGGGGAAGTACTACCACCACGCCTTTTTCAGCCGCCAAGCAGCAACGCTGTGTTTCGGTTTGAAGAGTGTGGTCGCCGGTGTAATTACAGGCACATGAGGCTTAACATCTGTATGCCTCAAGTTGATGGACGCAGGGCAGTGCATCGTAGGGCACGTTCCTATTGTGCGTGACCTACGGGGCAATGTTTTGTTTATAGGTGATGGTTACCACTTAACATCAGGTGGGCCATCTGCTTGTTCCATCAGCTAGTTGTATAAAAAAAAAAAAAAAAAAAAATACTTTAGTTATTCTGATTTATTAGTGTTGCGGATTGTATTTCATCATCAATATTTATATCGCAATACATCGTCATTAATATGTATTAGAATAATAATAAAAGTTGGCTGGTATTTTACACAGACCGATGGACTAACGATATTGTGAAGATCGTGGGAAGTAGGTGGATGTAGAGGGGTGGACAGGGAATCCTGGAATGTATAGGAGAAGCCTATGTTCTGCAGTGGCCTTAGCGACTCCATAAAGAATACCTATTGTCACTGTCATTTTTTGACAAAAAATATTACATTAAAGTCAGTGTCGCATTATTAAAATCGAAATTTACAGTTCAACTACTAAAAAACTAGGTAATAGTTATAATAATAGTGAGTGGGGTTTATTGAACCATGAAGTTAGTTGGTGAACCTCGATTGTTTGGTCGATTCTAAGCTTGATCCAAGCTAATCGGCTGTCAAGTCACTTCCAATCTTTATCTAACTTGAAGTAAAAGCTGAAATAGCAAGGGACTTGACAGCCGATTAGCTTTGATCGAGCTTTCAGAAACCGGCGGCTAGTCTAAGTGCAGTTGTACATTATTTACTACTATTTTATAAGAGGAACGCGTGTCGCAGCTGTTGTTGCTCTACTTATTATGGACTCCTGAAAACCAGCGCTGTACATATGGGCTTGAGCTCATAATACAGCAAATGCTGAGTAGCGGCCTTTTTTATCGTCAAACAAATTGTAACAGTGCTTTTAGATATTAATAGTATATTTATTTAAGATTTTCACGACCTCAATGGCGCAGCGAGCAAGAGTCCGTCTGCATAGAGGTTGCTGATTCGACTCCCGCCTCGGAACAAATTTGTGGGCGATCTGCAGAAATTTGTTCCATTGATCTGGGTGTTTTCTATGTATAATAAAAAAATATCTATCTATGTAAGTATATAATGTATTAAATATATCAGTTATCTAGTACCCATAACACAAGCTTCGAGTATCTACTTTGGGGCTAGACATGGTCCTGCGTGGATTCAGCATTTTTATGTGTATTTATTTTTCTACTCTTTTTAACATTATCTCGAAGACAACTTTGGACATACATTTTATACATATTTTATATAATCATATTTATTTATTTATTTAAAACTTTCACACAAAACAATATAGTGCTAGGAGGACTTAATGCTAATAGCATTTTCTACCAGTCATCCTGGGCGTGCAAAAAGATGGTGTGGCGTGTTACTAAGTCATATTTCTTATTTTAGACATATTTTATACGTTTTTCAAAACAAGTAAGTATACATACATTGGTGATTCTAATACACAAACTAAACGGAGACTAAATGGCGATCGTTATCATTAGACCGCCATTCTTGAAATATGTTGAAAGTAAAATATGAGGGTCCATATAAAATGGACGAAAACCGGCTAGTGCAGCCATGTGTGATCGATCCTACTTCCCGTGTCGATTTCAAAGAAACTTAGGAGGAAATTGAAGTGTGCTGGTATACGTCATCAAAGGACTTCCGGTGCAAATGGACCAGCGAGACATAATCAATTTAAAAATCTTTTCTTGAGTGAACTCTTTTATGAACCCGCGTTATTAAAAAAAAAAAAAAAAGAGAGAGAGAGTTCTTTGATAGTTTTCTGGTCACTTTGCTTTGCGCTACATTTTGTGCTGGCAACTAGAATGAGGAATTCTCATAAACAAAAGCACGATAGGCACGGGCCTACTAAATAGTTTTGAATAGAAAACACATTTAAGGTAGCCCACGTATCAACTTTTCACGACACGAAATTTAAAAAACTGTAAAAGGTATAAATACCTTTTACAGTTTTTTAAATTATTATATCGGCTCTTTCTCTTTTACGTAAGTACCTTCTTTCTTTTCTAAAGTGTGTACACTACACTATCTACCTTTTTTGACTAAACCTTTCTCGAACAGATAGATGAATTTAGATGTGTTTTTCCTTCCTTATATCTAAAAAAAATAATCATTTTCACTACTTTTATCTTCAGACGTGGTACATGTCCCCTTAGATCTCATAGTATAATGCAGTATTCTTTGACGAGGGTCGTTAGAAGTACATCCAAATATTACATTTGGCACATACCCACATTTCCCAGTAGTTATTCATCCATAAGTGACACGTTGCATCGCCGCTGTATCTATAATTTGTTCATTAAAATCTCTTTTCTTCCATAACCTTTTCTAGTGACGCAAAAGCAATTAATCAATAATTTAATATTATTTGGCAAGAACACTATTTTACTTAAAAAGTCAGGCGGTTGTTTATGGGAATCGGGATCTCACTCAGTTCTCGTCGACTACATTAAACTGATTGCAGCAATTAGCGAATGGTGTAATTCTCGTTTTTCAGTCGCCCCGTCACCCCCTCCACACGCTTCACGGCCCTCCAGGAAATTACTCCAGTCCCGCAGATCGCGATTTTCACCCGTATCTCAAGCTCACTCAAGTTTTCTTCACCTTTGCCGCAGAAATTACAAAGCATTGCTTAACACGGTCGTGGCATGGTTAGATGAATCTATCGCGTAGTGTTCAGCTCCGGGTGTCTACTTTGCAGTGTCTATGGTTCGCATTGTAAACATTCATCATAAAGATTACCGGTACCTATCGCAGGGCCTGGTTATAGGCGTATCGTGCTAGGATGAATGCAGATGGAGCTTTTTTGAAACTTTCGGAAACGTTACAATTTGTGTCTCCTGGAGCCTTATTCACTATGACAATAGGAGATTCCAAGGAGATTCCTTGCCCCAAACCGTGAAACGTCTAAACTTGATATTGGGCTTTATTCTTTATGATATAGGAGATACTTTGCCCTGACCGTTTCACACCGCCTGCCTTGTCTTAGCCGAGCTCGCGCTGCAAATGGTCATAGTGCATAAGGCTCCTGCTCTTGTTTTGTTGGTTAAAAACAAGGAAACGAAAACTCAAGTTTCCTGTCGGAAAAGTTTTAGAATATTTTAGGCGCTGGCCACATCTAAATGGCGTATGGCGCGGACATGGCGCGTGCGGCTTCATGTCCCATTCAAATTTCATAAAAAACGCACGGAAATAAAGCACACTTTAGGTAAAAAAGCACGATAAAAAAAAGCTAGACTGTATATTTTAAGTCGACTCAGTAATGCACGTATTACAGTGTAATGCTATCATTCATTTCACTTGACACGCAACATTGTCCGTCAGACGGGCAAGGTTCATAAAATAAAAACAAGCTGAAGCGTCGAATTTGAGAACGTGTAACGACTCAGAATACGGCTGTAATGTACCGAGGTTTGCCGGGATTAAATAAAATTGAAGAACTCAAATGGAATTGTTTTGTATTTCTCGTCGGTTGCTGTGATCGGTTCGGTTGTCGGCGCTTAGTCTTAATTATTAAGTGGATTGCTAATGACGTTTATTTGGGAACTCCAAATGCGAAAGCATTACGGTAGTTTATTCTGAGGCTTGAGTCTACTTCTATCTTGGTATCCAATAAAAGTTGAACCACGCATAACTTTGAACAAACTCTAATGCCTGCAAAGAGAACCGATGCGGTGGTCTAGTGGGAGTGACCCCGCCTTCATCGTAAGGTCGTAGGTTCAACGTATAACGTCCTCAAAGAATCTGGAGTTAGTGCTTGTTACTAAGAGATCTGATAAGATATCTAACGTACTAGATGACAAAAGTCGTGTAGCTGTTTCAGTGTAATCTCCACTGCACCTTTTCATGTGGTATTTCAGGAATTCCAATATAAGTATAACTACTCTTACATAACATAGTACTAACAAATATAGCTATACCCACCCTCTTGTTTCTACGACAATGGTTTTGGCAGTGCGTTGTCTATATCATTCGTTGTCAGGATGAAAACTCTTGTTTTAATAAAACAACAGTCTGCCCTAAAAAAACTTAAAGCTAAACGATTACATATATATTCCTTCCTTATCTCTTCGACTTCATTAGTACTCGTAGTAAGGTCGTACCAAATCACCTTATGAATTTGAAAAAGGGTTATGTAGCCTGAGTTCCTTCCAAATACTACATTTGGCACACTTTTTGCTGTATAAAAAGCTTTTAAAAAACTCATTTTATTAGCTCATTTTTGATAGTCGATACCTTAAATAGGCGGGGTTAGAAGATCGATTATTTGTTCATAGACTACAATGAAGGGTTGTATTGTTATTAAATTAATTGGTCTGGATAATTAAAGTATCGTTAGCAAATCCAGAAATTATGGTAAGGAGCTCGTAGCTTCGAGTAAATTACTGGAATTTGTGCGTGTAATAAAATATTCTGATTATATAAATTTTAGTCAGAGAATTATAGGTAAATGTTACAATAAAATCTTTATTATGCCGTCTACGATGTGATCAATTTACCTTACCTATAGAAGATTAGTCTACATTTGAAAACTTATGACCTATGTTGCCATAACATTAAATTTTTACCTACCTTTTAGTTTTAATGTTGATATTATTGATAAGGGTTCGGAAACGAAAGCTAGTGTTCATAATTTAATAATTTTCAAAATATCTGGTAAAAAGTAGGTAGTCTATTTACACTTTTATTTACAAACTAGTTGCGCCCCGCGGTTTCACCCGCGCAGATTTAAATCCCGGTATTTCCACGGGATAAAAAGTAGCCTATGTGCTATTCCAGACTATAATTTATCTATCTGCCAAGTTTTACCTGGATCCGTTCAGCCGTTCCAGCGTGAAAGAGTAACAAACATCCATCCATCCATCCTACTACTATTATAAACGCGAAAGTTTGTAAGTATGGATGGATGGATGGATGTTTGTTACTCTTTCACGCCAGAACGGCTGAATGGATCTGGATGAATCTTAGCAGAGAGACAGATTATAGTCTGGAATAGCACATAGGCTACTTTTTATCCCGTGGGAATACCGGGATTTAAATCTGCGCGGGTGTAACCGCGGGGCGCAACTAGTATAATATATTAGTAGGATTTAGATGTTTGTTACTAGATCGTGTAGACCGATTTGAATATTATAGAACAAACTTTGTGCCCTGCAAACCTTTTTTTATCTGATAACACAGACCACGGAATAGAGAAAATGTATATTTCTGTGCCACAGACGACAAAATTTAATAAAAATATTCCCAAATACTCTCCGCCACCAATATCTTCAAAACACGGTTTTGTAAAAATACAAAAGTGGAGCGCAGCGGAACGAAAACAACATTATTACACAAACAGAAACCAATATGCATGTAGATATTACCCCGAGCTGAGCCAAGTAGTAAATCTGATGCAAGCCAAGTCGCCGATCCTGTACCAAAAGAGGCGTTACTTTACCCTAAGGCGACAGTAAAGTGGTGAAATGATAAATTTCAGACGTTGGCGGACAATAGCGGATTGTATATGGGATTGTCCCATAGTTTTGTTAGGGGTTGACTATGTTTAAACGTGTGGAGTCACGCTTTCTGCCTAATATGTCAGTCAATACTTGAAAATAGTTGTGAGGAGTTTTTTAAAAGCCATAAAAGTTGCAAAATTAACCATATAATTGAATGGTTACGTCAATTTTTATCACAAAAGATGGTACGATTTTCTTTTAAAAATAACAGCCTGAATTTAAAAACTTTTAATGATTCAGCTGATTGACAAAAATGGTTTAGTGGGCCCGGGGTAATACGTAGGGTACGTTCATATAACGACCTCAGTAGTGGCGCAGCGGGCGAGAGTCCGCCTGCGACGCAAAGGTTGCGGGTTCGATTCCCGCCTCGGAACAAACTTGTGTACGATCTGCATTTGTTCCGTTGGTCTGGTTGTTTTTTATGTATAGTAAAAATATCTATCTATGTAAGTATAAGATCTATATGGGTAATATATCAGTTATATAGTACCCATAACACAAGCTTTGAGTAGCTTACTTTGGGGCTAGATAGTGCTGTGTGGATTGTCCAGCATTATTATTATATAAATTATTTATTCATAATATTCGTGACTTACAAGGCAATGCGTCGTTGGTGATGGTAACCACTTATCATCAGATGGGCCATCTGCATTTCCTCAGCCATTGAGCTGGAAAGGCGATGGCATGCGTGTATATAGAGGAGAGGGCTATACAGGGGTGGCGGATGGCTATAAACGCTACAATTGCATCGCCAGCCCTCGCCTTGCTGCATAACAATATTACGGACAATGTGCGAACGGAAGTTATAAAGTTTGTCTATGCAGAATGCCTTGCAAATCTATGGTCAGGGCGTAAATATTCACTTATAGTCAGCCAAAAATATTTAATTGCTATTTCCAACATTTTTGTTTGCACTGCTTTGGAAGAACTAGTAAAAAGTTGTGTATATTTCTAAGCGGTATTTGTAAACAAATAGAAAGAAAGAAAATACATTTAATGAACAACACATTTTGATAACATATTTTTTGCTAGGAAACCTGACATAAACACATATTGTATATAAGAGTAGTAGAGCTCTTTGTGAAGGGCTCGTCCGGGGAAGTACTACCACCACGCCTTTTTCTGCCGCCAAGCAGCAACGCTGTGTTTCGGTTTGAAGAGTGTGGTCGCCGCTGTAATTACAGGCACATGAGGCTTAACATCTGTATGCCTCAAGTTGATGGACGCAGGGCAGTGCATCGTAGGTCACGTTCCTATTGTGCGTGACCTGCGGGGCAATGTTTTGTTTATAGGTGATGGTTACCACTTAACATCAGGTGGGCCATCTGCTTGTTCCATCAGCTAGTTGTATAAAAAAAAAAAAAATGTATAAATTTCACAGAGTTACAAAAGTACATTTATACAATTCGTTGATCGCTATTTTCTCTTCAATTTGTGATTTTATATTATCTTATCTTAGATAATATGAAGCGAAAAGTACAAACAAGTAGTCAGCGAGCCTCTTTTTTATAACCTTACTAAAAAAATAACCTTGTGGGCTTCAACACTTGGGTAAAAAGCTGCAATTGCACCAAAAGCTACAATAACTAGCAACAGTTACAAACGTCCGCTCCTGATATATGAAGGTTCTTCGCACTCCCCTGTAGAGCAGATTGCCTGTTGTCATACGACATGTTATACGGCGAGTGTCGTCGTAACTCGTTCGCCTTGTATCTAGCCTACATAAACTTTAATTTTACTGCCACCGTTTAATAAAGCTATAGAACGTAACCAATTTTCAACAGTTACGAGTTTAAAACAAGACGAGTTCATCAATTTCCTAACTTTTAGCTTCAACAAAGAGTTAAAAAGTCTGCAAAAAATTTCCATTTAAAAATGTTTTTATTAAAAATGTTTCTTTCCTACACAGGGTGTTTGAGATCGTCCAGTATGGGCAAATGGAAACTAAATAGAGGAATTTGATCTAATTAATTTATGAAACCTGTTGATTTTATAATAGGAAAAAAAATACTGTATTAATATTATTCAATACTGTATTGTGATTACTTTCAGAAACAGCTAAGAATCGAAAATCTTTAAATACAGCTTTCATCTGTCTATAGTTTGTGACTTCCTTATTGCTCCCAATGAAACAGCCTGTATATAATTGCCGTAGCGGAAATGCATAAAAACACAAATTATGTCTAATAAGTAGCATATATAACAAAATTGGTGCAAAGAGAGGCCTTAATTATGTGCTCAAGTGCTATCTATACGATTCATTATGATCAATGGAATTCCCAAAGGCTCATACCGCCGACAAAAGCCTTTTGTGTGAATAATGCAATAAGCTTCTCCATTTTCCGTCTTGAGTCCAGGTTCACTAATTTGGGGATCAGAGGTCCTACCGTTGTGAACAGCCACTTCTGTAGAACTCGATAGCTTCTTCTTGGGTATCAAGGTACAACATAAAAAGATTTATAGAATAAATGTTGCCATGTATCACTACGGCATTAGAATTAGTAGTGATAATAATGTTTGTACAATTATATTGAGGAATTTTCCTTTTGATGGGTTTTACCTTTGCTGTTCCCGTCACATTTGTGGTAAACAGTAGCTTATTTTGCTTAAATTGTATAATGCTACATAGATACATATTATATACAATACATACATATACTAGGTACTGAAGATACCAGCTTTTCGTGACCAAAGCCGAGACTGGCAAGAAACCTAAATAAATGTTTTATTTTGTAAGCAAGCGTTATTTCGATAAGATACGGTTTTTTATCACAATTTGTTTTATGAGCTAGGCAGCGCTGTAAAAGGCGAGCACACAACTTTTTGTGCAATAATCTTGTGTAATCCCCACTTTGACCCGTGTAATGTTCGCACAACAAACTTTATGGTCCAACGGTCACGCGTGAATTGTTCAAACTGCTATTAAATCTGCGAGCGGCAACTGCGATGTAGCTGCCCACGAGTATACCCGCCAGACAGAGAGTTAGCTACAGATAATAATAAAAAAATTTGGCTTAGTTTACACTTTTTCTTGCTGCCGGATGTAGCTGCCCGTCAGTATACCTGCTTCAGACAGAGTTTACCACAGAGAATAGTAAAGAAACTTAGCCTCTGACATCATCTACATCATATTGTTGTTTATTTATTGTTTGTTTATTTTACTCTTAGTTTTCTACTTTGTTATGTAATTTCTCTTAAATCTTTGCTTTGTTTCTTTATTTGCTATCTTTGTCCTTGTCAAATGTGCACTACCTAAAATGTTTTTCCCATTACCCAAAGGTTAGCTGGTAGATAATGCTATCCAGCATTAAGCTTGCCTATGTACACTGTATTTTGTGCAATAAAGAATTTTCTATCTATCTATCTATATTGTGTAACTTAGTTCATTCGAAAGTGGGGTGGAAAGGATTTTAAGTGCGCCTTAGGGCGAATACAAGAACTATAATGTGACTCTCGCTAGAACGTTTTGACATGTTCAAAGATATAAATTCACTAAAGCATTCTCATTTTTATTTCAAAAAATTACAGGTGATGGTTACTACTTAGCATCAGGTGGGCCATCTGCTTGTTCCATAAGCTAGTTGCATATAAAAAACAGCTAGTGATATATTACACACTTGTAGAACGGTTCGCCAAGCTACATACTCATGTGGCCATGTGGTGACGTAACTAAGTTTTGGACCGCCCCGCGTTGTATATTGATGGTAAAATGTAACGCTGTGTTTGTGGTTTCACCCGGTGGAGAATATAGCGCTTTCATTTTAAAGTGAACTACACAGTACACATCAGACACTCATTATCTCCGTTTGAAACTAGTGAATATAATCACTGACTGTATCTAGTCGTTAATTTTACACAGCTGCGTAAGCGTTGTGCTCCGTTTCATTTCTATGTATAATAAAAAATATCTATGTAATGTATTAAATATATCAGTTATCTTGCACCCATAGCACGAGCTTTGAGTAGCTTACTTTGGGGCTAGGTGGTGCCTGTGTGGATTGCCCAGCATTATTTATTTACTAGTAGCGCCCCGCGGTTTCCCTCGCGCAGAGATTTAAATCCCGTATTCCCACGGGATAAAAAGTAGCTTATGTGCTACGCACTCTGCATAAGGAGGTTTACTCTGCATCAGCACCTTCTTTTGTACCTTTTATTTGGCTCTTTAAGTTTTATTATTATTAGCATAAACATTTTAGATCCTCATATGTTTTTGTGACAAATAAATTTATCTCTTTCTTTCATTCTCTCAGAATTTTATTGGCCAAAATTCCAAACTATGTTTGAATTTAAATGGTACAGTAGTAAGTGGTCAATGGTAAATGGTCTGATAGCTTAGAAATATCTATTGACATTGACAACTTTTATTTCAAATCAAATCAAAATGACCTTTATTCTCTCTTAAGTTAACACAGTGTAACAATATGTAAAACCAAAATCTCAGTTTCGAGAATTCACACAAGAATTATTTCTAGGAAATATAAACAGACTAAAATATAATATTCCACAGCTAAGTTTGTTCTCAGTATTAATCTAAATCCAAGCGTTAAATGATTTCCTTTGATTGTTATTTACATGGCATTCCTTTGAAGGGCTGAATCACTAAAGTGAACGAATTAAGGTCGAGTGTTGATAAAGATCCTGTCTGGACCTTAATTTAGTGTCGAGTTCTGTTTTACGCAGCTGCCGAAATTGTTAGATCCAGGGTCTTAGAAAGTGGTTAGGCCCTGGGGCAAGTACAGTCGGTGACAGAAGTGTTTCTAAGATGTTTCTAAAGAGCTTACCTTCGAACCTTATGTGAAATTATAATATTAATTAACCTAAAAGCCTAATCCCGATACCTTTGTTATTCATATTCATTTATTCCTCTTTGCACAATATGTATAATCTTGTTCTTAGATTAGTCAATTTTTTAAGTAATGATTTTTTAAACCTTTAAACCTAACTATGACATGCGGTTGAAAATGTCATGCCACCTGACACTCACGTATGTAGTTTATAAATAGAAAATGCATTTTATTTAATTGTCTGTGGAGCATCATCGAAAAAAAGAAACTTCAGTTTCCGATCAACGCCAACGCCATCCAGAGATCGATAAGGAAACATTTATGTTTTTCAGAATGTTCCTCATTCCTATAAGCTTTGCCTTCTTGCTTCCTAGGTACATCACTGGTGATACTTCTAACCGTTAACATTATATGAAGGCTAATAACATTCACCCGACGCAATAAAGTATATTAATGCGAGGGCCTTACAGGGTACCTACGGGCTACCACTGCAATACTACTCTAATATATTACAGTGTAGGAGTACTGCCTGGAGGCAGCGGCCACGCCTTTCGATCCTAACGGAACGTGGGTTCTAAACTAGTCATGCACCAGTAAGTGTTTTACAAGCTTTTATTTAATTTGCAATGTGTGTATTGTCCGGGTGGAATCTTGCAACGCAACAAAGAAACGAGAACGAGAGGAAACGAGACAAAACGAGATGAAATGAGATGAAACGAGATAGAAACGACGAGACAGAAACGAGATAAAATGGGACAAAGCGAGACGAAACCAAACGGAACAAGACAAAACGAGACGAAACGAGACGAAACGAGACGAAACGAGACGAAACGAGACGAAACCAGACGGAACAAGACGGAACAAGACGAAACGAGATAAAACGAGATGAAACGAAGCGAGACGAAACGCGATTAAACGAGATGAAACGTGACGAAACGAGACGAAACGAGATGAAGTTTTTATACCAAAAGGCCTTCTATAATAGGTAACAAACATAAAAAAAACAGTCGAATAAAGAACCTTCTCCTTTTTTGAAGTCGCTTAAAAACAATGAACTCAGACAAGGAGTACTGAAAACCAAAAACGACGAACAAAACGGGGTGTAAGTACTGTTCTAACGACTATTATTATTCTGATACCTTTCTCTCACCTTGCATCACAGTTTTCCAGAGATTACGCTAAAATAGAATAGGTGTGATAAAATAAACATTTTTACGACATCGCAAGGGTAAATTGCTTCATAAAACGCAATTATCTCGAGAATAAGGCTCTGCAATATAGGTCATTTTGTTATGGTTTCGGGCAGTAAACACACAGAATACGTACTAGTTAGAGATTTATGAAAACAATTACGTGACTGAGTTACAGTTACTCGTGGGCATTGTTTTTATGTTTTGGTTTTATTGACTACAATGTAATACAGATTAGACAAACTATTGACTCTTTTATTTCCGTAATACAGACTGTATTGCTATAAATCAGGATAGATACCTTATAGCCCTTTACCTATAACAATGCTAACACATTTAAGAGTACAGCTCTTTGTGAAATGTTCGTCTGGATACGTACTACCACCACGCCTTTTTCTGGATGTTTCGGTTTGAAGAGTGTGGTCGCCGGAGTAATTACAAGCACATGAGGTTTAACATCTGTTTGCCTCAAATTGATGGACGCAGGGCACGTGTTAGTACGTTCCTATCGTGCGTGTCTATAAGAGACAATGATTTGCAGGCGATAGATACCGTTTAACGTCAGGTGGACCATCGACTTGTTCCATCTGCAAGTTGTATAAAAAACCCTCTCGCACAATTCGCAGTGTTGATATTCATTTGGAAATTAGTCTAGGTAGTAGGTACGCTTTGCATAGTTTTGTTTTATGTGGCGCTATATTTCCTAATAATTAAATTATTTTATTGAAAATTTATTTTTGTTTTTGATTTATTTGTATCGACTATTCTTTAATAAATATAACGTATCAGTTATATCACGTACTGGATTTTGATTAAATAAAGCAGACACTTTAAATGTATTATCGTTAATAAACCCCTCCTCAAGATAACCTCCGAATTG
Source organism: Plemyria rubiginata (assembly GCA_963576535.1). Taxonomy (NCBI): domain Eukaryota; kingdom Metazoa; phylum Arthropoda; class Insecta; order Lepidoptera; family Geometridae; genus Plemyria; species Plemyria rubiginata. Next base: position 11,526,030 of record OY754912.1, on the reverse strand, counting down.
AATAAACAATATTAATATTAGTAATTTCAACATTTCCACTCCAAGTCCTTATGATAAGCCAAACAGACAGATAGACAGTAATTTCAGTGAGAATTCCTCTCTGCGGCTATACTTGATTTAATTCAATTTCTAACACTAGTTTCTGACGTAATCGGATAGAAACTCCGTTGAATATTATTAAATCTCATGCACCGTAGTTGTATCGAAAATCTGTACATTTATCCAAAACTAGCAATACCCCGCGGTTTTACCCACGTAGTTTTAAATCCCGGTATTCCCACGGAATAAAGGATAGCCTATATGCTATTCCAGACTATAATCTATGTCTATGGCAAATTTCATCAAGATCCGTTTAGCCGTTCTGGAGTTACTGAGTAACAAACATCCATCCATCTATAATACTTACAAACTTTCGTGTTTATAATATTAGTAGGATAAACAAAGAGCTGTGAGCTGTGAGGAGTAACTGAATACCTTACTAGGTAGTTCTTTGCAAGGAAATACAACGGACTGTCTTTAAAGATGCAATATTTTTTCAACGCCAGTCCACTTACAGCGAAATACGCCCGTTGCACTTAAAAATCGCATATCTCAGGCCATTGTTCGTCCCAACAATGGGTTACTGAGCCAGTTGGGTGCTGAAAAAGAAACAAAGGGATACAAATTTATAATGCAGTTCTAGTAATTAATCACGTCAAGCTCTGCTCCTGTGGGAGCACGTGGAATGAACAACACTGGTGCAATGTGGATTGCGTCGATGCTACTGTTGCATTTATTAGATAGCGCTAAAGTTATTGCCGTCCTTGTTTTTTCAGTGTAAAAGAAAAAGGTGGCAGTCTCTGTGCTGTCAATTTATGTTTGATCAGAAAAATCCAAAATTCGCATGGAATTACATCACGAAAATTTGTGCCCAGATTTTGCAGTAGTTGATGCTCTAATACATGACAGATTGCAAGTCCATCGCCGCTGCGAAAATAAAATATCTAATAACTGATTTACTCAAGATTTTTCTTTCGCCTGTTCAGAGCAAATTTGTTTATTTGGGCACTGGGCAAACTAATTTACCAAAAACAAAATCCATTGGCGCATAGATTCGAACTCACAACCCTGCTATCAGAAAGCGGCCAGTCCCACTAGACCATCAGTGTTCTTAGCATAAAATAACCTGAAATAAACCTCTCTCTCATTTCCACGGTTCTCCTGTCGCAGCAAATTCTTAATCTTTATGGAACCCTCTTAAATAAATCGGAAGGTGAATGAATTTCCGCTCCAATCTCAAGAATTGTTGAATGTGCGCCTCTGATAGGCCCGATTCGACAGATCCTCATTACAAAAAATAATCAGGCTCGCATTGTAGCTCCTTCGACAGCTCCCAAAAGTATTCGAACTTACTGTAATGTTTTACAGTTTTTAAATAGTTACCTACTAGTAGCAAAGTAGCTCTTTGTGAAGGGTTCGTATGGGGAAGTACTACCACCTTGCATTTCTCTAACGCCAAGCACCATTGCTGTGTTTTGGTTTGAAGAGTGTAAAAATAAGCGTACGTAAGCTCCACTCATGGAGATACATCTTTAGAAAAATTTCCATTGTGCCTGATACGACAGTGTTTCCCTATTTGGCGAAATTCATAAGTTAGATTACATCAAGATTTCACCCGGCCGTTTACCAATTAGCCTATTCTTTTCACCGACATTTATGTAACAATAGTTTTTGTACATAACTGTACAATGAAGCGTTATTAATGTGCAACTCATGAATAATATGTACCGTTCCGTGCGAAACGTTACATGTTTCTGTCGGTGAATGGGCCATACATCTGGCTTAGTGTTGCAAACACCCAAAATAATAACATGACAATATATTTTGTTCTGGTCCGAATTGGGCTGATGTCGGCCTGCAGAAATTAACTGCCTCTTTCTGCTCGATTCGCGTTTTGATTAGTGGGGTGGGACATTAGACTATTGTTGTTTGTAGAAATAGATAATTCTCAACACGAATACATAAGAAGATTTCAAAATGTATGAAGCGTGTGTAAGATTTGATCTTAATGATTTCTTTCTTTGGAAAAGTCAATTTAAAAAACTCCGGTGGCATCAGAACCCGAGATGATAGGTAATTTATTTTTCAAAAGACGTCATTAAAACACATTTATATGTTTTTTACTGTAGTTGCAACAATAAAATATCTCTCAAACCATGGCAGACATTCTCTCAGATCTCTTGCCAGCGTATCTTGTACCCTAGTATACCTGGTACTTTATTATGACCCTCTGCAAGACCCTTCACGACTGACTTGTATTAATTGGTTTCTATACGTGACAGATTGCAAGCCCATTGCCGCTATAACACAACTTAAATAACAGCAAATATCATAAAATCGTAGTTCTATCTACAGCGACTGAATAGCGAAAAGCGGAATAAACCACACATTTTGGGTTTAAAAAAATATGTTTGCCTTACGATTTAATCCGCATTGAAAAATATTCCGTCTATTTTCTGTGGGTTCAGTCATAAGTTTTTTCCAGTCACTGGTATTAATGCTCACATAAATCCTTTTTATGTAGGTGTAGGCACTTGTAGGTACGTTAACTGCGCACGTTTGTAAATAGGTCGTTATATTTCGTTTGGAGTGGCACCGTCGCATCCGCAGCCCACTAGTCTAGAATATACTATAACTAGACTACAAAAACAAGTCTAACCGCCGCTTTCTGAAAACTCAATCAAAGCGAATCGGCTGTCAAGTCATTTGCTATTTCAACTTTAACTTCAAATTAGATAGAGATAGCATGTGACTTGACAGCTGATGACCTTTGATCGAGCTTTCAGTTTCAGAAGCTGGCGGTCAATATCGTGAGGGAACCAGCTACCAGCTTTAAAACAATCGGAAAGTTTTCCGAACGTCAGAATATGCCACTCTTGATCAAGATCTATAATTATTTTTATTGAACAAAATGTATATAAATTAGACTTAGATTATATTATTAGGACGGTGCGTGTCGACTACCGTAAAAATATTACAGCAGTTGATACATTACGTTGATAGGTAAGCTAAAGAATTTTTTTTAATAGGATTAAATTAACTCTGAAGCTTTCGATCTTTCTAGGTGCTTTGTTCGAGTCCAGACAGTGGTCTTTCCATGTTGGTATGCCACTACTATGTATTCTGTGGCTCGGCTAACAGGCCTCGAAGCCTCCTCTAAGGCTGTAAACGTCTCCGACGGGTGACTTTCTGTGATTTACTCCAATTTTATGTGACGCTTCCCTTGGATTTATATTAAATTTATTTTATGGTTTAATTTTACAACTCTGAAACATGTTACGATGGTCATTTCGCCATGTCTCGTTCGAACGTGTGCTTAATGTCCTGAGCAATTTGTGTTATTTTTGTTTTATTGTACAACTGTTTGCACTAAGATGGGTAGAAAAGAGGAAAGAAAACTACATAAGTAGGTCATGTGTAAGATTGCTAGTAAATGCCTTATAGAAAAATAAACAAAAATAATACACATCATCGGCTGTCAAGTCACTTGTTATCTGATTCCAAGAAATTTGAATACACGTTGATTCTGTCTATTTATTTTAAAAATGTTTTTTCCTATAATCAAGTTCAGTAGTTTTTGTAATTTGTATTCGCGATAAAACGTGATGCAGCAAGCAATTTGTTTTATTGAACGCAACAATTTTTGCCGAATTATTTTTGAATCGTGTCCAATCCAATTTTCATATCGACCCTACATTGAATGAATGAAAATGCTTTACTGTACACCTTACAAAGTAACAAAATAGGAAAAACTACTCTTTTTAGGGTTAAGCTCGCCTTTGTACATACTTTATTATTTAAGTTTTTGTATTTTGTTTCTGTGTACAATAAAGAATAAAGAACATAGTAAAACTATAGATAATCATATGTCCAAACTAGTTTCAATCGCGGTTGCAATCGCGTAGTTTTAGTTTTTTATATATCCTAAGTATTTAATGTATTAAATATATCAGATGTCTAGTACCCATAACACAAGATTTGAGTGGCTTACTTTGTGGCTAGATGGTGCTGTGTGGATTGTCCAGCATTATTTATTTATTTTATTATTTTTTGTTATTATTGCATGTTTCTGTTCCCTGCAACAGATCCAACGGGCTAATAAAAAAGGGGTCTACATCGATTCACTGATAGAGTGCGAGTACGTACTGGTAATTACTCCGGACATGACAGCCGGAATCATTTTGCTCGAACACGGCTCCAATTCTACAATAGCGTCGCCTCATTGTGTGCAGCGACCATTGTGCAGCAATCACGAGAACAAGATATAAGGCGACTGCTAAACGTACTACTGACTGGATAGAGTGAAAACCTACGTGCTAGCATACAGCTCGTTGCTATAAACACATGTCATGAATGTTGGTTATAGGAATATTAAATACTAGTTGCGCCCCGCGGTTTCACTCGCGCAGATTTAAATCCCTATATTCCCACGGGATAAAATGTAGCCTGTGCTATTTTAAACTATAATCTATCTCTCTGCCAAGTTTCATTCGGACCCGTTCAGCCGTACCGGCGTGAAGGAGTAACAAACAACTATCCACCCATACTTACAAACTTTCGCGTTTATAATAGTACTAGTAGCGCCCTGCGGTTTCACCCGCCTAGTTTTAAATACCGGTATTCCCACGCGATCAAAAGCAGCCTATGTGTTATTCCAGACTATAATATATCTCTCTGCCAAGTTTCATCCAGATCCGTTAAGCCGTTGCGGCGTGGAAGAGTAACAAACATCCATCTATCCATCCATCCATCCATACTTACAAACCTTCGCGTTTATAATTAAATAGTAGTAGAATACTGTCATTTGGCTTTGTTCTTTATTAGTGTTTGATGCATTAGTAACTAATAGTTATAACACTTAACACTATAACACTTGCTTGGCTTCTTGTTGCCAAATAACCTATTCAGTATTCTGTAGTGTCTGCCTGTCTATGAAACTTCATTAATCATTTAACAGGTTACAGTTCGATTCGTTTCCTGTCATCTAACGAAGCAACATAACATTTTCATTTTAATTGTTTTTCTAGTGTTATTTTGAGTTGTGTTGTGTAATTTTGGTGGTATTTTAACCAACATTACTTGTGGTCTTAGCACAAAGTGTAAGCATTTGAAATGAAAGTGTATTATGTGAAATCGTGATTTGACCGAAAATGTTTCAAATGTTTTGAAGAAACCGCCACCATTTTCTTCAAAACAGTTGACTGACTCGACTTTGGACTGACGTGACTAGAAACATAACTACAAAGAGTATAATCTCTGAATCACTTGACATTGGCAAGATTGTCTATGACAGGAGCCATAAAAAGAAGAAAGAAAGAAGGTTACAATTCCTGTTATTCTCTGTTGTTAGTTACGTACATGTTACGTATGTGGTTGGTTCTAAAAGTAGAGGCAGGCCAAAAAAAAGAAGATTGACTTTGTGACAGATATGAGTAAGAAAGAAGTGAGCACCGAGATGACGAATACCTAATAAAAGAGAGTGGAAGAAAAAACTTGGTGTGCCGATCCCATTTAGCGTGGGCTAAGGGCAGGAAGACGATGTTGGTGATTCGGACTCCGTGACCAGTTCGTTTATACGGAGCCTTAGTACTACCCTGCTGGTGACGTACCTACGTTCAACGTTCTAATAAACATTTATTAACTCTCGTAGCAGAGACTGAACTGCACTAGAATAGACAATAGAATGAAAATAAAACACTTGTTCAGTGAAAACCTGGTCGCTTTTATTTGATCTCTAAATAAGATAAACATAAGATGGTAATTTTGGAGACAACCCTTGTAGATCAGTTTATAGTAGCTCTGCTTTATGTTGAAGGCTGTGGGTTTGATTCCCACTGAAAATAGACATTAATTATGACGCTAATATCATTTTGTACAAAACGTATAAGCACTACTTCTTTAACAGGTAGGCAAAAACGAATGAATGAACCTCGTGGAAATTATTAACTCTGGGCTATGAAAATCAACGATCATCACGAGAAAGCAATAACGGATAACACGACAGTCAGTTGGCTTACCGGCGATTAACTTCGCCAAAATTAAAAGCGACGACAGAGAGATAATAAAAGCAGTTGGTGGAAACGTGACCAATATGTCCTGCGAGGATTGGGTACACGATAAATGTGGGACGTGTGTAGAAGTGGTACTCGATAATTAATCTTATTGCAATGAATCATTTGACATTTCAATAATGCTGGACAGTCGACACAGCACCATCTAGCCCCAAGTAAGCTACTCAAATGTTATGGGTACTAGATAACTGATATTCTTAATACATTATATAGTTACATAGATATATTTTTTAATTGTTTATAGAAACTTTTGTCATAATAGTTCTTCAACAATGGACCCCGACCAATGACATTTGTTTTCAGAACCTAATTCTGTGATTGATTAGAAGAAAATATTTGACAGTTACTTATCGCCATCTAATTGCTTGTCGCTGACTTACGAGTATTGTGAGATACGTAATCAGGGTGTCGCTTTAGTGTTGGAAGCAGTGTCACATCTATGTTATCAGTTAGTTATGTCCAGCGGAGTTCGGTTGATCATGGCTTTATGTACATCACGTAGTACGAGTTTGCTTTGCCAACGGTAGCTGGCTTACTGCTCGATCGGATATCGAATCTTAGTTTGAGCGGGAATAGCAAGCATACGCTTGTCTTCAATGTTTGAGAGCAAATGTTAAGCCGAGTGCCAATAAATTCTTCGAATTATTCTGAAAATGGCACGTTTGTATGGATTTTATCATTTGCGCTCACCGGTTATATGAACCTCATAAAAAGGCCATCTTCAAACGACGTGTTGTTATTTTATCGTCTTAATTTCTTTATATGTAATTAACTTAAACAGTTTTAGAGACACGAGAGAATTTTTCAAGAGATTGCTTTTAGAAATAAGACCACACTTGAAGTTTTTTATGTTAATGAAATATAAAGTATGTTTTCTTATTACATTATATATTAACCTAATGAATATATATTTTTAGGAAACCAGGAGTGGGTCAAAGATAAAAACATAAACTGGTAACCTTATTTTAATAATGAAAAACACCAGCTTTATTACATCGAATAATAATAACCAGAATGGAACAAGACACACTTAACACGACTTTAAACACTTTTACACAGATTAACCACACCAAAAATATAGCTCTCACAACCTAATTAAATATCCAGAACGAATCACTTTCCCTTGATGCTTACGCATCGAAAGCCAGCCAGCAAAGAGGCCATGCTTTTTTTTTTTTTTTTCGAATGGACAAATGCTGTTGATCGATGAACGATCCTTACAGCGCTACCGAGCAATGGCGAGCGCGGAGGGCGCTCAACCGGTATGGTTAGGATGGGGCAACAAACGCAAGGGCACCGCTATGGTACGACCTCGGCTTGGGCTGTTGCCAGGAAGAGGCCATGCTCTGCCTGCGCTTGGTTTTATGCGCGCCACACAGCACCGCAGCGCCACCACAGCGTGCGTCACTGACAACACTCCTAACAATATTATACTAGCGATCCGCCCGCGCGCCCCTGCTTCGCACGGGTGCACATATCATGCATGTATTATACATATAAACTCTTAACTATTAACTCTTGAATCTATCTATTAAAAAAAACCGCATCAAAATCCGTTGCGTAGTTTTAAAGATTTAAGCATACATAGGGATATAGGGACAGAGAAAGCGACTTTGTTTTATACTATGTAGTGACTGTGTGTCATTAGCTTAATCAATAATAAATATACCTATGCCTACGCCATGGCTTTATAACTTCTAGAAAATTCTGATAGCTTAACTACTCTCCACCAAATGCGCTATAGCTCGACAAAATGTAGCCATTATAGAGAAGCAGAAGCACGGCAAATTAGAATCCATGCAAAACAAAATCAAAACACAACTTGGCAGACGAATAAATAAAAATCGCAAAACAGTAGAAATCGATTTATCGGCCTTTCATTTAGTTTTTTTGGTGTACGCCCACATAAACCGGCGCCGCGCACCAATTTACCTCTATTTTGTTTTATTTTGCTCCACATTCGTCCACTTGAAATAAACAGTTAAAACTTACTTATTTCAAATCCAAACCAGCAGGTTTCTTCAAAACTTCAGTCATGAAATTCAAAGCACATCAAACGTAATTAACATCCTATCAGCAACCATAATACAAGACAGGCCAGGGCGGGTCCAAACTATGTTTTAATTAAGGTCTTCTACAACAATATCATGTACACATGTGGGTAGAGGTCACTCGTGAAAGGGTGAGATGCCTATCGGTCCCCAGTTTCAATCGCGTCACAACTTCGCTCGTTAGACCACACACATGTCAACGAAATTCCTATTCATAACATTTCACATACAGTCCTTTCATTTATGCCCAGAAAGTTCCTTATCATTCCGTCACCGCGGTGGCAACGCTTGTGATGAATACATTTATTTCGGGCGGGCGGTGTGCCTCCAAAACATGCTTATCAGATTTTTCATAATTACTGGAGCCCTGGTATATGTAGCTATGTCAAGTTAGATGGAAAACCCAACAAGGGTTTTAAGGGTTTTTAAACTGGATTGACTGAAACCAGCTTAATTAAATTTACAAAGGCTTTAGTTATATCCCAAAAGTTATGAATCGACTGTGATTATATAAGCGCTTTTAAACTTATAAAATAGGTTATTTAATTTAGTTTCGATTGAATTCTCTGAAGATAATCAATTATCACTTATTAAGAGCATTTTCCTCGTCTTCAGAATTAATTCCCCATTTTGTTACGATTGTTGTTCTTATAAATAAATAATGAAAGCTGCGAAGATAAGTTAGCAGCGGTAAGAGTTTCTTATTTGTTAACGTTAGGAGTTCGCATTAAAAAGACGAATGTGGGTTCGGCGCAAACGATTTAATGGCCATATTTAAGGTTGCCCTCTTGATCCGCTTACGAAACGAATTGGTTGCGAAATTGCTATCTAAATTGGACTAGTTCGTGGTAGACAATTTGCCAAGACATTTGTATTCTTGCGGAGAAAAATAGCATATACCTCGAACATTTGATAGCGAGCGACGCGGCCTGTCGGCATATCCGCGTCTGTTGGGCCCGAGCCAATCATTCGATCGAAATGAAATATTTCGTACCAATCGAGAAACTTAATGAAAAAAATCCCGTTTTCTTATTCAATATGTTCTATACGAAGGAACGGCACAATGTAAGCTGATAAGTATTTATTGCTTTTTCAATGGGGGAAAATAAATTAGAATTCTCTCATGAATATCAAGTATCAAGCGGGGTATTGCAAGCTGGGATTAATAAATACCAATAGTTTTTACCAGTGAGATAATCAAGTATCCAACACTATATCATCATCATTTGCCTGTTACATCTATTGAATATATTTAAGCAGCGTCTGTTATCGAGGTGCGGCACTTACAGATATGGCTGGTAAGGCCGATACGGGAGTGACAGCTACGACCGCATATTTGGCAGATTGTGTATGAGGTGACGACGATGGAGGAACAGCGGCGCGTTGGTAACGTAGTTCGCGCTTTTGGATAAAAGATCAAACCAGGCGTTGTCGTGAACGACCACTCCTCCAAAATACACATATAAGACGGCCGCTGTTCGGACATAGGCATAAAACGTTATGTTGCGAAAAAGTCTAAACAGTCAAGTTTCAGAGAAAACTTGACCAAGACTTATATAATGTTTTTAACTAGAATTTAATTGTAATGTTTCTCCTCGGTTTTTAAATGACTCTCCAGACATATCAGCTCATTATTTCAAAACATTAAATATAAATGCTTCGTTATCGCAGCACTTAATGGCAACACCAGTGTTAACAGTCCTCCCTCATTGTCTATAAATTGGATGCGCTGGCAATTTGCTCATCGCACTGTTTTCAAAAATGGGCATTTTATTGTTCCCTCTTTTATTTAACTGAAATTACTCCTCATTCATTAGAGCACAGCGCACTCAACTCCGTTTTTTATTTTCCATTGTTGGTTTTCAAAATTAAGCTCCAGTAACAATTGCTTTGTTAATAAGGGTCCTACGATTAATCTGCTTTACTTTTTCTGTTTGAAGAAGCAAGAAAGTCTTTAGACTACATTAGTGTTTTTTGTAGTGAACTCCCAAATTAATCAGTTCGAAATAGGTACATTTTTATTCTATTTTATTTGAGTGGGGTTGCGGGCTTTTTTAAAATGTTGGAATTACTTACAAAACGCTTGGCTCGAGGCTACTCCTAAATTAATTCGACGGTCCTTTTTATTACTTCATTGTTATTTTTTACATAAATTGGCTTCCATTGTCGGACTTATTGTTTCGAAATTTCTCTCTTAGAAACGTGTAAGATCATGATTAAAAAAACTTAGTTTCAGAGTAATAAACTAACCATAACAAGTTGAGTAATTAACAAAAGCCGAAAAATATAAATCAAGTTGAAATACAAGTAGGTATAAAAAAAGAAAATTCGATATTAAAATCTAAACCGCAGTAATTACAAACAAAATTGAATATAAAATCAGAAACATCTTTCCACAAAGGCTTTGTAATAATGACCGGGAAGGTTGTATTATTAATTTTAGAATGTTTCGATCAGAAGTGGGCCCTTTCTTTGTGGACGCGATTAATGCGCAAAGGAAGAACCTGAGAGGTGCTTAGCCCCGGGAGGATCATTAACAAAGATCCCTGCAAAACAATGTTTCATATTTAATGTTTACACTTTTACACGCAGACAATGCGGTAATTTGTTAAAGGATAATATTTGAGCTCGTTTATGAAAGCGTGACGGCCATATTTGTTTGTTGCTGTGCAAGCGAAAACACGGAACTCTCATCTGTCAAGCTCAACTGGCGACAATATACAAACGGACTGCGAATAAATTGCCCGTCATTTATATTGATGAGTAAAAAAAAATTTTTGTAAAAAAACTAGAGGGCAGGTGAAATTGGTTGGAACCCGTGGCCACTGACGATTCGCGTACACGCAGGTGACGGGAGGCCATTGCGATAGTTGTAAAAACTAAACTTATAGAAATTACTAGTTGCGCCCCGCGGTTTCACCCGCGCAGATTTAAATCCCGGTATTCCCACGGGATAAAAAGTAGCCTATGTGTTATTCCAGACTATAATCCATCTCTCTGCCAAGTTTCATCCAGATCCGTTCGGCCGTTCCGGCGTGAAAGAGTAACAAACATCCATCCATCCATCCATGCCTAAAAACTTTCGCGTTTATAATATTAGTAGGATTCCCTCCACTTTTATATTTAACCTCTATTTGAGTCAGATGCCTCAAAATGAACATATATTGTGTTCTGCAAGACAAGGTGACTTTGAAAAACTAATAATATCCATCTAGTTAGTAGTCTAGTTAATAAGTCTGGGAATAGGAATGCCATAGCTTTCAAAGGATAATAACTACCATGCCTTCATCAATGTTGCTATTTACTCGAATAAACCACTCAATTTTCTTTGATCGATACGATACCGAAAAGGGATTATGTTTTACATGGAAATAATACTTTTTGTTTACGATTCCGAGAAATGTCTCAAAGAAATATATTTAATAAATTAAAGGTTGTCTGTTTGTAGTCTACTAAAGCGTTGTGTTTTTTACAAACTATACCTACTTACCTATAAAATAATGATTAATTTCTCTTTTTAGCATTTTACGAATCCTACTTCGTATTCCTATTATAAAACTACATGTTTGTTTGTTTGACGGCCACCGATCGGGAATTACACAAAAAAATAAAAAAAATGTAGTTCGTAACAGAAATAAGAAAAAGGAGAATAAAACAGAGTGCCTGTTCAGTTTATCAATGAAATATATAGATTGCCATTTCTTCATTTTCTCTGCTCGGGTATTTCTCTCATAGCCATGATACTTGATAAAACTGAACATATTGCTTGGAAACTTTAAGGCTAGGTAAGCACAAACAGCGCCACCGTTATCGTGCGGCCACAATTACGAGCGTCTTTGGAAATACCTACGGTTGAAAATCACTATCTTAACATCGTTTTCTAAGAAATAGTTATGTTCTATCTTTTTTTTTTATTTATATTTATAAAAAAATTATTAACATTAGAGAAATATATGTAGCAATAAGGAAACCACTAAGGTTTATAAAAGTAATATTACTAGAAAAAGTAATACTATCTGTCCTATAGTTCTTAATAAATGAAGCTAAATTAATAATACAATAACTTTACGAAATAGTCGCCAAAGGCCATCCGCCATCTTGGATTTTTGAAAAAAAAAAATATTTTCCTGAAATGTTAACGATAATAAGAAAAAACACTAACCAGTAATGGTACTATGCGATTGTTCAATAACTTGTGTTCAAAAAATATCACAATAGTGCTTCACTAAAAACACACGTGTTTTTAGAAACTGGAACCTAGTAGGTAGAGAAACTTCGCGAGCAAGGAACTAAGGTACGAGTAACATAATTGTATTGTCTCGAACTCATTCATAGAGTATCTACAATCAACTCCTTAATTTGTGCGCCAAGAGTTAGGTACGTATGTTATTGGCAATATATGTGTATGTGGAAACTTCGAAGGCACTTATCGCTATCTCGCTTGGTTCTATCGTGATATTGAGTTTTCAAAGAATGTGTATACTCTTTTCTCCGCGAGGAAAACATTGATCTATAAGGTGATGACAACAGCTAATGTAACTCTCGCTCACACGATTCGACATTTTGAAAGATATAAAATCATGCGCAACAAATTACACAAGTACACGGTTTGGTTGAAAGTTGCCCTACTCAAAAGTATCCCTATACTAAAACTAGCAAAGCTAACTTTTGAGCATGTAAACTTGTACCTATTATTTTTTTTTTTTTACTAAACTGTAACAAAATGGTTGTTTGCGATTTTTCAATAATCGATTTAGAGAATTTATATCTTCCAACATGTCAAAACGTGCGATCGAGTCACGTTAGCTCTTGTATTCGCCTTAACACAATAACTGTTTGATTGACACCAAGAGATACAATTTTCCAACCCTTTGAGTTATTACCGCCTCGTACCAATAAGTAACAAATTGAAACGTCTCGATAGCTACTATCATTCTCATCACATCAGCATGCAAATTAAATCAATGTCTGTATAAAGGGCGCGATGGCAAACCTTGATTGCAAGCCTTCGCACGCAATTCGACAATAAACTTGCAACGGAACTGAAATTTCAACGCAACTTTATTTTTATCGAAGGAAGTCGTTAGACCCTATCTGAACCACCTAGCGCATATTAACATACATAATTATAGGCAGTTTAACAATTGGAGCGATGCCAGCTGGGACTGAAATTATGTACGACTATTACAGTTTTTCGGTTTCCGTTTGTACAACAATATGCTCTGAAATATTCTTCGTTCTAGAGGCGTTGCTTTCAACGAATTTATTTGTAGGATTTATGGCGATCCTGTTATGATACTCAAATCTACGTATAATATAAATGGGGCTGGTGATAAGGCATACTCAAACCATAAATAAAGAAATATTCTACTTATAAACTGGGCATTGTAAGCTGTTATTTTCTATTTCAGATAGCAATAATATAATTTTTACTTCACACACTTGTTTATACAGGGTTACTGGTTACTCGACGTATTCCTTGCAGGACGTCATAGTAGGGTTCTAATTCTAATTCGTGGTGGGGGAATGAGATCTGCACGGACGTCCCGCAATGGGGTGTATTGTGCATTGTCCCCCTGCTAACCTCACCCCAGCCAGCCCAACTCCTTAAAATAGCGGAGAAGGACCTTGGGTGGAAGGACCTACTATGGCCAAGGTCCTTCTCCGCCATAGTAGGGTTAAAACAACAAATTGAGCCAAAGTGAAGTTGAAATAAAGTGTTTGATTAATGATATTTGCCAAGGTTTGGACATTTTTGAACTTTTAATTATTAACAAAGATCTGCTACGGCATCAACTATGATAATAACTTAAAAATTTATTTCAAATGTTTTAATCTGGGATTTATCATAAAAAAACTAACTAACTGAAGAACTACTGAGCTTCGGTAGAGCATTTGGTGGCTTCCTTTGTTTCTTTTTAACCCTAATATGACGTCCTGCAAGAAATACGTTGTGTTACCAATAACCCTGTATATTCTAACATCGCGAGGAACTCAGTTGGTATGCTAACGCGGGGATAAGCTTGCAACCTGGAATGACATACCAACTACTGCAAAATGTGAGTAGGTATGTGCTAAATGCAATGCCTAACAACCTCAATGAATTTGAAAATTTCTTCTTTTAATAATGGTAAATCCGTTACTGGCTTTATGTTAGTAATTTTTTTTTAAGTCAAGAGTGAATAAGTGTATTATAGCTAAGCGTGCTCCACCTTAGACTGCACCTTCACTTTACATCAGGTGAGTTGGCAGTCAAACGCCTATTACTCAATAAAAAAAAACTACCTAAGTATTTACATTGTATCTTATGAGCTGTGGATAATGATAAAAAAAACTTAAGTGCCTTGATAAGAATGTTTTTCTTTAGGTTATTAAATAATATATTTTTTTCTTTCTCTATTTCTTGATATAAACAAGATTTAACAGTCAATGGAGGAAGCTAAGTCAAAATAGTCTAAATCAAAACAAAGTGTCTGGTGCCAACACAGTGCCAACTTATTTTTGCGACCTGTAAACCAGCGAAAACAATACAAAGAAACTGTATATTTCCCTTTATTGTCAAGCACAAGGGCGCTGCCGGTGACACTTCGATTTACTGCGACCCTTGGTTTGATAAAAGTCCTCCCGAGCCCTCCTAATATTTGAGCACCTACTTGGGTATGCCCCATTTACATGGAGAGAGCTGCTCGTGCGTTTTGTGTCGATGATGTAGTTGCGATTACCGTAAGCTATAGACAAAAATTCTTACATTTAATAACCACAAAAGTACTTCTTATAATTGTTACGTGATTTGAAATACAGCTCAAAGTTAGCCCTGTCACTGTATGTAATAAAATTACCCATTGGTTGGAGATGGCATAAGTATAAACCCATTAACTTAACGTAAAAGGTATAGACGATGCCTATGTCCAGCAGTGGACTTCTGTAGGTGGATGATGATGATGATGATTATCTTAACAGTTTTTTTATAATTAAGGTGGTTTATGGTAACTTTTTAGATTGTAACTATATATTATAGCTCAAGTAGGTACTTAAATATTCCTGTGTAATGGTGAAGTCATAATCGTCTTATAATCACAGACAATATTCTCTGATACAAACTAAACAAAAATTTAAAGGCATCCCTTTGGAAAGTGATAATCTATTTACAAGTTAAATGTAATAAACAATTTTGATAATCGTACATTAGAGGCCAAAATAAATTTAAAGGCATTCATACCCTTTGGAAAGTGATAATCTATTTACACGATTCAATGTAACAAATAATTTTGATAATCGTACATTAGAGGCGAGAAACTCTCCATGTAAAGTTCATTTTATTTGAAGGTACTCAAACTTGGGTAAGGTAAACGGCTCGTTTACCATAAGTGTTGTAGAAAACTAATTAATTTTGGTCCAATGAGGTGTCTCCCATAATTACGGGGATTAAATGTTTTACATAAAGATGTTTGTTTGGTTTGGGCTAATTTAATATTCTCGGAAAACTTTTAGAATATTGTCCTTAAACTAAAGCGCACGGTAGGAACGTGCCCTGCTATGCACAGCTTGCGTCCATCAATTTAAGGCATACAGATATGTTAAGCCTCATGTGCCTGTAATTACACCGGCGACCACACTCTTCAAATCGAAACGAAGCGTTGCTGCTTGGCGGCAGAAAAAGGCGTAGTGGTAGTACTTACCCGGACGAGCCCCTTAAAAAGAGCTCTCCTACTCGTAATATATTACTATTTTATGAAATTTTGTTCCTCTAAATTTCAAGTTTATAAAATTAATATCAAATCAGAGGGAATCCTTTTACACGTTTTAAGCCCTACTTTTAGTAATTATTGAAAAGGTTGTGCGTCGAATAATATTATCATAACAATGCTTTTGGCTTGAAATCTTGAAGTCTGGAACCAACTTGATAAATTGACATAATTCCAATTGGACTTGTCAGAGAATCCGCTTTCAGACATTGTAAGTGAAAATAAAAAGAGTAACATATAGACCAACCAGCTCGACGAGAGCTTACGGGAGCTCGCAGCATCCTGTCTCAATTTTCTTTAAGTCGATTCTACAAAGCGACCTGATGCTAAATGTCCCATCGTAACGTAACAAAGAGCTTGAAATATAGCACGTCTGAGGAAAGAAGAGAGTAAATTCAACAATTTATTGCCGGGCCCTGTATTTGTTGCAAATGAAGACGGTACCGAGGTGACAATTTTCAGATGCTGGGTCGAAATGACCGCCTTGGGACGCCCCCGCCGACGCGCGGCTCTCAACTTTTATACCCCACATAAATACTTGCTTAGGTCGACCTAAAATTTCAGTATTCATAAAGCAAACGTGAGAGTCGGCTTCATATAATTCAAATGAAAAAATGTTTGCATTAAGCTAGAGATGGGTGAAACAAATGGAATACACAAAAACGTTTTATCTCCTCTTTCGCTAAATGATTTTGCTTATCGTACGTAAGCCTTGTTTATCCGCTATTTCATTTTTTATGTTTTGTCAGTGTTATTTGTTTGAGAATTTTATTACGAATACAAACAGCGCAGTTTGCCTACTAAAAACATTCGTTTTTAACACATCCACATTTAAAAACAATGGAGCTTACGGATTAAGGCATTGACAACACCTAATATTTCTATCGCTCGCACGATTCGATATTTTGAAAGATATAAAATCACAAATTCCAATTTCGAAAAATCGCAAACAACCATTTTGTGTGCAATCACATTGCGCATAGTTTGGTAAAAATTTCATTTTGATTGATGCAAGTTTTCCTACTCAAAAGTTTGCTTGAGTACGAAAACTAGAAAAGCAAACTTTTAAGTAGAAAATTTGTATCGATCAAAATGTTTTTTTTTTTACTTAACTGTGCGCAATGTAATTGCACACAAAATGGTTGTTTGCGATTTTTCGAAAATGGGTTTAGTGATTTTATATCTTTCAACAAGTCAAAACGTGCGAGCGAGAGTCACATTAGCTCTTGTATTCGTCTTAAGGTCTTTTTTTTGGCAGCAGATATACTTTTTGTCACATGAGATTACCTATATAGTTTTTCAAATTAATTTGCACTACACCAGAGATTCAATATTTATTTATTGTAACAAGGATTATACAAAAGAAGAGTAGGAACCAAGCCGTAACATTGCCTGGTTCTTAAAAAGGCTTGGTCGCGAAGTACTAGACCTAGATTCACCTTGTTTTAAGATGTTTTAAAGTAATCCTTGTGATTGAAACCGACTTTGAGTGCAAGACAGTATTATTTATTTACAATTAATAGCTATAGCCTTATACCTAAACTAATATAATAATAATATTTATTCAGAACAGTGTAAGTGCAAATGTTACGTAAATGTTACGTTACGTAAGTAACTATGAGACTACAAAATTTATAAACTGTGGTGCAGTCTCAAAATAAACAAAATACGGGTTTAGGATGATGATGATTGTACACAATCTCAACAACAAACAGAACTTTAGTTAAAAAATACTAAGCATCTTCCTCAATCAAAATTGTATGCAAAGTTCTAGGAAATTAGTCGTTTAAACGAAAACATTTTTAAGAGAGAAAAATACTTGACGTTGAACTCTGTGGAATAAGAATATTGTGCAAAGTAATATAAGAAATTCTGTAGCTAAGTTAATTTAACCGTATAGTATTAAAGTCAAAAGTAAATTAGTAGTAGCGTGTGTACCTAGTGATTTTATATCTTTTATCATTATTATTCATTTATTTTCAGATATAAATCAATATGTACAATATCAATAACTGTGTGTAAATAAATAAATAAATAAACACACAACTTACAACTAAACACTAGAATGAAAATAAAATTAAATAACTTGATAAAATGTCAAGGAATTGAAAATTGTATTAATAAAAGTACAAACAAAAATATGGAATTACTACCATTTTAACATGTCGAAACAAAACGTGTGAACGAGATGTACATTTTGCTTTTGTCATCGCCATAATTCAAGGGCCTTATGCTTACTTCGAGCGAGATTATCTCACGGTGGAGATGACGCCATATCTCGTTCGATAACTCGTGACAACTAATTTATGCCCATTCCCACCGTTCAATGTTCATGCGAGACGCAACGTCTGACGAACTAGATATGACGTCATCTCCACCGTGAGATAATCTCGTTCGAAGTGAGCATAAAGTGCATTTCGGACTACGCTATAATATAAAAGCATAATATAGTTCATAATATCGCGCACCATACATTATTATGGACACGTTCACACTGCACTGTACTATGGTATATTATTGGCTATACTACTATATATTACTATAGTTATTATACGCTATAATTGAGGGTACGCTTAGTTCATACTATGCTATATTGTGCGCTGCCCTCTTCTTCCTCCTTCAAGCAAGCAAAACGAGAATTGCGGCCAACAGAGCTTGCCATAGTATGCTATAAAATGCTTGCGATTATACCGCGCGAGAACGCCTTGCTATATAGTATAGCATCAGGTCCTTATTGCTATACTATATATCACGATATATTATAGCGTAGTCTGAAAACAGCTTAAGGCCTCTGGGTGAGATAGTGCTGTGTGGAATGCCCACCAAAACTAAGATGGCGGAGCAAGCAAGCGATATACTACTGACTACTTTGTACAGTTAAAGTTGGTTGTTCATCTATCTCACGGGATGTTTATGTACGGATTAAGACACGGATTATCCTGCGCAGTATTATCTCACCTCACAGTTTAATTAAATTTATATGCACTACTCGGTGTTTTCATTAAATTAGCATTTAGATGACGCTGTATATACAAGGTGTAAAATACTACTCATAGAAACTGAAACGGGATTTTTAGACTACGCCTCTCTATCGTCCGATCGAGATTTTACTATTTTTACGACCAATGTACGTAAAATAGTAAAATTCGGGTTTCTATATAGGTATATGTCTGAAAGAGATCGCTACATGCGATAAAACCGCCGATTGTAGGACAATAGTACTCTTAGTGTATATGTTATTCTGTCAATGCTGTCCTCAATAAAGTTCCTATTTATATTAAATTGACACGAATGCACTAAGCTGTGTACTTGTATATTCCAAGATTTACCTATCCAAATTCGTTCAGCCATTACGGGAGAAACATGTGCAACCGCTCACTCACAAATTTAGACATTTATTGTGATATAGTGAAATATAATAGAGGACACAACGACCCAGTTAGTAAGATGCATTGCAATAATTACACTGCTGAAACATTGCTTCATCTGTTTTGTAAAGTAATCAGTGTATTTTTAATAATGATTTGAAATGATATTACGTTTTTGTAAGAACATATTATTATGTATAACATGTAATAAATAAATAAGTAATAAAAAATATACAAAATGCTAATTGACATAAGTCCGCCTATGTACTTTTTTGATGTGTAATAAAGAATTATCTAATCTTAAAATTTCTAATTTTCCGTGTCTGATTTCGGGACACCTTGTATATACAGTTTTTCCCGCATTAATTACTTACGTGCCGCGGTGGATGTATTTTTCTCATCTAGATACTAGTGAATGACCGCGACTCTGCGTAGAATATTTCTTAAAACCTTTTGGGGTTATTTTAAGTTGAAAATGCCTAAAGAAGGTCGCATGCTGCCAGTGGTAATACATATTAGGTAGGTAGATAGTGCAAATTCCCACAAAATCGCTACGTTGGTGCATCTTTGAAAGTTTTAAATGATGTGAACGGTTTCTGAACTCAATAAATTTTTGTTAGATAGTTATTTATCAGGCCATGATATCGACTGTCACCTGCCTATCAGTGATGATCTTTAGCACCAATTGAATCAAACGAATCACTTTGAAAACAGCGGCACTTTGAAGCTAGTTAGTAAGCTAGTAGATAATAATAAATAAAATAAATAAATAAATAATGCTGGACAATCCACTCAGCACTATCTAGCCCCAAAGTAAGCTATTCAAAGCTTGTGTTATGGGTACTAGATAACTGATATATTTAATACATTATATACTTACATAGATAGATATTTTTTTTATTATACATAGAAAACACCCAGACCATCGGAACAAATTTCTGCAGATCGTACACAAATTTGTTCCAAGGCGGGAATCGAACCCGCAACCTCTTGCGTCGCAGGCAGGCTCTCGCCCGCTGCGCCACAGAGGTCGTCCGTAATAAAGCTCATTTAAGTAAGGAAACCTGAAAATAAGATTAAATGACAATCTATCGCTGCCAGTAAGAATGCACTACATAGTCGTTGCACCGGATAGGGTGCTTTCAAAACGGAAAATTATCTCGACCATTTCAAGCGATATCCTCCTTTGGACGGACATGTCATAAAAGCGCAAAGGACATTGTCATATCTAAGTTTGTGCTGGTTTCTATGATAGCGTTGTTCATGTTGGCCGTTATATAGCGGTAATTTATAAACTACTAGCTGCGCCTCGCGGTTTCACTCGCGTAGTTTTAAATCACAGTATTCTCACGCGATAAAAAAAACTATGTTGTCTACGTGCTATTCCAGATCTATGTGCCAAATTTCATGTAGATCCGTTTAGCCGTTCAGAAGTTATTGAGTAACAAACATCCAAACTTTCATGTTTATGACATTAGTGTGACTACTCCCATAGACATTCTCTCCTTATATTGAGTTTTCATAAGTTGATGAACGCATAGCAGTGCATCGTAGGACACGTTCATATCGTGCGTGACCTACGATGCAACGCTTTTTAATATGTATTAATGGTTACCCCTTAGCACCATGTGGGCCATCTGTTTTATACATCAACAAGTTGTATTATTATTTTTCACCTATATCTGGAACATATCTAATGCTTCATACCATTAAGTTCGCCTTTGTACAGTTATTAAATATAAAATATCTTATTTTATATACAATAAGATATTTTCTATTTTAAACGCCGCGTTGTTATTCATAGCTGAATTACCTTTCCCATCGTATAAGTCCGTGAAGAATAGCACACTTTATTAATAATGTCACAAAATAATAAGTTGAAATCATGTCACCAACTCGCGATTCAAAGGCATTTGTAAGCTGTATAATTTATCAGCCAGTCTGTTACGTCATCATCTCGTTATTCAGAAGACTAGCTACACAGTTATATCGGCGGCAGTTTCAAACAAAACTAAAGCACAGCGAGTGTTCAAAGGCTTAAATAGTCACGTGAGAGTCGAAACTCTGGTCGACAGAGCGTCAAATTTATGGAATATCTAGCAAAGCAGAAAGCGGTACTCCGCAAACGCAGAACGTTCCTTTGGCCCTAGTTTCTTGGGATGAAGATGCCGTCATAAAACGAGGATCAAACTGCAATAACAAAGTTGAATACAAAATAAAAAAAACAGTATATGGTGCGGTCGACGGTGTTTACCTAGATATATACTTTTCATTCTTGAAAATATCCTATTTAATAAGCGGGTCGGTTGCCGAGCCCTGTCGCGCCCACGTCGCGCAGTCACTACGTGCAAGTTAATTAAGTAATATACAAACAGAAAACAGCTTCACGACTTCGATCAAAAATTCGAAAGAAAGTCTTATGGAAAGAAATTCCAGTTTTGGGCGTACGCAGAAGGTTGAGTCAAAGCGCTTGATGTTGCTTGAGCTAGAGTCATCTAGCTTTAAGACGTTTCAATGTGACCCTTGTAATTTTATTGAAAACCTTTTGTCTTTGACTTTGCATGTGTCTGTTTTTTTTCTCCACATCCTTGGAACCGATACATAGTTATAGCCTACGTAGACTGGGACGGCATGGCAAGGGATTTTAATTTTCACCAATGGACATTCAAACGTATTGATATAGAAATACGACATACATTGTCATGCTTTAAAATGATGATAGATAGATAATAGATAGATAGATAATACTTTATTGCACACCACATAATAATTACACATAACATAACAATAAAAAACATCTGAGTCATATACAATGGGCGGTATTATCGCTAAAAGCGATCTCTTCCAGACGATGATGATGTGGCATCAATGAAATCCCTTTCGATGCCACGGCATCATCCTAAGCATAATAATATAATATCGTATTTCTATGTTAATAATACGTTTGAATGTCCATTGGTAAAAATTTTAATCCCTTGCCATGTCGTCCCTGTCTGCGTAGGCCTTAACGTTGCTTAGCGGGTGAAATGCATGGTACTTAGCGCTTCCCCGGATGAGCTCTGCCACTAAATTACGACCATCATGAGGATCTCCGCCTTTGAGAAAACGCTAACTTTCAACTCAAACGTGCCTTAGAATGCTTTGTAACTCCGACCAGCGTTTGTCGATTAAATCACGGAACAGAGATGGAAATTTTATGCGCTTGCTAGGTATACCTTATTAATTCAAAACTGGGTACTCAGAAATTTACGATACGTTTGTAATGTTTATTTTTTTTATAATAATTGTAACAATTTATATTTCTGAGTTCTAGTATTTCTCAGTGAAATGAGTGTGATTCTTTTTTAGTCCCACAAGAGCATAGAGAAGGTGCTTTGTAAAGTAATGGAATCGTTATAGGCACAGGTAGCCGCTCAACATTAGGTGGACCTCACTTTCCTTATAAAATAAATGTTCGTTTATTTTCATATATTTTCATATTGATTACTAAGGGTTAGTTGCACCATCGAACGTAAACGTCAAATCGTTCGTTAAATCGGAGGTTTTGCTACGATTTGACGTTACGTTAGATAGTGCAACTCACCCATAGTTTTTCGCTATTTCGATAGAACTACCTAAAGGTAGCGCCGATGCACGCGAGTTTCAAACTATTTAAATGTTACATTGCGATGCGCTAAACTTTTGCAAATAGAACGCAAATGACAGCTTTCGTAACGACGCGATGCCTCTCAAGTGGGCCTTCGGCACTAGTTTCTTGTTATGCTGCAAATCTGTCAAAAATACAGATATTATCGTAAATACAATTCCATATTTTGTGAGATGTATGACAGCGTCAAGAGCAACCTTTCAACTTTCCTCTGAATTACGAAACGGAAGTCGTTCCTGGAATATTATAAGAAAAAAATCTACAGTAAAAAATATTACCTACGCATAGAATTATAATTATAGTATTAACGAATTTATCTCATTTATAATCCAGGATATCTTACTCTCGATTTCTTGGTAAAATGTCTATAGGTGCTGAGTATTTTTTCAGTCTAAACCAAACTTGAGTAACGATTGGCCAAAGAATCTGTAGGCACTTGGATAAGTAATATTTATCACCTTTTTGATCGAGGGCACCAGTGGTCGTGGGTTCAAAACTGGTCGTGCACCAATTACTTTTTCTGTTGTGAAATGTATGCGGCGCAGCGCTGGTACTTTCAAACGGTGAAGTTTTCCTTTACTTCGTGAGGACACCGTCATGTGTTGTGGCGCATTTAAAATCCTTTCACCACACTGTTTCGTAAGAACTAAGTAGTGACATCATAAGAAGATCGCCCTTGTAAAATCTACAAACTAGTAAACAATTCTAAAAGGACAGAAACTGATGCTACATGCATTTTGCGACGTCTGAATGCGCGTTGATGAAAGTGTCTCGTTCCTAGCTCACGTATTCACGACCACTATGAATTAACACGTGTGGATAGCACCCTGGACACTGGCACTGATTACTCTGCAGAAGCTAACCTTTCTAGTGCATTGAATGAATGAAAGAATGACTGAATGAACCTGTGAAATCACTGGTACAGCTGCATTGTGGTCGAATATAGCGTACTGCTGCAATGCAAGTAAAACTTCTAACATTATAATAATATCAACGGCATGCAGATTTAGCAAGTTGATGCCAATGAGCAGATCTATAGCTCGAAGAACTGACAACCGCTGGGGAATAAAGGTTCTCCAATGGCAACGACGAACCAACGAAGCATAGAACCTCGCCTTCCTACCCGAAGGACTGACAATGTAAAGAACGCGGAAAGTCAAAGGATGGAGAAAGCTTTGACATTCGCCATTTTATATATGACTAGCGACCCGCCCGCGCGCCCCTGCTTCGCACGGGTGCACATTGTTTTTCATGCATGTATTATTCATATAAACCTTCCTCTTGAATCACTCTATCTATAAAAAAACCGCATCAAAATCCGTTGCGTAGTTTTAAAGATTTAAGCATACATAGGGATATAGGGACAGAGAAAGCGACTTTGTTTTATACTATGTAGTGATTATCGGCTCGAGATATGGTCCCATACTTTTCTAGGCTTTGTGATGTTCATGAAGGGAAGGGAAATAGCTTGTTTATCTTCTGGTGTACTGTGATCCAACTGGTGTAATTGAATAAAAAAGTCCAACAACTTTGATACCACCACGACAAGACAGTTTAAAAGAATTATGAAAGAAAGAGAAAGTTTTTATTTATGACACCATAACAAGAGCGACACTGTAAGAAAACAACAGAGATTTTAAAGTCAAAATATGTTTATTCAATAAAATCACAAGGATTGCCTTGAAACGTCTTAAAACTAGTGACTCTAAGTGCCAGTTCCACGCGACCAAAGCCGAGAAGAACAGGCAACAAACTGTTCTTGTATGATCTTTGTTACAATAATACCTACACAGTTGAAGCTATTTATTACAATAAGTAAATATAAAATAAACATAACACTAATCTTACAAGTAGGTACATAAGTTAAAAAACAATTTAAATGGAAAATAGGTGTGTCCCTCAGTGCCGTTCATGTGGAGACGTCATACAAGACGAGTAAAGTTGTCAGATGACAAACGATTTTGATCTTAAATATTACCTACACAAAACGTGTTTTGTACCGTAATCACTACCGCTAGTTAAACTTCCCCCTCTGAAAGTACACGGTCGGCTCCGTGGCGTTTCCATCGAGTATGCAGTACACATCCTATTTGCGAGACATCCTGTTAGGTTTCCAATACATCTGGCAGCGGGCGAGCGGTACGTGCGTTCCGTGACAATGCAGCTCCACAGAACTAATAGCACCTTCTTAGATGCAAACTCACTTCGGTATGGGGGCCAATTTTGTTGTTTAGTTTTCTTATTTGACAGCACTAAAAATAGTGCCATCCCTTTCTCAAAGACCGAAACAACAAGGACGGCTATAACTTTAGAGCTGTCAGATTAGGTTGCCTCTAGGTTGACTCTTGCCTTGAAGAGATTTCCATTGTAGTAGTCAGGAGAAACAGTTTAGTCTGGATTTCGTATGGATACTCGAAATCCAGACTCTCTCAGCACGCCTCACGCTTCTAATGCTGGATACTGAAGATTTATCACAGATTTGAAGCTATATTGAACATTATTGGAGTGAATTAGCCCATTTTGCTTTTCAAGCTTGTAGAAGTGATGCAGGTCCGATATTGCTCTTCTAATGCTCGTTTGCAGTAAGACTGGATAATGTTTTTCCAATTACTTTTTAAATTGAAACAGTTCCATTCTTAAAGTATAGAAATAAATGGTGTTTGGTGGATTTTGAAAATACCTGTATTTTTATATTATTTTTACTAAGCAAAATTTACTGTTATTACTTTAAAAAGGCAACAATTACTTTTTAAATTGAAATCTTTCCATTTTTATAGTAAAGTAATAATAGTGATTGGTGGATTTTGAAAATACCTGTATTTTTATCTTATTTTTACTAAGTCAAATTTACTGTTATTAATAATTAAATTAAGGCGACATCATTGGGAAGACGAAATACCGTGAAGATCTCAGGAAACACCAAGACCAGAGACGCACAGGACAAAGGAAGCTGGCAAAACATGACTATATATACGTATATAGACCCAGCAGTGGGTGATAATGGTATCACCCAAAAAAATGTTTCCTTGCAGTCGCTATAGAAATATTATATCACTGAAAATTGATGTAAACGCGCCAAATCGTGGTGGAGTAAACGTTCTTAGGTCATTTATAGTATACCGTTCACTAATGGTAAAAAATTAAATGGTTCTCGAAAAACGTTCTATGGGCGCTATAGGACAACTGTTTGCTGGTTGGGCAGAATGAGATGATGATAGATTTAAAAAATGATTCATTTCTAAAGGTCTATCTATTAGCAAGTTTTAAAGGTTTTCTGTATAAAATATTATTAAGTATTTAAAAATACATAATGGAAATATAATAGCTTAACTATATCATCATCATCATCAGAAAAATTAATATAAAATTTAAGGCGAAGTGCGAATCGGACTTGCGCACGAAGGATTCCGTACCATTATCTATAAAAACGGCAGTAAAATCACGATTCTTGTAGGTATGTATAACGGCAACAGAAGCAATACATCATCATCATCTGTGAAAATTTAAACTGTCTATCACGGTTTATGAGATACAGCTTTGTGGCAGACGGACAGACAGACGGACGAACAGCGGAGTCTTAGTAATAGGGTCCCGTTTTACCCTTTGGGTACGGAACCCTAATAATACATATTTTTAGTGGATCATTTGTCGTTCAGTTGTACCTATGAAATATTATGGCCCTTTTTATTTATTCGTAGCCTTTACCTGCTAAAGCAAAGCGGCATAGATATGAATAAATTGATGTATTTTGGATAAGCTGAGCTTGGGCGAGCGCCCAACTGCGCGCTCCATACAAATTGAAAATCAATGAACCGCGGCATTCGATTTAATATGAAAATCTATTCGTCTTTATGCCGTTCTATGTACGCTACTTATGACATGCGCTAGCCTGGAGGCGATGTCCATATGGAATTTTTGGATAATAGCTTTTTTGCGCGTCTGTCTACAAAATTGGATGGTAATGTGGGGATTCTAGGGTATGTCGCGCTTATAATATTATTTCTTTGAAGTCGCATCTACACGATGTGAGGATATCATGAAAACCACGTATTATTATCCTACTAATGCTATACATGCAAAAGTTTAGATGTTTGTCGCTTCATTATCGCCGTAACTGCTTTTTGGATTTGAATTTGGATGAAACGTGAAATAGCTAAAGACGCTGACAACCGCCAGATAACAACTCGCTTGCAATTTTTTCAGTTCGATGGGATTTTTGGTAGGTAAACCTACTGTAAAGTTGTTTGAACTAAAAACAACATTTTTAATGAACATTAATTTTGTTTTTGTTAGTAGTACGAGTAGCTCTCGTCCGTAGAAGTACTACCACCATGCCAGTTTCTGCCGACACTATTTGAAGGGATTCGCTTATAAAACTGGCTGATGGAACAAGCAGATGGCCCGCTTTATGTTAAGTGGTAGGTAACTATCACCTATAACAAAGTATTACTTAGCAAGTCACGCATATAGGAACGTACCCTACAATGCACTGCCCTCACTTGAGGCATACAGATTTTAAGCCTCATATGTCTGTAATTACACCGGCAAACCAAAACACAGCGTTACTGCTTGGCGGCAGAAAAAGGCTTGGTGGAAGTACCTACACCCCCCGGACGAGCTAAAAGAACTCTACAAAAATGGGTGTCGTTGCCGGTTATAATACAGGCCCATGAGGAGTTATATCTGTATGTCTCAAGTTAATGGATGCAGGGCAGTGCATTGTAAAGCACATGACCACTACGACTACATAGGTAATAGACATATAGCTAAATATAAAAGAAATGGACGAAGATGGGATTTCTCAATGAAAATGCTTAAAAAATAAGCCATGAAAAACAGAGTTTTATCCTTGGTTCATTTTCTAAAATCGTTGTTATTATTTCAACGTTTATTTTAAGCAAGATTTTGCCTTTGTTACTAAAATTTATAATTTACTTTGCGAAGCCTTTCGTTGACGCATTGATGGGTAACATCTATTTAATTAAATGTTGTTTTATTAGGGGCGAGGGATCTGACATTATAAAAAAATCTCAAAGATGTTGAAAGGCTTTTGGCACTAAGAGATCTGAGGGGATATCTACCGTGCCTTAAGTTGTCAGTCGCGTAATTTCGGTCGCGCAATCCATTTTGTCAACATTTGGTCAACTCATTTTGCGTCGCCGTCTGAATCAAACAGGACTTTTGTATGAAACCTAAAGTAGCAGAAATTACGCGACTGAAGTTACGCGACTGACAACTCAAAAGTTTACGCTCATTTAGCCTCACCCTAAGGGGGATAGTCAAAGATACGTCCAAACATTTAGCACATACACACATTTTACAGCAGTTTATATAAAAAAAGTAAAGTTAGTAAACGCTTAGACTAAAAAAAAGAAAGAAACATTTATTTGACACACAACAAACAGAGAACACAGAAAAAAACATAACAGATATTAATAACAAACAGTAAAAGTAAAGAAACGGATAAACAGAAAAATACAAAAGCAGTGTTCGAGGACAGTTTGTCTCCTCTGTGTTGTGTGGGCCAAACAGGTCCAGTCTCAGCATAATTGCAAAAAAACATCAGCTAGTATACAATTAAAAGAGCTATCGTTTTATCGCCACTGCTGTCGCCCGGTTATTAGAAAATAGCCCCGCCGAGCCCCACTCTGCAGGCCTGTCACGCCCGGTTGATACTCCAGGCATGAGCACTGGGGCAATTATACGCCTATAATTACCATGTTAATTACAAGCACTCCTCTTGTTTCTCATCTTACCATTCCGACCGTTTGTTGTTGTTTAAACATTAATTCGTTAAAACACTGGTTTTGTAAAATGCGGTGACGCCATCTGGTTCACGTAAAAGTATTTCTACAAAATCGCAATGATCAGTTTGTAACGTTTAATATTCTAAGTGCCAGTTCCACCCGATCGAAGCCTAGAAGAACAGGTAACAAACTTATTATTAATGAGTCTGAGGTCTGAGACTCTGGGTCCCACTGTTAGGCCAAGGCCTTCTCCCATTCCTGCCATACATTGCGATCCATGGCTATCCACTTTCACATTTATAATTTAGTGATATAAATGTGAATGTTTGGATGTTTGTTACTCTTTCACGCTGGAACGGCTGAACGGATCAGGATAAAATTTGGCACAGAGGTAGATTAAGTCTGGAATAGCACATAGGCTTCTTTTATTCCGTGGGAATAACGGGATTTAACGGTGAAACGCGGGTGAAACCACTGGGCGCAGCTAATATTTCATAAAGACATAATTAACAAAATAATTTAAGACGAAGATATTATGAACTAATGATATTATGAACTCTCGCTCACACGTATATTTTGCGCTTTATTATTTTTTGTTTTATAGTCACGTATTAAGGCCTTGACTTATGACGGCCACCGTTTTGTGGCTTGTTAGGGCTCTTAATAGGCGGGTATGATGATTAAAGAGTAACTATTTGCTATAGAATTACAAACAGGGTGGGAGATGAATACATACCAAAACTGAAACACTTCTCGGTGGAGTTCCATTAAAAAGACAAAAAATGGTAATAAAAAAAATATGTTTTTTTTTATCCTGCTTTCAAATGTAGCTGACATTTTTTACAAGATCCTACAGTTATCAACTGAGTCGTTTGGTGGTGATGTTTGTAACATTATGCAATCATATTTTTAGGTTAGCACACCTTTCGACAAAAATCGTAATTTCAGTGTTTCTACTGAGAAACACTACTGAACACTACTACGCTTACTGAAGCGATATTTTTCGCTATAAAAATAATACATGAGCTCACGGGCACCCTGTACAAGTAGTAATTGTTTGTGAGCAATTAATAGTTTTATTGCCAAATAAATAACGCTCAGCAGCAACTATGGGTGCAAAGCTTGCTCAACTTTCGCGTAATTATATGAGGCGCGTAAAACATTCGCAACATAGTTATTGACTCGTTAAGTTACTGTTGCTATAAAGTGTTAATAATACAGTGTGTGGAACGAGCGCAGCGAACGAAATTTTAATGTCGTGTTTTTGCGTTGATGTTTGTTTGTCGAAGCATAACTGACGAACTGACCAATATTTTTTTTTTGTTCAAGAGTTTGTACTGTATTTGTTTGCTGTAGAATATAAAGGTAAAATGTAGGTCAAGGAGTTATTAAGATATTGGGATCCGAAATTGAGTAAAAAAAATTATATAAACATAATGTGAAACCATTTTATTACTGTTGGATGTTGTGTTGTAATTCTTTTTTATAGAAGATGTTACCTATTTATCAAGAGTAAAGTAAAAAACATAAGGCTAAAAAGTCACCAAAAATTTATTTATTCAACCTCATGTTCTTCTACTGGCTTCGCTGGTAGAAAATGCTGTCTAGCATTAAGCTCGCCTGTTGTACTTTGTTTTAGTGCAATAAAGAATTAAATGAAATAATAAATAATAATTTATTATTGAATACTTGTCGTAAAATATTCCTAAATATTACGCATTCATATACAATATCATCTCAAATAAATGCTCAAGATATCTTTTATACTTGTGTTTACCTTCCCACAATTAGCAAAACCATATTTTAAAATGCTCAAACCGCTTTTTACGAAAAGTGCAATGCAAAAACCCATGTAAGTAATTTACCGCTGAAATCTTAGCAACGATGCAAACTTTCTCGAGGTTTTTGTGAATCTTCGTGAATTCTCGGAGCAATATTAAAACTTACAGAGATACCAAACTTGGTAAAAATAAAATATTCCGAATGGTACAGATACCATTGTGAGTGTGTATGGGCAATTTGGGTACAACAAAAAGTTGCCAGTCTGACTGGACAGCGGGCACGGAACTTTATATTATGTACTAGTTGCGCCCCGCGGTTTTACCCGCGCAGATTTAAATCCCGGTATTCCCACGGGATAAAAAGTAGCCAATGTTTTCGGTTTAAAGAACTTTATTAAATAACTCATAAAGACTTCACAGTCCACTTAAAATGAGTCTATACTAGTAGGTAGTTAAAATATGATTGGTAGTCAGTAGGTAAGTGCTTGATGTTAGATATAAGTACATGTGCACTGTGCAGGTGTGTGGTTTTATTGCAGACTATAATCAATCGCTCTGCCAAGTTTCATACAGATCCGTTCAGCCGTTCCGGCGTGAAAGAGTAACAAACATCCATCCATCCATCCATGCTTACAAACTTTCACAACAAAAGTTGCAGTCTTTTTCTTATCTTGACATTCGGGTTTCAAACTAATGTGATGAAATAATTTTAAGTGACCCTTTTTGAGAACTTGAACTCGAAAAGTTGCAGTCAATTGCCTAACAAGTTGCCCGTGTGTATTACTTTTTGTGCTCGGCTTCTGCTCGTATTTTTCCAGGTATCTGATCTCGCCACGAAACTCTATTCTGCCGAGCCATTGTAGTGTTTCCCTGCTGAGTTCGATCACTTAACATTGCTATTCATACCGGAAACTAAATAAACAGGGAGTGTACAGCGAGGAAATAAACGGTTTCTTTTAAAGTATGCAATTTCAACTGATTAGAATCTTACATTAATTTATTTTAGCACTGAAAGAAAGTATTGGAATTCTAGAAAGAAAGGCGAGCTTTAATTTAAAATGTTTTGGGTTGCAAACGTTTTAAGACCTCCAAACTAAAGGGTAATAAAAAAATATTCAGCAGCAAACTTTGTGACCTACGTCCAGCAGTGGACAAACATAGGTTGATTTCTTTCAGTATTAAATTAGAATATATTTGTAGACTTTATTTCACACAGAGCGCTATACATTTTAAATTAAGCTAGTAACTTTGTATTCTAGGTTAGGTACATTACAAAATTCAATTAAGTAACTGCATTGACATTACTTTCAAATTTCAAGATGATCCTGCGGGAAGTCGGTGGATGGAGAGGGCTCGGAGTCGTCCTTCCTGGAGACGTGTGGGGGAGGCCTTTGTCCAGCAGTGGACTTCTTTAGGCTGATGATGATGATGAAGCTCTGTGAGGTAGTAATGATAAACAACAATATAATTATTATGATTGTAACTTTTATAAATATTCTATTGGAGCCATATGTTTTTGATTTCACTGGATTATTTACATTTGTTTTTTCAGGCGTTCGATTAATTATGGAATAAATTATGAAAAAAAATGACTAGATTTCTCGCTTCCAACCAACGATAGATCGCAGATAGTCTGGATGGAGGAAACTCAAAATAATTCTTCCTGGAAATATATGTCCAGGGCGAACTTCTTCAGAAAGAAGAGTGTGAGAAAACTTGTTTATTTGACACACATATTGTATAAAATAACATTGAACATGTAGGTAATAATAGGTAACTATGTGCTACTTACACAGAGTATAGGTCGCGTCGACCAAAAAGAACGCTGGAAAACAGTGGAGGTGATGTGTTTGCGCATACAAAAAAATGGCGCCATCACACTCCTTCTCCCTCCTTCCGGCGTTCTTTTTGCGTGACGCGCACTATAACATAGCATAGTTACAAATATCTTATATACAATTATAAATTCATAGTAAAGCTATAGATAGTGATCCCTTCAGGTGGGCTTCAACATCAGGTGGGCCATTCGCTTGTTCTATCAGCATGCAGTTTAGAAAAGACTGTCAGGTGTAGATTCGGAGATTGTGAATTTATTTTCTATTCTGGACGACGCCAGTCTGACAAGGTTAAATTTAAATCGATTTTACTCAGTTGCACGTTTATTCTCTTCCGGTAAACTATCTGGTAACGGATTTAAATATTTATATCGGAAATGGTTTTGTGATTCTATTTTAGTCAAACCTATTTTTAAGCTTTTAAAAGGAACTGTATTCTAGACAGTAATGTTTCGAAAAAGAAAAAGTAATCAGAATAATTAATTTATTGGTAACAACATTTCGGGGTTTCAATGGTGCCAATTCTGTTGTTTAATATTTTCTTAACTCAACCTAATTTGACAGCACTAAAAATATTACCATCCCTTTCTAAAAGATCGAAACAACAAGGACGGCTATAATTTTAGAGCTGTCAGATTATGTTACTTTAGGATAATGCAACAACAGAATTGACACCAATATATTGTTCAGTGGTACATTAATTGTTACTACTTAATTAAAGTATGTAAGTACATACTAGGTGCGCTCCGCGGTGTTACCCGCGATTAAAAAGTATATTCTTTTCCTCTATGTTCTTTCCCGACTTCAACCTCCCTCCCCGCTCCCTCTACCACCCTCTCAAAAAAAATCATAGTGTTCTCGATTGGCGTTTGACAGCTCGACAAACGACTAGCACGTCAAATAGCAATAACTAAAGCGATGAGATTCCACAAGCAACTCATTTTAACACTGCAAGCAACTCTCGCATTGACTTGTTTTTTGATTATTGACCACCGAATGGTGACCGCACAGAGAGTAGTTAAACTACCTTCTGTACTACGTTCTGACCCCTTGGCCACACTACCGAGGAATGGCAATAATGATTGCGGTAATGGACGTTGAACGTTGGTGTGACCACGACACGCCGTTGATTACCGCGAGAATTTTTCAACAACAATAACAATTGCCGTTGTAAAATCACGCGAGAATTATGGCGTTGAAGCGGACACACTACGTGGAGAGTCTAACGCGAGAACTATCGGAATAATTGCGATGATGGGCATTGACGTTGGACGTTGGTGTGGCCAGGACATTAAGTCAGTCGGTTAGGTATGAAATGACAAAATAGTTAAATGAAAGCTACGTCACGTACGTACGTAAGCGCTTTCAAACGTTGCAAATGCCTTTTCAATAATGAACAAGTTGAGCCATGGCATGTGCCGTCAAGCCTTAAAAACTCAACTCAAAAATACCTTTAAGCGTGACGTCAAACGAGCACAAAGGGTTTAGTGGTTCGCATTCGAACGAAATTACGTACACATTGTTAAGTGAGCTTATAAAATTATAATACAGCGAAATTCGCTTTGGCACATTCGAACGCGGCGTGACTTCATGACACGAAGCATCGCCGCGGTGAATTTTTATGAGTCGACGCCTCACGATTCGCGACTCATGACTCACCGGGGACCCGCGGTGGCAGAACGACTAGTCAAAGAGAAATGGAGATTTTCTTGTTACAAATGTGAAAGCAGTAGGTGGTATTTCTTCGCGGATTACTTTCCCGAAAGCGCACTTGTAATGCGCGGAATTTTTATTATTCTCGACTCCCCGGGGTACAGTTCGCGACAAAGATACATTCGGATCATTATGTTACGCGACACGCATTACTCGACGGTGCCGCTTTAAATAAAATGACGGTTTTGAATATCGCTGTAAATTCACAATTGCTGCGACGCGTTTCATTTTTTTATTACAGGTTCGCTTAAAACATTTTTATGGTTTTAAAAAATTTGTTGGGCACTGAAACATGAAAAAAAAACATGAACATGGGACATAGCTTTACATGGCTTTCCCAGATTTACTAGCTTGGTTATATAGGTCTATGATGGAGCGTTGATATTCGAGTCAGTTTTTTTACTTGTATGGATATCAGTCTTGTACCTATGTAGATTTTTTTTAATAGTAATAGGTCAGCGTAATATTTATAAAAATGTCTTTCTTTTTTTTCTTTCTGATATGGGCATTCGGGCATATGGTATGCCCGATTGCCCATATCAGAAAGAAAGTAAGTAAGTAAAGGGAAGAGTTTTTTGTAACGAGAAGAATATGGATGAATGTAGGAGGAGAGATAGGCCAAAGAAAAGATGGCTGAACCACAGTTCGAACAGTTGGTGAACGTCAGTCACAACTGATGATAGATAGATAGATAGATAGAAAATTCTTTATTGCACAAAAATACAGTGTACATAGGCGAGCTTAGTGCTGGAAAGCATTATCTACCAGCTGACCTTTGGGTAATGGGAAAATATTTTGGGTAGTGCACATTTGACAAGGACAAAGATAGCAAATAAAGAAACAAAGCAAAGATTTAAGAGAAATTACATAACAAAGTAGAAAACTAAGAGTAAAATAAACAAACTAAATTTAGGTCTTATGATAGAGATAGAGATATAGAGAGAGATAGAGATAAGAGATATAGAGATGATAGAGGAGAGTGGACGGAAAAAACCCGTTTTGCCGACCCTAAATTAAGTGTAAGAGCTGGAAAATGATGATGACCTATATGTAGAGTTGTTGGGCAAAATACAAAATCATTATTTGAAAAAGTTTACAGGATCAAACTATTTTAATATTTTATGGATTGCAATAATTTTTTAAAAAACATTTTCGATAGTATGCCAGCTTAGTAGCAGCTTAGTATGAAAAAAACGTTATATTCAAAACACATATATACCAGTTACATGAGTGTAAATCCCATTGAGACGCTGCCACGCAACTTTTTGTGCACTATTTTCAACAAAATATAAATTAATTGAAAAACTTTAACATAATTATTAATTTCACATTTATTTATGACGACCTCAGTGGCGCAGCGGGCGAGAGACTGCCTGCGACGCAAGAGGTTGCGGGTTTGATTCCCGCCTCGGAACAAATTTGTGTACGATCTGCAGAAATTTGTTCCGTTGGTCTGGGTGTATATGTCATCATCATCATCAACAGCCCACAGAAGTCCACTGCTGGGCATAGGCCTCCCCTATCCGCTTCCAGGAAGAACGATTCTGAGCCCTTTCCATCCACCGACTACCCGCGATCCTAACAATGTCGTCAGTCCATCGGGTAGGAGGGCGTCCCACACTTCGTTTTGCTGTTCGTGGGTGTTTATGTATTAAATAAAAAAATATATATCTATGTATATAATATATGTGTATATAATGTATTAAATATATCAGTCATCTAGTACCCATAACACAAGCTTTGAGTAGCTTACTTTGGGGCTAGATGATGCTGTGTGGATTGTCCAGCATTATTTATTTATTTATTTATTATTATTAGGATAACTTTCAACGCATCAAGACGTGTTGATACTACTATATAATATACACACACATAATTATTCTCGAAAAATAAAACTAATTGAAATAGTCCGAAATTAATCCTTCTTCCTCTTCATCCAGATTTTTCTAATCGAGACACTTCTCGCTTTGAAAACCCTACGAATCACAATTCGTAGAGATGGTTACGTCGTAGCAACGCTCTACGCTCAGCGTTCAATCATCATGCTACGCTGGCTACGAAACGATACGAGATGGTGGTTTTGAGATGAATTACAGCTCCTTATTCAAATTTCGCTTAAAATTTTCATTTCTTTTCAGACTTAATTTAAAAAACTTCTATTCAAATCGTTCGGTATTTAGGAAGCATTAAGATAACTTACAATATAATAATAAAAAGGTAAGGAGGTCGTGAGTTCAAACCCGTGGGTTTTTTAAGTATCAATTTATCACCTGAATAAAATTAAGTAAGTTTAATACATTTTTTGTTTTGTTTTATACCTTAGTGCCCGCAGCAGTTATTATCCAGAGTTAAGTATTATTAAATTCTTGAAACAATAAAGCTCCAAATAGCACGTTTGTTTACGAAGGCATCCAATTCATTACTTTATTTGTTTAATAAAGCTGAAACGTCTGTGAACACAGGGATATAAATTACCTTTAATTTGTGTGAACGATCCAGAAAATATGATGATGTAGAGGTTTCATCAGAGCTTAATAAAGCAAGCTAGGAGTAACGATGTTAGAATATTGTGTTTGCTCCCTGATGGGTTCATAACTCGTTTTATTTGTGAATCTGACAGGCACATGAGAAACCTATATATTACTTTTTTATAATTTTATTTACTGCCTGCGACTACAATTTCATCAGGTGGTAAGCAACGAAGGAGCCGACGTTGGTTGGAACAAAACACTCAAGAAGACACCTTTTCTCTTATATTTTATATACACAGCACCCGATTTAAATCCCGGTATTCCCACGGGATAAAAGTAGCCTATGTGTTATTCCAGACTATAATATATCTCTCTGCCATGTTTCATCCAGATCCGTTTAGCCGTTCCGGCTACAAATAGTAACAAACATCCATCCATCCATCAATCCATCCATCCATCCATCCATCCATCCATCCATCCATCCATCCATCCATCCATCCATCCATCCATCCATCCATTCATCCATCCATCAACCCACCTATCCATCCATCCACCCATCCATCCATCCATCTATCCATCCATCCATCCATACTTACAAACTATCGCGTTTATAATATTAGTAGGATCTAACCTTCTTCCTTTCCTGCTAATAAAAAAATTTATAATAAATAATGCGAATGTCAAGATGTCACTTTGTCTGACAGCCGCTGGGAAATAAAGGTTCTCGAATGGTGAAAGGAAAGCGAAGTGTGGGACGCCCTCCTACCCGATAGACTGACGACACTGTTAGGACCGCGGGAAGTCAGTGGAAGGAGAGGGCTCAGAACTGTTAACCCTGGAAATAAATAAATAATGCTGGACAATTCACACAGCACTATCTAGCCCCAAAGTAAGCTACTTAAAGCTTGTGTTATGGGTACTAGATAACTGATATATTTAATACGTTACATACTTACATAGATAGATATTTTTTATTATACATAGAAAACACCCAGACCAACGGAACAAATTTCTGCATATCATACACACATTTGTACCGAGGCGGGAATCGAACCCGCAACCTCTGCGTCGCAGGCGGACTCTCGCCCGCTGCGTCACTGAGGTCATCGAAATGTATACGGGAGGTCTGTGTCCAGCTCAACTTCTACAGGATTATGGTGATGATGATAAAGTTTTTTTAAAATAATTTACCAAGATAATATTGCAGGTTTACTAGCGGAGTGCCCTGAAACCTCAAAATCACCAACCATCTGTTCGCGATGGCAAAAAATAAATTCATAAACTGTGCTCATAGCTGTGTGAAATTAAAAATATAAATATCGTGAGACAACACAGCTGGTACTAATCCGTAGCGCTGAGATTACGGAGCGCGGAGTAATCATATACGCTCGCTTTTATAAGAGCATAAGCTGTGGTCACACAATACAGCTGCACCCAGTTTTTTAAATAGTAAATAGAAATTGCTTATTTGCTGCACCCCTTCTTTTAAATAGTAAATGGAAGCGGTTTCTATTTACTATATTATAGTATATTAATTCTATTTGCTGTATTAGGTACTCACTTAAAATATAAGTACCATATAATTGTAGGAAGGGTCATAAAAAAATCGCTATGAACCAAGATGTAGCTAAGTTTCTTGCATGTTTTACTAGGCTTTGGTCGATAGGAACTGGCGGTAGATTCATGGACATGCAAATAATTTGAATCTCGGAAAAGGCGTCAACGATTTTTATGAAATTCGGTTGTATTTCGAGGGCGGTAAATCGATCTAGCTAGGATTCAGCAATCGGACAAAGCTCGGTCATCCAGATTTTGATTATAAATCGTAATACAAAAGTTTTTGTTTTGTGTATTTTCACCACGTGAGTCCAGACTTTAGGTGGTTCCGTTAACTATGTTACTATACAGGGAGGGGGTGCATGGTATTGGTGCAGTACGTCATTAGCTGGAGATAATAACAACCCTTGCTCTTTCATTAGATATCATTATTTTGAGAGACGACAAGCTTAATTTATTTTATGCTCGCGTCTGCGGATTTTATAATAAAGTAGACAGATTTAAATTGACAAGCAATTACCTACATGTGTTATTTAGCACAGGTATTTCAAGCTTTAATCCAGGTGGGATATGTAACTGTTAATGTCAATTAAAATACAAACCTATAGACTATGTCTGAGACCAGACAAGACTATAGTCCAAGGTACTTCAAATAAAAAAATCCATAATAATAGGCTTTGAAGTTTAAAATATTTTGAAAAGAAAACAATTTTACAATACAACTAAGACAATTAGCTTAATTTGTCTTCAAAATTTCATTATATTCAAGACTAATATTTTCTTTGCGATATGTACACATCACCTAGATAATTATAATAAACATAAAACTTTCAAATAAATAATTAAACTAAAAAAATGTAGTTTTAACTCTTTGAAACACCCTCCAACAAGCTCATGAGCTCATATATTAATAACTCACCATACACTTCCGTACTTTACAATCCTCTTCATCCAAAGGTTGTCTGGAAGAGATCACTCTCAGCGATAAGACCGCCCAGTTATTTTTATTCCTTATTTCTTTAAGTGTACTTACTGTTATTTTTTATGGTGTACAATAAAGTATTTTCATTCATTCATTCATACACATTGTCCTGTAAAAAACTTAGCTAGCATTATTTGAAGTAACCAAAATGAATGTAAGAAACCGCTAATATTAAGCTCATTAAATTCGGATAACAGACAACTGCCAATTACAAACTCGTTACGGCATCACAACACGCTTGAATAAATCATTTGAAATTAATAGAAGCCTCCTGGGCTAATAAATGACACAATATATCAAGATGTATTACTGAGGAACGCTGCAGGTGAGGTGAGATTAAGTCCTCGTGCGATGTACAATGCTGTGTCCTGATTTATACTGTGCACTACTCTGCCGCAGCACAGGGTAAGGGAATCCAGTAGAATATATTTGATTTTATTATAGACACAATATATTTATTAAAAAAAATAGGAAACAGCATCACGATGCTGTTTCAGTTTTCGATCCCCTCATGTCTATGAGGGGATAGAAATGATGTCTATTAGGGGGTTTCATAGATCCCCATATAGTGATTTAAACAAATGATAATAAAATATATGACACAATTATGCCAAGTAAAAACTCGTGGTCAAAGTCATGTACTCGCTAGAAACAAAAGAGCTAAAAATTGCGGCAATTTCAAGCTGCAACTGTAAATCGGTGTTATTCATGCAAATACATCATAAGCAGGACAGCTATACAATTGCAGCAATAAATTGCCACAAAACTATCCCGTTTATAAGCACCTTAATAAATACGAGCATAAGTACATAAATAATTTGCTTATAAAATGTAGATTCGATTTGGTTTATGCACAATGTATATTATATAGTTTATATTAGACAATAAGAAAACTGTGAATCTAAGAATGAATAAATAAATAAATAAATAAGCAATACAGTGAC
Source organism: Plemyria rubiginata (assembly GCA_963576535.1). Lineage (NCBI taxonomy): Eukaryota > Metazoa > Arthropoda > Insecta > Lepidoptera > Geometridae > Plemyria > Plemyria rubiginata. The sequence continues at coordinate 11,486,080 of OY754912.1, read as the reverse complement.
CTGACTACCCTTTCATTGGCAATGAGTGCAGCAACTGATTGATATGATAAACATGACCAAACACTACTTTATTTTAGACTAGCTGGTACCCGCGACTTCGTCTGCGTACTTTTAATATCTTCATCTCTTTTTTTCGCAATAAAAGGTAGCCTATGTTCTTTCTCAGGGTCTAAAGATTGTCTGTGCCAAATTTCATCAAAATTGGTTGAGAGGTTTAAGCGGGAAAGCGTAACAGACAGACAGATAGACAGATATTAGTTGGGATTAAAACGTTAATTCATAAAGTAGTGTGATCAAAATACTGATCTCCGTTTTATTGCCACTTTTAAATGATTAATTTCCATAGCGTAGTTACATTTCATAGTAGGTTTCAAATAAATTCCGCAACATCAATTTTTTTTAATACATTACTATCGTTTTCTTACAGCCACGCTAAAATATATGTCTGTTATATTAAAATCTAGCAAAATATACTTGTAACTATGTCATCTCTTACCAAATAATTATGATCAGTTTTATGAGGAGAAGGGTTAAATAAATATAAAAAATGAAAAGTACATAAATAAATAATAAATAAATATTGGTAGTACCACAAGATTTGGTCTGTGATGTGTGGAAAGACCACACATCACAGACCAAATCTTGTGGTATGGGAACCAGATAGATCAAATACTACTTATAAACCTTATTTTTTTTGTAAATACATACTTATAATATTATATAACACACAGACAGACAATAAACATCTATGTTTCACACAAATGTTTGTTTACGGTGGGAATCCAACCCACGACCTACGGCACAGAAGGCAGAGCTACTACCAACTGAGCTATGAATGCTGTCGAATGGTCGATGTTATGTCGATGAGGTTTGGTCGATGTTATACCGTTTTGGGATCACACTGTGAGCGGTAGCACTTTAATATGAATCATGAAATACAATGCATGTCGGGCGGGCTTATCGCTGCGCTTGCGAGTGTTACTGTGTAAATGACAAAGGTTACTGTTGTGTTGCTAGATACGAAACAATACCTATAAATCTACCAAGAATACTCCTAAAACTGGTTTACATTTTATAAAATTCTTCAGACGAGTATTGAGTTTTGGTCTAATTGGTGACTCACTTTTTTAACAACATGTAATACAAGTCTTCAGGGCCTTCCGCCATGAATATCTTTTAATTAAACTGCCTTTATTGTTGTACCTACTTTAAGAGAACATGTCTCTCTTATAGTAGGTACACACACGCCTGTTAAATAAATAATTGATAAGTAGGCAGGTACACCATTTGGTGTAATTGGTGACCTGACCAGCGTAAGTTTCTACAGCTTGCATTGTTTAGGCGATAAATAAGTTTGCTTTTGTCAGAACTAGAGGGCGCTAGTAAAAGTGTCCGGTGTGTAGAACGCGCTATCGATGCGTTTTGGGTTTTTTATAAGGGAAGCCTTTGTTTGTAATATATAGCTGCCTAGTTCAAGAGATTTGTATTATTCAATTAATCTCTCCTCAGTACGTAAAAGGTCAGCTAGCTCAAAACATGCATAATAATATGCTGAGTTGGTGGGACCATTTTGCAACTGTCTTTGTTTGTTTTACTACTTTACTTTTGTTAATGATAGTTGTTTGTTTTGTTAATAGTTGCAATGTGCAAATAAACATTTTTGATTTGATTTGGTTTGACCTTGTTAGCGTATCTAATGACAGGCGTATAAGACAGTTCAAATTGTTACGGTATTAATATCTATTGGCACCTATCGCGAGATATAAATGTATTTATTTATGGTAACGAAGACCTTTCCGTACCGAATAACACCGCTGCGTTTCATTGTACTGACTTTTACTGTGTAGTTTGGCATGGGGTGCATGAAGACACCACCAGGACCTATCAAGAATAAATTTTACAGTTTTGGCGTAAGCGTATCGTGTATATCCCAATAGTCATGACCCAAACGTGCTATATATTATGTACTCTCTTTCTTTTCATAGATGCTAAGACCTTGGCAATTAAAGAAAGTGGTAAATCACAGAAAAGTCAAAAATTTCTCTTAATAATCTACTCATCTTTTTTTTATTGACCGTCGTAATAATCCTTATCATAATTCCAAGAAAAAAACTTGAACAATTGTAATCTCTTTTAGTTATTATAATAAAAAAAAACATCTTTCGAATGTGTTATAAAATAATTCATTCAAATTTTGACATTGACTCTCGGCTGCAATGTGTAGCACTCTTGCTCTCCAGTATAACTCTGATTAAATAAATATAAATAAATAAATAATGCTGGACAATCCACACAGCACCATCTAGCCCCAAAGTAAGCTACTCAAAGCTTGTGTTATGGGTACTAGATGACTGATATATTTAATACATTATATACTTACATAGATAGATATTTTTTATTATACATAAACACCCAGACCAACGGAACAAATTTCTGCAGATCGTACACAAATTTATTCCGAGGCGGGAATCGAACCCGCCCGCTGCGCCACTGAGGTCGTCAATGATACGATAACTTTGATATTCACGCTAAGCCCCACATAGGGAAACCATTGCACAGAACAAAGCAGTGAAAATACTAAAATTAATCAAATCCATCTCATTGAAACCCAAATGTTCCATTGAAGTATTAATTGCTAAGCTCGTTAGCAATAGCTCCCTTCGCCGATCCAATACTATTTCAATTACCAGCTTTTATTTATGAACGTAATGCGGCACTAAATCTCGACTGTCTCTCGAACCTTCTCATTAATAAACAAAATAGGGACAAAGCCTCTTCATGTTACAGTACTTGCGTTACTTAGTAATAACTTGGAGTAAGTCGTGCAGCCTTGGCGTATGGAACAGCCAATGTTTCAGACAAGATAATGTTCCTTTATATATTTTATTTTAACCTTTGCCTTGCCTTTTGCCAAACGCGTAACAATATGACTTGATTAGGTACTGTCATGACAGCATGGAAACAAATAACTTTCATTTTTTAAACGTTGGTATTGTGTTTCAGGATTTTACGATTTATCTAAATGAATCAGGATAAATTCAATTTGTTATTCGACGCTTATTTTGAACTTAGTCATAGACATAGACTGAATTAGTATATTATGTCTATTTTCTGTAACAGTATGTGTTATTTGTGTATGTGTAGTATGAGTGTATTTTCTAAGGTATTTTAAGTCGATTTTTTTTGAAAGAGCTATCTTACCTTTTTCCTTCACTTTTTTTTATTTACATAAATAAACTTGTTAGTACTACTTACTTTAAAATAACATTGCGATCATTAGCATAGTTACCCATAAAGTTATAATTTTTTCTGTCGATACAATAACAAAATACTCCTTCAAATATCGTTAGGCTTCTGTATCCTATTTATTATTTTAACTAAACTATTTACAATACTGTACCCACAGTAATTAATATTCCTTCGCTGGTATTACCAGCCATATAATTAAAGGTGTTCTTTTCAGAAATAGGAAAACATGAAAATTTTAATTTAGTAAACATTTTTTTTTTTAATTCTAAGTCATTTTTTTCTAAATTCAAATTTTCATACATAACAAAAAAAAACCTAGCTTTAGAAAAAAAAACTGAAACAGGTTCACGATTTTGATCCCCAGGCACGGTAGATACTATCTCAGATAATTTAGTACTAGCTAAATAATTCGGACAAAGAAAAAGTATATAAGTAGTATATCAGCTATCTGGTTCCCATACCACAAGCTTAGGCTTAGTTTGGGGCGAGATAGTGCTGTGTGGAAAGCCCACCAATATTTATTTATTTATTCATATTTGTAATGTAAATTCTCATAACTATGATAACCTAAATAAAATTGTATTGATAGATAGATCTAGATCTTGGCTTTGAGACGACCTCTGTGGCGCAGCGGGCGGGAGCCTGCCTGCGACGCAAGAGGTTGCGGGTTCGATTCCCGCCGTGGAACAAATTTGTGTACGAGCTGCAGAAATTTGTTCCGATGGTCTGGGTGTTTTCTATGTATAATAAAAAATATCTATCTATGTAAGTATATAATGTATTAAATATATCAGTTATCTAGTAACCATAACACAAGCTTTGAATAGCTTACTTTGGGGCTAGATAGTGCTGTGTAGATTTTCCAGCATTATTTATTTATTTATTTATTTTATTTGATAATCATGTGAAGAGAAATAAATAATATATTTGAAGAACTAAAAAGTTATTTTCCTTCCGAAAATAGGAAGCAAAATCCCCAGCTTCCAGTTTCTAGACCACTTTTAAAGATAATCCTTCAAGCAAACTATATTTAAATTACTGTCTCTACCAAAATATGAAATTCAAATAGCGAGATGCATGCACCTCAAGTCGTTACAAACTCGTTTAGTTACCTACAGTGCCTTCAGTCGGTTTCGTATATTTGCGGCGGGACCGAGTGGGATCTATCTCCATATTTTGTATAAACTAGCTATGAAATATTACAAATACCTACTAAGAATTTTCGGAATTGCTTGAATGTATGTATACTATATGTACTATATGTATATATGATACAGATACAGATTCTTTATTGGTAAAAACAGTTTACTAAAACTTATATGTAAAATAAATTGAAAATAAATTTACAAAGTCATAAAAAAATTATTTAAATATTTTTATGTACTAGTATAACTCATTGGACATGGTCTGTACTACAGTAAAACATGTACTGTAGTAAATTGAATTTGAATTTGATAAAGTGATCGAATATAAAGGTTTTACCTGTCTTTTCTCTTCATAAGATTTGAATCACAAACGGAACATCTATAAGGGGACAAATTGTTTTGTTTTTTAGGCCTATTCACTTGTAATATTATAGTTGTTCAAAATGTGTATAAGTTTAAGTGTGTCAACATTGACACAAACCTTAGGTATCCGGTGTTCCTTATTTTAACATGTTTTAACCTTTTTTTGGAAAATAAATAATAGTTCCCGTGTATTTTCATAGAAAACTAAATGGTTTCAATAGATGCGTTATCATTTGGAGTCAACTTATCGGAAACGATTCACTTGTAGGCACGAACAAGTCTATTTCCATTTTGAAATGTCGACGATGCCCGAAGCGGAGGCTCAAGTACTCTGTCAGAATATTTGAATATTTTAGCATCCATGCTGGAGCAAAAATAAAATATATATGATTATTTATTCAAACGTTGATGAATCTATACTTGCATAGCTATTTGTCTAAAAAACTATGATAAATCTAGTACCTAAGCATGGATCGACTATATAGAGACCCCAATTTCAGATTTAAAAGTTGTTGTCATAAAAGTTGGTCGAAAATCCTAGGCACGTTTTTTCTACGTAGGAAAATGCCTTTCGCATGCCTCCCATGATTTGTATTTCTGTCGAACACAAGCATATAGGTGCATGCATCTATGCTATATAACGTGTAACGAGTAATTTAATCTAAAATATAAACTACCCTCGTTTTGCTAAGTGAATATGGACTCATTCACCAGAAGCTTTTAAATGTTACCAACTGTGACTCCGCAATGCTTGGTGTTGCTAACTATTCCGTGTGACTTTGTGGGGCCAAAACAATTTAAGCAAGCCTGGCCGACCACTTTTATGGTGACCTCTGTACGTGGACCGAATCCAAGCCACAGATCATTAAAGCTGCAATAGGTATATTGCGCCAACGCCCGCGGCAAACGTGTGAAATTCAAACTAAAACTTTTGTTTGCGCTACACACAGAACTAAAATTGGGCAGTAATTAAATTAAGTTTATTTAGAGACTATCGAATAATTTATAACAGCTGCTAATTTTAATGCGCAAAGCGAAATTATCGCAGTTATTTGCAATTGTTATGAGGATAATTTTCACTCTAGGGGGTATTTACCATGATTTGTGAACTTGTTTCCCGATATTTTGGCACAATGCTGCATGCACGCCAGAGCAATCTTTGCGAGTAGAATTTAATATCATTGGCAGACAAATCGGTTACATTACCACGTCATCTAATATTGCGAAGTTGTATTATTTATAGGTCTTATAAAACTTTGCTTCAGTTCAAAGCTTGTAAAAAGAATGTTACGAAAGTTAGAATCTCATGTTTTGAAATTATTACTCGCTTTTTTACTTACAGAACTCTGCCAACAGAAACATAAAGAAAGTGATGAATATTATGTGACTTAAGGTACTCAAATGGTGAATTATTAACTTTAGTAGTCTCATAATAAATGCAAACAGTGCCTGAACGTGAGCGAAACAAGAACAAAGGAAATAAAACCATGAAAAATACCTACCTGGATTATTATGGAAAAAGGTATAAGAAGGCAAACTTAAAAATGAAGAATCCCTTCCCGATGGACCGACGATATTGTGAAGGTTACGGGAAGTCAGTGGATGGAGTTGGCCCAAATTCTGGCCGTGGTCAACAACTTCCAGCTGATGTTATTCTCAATCTACCTGAGCACCTTACATTTATAGTTTATTTCCAAATTTCCAGAATCTCCCGAAAAGTGGCACACAAACTATTAGAAACACTCTGTACCTTAGCGGGCATCGAACCACTGCTGCCGAGACGGTTGGCCGTGACATAAATTGTCATAAGTTTGTACGTAGCAAAAAGCTAATATAAATTCATACAAACGCAAACAAAAAGAAAAAGTGTGTCTTAATAATTTGACTAACCTCCCCACACAAACGTGAAGGAAGCGCTTAATTGCAATTCCAAGCAGTGGAAAATTAAACGAATTGCCAACATCGCGATACTAAGCTCTGTTGCTGTTGGAATAAGGTTGAATTATTAGGTTCATCAGCAAAGAGCTATGTCTGAGACCAGAGTGCTGCAGAGTTAAAATTGAACACATGGTGCCTCCGCTTCGGTGACTTGATGGATGAAATGCCAATTGGAAGGAAATTTTAATGCATTACTTGATGGATAAAACATTCGCTTCGTATCTTATTCCTTTTGTAATTCGATACAGGCGCTTCAGTATAATGGATTGCTTTGCGGCCATAGATAAAGTGTCTTCGCAATCTTGTTTCATTTTTAAACATTAAAAAATTCAAAACGCCATGACTTTTTTTTAAGGAGCCTGATTGGGGAGTTGAGTCGAGATAGTACCTATTCGATTTCTGTCATTTTGGGAATTTTAATAAGTTTTCAGGTGTTATTGGTCGATGTCCCCTAATATTTATTTATTTTGAATTCTTAGGTGGTTAACGTCTAAGCGTAAAGCGTGAGCATTTTAAAATGAATGTGAATACTAAAACAAATTTGAATTAAAATGTTCCCTGCAGGTGTAGAAGAAAGTGAAAGAAAGAAAGAAAATACATTTATTTTGGACACACACGATACATACACTTATAAAAAAAAAAAAAAAGTATAAAGTGCTACCTTTTTCTTCAATGCGGCGTGCATTTTGGTTGGATCCAACATAATGTACAGGATATAGGCTTTTACTATCTTTTTATATACATTTTGTGCCGTTGTTTTGCGCTGCGTGTTTGTAAAAATCGATTCTATTCTACATAGTTCCGTCCACATCCAAGCCTAATTTCAATATAAAACTCACTGTCATAGTTAGGTTAGGTAATAACCTGAAATACGACAACTTATGCCCCCGCACATGAAGTTACGTAGACAAGATGAAACAATGGTTGCAGTCTTGCCGTAGACAAACTTGGAGTACACTCAGCAGTAGAAGCGGTTGAGCGTATTTTAATAATGGCGAATGACTTATTAAATCATCCACCGTTCAGGAGTTTGAGCTTGAAATTGCTTTAAACAAATATTGTATTATTGCTTGCCCCCGTAAACAAATACTTAACTGGGAACGATACTACCCACAACACAAGTATAATTAATATTAAACTCATTATTTTATCAATCACCACAACTCTACTTCCTTATTAATAATTTTCCTTATTATAAATTTTATTAATGGCTTTCCATGGCCGAATAATTTGCCTTATAATAATAATATAATATTAATTTATTTCAAGCAACATAATAAAGATTCATAGTACATAATAAGAATTCGCTGCATTTTGGTCAATAATTATCTCTTCCTTTACTGTATGATTTTCATACCTAGCTGCGCGTATTTTTTTTCGGGCAATAAACGTTAATCGGGATTTTATAGTATTTTGGTATACGCCCTTGTACTAGAGAGGCTATACACAACCCAGTCAAGAGATGCATAACCACCCTAACGAGATCCGGTGTAGCATCCCGCCATGAACCCTACAAATGTCAAAAAGTATTCGTGAATGCCCAATACTCCAAGGCTGGGCTTTGGTTACGTTTTTCGTTTTTTGTCTGTATCGTGTCGGCCGGATGTTGTTTGGAGACTCGATAACTCGATTGACTGAGAACTCTCGTGCCTATACAACCCAGGTTTGCAATACGAAAAACTATATACCAAAAAATAAAATAAAATTCAGCCTCGAGGTACAGTGTGTGTGCTGGTTGACGACTGTACACTGCTTTGCAATACAAAGACGTCATAAAATAGTTATGTTTTCTTGTTGAAACTTCTCATGTGAATTGTTAAATTCCATCTCAGAGCGTTCCTACTTCCTAACTAGATTTTAATTATGGATATCTTGGGATTGCGGACAGGTTAGGCACGATTCAGTCCAGGGTTCCTGAGGAACTGTGATCGTCTCTTGAAGCTGAAACAGTTTCACGAATTCTCCAAGCACGTAGATGCCCCCTCAGCATCAATTTAATATTACATCTTTGAAGATGTCTTTTTTAGCACATACATTTTGCAGTATACTAGATTAACATTGGTACTACTAGACAACATCGTCATCATTGAGGCTTTGAGAATGTTTAAGGGGATGTCTGGGGTTTGTCGAGGTTCTGATGCAGTTTCCTTCATTTGAGTATTTCCAATGCGGCCTTCTTCTTTTCACACCATGATGGCAGCGACCTTCTGTTTTATCTGGCTGACATAACTTATTCTTAACCTCTTCCTCGCTTTCAAGCTTTTCTTTCATTACGTCCGTTTTTAACAGTCGCCGTTTCATAGGGATTCTTTAGTCCCTGTTGCGGTGCACTAATTTGGCTGCCTTCATATTATAACTCTCGCCTCGCCTTTGCAGAACAACTAGCCGTGAAATTGCACAGGAGCGTGAGATTCACAAGTGGAAAATAAATTAAAAGGTTGGACGCACAAAAATGTCAAGTTCGTAAATAGCACGCTTTTTGTACCTTGGCGGAGTCAGCCTAACCGAAAATTTCGAATCGGTATTTCGATACCAGTACTAGAATTGTAGCTGGAACCGATAATAAATGTATTATTAAAATAATCAAAGTTAAGATAATAAAACTAAAGATCTTCGAGATCATTGCAGTGTGTAGGCGTACTCCCAAGAAGCATCAGAAATGAAGTTCAAAATTATAGAAAACAAGTTCACATAGACGAATAAATTGAGCGGTATATATGACGTGTGTTATTATGAGATAATAATATCCACATTTTAAAGCAAAACATGTTTCTCGTAGCTTTCAAAAGACACTGCCAAAATTTTCTAAATAATTTTCAAAATAACAGACGGTTGACTGACTTGATTAGAAGGTATTCTCAGAATATCGTTAAGTACTGCAGTCTCTAAGAAATGGTTGCCTCATAAGCTAGTGACATTTATTTGCAGGATTACACGACATCCGCCAGCACAGTCGGAACATAATGCTATTTACAACGACTGAGCTGTTTCTTTCAAACGTCGCCTTCCGAGTAATTGCTTCAAAGAAACTCGCAGTATTTAATTTTATATTTCTCAAGAGTGAATTGAAACGTGTTTTTTCGATCAATAGATGCTTTGATCGTGACCAGATTTTTGCCCAAATTTTTTACTGACAATTTCATTAAGAGCTTGGTGGCCTAATGATAGGGACTTCGTCTTCCTAAGTCGCCAGTTTGAACCCGATCGTACTATATTACTAATCTAACAAAGCTACATATTTTTTTAAATTACATAATGTAGCTATTTTAGTTTATATAATCGTAGAAGGTATACCTAACTGCATATAAATCCTACTTCCTACTAATATTATAAACGCGAAAGCTTGTAAGTATGGATGTTTGTTACTCTTTCACGCCGAAACGGCTGAACGGAACGGAAACTTGGCAGAGAAATAGATTATAGTCTGAAATAGCACATAGGCTACTTATTATCCCGTGGGAATACCGGGATTTAAGCCTACGCGGGTTTAACCGCGGGGCGCAACTAGTCTTTTATACGTCCTACTACTATTATAAACGTGAAAATTTGTAAGAATGGATGGATGGATGTTACTCTTTCACGCCGAAACAGCTGAACGGATCTGGATGAAACTTGGTAAAGAGATTCATCATAGTCTTGAATAGCACATACCTAAGCTACTTTGTATCCCGTGGGAATACCGGGATTTAAATCTGCGCGGGTGAAACCGCAGGGCGCAACTAGTATGTAATATGTAGCATAAGCTAGACTTTTTAGAAAAATCTAATCTGTTTTCAGATACTCGTAGCAATCTTCTTGGTGCTTGTACACATACCGAGAAGAGGGTACGTATCAGGCTGGTACTACTCACTCTTGACCTTGAAGTAAGCGTGTTTTTTACTATGTGTAACTTAATCAAAATCCGTGTGTACCAAATGTCAATTAAAATAATTAACCTAAAAACAAAACTTTTTTTCAACCAAACCTTCAGACATCACGTTAGTGGTCCTCTCGGCTAGACGTAATTTTTACCATTGTTGAATATGCTTGAGATTTCCTTGACTTATCTTATGGGGACTTGCAGTCACGCCTGAATCAATTAAACATCTCGTTTATGTTACTTAATCATTCATAAAACAAAAAAATATCGATTGGATAAAATACGTTCAAAAACCAAATATCGGTCGGAAAATACGTTCAAATTACAAGCACATAATAATTTATTCGTAGCCTTAAAATACCAATGTAAGTTTTATGGGATAATCAAGTCAGCGTTGAATCGTTTTCGGAGCGAGAATTTGTCAGACGATAATTGGAATCGACAAGTGATCGGAGAGAAGGTACTTGTTTCATCGATTATTGCGAGCTTTGCTAATGAAAGAGAATGTTTCTCTGTTTATGGCGCCTGTCTGTTCTAACTTAAAATAATTATATAAGAGCCGGGTCTCCGTTCTAAATAATGCTTTTTTTACTCCTTCTTATTGGCTGATTATTTATTGGCCGATCCTTGCTTATTGGCTGGAGTCGGTGAACTGAATGAACTCTGTTTTGTGATTGTAGTTTGGTTGTTTTTAGTAAAAGTTAAAAAGTTTTTACTCATTTATTTTGTGGTTCCTGTATTTATGGATCCTGTTCATATTTTGATAGATCATCTTGCCAGTGTCAAGTGAAATAATTATAAAGTTTCAAGCAAAGTTGATATATAAGTCAGTGACAATCTCTAGTCAGCCGTTTAAGAGGCTGATCACGGTACGATATGAAAACGTACGAAAAATAGTTATACAAGCTTTCAGCGAGAAAACTTGTAACCATTGTGTTGTAAAGGTTCTTCTCCACAGGCGCAATAGGAACGCGCTTTTGAATTTTCCTACATCCAAACGCGCGATCTTATCGCAGCTTGTAACTTCGTGGGCGTCCTAATGCAAAATGTACTGAAAATAGATATCACTAAAACGCAATCGCAGAACGCGCTTGTGGGGAGAGCCTTTTTTCTTCGAGACTTGGTTATTTGCGATTTCTAATATTATGTAACTTATTCATGAACTTATTTATGAGAATATTTTTAAATCTGCGAGAGAGAAACTGTTTCACGGTAGTCAGTGTCTTAAACAATGATAGAGGACTTCATACGGTCATAAAAGCTACATCACCAAAGTTACATAGCTAATTCAAAATTTCATTGTGCTCGGGTATTCACTCGTCAGGAAACGGGTCTTAACTTTGTGCACCGACTGTTGTTTCGTACATCTCGTTTTTGAGTTCAGGACTAGTTCTAGAATCACACACGACTACACCCGTCACGAGCACAAGTTGAAGTCTGCGGCGACCGAGACTCAGACCCCTATTTCACTAAGGCAAAGGGTGCGCAACCCTGTTGAGATATCAACAAAATGTGTGTCAAATGTTGTTTAAAAAGTGTTCTTAATCTTAAAGCTATAAAGCCGCCTATTGAAGATTTTGTAAAATCAAAAAATTAAGTAGGTCCCTATCTTTCTACAGGTTTACACGGAGGGTATTTCATCTGGTTTTGCACAGCAACCGATTTGGTTGTGCACACAGCTTCGACGCGTGCACGGAATGTGATTGGTTGCAAAACCTAAAATGTCTGACCTAAAATGAACGACTTCAACTTTGGCGTCTATTTTGCGAGTTCGAAAACACCCTAAATGTTACGAAAGATCAGCGTTAAACTATCGCATTATATACATATTAGCACAAAGCTGAGAGACTGACGATTTCATAGTCCTAACCAATATTTTTTTTTGTAATTAGCCTACGTTTTTGTGACGCAAAAAACTATTTGATTTGATATTTCACTCAGACACGGTTCAGAATCAGAATCAGAATAATCTTTATTGGTTGCGCAACCGTCGTCGCCAGCAGTGGTCTCTCAGTGAAACAGGGCCCTAAAGAACAAAGGCAAAGTTCACTAGAATTTCAGACGCGATCAGATAGCGTAGTAAAGTGTCGTTTGCCTTCGTTCGATGAGCCATAGAAAGGGTAATCTAGATTCATCACTAAATAATCTAGTTTTTTATGCCATATCGGCTACGTCACCAGATGGGAAGTGGTCACCATTATTCATAAACCTTTTGCATCAGAGGTGGTTCTGGTGCGTTGCTGGTCTTTTGTGGAGAGTAAACAGAAAATAGTTCTTAAAATAAAATACAAAACGTAAACTCAATTTATAAGTCACACAAATCATCCATTCCCATTTTTATCATCCTTTCGCACCTTTCGTATCCTTTAAGCATTTTTTCGCATCCTAGTGCACTAGGATGTGTATAGTGCATGCACTCTTTCACATCCTTTCACATCTTTCCACATCCTTTTGTATCCTTTCGCATCCTTTCGCAACCTTCCACAACCCTCTCGATTTTTTCGCATGCTTCCGTATCTTGGTTGGTCATTAGCTTTATTTGTTTTTGAGAAGAAAGACTTAAATGATTGTACATGTTCACCAGCTGTTGGTTCAGCTCAATGTACAATACATGATGAAATTCCAGAACTATTATTTAAAGGCCAGCAGACAGCACGAGAGGCATTAAACTACGTGTTTTACTGTGAGTGCCGGGACGATAAAACGCCCAAAGTCACGTTCGATTTGTTTTGATGGCCTGTGAAAAGTGTCTTTCATTATTTAGATGGATTAAATTCAATAAAGTTTTTTTTTTGGCAGTTGTATTGTGTAATAGCAAAAACAAACTCATGATTTTGATAGGCACGGTAAATATTTATATTTATATTTACATCTAGTACCCATAACACTAGCTTTGAGTAGCTTACTTTGGGGCTAGATGGTGCTGTGTGGATTGTCCAGGATTATTTATTTATTTATTTTATATTTATTATGTCCTCAGACTTGGGTCTAACCTAGTTCCTAGTTTACTCAAGATTAAGATCTCAAGGATGTCTGACAGAGTTAGTCAGAGGTATGTCCTAATTGGCCAATTTTGCGCATACCCACATTTTTCAGAAGTTGGTGTTATAAGCGATGATTCAACGGTGAACGACCGGGCAGCACATGTAAGCGGATAAATTTATTGTACCTCCGATTACGTTTTTAAATCTGACTAAAATATTGTTGAAATGTCTTCACATGGACTCAAACGTGAAATAAAAATCCTCATAACATCAGAAAGATGTTTAATCTATCTGATTAATTTGGTATTTATTTTGATGAATGAAAAAGGCAATCCGATTACTGTATTGGAAATGATTTCTATATAAATCGCTATCATATTATGCAGCTGATATGAGATTGCTCAAACCAAACAAATATTTACCCAATATTGTCAGTATTTTTTGGAATAATCATATCAATATATCATTTCGGACGAACAACCTCCTTTCACAAATATCGCGAGAATCCGGGGCTAGTAATGTATTCTTTCCAATCTCAAGCTAAAGCCTTTTCGTTATTTTCTGTCCCCGATCCAGACGTCTTCGAACGAGCAAACCTCCAAAATTGCAATCACGCAAATTGAAAATTAATGGACCGCGAAATCCAATTTTGCATTAAAGCTTTCTGGTAGGTAAGTAGGTCCTTGATTCTGACTTTCTGGCACAGTTGATATTAACAAAACTGGCTGATGTAAGCAACTTTTAGCGTTTTTGTAGATTTATAGCATTGGGGATGAGGGATGCTGATAGAATGTCGTAAATTCTTATAGACTTGTTCAAAGTCGAAGCCAAAATGTATGTATTCAGTTGAATTACTTTGAAACGTCTCAATTATAAACATTTATCATTTAATAAATAAATATTGGTGGACTTTTCACACAGCACTATCTAGCCACAAACTAAGCCAAAGCTTGTGGTATGGGAACCATATACTCGTAGCTGATATACTACTTGTATACCTTTTTTTGTAAATACATACATAGATAAAACTAACTAACTCCCAGACAGAACAAACATTTATGTTCATCACACAAATGGGAATCGAACCCACGATCAACGCCGCAGAAGGCAGGGCAAATGAAATTATTTCATGTTGTATACAGTAGATGGTTTTTACGAAGTAACAATAATATTATGTCGAAGTTATACGCCCCTTTGAGGCATTACAATTTTTAAAGCTGATGAATGTATGTTTTGTGTAAGTTATTCGCGACCTAGTCTAGAAGAACAGGTATCAAACTTTCGTTCACTTACTAAGAATTAACTTACAAATGACTAAGTCTGGACATAGGCCTCCCCTATACATTTACAGGAAGAACGATTTCGAACCCTCTACATCCACTGACTTCTTGCGAAACTATTCTTTACGTACTACTAAACGAATGTTATATAATAACTAAAGTCAAAAACAAGTTTATACATATTAGTTTCTGACTAGAGCACCGGTGGTCTAGTGGAAGTGACCCCGCCTTCCGATCGTAAGGTCGCAGGTTCGAATCCGGTCGTGCACCAATGGATTTTTCTGTCGAAAAATTTATGTGCGCAATACCAGTGCTCTCAAACGGTGAAGGAAAACATCGTGAGGAAACCAGTTAGTATTCTAGCAGCGGCGATGGGCTTGCAACCTGTCACGTATGGAATACTAACTACTGCAAAATGTGGGTATGTGCCAAATGTAATGGTTGGACGTACCTCTGACTACCCCCCTTAGACATCCTCAAGAATCTTGAGTAAGTACTTGGTACTGAGAGATCTGAAGGGATATCTACCGTGCCTGGGGATCAAAGTCGTGAAGCTGTTTCAGTTTCAGTTTCAGTTTCTGACTAATTCTCATACAGTTTCGTACATTACAAGCGTACCTATATAACTCCAGCATATCGTAACATTTAAATAGCTTCAAGTTTATTTAGATACCGTTTAAAATACAACTGCTACAATTATTTATATTCAGTTACCTTTAGAATCTAGGGTAAAGCTTAAAAAATATTAAATCTAAAATATGATTTATAATTGTTGAACCTGAATGAGAAATTTTGTCTGCTAAGTTTTTTGAGAAATTTACATAGTTAAATGAAATAATATCTAATGCATATTTGAATAAACCGCTAAAGACGAGCACTATAATAATAGGGCCCCAAATTTTCATTACATGAAATACTTTGTAATGGGATTCTGTCGAAACAATTTTAGATAAAAGTTTTTGTGTACATTTCTGTACTATTGACTCCTAGGATTAAAGGTCATGGAACTCAAGAGCACATTGCTAGACAATTTGAAACTATAATGGTCCTAGAAGTTTAACGTTTAAAAATACCCCAACTATTTTTTTTTATTCTCTTCATGTTTTTACACAATGTTAAAATTACAGAGGCGACTGATAAAATAATTCGTTTATAATATTTTACGACAACGTTCATTTTACGTGACTGGCCTTAAAACTAAAACTATATTAAAACTACTATTAGTTTAGTAGATACATTTGCGCTGTAGGTTGTGGGTCCGATTCCCACCAAGATCAAATGTTTATTTGATAAACATATTCAATTTTATTTTGTCTTGGTTTTTTATGTTCAAACAAGGCGTTATGTGTTTGTCATTTCTTTTAATTTTGGTCGCGTGGAACCGTTATCTAGATTCACAGAGATTAAGGACATTTCAAAGAAAGTTCAGCGATAACCTTTTGACTTAAACTTGTGCACGAAAAAGTTGATAAATTACTGTATTTTATAGTAAGAACAAGTAATACTTGTTTCTGCGAATACATCTTTCATAGTAATTTCCGCAGCATTAGGTTCGATTCCTACCAAAGAAAAACTTTGTTTGATTCTAGATCAAAATACTACCTACCGTGATTTCAATGAACGAATTCTTTTGACTTTGTAAATGTGCGTTAAAATGTATGACTATTCTTTATTTGTATTTGTCGTATTAGGTACCCGGCCGTGTCGATGTAGTTATGTTCCGAACCATTTGTTGGAGGGACGTTTAAACGACGGAAAAAACGTGACGAGAAAACAAAACCGTCACATTAAGCTTCTCTTTATTGCGACTGTAACGCTCCGTTTTGTTCTGTGTGCGATTAAAACGTGATATTTATGAACAACAAGACAATCATTGCGTTCTTTGGTGAAAAAAATAAATAAAAACGTTTACCTACTTATATCTATCTCGGTCTTTAACATGTTTGAAAAGCAATTGCCAATACTCTCAAACTGTGTAGGGAAACATCGTGAGGAACCCGGTATGTTGTAGAACCTAACAAATTTCTATGACATATTGTGCCAAGTGCTTAAAAGAGCATCTTAGAGCTAGTCTTCTTCTTGTCGTGTCACTGGTTCTTGGGAAACAGTGTGGTGAAAGGATTTTAAGTGCGTCTTAAGAGCCTCCTTTCGAACACAATAGGGTATTAAGATTTATGCGCTAGGAGAATTTAAAAATGCAACAAGTCCATAAACAAACTGAATTTACAATCAAAAGGAACAGGGGCTGGTACAGCCTGAACGCCGTGTCACAGCTCATTAATATTAATAGACGAAGCCACAGCACAACAGCTAGTGCTCTCACTCTATGCATAATTTCAGCTCAGAGCCCCCTACAAATTTTAATTGCTGGAGCTGTAACAAACTTTTGAAATAACGCTGTGTTTCGGTTTGTAGAGTGTGGTCGCCGGTGTAAGAGGCACATGAGGCTTAACACCTGTATGCCTCAAGTTGATGGACGCAGGGCATCGTAGGGTACGTTCATAATTGCGTGACTTACGAGGCAATGATTTGTTATTGGTGATGGTTACCACTTAACATCAGGTATAAAAAATACAGTAGTGTTAATCCGTAAACAACAAATCACGGGGAGTCACCTAGTGAATTGCTTACTTCGATCACGAGCTTTTTCAGGCTTTTTCAGTGCTACGACACTCACGCGAGTTGCGCTAGTAATGGGAGAATGTATTACAAATCACTGGACTGGTTAGAAGTCGCGTCATTTAAAAAGAACGCTGGTAAACAGTGGAGGGGATGTGTATGCGCATACAAAACACTCGTGCCATCACACACCCTTCCAGCGTTCTTTTTACGTGAAGCGACCTTTACGACGACAATGCGTACGGCAATGCGTAACAGCTCCTGGAGCCGTTCTGCATTGTCGACTTGTCGCCAGCAACTCAGTTCAAAGACGATATACTGATTCTAATTAACCGACTGGAAAAAGCATCCGTAAAAACTGTGTCATTATAATATTTATTGCAAATTCGGCAATCAATTTGGTGATTGATGTTGATGTAATAGCACTGCAGAGACCTACGCTACTCATTTGTTTTTAAATAAACGTAAAAGTAGAAATTCTCTGTTTGGAGAACACTTCAGAAGTTGCCAGTTCGAATTTTTTGTAGTGTTGGCATCCGCGGTGCGCTCGCTTCCATGTCGCAGCGCTATTTCTCTACACATTGGAAATGCAGTAGCGAACTAAAAGTAAATTAAAAATGGTTTGCACAGCCGGCTACAATAAAAAGTAGATGAAATATTTGATGCTGAATATTTAAACGAGGCCACACAGTGCGGTGAGGTGTAGTTACGCAATGTTTTTGTTAAACTTGCTTAGGTCCACTTAGCATACTGAGTTTCAGTGTAGAAAGGTAGCGCGCACAACAAAAAATTCTTTTTTTTCCCCACGTCGTCGTACGTGTGCTGTATTCTCGGTAGTGATCTGTCAGCCAATTAAGTAATTTTGTACAAAAAAAAAAAAAAAAAACTGAAACAGCTTCACGACTTTGATCCCCAGGCACGGTAGATATCCCTTCAGATCTCCCAGTACCAAGTAGGTACTAATTCAAGATTCTTTGAGGATGTCTAAGGGGGGTAGTCAGAGGTACGTCCAAACATTACATTTGGCACATACCCACATTTTGCAGTAGTTAGTATTCCATACGTGACAGGTTGCAAGCCCATCGCCGCTGTTAGAATACTAACTGGTTTCCTCACGATGTTTTCCTTCACCGTTTAAGAGCACTGGCATTGCGCACATAAATTTTTCGATAGAAAAATCCATTGGTGCACGACCGGATTCGAACCTGCGACCTTACGATCGGAAGGCGGGGTCACTCCCACTAGACTTTGTACAGTAAATAATAAATTAAACGTTTTAAAAAAATGTGTCTTCTTAACAAAAACATTCAGTTTTTTTACTCAGATCAGGGCCCGTACCACCATCTATTGAAGCATTCTTATTTCAACATTACTTTTATGTCAATGTCTTATATCAACTGCATAGAGTAAGCTTTATGATAAAAAGTAAAGCAATATTGAAATAAGAATGTTTCAAGAGATGGTGGTACGGGCCCAGGAGACCAATATTATACCAACATTGGTTGAGTAGCACCTAAGCAATTTGAAACCAGAGTATTTTAACTGGACTACCTATAGCTAACCTATGTGTGTAGGTCGGGTTCTCTGATAAAGTTCATTGACTCGGACGACTAACAGCAAAGTTGTTTTCGTAATAAGCAAACCCACGTATTGAAACTCTTGGAAACTCTTAATAAAATATATTATGTGCCCTCAAAACAAACAACTTGAAACCCTAAGCCATAACATAAACGCCCAATTACATATTTCTCAGTATATTTATGGGGGATCAAGCGAAGTTATGTTTTCTGGGATGACGTGCGCCGCAAAAGCCCAAAGCTTATTAAAAGCTGTCGCAAAAAGCAACTTGCTGCTCCCCACTGGCTCCGGCCGACACAGCTGATAACATAATTAAAGCTTGGGTTATACAGGGTGTGACAACCTGTTTGGGTAATAAATACGAATTTTAGAACCTCCTCCTTTTTTGAAAACGGTTAATAACGTGGATACTGCAGTTTCAACATTCTGAGACATAAGATTTAACGATATATCGGGTTATAACCCTCTTGGGGTTGAGACTCTAGGTCCGTGGGGTACCGAGGTCCACCGGGTCTTCAAATTTTTATCCAGGCGACTTATCGAGGCGGCGCGTGACCCGAGGGCTGGTGAGTATCTGGCTCAGCGCATCATTACCATTCAGCGTGGCAATGCAGCCAGTGTGTTGGCTACGCTTGCGATTGGCACCGATTTTGGCCAGTTGAGGTATCTATAGATTTTTTGCAACAGTCTAGATAGCTCCGCTGTTTCATAATATATGTATTTTGTATGTTTGTACATTTTGTAAATAATTGTACCTATTAGTTGTTAATTTTTTGTGCAAATAAATCCTATATAGTAAATGACATCAAAGGGACACGAAATGGTTATTATTGGTGATACCCATCAAATTATCCTTGCGAAATCTTCCTTGGTCTTATAAACCATAAGTTGGTAGCGTCTCTTGATAGTCAAAGTCAGTTGTATTTCATTTTCTCCTTTAAATTCGTCATTTCAACTAGCGGGCCTCAGGGCTTTTTCATTTTCCCAACTTTGGGCGCAATTACCAAAGTAGTTGCGAAGTTTTGCATCGGTCTCTTAAGTCGTAAGTTCACCAACACGGTAACCATCCTTACAAAAAATAGCTCAGTTATAGTGACGGTGGCTTTGACTCCTCAAAATCTTAAGATTTTTTGATTAGTAACTAAGTTACTTATTATTACAGTTTGAGTTTAAATTCTTACTTAGATTTGTCTAACCTCTAAGTTCTCGTTTAGTACAGAACACAATAACAAAGAAATGAGCGCACTCAAAAAAAATTGGTAATGAATCAATTGAAGATATTTGGAGGGTTGCTTAGCGAAAAAGAGAATACTGTCGTAAGAGTTATTAGTTAAATACATTTGATAACTTAAACATATTTTCCTCCTCCGTTGAATATTTTCGGATGTAGGAATCTTTTAGATCAGCGATTAATAACCCCTAGTTTATTTATAGGTGAACAATGGTCTAAGACTTGAGTTTCGATCGTCAGAATGAATTTTCAAATTGCTAATGTTGGTGCAAGTTTTCTTTACGATTATGAATATTTTATTTGCGTTTTCGTAATTACGTTTCTGTACTCGGAGCATCAGTTTTTGTGATTGTTTGGATTTCAAGTGACAAAAAAAAACGGTAAGAACATGTTTGTACCCTGTTCTTCCAGGCTTTGTCGCGTGGAACTAATTCGATTCGATTAGGTTTAAGACGTTTCAAAGTGGTCTTTATGATTCTTTCTTTTCTTTCTTCTTTTTATGGCTCCTGTCATAGACTATCTTGCCAATGTCAAGTGATTCAGAGATTATACTCTTTGTAGTTATGTTTCTAGTCATGTCAGTCCAAAGTCGAGTCAGTCAATTGTTTTGAAGAAAATGGTGGCAGTTTCTTCAAAACATTTGAAACATTTTCGGTCAAATCACGATAATAATACAATTTCATTCCAAATGCTTACACTTTATGCTAAGACCACAAGTAATGTTGGTTAAAATACCACCAAAATTACACAACACAACTCAAAATAACACTAGAAAAACAATTAAAATGAAAATGCTATGTTGCTTCGTTAGATGACAGGAAACGAATCTCTTTATGATTCAACTAAATAAATAGCTTTTGACTTTGACATATAAAATTGCTATTTATGTTTTTGTTTCTAGATATATTTCAAAATATTGAAATGTGAAATGTGTGTAAAACGTGAAATGTGTTATCGATATTTTCTCGACAACAGCCCTACCAATCAACGTGCCACAATTTTTGTAGGTAGTAAAACCTACTTTCTAAAGTAGTATAGTGCGCGTCAACCAAAAAGAACGCTGGAAAACAGTAGAGGGCACGAGTTTGCGCATACAAAATGTCGTGCTATCACATCCCCTCCCCTTCCTTCCGGCGTTCTTTTTGCGTGACGCGCACTATACATTGAGTTTGGTGCGACAGGATTTCTGAAGGCTTGGTAGAATCAAAACCAAAATCAAAAACTTGTGCTCACTCGGTAACTAGGCAAATCAAAATTTGAGTCGTGTTTTCAGAAATGAAATTGGTTATACAAGACCTACATTATTATTTATGCATTTATAATGGAATTACCTAATATGAGAAAACACATTAGGTAAGTGAAACAAAAACTTCGTTGGAAATATTGAATTATTCATACTACAATATTATATATCGGCTGAAGGGCTGAAAAGTAGCTCTTGACAGAGTTAAATAGATATAGCCTAACCAGATAATCCTAACAGCTTCACGACTTTGATCCCCAGGCACGGTAGATATCCCTTCAGATCTCCCAGTACCAAGTAGGTACTAATTCAAGATTCTTTGAGGATGTCTAAGGGGGGTAGTCAGAGGTACGTCCAAACATTACATTTGGCACATACCCACATTTTGCAGATAATCCTAATCCTAACTATCCTAACTATCCTAATCCTATCCTAACTAATATTATAAATGCGAAAGTAACTCTGTCTGTCTGTCTTTCTGTCTGTCTGTCTGTCTGTTACGCTTTCCCGCTTAAACCTCTCAACCGATTTTGATGAAATTTGGCACAGACAATCTTTAGACCCTGAGAAACTACTTTTTGCGAAAAGTACGCAGACGAAGTCGCGGGTACCAGCTAGTTAATTATAAAGGGAATTAAAAAAAACATCGAACCACACAAATATTTGCTCTAGGGTATCAAACACACGACCTACAAAGCGGAAGGCAAAGCAACTAACAACTGCGCTCTAAGGCTGTCCCTAGGGGTTCCGTACCATTATCTATAAATGGCAAAAAAATCACGTTTGTTGTATACGAGCCCCCATAAGTAAGGTTATTAATGGGCCAGTCATGATAACCTAATAGCCATTTCGAAGGTGTCACTTAGTCTTACGAATAAGTACCAATCTGGGCGGACTTTTCCTCATAACTGTATTGGGTCGAGTGATATTTCTAATCCCTATGGCAATGACATGTAATATAGCCTATCTGTGTATAGAACTGGCATTTTGTGTATGAAATGGCATGACGGGTGACATTGAGGAAAATACAATACAAATTGCAAATTGATTTTCTTTGATATTAAATGTCATGTTAAAGCCAATCGTTCTCCTATAGTAACGAATAACCTTAGATATGAAAATTAAAATACAAAAGGGACTTCTTATTTAGGTCAAGAATTTTATCCCGAAAATTCAGCTTCTCATGCAATGACTTAAAAATGTAGTTATGTATCAATTATACCTATAAATTTATACATAGACGTACCTCTGACTATCCCCTTTATCAAATCAAATCAAAAATAACGTTTATTTTTTGTCTCAAAAAAATAGGCCTTATAGAAAAATTTTGGCCAGGACAGCAAAATCGGTCTTCACTAAACTTTTCGCTGTACTATTGATTGGTACACTACTACAACGCTGATCTTCCGTTCCGCCGGGGTACAAAGGCAGCAATTAGACTTAGAAATCCTCAATGAATCTGAAGTACGTACTTAGAAAGATACCCGAGGGGATATCCACCTGGGGTCTGGGATCAAAGACGTGAAACTATTATTTTCTTCTTTGTTCTATATTTTTGTTAGTTTTGCCAAATTTTATTTCCACATGCACATGTTTTTTTCTAGTTTTAATGAGAAATAGCTTTCAATAAAAAACAAAAGCTGATTATTTCGAACAATGCTGCATGCATTAATTTAGGCTTCGCTTTTATATCCTTGAGTCAGTGTCATTTCTCTTTGGCTTTGATCTTATCACATCTGTGATATGACATAGAGTAGAACCATTTTTTCACTGCTGTACAGGAAAACAGCTAGGGTTGTACTGCAAAACGGTGTCTAACTTTAAACGATGTCTAAAATTAGCGCTGTCTCTGTTTGCCATTACGCAATGGCAAGAGATGTCAACGTTTAGGCAGTGTTTAACGTTTGCCTATTTTTTTGTAGTAAGGCCCCTAGAAGCTGCCCGCAAGACAGTCTACAAGAGGCGGGAGGTAATTGAATAATAAGTTGTCTAAAACACAGTATGATAAAATACAGGCGAAAAAAACAGAAGGGACACAAAACATGAACCTATTTTTTTGTTTTATATTCTAGAGTTATTCATATAGGTAATTTTTTACGTATATTTATGTTAAGGTCTGTGAGCTCAGACAAGGCTTATATTATTTTATTAGTAACGCGTAAATTGGCTTTATGGATTCGAAGGTAGGATCGTTACAAGACCACCGCCGGTGAAGTAATAATCTTCTTAAATAAAATTGCAACTAAATCTGGCATAAAATGAAGCACAATGACGTTATTGAAATCCAGCTTCATTGCGCGCTCGGATTTTATAGGCAGTAAAAACGATGCTTTCATCTTTCGTGGACGTATTTCAGTTATAAAGTTTCGGTTTTCTTCAAAGCAGTGGTATTTATATGACGGTGACGCTTCTAATGTACCTATTCTTTGTTAAATTTTCTGTATATGCTTTCTTTTTGCTCTGTGTACAATAAAGAATTTATCTATCTAACAAGCCTATGGTGGCACATTGCAATTCAGTATTCACGTTTTTTCGTCACACAACCTATTTTCGTATTCGACTTGTTCGCGAATGATATGCAAATATAGGCGAATATGTATGTATATGGATAGAATCCGAAACGAGGTTATCCGACAGAGAACGAAGCAGTCGTCATAGCAAGCTGAAATGGCAGTGGGCCGGCCATGTTTGCCGTAGAACTGAGATTTGTTGGAGCACACGAGACCGCGTTTAGGTAAAAGTCTTCCGGCGAGGTGGAGCGACGATCTGCGTAATGTAGCTGGCAAGCATTGGATGAGATGACCCGAAGACCGGGCTCAGTGGCATGTCTTGGGAGACCTACGTCCAGTAGTGGACTAATGACTTGATGATGATAGGCGAATAGTCACTACGCATCGTCGTAATTGGGAGAATAAGATGAATATGCGAATATGAATAGCGATGCAAGCAAAGTGCTACCTTACATCTGTAAGGGTGTGCCTTTTTGTATGCTGATAGAAATATGGCCCACCTTATGTGAAGTGGTAACCATGACCTATAACAAAGCATTGCCTGGCAAGTCACGCACACTATGAACTTATCCTACGATGCACTGCACTGCGTAATGATTTTGTTACCAATAAATTGATTCTTCCATCCACTTATGGTATACAGATGTTAAGCCTCATGTGCCTGTAATTTTATCAGCAACCACCGAAACACAGCGACGCTGCTTGGCGGGAGAAATAGGTATTGTCATCTTCTATGGCTTCGCATTTCCGATACGGTCTCAGTAAATAAATCGTATTATCGTATTATGACGTTCATCCGATTTCTAGAAAACCCAAGCTCAGAGCCGATGTTATCTCGCTCAGATTATATTGGGAGCATATAAGGTTGTGAGCAGCTTGTTTATTTTCTTTCTTGACGCTCTTGCACACGACTGTCTTACGCCGCTTAAAGCCGTTGGAAAGCGGTGAGTCAATCGAATTAAAACATAATAACCTATATCTACTAAGTTCTATAAGAAATGCAAAACTGACACCAAAAAAAAAGAACTGCTTATGATACTTTTAAGATGCGTTGCTTTGTTTTAGTGCAATTACAGGCAGATCTTTTATGCCTCAAGTTGATGTACGGAGTGTGCATCATAGGCCTCTTTCCTACAACAACAATGAGGTGATTGTAATTCAATTCATTTATTCCAGATGTCGATGATCCATAATTAAAGAATAGAATTTAATCGAACATGTGTTTTAGTATTATTATTGAAACACATATAAAAACAAATTTATGAAAATTAATGATTTGTAGCCTTCATTGATTCACGATCAAATAGATTCTCGTATGCTTGATGTCTGAAAGTTCGATCAAAACTAATCGGCTGTCAAGTCACTTGCTATTTCACCTTTACTTCAAATTACATAGAGTGACTTGACAGCCGCTTAGTTTTGATAGACTTTTTATAAACCGGCCGTTAGTCTAACCAACTAGAACCCGAATGAAGGATTAAAAAATGGGTGAATCATACCTGTATGCGTATCAAGGTGATGGTGACAACTTAAGATCAGCTAAGCATATTCTTTTTCTATCAACAAGTACAAAGGACATTCGTGCGGCATGACGCGTAGCTTGTGCCGCAGTATGAGCTCCGTCTGTGTACGGAATGGTTTCGGCTTATCGGCAAACGGCAGCCGTGGCCCGTACGGTGGCCACCTCACGCCCGTTCGAGAAATTAATCATGAGAAACACATTTCTTTTCCGAAAAATGTGCGTCTAATCTTTGTTGTTGTTGTATTTTGGTAACGAAGGAGCTAGTGTTGATTTATTTTGTTTGTAACATTAAATCAACACTTTATTACATTAATTCTTACTTTTATGGTTAACTAGCGGCGTCTCGCGGCGGCGCTCGCATATGATTATTGATTTCTAACAATAATATTTAAAACTTTTTCCTTTTTTTTTGTTCATAAATTTTTTCTATCCCTAATTTTTCGCGATAAAGAGTAAGCAATGTTAAAAACTACTATTTTTGTTTTAAGTTTCGTTTGGTGGGCTGTTGTTCGGGCATGATTGAGTCACAAACATCCTAACATACAAACATCCAAATATACAAACATCGTTACTAATTTATATATTGAGAGTAGCATATAGGCTAGGATAGGATAGAATAACTGCTTTTTACAAACTTGCTCGGATCAGTAAACAAAACACATAGAAACTCAAAATTCATACTCAGATTATGCCAACGTATGGCTTTTTTAAGTTTCTGCGGTGAGTTGAAAGTCAGACAGGCTGCAAAACAAAAAACTTAATTTCCTTTCGGCGAAAAACAATCGAATCACGCATTTCTAGGGGCTCAAAAAAGTAGGTAGCTCTTTTTTTGTTTCGCCGAAAAACCGTCATCAACTCATACAATAAATCTTTAGTAAATTGGAGTTCAATGAAAATATAATAATAAGTTATTATCAGCCGGAATTTTCCAAAGATTTACAACGGTCGGATCGGGAGTGTCTATGGTAAGCGATGAGAGTACTCCCCAACAAATTGAAAATCAATGAACCGCGGAATTCAATTTGATATTGAAAGCCATCTCTTACGCCACTCTGCCGCGCGTATCACTTGGAATAACCTGTAGTAGTCTCATCATCAAACTGAAGAAGTCTACTGTTGGACACGGTGGTCAACACTGACCCTTATCAACACCAGCGCTGCAGTGTCCCAACTCGCCTTGGCATCAAGATAAGAAATTGTTTTCTAAGGAAAAATTTAGAAATAATACAATAAATAATTACAAATAATTGGACGTCTGCTTCTTTTTCAGTGTCATGACCACATAACATTTGATAACACTACTACTAACACTTATTTAATACCACTTTAACCCCCGGTTTCTGAAAGCTTGATCAACACTAATCGGCTGTCAAGTCACTTGCTATTTCAGCTTTTACTTCAAATGAGTTAGAGATAGCAAGTGATTTGACAGCCGATTAGCTTTAATCGAGCTTTCACAAAAGTCCCTATGGTTACTAAATGAATATGAATAACCGCGTAATATACTGATGACGTATTTGTGTTCAGCGCGCTTTTAGAAACCGGGGGTTAATGTACCTAATTTAGATAAAATGCAGAAAGACTGATGTCATACTATGCTAAATTATTTTGTAATAGTTAATTTTTGTGCACGTCTTTTTTAATCAATCATGCTATTCTCTACCTTTTTGGTATAGAATAGAATATGAATAAGGGTACACGTATTGCTACCAATACGTAGACGCCATCTGAAAATTTCGTGGCTCGAATCGCCCATACCTTTTGTGTCGTCACAGTGAGAGTTTGATCCATAGCAGTAGCAAGTATTCTGTGTGCGAGCCTCGCAAGCGGCGTCACTGAACACTCTCGATATCTCTCTCTTTGACTCCGCTTCACACATAATGCCGCACTTTCAGCGGAGGAAGGATATTTATTCGGCACTTAGATCATAGACGACGGTAGATTGGTCTGGTGCGCGTTAACCTTAATGGAATATGACTTAACTCATCAGCCATGGCTCGTGGAACCCATATATAAAAATTAAATTACTAAGAATCGAAAGATGAATCGTAGGACGGAGATAATAGCTATTTATGTTCGACTCGTCCGGGGAAGTACTACCAATTTCTGCACCACCAAGCAGGGTTGCTATGTATTGTTTTGGTTTGAAATGTGGTTGCCAGTGTAATTAGAGGAAAATGAGGGTTACCACCTGTACCATCTGTCATCATCCTGGTCAGTCACGTTTTCAAACTTTATTAATTAACTCAAACATTTATATAAAAAAATACTGAAACTCAAGCAATAATTTTTCACAAAAATCTTGCGCATTTTCATGTGGATTTGTGATATATATTTTATTGAGCCGTTGTCGTGCATAGTTTCGACACAAAAGACCGTGGACCGAAAAGTTTGGAAGTAATTCTGCAAAGTACGTTCCAAACAAATATGGAGGGTGTATATGGACAACTGCCGAAAAGTAGAAGCAAGGGTAGCCCGTCATTTTGTATTTTTCCATTATCATGTTTTCTTTTTGACATTCGAGGATTCAGTTCTACTTCTTTGAATCTATTGTACATTTAAGTTACATTAAAATTTGTTTATTTATTTTAATAAGTGTATATTTTGTACATACACTTTGTATATTTATTTTAATTGGCAGGATTTTTTTATTTCTCGTGACTCTTAGTCTTTCTCAAATATGCTGGAAAAATACTCTGTCAATACTTTACTTGACCATTTTTTAAGAAATAGTTTTAATGTGTGCAAGAATAGAATTTTATTAGTTCAGTTGTCTTCTAACATCGTGTTATTTTATAGAACTTTACATGTTGGGTAAAATGTGGTCGAAACCATATTATTAAGACCCCAAAGGCTTTATTTGTTCTTAGTTTGAACAAAGCCTATTGTTTCCTCAATAATACGAAACCTTACGTACTTATAACGACGTTAAGTTTTGGTTTCCTGAGAAGCAGTAATAGGATTATGTGGTTACGTGGCTATTTCAATCGGCACCACACTGCAGCTTCCTTCCCTTCTTAGTGCAAGTCTACGCTGTAAGAACTATGTGCTCTATTTCAAGTCTCTACGACCAGCGGTTTAGGCTGTGCGTTGTCTATATGTCAGTCAGTCAGTCAATCAGGACTTTGATTCTTATAGTTATAGATTAAATATATCAGTCATCTAGTACACATAACACAAGCTTTGAGTAGCTTACTTTGGGGCTAGATGGTGCTGTGTTGATTGTCCAGCATTATTTATTTATTTATGTTATTTATTGATATTTTGTGACATTCAAAAAGCGGCGATGGGCTTGCAACCTGTCACGTATGGAATACTACTGCAAAATGTGGGTATGTGCCAAATGTAATGTTTGGACGTACCTCTGACTACCCCCCTTAGACATCCTCAAATGATCTTGAATTAGTACCTACTTGGTACTGGGAGATCTGAAGGGATATCTACCGTACCTGTGGATCAAAGTCGTGAAGCTGTTTCTGTTTTCTGTTTTAAAAAAATGTGACCTTAACTAGTTTTACCTATACAGACGACCGCACTCTTCAAACCGAAAAGTTCACTGCTTGTAGCTTGTAATTTCGCAATAAAACGTAGTTTGTAATTTAAACTCGTAAATATCACCTACAACCATTTTCACAGAAATTGTTAAAACATATCGAAGGCCGTCGTTAAGGCTCCGGTGACAGCGGCTCGCAATTTCGAGGTGCGATTGGCTATTATTTCATTTCGGGTAGGTTATTTGAAAGAATAACTCTAAAGAAACGCCCATAAATACTGTTCGAACACAAATAATACAATAATATAAGGGAAACATGCCCGAATCAGAAATCATTTTGGTATTAGTATATTTGGTCTTACGTTTACCTAATACCAAAATGATTTCTGACTCAAGCACATTTCCCTTATATTATTGTATTATTTGTGTTCGAACAGTATTTATTATTAATTATTATTATTAATTCATTTATTTCAGATAACTATAACAATCCATAAAATATCAAATACATAAAAACTTTCAACTATACATGCACCTTATAAATAAATATTTTTATTATAATGAAATGTCACAGAAAATTTAAAATTATGCGTGTTTCTTTAGAGTTATTCTTTCAAACAACCTCTCCGAAATGAAATAATAGCCAATCGCACCTCGAAATTGCGAGCCGCTGTCACCGGACCCTTAAGCGTAGTTCGCTGTGTCTATAGGAATAACAACATTATGTGAATGGCGGCAGAGAAAACGTATGAATCTTATAATTGGGCGGGTATGAACGATGATTACGTGTAGGTATTACGTGTACCTTACTGTATACTGCAGACTGATCACAAGTTAATTCTGAAGTTATTTCCTTTCTTTGCCTAACGTTGATTTTCTACCTTGTGAGGTAAACACTACCTAAATTTTGTGGTATTGAAAGTATTGCCATACTTATATATACCACTCTTGCTATAACTAAATTTTTGCTATTCCTGATCTAGGCTAGGTCAAAAGCAAGGAATGGAACACTGTGGAAGGAAATGGGGGAGGCCTACGCCAAGGAGGCGACTACTACTATTATATAGATAAATAAGTTTAAACGTTTCTTTTTAGATAAGATTATTAAGTTAAGAATGTATGTAGGTACCTAATATAAAAGCGTGTACCTAATTAAGTTAGTTGTAGAAATGAAGGCTTATTTTATTTTATTTTTATTTTATTTATTCCTGATCGGATACGACGAAGGTTCTGAGTGTTGTGTGAAGATGTGATGAGCAGTGACGACAAACAAGTCCTTAATTAAATCTACCTTAAAGAATCCTACATTGCGCTTTTTTAGGACCAGTACACTGAGAAAAATGAAATTCTGGCGTAAGGTTAATAAAGTCTTACACGGTTATAATGTAATTACGTAGGGCGAGTTTGTACAATTACCTTCGTTTTGACATAACTAAGTGAATACGTTAAAACGATACCGTCTATTAGCTGGTCGCAAAACAACCAAATCAACTTTATGGTAAAGCGTTTTAGGAATTGAATCTTATCTTGTTAATAACGCAGTGCTGACGGTTAAAAACACTATTCGCTTCCGGCGGTAAATTTTCGGCGTATGTTGCCGTAAAGAAGGCATTTGTTGCCGTAAAGAAGGCATTATCCGCTTTTATAAAAAGTTTAAAAGCCAAAAAGGTACCAAAAAGGTACAATCCTAGATCGCGCTGACGAAAACGCACGGGAAATATGTATAAGGCCGCACTTTACTGTATATTTCGAAAATCAATGAGATGTATAAAACATTTGAAAAGATGTGTTAGTATGTCATTGGGTTATTTCACCACCACTCGCTATCGCTAATAGCAAAGCTAGTGCGCTAGCTAGTCAAGCTAGCTACCTTGGCTGTTGGCTATCTACCCAGTAGGTAGCATAGCTAGTGAGTGGCTCTCGTCAGAGTATTATTATATTCCTTGGCTAGTGGCTAGTAGCCACTGGCTAAGGGCTACGGCTAGCTACAGTAGCTACCTATCCACTAAGCACTGCTCTTGTACGGCTGGTACGTACAATATGCCATATTGTTGAACGTTAGGTATTATTATTATATATAATACGGTATAAAACGCCTTACGAGAAGGCGTTGCTGACTTGAGATGCGTCGAATATTGCCCTTGGAAAGATTTGCGTGTTTGCTGAGCTACCTTGCTTATTTTTCGCCTTACCAGAAGTTGAATGCCGCCGTCAGTACCTCGATCTTTAACTGATTTACCGAATTTATCGTAGATATGTTACGGCTAATATGTTCAATACTATGAATAAATCGTAGTTTGGAGAAGCTTATTCATGGTATACCTTCTTTATAAATTTACTTACCCTGTAAATCGTATAACGTCTTCTGCCTAGAAGGCGTTTATGTTGGTTATTACTGTTGGTCGGTTTTTAGCCTTCAAACCTACGAAATCGATCGTAATGACGGCACTTTCAGCTTTACATTTTTCTCAGTGTATAATGAAAATCTACGGTTTGTTTTACTATGTGGTTCATTCGCCGATAAGCCACTAGAACTTTCAGTTACTGTGCAATTAAACGTAATACACTTCAGTGTGTTTACAGCGGGCGAGCACGCCACCGGAACAGAAAACAAAGAAACTCACTTGTAACTTTAAGCCTTGAAGGGACAAATACCGTTGCAATTGTTAGTTGGGTCGCAAACGCACGATTTGTTAGTACGAAAATTATCATAATGATAAACTATTAGCTGACCCACTGAGTGTACGTTTAGTGGTAGTGACCCTGCCACCCGATCCTAAAGATACGGGTTTGATTCTTATTAAGAACAATTTCGGAAAATTAATGTGCGCTGCTAGTGCTTGAAAAAGCTATACTATAATGTTTTTTTACAATTTTCTGGCTGGTTTTATTGCATTTTCACCTGATGTTAGAAGATGCGGTCGATGTAGCCAGGCTTCGAATATTTTTACTTATTTTCTAAAACTATCAAACTTGTAGGTGTTCGGCAACAAGGACGCGAAAGAGGAATTCTTTAACGGCGTCCATTTTGCAAACTCTTCCGCAATAATAAAAATAAGATTGTGTGTGTAATTTACTCAATTACACTATTTTTGATTCGGTGGCGTAGTTTGCTGGTACTACAGTGGTTGATTGATTGAGTGGTCCCCTAAACTTACGAAGAACGAATGGCCGGATTCCTTCTCAACTGGTTCTACTTAAACTGATCCTAATTAAATTTATCCGAGCCTCTTTAAATCTATTAGTGGAGAAACTTTATTAAGTAATTTGGAGTAAGGTCAATTGGCAGATGCTTAAATCACTTGATCTCACTGCTATGCCTAGCAGATTTTGTACTGTACTCCCATGCCTATATAATTATGCTAAAACTCGGCACTTTCGAGAATGCCACGTTTAAACTAAAGAATAAAAAATAACTGAAAACTGTAACTGAAACAGCTAAAATCTTAGGGGGGATCGAAGTCGTGAAGACTTTGATCTCCCCTTTAAATCTCTTAGTACCGAGTACTAATACCAGATTCCTTTACTTTTAGGCAAATACGCACATTTTGCAGAATTTTGTGTCTAGGTATCAGATGGCATTAAAAAAATTAACATGGCCTAACAAAAATAAAGTGCGCAGTGCTATAGCACTCATTAAAACTTCTAGTTAGGTAAGTAATATTATAATTATAGAAAAAGAATAAATTATGAATATGTTTGAAGCTAATTTCTGAAACATCCACGTACTCCTGAAGTAAGCAACGTAGCATAACTTAGGTAAACATAAACACACTAAATTATTTAGGCATCACAATATCCTGGAATTTGCGCGTATGGAGCGGTTGTGATCTCAAATATTTACATAGGACCGATTCTGCTAACACGGCTTGCACCGCCGAAGGCTCTATATCAAATGATCACAATTCTTAGAATTTGAAGATAAAGTTGTCACAACATTAAGCCAATTTATAAATTTTGTGACTTAAATTCGCATTTTTCACTGTTCTTCTTGTTCACAATCTACGTGAACGTGGATATTAGATGTTAGAATATTTTATTTATTTTAACAATATTAACAATTAGAGGAGACTATATTTATCAAAGAAAATAATAACTTTTTAAGTTTTGTACACCTGAGGGGTTTACCATGAATAGATTTTTTTTGCAGGTGAATCTGTTAATAAACCCGCAAGTCTGAACACTACATTTACGTTTGTCGCACACCTATCGCGAGCTACATAATAAGGGCAATATACCAAGCAATGGTTTGTTCAACAAATAAATCATGAGTTTAATTCGTATTATTAACATTAAATCCACGTAATGAGCGTTCGTTTTCGCTAATTGAAAGTGGGAGCGGTGTTCGACAGGGAATGCTTATTTAAACTCGCCACAACACACTCATGTCTGTAACGCGGCTGCTACTAATTACAAGTATGAATATTTAAACATTATTTAGCGATAAAATCAATGTAAACAGTAAATTTTATATGAAGCTGACAAACCGAAACAAAGGTTTATTCGGCGCGTGGCAAATTCAATCTGCCACGCGCATTTACCAAGTTCTTCTGAGGATTATTATAGCCTGTCTAGACATAGGTAGATTCGGGGAAATCTACCCCACTTAAAATCTTGTTCCAGCTAGCATTAGCAGAATATGAGAGACATGAAAGTACTGTTGACTTAGATAAGTTGGATACAAAAATAGTCCAAAAATTTCATTTTGATCGATACAAATTTTCCTGATAGTATAGTACTCAAAAGTTTGCTTTGCTAGATCTCCTGCCTGCAAGCTTTTGAGTAGGAAAACTTGTATAAAAAGTTTTATTTAACTAAACTCTGTGCAATAATAGTACACATCTGGGTCGATTGCAATTTTTTGAAAATATAGTTTTACATCTTTCAACATATCGAAACGCGCGAGCGATAGCTACATTAGCTATCTTGTCTTCGCCCTACGTACGTCTGTAGGTACATATTTTGAGAATCATATCTCAAAATATTTACAGACGTTTATTTTAACAAGAAACGAGCATGAAGCTATATTAATACAAACCAAATAATAGTTCGCTAATAGGTATTCACGTCAATATAATAACGTCATCAGTTATTAATTTGATAACCGACGAAAATACCAGCGCCATTTTCTCGAGTAGGGATAAGATAAATTGAATTATGTGATCGGGTACCGCCGCGTTATGGAAACCGGTTTGAATTCAATATTTCTAGCTCGCTATATTGTCCTCTTCACTACATAGTATAAAACAAAGTCGCTTTCTCGGTCTCTATATCCATATGTCCCCATGTCCCTATGTATGCTTAAATATTTAAAACTACGCAACGGCTTTGATGCGGTTTTTTTTAATAGATAGAGTGATTCAAAAGCAAGGTTTATATACATGCATGATACGTGCATCCGTGCGAAGCAGGGGCGCGCGGGCGGGTCGCTAGTAGATTATATACATTGTCTCAGCGTTCGTCTTCCTGAAACTCTCATAAATGTTCCGTAAAGTGGGTATGAGAATCTCAAGTTCATCCCTTGTTACTATAATTATAGAGATGAAAATTTCTCGTGGGAGGATTCTTTCTCCCTTTTACTTTTTTGTGTCTTTTGTTTTTTACACTACTTGCTGATGGTACAAGCAGATTACCTGATGCTAAGTGGTAACCATCACCTATGCATTCAAAGTGAAAGTTAAAAGGTATTTGTTCAGTTGAATCAAAAAGATCACTTTGAAACATCCTGAAACTAGTTGATTTTGAAAACGCGGCTAAACCTAGAAGAATTGCTTTTCACGCACGATAAGAACGTGCGCTACGATGCACTTCTGCGTCGATCGACTTGAGGCATACAGATGTTAATCCTCATGTGCCTGTTATTTCACTAGCAACCACACCTTTCAAAGCGAGACACATTAAAGCTGCTTAGCGGCAGATATATACATAGTGTGGTAGTACATTCCTGGACGAGTCTTTTCACACAGAGCTCTTCTACTATTTTTCATATATATTTTTTTATTATGACGTTTTTTGTAATCCTGCAGGTGACATAAAGTAACTTTATTGAAACTCCCTGCCGACACATTTTCCGGAACTATAGTCCCCAGTGAATGCGTTTACCAAAATAAGTTGGTCCGTATGTTTTTATTTATTTACAAGCGCACATCTCGGGTCACATTAGACCCGTAAACAAGGCACATCAGACCCAGGGAAATCTAAACCCTCCCTTTTAGGATCAATGTTTACCGTCAAAAATTCAGTGCGGTGATTTTGTCAACAACTAACCTTACCTATTGTTAACTATTTAGTGATCAAATATTTACCTTCCTATGTAAATATTCATTAGCTCTTCAAATCTCATGGAACATACAATGAAACTAACTAACTTAAAGCAATTACTGTCGTTAGTATTATACGTGCGTAAAATGTTAAGCCTCATATGTCTGTAATTACACCGGCAACCGCACTCTTCAAACCGAAACACAACAACGCTGCTTGGCGGCAGAAAAAGACTGGTGGTAGTAATTTTCCGGACGAGCCCTTCGCAAAGAGCTCTACTACACTATCTCTCTTCTGAGAGCAAGAATTATCAATACACCATAGAATAGAATAAAAAAAATCGTGTTGTGTTGTGTCTTCAGTAGTTTCTTTCGAAAAAGTTTGGTGAAGGATTTTTAGTGCACCTCAAAAATACCTTTCGAGCACCGTACCTTCGAGAAAAGAAAAACGCATTGGTGCATTGGACCGGTTTTGAACCCCTTAGGATTATTAGGCGGGTTTGCTACCAATATAAGCTAGTGCTATCAAAATACAAAAAATAAACATTTATCTATACCTATACAAGCAAAAACACAGACTACAAATACAACGCTGCAAAAATACTTTGCTCCCACTTCGATAGCATTAAAATAGTCTCTAGAATATTTTTCGTAATCAAAATGTTTCAAAGTGGTCTCAGTAAATGTATCAAAGCCCGTAGTTTGCTTTGCGGCTAATTTACGTTTCATTTTAATGACTTTATCAGCGCATAAGCTTCAGATTTAAGCAGAATTTTAAACTCCAATAAACTCGTCGAGTCGAGGAGGCTTCAAATAGTCGAGGACCATTGAAGCAAGCCCAACTGGATGAAGGGTCTAATGATATTCGTGAGGGCAAGTGTAGCGTCTTCTAACAGGTATTTGGAATGAATTTTCTAATGCAAAACATCTGAAGTAAATAATCAACATTTATTTACATGAAAAGTGATCCAGAAAACGGTATAAAATATTGTTTTATTGTAGAAACTAGTTGCGCCCCGCGGTTTCACCCGCGCAGATTTAAATCCCGATAAGCCCACTGATGGATAAAAGTAGCCTATGTGCTATTCCAGACTATAATCTATCTCTCTGCTACATTTCACCCCGATTCCGTTCAGCCGTTCTGGCGTGAAAGAGTAACAAACATCCATCCATACAGCCGTCCATCCATCCATCCATCCATCCATACTTACAAACTTGCGCGTTTATAATAGTAGTAGGATAATACCACGGAATCCACTTGACAGTATTTTATAAGATAAATAATTAAAGATAACTTGTATGAATGGAAAGACTACAAGCATCACCGCAAATCAATTAGCGGCCGCGACAGAAAACTGTCATGATCAAATTATTGACGTTGACATTACAGATGCATCTGACGACAAGCACTAACTATCTATATGGATTCATTTCCTGTCATCTTACGAAGCAACATAGCATTTTCATTTTAATTGTTTTTCTAGTGTTATTTTGAGTTGTGTTGTGTAATTTTGGTGGTATTTTAACCAACATTACTTGTGGTCTTAGCACAAAGTGTAAGCATTTGAAATGAAAGTGTATAATGTGATATCGTGATTTGACCGAAATTGTTTCAAATGTTTTGAAGAAAAAGAAATTTTCTTCAAAACAATTGACTGACTCGACTTTGGACTGACGTGACTAGAAACATAACTACAAAGAGTATAATCTCTGAATCACTTGACATTGGCAAGATTGTCTATGACAGGAGCCATAAAAAGAAGAAGAAAGGTGAACTATCTATATCTCTATTCCGTGATCTATATTATACAAGTGCGCCATAGAGATCAGTGATCTAACGACTAGCAGTTGTTTATCATTCTCCGACATCTATATGTTTGACTGTCTTTTAGCTACGATCTCACCTGACGGTAAACAGCGATGACGTCAAATATGGAGCAACAACCGTTCTCTTACAGAAACCTAGAGTAAGTGATCAGGAGAAACTGACGGCAGCAGCATAATCCGGAGTGAATACATCGCCGACACCGTACTGTTTTCTTCAGCAAGTTTGAGCAGTGGGTTTTGTGAACATACATTTTTTGAAGAGGAAAATCCACTGGTAGCTACCAGCTCGTGTGTTCAATCTGGACATCTAGGTAAATGTCCAGATTAAACACAGGACCATGCGATTAAAGGGTTGGGTCTCTCCCTACCATATCACGTCTGTTGCTCTTTCGGTTTGTGAACATACATTTTGCGAAGAGATAAATCCACTGGTAGATCACGAAATTTGAACCAGCGACCTGGAAATCAGAATTTTCTCTCCCACTAGACCACTGATGCTCTATCTCTTATAACAGGCCTCAGTAGCGAAGCAATTAAGAACTGCATTTGCGGTTTCAACGCCGGACCTAAGTTTCAGACACAAATACAACCATGCTTTTATGCCCACCGCAACCACTCGCATTTCCACTCTAAATTGCCATTCTGTGGTAAATAAAGACCCTTACTCAGGTAATAAATATATAAATACCGACATTCCTCTCTACTGGCCTATGTTCCCATCGAAAACAAACATTTGGCTTATATTTACATAAAACGAATGTAATAAACATTATGTATTTGTTACAATTATATGTGTTAAACTCTTATAATAATTATATTGTAGGTAGCAGTGTTTAATGTATGTAATATCTATCAACACATCATGTATCCAATAGTTATAGTTTGGGGACACTTTTACTTTTTTGCAACAAATCCTACTAATAATAAAAATGCGGAACTTTGTAAGTATGGATGGATGGATGGATGTTTGTTACTCCATAACTCCAGAAGGGCTAAACGGATCTTGGTGAAAATTGGCACAGAGATATATTATAGTCTGGAATAACACATAGGCTACTTTTTATCCCGTGGGAATACCGGGATTTAAAACTACGCGGGTGAAACAGCGGGGCGCTACTAGTCCATAATAAATACATCATTACCTAAACAAAGCTTTTTATGTACTCCGAGCCATCTTACGTTCTTTTTTTTGTAAATACATATATAAAAAAATAATATAACACCCAGTCGAACGAACCTCTATGTATAAAACACACACATGTTTGTCCCGGTATTAGGGATCGAAGATACCTACCTCAGTGTTCTATAGTGGGTTATATCCTAACTGAACGACTTATAGAGCAGAGGGTAGAGATCGAACAAGTGAGTTGCTCGGTGGTCAATAATATTAAATGGATAATATCGAATGAATGATTGAATGAATGAAAATGCTTTATTGTACACCTTACAAACTAACAAAAAATGAGACAAGGTATAAAAAAGAAATATGTACAATGGGCGGTCTTATCGCTAACAAGCGATCTCTTCCAGACAACCTTTGGATGGAGAAGAGCCGATATAAAAAGATGGTTGGTTTGGGTGCACCAAAATAACATGATGACAAAATAACAAATTAAACAACATACCTAACTACACAGCCTATACATACATACCTACATAGATAAATTAAAATAAAATACATACACACTTACATAATACATAATATGAATAAATACATACCTACTAATACTAATATTGATATATAAAATACTATATAATATAATATATAATACCTATCACAAACCAGATGATGACGAAAATCATGTCTCAAGATAGAACTTCTTGACTTGAGCTTTAAATACTGCTAATGAAAGAAATCGAATTGCTTCTTTAACAAACAGTATGCGTAGTTTTTACCCTACATTTAAAATTATGATGATTTTTCTATGGACACAGTTTTATCTTATTTAATTATCAAATTTTTCTTAAAGAAACACTGTTGTATCCGTCAAACTTCTTGGACAAACGACCTTGAAAGAAAAAGAAACGAAAAATAGGTCTCTTTGGTGGTGCGAAGAGTGCAAACCTTTCCCCTACCACCTCGCGCGATGGCCAAGAAGTTTGACGGGTACTATATATCTCTACTTTAGATACAGACTATGTTGCAACTCAAATATGCACGGCTTCCCTTTATATCCTAGGATTATTGGCTTTAATTTTATACGCTTTTTTAAGTACCCATTCATTGAAAGTGCGCTAGTAGAGTAGTAAAATTGTTGCTTTAAAGATTAAATACTTTGTAACGGGTTTCAAAAGATTTTGTTTCCATTATTTTGAAAATGGAAACAAGTTCTTTTGAAAATAATTTGACTTTAGGTTAGATTTATAGGCATTATAGGTTGTATAGGCATGTCATGAGGAGGGAAGAAAGTCATTTTACGAGAAGATTGTTAGGTATGTAGAAGTTTAAGATGAGGGGCAGGCCAAGGAAAAGACGGATAGCATATGTGAAAGGCGAAATGAGTAAGAAGTGAGCACCGAGATGAAGCATCGTATACATACATATTATACATAGAGGATAGTGGGGATCTGTTCTGCCGACCCCACAAAAGTGGCATAAGGCCAGAAAGATAATGGTTTTATTTTAATTTATCCACATCAACGTGAGAAAATTGGGGCAATAGCACCCGTGCATTATTTGCATACCTTGTAACTAATTGAATTAGTGTCAAGGCTCTGAGAGTTGGTCGGGCAGTTTAAATTAACTTGTACCAGACGAGATCGACTTTGGCCCTAAACTTCAGTAATTTTGTGAGCGCAACATCAAACTGTGCTTGGCCCATATTACACTGTCGGTCCCACGTGAGTTTTCTACACTAATTAGTTTGCACAATGTTTATTTTGTTTAAGTTTGTGTGCGTCAATGATTTATGAGCGCGACGAGTTGTTGTAAAGGGTATTGTTTGTTCCCTTTGTACTAAACACACAATGTGCTTGTTTACCTCGGATACTAAATAAGCTTTGTATATTTTAATTTTCCGCTGTGAATGTATTTGTAAGGCGTTGTTCATGGTGAACTAGTGAAGGCGCAAGCGAGCGTGTGCTTCTTTAAAAAACTAAGCTTATAAAACTTATTCCAATAGCGCAGTTTTAAGTCGTGTAGGTCCACAGACGGTAACTATAGTTACCGTACATTAGGTAACGATAACTATAGTTACCTTAAAGAATTGAAGAATGCAGAAAGTCAGTGGATGGAGAGGGCTCAGAATAGTTCTTTCTGGAAAAGGGAAGATTTGCATTTGAAGGCCGATATATTAATATTTCCAGACCGTAAAAGTAAAAAATATTTGAGAATGAGCTTAAAACTATTAAATCGTACCATACACATCACTTATAAGGTTTTCTAAAAGTTGTCTAAACGTAGCTTTTATGTCTTCATTATTTAGTTTTCGGTTTAAAGAATTTATTTACAAAAAGACATGTCACTTACATGTTAATGGTTGTTTAACAGTGAAAAATAACAGTAGTTAGTAGGTAGCCGTCCGATTACGTACATATTAACAATAAGTTGGTAGAAAGATGTTACGCATGTCACATAAGTACAATTAACATTATTTTAACATGACAACACGGTATATTTTTTTTATAATAAACTTATACGTTTCGTTATTAATAACAATAAAAAGGATTTACAACTGTTATTTTATTACATTTTGACTCATGGTGGTCTAAGCGCAAAAGCATGACGTAGGTATGATATATATATATTATACTCGTATATATTATAACTATGTCGAGACTGCCGCCCCAGGACCGTGTTATTACGGCCATCTATTTGTTGCAGACCGCCAGAACTTTAGCTAATGTTATCTTTGAACCCATCTACGCATGTGTAATTAATTAAGTAAGTTAAGGTCATGCAAAAGACGTAAAACCCTACTATTAATTACATTGAAATATTACTCTACGTATTTTCGCATAATAATA
Organism: Plemyria rubiginata; assembly: GCA_963576535.1. Lineage (NCBI taxonomy): Eukaryota > Metazoa > Arthropoda > Insecta > Lepidoptera > Geometridae > Plemyria > Plemyria rubiginata. The sequence goes on along the minus strand of OY754912.1, from coordinate 11,445,013 downwards.
AAATTTATTTAGCAAATTTTCGTATTAAGTAATTTAGTTTTGATTCTTTTTTTACTTTTATTATCTTTATTGACAAAGAAAATTACAACTAATAGTTACAATTATTTACAAAATGTACAAAATATACAAAATATGTAATGAAACAGTTGAGCTATCTGCAGACCGTTGCAAACGATCTATAGATAGCTCAACTGATCCAAATCAGTGCCAGTCGGAAGCGTACCCAAGACACTGGCTGCATTGCCACGCTGAATGGCAATGCTGATACGCTGAGTCAGGTATTCGCCAGCTCTCGGGTCACGCGTCGACTCGATAAGTCGCCTGGATAAAATTTTGAAAACCCGGTAGGCCTCGGTACCCCACGGTATTATTATTAGTTTCGATACATCTATAGCTGCGATGGAACAATAAAATAAGAGCTAACCTGGTGTTGAGTGGTAAACATCACCTAAAATATTGTCTGGTAAGATAAATAGAAACGTGCCCTACGATACACTGTCCTGCGTCCATCTACTTGACTCGGTAGTCTAGAGGTATGAGGGGATATCTACCGTGCATTGGGATCACAGTCGTGAAGCCGTGTCAACTAAATGCTAGTTTAAAAATGACCTATTCAAGATGCTCTCTACCTCTATCTAATTTGAAGTAAAAGATGAAATAGCAAGTGACTTGACAGCCGATTAGTGTTGATCAAGCTTTCAGAAACCTGGGGTTAGTTGTACAAACAGTTTCGGTCACTTTACAATTCAAATAGCTGACTAACCATTAGGTGTTCGACCTGTAAAATCTATTACGTAGTATTATCTAGTAACTCACAGTGGCCGTGAGTGTCCCGGGCAGATTAAAGGCTTATGCTTCCGGCAGAGAGCTTACCGTCGATATCGCTCACGTCCAAACAAATAAATAATTGTTGCAAATTATTTTTTACACCAGTATTTGCTGCCCTAAAGTTTTACTATAATGCTCACAGTAGTTTTATTTGTTTAGAGTTCTATCCCCCCCTTTTTTTTTTTGAAGGAGAAAATGCCTTCGCATTACCCTTAACTCAGGCTATAATAATAATAATAATAATAATAAATCATGCTGGACAATCCACACACCACCATCTAGCCCCAAAGTAAACTACTCCAAGCTTGTGTTATGGTTACTAGATAACTGATATATTTAATACATAGATATAATTTTTTATATCCCTCCCCCCTCTTTGTTTTGGGTCTCTGACGAACGGTGGTTTCGGAGTCAACCTAAAAAACTTCTTGACATTTTCAGCGTTTTACATTTAACCTTGATCTTAAAAATAACATTACGTATTAAAAAGTGACGGGCATTTATCGTGTTAAATTTAAACTCATAGATTCATTTATCTATGTAGCTGGCTGAAGTGTATAGCTCATCAATTTAAGGCTCCATTCAGCCGTTATCAGCACCTTTTGTACACTTAATCGATGGACCAAATTTTCCCTAACAAAACACCACTTTCAATACGTATTCTAAAAGATCTTTTCACATAATTTTCAATTCTTATGTTCCCTTCCGTATACCTTTTGCTTTTCTGAGAAACAGTAACCGTCATAAAACAGTAATATTTATTGAGATGCACCTCACTTGAATATTGGCTCGATTTATTGTAATAATGTAAAGGGCTACTTATCAGCTACTTGATTCCCATAGCACTGCTTTAGACTAAGGCTAAGTGTTATGTTGAATGTCTCTCAATGTTTATTCACCAATATATTATCGAGAACGAACGATTTTGAGCCTTCTTTTACCGACTTCTTGCAATATTAGAATATCGGTTCATCGAGACTACTAATGCTTACTAATGTTTCGTTTTCTGTGATGAAGACAATAAAGTTTAAAATCGCCTGCATAGCTAATTTACCACCGTCACTAACGCTGGCTGTTTTACAGAAACCCGATGTTAGTGAAAGAATCTTCGGAAGCTTTTAATTGAATTTCATTTTGGTTTGACAGGTATTGATCGTCTACTCCTTCAACACCTTGGGCACTGTTTCATTTTCGAAAATAAATAGGGAGTATTAATAAATCTAAGCGTAAAACCTGTTAATGCTGCTGTTAGCTGTCAATAAATCATAACTAATGAAGCGCCGGTGAAAACCATTAGAGAAAAAATATGTGGTTATTTAAACGTCACCATAAAACACTTAGCTAAGCGCTAACAAAGGCAAGCAAGTTAAAATGTCAGAGTTTTACTTTATGTTTTTTAGTAATAGTTTAGGCCGTTGCTGAAGATATATAGTCATCAAATAGGAAATCATTATTAGCCTTTTTGTCATCAAATAGGAAATCAGCTCCACACAACACACACGCATGTATACACACACACACAATATCACGCTCTTGTATTTTTTTTATTTCATATTACTTTTCTTGTCTCATATCACAGAAAGCTACAATGTAGGTACATGAATATAGTCCGATGGGAGGTGCTAAGAGCCGGGATACAGATAATCTAGTCCGGTTCTTAGCGCACTAGATCACTTAAGTAGGTAACTGGAATATAATGTTAAAAAAAAAAATAATAATATAGATAGCAATTGATTCAAATCACTTCATTTAGTTTCTAATCAATAACTATTTAGTGGTTAATATTTTGCCACTGCTTTTTATTTGGTTGATGATGATGATGATAACTATCATGACGCCTTTTTATGAATATCTAAATAAAACTTTTTTGATAAAAACAGCCATCATTATCTCTTTGTCCTGTGTCCCTCTTATCCAGGTCCCACAAAGTTATAAAAAAAAACTGAAACAGCTTCACGACTTTGATCCCCAGGTACGGTAGATATCCCTTCAGATCTCCCAGTACCAAGTTGGTACTAATTCAAGATTCTTTGAGGATGTCTAAGGGGGGTAGTCAGAGGTACGTCCAAACATTACATTTGGCACATACCCACATTTCAAGTTATAACATTAATGAAATTCAGTTTCAAAACACAATTTCATCTCATGCTGCTTTATCGTAAAGTAGTTTGCACGAGCCTTCATATTGCTCATACAGACTGAAAGCTTCAGACTTTGAAGCGCACTATTTCATTAAATTATGAAGGCTGAATTGCTCCGTAGCATCCGACTGCTGAAATATATTCCGACGAATTTTAAATTGTTACGTAGATTGGTAAACTGACATGAGAGATTTTGAAACTGCAGATTAAAAATGCTTTATTTTTTGACTAGCAGCGATGGGCTAGCAATCTTCCGACCTTGTCGCGTATGGAATACAAAATACTGCAAAATGTGTGCATGTGCTTGTAATGTCACCGGCTACCATACTCTTCTTTAGGTTTATTGGCTGAAGGTCTCGGCAGAATAACAGCGCCTAACTACTAACCTAGTGGTGAGGCATACGCTGAGTCGAGACCCTTTTGCTGCGGCAGCACACAAACACCTACATACCTACCTACTGTTATTATTATTAACTGTTTGTCATTTCTTTTTTATGTTTTGTATGTGTATGTGTGTTTTTTTGGCAAATAAATGTCTATGTCTTCATACCGACGGCAACGCTACTTGGCGGTAAAAAAAGCATGGTGATAGCACTTTTCCGGAGAAACTTTTAGGTTATAGGTTAGTGGCTAACATGCAGTTATCTTTAGAAATAAATAAACTTGTCAAGTGATGCTTGCTGATATACATTTCTACAAAATCTACCAGCAGGCTGCCTGGCCTACGATTACACTCCAGCGTTGTACTGGCTTATGGTAATGGCCGTGCCTTAGATACAGACCTTGCCGGAAGATGTAAGGTCTACATCTGAGAAGTCCGCTTGAGTCTATGTGGTTTCAAATGCGTATTGATAATGATTTAGCTAATGTTTGATAATTGTGTGTTGACCATTAAAAAAAAAGTGTTCAGTTAAACTGAAATATATCAAACTAAACTTTTAACTGAGGTAACCACAAAGAAAAGCGTCACCTGTGTATACCATTATCTTTGTTTATTTCGATCAATTTCGATTAAACTTATATAGGACAACCATTGAAGTTGTTAGCAAGTTTCGGAAAATATTATAAGTCACTATACCGTGTACAGACGTGTGTATTCTTACATGAAAATAATATAAATATGCTGTCACAAAAAATGTCTCTGTTTCATCTGAGTGACTTGTCACAGCTGGCCGAAACCACTCCGAATAATTGCAATCTCACAAAAATATCACAAACACCGCTTAACAGCAAAATGAGCGCAAATAAAGCATCGCTTTTCGAACAAGCAAGTGACAGACAATAACGTGACTTACTTTGCGATGCGGCGATGGGCTTGCGACCTGTCACGTATGGAATACCAACTGAGATGTGGGTATGGGCCAAATGAAATGTTTGGACGTACCTAAACATCCCCCTTAGACGTCTTCAAAGAATCCGCCAAGCAGCAACGCTGTGTTTCGGTTTGAAGAGTGTGGTCGCCGGTGTAATTACAGGCACATGAGGCTTAACATCCGTATGCCTCAAGTTGATGGACGCAGAGCAGGGCATCGTAAGGCACGTTCCTATCGAGCGTGACTTGCGAGGCAATGCTTTGTTATAGGCGATGGTTACCACTTAACATCAGGTGGGCCCATCTGCTTGTTCCATCAGCTGGGGTATAAAAAAAAAAAAACTGTTTAGCACTTGGACTAAGAATTATCTGAAAGGATATCACACGGAAGATATCCCCTCAGTTAATTCTTCGGATCAGACGTGAGGCTGTATTTTATAAGTCTCCGCTGTATAACGGCCGTCATACCTTTAGAAGTTTTTTTAAAAAACCGCGACTAAAGTGATGAAACCATTCGCTAATGCTTATGATTGATGGAACACAGTTATTGTTGACACAAAAGTTTGTAACGAGAATGCTGACAAAATGCTTGTGATATAAAAACGTTACAGCATTGGCAATAGCACAATATTGACTTTTATTATATTATTTAGAGCCAAATTAAGCAAAGCTTGTATTGAGAGACTAAGAAAATTAAAAAATATACATAATGTAATATAAATATATTGGTGACTTTTTCACACAGCACTATCTAGCCCCAAACTAAGCCCCAAACTATGGGATATATATGGGAACCAGTTAGCTGATTTAATACCTATATACTTTTTTTTTGTAAATACATACATATAATACATACATAATAACACCCACACAGAGAACAAACATCTCTATGTTCATCACACAAATGTTTGTTCTCGGTGGGAATCGCACCCACGGCCTACGGGCAGAAGGCAGAGCTACTACCAACTGAGCTATGAAGGCTGTCTAACATCTACCATTTACTTACTAAATTCATCATCAAATATAAAAAATGTAAGACAACAAAAATAAATGACACACAAAATCTTTCAATGTATCAAAACGCTTGCAAGCGTTTTAAATATATTTCAAATTATTCTCGGAAAGTGAAGGAAAACATCGTGAGGAAACCAGTTAGTATTCTAACAGCGGCGATAGGCTTGCAACCTGTCACGTATGGAATACTTAGTACTGCAAAATGTGGGTATGTGCCAAATTTAATGTTTGGACGTACCTCTAACTACCCCTTTTAGACATCCTCAAAGAATCTTGAGATAGTACTTGGTACTGAGAGATCTGAAGCGATATCTACCGTGCCTGGGGATCAAAGTCGTGAAGCTGTTTCAGTTTTTTCAGATTCTCAGAAGTTCTTAAAACTGGATTGTGTTAAATAAAATGAATGATTTAGTTCACTTACAGTATGAAAGCTCATGCCTGTACGGAAAGTTTTGGTGAACCTACGCTCAGACTTCGATGTAAGAATCCAAACATTGTGCCTGAGAAATCGCTCGTGAACCAGTAGATTTGTAACTTCCACTTGGCAAAGTTGGGCCCAGGCGAAGTTAGAGTTCACTAAGTTGCGACTTGCGCAGTGGGGGTGGCAATGCCATATGTCACTTGTCTGTCGTTTGACAAATGTTGTCGCTCATATTGAGCTGATGAATTTAGAAGTCCTGATCCTGAGCCATTCTTATAATTTTGTGTTAGTCTGTAGACTGATTGGTAAATTTTTCCATCTAAACTATCCAATTATGATGAAATATGGCACAGTTATTTAAATTAATAAAAAAAAAAAATGCTGGCCAATCCACACAGCACTATCTAGCCCCAAAGTAAGCTATTCAAAGCTTGTGTTATGGGTACTAGATAACTGATATATTTAATACATTATATACTTACATAGATAGATATTTTTTATTATACATAGAAAACACCCAGACCATCGGAACAAATTTCTGCAGATCGTACACAAATTTGTTCCAAGGCGGGAATCGAACCCGCAACCACTTGCGTCGCAGGCAGGCTCTCGCCCGCTGCGCCACAGAGGTCGTCAAATTAAATGAAAGATGAAAATGAAAAGAATTAAAGCAACAATATAATTAAAATGATATTATAGTACGAGTAAGTGCAAGACTTATAATAGTTTTTTAATAGCCTTATATAACAAGACCAAGTAGATTATCCCCTCAGATATCAAGTAAAATTAGTATCTAGTAAGATTGTTTAATGTTCAGGCGCGTTATTCCAATCGCGTTTGCGCTTAGATCACGTTGTGACGTCACACGGTTAGGGCAAAGTATCCCTATGTCATAAAGAATACAGCCCAAGATTATTGTCGTAACTTCACAAGGTTTGGGGCAAGAAATCTCCTATTACATAAAGAATAATGCCCCTGTGCGGGTGTAAAACGCAGTCTGACATTGTCGCACTCGTGTCAACCACGTTTTTCTGCTGTCATTAATTCTAATTTCCAAAACACTTTGCTCTGCAATCTTCTGCCATCTTCTGCCATAATAATTAATTCTGTTATTTACAGGAAGTCGTCCTATTAATAGCTTATCTACCTTATAAAAGTTTTTTAATCCTTAAATTTCTCCAGGGGAGGGAACTTCGTAAATGATTCTGATAAACAATAATTACGCCTGTTTCAAATTAGGAAGTTAGAAGAAGTTACGGTGTCGGAGCAAACATGAAACTCGGGCTGCCCCGTCTAATTAGCTAAGTTTGTAAATTTGTTACCTATTTGGTATGCTAAGTGCCCGAAGAGCTGGGGAGGGCGATTTTATGACCACTAAAACTAACTTTTTCATATTACTCCGAGATTATTTAACACAGGTGCTTGTGTGAGCGTTCTGTGTTTAACGACTGCTTTCTAATGCATATTGTGGAAACTTATTTGTTTAAGAGCACCGGTGGTCTAGTGGGAGTGACCCCGCCTTCCGATCGTAAGGTCGCTGGTTCGAATCCGGTCGTGCACCAATGGATTTTTCTGACGAAAAATTTATGTGCGCAATGCCAGTGCTCTTAAACGGTGAAGGAAAACATCGTGAGGAAACCAGTTAGTATTCTAACAGCGGCGATGGGCTTGCAACCTGTCACGTATGGAATACTAACTACTGCAAAATGTGGGTATGTGCCAAATGTAATGTTTGGACGTACCTCTGACTACCCCCCTTAGACATCCTCAAAGAATCTTGAATTAGTACCTACTTGGTACTGGGAGATCTGAAGGGATATCTACCGTGCCTGGGGATCAAAGTCGTGAAGCTGTTTCAGTTTTTCAGTTATTTGTTTATTTAATTTACGAAAACTGAAAACTGAAACAGCTTCACGACTTTGATCCCAGGCACGGTAGATATCCCTTCAGATCTCTCAGTACCAAGTACTACCTCAAAATTCTTTGAGTACGTCTCTTTGGGGGTAGTAATTTACGACTAATGTTTTTAAATAATAACGGTCATCTTACTGCGAGAGTAATTTTCGTTATTATAGTTAAAACGCATTTACTAGATCGAATGAAAGGAATCACTATGAAACATCTTAAAGCTCGATGAACCTAGGTGCCACTTCCACGCGATCATAACTAGTAGGCAATCATACTATTATTAGCTGAACTGTTTTAATAACTTTTATCTACTCTCATGTCATAAAATTCGAATTATAAACGTCAAAACGAATTCATATTGATATACTTTATAAACGCAATACCGTAACCAAATTAAAAAAATTTATTATGATACAGCTCCTCATACAAAGATAGTTATATAAAATAACTTTTTTACCATAACGATACAGTTCTTTTTCTTTTTGGAAAAGGCAAGGGTCTTGAAACCGTACAGCCAAAGAGTTTGATAGTCTGTGGCGACGGCGCCGGCGCGGCGGCGGCGGCGCAGCGCGCGCATGCGCTGTTATACGGTTGGTTTGGCGCCAATTGATACGTTTTGTTTCAGTCAACTGGATTTCTTACTAACTTTGATATTTTATTTATTAGGTTCAACACTAATGTATGAGGGTAGATAAAGTAGTGTATGAAACTGCACATAACTAGGTATTAAAACTCTCGTGGGATACTATTAAAAACCTCGCCTACGGCTCGGTTTTTAAACACCCCCTCGAGTTTTAATACCCCTCATTATGCAACAGTTTCATAAACTACTATAATTTCAATGAACATTCAGTAGTTTTTTCATCATAATACAAAAGTTAATTGAAATGTCTACGATTAGCGGTAGTAAACAACTTCAGCCTTTACATACCTTATATACCTTTTAATTCTGATAGTGGAGCAAAATAAAACATTTTTTGGCTGATTCTATTTGGCTTTGTATCTGCGGTAACAAAAGCACAAACCCAGAGATATAAATTATAAAATCCTTTTTTAATCAGTGAGGGGCTAAGCTGAGATTTATTAATGTGATATGGATACAGCGAAACTGACAACTAAATTGATAAGGGTCACATTCGTAATTGATTGACATGACCCGGCCAATAATAACACATGAGCTTTTCTTTTATTTTTTTAATAATTGATGAACAACAATAGGTAGTAATAGGTTAGGGTGGTATGGGCATGTTATGCGAAGGGAAGAATGTCATATAACGAGAAGAATGCTAGGGATGAATGTGGATGGATATAGAAGTAGAGGTAGGCCAAAGAAAAGATGGATGGACTGTGTGAAAGATGACATGAGTATGAAAGGAGTGACTGTTGAGATGACGGCTGATAGAGGAGAGTGGAGAGCAAAAACCTGTTGTGCCGACCCCACATGAAGTGGGATAAGGGCAGGAAAATGATGATGAATTGATGAACAACAATGTGACATGGATGTGATTGGTTTTAGAAAGAGAGGTAGGCCAAAGAAAAGATGGATGGACTGTGTGAAGGATGATATGAGTAAGAAAGGAGTGAGCACCGAGATGACGAATGATAGAGGAGAGTGGAGGAGTAGAACATGTTGTGCCGACCCTACTTAGCGTGGGATAAGGGCAGGAAGACGATGATGATGAATTGATGAACAACAATGAGGTATATGTAGGTATATGTATAAGTATGTATGTTTTGTAAGTTGATAAATATTTAGTATTATTTTATGTTACGTTACACCTTTTGTTTTTAAAAGTTGTTCCCTTCTATTGTCCAAAGAACACTACCACCCATTCCACAAAACCCAAAGGTTAACTGGAAGAAAATGCTAATTAGCATTAAGTTCGCCTAATGTACTTCATTTATGTGCAATAAAGAATTTTCTTATCTTATCTTATCTTAACAACAGCCAGAGTCAGAGAGTCAAAGTTTTGTTTCAAATAATAAATATTTAGGCGCAAATTTCATGTGAAAAATATTCCTGAGAGCTATGTCATGTGCCTAAAAGCAAGTACCTACCTACGGATTGTACTTTTCAAAGTGGCAGCTAGCAACGTGCAACCCAGTTTACTCGCCCATAAAAACACACTATTCATACAAAGAAAATACAGCCAGTTATATAACATTTGCGATCCCTAAAAATATTATATCAGGTTTATAGAATACCTTTTAAATGAATATCAGGAATTATGGTTTTATGAGCGAACTTAAAGCAATCAAACTAAATGACTTGCTTCTCTTTGATTGGCCAAGAGGGAAGTAACGAGCTTCAATCCAGACAAACTTTGTAAATTGTTTGCTTATTCAACGTAGGGTTAAGTTATTTACTCAGAGTAGGTATACCTACCGTTGGATATAAACGGTGTAGAAACACAAAAGACGAAGAACTTTAAATAAAAAAGACAAAAATTCTAATAGATATTCAAAGAATTCTAAGACGGACATTTTAAATTTTGAAAAGAATTTGTACATTTTAATCACTACATAGAAATACAGAAGAAAAATACAGAGAAACACTGTGACTCGAGCGAAGCCGGAGCGGGTCGCTAGTAAAAAATAAAACAACCAATCCATTCTACAATGCTTTAGTCCGCGAGTAAGCTATAGAATAAAAGAAACACAGAAACATATTCGACTCAAGATTCAGTAGTCAGGAACGTCCAGATATTGGTGTATTTGGCGCATAGTTACATTTAATAGAAGTTGGTGTCCAATTCGTGACAGAGCAGCCTCACCATTGCTGCTAGAATATGTCTAGCAAGAGTTTCCAATGACTGGTTTTACGAGTAGTAAACCTACTAACTGAAATGAGGAGATCCGTATTAGGGACAGTGGGGAAAACGCCAATTTTTAGTTAGTTAGTAAGTTTTAGTTAGATAGTTAGTAATTTTTAGTTATTGTCATAATCCTTAGTGGGGATTATGACAATAAACCAAATATAGTATTATACTTTGGTTTTCCTACGGATCTCTATATAGCTATGACGTTAGTTATTTATAGCATGACATAGCTCACAGAATTGGCAAGTTGAAGTGAAGGAAAACTAAGTGTAGTCGCCCTCCTACCCAGTGGACAGACGACATTGTGTAGATCGCGGAAGTCGGTGGATGAAGAAGGGTCCGAATCTTTCATCCTAAAAATGATGATGATAAATATATAAAATATTGGTGGACTTTTCTCACATCTAGCCACAAAATAAACACAGCTTGTGATATGAAAACCAGATAGCTAATATAATGCATGTATGCTTTAAAATACATACTTAAAATATTAAATAACACCCAGACAGAGAACAAACATTATCACACAAATGTTTAGTCTCGGTCGGCATCGAGCCCACGGTCTACGGCGCAGAAGGCAGAGCTACTTACCAACTGAGCTGTGAAGGCTGAATGAAGATGAACACCCGCTAAAAACAAAAGCGTACTATCTATAGGCTCCTTCATTCCAAAACAAAGCGTACAGTATCTATCTCATCCGATGCGATATGAACCTGTCAATAAGAAGATATTCAGAGCGCGCCGACCCGGCATGGCATCTACGGGACTAGTAAGTAACGGCTAGTCACGTACTGCGTGTCAATTTATCACCCATCAGGTGTGCGGTCCCATTGCGAACGCTACACGAATACTCGAGCCAGTTTCTTTAGAACTGCTGCCGTTTTGTAGCGGCGATACAAGGAGCGTATATAAGGAGCTGGGCATACGGTGTGCAGCGATTACGTGACGTTAGTAAGTAAGCTGCCTTGCTGCATAAGTGTACAGTAGTCCTTTTTCTACCGCAGCAACGCTGTGTTTTGGTTTGAAGAGTGTGGTCGCCGGTGTAATTACAGGCCCTACCCCCAGTTTGTGAAAGCTGGACCAACATTCCATTACATGAAATGTACTGAAATTGACGGCAGTGTAGTTACAGAAAATAAGTCAATAACTTTAGAAACTTTTGCATACCTAACCTACGGAATTCAATATTTAGCATGTGAAATAAAAATTCGTAGGAAAGTATTTGCTTTAAAAAGTGAGTAAGATCTCGTATCGTATCGTTGTATGTTTATTTTACCAGATTTTCTTGGAAAAATATACTGAATGCGGGTTTTTTAATAGTTATTACTTGCAAACTCTCATAAAGAAACTCATTTTTTATATTTTGAAGTTCCTAGTAGGGATGAAGCGTATTTACTCGACCAGGTATAAATACCAGGTATTTCCATGCGATTACGCGTACCTAATTCGACTATTGGGTCGTACAAGGTACCGGTAGTACTCGCACGACTCGGTACGTGTCGATTGATACTTCGAGGCAAGCATCGCGTCGCCCTGGTACGCGCAAACCTTGTTGAACAAGGCCGGGCGCGGGGCGATGCGATGAGCGAGGACGAGGGAGGAAGAGATGTCGGTCGGTCAGGTCCCGAGTCCCGTCGCGTCCGAGCCGCGCGAATGATACGTCACCCTCGCTGTGTATTATGCAGGCTAGCTAGTAGCTAGGTAGATACATATAAGACGCATTTTTGATTGTGATTTAAGACCTTGAACTCTTGAACTTGCAAAATGAAAACGTACAAGTGCCATTATAATATTACAGCTTTGACTCCTTCTAATACCATAGGAATAAGATACATTATCGCACGTACTTAGATTTTTTTTTCAAATTGAGTAAATTGGGTCATTTATTATTCGTCAGTTTATTTATTGTGCGTTGTGTTGTGTGTGCAGTAGGTACCTAATGAGTAATTTTTACTAACTAACTAAGGTTGTAACAGAGTACCTAGTAAAAGAGAACTCTAGTAGTTGAGTTCTTTCAAAGAACTCAACTACTAGAGTTCTCTTTCAAGTTCTTCAAAGAACTTCTTTGTGAATGGCTCGTCCGGGAACGTAGGTACTAGTAGGTAGATATACGTTACGTAGTACCTATAGTGCGCGTCAACCAAAAATAACGCTGGAAAACAGTGGAGGGGATGTGTTTGCGCATAAAAAATACTCGCGGCATCAAACCCCCCCCCCCCCACACCTTCCGGCGTTCTTTTTGCGTGACGCGGACTTTACGTGGGTACGTATTGCGCATTGCGCTAAGTATTGGAAGTTCCAAAGTACTAAAATACCGTGGGAATGGTGGTGCTTGCTGCGGGCCTAGTACGTACTATGCTATGATCCAAGTCAGTCCATAAAACTATCCAAGTACTTGAAGACCTGGTATCTGAACAAGGTACGCAAAGGTGGAAGCGCTGCCTAGGCCTGGTACGTGATTAATACAAGTACGACCCATCGCTAGTTCCTAGTATAGCAGAGCAAAGTGCGTTTGCTTCAACTATAATAATGCGATAAATAAGTGTTTTTTTTAATGATGAAGTGATTTTATTATGATAGAAGTGATAAATCCATTCATTCATAAAAAAACAACACTAATCTAACCTGTAAAAAGCTTGTTTAAAAGTTTAGCATCTATTTTGAAACGATTAATTGTACAATTACTAGTTAACCAAGCTTTATAGAGGAATACATAATTAAACCTATATGATAATATACTGACCTATTGTAATATTACTCTCCAAAACCATGATTGTGATTTTTCAGTACAATTTTTTCGGTTCAAAAACAATTAAGTAATTCAGTAATATGTAGGTAAAGTTAATTAGTTAAAGTAATGTAGGTAAAGTTGTACACAGTATTTAAATTAATTAAAGTTATCCATAGTTTAACAAACATAAATAGCAATAAAAGTAAGAAGTGAAATAAGTTTAATCAAAAGTTTTATAGTTTTGACTGAATGCTTGAAGCTGAAAATATTTTGACGAAATATATCAAGATCACTTATTACAAAATCATTTTCGTGATATATTATTATATTTGCAAATACGTTTAAATATGTTAGCGCAAGTTTTCCGACGACAGTTTGTGTACTTATTAAAAAGCTTATTAAAACAGTGGGTGTTTGAATAATATTCATTTGTTTCTGAATATAATAAAAATTTATTCCAAAAACTTAAGATGTACACACACATGACAAAAAATAGTAGTATAATACTAGGTACATACAGTTATTAGCTTTGAGTTTCGTGTCATATGTGACCGATGTGGTAGCTCACTAATCTCCACCCTAGGAAAAACCTGTGTTGTGGAGGTTAGTTCTGTCTTGTAGTAGGTATGTGGGTTTTGCTTATAGGTATATATTTGTTAATTTATTCTTATTTACTAGTGCTTAGTTAATGTAAGTTGGGTTAGTAATAATGAAGGTATGATGTTTTAGTAGGTATTTGTATTTAGGTATATATTGTGGACCATTAGGTATTGTGTGTATTTATTTGACTGTGTACTATATATATTTATATATATTTTGCGTCCTAGTTAAAAATGAAAAGAAAAACACTGGGTGCTTGAAAAGTCTAAGCATTTGTTTACCACTAGTTTTCCAGAACAAACTCTTGGAAAATCCAGAAAACCAGGACCACGGAAAACTCTGGGCACTCCAGTCCGGAAGTTCCCCGGGGAAGCGAAACTATTTCCACACGGGTGTACCCGCAGGCGGGAGCTGGATCAACTTAAATAAAAATGATACAACTTTTCAAATCCAATTTAACTGTAATAAAAGTTGGGGAAACTTCAATTACAGTTACCAGAATGATGCTTGTTAGGGCTTAGGGGGACTGATCAAAGCTTTCCACCCCCTTGTGTGATTCTTTAAAGAGTTCTAGGCGGAGACTTAGTCGCGCTATAGTCGCCTAGTGGATTTAGATATCCTATCCTATCCTGTTCTTATCATCATCATAGGCCTTAGTGCTCGAAGCCTGAGAGCCTCAAGGCTCACCTTTAATCCTTTCACCACACTGTTTCAAAAGACTAGTAACATGGCAAGAAGATCATAAGGCAGGAACATCTCTAAAAGAAGATTTAATAAAAGTAATAATACATCATAAATCTAGTCATAAACTAATTAAGTACCATGACGGCCTTAACGCTGAAAGCGATTCCTTCAAGACAACTCACTAGGTTCTCGATTAGCACATAATTACAGATCTAAAGCCAAGGTAGGTTCGTAGCTTCAATTTTATTCAAATAAATATTTTATGTGTTTTAGGGTTTTCACCTAGCACACCTTGTACGTGTGTACCATTACGTGTTGTATGTTTACCAAATAAATGATTGACAAATAAATGATTATTAGCCTTTAAGAGCCTGTAAGCTACGAAAAACTATCGGGAACGTTGTTCAAACAAAGATTTACATGATTAGGTAAAATTAACGTAATGAGATAAGTATTATTTCATTATTTCGCCAATAAAGGGGGTGTTGTGCGTCCCCAGCCGTGAACCAACACCATTAATCAGCTGCATCGGACGCGACAAAACAGTCGAATAATTGCGATATTTCAGAATGATTGCATTTCCATTGTGATGCGACTGATGTGGTGAGCGGCTCAGATTTTAACGATGATTTCGTGTAATGAGTTTTATAGGTATTGGAATTATTTGGACTGACAATCCCTGACGATAAGTGAATGAATTATGATAGAAATATATTATTATTAGCTATGCTGCAGTAAAGTTTTTCTCGTGTTATGATTAAATACAATTAAGGTATAAAAAGCAAAAGTGATAAAATCTAATTTAGAGGTATATGTAATTGATGGAATTCTCCGGAAGTAGCGCGAGCCAGCTTCGACGGTAATTAGATATCCCCAACTTAAGCTTTAACCCGAACTACTTCAGCATCTCAGTGTCAGAGTTTTGTTTGTAAGGAGTTTGTTAAATGAATCGGTCAGCGTAAGTCTTATCTCAAATAAAAGGCGAAAACAGACTTGTGAGAGGTAGTATTTTGGGTGATATCAGGTTTTAGGGTAAACTAGTATTTAGATGATGGGTTCGCAACCCGTCATGTATAATAGATCAATAATTGAAAAAATTACCTATGTCAAGAAACCCCAGAATCTTCATTTGGTAAGTACCTGATTCTAAAAGATCTGAGGGCATAGCTACCGTGTTGGTATTTAAACTAGGGAAGCTGTTTCTGGTTTTGGTCGACTTATAGAACGCATTAGCCCTATTGTAAAATGTGAGTTTCATGCTGGCATTTTCAACAATCCTTTCAAACCGAGATGAAGCAACACTGCTTAGTTTCCGAAATAAGCATGATGAATACTTCCTCAGACGAGCTCTTTCACTATCTCTATATCACTAGCTTATTATTAGAAGTCACAAACTACATAAAGTCACTAACTGCCTTTACTTGACCGGCGCACTCGCCTGAATGAGCTCTACGATAATCAAAAACCCATTTATTTCCAGCTATTCTATTTCTGCCGCTAGGGCACCTGCTTATAGTCATTATTCAACATAATTGGCATAAATCAAAACTTCACTTGCGTTTTCCCACAATTTTAGTTTTGTCGCAGGGCTTTTAGCAATAAGCCGACGACATGTGTTTTGTATACCTACATAGATCTATCTTCATGTAACATGAAACACTTTAAAATTGTGGATACTATTTTCAAAATGAACTGCAGTTCAAAACAGTCAAACCTGTCTTCTGTTTAACCTGTGAGAGTTAACTCTGATGAAAAATTCATGGAGAAAGTTTTCAGTATTTCACAAACGTGCAAGTTACATAATATCGGGTTACCATCCCAGATTTGCACTAACAAAATAACTTAATCCAGACGAAACTATGAGAGTAGTGGAGCTCTTTGTGTGTGGCACGTCCGGGGCAGTACCTTTTACCACCATGCCTTTTTTTGTCGCCAAGCAGGGGGTGCATGTGTTTCAGTTTGAAGGGAGCCGGAAAATTGTCGACATTATTTGCCTGTAGTCAATTTAAGGAGGGCTTACGAGTTTGAAATGAAAACGGTTATTTTCTGGTAGAAATAGTTACGGTGGTAATATTTCCCGGATAAGCCCTTCACAAAAAGCTCAACTGATCTAAAGCATACGTACTACAGGAAGTTCTGGTTTTATAATACAAAAATGTTGCTGTTAAGGAAAAATTATATGGAAGTCGCTGAAATAACTTTAATCATAAAAAAAATCCTGGCTATTTATGCAAAAATGCTTTTTTATCTACTTATCTGTTATATTGAAATAATGCTCGAATTTAATGAAAAAAGATAAGAAAAATACGGCAGCTTAGGAAATACGGTGAATAGCTGGTCTGATGTCTCGTAAAAATAATTTGTCTGCAAAACTCGATGCTCTTTTCATTGGAAAATGAAACCTAATGCACTAACTAATTGGAAACGTTGACGTTTCTGTAGTTGGAGATTTTTATACTCGAATAAATTGACCTGGAAATTATAAATAAATAAATAATAAATAATGCTGGACAATTCACACAGCACTATCTAGCCCCAAAGTAAGCTAGTCAAAGCTTGTGTTATGGGTACTAGATAACTGATATATTTAATACATTATATACTTACATAGATAGATATATTTTTTTTTATTATACATAGAAAACACCCAGACCATTGGAACAAATTTCTGCAGATCGTACACAAATTTGTTCCACGGCGGGAATCGAACCCGCAACCTCTTGCGTCGCAGGCAGGCTCTCGCCCGCTGCGCCACAGAGGTCGTTATGAGTAAGTAATAAAGAAATTCACCGCAATAATTTGTTCAACATAATATAATACAGATCAGTGGTTCAACGTGATTGATGGCTTGACTTGACAAAGTCTTGACCATAATCGTCTTTTGTTTATTTCACATTTGTAGCCATTGAACACAGGAAATTCTATAGTCTGTACCTAATTTTTATTTTAATGGCTTTGACGCTGTCAGAAGATAATACAAAGAAATGCTCAACTGGTTCTCGTACCTAAACTTATCTCTAGGAAAACTTTGTTCAATATATTCTTTTGCTGAACCTTTTCAATTCCTTGAAAGTTTTTTGTCCGCATAACTAAGATAATTGAAAAAAATCTAAACGTGCGAACGAGTAGTTGTTTGATGGATATCAGCCTCTTTGCCTCTTCTCTTTTCAATTTGCCTTTGAAGACCAACTCGCAAGGACACAAAATCATTCGCAACTAGTGCTAGCCCGATTTTTGTGGAGGTTTGTAAATGTGGCACGCCTTTCACAGTTTGTACACTTCTATGGAAAGTCGTAATATAGCTCCCTCTTGGGAAATTCCTTCTATTGCCCGTTTGTTTTGTGCGTCTGACGGCCCACTGAAGTACCTGAATAACTTCTGTGGGTATTGTTTATTAATTTATTAGAAACTTTATTGTGAAGCCGTAAGGGCTACATTTGATAAACACCGTTAACACGCACACTGGCCGAGCGAAGTACTTGAATAAGTTCTGTGAGTATGTTTATTAATTTATTAGAAACTTTTGTGTAAAGCCACATTACACGTTTGACAAGATAGAAAAGATAGATAGAAAATATTTTACAACAAGCAAGCATACCATTATCACAAAGAATAAAAGTTCCATTGTTAAAAAGTTGCACCTGCTATTATTATCCACTAGTTGCACCCCGCGGTTTCACCCGCGCAAATTTAAATCCCGGTATTCCCGCGGTATAAAATGTGTTATTCCAGACTATAACCAATCCAGAATATAAAAATAAACCAATTTGATGACCTCTGTGGCGCAGCGGGCGAGAGCCTGCCTGCGACGCAAGAGGTTGCGGGTTCGATTCCCGCCTTGGAACAAATTTGTGTACGATCTGCAGAAATTTGTTCCGATGGTCTGGGTGTTTTCTATGTATAATAAAAAATATCTATCTATGTAAGTATATAATGTATTAAATATATCAGTTATCTAGTACCCATAACACAAGCTATGAATAGCTTACTTTGGGGCTAGATAGTGCTGTGTGGATTGTCCAGCATTATTTATATTTATTTATTTATTTAATCTCTCTGCCAAGTTTCATCCAGATCCGCTTAGCCGTTCCGGCTTGAAAGAGTAAGTAACAAACATCCATCCATCCATCCATCCATCTATCCATCCATACTTACAAACTTTCTCGTTTATAATATTAGTAGGATTTGGTCTAAGCCTAAGCCTGATACTTAGGCTGAGCTACTACCAAATGGGGCCAATGAGGGATATTTTTGATGAAACAAATTTTTCTCTGTCAGAAATTCGATGTATTAAAGAAAAAATTTTTTTTACAGCTTGGCACACTTACTATTTACTAGCACGTCAAAAAGCAACAGCGAGAGCGGTCTTTGTTTATTCTACAAGCAACGACTCATTCTACTGCCAATGTCGCTACGGCCTATTTTTAGATATGTGACCCGCCCGGAGCGACAATTTGATTGTGGCGTGATCACTGCATGTTTCTTCCATTTTAACTGAAAATGACAATCTTTTAACGTTTAACAGACCCAATGCTACTATTTATTTCGTTCTGTGCCTTGGCTTAACAGCCACTTGAGCTGGACAATAAGCTCTAGACTAGAAGTAGCTTTTTAAATTCCACAGCGATTTTAACATCCAGAGTTTACGCAATTGTTATTTGTTTAAGAGGCAAATATAATCCTGCAGGCAATATCTGTATCATAAGAATAAAGTCGTGCTTTAGAAAACTTCTACGTACAATAAACTCATATAAACAGGATTTAACCTGCGTTGATCACAGAAAATGCAACTTTACAGTAGACACACTATAGGATACAAGGTCCAAACCAGAGTAAGCCCATCTCTCTTTACCTGAAATCTTTTATAAATAAACGATAAAGGAAAAAATATATCTGACGCACCATATGCTTCAATATAATATAATATACTAGACGCACTCGTCGAATTCGCCATGTTGTGATATGCTTTGAATATCACATCAATACCAGATACTATAACGGTAAGAGCAGTTGGAAACCGTAAGCCTGGTTTTTTCAAGGCTTCGGTGGCAAGTTACTGGCACTTAAAACCTATATTTAAGACATTTTGAAGTGATCCTTGTGATTTTATTTAAAAAACACCCTTTGACTTTGAGTTTAAAAAACTCCAGGGGCATTATTCTCTATGAGGTAGGAGATTCCTTGCCCCAAACCGTGTGATGTCACAACGTGATCTTGGGCATTATTCTCTAGACAGGAGATAACTTGCAACGTCACAACGTGGTCTAAAGGCAAATGCGGTTGGATTGGTCGTAGGGAATAACGCCCATGAAGCCTTTTGTTCATCACAGGTGCTATTTTCAAACTTCTTCATCTTCCATATTACTTGTTCCTTTTTTAGCTGGAGTGTATTTACTGTACCTATACTCTACCTATACTTATCTCGTGAGCACTGGATAAAAATGTGGTCGGTAAATGTAGGTACATCCTTGCTTCCCTGCTTCCGCTCTCGCAGGTGGAATATTGCCCGGGTGTAAACGAGACCTGGGCCGTTATTGCAGTCGTTAAGTTAAAATTTTCCCTCTTGAATAGCAGCGCAAACGTGGACATAAACACACCCATTTTTGTTATTTGTTGGCGAATATTGAGATGAATATAACGCGAGATAAGAATACGATGCTTACCTTGCGTTGGTATCTATTTTTAAAAAAGTAATATAATAAAATAACCTCACGTCCTTAGTTCTCTTTGTACCAAGGACTTGATAGTCTTTGAGGAGGTTGGAGTCGGAGGTACGTCTGAATCTAGCACATTCTCATTTCATTACAATTCGTCGCTTATATTATAGTATAAACACTAGTTGCGCTCCGCGGTTTCACCCGCGTAGATCCCGGTATTCTCACGGGATAAAGGTAGCCTATTTTAATTTTTTATTTTATTTTTATTTTGTTATTCCAGACTATAATCTATCTCTCTGCCAAGTTTTATCATGATCAGTTCAGCAGTTGAAAGTGAAAGGCGTGAAAGAGTAATAACAAACATCCATCCAGCCATCCATACTTAAAAACTTTCGCGGTTTATAATTAGTAGTAGGATGGTAGTATCCTCCTTTATGCCACTGCAACCTTCGCAAATCTAGCGGTAAAGCGACGAAAATTTAAAAAAAAAATCGGTTTTAAGGTTTCTGTAAAATATGAAAAGTTTTGCTTAACTAAACTGAACTAGCTAAAGTACGTGTTAAGTACGAGACAATTACATAGCTCCTGCCCACGTGTATCATTTCAGTCAGTTGGCTGACGCTTTGCGGTGATAAGTCCCTCGTTCTCTAAGTCAGGGTTTATTCCTGTTAGCACCTTATTATTCATCGGGGACTAGTTTTTAAGAATCTATACTAAAATAAGAGCTAAGTATCTTAACAAACTTGAGAGTTCTAGTGCCTTCCCCATGATTTAGATCCTTATCGAACGAAATATATCTGCCTCATGCCATCCGCGCTAGTCCCTCGCTTGGCATATTTAAAGGTAAAGTAAGAGAACATTATCTGTCCCTTTAAATACATAGGTATGTATATATATATATATATAATATATATTATTTAGGTTTATATGTTTTATTTTATGTTTATTTATGTAATTTCTTTATCTTATGTATGTATTAGTAAGTAATCTGTAGGTTTATTTATTTTATATTACTTCGTTTTTTCTAACTTTCATCTTGTACACATCATACCCACCTCTAAATTTACTAGTCTCTCTCCTTCAAGGTTTGCTGGAAGAGAACTCTTTTTAGGGTTAAGCTCGCCTTTGTACATACTTTATTATTTAAGTTTTCGTATTTTGTTTCTGTGTACAATAAAGAATAAAGAATAAATAAACAAAACAACCGTGCGTTTTGTCATTTACAAAAAAAAGAGTTAGTAACTGGTTTTTATTAAATTTTTTTGGCAGTGGAAATTTACTAACCTACTTCCTACTAAATACTGATTTTTAATGATAAGGCCACGCCATTATATTTGACCAATTTTGATGAAACTTGGAACAAACATAGTTAGTTAAAGGTTTATATACATTTAATTCCGAACAACGATTAGGAACGGGGGGAGGGTATAAATTATTAACAATCCCAAAAACGGAATCTGTAAAACTACGCAACGGTGCGGTTTTTTTTAATAGATAGAGTGATTCAAGGGGAAGGTTTATATGTATAATACATCCATGATATGTGCACCCATGCGAAGCAGGGGCGCGCGGACGGGTCGCTAGTGAAATAATATGATCATAGCTATTCAATAACCAATTATGAAATCATTTAATTCAGCGAAATTAAAATGAGGCCGCAGATTAATTAAATTCACAATTCACTGTGATGTTCACTGTTTCTAGTAATAACCTTAAATCATTGGTTTATTCGTCGTGGATTTGTTATGATTATTATGAAACTCATTCATTAATAGATTAGTAGAGGTTGTTGTACGATTAGTTTTGTTTGTGAAAAAAACTAACGCGACAGAGATGGCGAACCTGATGTTGCGACAACTCTATTCCGTAGTGACAATCACCTCGGCTTAAGAATTGCAATGTACAAAAAGCTGTGTCCTATGTGGCACTGCTTCTATCACTCTAATCCAAAACTCCATCCAAAGGTTGTCTGGAAGAGATCGCTTGCTAGCGATAAGGCTGCCCATTGTACATATCGCTATTTGTTATACCTTGTTTAATTTTTTGTTAGTTTGTAAGGTGTACAATAAAGCATTTTCATTCATTCATTCAAATTTCTGAAAGCTCGATCAACAGTGCCTGCCTGTCAAGTCACTTGCTATTTCAGCTTTTACATCTAATTAAATACAGATAGCATGTGACTTGACAGATTGATCGCGCTTTCAGAAACTGGGGGCGAGAGACGTACCTAATGGTGCTAGCTAATCCTCACAATATGCGTTCAATTCCACCTGCATACTTCAACAAACTCATCCGACATTTCAAGTCCATAGTGTTCATTATTATTATTAGTTATTTGGATCACTTACAGATCATAATCTCTAGGTGTGGTAGATGTCCTCACAGATATCTTAACACAATTTATACCAACTATGATTCCTGGAGTATGTCTAAGTCAGAAGTACGTTCGAATCCTTTTGGCACATGTACCCATATTTTCAGAAGAATACCTTGTCGGGTTGCAAGGCCATTGCTGTGGTTGGAACACCAACAGAATTTCTCACGATTTTTGCCATCACCGATAAGGCTAAGCGTTCTAATGGATATTAGAAAAAAGATTGGAATTCGTGTTCCAGAGACATAAAATTTATGTCTCAAGACCACTAATCGTCTCATTCTCAAATAAATAAATAATGCTGGACAATCCACACAGCATCATCTAGCCCCAAAGTATATAAGCTACTCAAAGCTTGTGTTATGGGTACTAAGATTACTGATATATTTGATACACTATATAATTACATAGATATTTTTTTATTATACATAAACATCCAGACCAACGTAAGAAATTTCTGCAGATCGTACAATTTGTTCCGAGGCGGGAATCGAACCTCTTGCGTCGCAGGCGGACTCTCGCCCGCTGCGCCACTGAGGTCGTCAACTTTTAACAACATTCTAACAAACGACAGCTCATAAAATGGACAGCGTTGCAAAGCACCGCGCAAGCCCATGAGGTCGAACCGTCTAAAGTTGAACTAAATCAAACAAATAGCGGTGACAGCTGGAAGTGAGCAGTCCACAGAGTACTTTCGAGCAGTCGCAGCTGAGTTTCCGGCTCGGCTGCCCTCTAGCACGGTGCATTGCCCTCGTCTTCCGCATTCGAGAGCCGGGATCAGATTAATGTTGCCACTTTTCTACTTGTCCACGACCACGAAACCGCGGCACGAGTCGGGACTATTGTTTTGTAGACCGCAATCTATTGAGTGGAGCCTAGGCTATTTGCCAAACCGAAGTTGAAATCTGAATGTGTGCGAGACTGGTGCGATTTAGAAGTTAGATACTGTGTATCAAAGCCTATGTAAAGTATAATAAGTAAGTTTTATATATAGCTTTCATAACTCAGCTGGTAGTAGCTCTGCCGTCTACGCCGTAGGTCGTGGGTTCGATCACCACCGAGAACAAACATCTATTCTTTATTCTTTATTGTACACAGTAAAAATATACAGTAAACTAAAATAATAAAACATGTACAAAGGCGAGCTTAACCCTAAAAAGAGTTCTCTTCCAGCAAACCTTGAAGGATTGTGAGAGATAATCATCATGTGATGAACTAGATGTGTGTTCTCCGTCTGGGTGTTATGTATAATATTATAAGTATGTACTTACAAAAAAAGTATGTAAGTAGTATATTAGCTATCTGATTCCCTTAGCACAAGCTTTGGCTTAGTTTATTATTTTTGAATTTCCAATAGTGCTTGACAGAGGGACTGATCCGTTGCGCGTGTATAATCTGCCAGTCTTCGAGCATGCGATACACTCCAATGGCTTTGCCGGCCCAACTCGCAATAGACAATACAAAAGATCGTTCGTGGAATTGTCAGTGAACATTAAGTAGTAGAGGCAATCTTACCGACGCCTTATCGGTATAGTTAAAGCGTTCTGATTGGTCGAATGTAATAAATCTTTCGTAGCACGCGATCCGTAGACTTTATCCTATTTATGAACGATTCGTAACGAAAAAAAAATTGACACCATAATAATGCTACCAAAGTACATACAAAATCTACATAAATGTATAAGTACGTAAATGGGTTGACATAGACTGTACAGCTTACTATTTAACCGACTCAAAAAAAAGAGTAGGTTCTCCATTCAACTGGTTTTTGTGCTGCATAACTCCGTAATTCATAAATAAACTTGAAAAATATATTGTTTGAGATCATATACTTTAATATTAGCACCATGAAAAAACACATCAAAGTGGGTTTAGTAGTTTGGCTTTTAAAATAAAAAAAAAACAGGAAAAAGTAATGTCATCCAAGGAAATGAAATTGCGTATTTTGCTGGTTTGTGTTTTCAGTGTACCTATTGTGCGTTGTGCGTATATTAATGCGATCTTTTTTTGCAGAAAAGTTATGGTAAATTATACTGACGTGTGGATAACCTTGGGCCAGCCAGATAACATGTTTGCTATCGTCAAGTCGTAAATAGTTCTTCAACATGTGCATTCTGGAAGTTTATATCGTTTCCAGTCTACCGAATCGGGACGGTCGCGTGCATCGCAAGATTTATTGTCATTGCACTAGAAGCACTGGCATAGCGGTATTCACCTTCTCGTCCTAAGGCTTTTTTTACGACTTGCTGATAGAACAAACCGATGACCCACCTGCAGTTAAACGGTAACCATCACCTATGACAAAGTATTGCCTCGTAACATAAGTCACGCACGAGAACGATTCGCTGGTACCTTTTACTTGAGGCATACAGGAGCCTTATTCACTATGGCAATAGGAGATTCCAAAGAGATTCCTTGCCCCAAACCGTGAAACGTCAAAACTTGATATTGGGCTTTATTCTTTATGTCATAGGAGATACTTTGCCCTGACCATATCACACCGCCTGCCTTGTCTTAGCCGAGCTCGCGCCGCAAATGGTCATAGTGCATAAAGCTCCTGATGTTAAGCCTCATGTGACTGTTCCACCGGAAACCACACTCTTTCTTATAAACTGAAAAACAAGGACGGCAATAAATCTAGCGCTGGCTAAGTACTGCAAGAACAGAATAAAATCCAATTACTTTCTTTCGGGTTTTCTCCACCCACACCACATAACACAAAAATTAACTGGTTTTTTATATGTACATATTAAGTTTGCCTATGTACTAATAAGTGCAGTAAAAAAATTTCTTATCTTATTTTCTTACATAAACATAACATTTCGTATTTATATTACTACTAGTTGCGCCCCGCGGTTTCACTCGCGCAGATTAAATCCAGGTATTCCTACGGGATGAAAAGGGTGATGGGGGGATGAAGGGATGAAATTTATTTATTTAACCATTGCGTTAAAGTTGCATAACTTTGTCATATCAATTATTTAGATAAATATTCTTGTAAACACATTCATATTTATTTATTTGAATCACCAACGTCATGATTACATGTTGCTAAAATTTACAATAATTATAGGAGACAGACAACGTGCAATAAAACATTTGAGCGAGGCAAAATAAAGTTATTAAACCACAGTATGCGGGGGCTACCCGCTTTCTGAAAGCTCAATCAACACTAACTAATCAGAAGCTTTCAGAATCCGGGGGTAAGAATGACAAAAAATTTGATAAAATGTCAAAATAAGACAAACTATTTACATAGGTTTATTAAAGATTCAGTTAATATAAAATAAACTTATAACTATAACTAACTCATACACGCTCATAAATCTTACTGCCTTAATCTCAAGAGTCTTGTGTATCGAAATCAAAGGGAGTTTGCCGTGCATGAGAATTAAAATCGTGACTCGTGTAACCTATCATGTTTCAATTTCATGTTTTGATCTAAAAACGTATCCTGGCCTGTTTTCTGTTACATCTGAAAAAAACGGTCAGTGTTTATTGTTAAATTTATATGATTTTGCTCCCATAAGCACAGATAAAATAATACTATACTAGTACAGATACCCCACGCCATACACTGAAACGGTCCCGTCCTAAGTCGGGCTATTCTTCGGGCTATTTTGTTTTGCCCGCAAATCTAAGCAAAATAGCCCGCACAGCCACTAGATGTCGCTAAGTTACGTTGCGAGCAAGCGGCCGGCATCTCGTAAAATGCAGTTGCAACCAATTTATGTATTTTTTTATTATGTCGATAGGACGTTGGTAATTAAAATATGAAATATTACATACATTATTGAAATGCCTGACAGAAACGCAAAAAAATCGTTTACAGCAAGTAGCGCCATCCATCAATACACAAAACAAACTTTTGTATGCAAACAACAACGTAGTACAAGTTACAGTCACCAGAAAAAGTGAGATCAATATTGAAAATAAAATTTTCAAAAACATAAAGAATTTGATTAAAGCATAATTCCTCATCTTTCCGTGCATATGGGAGATTTTTTCACAGTATAACTTAGGCTATTCATGAGCATAATTCTTCTTAATTGGACTAAAACAAAAACCTATATTTCAATCGAAACTTGTATAGCCATCTATTGAAGTTATTTGGAACTAAAAAACTGTTCCTAGAGATGGGTGCCCATGCCATAAGTAAACTTGGTATGGGCATGTCATGACTCCTCATGACAATGTCATGAGGAGTCATGACGTCATGCCTATACCAAGTTTAGCAAGGAAAGATTACGAGAAGAGTGTTAGGTACTTATGGATGTGGATAGCTAAGGAGAGGCAGGCCAAACAAAAGATGGAAGGACTGTGTGCAGATGACATGAGTAAGAAAGGAGTGAACAGCAAGATGACACATCATAGAGGAAAGTGGAAGAGGAAGAAGAAAACCTGTTGTGCCGACCCCACTTATTTGTTAATCGTGTGTGACAGGAAGATGATGATAAATTATTTTGCTCGGAATACGTTGGAATCTCAATGCAAGGTTTTATTGCAAATCCCAGCATTGTGTCAATACATTTTTAAAGGCAATTGATACGCGCATATCGAGCTCACAATCTAGATAGAACGCTCCCTCGCGTCCCGTCGGTGCAGTCGGACGCATATTGCAGTCATTGGTAAAATAGCACAACGACCCTGAACGGAGTCCTAAAACCTTGATTCTGTAAAAACGGTCAACGTTGTTTGACCTTCATAATTTATAAACCTCAAACATACCACTAGCCTACTTAAACTTAAAATTAACAAAACGTCGGTAGTAGAACATTTATGTAATAAATATAATGGTGGCAATTCTGTTTGTAGAACTCCTAATTTCCAATTTGACAGCACTAAAAATATTGCCATCCCTTTCTAAAAGACCGAAACAACAAGGACGGTTATAATTTTAGAACTGTCAGATTAGGTTAGTTTAGGGCAGTGTTTTTCAATATTTTTGAATACGAGACCCCTATATGGCTTGAAAACTTCTGGCTCATAAAGAGACAAAAAGTTATACGCCATTCTCACTGAAATTGTGATTTTACCGTGGTATAGAACCTTGCCTTTTTCCTTTTGCCGGCGACCCCTCGAGGAAGGCTTCGTGTGTGGGTTGCGACGACCCACAGATTGAAAAACACTGGTTTAGGATAATGCAACAACCGACTCGACACCATTGTCTAAGGCCTGAAGGACCTTATAATGTGTCTCTGACACGACTTGGATGATAACGATTTTTCATAACTACATTCAGTGAGTACAGAGTTACCTGCGGTTCTTTTTGCCCTGTATTATTGTCATCAACTTACGTCGATATCAGTTTTTTGAAATATCTGAGTTTACCATAGGTATTACTGTGATATAGAGCAGCTGCATTCAAAGCTTTAATGGAGAGAACTTGTTTGATCCGGAAGAGTTTTGTTGACAATGTTGTTATCCTGACTTTGCGTCATAAAATTACCAGTAAAGAAAAGCTGACAACCGTCAAACAAGTTCTTACTCACGTATAATTA
The DNA here is from genome assembly GCA_963576535.1 of Plemyria rubiginata. Lineage (NCBI taxonomy): Eukaryota > Metazoa > Arthropoda > Insecta > Lepidoptera > Geometridae > Plemyria > Plemyria rubiginata. The sequence continues at coordinate 11,417,023 of OY754912.1, read as the reverse complement.
AAAAACGCGCGAATTCAAATTAGAATTATATTCAACGTTTAATTTATTGGTATAAAATAATTTATCACAACATTTATAAAAAAAACTAACTTAAGGAACAGAAGTTCTGGTTCACTAATAGAAAACGCAGATATTTGCTAGTTAATACTAGTTTTAGTTATGTGAAAATTCAACAATAATTATTTATTTACACCTACAAATATCTGCGTTTTCTATTAGCGAACCAGAACTTCTGTTCCTAAATTAAATACATAAATAAAAATATAATTTTGCCTTACATTTTCCAAGTCTTTTTTCTATCACGGACCTCAATTCAGCTCAGCCTCTTCCGATTTGCTTGCGAGTCTAGGGATTAATATTTATACGATACGCCGCAATGTTCGGTTCGCTGTGATAAGGACATCCGTAAAGACCATCCAATGGTTAGATTGGGAGCTCTCAGTTATCCGGGAATGCACGATAAAGCCCTTAGGTTTCGGATGGGTACACGTGTAGGTAGGTATACGTTTTCGGTCAGCATCCGAAAATTCAAGTCTGATTTTAGAACTAGGCTAGACGGATGAGGCGCCTATACTTAACTGACTTGATGGCGGTTTTGGATTGGTTAAATATCGAAAGATAAATAAATAAACAATAATAAATATTGGTGGACATTCCACACAGCACTATCTCGTCCCAAACTAAACCTACTAAGTGATATGGGAACAAGATAGCTGATACACTACGTTATATACTTTTTTTTGTAAATACATACTGATAACAGAACAAACATCTATGTTCATCACACAAATGTTTGTTCACGGTGGGAATCGAACCCACGGCCTACGGCACAGAAGGCAGAGCTACTACCAACTGAGCTGTGAAGTCTGTCAAAGATACCGTTTACAAGACTATAAAAATAGCTAGTAGGTAACAAGCTTCTAAACAAGAAGATTTATAAAAAATAAAAAAACCCGAGTGTCCGAACTAAAAGTATGTAGGTAGGTAAATAAGGTAATGTTTTAAATTTGGTACTTTTAATATTGAAATCCATTCTTCAGTCTTGACGTATAACAAAAATGTAATGATCGCAGACAGTCGGAGGCGCGTGTACCTATTTCTTAGCAGTTTACTGACGCCTGTGGTTGTATAAATCATTTTGATCACTTTGGGGTTACCAGCAATCACATTTTTTTTTTTTTTTAATAACAAAACTCTTCATATCTTCGAAACGGCTTTATCGATTTTGATGCGGTTTTTTCTAAACGATTTGTATGACCATAGAAAAGGTTTTATGATATATTTTAGTATCACTCATGGCCTAGTTTGCTAAAGTGACTTAACGAATTTTGCGTTCTGGTTTTGTCTTTGAGGGTTTACTTTAAATAAAAAACTAATACATTATTTGAAAACACATCATCACTCTCTTGATTTTGATACCCATATTGCTATGATAGCGAAAAGTTTTTTTTAATGTGAGAGAATATCGCTACTCCTTTCCTTCCCACGTGACTTTTTGGTTTTTTTTATTCTAAGGACACTTGGGAAGTTGCGACGAATCTTTTGATACCAGAATCATCAAAATCCATCCAGTCGTTTGGTTACTACGTGGTAATAAAGGAAATATCGAAGGAAGGATACATAAATACATGCATACATACATGGATATATACACGTCAAACACATAACCCTCGGCACTCGGGTAATCAAAACAGTCAAATTGAGAACATCCTCCTTTTTTTTAAGTCGAATAAAAAATACTATGATACTATACCATATTACGCGCATGCCAAAATGCACAATAAGAGGTACGATGCCAAAATATAATTCCATGCTGTGAACAATTGCGGCGAGCAGAGTGATTCCCAATAGTACGGCCAGATAAATTGACAATACATCACTAACTGTAAAAGCATTTTAGAAGATTTTTGGCAGATGCGTTATATAGCAAGTTTTGTGCAGTAAAATTATAAATAATAAATAAGTACTGGTGTATTTTCCACACAGCACACACAGCAGCAGCTGATTTGCTTGGTTTAGGGCTAGGTAAGCCCTTAAACCAAGCAAATCAGAACCAGATAACTAGATAGCTGATATAATAAGCTATCATATTGTATACTAGCTGAACCCGCGGCTTTGCTCGCGCTAAGGAATTCAAAGTTTCATACAAACTTTCATCTCCTATTTTATCCCCTTGGAGGTAGAATTAATCAAAATCCTTTCTTAGCGGATGCCTACGTCATAACATCTACCTGCATGCCAAATTTCAGCCCGATCAGTCCAGTGGTTTAGGCTGTACGTTGATAGATCACTATGTCAGCCAGTCACCTTTGAGTTATATATATTTAGAAGTATGTGTAAGACATATATATATATATATATATAAATAAATTAAGCAAGTATGTATCACGATTCGTATTGAAACCAACCATTGTTCTGTTATCACATTGAAACCAAGCGTGCCGACCGGTACACGCATTTGCGTTATTTATTGTGGTCATTTGTATCTTTACTTTTTTTTAATATACCAAACAGAAAATAAACAAAAGTATAACATTTTGATGGACTGTGTGGAAGATGACATGAGTAAGAAAGGAGTGAGCAACGAGATGACGCATGATTGAACGAGTGAGATCAGATCAGGTGAGATTGTGGCCAAAAGACAGTCTATCAACAATAAAAAAAAAAGAGTGCATGAAGAAAAACTGTTGTGCCGACCCCATTTCGCGTGGGATAAGGGCAGAAAGGTGATGGAAAGTGATGAGTAGGATGTATGGTAGAACTTTATTATTATTAGAAATTTATAAATGGACATCTGCAGGGTAATGATGATAAAGTCCCCAATATTTGAGCTGCCAGAAGTAACGTTATGAGACACCGATAGTTGCGATGCGAGTGATTTCCCTGTACGCTCACTTGTTCGAACGTTTTGTTCCCGACACATCCCACAATATCGGATTGTTCGATCAAGTACTTATGTTATGGATTATTGGGTAGTTCCGAAGCAGTCCAATAATTAAACCTAAAATATTTAAAAAAAAAACGGTTTTTTCTATAATTAATTAACATGCGTTTTCTAAATTGAATCATTCAGAAATTCATTATATTTATTTATTCAGAATAGTCGCTAAGTCAAAAATAAAAAATCATTTTGATCGATACTAGTTTTCCTACTTAAAAGTTTGCTTTTCTAGTTTTCAAAATTGGAATTTGTGATTTTATATCTTTCAAAATGTCGAATCGTGCGAGCGAGAAAAATATTAGGTGTTGTCAACGCCTTAATAATAAAGCGTTTGCTATAGTAATAGCAGCTGCGTAACAGGTGCCTCAAAAGAGTAAAAAAATAATAACCATATCCATAGTTTTTTCAGGAAACTTTACATAAAGTTAACGAGCGTTTACTGAGAAACCGCTAAAGACACTGTGTAAGTTTTTTTTCTTGGAAGCATTAACACTTCAGCTATCAAATGCATTGTTGTACAAACAGCAATGCATTTGATAGCTTAAGTGTCCATAATGGTTTCGTAGAAATAAAAGAACCTACGCTAAGGCATGATTTTACCGACTCGGCCATATTACTATGATACATATTTAGTCACCTATCCTCATGTCCCGGTCCCATAGCGTATCATTATCATAATGTGTATAGGCACAGATAAGAGAATACTATGTATAGGGAATAGCAAGTCCCCGTACAGATCACTACCTATAGAATACTTACCCCTGGTTTCTGGAAGCGCGATCAACACTAATCGGCTGTCAAGTCACTTGCTATCTCTATCCAATTGAAAGTAAAAGCTGAAATAGCAAGTGAAAGTATGGTATTTAATGTTAAATTAAAAGATTCCTGAACTCACTAAATTGGACTGAAGCGGCAATAGACCGCAACCGTTGGAAAGAACTGGAGGAGGCCTTTACCCGTGAGGGGCCCTGAACTAAGAAACGTTAATAACAGATTTACAAAGAAAATATAATAATAATGATAATAAATTGCAGGGTAATAAAATATTATATATAAATAAATAAACTAATAAAATTGAAAATGTTACGTAAAACATTAAAAATATTTTTTTATAAAATCATTATGCACGTGTGTATGAAATTGTATACCTAATTTAAGTTAAGGAATAAAAAACTGAAAAAAAACTGAAACAGCTTCACGACTTTGATCTCCAGGTACGGTAGATATCCCTTCAGATCTCCCAGTACCAAGTAGGTACTAATTCAAGATTCTTTGAGGATGTCTAAGGGGGGTAGCCAGAGGTACGTCCAAACATTACATTTGGCACATACCCACATTTTGCAGTAGTTAGTATTCCATACGTGACAGGTTGCAAGCCCATCGCCGCTGTTAGAATACTAACTGGTTTCCTCACGATGTTTTCCTTCACCGTTTAAGAGCACTGGCATTGCGCACATAAATTTTTCGATAGAAAAATCCATTGGTGCACGACCGGATTCGAACCAAGGAATAAACAGGCTTTTTATTTATCTAATGTTAAAATCATGATACCTAAAACAATCCAAATAATCTAAACACTTATTAATGAAATTTTAATTACGTAAACCTACACAAATTTTAACTTTCCTATTACAGTTACGCCGCGACTAATCGACCTACCTATACCTCCCTCTATCTCTTAATTACCTTCAAATCGAATACTCTAGGGCTCAATATCCAGCCGTTTCTCGAGCAAGATGCCGCCAAATAGACTACAACAGCAATTCGGGAAGCAAATAAGGGTTTGCGATAAGGCCTTCGTTTTGGTACCGAGACCATCCAAGTAGGTATTACATTGTTGCTAAACAATGAGTCTGAAACGCGTTTTGTTGAGAATGGCTGAGCGAACGCCCTGGCGCGATACGTCGCGAGGCGGAAAGTTCTATTTACATGTTTGTGTGGCCGATTCTAGCCCAGTGACTTATTGACACGGTAGGTAACTGTCAAATTTTCTATTGAATTTTGACAGTTACCGTGAATACCGTGATAAAAAAGTCACTGGGCTAGAATCAGCCCCCTGGCGTGATACATCGCGAGATGGAAAGATCTATTTACCCATGTTTGTGTTAATTTTAATATTATAACTCAATTGACTTTAATTGTTTGTCTTTAATTGACAGCCCACGTAGCTCAGTTGGTAGTAGCTCTGCCTTCTGCGCCGTAGGTCGTGGGTTCGATTCCCATCGTGAACAAACATTTGTGTGATGAACATAAATGTTTGTTCTCTGTCTGGCTGTTAAATAATATTATAAGTATGTATTTACAAAAAAACAGTATTATAAGTAGTATATCAGCTATCTGGTTTCCCATATTACAAGCATAAGCTTAGTTTGGGGCTAGATAGTGCTGTATGGAAAGTCCACCAATAGGATGGCGCGTCTAAGGGCGTCTTTACACTAGAGTAAAAGTTTATACTAGAGTTAACAATGGCATATTATTGTTTACTGCAAAAATGTGCTTCGTCGGTCTGGGTATTTTCTATGTATAATAAAAAATATTTACCTACTAGGATTGTCCAACATTATTATTATTATTAGCGGATAGGGGAGGCCTATGCCCAGCAGTGGACTTCTGTAGGCTGATGATGATGATTATTATTACGGTTATGGGTGTCATATACCGTTGTATTTAAAGTGAATAAATAAATACACATACAAAATCCCCATACCCACATTTAGCAGTAGTTAGTATTTCATACGTGATAGATTACAAGGCCATCGCCGCTGCTAGAAGCTAAATCTAAGTACATATTAAGTTAATTTAGACCCACCTAAAAATAAGAGTAGTAATAGTCGGAGTAAGAAACACCTACATGAAACTTTCTTCATTGTTTTTCGACCTACCTCCGTCATATTAAACATTGTTCACTAAAGACAAGATGAAGTGTGCTTGGCGAAATAATATGTTTGCGACAAACTCATAACGTCGTGGTACTCAAGCGAAATCTGTTATACAATGAACCCTCGTTTCATTTTAACAAAAGATAAAAAATATGTATATAAAAGTTGTATATTATACCGCCTGCGGTTTTTTTTCGTATAGGCTCGCTATATGTCATAATTATAATCACATAATCTAGGTTTTAACTGCAGTTTAGTTCGCAGATCGAGCCGCAAAACTTTCGCCCAAGAGGTTCCTAAGCGAAAGTGCTTTTCATCCGTGATGTGGACGGAGAAAGAAAACTTTTATCCCCTCCGTTATCAGAATGGTGATCAAATTTTGGGTTCTTATTAAGGGGGTCAGATGTCCAAATATAACATACGGCACATACATTTAGGACAGTGTTAGATAGACTGGACTTAGTACTACTATCACAACACAACACGTTGGTCTCGTCTAAGATCCAGACACTGAGAACACGTATTAAGAAATATGTAGCTAATAGGTACCAGAAATACAGGTATATTATATATTAGATGACAAGGCGAGTAGCTGTTGGCCCGCTATACAGGCTCGATAGAGACCTAAGTGTGGGCAACATAACTAATCAAGGCAGGATACTGTAATGCTTTGTCACAACTAATGTAATAATTATGATTACTTCCTATGTATTATAATAACAATGTAACTAACCCTTTTTTTATGTAAAAGATAGACAAACGGGCTAACGGCCCACCTGTAGTAAGCGGTCACTGTCGCCCATAGACAACAACAACACCAGGGGCGTTGTCAGTGCGTTGCCTACCCTGAAGGACACACATACACCCCTTTACACTGTTGTCTGTGTGAAATTGTGCAGTTGTCGGTATTCCATGCGTGAAAAGGAGGGAGCTCATCAACCCTGCTAGAATAAAAAGGTTATATAAAACTGCCTATTCCCCAAAACATATGAATTTCCACTGGCGTTTAGATTAATATTGAAATGAGAAACTCAGCCTGTTGTTTGCAATCTTGGGTGATTTCCTAAACCAAAGTTTGAGTATGAGTCCCGCCGAACGAACTTATTTGGCACGGCTTGCTTGACGGTGAAATATTATGGCAATTTTCAAGCTGCCAAATACACCGGTAGTGTTGCCAGGTGCTAGCTTTAAGTACTGAAAATAAATTAAAGACGCATAGATAATTATTTAATGATTATGCCACTGTTATTAACAGTGGCATAATCAGTTTGAAGATGTCCACTGCGGATATAGGCCTCCCCTTTCATTTTGACACGATTTTGAGCTTTCTCCATGCACTAAAACTAAAAAAAAAACATTATTTTCATAAATATTATTTTTATCTTCTCAATTTGAACCTTCTATTTATTATTTCTGAAAATTATAATTTTTAAGCTCACTTAAATCCAACTTTCCGTGAACAATGACTTTGGTCCATTCTGGGTTAGCACCCTACGCTTCGTTTTTGTCTTGCGCCGTTCGAGGAACTAATAACATTAAAAAATGTATGTTTTATGGGTAATATGGAACCCAGGTTGCCCACGAGTTTGATTTTAGCTCGATCAAAGGCAAATCAGTTTCAATATAAACTTTTTTCCCCAGTTTTAGGGTGAATGTTTCGCATCAACAGGCAACTCTAATGCGTGTACGATACGAACCGACGAAACGCAGTCAATCCTACTGTTGTCGATAAACCGCTTTGAATCCGGTCAAATTGAAAAAAGTTATTTCATTTTTAAGATCAGGAAATAATTTTTATTCGATTTACCTATATACTGTGATGTTTTGTGTTCTGAAATGGACATGATTATCTTTTGATACGAAAATATGTATTTAACTTTCAAATAAATAATACGCCGGTTTCAAAGGTTCAGTTCTTTTATTCTGAATTTGAATGGGTTTCAGTTTGTATTTCCTGGTAACTCTATAAACTACAAAAATAAAATGATTTATAATTGTTCTGCAGCGTTTCCATTTGGAGCGTTGAGGGAAGCTTTTTTAAATTTGTTTTTATTTTGAGTTTCTTCGCGTTTGATTTTTAAAATATATATAATTCGCGCGACTTTCAAAATGGTATATTTCCTATGAGCCTAGCAGATTGATTTTTACTTTAGAAATTTTGTCAGTATAAACTAAGTTTTTTTTCTGTTTTTTGGATACAGGTTCTGCCTAGTGAGGGGACTAACGATCCTACTTTTGTATATTGGCTCTCTGCAAAACATAAAAAGTTTCCAATGTTTAATTTTAAGTATATTTTACTGTTTTGCTGCAATACATATTTTTTCCATAACTTATAACTAGGTTATGACTTACCGTATGTAGCACACAAGAATACTCGGTTGGTAGATCAGTAGGTAGGAGTTTTATAGTTATCTGCACAAGCGTAGGTAGGTACTACAAGTATTTTACTGTGTTCAGAATCAATTCGGTACAATGATAATTTTATTCATAGAGTTCCCGCCAGAATCGTATCGCTTACTTCGCCCGTGATTTGGTTCGAAATATTTTATGAAACAACCGCCAACATGCACATGCGGCTAGTTTCGTATTCCAATTTTAAATGTAGGTTTGAAACTCAACGGAATTAAGGGGTTATACCGATATGAAAAATAGAATTAGCTTTACGACCGATGACATGAGCCATGGTAGACATTCCTTTAGATCTTTTTACCGATACTAACTCAAGGCTATCTTAGAATGTCTGCGGATGACCAATTAGTAAATAAATGCTGGTGGACTCTTCACACAGCACTATCTAGCCCCAAACAAAACCAAAGCTCTTGTATTAATGGTACCAGATATATTTTTTTTAATTATATACTTATAATATAACACCCGGTCAGAGAACAAACATCAATGTTCATCACACAAAAGTTTGTTCTCGGTGGGGATCGAACCCACGGCCTACGGCGCAGAAAGCAGAGTTACTAGCAACTGAGCTGTGAAGGCTGTCAATTTGAAGCTCTATTCAAACGTCACACGTGCGGTTTAATAAAGTATTCTTTCCAGAGTTTCCGTTAAACAAGAAAACAAGTGAAATTCGTTCGACAAAGATTTAGTGCAGTTCATAAGGAACGCAAGAGCGATGGGTGTCATTACTCACGACCGTGGCTTGAGGGTCTGCTCTTCATACCACGTCATGATGTGCTCCGAAATTGAGGAGAGTGAAATATATGAACGACTGAAGCAACATTTTTCTGGTTGATTGCTCAAATACCTAAGCGTTTTTTGTAAGCTTGTAAGTTTGGTAATCCTGCAAAACCTGGTTGGATGCTATTTTTGTAAATACCAACAGTAGTTTTACATCTTCACTAGTAGCGCCCCGCGGTTTCACCCGCGTAGTTTTAAATCGCGGTATTCACACGGGATAAAAAGTAGCCTATGTGTTATTCCAGACTATAATATATCTCTGTGCCGATTTTCACCAAGATCCGTTCAGCCGTTCTGGAGTCAAACAAACATCCATCCATCCATACTTACACTTATTACTTATTAGTAGGATAAAAATTATGAAATATGCGAGCAAGTCAACAGATAGATACTCTAGGTACCTAGAACTTGGGGCCAGATATAGTCAGGTCCTAATGGGTGTATAAAATAGAGTCACAGACATGATTAATAATTAATTTGATTGAATTGGTAAGTATAAACGGCTGTATTACTGCTGGCAAACATAATAATACTTCGAACTATGCTCTTTATATTTAAACATTTAAATCGACGCCCCTCATTTCCTTCAGTAACACAAAGCTCAAAGCTTAGTACCTACTAAGTACCTTTAAAAACACTATGTAGTTTAATTACTAGTGATGTAACGAGGGAGGCAGTAGGTAGCATCTTAGTGCTGTCATTACATTACTCAACCATCACACTTGGCATCAGGTAGTGCATCGCAAACTACACGCCTTAACTAACTATATATATATATATATATTTTATACAGCTAGCTGATGGAACAAGCAGATGGCCCACCTGATGTTAAGTGGTAACCATCACCTATAAACAAAACATTGCCCCGTAGGTCACGCACAATAGGAACGTGCCCTACGATGCACTGCCCTGCGTCCATCAACTTGAGGCATACGGATGTTAAGCCTCATGTGCCTGTAATTACACCGGCGACCACACTCTTCAAACCGAAACACAGCGTTGCTGCTTGGCGGCAGAAAAAGGCGTGGTGGTAGTACTTCCCCGGACGAGCCCTTCACAAAGAGCTCTACTACTCTTAATTAGTAGCTACTTAATCACGCTCTAGTTAGTAACGCTCTAGTTAGTAACGTGGGCGAGGTAAACTGCAAGGCTCTGACCTTATTTGTCAGCATGCTTCCTTGCATCCGACTTTAGTACACGGCGTGATTGAGACAAAGCATTCAAAAAACACACACACAAAGGTAGACATTTGCACATTTTTATGTCACTAAAAATGTGTAAACATCTATCTATATAAATATGTAAAAATGAATCCCTATTTTAGGTGTTTTATTTTAGGTAGATGATCCAGCATTAAGCTCGCCTATGTACATTGTATTTTTTTTTTCAATAAAGAATTTTCTATTTATCTATCTATTAATTTTCCTTGGTCACGTGAAGGGCAGGACTGATTTCGCTAATTCTTTTTTTGTTGTGTTTGCTAGTCAGGACATGGTTCTTAAATTAAAAAAAAAGTAAATAGCGCAAAAGAATAAATAAAAGAATAAAACGTCCCATACAAAATGTTCTCGGTTTCATAACTGTCAAACATATGACGTTGACTATTAGGCGATACGAAGTTCGCGGAGTCAACTTGTTTTTACATAATTATTGGTGTCAAAAACCAATTTTGTAGTAAAAAAAAGTACAATTTTACATCGCAAGTTTCATAAAAGGCGCGCCGAAAGTGAGTTGAGTTACTGAACCTTAGAAAAAGAGAGGGATCGGAACTGTTCTTCCTGGAAATTTAGGTGTAGGGGAGGCCTTTGTCTGGCAGCGGACTTCTACAGGCTGATGATGATGAGGGTAGGTCTTTACGATTGTCGAAAGCTACACAAACTATGGGACATTTGTTTAAGGTATTATTAAAACCCTTTTTAATCCCAAACTAATAAATAGTCCAAAATCTTTTAGCATTTAAGTGTCCGTTAGTTAATAACACACCTAAGTCAATACCGAAGTATATTGTGTTTGTATTGGTCTTGCCGTACTATTTAATAGCTAGAGATGGTCCAGTTTTCATTGACTTGTTCTCTATCGTGTTCACAATTTAGAAGTAGAGCTCTTTGTAGTAGGCTGTGTAGTTATTTTGTCATCATGTTATTTTGGTGCACCCATACCAACCATCTTTTTATATCGGCTCCTCTCCATCCAAAGGTTGTCTGGAAGAGATTGATTGTTAGTGATAAGACCGCCCATTGTACATATCAATTTTTTATACCTTGTCTCATTTTTTGTTAGTTTGTAAGGTGTACAATAAAGCATTTTCATTCATTCATTCATTCTTTGAGTAGGTAGTGGTACTGCCGCCAAGCAGCTTCGCTGTGTTTCGGTTTGAAGATTGTGGGTGCCGGTAAAATTACAGGTACATATTGCGGGTTTATCTATACCTATACCTATATTATATATTATATATATATATATATATATATATATATATATATATATATATATATATATATATATATCTATACCTATATTTGATTTGGTTCGGTTTTTTCAAGACTTTATTTTATCGTGACTATAGTTTATATTTTAATTTTATTTTTCTTGTGATATAGATCTATTTTGTACAAATCGTACCTGAAATACATGACTTTTATTTATTTATCCTACTATTTTAAACGCGAAAGTTTGTGAGTATGGATGGATGGATGGATGGATGTTTGTTACTCTTTCACACCGGAACGGCTGAACGGATCGGGATGAAACCCACATCTGAAATAGCACATAGGCTACTTTTTATCCCGTGGGAATACCGGGACTTAAATCTGCGCGAGTGAAACCGAGGACCGCAACTATTTATTTATATAAATCGTGAGACACTAGCAAAGTAATTGTTAGTAGCGGCCTAAAGTATATTTTTCACTGTCTGTTTCTCGTAACAACAAATGTCATATCACGGTGGAGCTAATGGAGCGCTTGGCGTTCAATATTATGCATAAGACCACAAGATAATGCCACGGAAACGTCCAAATATCCGATATTCTAGTCATTGTAACAAAGGTAAAGATGGCTATCAAATGAGGTGGAGAAAATCAGCGTGGCTTCCGACTTTCAGTAGTCGGACGGAAAGTTTTGTCACATCCCGAATACGTTCTATTCAAAGAGAAGACGCGGTCGGCCGCTCTCCCCGGGGGGCGAACATTTTGACCGTAATCAGGCTAATGGACAAACCCTGTGTCCGGTCCGCACAAGAGTTCTATTCAACACTAACAACCTTATTTTGTTTATACTCTTACTTAGCACTTCCCAGCACTGTTCATTTGAATAACACTTTTTGAGTTTGTTCGTAAGTGGAGTGCTAATAGGTGTTTGTTTTGTGTTGACTGACCGGGATGGGTTGCTTTTTAAATAGTTTACTTGTTAGTTTTATTCGTCGGTTTATTTTATTTACTCGTAATTCATTTTAATGGTGCCGTAAGGAGCATGCGTTATCGTTATAATTAGCTACGCTACATAAATCACCTGTTAGTGCCTTTAACTTATTTATATTATGTTTTTAGTTTAACTACAAGCTGTCTAGAATTCAGTTCGCCTTTGTACGATACAATTTATACTTAATTTTCAATTTTTTTAAAGCGCACTTAAAATCCTTTCACCACACTGTTTCGAATAAACTAGTGATACGACAAGCAAACCTGCATGTTCTACTTCATCATCATCACCATCATCAACCTATGTTAGTCCACTGCTGGACGCATCTCTCTCCCAAGTCGCGCCACTGAGCCCGGTTTTCGGCTATTCTCATCTCATGTTCGACTTAAAAATAACAAGTTCAAATAAAAATGGCAAATTCAATTACATTGAACAAAAAATCTAACAACACAGCACATAGTATGTTTCACATACACGAAGTTCTAATCGGAATAGCTGAACCACAGAGTTTGCCGATGCTCGAGGCATGTGTCGCATCTTTCGCTTCTGCCGTTAGAAAAGTTTCCACGAGCCAACTCACGACCTACCTAGGTAGTTCTAAAGACACTTAAACAAAATTATAACCTTCTAGTTTTGGACCTCGGTTTCACTTCTTCTACTCGTGTCACTAGTTTATTTCGAATCAGTGTGGTGAAAGGATTCCACACCGCTTAGGCTGGCACTACGAGAAAGAATCAGTATCAGCAAGTTGAAGTGGCAATGGGCAGGTCATATAGCTCGAAGAACTGACAACCGCTGGAGAACAAAGGTTCTCGAATGGCGACCACGACCAGGAAAGTGAAGTGTGGGATGCCCTCCTACCCGATAGACTGACCTCATTGTTAGGATCGCAGGTATTCGGTGGGTGGAAAGGGCTCAGAATCGTTCTTCCTGGAAGCGGATAGGGGAAGCCTATATCCAGCAGTAGACTTCTGTAGGCTGATGATGATGATGATGAGGCAGGCACTGGATCTATCACCACGAGAATATGTGACGTGACGTGACGTGTCATAAACCTAATTATACGAACCTATTACATATCAGACCCGTACAGGTGAGCTGGCACGGCTTCCACCGCTCGCCTGCAAACGAGGTGTTTGACGAGATAAGAGCCGTGCCGTAAGTGGCACCATTGTTGTGGCCAACAATAACCTACCGGTGCCCGCATTATCTGCAGGCCGCGCCTGCCGCCCGACGGAACCGGCTAATGGATGCCCGCAGAACCCCTGATTATTTCAATTCTCATCAAGCACGCGCTAAGTACTCTAATCCCGACTTTCAGTAGATACTTGAGATCCAATTTATTAATAATTAATTAGTTTGTCTAAAAAAACGTGCAGTAGCATTAAGTTCACCTATTCACTTCATTTACGTGTAATAAAGAATTTTCTTACCTTAATCATTATGTTTGGACCAGAACTAGCTTTGCGGCTTCTTCTTCTTCTTTCGGGTCAATGGCTAGTATCTAAATTATTTGGGCATTGCTAACGTTATATAACGTGAGCCCAGTAAGAGGCGACCTCGATTCCTCGTCCCGTTGCTTGGTCCAGGTCCTCGCGAGTGCAGGTGGTCGGGCACAGGGGACAGGAGAGCAGGTGCTGCATCGACTGAGTTTTCCCGCAGCTGCACTTGTTCTGGGATGGGTCGATGTAACCCCATTTGTTTTGCTTTTTTTTTGCTTTGCGGCTAAAATAGGAATAGTTTTAGTACTTCCTCAGACGAGCACTAAAATTTAGTAGTCAGTTTAATCAATAAAAAGCAAAATTTTTTTAATATAATATAGTACACCAAAATGGATAAAAAAAAAGTTTATTAGAATTGCATGGACTTTCGTAATCAACTCTGGAAGACTCCACCATCCAAGAAATTCGTTAAAATTAAATACGTAAAAATCATACTAAATTTAATTAAATTATTAAATCAAATAAAATCTGTCAAATTATGACTACTGTCCATTAAACTACGTCTGTTAAATTATTAAATCAAATAAGTCTGATTAAATTATTTCGTGGCTCGTGAATTGAAATAAAAGCAAGTCCAGCTAAACTCATTCTATAAGGGGAAGGTCGCGGGTTCAAATCCCGCTCGCAGAATAACTTTTGGGACATTTTAAAATCTTTGTCATTCTATAAAATTAATGGATACAATGTCATTTTGGCATTGCTAGGCCTGAGGCACGTTTGACAAGTCCTTGCGGACCGCGGAGTGCCCGTTCAACTTAATCCAATTTTCAGAGCATTACTTTTACGAAAATGGAATTGAACAGGAAAAAAGAAAATAGCTACCTACTTTCTATCGCAAGTTGCGGCTTCTTACAGAAATAAACACTGAAAAAACTCTTATACACGGTTTCTGAAAGCGCGATCAATAATATTCTGCTGTCAAGTCACTTCCTATCTCTAAGTTGAAGTAAAAGCTGAAATAGCAGGTGACTTGACAGCCAATTAGTATTGAATGAGCTTTCATAAACCGAGGATTATAGCAACAAAATGCGGAATTTATATTAACTTGTTCATCTATCAATTAAATCTACGTAAATAGAAAAAAACTGAAACTGAAACAGCTTCACGACTTTGATCCCCAGGTACGGTAGATATCCCTTCAGATCTCCCAGTACCAAGTAGGTATTAATTCAAGATTCTTTGAGGATGTCTAAGGGGGGTAGTCAGAGGTACGTCCAAACATTACATTTGGCACATACCCACATTTTGCAGTAGTTAGTATTCCATACGTGACAGGTTGCAAGCCCATCGCCGCTGTTAGAATACTAACTGGTTTCCTCACGATGTTTTCCTTCACCGTTTAAGAGCACTGGCATTGCGCACATAAATTTTTCGATAGAAAAATCCATTGGTGCACGACCGGATTCGAACCTGCGACCTTACGATCGGAAGGCGGGGTCACTCCTACTAGACCACCGGTGCTCTCTCGTAAATAGCTAGTCAGTAAACAAACTAAACAAACGAAGAGCAACACATTAAAAAAATATATGATGTGTAATATAATTGAGTAATATAAAGTTATAAACAAGTTCTATAAAGTAGCCTTTTTTCGAACAAAATCCATTTGTATATTTATTATTAAGATTTTGTGCGCGTGAAGTTAAAAAAACATAAAATGAGCCTCCAGTATTTTTATCTGAATAAATGGGTTTTGTGCCAGTATATTTATCGAGTGTAATCTCAAACCCGCAATTTAGTACATGTGGGTAATTATACAAGGTTATACTCATTATCAAAATATATTTCGTACCTAGAAAGGTCTGTAAGGTACACACGTGTAACTTAGGCTCTAATTAACTGACACACGGCTTACAAGAACATGATAGTTCGTATAATTATGCTATTTAATACATTGATTTCACATTGTAATATCATTAATATAAAATCCGTGTTGATACACAAACTCATAATTTGCATTTGATTAATAATATTATGTACCTAATAAACCTACAATAAATCTACTTACAGTAGGGCCAATTTAAAGGGTCACATTCATGTCACATTTGACATCTCATCATCACATATTTCGAAGGTCGTGATGACGTCCTGTTTAGAATGGTTCACTGTTAAGTCGTAAAATTGCCTTCTTTTTTCTTTTGCCTTATGTCATGACCCCATGACTTTGACCTCCTTTAGGCTTTTATAGTACGAAGTAACAATTTAAGATTATTTGCAGTAGCATTACTTATTTTCTTTACCGCCTGAGAGCATTGATATTCAAAGATAAATTTTTCAAAGAGAACCATTGGAGTAGCATTGCTTACTACTGGATTCGAAGCCACGACTTTGTAATCAAAAGGTGGGTTTACTCCCAATAGACAAGTGATTTTACTTGTTTCCGAAATAAAAAATAATCTAAAAACTGCAGAGCACTGTGTCAGATAATGTTTCATTTGAACTAAGATTTCTGGATATCCTTACTTAACCTTGTCTGAGTAAATGCTAATATCTCCGGGCGATGGCAATTTCATACAATTAATGAAATCAAGTAAGAAAGTAAGAAGAAATCTGAAACTTGCGTTATAAAGTGTATTATTGCAATAATACAATTCGACGTGGACCTCATAATTCATGTAACTATTTCTATGAATTCCACACAACACTATCTAGCCCCAAACTAAGCCAAAACTTGTACTATGGTAACCAGATAGTTGATTGTATAATATCTATTTTTTGTAAATTATAAATTCTTATAATATTATATGACACCCAAACAGAACAAACATCTATGTTTATCACACAAATGTTTGTTCTCGGTGGGAATCGAACCCACGACCTACGGCGTAGAAAGCAGAGCTACTACCAACTGCGCTATGAAGGCTGTCAATCCTTCAATACCTTCCCACTTCAACCTTGTCTTGTGTACATTATTTGTATTTCAAAAGGTTTTACCTACTTCTGCAAAATTAGAAACGCAAATTCTGTGTGCTGAGTGTCTAGTTGTGTGATTTATGATGTTTACTCAAGCGTGCGTGCCTAATAACCCCAGGAGGAGCTGGAGGTACCGAATGTAGGCATATCACTGAATTTACATACGAGTAGCTTTTAACTTAGTTTCAGTTTTACTTATTAAGCGGTTTAGCAAGACCATCTTTAGTCAGGTTATCTGAGTCAACACTGAGAGTATAGTATATACTATAGAGATCAGTGATCGCATCCTATAGGATCATACAATCAAGACATAACGGTCAACACTTTTTGAATAGTCAACTTACTAGTCTTGATCTTATGATACTTATCAAGCGGTTTAGCAAGACCATCATTAGTCAGCATGGTTATCTGAATCGACACTTAGAGTTGACTATTCAAAAAGTGTTGACCGTTATGTCTTGATCGTATGATCCTATAGGATGCGATCACTGATCTCTATAGTATACCACTGGATAGAACGTTGTCGGCGTTTTTATGTGCCATTTGCTAATCGCCATTTTGGCGCTGAGAGTGGGCAGAGTGACAGGTGAAAGTACTCGGAACTAATATTAGATATGCCGCCATTATGATTATTGGTGTCATTTTAGCACGCAGTACTCTTGGGGGAGCACTTCAAATCGACACACAAAGTAACCGTCATTTGAATGTCTAAATTCTATCCAGCGTACTTGTTATAACACAGAACAGTGGTTGCGATACACAACGCAACTTTTTATAGAAACATGCTAAACCTGGGAAAAAAAATAAGCATAGAAAAATCTTATTTATCAAGATTGAGAAGTGTCGAACAAAGAGTTTCAAAAGTGATGTGGAACGTAGTTTATAGAAAAAATATGATACCCATGCAAAAAACTATCCCAAATCTGATGTTGGCTCCATCCATCATGTGAAGCGACGGGGGCACAGGCTTGTCGACCCTAATCGAACCCTATAAACATATAAGTTAGATGCCTTGTATCAGTATCGATACTCTTATTTTTTGTAGTACATGTTAGTGGTTTATTGATGCTTTCACCCTGCATTTATCAAAGGAGGTCGTCTTTCAGATTCCGATCGACAGTTAGTCAGAGCCAGCTAAAAGATTTATTTATGAATCACGTATCGTCTTGTTTTCCGATGGTGGTCACTACTTTCTTTCAATGGTGGTCAAACAGTGTGGTGATAGGGTGCGGCTCCATGAGGCTCCTATCGAACACTTGTCGCATGTTTTTAGAATTCGTTTTTAGGTTCCACAACGTGCCGCTTTTCACACGATGTTTTCCTTGACCGTTTCAAAGTACTGACATTGAGATTGTGCACATAATATTGAACAAAACTCGCAGGTGTAAGACCGGTTTTGAACCCAAGACCTTAGGATAGGAATGTCGCTACCAGTAGACTACCAGTGCTCCTTAAAAAACAACACGCATCCAATACTGAAAGATAAAAATTAAAATAGCATTTTAATTCACATCATTACTATTTGTTACATGTAGTAATATATAATATAATATAATATATTATATTATATATAATAATATATAATATTGCCCCTTTACCTTTCCAACGCACCGTAATAAACACCAAAAATTGGTTTCTGTATTGTACAAAACATTTAAAGTTACAAAGCTCACACGAATGAATGTAGATTAGACAGAACAAAGAGAAATATTAAACAGAAGTTGTGGTCGTTCGACCCACCTCCGTTTAAACCTACACGAAAGTTTAATTTGTAGCCGCTGAGGCAGACAATCGAACTAGGATCTTTAGTTTTAGAACAGGTGAACAACACGCACTACATAAAGCTATCAAAGACCCCTAATTTACGCGCTGCTTGAAATTGAGTTATGTTCGTGATACAGATCTTAATAGGTGTGTTTGTATACAGCACCCCGCGTAATCTATCTGGTTTGAATCGCTTGTTTTATCAATCTTCCGATTACTAGGCAAGTGCTGGTCGGTCGGACGCCACGCCCAGTCACACGCGATTCTTTGCAAACTACTCACTGCTGCTGACTTCAAAACCAACTGCAAATTACGGTATTGATTACTTTTTACTTCGTGTTTCGTGTTTGATCACGGTGTCGATTCTGTTGTTGCGTTATCCTAAACTAACTTAATCTGACAGCTAAAATTATAGCCATTCTTGTCGTTTCGGTCTTTAAGAAAGGGACGGCAATATTTTTTGAGCTGTCAATTTAGCTTAAATTAGGAAAAATAAACAACAGAATTGACACCATTGACTTTGACGCTGGATGGCTGGATGGATGGCTTAGTTGACTTGTTAGTTGGGCGCCAATATGGCGAACAAGAAGGGAAACAACTTCACTTTTACTGAAAATTACAGTTTATTGCTTGTAAAGTTACAATTTTACTATTTTTAACAAAAGCGCGTGCGGTACATGTTTTAGTCGACACAGGAGAGAGAGACAGTCCCAGTGAAAAAACACTAGAGGGCGCCGGAATGGTTTCGTAATGAAAAGTCAAAATATTCTAAAAATTATTTATTTATTTATTAATGTGTTTTTCAAAATTATGTTTGTACTTAGTAAATAAATATCATCACTGTTATTATTGTTTTATTTTAAACGTTCATATATTTCAGTAGCCTAAATGATGTTATTTTGGGATCATGTTTTTTTCTAAGAATCCGCGATTATGTGACATGAACACACTATTTATTGAAATTACAAAACTTGGAAACTGGCTCTCATTAAAAGTACATAATTATATTAAGTAGGTTATTATTTCTGAATGGTACTGACCTGGCATTAATTTAATTATACTACTGGCTCATAATAAAATAATTTCATTGTATTAATAACTATCTAATCAACTATTTATTAATACTACTAGCTATAACATGTATCATGTGCTCGAAAGAAGCCTCTTGAGGCGTACTTGGAATCCTTTTACCACACTGCTTCGAAAGAAACAATGACACGACAAAGAATACTACCTACTTGCTGATGGAAATATCAGATGGTTCACCAGATATCAAGTGGTAACCATCACCAATAGCAAAACATTTCCCACACCCCCGCAAGTCACACACGATGTAAACGTGCCCTACGAAGCACTCATCAACGTCCAAGCGTCCATCAACTTGAGAAATACAGATGTTATACATGTGATTTGAAATGACAACAAGAAAATCAACACCACTGACTCATAAATAATAGATAAACAACATCTTGCAAACAAATATGGTTTACCTTGTTTATAAAGAGTAATAAACAAATAATGAAATTTATACATTCTACGTCGCTTTTTTGATTCCTTGTTAAGTTCAAGAGTGTAAACCACATTGGCGTGCCACGTGCCCATATAGCTTATCTGTTATTAGGCGTGGAAGTGATTGTTATTCTTGGCAAAGCACTTCTGGACATCGGACATCGGTTGAGGACGCCTCTTGGCAAGTGGAGCTACTTATTTATTACTAGAAATGAATGCAGTGTAAAAGCTAGATATTTTCCGCATGTTTATATAGCTCTATAAGGTAAGAGTGAAGAGGTGTCTTCTAAATCGTTCTGTTTCATCGTCAGCTTCATTATTGATAACCATCAATTGAGCTTGCTGCCAAAGGAACAGTCTATTATATTATTAAAAATACGTATAACGTTCTAAGAACTTTTACAAATAATAAACTTAGTTTGCTACATAGATTTTTAACATGTAAGTAGCGGACGCGCCATTTCAAAAGAACGCTGGAAAAAAGAAGAGATAAGCATACAAAACTCTCGCGCCATCACACCCCCTCCCCCTCCAGCGTTCTTTTTACGAGACGCGACCACATCTTGGTTGGGTAAAATAACGTTTCATCATTTTAACTACGCCAACACATACTTGATAACATAGTATGTAAACATAACTACAGTCTGACTTCAACTTTTAATATAAAAATAATAGAAAAAGTTAGTGGACAAAGGAAAAGTTAATACACGTAAATACATATCTACAAATAGAATAATTCAACATTCGAAATATTTCTGCAAAGGGATGGACGAAGTCGAATCTCTAATCAATCTTTCGCTTCAAGTTTAGGGCTCCGAAGTCCGAGGTTTTCTACTATTTCACGAGTTCGCGAACTGATATCGACTTTCACTAAGTTTAAAGCAATGATAAATTAGTACAGATAGTCTCTACTTTTCCCTTCATCTTTACTTTAGATGGAACTGGTATTTTCTTGCAGTCAGTTCTAGCCACAACATGCTAGCTAGATCATCAAACACAGTACCTAGGGTGACAATTTAAAAAATTCTATTTCATCAACTGATAACAGATACTAATTGTAAGTGTGTAGCGACAATTAAATACAGACAGATTGAAAAAATATAGGATTGTTTTTTATATCGAGAAATAACCGATTTTTATATAATTTTCTTTTTAGAAAATGAAACAGTACAATAACGATAACATTATAATTTATAAAATATTATTGTTAAAATATTTGTAATAAAAAGTAATTATGAGCGACAAAAAGCATTGTATGTAGGTAAATAAAAGTTTATTTTTATCATTTAAAATACAGGAATACTGAGTGGTAACATCCATCTTGGGCTAAATATTAATACAAAGCAATAGCAAATCGAAACTACGATCAATGCTATTAATAAATAATAAGGAACGGGATTGGGAACCTTTTACCCTATTTAAATATTTAAACAATGAAACAGTAATAACTAGAGCATTTAACCGAAGTTTGTGGTTTAATATTTGTGTAACTATGTATAATTTAATGTTAGCGTTTGTAATTTTATACTTAGATGCTTAGATTATTTAAATATTAGAGCGTGGATTTACCATTGAAATTTTATGTATCTAGTAAAATATAGAATTACATTTTTAATTCTACTTGTTGTATGTATTGAACAAGCAAATTAATCTCGTGATGTATAGTGGTTAACAAAAGAAAAGTTAGTGGTAAGCTTGTGGCTTCAGAAAATACATTGAGATGGTTCTCTGCAAAGTATTTTCAGAAGTCACACGTCATTACCTTTCAGCGTCAATGTAGCAAAGCGTCGCGTCTGAGGCCCGGTTTACACCAAAGCGGAGCGGAGTTACAAAGCTGGCTGAGAGAAGAAGTGTAGCGGAGAGGAGATGTGTGTATCGGAGATGTGTGTAGCGGAGATGTGAGCTGATTGTGATTGTGTGATTCTCTATGACAGAGATTAGACATTAAATATAGATTGACATAGGCCGCCTGCCTATAGATACTTCTCCGATCCGCCGCGCCGCTTGCTCACTCGCACAAAACTCTATAGAAAAATGAGACATCTCCTCTCCGCTCCGCTCCGCTCCGCTCCGCTCCACTTGATCCATTTCCATCGAAGCCGAGTGGAGAAGAACGAAAAAAAACGAAATCAGATTGGTTTATTCTAACACATCTCCGCCACCGCTCCGGTTTTGTGGAAATCTTTTTTGAAATCTTACAATGACACTTATGCGGCAAGCAGAAATTAAAACATTATGAAAAATAATTTGTTTTAAATAACATGCAACGTCTTTTTCCGTTGGGCAAGATACTATCTTATTCAGAATGATTAAATCAACTGATGCATGCCCTTAATCGGATTTGACCCCAAACCTTTTAGGTTACTTGATGTGTTTTATTGGTTTTCTACGGCTTATATCGACCAGCAAACCGGCGAACGATTTGTTGAGCGCTTGAAAGCAATTAGCACAATCCAAGTTGGGCGATGAAAGAGATCGCGTGAGGCCGACCAGATACTAGTTTGGAGTAATTACGATTGTTGTGAATGCCGACAATCACTTAGAAGCGCCTTATCTAAGCCCTACTTAACGTGCGAACTGGACTATTAAGTCATAAATCGTGAGCCAGTCACGCGAAGTCCTGACGATTCGGCTGTAAGCGAGTTATCTTCACCTTGGCATCTAATTAACAAAATCTCCCTCTTTCTTTTTCGCTTTAATTGGACCCTTAAATTATTCGAATCGACTGCGAAGTGAGCCTCTAAGTCACGCTTACAATTTGAATGTCCAAACATAAATCGAGTTATTAACGAGGTCGGAGGTTTTATTAACGAACAGTTATTAAGTAAGTACTCTTACTGGTTCTATTTAAAAAATAATAGTTAGTATTTTTGGGGGTCCGTAATCTTTGTAATAAAATAATAAATCGTTAGGTTACAAGAGGAAAGTTGATTAGAGAATTCAAAAGGTCCGCTATTTAATCGTCAAGCGTGAGATAAAGTTGCATGTTACAAATAACCTATAGTATAATTATAAGTAAAAACGTAGCAATTCTTAATGGTGCCCGGCAGATCGATTCATGGAAACGACAAGGCGTATAACGCAGCGGATTCTTTCGATTGGCATTTCTTCCATTGTGCTTGTTTTAAATTCAAGCGTAGTTACGTCGCGTCACCAAGCGTCGTATATCCTTTACTTTGCTCTTCAATCAGACAAAATTATGGAAATACTGTTTTTAAAATAACTGACACTGTTCACTAGTAAACTATAGCTACATTTTAGCCACAAGTTATTTTGTGCAACATACAAACAGTGCAGTGAAGCATAGGTCAATACGAAAACGTACATTTAAATATGCAGGAAATGTGCAACTGTGCATGCCAATATAAAGTGATTGAGAGCCCACTAATCGTTTAATTACGATGTGTCGATACCGATTTAGTCTTGTCCCTAGGGCAGATCAGCTCAACAACGGACACCGGACACAGGCTATCCATTCAATCAGACATGAGACTGTCAGTTTGACACATGACAGCGCGCACAGCCCCAGGCGTCCCATGCATCCCCTATCCAACTATGTGTTTTATTTATGTGATGAATCAGGCGGACGGAAACCAGGTAGCACTGGTTTTTGACGTTTGCGATGCAAGTGTCATTGTCACTTGTCATGCGTCATGCTTTATTATTTCACACAAAAAAGCATTCGTACTTGATTCGTTTTCTGTTATTTTGGGAAGCAACAGAGATTTTAAATTTTTTTTCATGATATTTAAAACGAGATGGTAACTTTGACAAAACTGCCATTTAAATAAAGATAAATAAAATGATATTTAAAGTTCTGTTGTGTAACTTAAGTGTTTTATTAACCAAAATTACTTGAGATAGCACGAAGTTTCGAATTTCGAAAGACATTTCGAATGTGTTTTAAAAGAAACCGCCACCATTTTTTTCAGACGGCCGACTTTACTGTGTACTAGCTTTCCCAAAAAGTATTTTATCTATATCACTTGACACTGGCCGAGATTGTCCGTTGAATGACGGACGGGTGCCAAAAATGGAGCGAAGAAGAAGTAGAATTTTGCACTTTCCTTACGACGCGACCGTTGGCTTACCCAAACGCCGTCAAATATTTTGTATTGAATTGAATCATTCGCACTTTTCATGTTTATAATTAGATTTTATTCTAAACCTAACCTAAATATAAAGATAAATCTTATAGATACATAAAAATAGAAGGAATATACAAGATGCAAAAGTTTACTTTCATAACAAAACAAAAAGCTTCAAACCGAAATTCTTGAAGCCAACTTGAAAAATAAATTGTTAAACGCTCATATTAAATTAAGTTACAAAGATTTGCTTAGCAAACTCTTTACTCGTGGAACAAAATAATTATAGAATTTTTGCGGCTAATATTTGATACTTATTTAATTTTGTTATCAGAAAGTTGTTATTTATTTTTATGAATTTGGCTATATTTTGTCAATGTACGGTATGTATCCGAGATCGTGTGACACTGAAACTTTTCTATTTCATGTTTATACTATTCGGTAAACGAAAAAAATCACGGAGAATTTCACTTAGTGAATCTCACTTCGATATCAAGCTTCACCTCACATACATCTTTAGTGTACTCCAAAATGAACAAAAGCACTTATAAATATAAATTAAAGTAGTAGGTACAATAGACGGTCTTATCGCTGAAAGCGATTTCTTCCAGACAACTGTTGGATGGAGAGGATTGTAAAATTATGGAAGATTGGTATGTTTTTCTATTTTACCATTTCCAATTTCCCAATTTATATTTTGGTTCACTAAGATTTGGGCTAGATAGTGCTGTGTGAAATGACCACTAATATATTATTCCCTAGTGATTCTA
This sequence comes from Plemyria rubiginata, assembly GCA_963576535.1. Classification (NCBI taxonomy): domain Eukaryota; kingdom Metazoa; phylum Arthropoda; class Insecta; order Lepidoptera; family Geometridae; genus Plemyria; species Plemyria rubiginata. The sequence goes on along the minus strand of OY754912.1, from coordinate 11,392,054 downwards.
AAGCGTCAAAACTCGTGCTTAATTCTCAGATTAGGGATTTGAACTCCCAAAATGCCTTGTTAGGCTGCAAAGCTAATTACACACTTTATAATTGGATAGGAAACTAGGTGGATTATCACCATTATTATCATGCAGGATTTCGGAAAGTTTATGTATTATTAGTAGTACCATAAAAATTACAACTAGTATGATGCATGCTACTAGCATGATTAGCATAATGTGGTGAAAGTGTTTTAAGAGGCTTCCTTCGACCTTATTCAAGCTAAGTACTGAGAAGGCAATAATAAAAAACCAGCCAAGTGCGAGTCAGACTCGCGCACGAAGGGCTCTGTACCATTATGCCTATAAAAATAAAAAAAGCAAAAACATCACGTTCGCTGTACGGGAGCCCCCTTATATATTAATTTTATTTTTAGTGTTTGTTGTTGTAGCAACATAAATACGTCATCTGTGAAAATTTCAACGATCTTACTATCACGGTTCATGAGATACAGCCTGGTGACAGACAGACAGACAGCGGAGCCTTAAAAATAGGGCTCCCGTTTTACCCTTTGGGTACGGAACCCTATAAACGGAAATACCTTTTACCTTTATCATATTCACCATACCTTTATATATGATAAAAGTTTGTATCATTGACACTATATGATGAGAAACTAATTCGTCATATAAGAGGAAACGCTGGTACAAACCGTTAATTAAAAAAGTCGAACAAAACTTTCAGAAAGGCTCTAGGAATGTAGCACAATCAATAACCGGGAAACATCTAACGAAGTGGGCCGTTTGATCGTCCATGATTACTTCACAAAGTCACTGACAAAGTACCCAAATTTACATTTCGATTCGACATAAAGTTTTAACGAACATTCATTGCTTGGGATAAGCACTGTGATAAGCTGAAGCGATAGCCGGCGCGAGAACGTAACCAATCGATTGTGATTTTAGAACTATGGTGCCCAAACAAAACTCAACCAAAGAAGTTGGAGTCGTAGTTGATCCGTCGCGAGTGTAAAATTGACTATGTAAAAGAAGAGACGTTTTCACGCGTCAGCACGGTTGTTTAAAATTAGCGTAATAATAATATTATCCTTCTTGCAATGATAATAATATAAACCTACGATGAAACTTGATCCAAGTGCTTTCTATTTTTTTTCGTTTTAACTTAATCCTACTAATATGATAAACGCGAAAGTTTGTGAGTATGGATGGATGTTTGTTACTCTTTCACGCCGAAACGGCTGAACGGACCTGGATGAAACTTGGCAGAGAGATATGTTATAGTCTGGAATAGCACATAGGCTACTTTTTATCCCGTGGGAATACCGGGATTTAAATCTGCGCGGGTGAAACCGCGGGGCACAACTAGTAAAACTATAAAAACAAGATACCAAATACCTATTTGAAAGATCTAGATCTAGATAGAATGATACCTAGATAGGTTATACATTTTTTCAATCCTGTATTATTAGGATAACTCGATTAGCCATTTTTTTACGTCGTTTGCGGTACCCTTGGAATGGCGAAGGCTTAAACCCGTTTTCCTTGGAGATTATGTGAGAAACTGGCTGTTAACTTCTTCAGACTGAAATTTTACTAAAAGAAAAAGTGCCTACTAATCGCAATAAGAGCAGACATGCACTACGGCAGAGCCCTTTCAGTTCTCTCGGACATCTGTCCGAGATTCCAGATGGAATTGAATACAATTTGGTTGTCCAATTAGTGAGCAACATAGAGTCGGCAGTACATCGCCTCTCATTTCTATACTTTCAGTCGGGGATGAACAATTGTGTGCAAATTAGCAGTGACAACCGACGGGCGCGGACACACGGCCGCAGAGAGCAACCAATTTTAAACTCAATTCCGGTGAACTGACGGTGGAAAGTCCAATTTAGCGTTGCATGGTTTGTCCTTTTGGCCTCCAGGGACTGTCAAAATATAGACGTGGCACTCGAAGTTTAAAATATATAATAAAATATGTAGGTACCTAGGTATTGCTGGAATTCCACTGGTGTATTTAAACTGTTGGCGAACCTAATAAATAAATAAATAAATTCCACACCGCGTTATCTAGTCTGTAACTATTGCTTCGTTTGTAATGTGATGGGAACTAAAACACATAAGTACTTATATACTTTTTGATTTTGTAAGTACATACTTAAAATTCTGTTATGAAAAACTTCTAGGTTCATAGACAAATGTCTGTTCTCGGTGAGAATCAAACCTACCTCCTGCATAGCAGGAGGTACAACTACTTGCAACAGCAGTGAGGGCTGCCAACTATAAAAAAATATTTCGCTACAAACGGGTTCTTGTGTTTCAACAGCTTTTATTTAAACGTACTCGTAACTAAGCAGCGGAGATAATAATGATATACTAGACGTAAGTGGTTCTGAGAATATAATAATTATACGAGTAATATTCCTAACAATTATGTAATAAACGCTACAATGAACAGGTATTTTATTGCGTTGGTATATTGTCATTTGTGCGAGTACTGTTTCTTGGGCCACAGCAAACGTTTTTCCTGATGACAGAGCTTCGCACTGTCACTGTTGGTATTTAATTATTGCAAATAAACATTTAACTTTTCAATCAATGAATTATTATGTGCAGTTCCTAACTGTAATGCTTGTACATTTTCTGCTTCTTGAATTTCAGAGTTCAGTTCTTGTTCTGATGCCGTTTCTTCCACTTGAGTATTTCCATTCCAAACATTATACCTAATATTGGAACAAAATTACGATCTGCAGATTTTTTTTCCGTTGGTCTGGGTGTATTCTATGTATATAATAAAAATATCTATCTATGTAAGTATACAATGTATTAAATATAATAATAAATAAATAATGCTGGACAATCCATATAGCACCATCTAGCCCCAAAGTAAGTTACTCAAAGCTTGTGTTATGGGTACTAGATGACTGATATATTTAATACCTTATATACTTACATAGATAGATATTTTTTATTATACATAAACACCCAGACTAACGGATGTTTAGTCCCTGGCGCTTCTTATGGTTATGATGTGGTGAGCAGAAGCTCCTGGGTATGGTGAAATATAAAATGCTGTTCGTTTTCCAATTTGAGCTTATAATGATGATTTTTCAATTAATGTAGGTACAAGTAAAAAAAGTTATTTTTTTGATATGTTCCGAGTGCAACGGTCGAGACCAAGTTGTATGTTTAGCATTGTTATGGTAGGTATGCTGGAACATGCTCCCCGCCTTGAAGTGACGCCATTGAAACTTCAAAATGGTATTGGGCAGAGCCGGTTGAAACTTCGGCGGATGATCCCCTTCTTGGTAAGCACGTCTGCTACTCTCCCGACGTCGTCGTTGCCAGTGATGATCTTCGTGACACGACCCAGCAACCAGAGAAGTGGAGACAGGTTAGCCTCCTTGACCAGCACCATGTCACCGACGGCCAAGCCTCCAGTCGAGGCTCGCCATTTTTGTTTTTGCTGTAGAGTAGAGATATACTCGTGTGAGAAACGATTCCAAAAATGTTGTTTCAGTTTTTCCACCCGTTGCCATCTCTGAAGGCGATTTATATCCGTCGTTTCAGCGATGTGCGGGTGGGGAACTGAGGTGAGTAGACGTCCGATGAGGAAGTGAGCAGGAGAAAGATAAGAAAGATCGGAAGGGTCTGGTGATAGTGGTATTAGGGGTCTGGAGTTTAAGACTGCCTCTATTTGTGCCAGGCAAGTAGATAGTTCCTCGTACGTGAGACGGAACAAATTTCTGCAGATCGTACACAAATTTGTTCCGAGGCGGGAATCGAACCCGCAACCTCTTGCGTCGCAGGCGGACTCTCGCCCGCTGCGCCACTGTGGTCGTCAAATATATCAGTTATATATTATATTACCCATAACACAAGCTTTGAGTAGCTTACTTTGGGGTTAGATGGTGCTGTGTGGATTGTCCAGAATTATTTATTTATTTAATGGGACAAAAATCAAATCGGAGGAAGTATCTGGATGTCTGATCCAGATACTATTAGAGAAAGGCTAGGTCAAGAGTAGGTATCCTATACCGCTGAGCTTGTATGAAGAATGGTGAGAAAGAATGAAGCGAAAGTGTTATGTCAGGATTGTAGGTAGCAAGTTTTATGAAAGGTGTGCCCAGGTACCCAGTAGTGGGCTAGCAAAATAAGCTTTGCCGATCAAAAGAAACGTGTGTATCGGAGAATATTAATCGTCGTAGGAAAATAGTTAAGACCTCCATAATGAACTGTTGTTTTACCACCGGAGTTTTTTCAATTTCCTTTCTTTAAAACCTCATTTAAACTTTCGCCATTGAAGCCTTTATAAATTCAGTAGTAAAATAAAGGTAGCTTCGAAACGCGGTATTTTTTTGCGAATTATTAATGATGCTGGAAGCAACGCAGCTGTAAATTACTTGCTGCCTTACTTTTTAAAACATAGTACAGAAAGCATAAATTTTAGTATCTATATTTTAAGGTATCCTAAAGATCGTCATCCTAAAAATGAACGCCTCTTATGGCGCATCTTATGGTTCATACACTGATTATTTTAAAATGATCCTAGTATATTTAACGTAAAGTGTAAATACCCGCTACGCTATAGAGGTCACCACTTGTTAAAATAAGGATATAGATTAGTAAGACGTAGGATTTTAGAATGAATGAATGAAAATATTTGAGTTTACACCAAAAAACAATAATAAGATCTACAATTAAAAGTAAAACATAATGTAAAGGGAGTTCTAGCGCTGAAAGCGATCTAATCCAGATATTCAGAATAGAAGATAAACTACGTCACCCAAACGTTTCGTCACCGTTGATATTTAACCGAATTCGTAAAAAGGAGGAAGTTTTTAAAGTGACTGTATTTTTTGTTACTTCATAACATTTTCCTGAGAAAAAAAAACATCAAAATCGGTCAATTTAGATGTTCTTTTTTATCTTAAACTGGTTCATGTCATGTGGTCCTAATTTGAGTTAGATTTGGCGAGTATTTTTGAGTTATAGTAATTAGACCCCCGGTTTCTGAAAAGCCGATCAACACTAATCGCCTGTCAACTCACTTGCTATCCCTATCTAACTTGAAGTAGAAGCTGAAATAGCAAGTGACTTAACAGCCGATAAGCGTTGATCGGCCTTTCAGAAACCGGGAGTGAGTGTATTTTTATTTGCAGTCGGTTTTTTCTTGAAGGAGTTATTTGATAAAAAAACTTTTTCATGGATGATCAAGGTTATAAAGTGGCAAAAAGTATTTTTATCCAGCGTCCTAAATCTTTGATTCTAATTTAGCCAGACCAATGAAATTTACAAGTACCTTTCAAGTAACCTCCGCCTTTTGGCAAGACAAAGGCTAATTTATTTCGTTACTGTCATAACGTTGATAACATTTACAAGATGAAACATTTCTTTTGAATCTAACATCATCATCATTTTAAGATCTCTTTGCTTTGAGTTGGCATTTGACAACTTCATCTAGGTCGTGGCTTTGATACCAAAAGTAATTGTGAAATTAATTAATAGATATTTGTTGTCTGTTGTCTGACACTTAACTAATACGAACACCTACTTGATTGGTAATCGCGTTTAATTTTTTTTTATGCACAACAAGTAGATGGCCCACCTGATGTTATGTGGTGGTAACCATCACCTAACAAAGCATTGCCTTTAGGAACGTGCCATGCGATGCACTGCCCTGCGTCTAATTAACTTGAGGCATACAAATGTCAAATCTAATGTGCCTGTTATTTTACTCTTCAAACCCAAACACAGCAACGCTGCTTGGCGGCAGAAAAAGGAGGGTGGTATTTTCCCGGACGAGGTCTTCACAATTAATTTTAAGCCTTTACATTCTAAAAAAAAATTACGTGATGTAAAAAAATCCTATTCTTTACTATTTTTAACCGACTTCAAAAAAAGAGGTTCTGAATTTGACTGTTTCTTTTTAAGTTTGTTACCTCATAACTTTTTACTGCATGGAACGATTTTGATGATTATTTTTTTAATCGAATGCTGGTTCGTCATGTGGTCCATTTTGAGTCAGTTACGATGATCAGTTTTTGAGTTAGAGTATTGACAGTATTTTCCAGTGCATTATAGTCGATTTTTCTTATTAAAAGTCCCGCAGCAGTATATTCGAACGTGCACCTCATGTGTCGAGCATCGCGCTCGCAGCCCCACAAATGATATTTGAATCTATATTAGTTTATAATAAGTTTGGTTCTCGATTAGAATATTCGATTATCCCCAACTCACCCTTTTATGAAGATCCATCCTAAAATAACAGACGGAAATCTTCAGCTAGAGAATTCTGTATTATAGATAATTCTGTCGCTACTTATATGATACTACTAGTAGCCTGCGACTTGTCTTACCCGCATTGAATTATTTAAAAGCTAACTGGCAAACTACTTTTCGCTCGCATATTTGAATACAAGCGTTGTTTTATTTCGGTTTGAAGGGTTTGCAGGCTCGTCGTAGGGCATATTCATATCTTACGTGACATACGAGTCAATGCTTTGTTTTAGGTGATGGTAGCCACTTCACATCGAGTAGCCCATTTGCATGTTCCATCAGCAATTTTTTTGTTTATAGTTTTATTTAGATCTTACTATGGCAACGGTCCAAAACGGTCTGTACACTCAATATTCATGTGTATTTTATACACCTTTATGATATTTTTATTAATTGTATTACAATAAATAAAAAATGCTGTCATCTAGCCCCAAAGTAAGCTACTAAAACCTTGCTTGTGTTAAGTATGGGTACTAGATAACTGATATATTAAATACATTATATACTTAGATAGAGACCAACGGAACAATTTTCTGCAGATCGCAAACAAATTTGTTCCGAGGCGGGAATCGAACGCGCAACCCCTGCGTCGCAGGCGGACACTCGCCCGCTGCGCCACTGAGGTTGTCATTTTTTGCAATTAATACACGTTTTTTATTGCTAGTTTTATCTTCAAATTCTTCTAAAAAAACTAGATTACCTGACGCTAAGCGTAAAAGTTTTCCATCAAAGTTGGCACTAGCTCCAATCTGATACTTCGTGCAGTTGCGTTTGCCCGAAGCTTTCATTTAAATAAACGAGTAATTGGTCGCAAGATAGGCTGTTGAATATTAATATTGCCGAAATGGCTACGTCACGGGTCGAGATTTCAATTTACACTGTCTCTTTGTGCGTCCAGTTGGTTACTCTGGTAATCAGTTTCATAGTAACTGTTCTACTTGTATTGTTATTGTTGTAAAGTAGAATATTTAATCCTTATTTAACAACTAGTTTTCAAATGAGGAGCACTGAGACAAAAATAGTTAAAAGCACTTTCCACCATCCGATTGTCAGTGTATTCCTATAATGCCCTGATGTCAATAATATCACAAGTCAAGGACTAAGCGGATATTAAATAGAGCCCATCGAATAGTACTAAACAAAACTTATGAAATAATACTTTAAAATGCTTTCCAACAAATTAAAAAAAGTTTTTAAAAATTTCATTATTTTTTTAAATGCAAACAAAAATCACGCTGGCTCATCGTTCCGTGACACCTCAGAAATTTTCTTAACACTGCATCATCTTAGTAGCTACAAAAACTTTACGTTCTGTGTACGTCTTGCTACATCTTAAGCTGCCGCACCAAGAAGCGACAATGAGCTTTAACTTCACGTTAACATTCGTCAAACTTTCCGCAGGTGTGTATTTTAATGAGTCTGTATCTGAATTTCAGATGACAACATACTCTGTTCAAAGTTTAATGATATATAAATGAAGTTATATAACACAAATTTACGTAAACGTTTCAAATTTAAGTCATCAAGCAGTCTTGATTAAGCAGTTCAAACAGTAGTAGAGCTCTTTGTGAAGGGCTCGTCCGGGGAAGTACTACCACCACGCCTTTTTCTGCCGCTAAGCAGCATTGCCTTGTTTTTTTAGTTGGAAGAGTGTGGTCGCCAGAGTGATTAAGACGAAGACAAGAGCTAATGTGTCTCTCGCTCGCACGTTTTGACATGTTGAAAGATATAAAATCACTAAACCCATTTTCGAAAAATCGCAAACAACCATTTTGTGCGCAATCACATTGCTTCAGTAAAAAAATCATTTGGATCAATACAAATTTTCTTACTTAAAAGTTTGCTTTTCTAGTTTTCTTACTCAAGCAAATTTTTATTTTTTGGTCTAACATGCTTTAAAAAGAGGGATGTTGCAAGAATTGTACGAAATCCCAAGAAGTTCTTTTCGAAAACATCACTCCTACAAAAAGTAAGTATTCGTATATAAAATTAATAATGATTGACAGTTAGAAGGTAGATAAACGACGTAAAACGCAATAAAGTAAAATATGACAGCTCTTTGGAAAAGGATAATAGGGATGTTGAAGGTAAAGGGGATGAATAATGAATATCAATTTCTAAGAACTTTTACAAATAATAAACTTAGTTTGCTACATAGATTTTTAACATGTAAGTAGCGGACGCGCCATTTCAAAAGAACGCTGGAAAAAAGAAGAGATAAGCATACAAAACTCTCGCGCCATCACACCCCCTCCCCCTCCAGCGTTCTTTTTACGAGACGCGACCACATCTTGGTTGGGTAAAATAACGTTTCATCATTTTAACTACGCCAACACATACTTGATAACATAGTATGTAAACATAACTACAGTCTGACTTCAACTTTTAATATAAAAATAATAGAAAAAGTTAGTGGACAAAGGAAAAGTTAATACACGTAAATACATATCTACAAATAGAATAATTCAACATTCGAAATATTTCTGCAAAGGGATGGACGAAGTCGAATCTCTAATCAATCTTTCGCTTCAAGTTTAGGGCTCCGAAGTCCGAGGTTTTCTACTATTTCACGAGTTCGCGAACTGATATCGACTTTCACTAAGTTTAAAGCAATGATAAATTAGTACAGATAGTCTCTACTTTTCCCTTCATCTTTACTTTAGATGGAACTGGTATTTTCTTGCAGTCAGTTCTAGCCACAACATGCTAGCTAGATCATCAAACACAGTACCTAGGGTGACAATTTAAAAAATTCTATTTCATCAACTGATAACAGATACTAATTGTAAGTGTGTAGCGACAATTAAATACAGACAGATTGAAAAAATATAGGATTGTTTTTTATATCGAGAAATAACCGATTTTTATATAATTTTCTTTTTAGAAAATGAAACATATATAATATATATAATTTATATATAATATATCTATATATAATTTATTATTAGGATTTCTCTCCTATTATTTCAATGTTTTTCTTTAAAGTATGTTGTACACCTTCCCACCACTATAATCAGCTCTCTCTATCCTCTAAGGTTTGCTGGAAGAAAACTCTATATAGGGTTAAGCTCGCCTTTGTACATGACTATTATGTATTTTTTGTGTAAATCAGTTTGTGTACAATAAAGAATAAAGAATAAACAGTACAATAACGATAACATTATAATTTATAAAATATTATTGTTAAAATATTTGTAATAAAAAGTAATTATGAGCGACAAAAAGCATGGTATGTAGGTAAATAAAAGTTTATTTTATCATTTAATATACAGGAAGACTGAGTGGTAACATCCATCTTGGGCTAAATATTAATACAAAGCAATAGCAAATCGAAACTACGATCAATGCTATTAATAAATAATAAGGAACGGGATTGGGAACCTTTTACCCTATTTAAATATTTAAACAATGAAACAGTAATAACTAGAGCATTTAACCGAAGTTTGTGGTTTAATATTTGTGTAACTATGTATAATTTAATGTTAGCGTTTGTAATTTTATACTTAGATGCTTAGATTATTTAAATATTTACTGGCATTTTAAAAGCGAGCGTGGATTTACCATTGAAATTTTATGTATCTAGTAAAATATAGAATTAGATTTACATTTTTAATTCTACTTGTTGTATGTATTGAACAAGCAAATTAATCTCGTGATGTAAAGTGGTTAACAAAAGAAAAGTTAGTGGTAAGCGTGTGGCTTCAGAAAATACATTGAGATGGTTCTCTGCAAAGTATTTTCAGAAGTCACACGTCATTACCTTTCAGCGTCAATGTAGCAAAGCGTCGCGTCTGAGGCCCGGTTTACACCAAAGCGGAGCGGAGTTACAAAGCTGGCTGAGAGAAGAAGTGTAGCGGAGAGGAGATGTGTGTATCGGAGATGTGTGTAGCGGAGATGTGAGCTGATTGTGATTGTGTGATTCTCTATGACAGAGATTAGACATTAAATATAGATTGACATAGGCCGCCTGCCTAGATACTTCTTCGATCCGCCGCGCCGCTTGCTCACTCGCACAAAACTCTATAGAAAAATGAGACATCTCCTCTCCGCTCCGCTCCGCTCCACTTGATCCATTTCCATCGAAGCCGAGTGGAGAAGAACGAAAAAAAACGAAATCAGATTGGTTTATTCTAACACATCTCCGCCACCGCTCCGCTTTTGTGGAAATCTTTTTTGAAATCTTACAATGACACTTATGCGGCAAGCAGAAGTTAAAACATTATGAAAAATAATTGGTTTTAAATAACATGCAACGTCTTTTTCCGTTGGGCAAGATACTATCTTATTCAGAATGATTAAATCAACTAATGTATGCCCTTAATCGGATTTGACTCCAAACCTTTTAGGTTACTTGATGTGTTTTATTGGTTTTCTACGGCTTATATCGACCAGCAAACCGGCGAACGATTTGTTGAGCGCTTGAAAGCAATTAGCACAATCCAAGTTGGGCAATGAAAGAGATCGCGTGAGGCCGACCAGATACTAGTTTGGAGTAATTACGATTGTTGTGAATGCCGACAATCACTTAGAAGCGCCTTATCTAAGCCCTATTTAACGTGCGAACTGGACTATTAAGTCATAAATCGTGAGCCAGTCACGCGAAGCCCTGACGATTTGGCTGTAAGCGAGTTATCTTCACCTTGGTATCTAATTAACAAAATCTCCCTCTTTCTTTTTCGCTTTAATTGGACCCTTAAATTATTCGAATCGACTGCGAAGTGAGCCTCTAAGTCACGCTTACAATTTGAATGTCCAAACATAAATCGAGTTATTAACGAGGTCGGAGGTTTTATTAACGAACAGTTATTAAGTAAGTACTCTTACTGGTTCTGTTTAAAAAATAATAGTTAGTATTTTTAGTTAGTAATCTTTGTAATAAAATAATAAATCGTAAGGTTACAAGAGGAAAGTTGATTAGAGAATTCAAAAGGTCCGCTATTTAATCGTCAAGCGTGAGATAAAGTTGCATGTTACAAATAACCTATGGTATAATTATAAGTAAAAACGTAGCAATTCTTTCGATTGGCGTTTCTTCCATTGTGCTTGTTTTAAATTCAAGCGTAGTTACGTCGCGTCACCAAGCGTCGTATATCCTTTACTTTGCTTTTCAATCAGACTAAATTATGGAAATACTGTTTTTAAAATAACTGACACTGTTCACTAGTAAACTATAGCTACATTTTAGCCACAAGTCATTTTGTGCAACATACAAACAGTGCAGTGAAGCATAGGTCAATACGAAAACGTACATTTAAATATGCAGGAAATGTGCAACTGTGCATGCCAATATAAAGTGATTGAGAGCCCACTAATCGTTTAATTACGATGTGTCGATACCGATTTAGTCTTGTCCCTAGGGCAGATCAGCTCAACAACGGACACCGGACACAGGCTATCCATTCAATCAGACATGAGACTGTCAGTTTGACACATGACAGCGCGCACAGCCCCAGGCGTCCCATGCATCCCCTATCCAACTATGTGTTTTATTTATGTGATGAATCAGGCGGATGAAAACCAGGATAACACTAGTTTTTGACGTTTGCGATGCAAGTGTCATTGTCACTTGTCATGCGTCATGCTTTATTATTTCACACAAAAAAGCATTCGTACTTGATTCGTTTTCTGTTATTTTGAGAAGCAACACAGATTTTTTTTCATGATATTTAAAACGAGATGGTAACTTTGACAAAACTGCCATTTAAATAAAGATAAATAAAATGATATTTAAAGTTCTGTTGTGTAACTTAAGTGTTTTATTAACCAAAATTACTTGAGATAGCACGAAGTTTCGAATTTCGAAAGACATTTCGAATGTGTTTTAAAAGAAACCGCCACCATTTTTTTCTTCCCAAAAAGTATTTTATCTATATCACTTGACACTGGCCGAGATTGTCCGTTGAATGACGGACGGGTGCCAAAAATGGAGCGAAGAAGAAGTAGAATTTTGCACTTTCCTTGCGACGCGACCGTTGGCTTACCCAAACGCCGTCAAATATTTTGTATTGAATTGAATCATTCGCACTTTTCATGTTTATAATTAGATTTTATTCTAAACCTAACCTAAATATAAAGATAAATCTTATAGATAGATAAAAATAGAAGGAATATACAAGATGCAAAAGTTTACTTTCAAAACAAAACAAAAAGCTTCAAACCGAAATTCTTGAAGCCAACTTGAAAAATAAATTGTTAAACGCTCATATTAAATTAAGTTACAAAGATTTGCTTAGCAAACTCTTTACTCGCGGAACAAAATAATTATAGAATTTTTGCGGCTAATATTTGATACTTATTTAATTTTGTTATCAGAAAGTTGTTATTTATTTTTATGAATTTGGCTATATTTTGTCAATGTACGGTATGTATCCGAGATCGTGTGACACTGAAACTTTTCTATTTCATGTTTGTACTATTCGGTAAACGAAAAAAATCACGGAGAATTTCACTTAGTGAATCTCACTTCGATATCAAGCTTCACCTCACATACATCTTTAGTGTCCTCCAAAATGAACAAAAGCACTTATAAATATAAATTAAAGTAGTAGGTACAATAGACGGTCTTATCGCTGAAAGCGATTTCTTCCAGACAACTGTTGGATGGAGAGGATTGTTAAATTATGGAAGATTGGTATGTTTTTCTATTTTACCATTTCCAATTTCCCAATTTATATTTTGGTTCACTAAGATTTGGGCTAGATAGTGCTGTGTGAAATGGCCACTAGTATATTATTCCCTAGTGATTCTAAAGCGTCAAAACTCGTGCTTAATTCTCAGATTAGGGATTTGAACTCCCAAAATGCCTTGTTAGGCTGCGAAGCTAATTACACACTTTATAATTGGATGGGAAACTAGGTGGATTATCACCATTATTATCATGCAGGATTTCGGAAGGTTTATCTATTATTAGTAGTACCATAAAAATTACAACTAGTATATTAGCATGATTAGCATAATGTGGTGAAAGTATTTTAAGAGGCTTCCTTCGACTTTATTCAAGCTAAGTACTGAGAAGGCAATAATAAAAAACCAGCCAAGTGCGAGTCAGACTCGCGCACGAAGGGCTCTGTACCATTATGCCTATAAAAAAAAAAAAAAAGCAAAAACATCACGTTCGCTGTACGGGAGCCCCCTTATATATTAATTTTATTTTTAGTGTTTGTTGTTGTAGCAACATAAATACGTCATCTGTGAAAATTTCAACTATCTAACTATCACGGTTCATGAGATACAGCCTGGTGACAGAGGACAGACAGACAGACAGCGGAGCCTTAAAAATAGGGCTCCCGTTTTACCCTTTGGGTACGGAACCCTATAAACGGAAATACCTTTTACCTTTATCATATTCACCATACCTTTATATATGATAAAAGTTTGTATCATTGACACTATATGATGAGAAACTAATTCGTCATATAAGAGGAAACGCTGGTACAAACCGTTAATTAAAAAAGTCGAACAAAACTTTCAGAAAGGCTCTAGGAATGTAGCACAATCAATAACCGGGAAACATCTAACGAAGTGGGCCGTTTGATCGTCCATGATTACTTCACAAAGTCACTGACAAAGTACCCAAATTTACATTTCGATTCGACATAAAGTTTTAACGAACATTCATTGCTTGGGATAAGCACTGTGATAAGCTGAAGCGATAGCCGGCGCGAGAACGTAACCAATCGATTGTGATTTTAGAACTATGGTGCCCAAACAAAACTCAACCAAAGAAGTTGGAGTCGTAGTTGATCCGTCGCGAGTGTAAAATTGACTATGTAAAAGAAGAGACGTTTTCTCGCGTCAGCACGGTTGTTTAAAATTAGCGTAATAATAATATTATCCTTCTTGCAATGATAATAATATAAACCTACGATGAAACTTGATCCAAGTGCTTTCTATTTTTTTTCGTTTTAACTTAATCCTACTAATATGATAAACGCGAAAGTTTGTGAGTATGGATGGATGTTTGTTACTCTTTCACGCCGAAACGGCTGAACGGACCTGGATGAAACTTGGCAGAGAGATATGTTATAGTCTGGAATAGCACATAGGCTACTTTTTATCCCGTGGGAATACCGGGATTTAAATCTGCGCGGGTGAAACCGCGGGGCACAACTAGTAAAACTATAAAAACAAGATACCAAATACCTATTTGAAAGATCTAGATCTAGATAGAATGATACCTAGATAGGTTATACATTTTTTCAATCCTGTATTATTAGGATAACTCGATTAGCCATTTTTTTACGTCGTTTGCGGTACCCTTGGAATGGCGAAGGCTTAAACCCGTTTTCCTTGGAGATTATGTGAGAAACTGGCTGTTAACTTCTTCAGACTGAAATTTTACTAAAAGAAAAAGTGCCTACTAATCGCAATAAGAGCAGACATGCACTACGGCAGAGCCCTTTCAGTTCTCTCGGACATCTGTCCGAGATTCCAGATGGAATTGAATACAATTTGGTTGTCCAATTAGTGAGCAACATAGAGTCGGCAGTACATCGCCTCTCATTTCTATACTTTCAGTCGGGGATGAACAATTGTGTGCAAATTAGCAGTGACAACCGACGGGCGCGGACACACGGCCGCAGAGAGCAACCAATTTTAAACTCAATTCCGGTGAACTGACGGTGGAAAGTCCAATTTAGCGTTGCATGGTTTGTCCTTTTGGCCTCCAGGGACTGTCAAAATATAGACGTGGCACTCGAAGTTTAAAATATATAATAAAATATGTAGGTACCTAGGTATTGCTGGAATTCCACTGGTGTATTTAAACTGTTGGCGAACCTAATAAATAAATAAATAAATTCCACACCGCGTTATCTAGTCTGTAACTATTGCTTCGTTTGTAATGTGATGGGAACTAAAACACATAAGTACTTATATACTTTTTGATTTTGTAAGTACATACTTAAAATTCTGTTATGAAAAACTTCTAGGTTCATAGACAAATGTCTGTTCTCGGTGAGAATCAAACCTACCTCCTACATAGCAGGAGGTACAACTACTTGCAACAGCAGTGAGGGCTGCCAACTATAAAAAAATATTTCGCTACAAACGGGTTCTTGTGTTTCAACAGCTTTTATTTAAACGTACTCGTAACTAAGCAGCGGAGATAATAATGATATACTAGACGTAAGTGGTTCTGAGAATATAATAATTATACGAGTAATATTCCTAACAATTATGTAATAAACGCTACAATGAACAGGTATTTTATTGCGTTGGTATATTGTCATTTGTGCGAGTACTGTTTCTTGGGCCACAGCAAACGTTTTTCCTGAAGACAGAGCTTCGCACTGTCACTGTTGGTATTTAATTATTGCAAATAAACATTTAACTTTTCAATCAATGAATTATTATGTGCAGTTCCTAACTGTAATGCTTGTACATTTTCTGCTTCTTGAATTTCAGAGTTCAGTTCTTGTTCTGATGCCGTTTCTTCCACTTGAGTATTTCCATTCCAAACATTATACCTAATATTGGAACAAAATTACGATCTGCAGATTTTTTTTCCGTTGGTCTGGGTGTATTCTATGTATATAATAAAAATATCTATCTATGTAAGTATACAATGTATTAAATATAATAATAAATAAATAATGCGGGACAATCCATACAGCACCATCTAGTCCCAAAGTAAGCTACTCAAAGCTTGTGTTATGGGTACTAGATGACTGATATATTTAATACCTTATATACTTACATAGATAGATATTTTTTATTATACAAAAACACCCAGACTAACGGAACAAATTTCTGCAGATCGTACACAAATTTGTTCCGAGGCGGGAATCGAACCCGCAACCTCTTGCGTCGCAGGCGGACTCTCGCCCGCTGCGCCACTGAGGTCGTCAAATATATCAGTTATATATTACCCATAACACAAGCTTTGAGTAGCTTACTTTGGGGTTAGATGGTGCTGTGTGGATTGTCCAGAATTATTTATTTATTTAATGGGACAAAAATCAAATCGGAGGAAGTATCTGGATCAGACCTATTAGAGAAAGGCTAGGTCAAGAGTAGGTATCCTATACCGCTGAGCTTGTATGAAGAATGGTGAGAAAGAATGAAGCGAAAGAGTTATGTCAGGATCGTAGGTAGCAAGTTTTATGAAAGGTGTGCCCAGGTACCCAGTAGTGGGCTAGCAAAATAAGCTTTGCCGATCAAAAGAAACGTGTGTATCGGAGAATATTAATCGTCGTAGGAAAATAGTTAAGACCTCCATAATGAACTGTTGTTTTACCACCGGAGTTTTTTCAATTTCCTTTCTTTAAAACCTCATTTAAACTTTCGCCATTGAAGCCTTTATAAATTCAGTAGTAAAATAAAGGTAGCTTCGAAACGCGGTATTTTTTTGCGAATTATTAATGTTGCTGGAAGCAACGCAGCTGTAAATTACTTGCTGCCTTACTTTTTAAAACATAGTACAGAAAACATAAATTTTAGTATCTATATTTTAAGGTATCCTAAAGATCGTCATCCTAAAAATGAACGCCTCTTATGGCGCATCTTATGGTTCATACACTGATTATTTTAAAATGATCCTAGTATATTTAACGTAAAGTGTAAATACCCGCTACGCTATAGAGGTCACCACTTGTTAAAATAAGGATATAGATTAGTAAGACGTAGGATTTTAGAATGAATGAATGAAAATATTTGAGTTTACACCAAAAAACAATAATAATATCTACAATTAAAAGTAAAACATAATGTAAAGGGAGTTCTAGCGCTGAAAGCGATCTAATCCAGATATTCAGAATAGAAGATGAACTACGTCACCCAAACTTTTCGTCACCGTTGATATTTAACCGAATTCGTAAAAAGGAGGAAGTTTTTAAAGTGACTGTATTTTTTGTTACTTCATAACATTTTACTGAGAAAAAAAACATCAAAATCGGTAAATTTAGATGATTATTTTTTAAACGAAAACTGGTACTTGTCATGTGGTTCTAATTTGAGTTAGGTTTGGCAAGTATTTTTGAGTTACAGTAATATAACCCCCAGTTTCTGAAAGGCCGATCAACACTAATCGGCTGTCAACGCACTCACAGAGAGCACCGGTGGTCTAGTGGGAGTGACCCCGCCTTCCGATCTTAAGGTCGCTTTCAGAAACCGGGAGTGAGTGTATTTTTATTTGCAGTCGGTTTTTTCTTGAAGGAGTTATTTAATAAAAAAAACTTTTTCATGGATGATCAAGGTTATAAAGTGGCAAAAAGTATTTTTATCCAGCGTCCTAAATCTTTGATTCTAATTTAGCCAGACCAATGAAATTTACAAGTACCTTTCAAGTAACCTCCGCCTTTTGGCAAGACAAAGGCTAATTTATTTCGTTACTGTCATAAAGTTGATAACTTTTACAAGATGAAACATTTCTTTTGAATCTAACATCATCATCATTTTAAGATCTCTTTGCTTTGAGTTGGCATTTGACAACTTCATCTAGGTCGTGGCTTTGATATCAAAAGTAATTGTGGAATTAATTAATATATATTTGTTGTCTGTTGTCTGACACTTAACTAATACGAACACCTACTTGATTGGTAATCGCGTTTAATTTTTTTTTATGCACAACAAGTAGATGGCCCACCTGATGTTATGTGGTGGTAACCATCACCTATAACAAAGCATTGCTTTTAGGAACGTGCCATGCGATGCAGTGCCCTGCGTCTAATTAACTTGAGGCATACAGATGTCAAATCTAATGTGCCTGTTACTCTTCAAACCCAAACACAGCAACGCTGCTTGATGGCAGAAAAGGGAGGGTGGTATTTACCCGGACGCGGTCTTCACAATTAATTTTAAGCCTTTACATTCTAAAAAAAACTGAAACTGAAAAGCTGAAACAGCTTCACGACTTTGATCCCCAGGCACGGTAGATATCCCTTCAGATCTCCCAGTACCAAGAAGGTACTAATTCAAGATTCTTTGAGGAAGTCTAAGGGGGGTAGTCAGAGGTACGTCCAAACATTACATTTGGCACATACCCACATTTTGCAGTAGTTAGTATTCCATACGTGACAGGTTGCAAGCCCATCGCCGCTGTTAGAAATACTAACTGGTTTCCTCACGATGTTTTCCTTCACCGTTTAAGAGCACTGGCATTGAGCACATACATTTTAGATAGAAAAATCCATTGGTGCACCACCGGATTCGAACCTGCGACCTTACGATCGGAAGGCGGGGTCACTCCCACTAGACCACCGGTAAACTTACGTGATGTAAAAAAATCCTATTCTTTACTATTTTTAACCGACTTCAAAAAAGGAGGTTCTGAATTTGACTGTTTCTTTTTAAGTTTGTTACCTCATAACTTTTTACTGCATGGAACGATTTTGATGATTATTTTTTTAATCGAATGCTGGTTCGTCATGTGGTCCATTTTAATTTGAGTCAGTTACGATGATCAGTTTTTGAGTTAGAGTATTGACAGTATTATCCAGTGCATTATAGTCGATTTTTCTTATTAAAAGTCCCGCAGCAGTATATTCGAACGTGCACCTCATGTGTCGAGCATCGCGCTCTATATGAATCTATATTAGTTTATAATAAGTTTGGTTCTCGATTAGAATATTCGATTATCCCCAACTCACCCTTTTATGAAGATCCATCCTAAAATAACAGACGGAAATCTTCAGCTAGAGAATTCTGTATTAAAGATAATTCTGTCGCTACTTATATGATACTACTAGTAGCCTGCGACTTGTCTTACCCGCATTGAATTATTTAAAAGCTAACTGGCAAACTACTTTTCGCTCGCATATTTGAATACAAGCGTTGTTTTATTTCGGTTTGAAGGGTTTGCAGGCTCGTCGTAGGGCATATTCATATCTTACGTGACATACGAGTCAATGCTTTGTTTTAGGTGATGGTAGCCACTTCACATCGAGTAGCCCATTTGCATGTTCCATCAGCAATTTTTTTTGTTTATAGTTTTATTTAGATCTTACTATGGCAACGGTCCAAAACGGTCTGTACACTCAATATTCATGTGTATTTTATACACCTTTATGATATTTTTATTAATTGTATTACAATAAATAAAAAATGCTGTCATCTAGCCCCAAAGTAAGCTACTAAAACCTTGCTTGTGTTAAGTATGGGTACTAGATAACTGATATATTAAATACATTATATACTTAGATAGAGACCAACGGAACAATTTTCTGCAGATCGCAAACAAATTTGTTCCGAGGCGGGAATCGAACGCGCAACCCCTGCGTCGCAGGCGCACTCTCGCCCGCTGCGCCACTGAGGTTGTCATTTTTTGCAATTAACACACGTTTTTTATTGCTAATTTTATCTTCAAATTCTTCTAAAAAAACTAGATTACCTGACGGTAAGCGTAAAAGTTTTCCATCAAAGTTGGCAATGGCTCCAATCTGATACTTCGTGCAGTTGCGTTTGCCCGAAGCATTCATTTAAATAAACGAGTAATTGGTCGCAAGATAGGCTGTTGAATATTAATATTGCCGAAATGGCTACGTCACGGGTCGAGATTTCAATTTACACTGTCTCTTTGTGCGTCCAGTTGGTTACTCTGGTAATCAGTTTCATAGTAACTGTTCTACTTGTATTGTTATTGTTGTAAAGTAGAATATTTAATCCTTATTCAACAACTAGTTTTCAAATGAGGAGCACTGAGACAAAAATTGTTAAAAGCACTTCCCACCATTTTATCCGATTGTCAGTGTATTCCTATAATGCCCTGATGTCAATAATATCACAAGTCAAGGACTAAGCGGATATTAAATAGAGCCCATCGAATAGTACTAAACAAAACTTATGAAATAATACTTTAAAATGCTTTCCAACAAATTAAAAAAAGTTTTTAAAAATTTCATTATTTTTTTAAATGCAAACAAAAATCACGCTGGCTCATCGTTCCGTGACACCTCAGAAATTTTCTTAACACTGCATCATCTTAGTAGCTACAAAAACTTTACGTTCTGTGTACGTCTTGCTACATCTTAAGCTGCCGCACCAAGAAGCGACAATGAGCTTTAACTTCACGTTAACATTCGTCAAACTTTCCGCAGGTGTGTATTTTAATGAGTCTGTATCTGAATTTCAGATGACAACATACTCTGTTCAAAGTTTAATGATATATAAATGAAGTTATATAACACAAATTTACGTAAACGTTTCAAATTTAAGTCATCAAGCAGTCTTGATTAAGCAGTTCAAACAGTAGTAGAGCTCTTTGTGAAGGGCTCGTCCGGGGAAGTACTACCACCACGCCTTTTTCTGCCGCTAAGCAGCATTGCCTTGTTTTTTTAGTTGGAAGAGTGTGGTCGCCAGAGTGATTAAGACGAAGACAAGAGCTAATGTGTCTCTCGCTCGCACGTTTTGACATGTTGAAAGATATAAAATCACTAAACCCATTTTCGAAAAATCGCAAACAACCATTTTGTGCGCAATCACATTGCTTCAGTAAAAAAATCATTTGGATCAATACAAATTTTCTTACTTAAAAGTTTGCTTTTCTAGTTTTCTTACTCAAGCAAATTTTTATTTTTTGGTCTAACATGCTTTAAAAAGAGGAATGTTGCAAGAATTGTACGAAATCCCAAGAAGTTCTTTTCGAAAACATCACTCTTACAAAATGTATGTATTCGTATATAAAATTAATAATGATTGACAGTTAGAAGGTAGATAAACAATAAACTTAGTTTGCTACATAGATTTTTAACATGTAAGTAGCGGACGCGCCATTTCAAAAGAACGCTGGAAAAAAGAAGAGATAAGCATACAAAACTCTCGCGCCATCACACCCCCTCCCCCTCCAGCGTTCTTTTTACGAGACGCGACCACATCTTGGTTGGGTAAAATAACGTTTCATCATTTTAACTACGCCAACACATACTTGATAACATAGTATGTAAACATAACTACAGTCTGACTTCAACTTTTAATATAAAAATAATAGAAAAAGTTAGTGGACAAAGGAAAAGTTAATACACGTAAATACATATCTACAAATAGAATAATTCAACATTCGAAATATTTCTGCAAAGGGATGGACGAAGTCGAATCTCTAATCAATCTTTCGCTTCAAGTTTAGGGCTCCGAAGTCCGAGGTTTTCTACTATTTCACGAGTTCGCGAACTGATATCGACTTTCACTAAGTTTAAAGCAATGATAAATTAGTACAGATAGTCTCTACTTTTCCCTTCATCTTTACTTTAGATGGAACTGGTATTTTCTTGCAGTCAGTTCTAGCCACAACATGCTAGCTAGATCATCAAACACAGTACCTAGGGTGACAATTTAAAAAATTCTATTTCATCAACTGATAACAGATACTAATTGTAAGTGTGTAGCGACAATTAAATACAGACAGATTGAAAAAATATAGGATTGTTTTTTATATCGAGAAATAACCGATTTTTATATAATTTTCTTTTTAGAAAATGAAACAGTACAATAACGATAACATTATAATTTATAAAATATTATTGTTAAAATATTTGTAATAAAAAGTAATTATGAGCGACAAAAAGCATTGTATGTAGGTAAATAAAAGTTTATTTTTATCATTTAAAATACAGGAATACTGAGTGGTAACATCCATCTTGGGCTAAATATTAATACAAAGCAATAGCAAATCGAAACTACGATCAATGCTATTAATAAATAATAAGGAACGGGATTGGGAACCTTTTACCCTATTTAAATATTTAAACAATGAAACAGTAATAACTAGAGCATTTAACCGAAGTTTGTGGTTTAATATTTGTGTAACTATGTATAATTTAATGTTAGCGTTTGTAATTTTATACTTAGATGCTTAGATTATTTAAATATTTACTGGCATTTTAAAAGCGAGCGTGGATTTACCATTGAAATTTTATGTATCTAGTAAAATATAGAATTACATTTTTAATTCTACTTGTTGTATGTATTGAACAAGCAAATTAATCTCGTGATGTATAGTGGTTAACAAAAGAAAAGTTAGTGGTAAGCTTGTGGCTTCAGAAAATACATTGAGATGGTTCTCTGCAAAGTATTTTCAGAAGTCACACGTCATTACCTTTCAGCGTCAATGTAGCAAAGCGTCGCGTCTGAGGCCCGGTTTACACCAAAGCGGAGCGGAGTTACAAAGCTGGCTGAGAGAAGAAGTGTAGCGGAGAGGAGATGTGTGTATCGGAGATGTGTGTAGCGGAGATGTGAGCTGATTGTGATTGTGTGATTCTCTATGACAGAGATTAGACATTAAATATAGATTGACATAGGCCGCCTGCCTATAGATACTTCTCCGATCCGCCGCGCCGCTTGCTCACTCGCACAAAACTCTATAGAAAAATGAGACATCTCCTCTCCGCTCCACTTGATCCATTTCCATCGAAGCCGAGTGGAGAAGAACGAAAAAAAACGAAATCAGATTGGTTTATTCTAACACATCTCCGCCACCGCTCCGGTTTTGTGGAAATCTTTTTTGAAATCTTACAATGACACTTATGCGGCAAGCAGAAATTAAAACATTATGAAAAATAATTTGTTTTAAATAACATGCAACGTCTTTTTCCGTTGGGCAAGATACTATCTTATTCAGAATGATTAAATCAACTGATGCATGCCCTTAATCGGATTTGACCCCAAACCTTTTAGGTTACTTGATGTGTTTTATTGGTTTTCTACGGCTTATATCGACCAGCAAACCGGCGAACGATTTGTTGAGCGCTTGAAAGCAATTAGCACAATCCAAGTTGGGCGATGAAAGAGATCGCGTGAGGCCGACCAGATACTAGTTTGGAGTAATTACGATTGTTGTGAATGCCGACAATCACTTAGAAGCGCCTTATCTAAGCCCTACTTAACGTGCGAACTGGACTATTAAGTCATAAATCGTGAGCCAGTCACGCGAAGTCCTGACGATTCGGCTGTAAGCGAGTTATCTTCACCTTGGCATCTAATTAACAAAATCTCCCTCTTTCTTTTTCGCTTTAATTGGACCCTTAAATTATTCGAATCGACTGCGAAGTGAGCCTCTAAGTCACGCTTACAATTTGAATGTCCAAACATAAATCGAGTTATTAACGAGGTCGGAGGTTTTATTAACGAACAGTTATTAAGTAAGTACTCTTACTGGTTCTATTTAAAAAATAATAGTTAGTATTTTTGGGGGTCCGTAATCTTTGTAATAAAATAATAAATCGTTAGGTTACAAGAGGAAAGTTGATTAGAGAATTCAAAAGGTCCGCTATTTAATCGTCAAGCGTGAGATAAAGTTGCATGTTACAAATAACCTATAGTATAATTATAAGTAAAAACGTAGCAATTCTTAATGGTGCCCGGCAGATCGATTCATGGAAACGACAAGGCGTATAACGCAGCGGATTCTTTCGATTGGCATTTCTTCCATTGTGCTTGTTTTAAATTCAAGCGTAGTTACGTCGCGTCACCAAGCGTCGTATATCCTTTACTTTGCTTTTCAATCAGACTAAATTATGGAAATACTGTTTTTAAAATAACTGACACTGTTCACTAGTAAACTATAGCTACATTTTAGCCCCAAGTCATTTTGTGCAACATACAAACAGTGCAGTGAAGCATAGGTCAATACGAAAACGTACATTTAAATATGCAGGAAATGTGCAACTGTGCATGCCCATTATAAAGTGATTGAGAGCCCACTAATCGTTTAATTACGATGTGTCGATACCGATTTAGTCTTGTCCCTAGGGCAGATCAGCTCAACAACGGACACCGGACACAGGCTATCCATTCAATCAGACATGAGACTGTCAGTTTGACACATGACAGCGCGCACAGCCCCAGGCGTCCCATGCATCCCCTATCCAACTATGTGTTTTATTTATGTGATGAATCAGGCGGATGAAAACCAGGTTAACACTAGTTTTTGACGTTTGCGATGCAAGTATCATTGTCACTTGTCATGCGTCATGCTTTATTATTTCACACAAAAAAGCATTCGTACTTGATTCGTTTTCTGTTATTTTGAGAAGCAACACAGATTTTTTTTCATGATATTTAAAACGAGATGGTAACTTTGACAAAACTGCCATTTAAATAAAGATAAATAAAATGATATTTAAAGTTCTGGGTACCGACCGCCAGCTCGTAAAACTTTCTTGAAACGTCAATTTCGTACCGCGAGCTACCAAATATTAAACGTCATTCATTCAACCAGTTATAGGAATAGCTGACTTTTTTTTTCGTACTAGGTGACGTTTCGTTGGCTTCATGTAACCCGTCAAATGCTTCAAGTTTAGATCGCCTATCGGCGGTGGCAGTTGGATAAAAATTAGGCGTGTATATTAGGATGCAGTTCAAGTTATGCGTCGAAAACTAATCTCAACTGCTTTATCCAATATTATTCGTTATAAAAATACACAAGGATGGAAAACAATGTTTCTTAGTTGTTTTGGTAGTCTTACTAAACCTTTTATATCACTCATCTTGCAGTTTCAAACGAATACTCTGTAAAATATGTTTATTTTTGAATCCTTTATGGGTATGTAGTAATATCTAATATCTAGTATTATCATAATGCTAATAAACTTTGTATTTCTAAAGAATTCTGTAATAATTTTAAGTACATTACATCCATTCGTAATTTATGGAAACAAGTCGTTTGATATCGATAGGTACATAGTCCCGCCTGCAGCCGTATAACACCGTCTAGGGGTTAAGTGCTATCAATTTTGAATTTGGAACACATCCGTTTACACGTTACATGCATGGTGTGTATGTGTGCGTTCTTGAAAAAGCTGACCAGGTTTTTTGACATTTATTTGTACCACGTGGTGTTGTTTGTGACCAGTGTGGCAATGCTTGCCCGTAGCTGGACACTTTTTAGCAGATGTGGAAAGAGGAACTTTTTTCGCAACTGTTTTGTGGTTTACACCGTTTGATTTTCATTTTTAGTTCATATAAGTGCAGTGTTCTCATAAAAAGGTTAGTTATAATGGCGAGAATTAAATACCCTTTACTATAATAATAGATAGTTAACTTAAAAAAATAAAATCCGTTATTGGTTTTCAGCTACATTCATTATGTTACTTATATAATACAAAGAGTTGTGGATTTTATTCAATAAATAAAATAAAATAACTTTATGTACAACACTCATGATTATGGATAAATTCATATTGTTCATTGAGTGAGCGAAGCGAATGAAAATCTTACAATCAACTTGGGCGATTTGGCATTTTATGTATTTATGTATGTATGTACGTTAGGGTGCTTCTAATTTTTCGACTTTTGAAAAATTACTGCGTCAGCCCACCATTCGCTTCTATCACCTAAAAAACGAACCTAGTTTTTTAATTTTTTTTTGTTAGGTTTTTAGTTCCTCGTGTCAAAGTTCGAAAAAAATATGATAATTATTACTTGCAGCTCAATGTACATAAAACAGTATATTCATCATTTACACATGATGAAACATACTAATGCAACTCGTTGTCACATTATTCCGTAAAAGTACACTCGTACCCCACCCCTCTCCTCTTCCCGCACGCATCAGTCACGCCTTGAGAAAAGCAGCAAACTAAGCACTAGTTATATATTTGGAACGTACGCGTCGCGTCACGAAATTTCAGTTCGGGGCGAACTACTAGTAATAACATTTTAAATGCTCGCCATTTGTCCCATAAAAGTGTCAAATCTAGCGCTCAATGTAGTATAATTGGAACCCTGTCAATTGACATACTTGACTGGCAGTAATGACGTTAACCCGGCGAAGATTCGTACCAAAAAGAGCATATTGGGAATGAGGTTGGTCATTATGACCATAATGAATTTTCGCAATAACTTCTAATTTATTTAGCATGTTTTTTAACTGAATCTTTGTAACGGTGGTGTAATTCCTAAAAAAAGGTATGATTGTACCGTTATTTAACCGATACCTATACAATTACGGTATAGAAAAAAAAAATGATGGAGCTGGCCCATAGCAGACTGAAATGATATAAGATAATGGGAACATTTATTGTTTTGAATTGCCAGCTGATAACCTAAAATCTTTTGGTGTTATAACACTAAAAGGTTTTAGCTTATCAGCTGGCAATTAAAAACAATAAAAAGTTGTTCGGTATACCAAACAACTTTCATAGCTAACACATACCGTACTAATTGTTTCATTAGTTCTTCTGGTAATGTAAGTTTTCTTCCCAATTTCACCTAGGCCATGTTGTCCTACTTCGTAGTAGGACATGCATGTTAGCATGTTTATGATTATTTAAGATAAAAATAAAGTTTATTTAAGTTACGTTCTAAAGTTAATAAAATTATAATTGTTGATTAATACTAACTTCAAAGGACTGAACCAATAAAGACTTGTTTGACTCATAAATTTCGTATTTATTTGCAAAAAGGCTTATGGTGTGCCATATTACCCGAAGTTACTCTATCTAGTTTTTAAAGTCGAATTCAGATATTATTATTTATTTGTTGTTATTCCTTATACGATAAAGGTGTCGTTATTCTTCTACACTTTAGTCAGTTCAGTTATCGAGGTGAGAGGTAGGTTCTTAATAAAATGTGATTAGGTATTATTGTAAGTGTAAATAACTTTATATAGGATAGATATTTAGCGCCTCGTGGTTTCACCCGCGCAGATTTTAATCCCGGTATTCCCACGGGATAAAAAGTAGCCTATGTGATACTCCAGACTATAATATATTATATCTCTGTGTCAAGTTTCATCCAGATCCGTTCAGCCGTTCCGGCGTGAAAGAGTAACAATATACATCCATACTTAAAAACTTTCGCGTTCGTTATACCGAATAGTAGTAGAATATTGATTGCTTGGCGAGTTTTATTCCTTCCTAAGCGCTTACGCAGGCGGCAGCTAGTGCGTAATAAGAAAGGAGCAAAATCATGTTTTGGATTCCTATCCTACAAATACAATGCCCCTTTCCCAATCCTTAACGAATTCAGCTGAAACGTAATTTATGACCCGGAAAAACACATAGGTTACTTTTTATTTCAATAGATATCACGCGAATGCTTGTATAAAAATAAATAAGCATACTTATCCTTCAGAGGGTAGTAAGGACCCTTATAAATCTTCGTCAGGTTGAATGATGCATTCAAAATCTCTCCCAGCAATAAATAGTTTGTACCATTTTGTAATAATTTATATACAATTTTCAGCCACAAAATGACTTAAAAATGTTAAGTTATGCATCTTTGTAGTTTAAATTTACCAAATAAAGTGAAAATTATGATTTTCATAGACTAAAGGATTGAACCAAAGGATTTTTACTAATATCCAAAAATCGCAAGTTACCGAAAATATTTGAAAATTTATGTCACTTAGTTTCTGAACGTCCCGAGACCTTGAAAAACATTTAGCTCACTTTGTCAGCTTTATAAATGGTGGCGGTACCAATTCTTAAGCAAAAATGTTTTGTTGAGGTTATGTTCACAAAAGTTATTTGACATTTCACAAAGGCAACCAAAAGCAAATTGGTCTTTATTCATTTCTAACACAAGGACCACTTTGGATTGGGGTACGAAAGTGAAAGCTGAAAGCAGATGGCGCTATGTTACATCGTACCTGGATCTGTCATAATGCATCTTTGTTTATGTTTGTTTACAATTATTATAATTGCTAGATCCCCAAAATATATTCAACGTGGAGTGTATTTCAATTAAATGATAAGCTACGGATAAGAAAAGCACTGGTAAAAAAGGTGCTCTGATAGAAAGGTAAATATCTAAACACGTCATATCAATATTAGTCAGAAGCTAAGGTTCACCACAATAAATTTTTCAACAACTATTTTGTCGTTATAGGCTGGATTCCTACGTCAGGAACATTCTTATTGGAGTAGAAGACGAGTTGGACGATCAGATTCCGGGGTTTCCTGCCTTGGATAGCTTCAGAGATGTTAATAAGAGCACAAATCTGCTGGCGTTTTTAAAACATAACATTCAAGAGTTTGCAGCAATATAAGAGATAAAATTCTCAATGAATACTTGCGCTGCTTGCATAGATAATTAGATATTTTCGTTCTTCTAATAAGGTAGCTTAATTATGACAATAAATAAACTTAAAAACATTGTGTTGTAGTGTTTAAGTAGTATCAAATTATCGTTGAAGTAGAATCAGTTAATTAAGCGTTTTATTTTGAAACCAATTCATGCTCATACTATTTGCGCCCCGCGGTTTCACCCGCTCAGATTTAAATCCCGTTATTCCCACGGGATAAAAAGTAGCCTATGTGCTATTCCAGACTATAATCTATCTCTCTGCTAAGTTTCATTTAGATCCGTTCAGCTGTTCCGGCATGAAAGAGTAACATCCATCCATCCATCCATACGTACAAACTTTCTCGTTTATATAAATATTAGTAGGATTATGCTTCGACAATGCTTCTCTTATTATCGAGCTTCTGAAGTCTAAAAATCAGAGCGATTTTTTTTCAGTACCTAGGTGTAGCTTGGTTTCTTTTACTTAAATTGATTCATATTAAAATGCTGAAATCATAATAGGTGTTGCTTCAGTTGAAGAAAGGGACTACTACATTTTATAGTGCCCATTAGGTTGTAAAGAGCACCGGTGGTCTAGTGAGAGTGACCCGCCTTCCGATCGTAAGGTCGCAGGTTCGAATCCGGTCGTGCACCAATGGATTTTTCTATCGAAAAATTTATGTGCGCAATGCCAGCGCTCCTAAACAGTGAAGGGAAACATCGTGAGAAAACCAGTTAGTTTTCTAGCAGCGGCGATGGGCTTGCAACCTGTCACGTATGGAATACTAACTACTGCAAAATGTGAGTATGTGCCAAATGTAATGAAATGTAATGTTAGGACGTACCTCTGACTAACCCCTTAGACATCCTCAAAGAATCTTGAGTTGGGTAGTACTTGGTACTGAGAGATATGAAGGGATATAATAATAACGATAATAATGCTGGACAATCCACACAGCACCATCTAGCCCCAAAGTAAGCTATTCAAAGCTTGTGTTATGGGTACGTACTAGATAACTGATATATTTAATTTATTATATACTTGGATAGATATTTTTTTATTATACATAGAACACACCCAGACCAACGGAACAAATTTCTGCAGTACGTATACAAATTTGTTCCAAAGCGGGAATCGAACCAGCAACCTCTTGCGTCGCAGACGGACTCTCGTTTGCTGCCTATCTGCTGGATATCTACCATGCCTGGGGATCAAAGTCGTAGAGCTGTTTCAGTTTAATTAGGCTAGTTTATTTTAAGCAGACAATACAATAAGTAAAAACTGTGGCCACTTTTTTATAATTTACCTACCACAGAGAGGTCCACAAACATTTAATATCTTTCTGAAGCATAAAAACATATATCGCTACAA
Source organism: Plemyria rubiginata (assembly GCA_963576535.1). Classification (NCBI taxonomy): domain Eukaryota; kingdom Metazoa; phylum Arthropoda; class Insecta; order Lepidoptera; family Geometridae; genus Plemyria; species Plemyria rubiginata. The sequence continues at coordinate 11,362,470 of OY754912.1, read as the reverse complement.
GAAAGGCCAATTCATCTATATTCATCCGACTTTCCTCCAATTATTTATATAGAAAGTGTGTCTGTAGCTTTGTCTGTTTGTATGTTAAACTTTCACGGCTAAGCCGATTGGATGAATTGGATGATATTATATTAAATCCCGAAGGTGGATACTTTATTTCATGATTTGATACGTACCTACGAGTACATGTTAAAAACCATTAATACAAAAAGCTGATACCTTCACATATTTCTATTGTTTTTCTTTATAAACTAGTAGGTCGCCCCGAACTGAGATTTCGTGACGCGACGCGATCGCTCCGAAAATATAAGTAAGTGGCAGTCAGAGGCGAGTCCAAACATTGTGTTTGGACTTGTATCTGGCTGCCACCTATTAACTAAGAATGGTAACCAAGTTTCAACTGAATTGGCCTATTTATTAAAGAGAGTTCCGATGACCTTGACTCTATCATCAGAACAGGTCGCTATCACCAGGTAATGAGAACCAAGTACCTTCTTTATTTATTTCAAGAAAAAAATAATTGAAAACCCAAAGGAACTATCTGACCAGTAGAAAAACCTTGATGCCAACGAAACTCTTAGAAATGGTAGCTCTTGGGTCGTTGGTTGGTAGTTGTAGTAGGTAATTTAACTTTTTTCATTTATCTCAAAAAGCGAGCAAGCTAGAAAAAAAATTAAAATGGTTTTGAAATATCCAAATCAACCTCTTTCATATGACATGTCATTTTATATTTTGCATAACTTTTATATTTTTAGCCCCCTTAAAAACCCCGATATTTTAATAACCCCTCATACGATTTTACCAGGGAATTTCTCAAGTTCAAGCTATCGACTTACCAAATTTAATGCAGATCGGATAAATAAACGGGTTTCAAGTTATCGTCGGACAAACACACATACATACATAAAACGCCAAATCGCACAAGTAGAAAAAAAAAAAACTTGAAACAGCTTCACGACTTTGATCCCCAGGCACGGTAGATATCCCTTCAGATCTCCCAGTACCAAGTAGGTACTAATTCAAGATTCTTTGAGGATGTCTAAGGGGGGTAGTCAGAGGTACGTCCAAACATTACATTTGGCACATACCCACATTTTGCAGTAGTTAGTATTCCATACGTGACAGGTTGCAAGCCCATCGCCGCTGTTAGAATACTAACTGGTTTCCTCACGATGTTTTCCTTCACCGTTTAAGAGCACTGGCATTGCGCACATAAATTTTTCGATAGAAAAATCCATTGGTGCACGACCGGATTCGAACCTGCGACCTTACAGTCGGAAGGCGGGGTCACTCCCACTAGACCACCGGTGCTCTTCGCCCAAGTTGATTGTAAGATTTTCGTTCGCTTCGCTCACTCAATCAATAATTGAGTTATTATTACCATATTTGATCAAGACTTATTTAAAGGAGAGAAGGTACCTACTTTGTTCTCTTATTATGGTGACAGTGAATGTCTGATATCGGATCCAAGGTTTGTATAATGGAACTCTTCCATAAATTATCCGATAGTTTAAACTTGAATAAATAATAATAAATAATGCTGGACAATCCACACAGCACTATCTAGCCCCAAAGTAAGCTATTCAAAGCTTGTGTTATGGGTACGTACTAGATAACTGATATATTTAATTTATTATATACTTGGATAGATATTTTTTTATTATACATAGAACACACCCAGACCAACGGAACAAATTTCTGCAGTACGTATACAAATTTGTTCCAAAGCGGGAATCGAACCAGCAACCTCTTGCGTCGCAGACGGACTCTCGTTTGCTGCCTATCTGCTGGATATCTACCATGCCTGGGGATCAAAGTCGTAGAGCTGTTTCAGTTTAATTAGGCTAGTTTATTTTAAGCAGACAATACAATAAGTAAAAACTGTGGCCACTTTTTTATAATTTACCTACCACAGAGAGGTCCACAAACATTTAATATCTTTCTGAAGCATAAAAACATATATCGCTACAAGAAAGGCCAATTCATCTATATTCATCCGACTTTCCTCCAATTATTTATATAGAAAGTGTGTCTGTAGCTTTGTCTGTTTGTATGTTAAACTTTCACGGCTAAGCCGATTGGATGAATTGGATGATATTATATTAAATCCCGAAGGTGGATACTTTATTTCATGATTTGATACGTACCTACGAGTACATGTTAAAAACCATTAATACAAAAAGCTGATACCTTCACATATTTCTATTGTTTTTCTTTATAAACTAGTAGGTCGCCCCGAACTGAGATTTCGTGACGCGACGCGATCGCTCCGAAAATATAAGTAAGTGGCAGTCAGAGGCGAGTCCAAACATTGTGTTTGGACTTGTATCTGGCTGCCACCTATTAACTAAGAATGGTAACCAAGTTTCAACTGAATTGGCCTATTTATTAAAGAGAGTTCCGATGACCTTGACTCTATCATCAGAACAGGTCGCTATCACCAGGTAATGAGAACCAAGTACCTTCTTTATTTATTTCAAGAAAAAAATAATTGAAAACCCAAAGGAACTATCTGACCAGTAGAAAAACCTTGATGCCAACGAAACTCTTAGAAATGGTAGCTCTTGGGTCGTTGGTTGGTAGTTGTAGTAGGTAATTTAACTTTTTTCATTTATCTCAAAAAGCGAGCAAGCTAGAAAAAAAATTAAAATGGTTTTGAAATATCCAAATCAACCTCTTTCATATGACATGTCATTTTATATTTTGCATAACTTTTATATTTTTAGCCCCCTTAAAAACCCCGATATTTTAATAACCCCTCATACGATTTTACCAGGGAATTTCTCAAGTTCAAGCTATCGACTTACCAAATTTAATGCAGATCGGATAAATAAACGGGTTTCAAGTTATCGTCGGACAAACACACATACATACATAAAACGCCAAATCGCACAAGTAGAAAAAAAAAAAACTTGAAACAGCTTCACGACTTTGATCCCCAGGCACGGTAGATATCCCTTCAGATCTCCCAGTACCAAGTAGGTACTAATTCAAGATTCTTTGAGGATGTCTAAGGGGGGTAGTCAGAGGTACGTCCAAACATTACATTTGGCACATACCCACATTTTGCAGTAGTTAGTATTCCATACGTGACAGGTTGCAAGCCCATCGCCGCTGTTAGAATACTAACTGGTTTCCTCACGATGTTTTCCTTCACCGTTTAAGAGCACTGGCATTGCGCACATAAATTTTTCGATAGAAAAATCCATTGGTGCACGACCGGATTCGAACCTGCGACCTTACAGTCGGAAGGCGGGGTCACTCCCACTAGACCACCGGTGCTCTTCGCCCAAGTTGATTGTAAGATTTTCGTTCGCTTCGCTCACTCAATCAATAATTGAGTTATTATTACCATATTTGATCAAGACTTATTTAAAGGAGAGAAGGTACCTACTTTGTTCTCTTATTATGGTGACAGTGAATGTCTGATATCGGATCCAAGGTTTGTATAATGGAACTCTTCCATAAATTATCCGATAGTTTAAACTTGAATAAATAATAATAAATAATGCTGGACAATCCACACAGCACTATCTAGCCCCAAAGTAAGCTATTCAAAGCTTGTGTTATGGGTACTAAATAACTGATATATTTAATACATTATATACTTACATAGATAGATATTTTTTATTATACATAGAAAACACCCAGACCATCGGAAAAAAATTCTGCAGATCGTACACAAATTTGTTCCACGGCGGGAATCGAACCCGCAACATCTTGCGTCGCAGGCAGGCTCTCGCCCGCTGCGCCACAGAGGTCGTAATACCTATTACTAATATTCAAAAGTGACATGTCATATGAAAGGGGTTGATTTGGACATTTTATAGAAGGCGGTAGTCAGAAGCAAGTCTAAATATAATGTTTAGATTTGCCTCTGACAACCACCAACTTTATTTTCAAAGCCTTCGTATCGCATTACGAGATCTCATGCAGTTCGTGGCTAACCCCTAGTATTTATTTAGTGAATCCAAAATAGTGACAGCATGATGTTTCGACGATGGAGCCTAGTAATGTTGAACGAAATAAATTGGCCTATTGAACTGAAACCTAGTAAGCGTATCGTTATGTTTGGGGTAGTCGGAGCAGAGCACCCCTAAAAAAAGTAAACGGCAAAATACTAGAAAGTAAGAAAGAAACATTACGTAACTACGTGGATTATTTATTAGGTACTAGTTGGCACGCCGTGGTTACACCCGCGCAGATTGAAATCCCAGTAATCCCACGGGATAAAAAGTAGTCTATGTGCTATTCCAGACTATAATCTACCTCTCTGCCAAGTTTCACCCAGATCAGTTCAGCCGTTCCGGCGTGAAAGAGCAACAAACATCCATCCATCCAGTTATTAGTAGGATTGATACAGAACTGTGCAGAACTCAGTGGCTGTCAGTGGTGTTTAAGTCAGCAAGTTGAAGTGATCAAATAGATTAACGAATAAATTTAATAATTACAGAACCTAAACAGTTTATTTCGTTTTAAGTATTAGTAAATTATTAGGAGCAGATAAAGTCGGGGGTAGCAACTAGTCCAATTACAATTATTCAGTTGACAGCTAATGGCGGCTTTACATTATGGCTAGTTTAGTAGAACTAAAGAGATTTGCGTTTAGATTAGTGTTTGCACTTGCAAGCCAATACATGACACACACACACGCGCAACTTTTACCTATACATTTTACTCGAAATGGTATATTGTTATACCTATTACACACACGCGTAAGAAATATAACGATTTCATAGAAGCAATTAAAATGGAAGTTCCTGAAGATTCTACTGCAGCTAAAGCGACCTCTGTGGCGCAGCGGGCGAGAGCCTGCCTGCGACGCAAGAGGTTGCGGGTTCGATTCCCGCCTTGGAACAAATTTGTGTACGATCTGCAGAAATTTGTTCCGATGGTCTGGGTGTTTTCTATGTATAATAAAAAATATATATCTATGTAAGTATATAATGTATTACATATATCAGTTATCTACCATGACACAAGCTTTGAATAGCTTACTTTGGGGCTAGATAGTGCTGTGTGGATTGTCCAGCATTATTTATTTATATATATTTAGAGAATTATGTATATTATCATACCTACTTAAAAATGTTGCATGTCGGTTATCGACGAAGTTTGTGAGACCACAATTACACTTAGACCATGATTCACCAAACTTCTGGCAAAGAAATACATTTTATTTCATTTATTTAAAGCTGTAGGTGCAGCTCAAGACAGTCAGTTCGAGTTATTAGGTATCAGTTTACCCAAATAGATAATAATGTGTAGATGCCAAAAATGCATCAAACGTATATATAATAAGTGTGTATCTGGCAGTTACGCGACAATACGTACGACAATACGTCGATAATAATATTTTCTGCAATTTAATGACGTTTCACTAGTAGTAGGTAAGGGATGGTTGTATAATTACACGCCACCCAAAACTAAGGCGAGATTTTACATTTTACGGATATGAGAGAGCTATTTATCTACACTAATAATATTATAAAGAGAAAAACTTTGTATGTATGTTTCGAATAGGCTCAAAAACTACTGGTCCGATTTCAAAAATTCTTTCACCATAAGAAAGTTAAATTATCCTTGAGTAACATAGGCTACATTTATTACTGAAAAAAATTAGGGATCCCTACTAAAACTTAAAAAATGTAACCCGAGGTGTAATATAAAATATCTTTCACCGCATGCGCTGCGGAAACTATAGACGATACAAAAAAATGTTCTACAATATTAAAGAACACATCATTATCTACAATTAAGTCAGCAATAGCATATATCTAACTATTGTAGTTATGTTACTACAACAACTTTTCTGTATTTAAAATGTTGATAAAAATGCCGACCAAAAACAGACCATGTTATCCTTTATATTAGTCCTTATACAAATAAATTATTTTGTATGCAAGGCTGTTCCAATACTTATCGACTACTTCTTGAATTTTTTAAATCGGACATTCCATTCAAAAGATATTATTATTACGAAATTAAAAACTTTAGCGCGCCTTAGAAAGCGCGAAAGCTAGGCGAGTTCTCACTCAGCGTGGGCACAATGGTGTGCCAGCTACGGGCATGTGTATATGCCCGTAGCTGGCACACTTGCATGCAAGCTACAGACACATACGCTAATTGGCATGCCTGTACCTGGCATGCAAGTAGTTAGCACAACATTCTATTTTAGGTCAGCTCTGGCATCCACGTGACGGAGGGGACTCGGGGGGGGGGGGCTACGAAACCAGCATGTGTGAACGTCGCGACAAGTACAGGCATGCCAGTACCTGATGTGTTGGCATGCCACGTAAGCGAGGGGACGCGGGGGGCTACGAAACCGGCATGTGTGACCGTCGCGATACCTGACCTGACGAGTTAACTTGCAAATGTATCCACAATGTGCCCGTAAATCCTGCATGCCTGTAACTTGCATGCTCGCTGCTGTACCATTTTACTGTCACGTGTATTTTCACCTTCGTGTGTTACGAAGCGCGGGAGTCTAAGTTTATGCTAAAATGTTGAAAAAAATTATGTCCACCCATGCGAAGCTGGGACAGGCCGCTAGTTACCTATACTTACAATAACACAATTATGGAAACTTGCCATACTTTAGAATCTAACAGATATCTAAGGTTTAGATACCTAGCTACATCCTACTAATAGGTATTATAAATGCGAAAGTTTGTGAGTATGGATGGATGTTTGTACTCTATAACTCCAACGGCTTAACGGATCTGGATGAAACTTGGCAGAGAGTTATATTATAGTCTGGAATAACACATAAGTAGGCTACTTTTTATCCCGTGGGAATACCGGGATTTAAATCTGCGCGGGTGAAATCGCGGGGCGCAACTAGTTAATTATAAAAGTACGTGGTTAAAGGATCATACAAAAGAGTAGTAGAACTCTTTTTTTGTGAAGGGCTCGTCCGGGGAAGTACTACCACCACGCCTTTTTCTGCCGCCAAGTAGCGTTGCTATATTTTGGTTTATAGAGTGTGGTCACCGGTGTGATTACAGGCACATCAGGCTTTACATCTGTATGCCTCAAGATGATGGACGCAGGGCAGTGCATCGTAAGGCAAGTTCCTGTCGTGCGTGACTTACGGGCAATGCTTTGTAATAGCTGATGGTAACCACTTAACATCAGGTGAGCCATCTGCTTGTTCCATCAGCTAATTGTATAAAAAAACAAGCCCTAAGTTTTTTGGCTGTTCTTCTAGGCTTTGGTTGCGTGGAAGGGGCGCGGGCGCCTGGAGTCACCTAGCTTTGAGACGTTTTAAAGTGATCCTTGTGATTTTATTGAATAAATATCTTTTTGCTTTGACCTTCACCTCGAAATTCATCAGATATAGGTATACACTAAGTTAATTAGCAAGATAATTAACTTACCCTCGGTTCCTGAAAACTCGATCAACATTTATCGCCTGTCAAGTCGCTTGCTATCTCTATCCAACTTGAAGTAAAAGCTGAAATAGCAAGTGACTTGACGACCGATTAGTTTTGATCAAGCTTTCCGAAACCGGCCGTTAGTATACAAATCTAGAGCGAAAATGCTACTGTCTAAATTTAGTGAACTGAGCTTAGCCATGTGTAAACGCGCGCGGAGGCAGTCATTTGTGAGTCTTCTACTCCTTGATAGAGAAAATCGAAAATTACCGAAAAAAAAGTTTATAGAACGACAAAAAAGTTTAAAATGTCCAAAGACAACAAAACCATGTCAGCTAATCTTCGCATATGTGTGTGAGAGGTCAACTTATACAAGCCAGTAAAGTTTTCAAGAAAGTTTTCACAAATGCTAAAATTTGACAGATCAATTCTATGGTGGCGGTCGGCCCGCTGTTGTGTAACTTAAGTGTTTTATTAACCAAAATTACTTGAGATAGCACGAAGTTTCGAATTTCGAAAGACATTTCGAATGTGTTTTAAAAGAAACCGCCACCATTTTTTTCAGACGGCCGACTTTACTGTGTACTAGCTTTCCCAAAAAGTATTTTATCTATATCACTTGACACTGGCCGAGATTGTCCGTTGAATTTTGCACTTTCCTTGCGACGCGACCGTTGGCTTACCCAAACGCCGTCAAATATTTTGTATTGAATTGAATCATTCGCACTTTTCATGTTTATAATTAGATTTTATTCTAAACCTAACCTAAATATAAAGATAAATCTTATAGATACTTAGATAAAAATAGAAGGAATATACAAGATGCAAAAGTTTACTTTCAAAACAAAACAAAAAGCTTCAAACCGAAATTCTTGAAGCCAACTTGAAAAATAAATTGTTAAACGCTCATATTAAATTAAGTTACAAAGATTTGCTTAGCAAACTCTTTACTCGCGGAACAAAATAATTATAGAATTTTTGCGGCTAATATTTGATACTTATTTAATTTTGTTATCAAAAAGTTGTTATTTATTTTTATGAATTTGGCTATATTTTGTCAATGTACGGTATGTATCCGAGATCGTGTGACACTGAAAATTTTCTATTTCATGTTTGTACTATTCGGTAAACGAAAAAAATCACGGAGAATTTCACTTAGTGAATCTCACTTCGATATCAAGCTTCACCTCACATACATCTTTAGTGTACTCCAAAATGAACAAAAGCACTTATAAATATAAATTAAAGTAGCAGGTACAATAGACGGTCTTATCGCTGAAAGCGATTTCTTCCAGACAACTGTTGGATGGAGAGGATTGTTAAATTATGGAAGATTGGTATGTTTTTCTATTTTACCATTTCCAATTTCCCAATTTATATTTTGGTTCACTAAGATTTGGGCTAGATAGTGCTGTGTGAAATGACCACTAATATATTATTCCCTAGTGATTCTAAAGCGTCAAAACTCGTGCTTAATCCTCAGATTAGGGATTTGAACTCCCAAAATGCCTTGTTAGGCTGCAAAGCTAATTACACACTTTATAATTGGATGGGAAACTAGGTGGATTATCACCATTATTATCATGCAGGATTTCGGAAGGTTTATCTATTATTAGTAGTACCATAAAAATCACAACTAGTATATTAGCATAATCGTTCAGATTTTGAGCGACTGACGTCATTTGGTTTGTGTAATTTCATCCTTTAGTAGATCTCTGTGTAAAGGGCTCGTCCGGGGGAGTACTACCACCATTTTTTAAGCAACTAGCTGACAAACAAACAGATGACCCACCTGATGTTAAGTGGTAACCATCACCTATAACAAAGCATTGCCTCGTAAATCATGCACGATAGGAACGTGTCCCAAGATGCACTGACCTGCGTCCATCAACTAGAGGCATACAGATGTTAAGCCTCATGTGGCTGTAATTACATCGGCGACCCAACTCTTCAAACCGAAATACAGCGTTGCTGCTTGGCGGCAGAAAAAGGCCTGGTGGTAGTACTTCCCCGGACGAGCCCTTCACAAAGAGCTCTACTACTCCTATATCCCAATTAAGATTGCTGTGTTTCAGTTTGTAGGGTTTAGTTGTAGGGGAAATTAAAAGCACATGCGGTATTTGCTGTATGCCTCAAGTTGATGAACGCAAGTAGTATAATTCATTACACGTTCATACCATGTGTTAAATATCTATCTATGTAAGTATATAATGTATTAAATATATCAGTTATCTAGTACCCATAACACAAGCTTTGAATAGCTTACTTTGGGGCTAGATAGTGCTGTGTGGATTGTCCAGCATTATTTATTTATTTATTTATGTGTTACATGCGCGAGTAATGCTTTGTATAGGCGATTGTAACTAAATAAAATCAGGTGAGCTATCTGATTATAGTTCATGAAGTAATATAAAAAAATTGGATACTGTCTAGACTTTGATAATTTTTGTAGCCGACGGTAAAACAATAAAAAATTTACTTGAAGGCAATTTATGTTGTTATAATATCATTTTATCATTGCTTTGAGATTTTGGGATAAAACATTAAACTAAGTAATTTTGTAGGAATTATAGAAACTCCGATTTGAATTACAGGCTGATTTTACAAGAATTGAAATTATGTTGAGTTCGAGTTGAGACTTTTTGAACTTTATTAATAGCTTTGCTAACTTCTCTTTTGACGACTTTAAGAACTCCGAATGCATTTTAACATTTCATTACATAGTTTAAGTTTAGTTATGGTATCACAGGGCAAATACCTCTGGCAAACCCTCTATGTTTTCGCTCTTCACGACAGGATTTTTTTCTTATTGTTATGTCACTTTTTTCGAAACAGTGTGGTGAAAGTATTTTAAGAGGCTTCTTTCGACCTTATTCAAGCTAAGTACTGAGAAGGCAATAATAAAAAACCAGCCAAGTGCGAGTCAGACTCGCGCACGAAGGGCTCTGTACCATGATGCCTATAAAAATAAAAAAAAGCAAAAACATCACGTTTGCTGTATGGGAGCCCCCTTAAATATTTACTTAATTTTTTAGTATTTGTTGTTATAGCAGCAACATAAATACGTCATCTGTGAAAATTTCAACTATTTAACTATCACGGTTCATGAGATACAGCCTGATGACAGAGGACAGACAAACAGACAGCGGAGCCTTAAAAATAGGGCTCCCGTTTTACCCTTTGGGTACGGAACCCTATAAACGGAAATACCTTTTACCTTTTATGATAAAAGTTTGTATCATTGACACTATATGATGATAAACTAATTCGTCATATAAAGAGGAAACGCTGGTACAAACTGTTAATTAAAAAAGTCGAACAAAACTTTCAGAAAGGCTCTAGGAATGTAGCACAATCAATAACCGGGAAACATCTAACGAAGTGGGCCGTTTGATCGTCCATGATTACTTCACAAAGTCACTGACAAAGTACCCAAATTTACATTTCGATTCGACATAAAGTTTTAACGAACATTCATTGCTTGAGATAAGCACTGTGATAAGCTGAAGCGATAGCCGGCGCGAGAACGTAACCAATCGATTGCGATTTTAGAACTATGGTGCCCAAGCAAAACTCAACCAATGAAGATGGAGTCGTAGTTGATCCGTCGCGAGTGTAAAATTGAGTATGCAAAAGAAGAGACGTTTTCACGCGTCAGCACGGTTGTTTAAAATTAGCGTAATAATAATATTATCCTTCTTGCAATGATAATAATATAAACCTACGATGAAACTTGATCCAAGTGCTTTCTATTTTTTTTCGTTTTAACTTAATCCTACTAATATGATAAACGCGAAAGTTTGTGAGTATGGATGGATGTTTGTTACTCTTTCACGCCGAAACGGCTGAACGGACCTGGATGAAACTTGGCAGAGAGATATTTTATAGTCTGGAATAGCACATAGGCTACTTTTTATCCCGTGGGAATACCGGGATTTAAATCTGCGCGGGTGAAACCGCGGGGCACAACTAGTAAAACTATAAAAACAAGATACCAAATACCTATTTGAAAGATCTAGATCTAGATAGAATGATACCTAGATAGGTTATACATTTTTTCAATCCTGTATTATTAGGATAACTCGATTAGCCATTTTTTTACGTCGTTTGCGGTACCCTTGGAATGGCGAAGGCTTAAACCCGTTTTCCTTGGAGATTATGTGAGAAACTGGCTGTTAACTTCTTCAGACTGAAATTTTACTAAAAGAAAAAGTGCCTACTAATCGCAATAAGAGCAGACATGCACTACGGCAGAGCCCTTTCAGTTCTCTCGGACATCTGTCCGAGATTCCAGATGGAATTGAATACAATTTGGTTGTCCAATTAGTGAGCAACATAGAGTCGGCAGTACATCGCCTCTCATTTCTATACTTTCAGTCGGGGATGAACAATTGTGTGCAAATTAGCAGTGACAACCGACGGGCGCGGACACACGGCCGCAGAGAGCAACCAATTTTAAACTCAATTCCGGTGAACTGACGGTGGAAAGTCCAATTTAGCGTTGCATGGTTTGTCCTTTTGGCCTCCAGGGACTGTCAAAATATAGACGTGGCACTCGAAGTTTAAAATATATAATAAAATATGTAGGTACCTAGGTATTGCTGGAATTCCACTGGTGTATTTAAACTGTTGGCGAACCTAATAAATAAATAAAAAAATTCCACACCGCGTTATCTAGTCTGTAACTATTGCTTCGTTTGTAATGTGATGGGAACTAAAACACATAAGTACTTATATACTTTTTGATTTTGTAAGTACATACTTAAAATTCTGTTATGAAAAACTTCTAGGTTCATAGACAAATGTCTGTTCTCGGTGAGAATCAAACCTACCTCCTACATAGCAGGAGGTACAACTACTTGCAACAGCAGTGAGGGCTGCCAACTATAAAAAAATATTTCGCTACAAACGGGTTCTTGTGTTTCAACAGCTTTTATTTAAACGTACTCGTAACTAAGCAGCGGAGATAATAATGATATACTAGACGTAAGTGGTTCTGAGAATATAATAATTATACGAGTAATATTCCTCACAATTATGTAATAAACGCAACAATGAACAGGTATTTTATTGCGTTGGTATATTGTCATTTGTGCGAGTACTGTTTCTTGGGCCACAGTAAACGTTTTTCCTGAAGACAGAGCTTCGCACTGTCACTGTTGGTATTTAATTATTGCAAATAAACATTTAACTTTTCAATCAATGAATTATTATGTGCAGTTCCTAACTGTAATGCTTGTACATTTTCTGCTTCTTGAATTTCAGAGTTCAGTTCTTGTTCTGATGCCGTTTCTTCCACTTGAGTATTTCCATTCCAAACATTATACCTAATATTGGAACAAAATTACGATCTGCAGATTTTTTTTCCGTTGGTCTGGGTGTATTCTATGTATATAATAAAAATATCTATCTATGTTAGTATACAATGTATTAAATATAATAATAAATAAATAATGCTGGACAATCCATATAGCACCATCTAGCCCCAAAGTAAGCTACTCAAAGCTTGTGTTATGGGTACTAGATGACTGATATATTTAATACCTTATATACTTACATTGATAGATATTTTTTATTATACATAAACACCCAGACCAACGGAAAAAATTTCTGCAGATCGTACACAAATTTGTTCCGAGGTGGGAATCGAACCCGCAACCTCTTGCGTCGCAGGCGGACTCTCGCCCGCGGCGCCACTGAGGTCGTCAAATATATCAGTTATATATTACCCATAACACAAGCTTTGAGTAGCTTACTTTGGGGTTAGATGGTGCTGTGTGGATTGTCCAGAATTATTTATTTATTTAATGGGACAAAAATCAAATCGGAGGAAGTATCTGGATCAGACCTATTAGAGAAAGGCTAGGTCAAGAGTAGGTATCCTATACCGCTGAGCTTGTATGAAGAATGGTGAGAAAGAATGAAGCGAAAGAGTTATGTCAGGATCGTAGGTAGCAAGTTATATGAAAGGTGTGCCCAGGTACCCAGTAGTGGGCTAGCAAAATAAGCTTTGCCGATCAAAAGAAACGTGTGTATCGGAGAATATTAATCGTCGTAGGAAAATAGTTAAGACCTCCATAATGAACTGTTGTTTTACCACCGGAGTTTTTTCAATTTCCTTTCTTTAAAACCTCATTTAAACTTTCGCCATTGAAGCCTTTATAAATTCAGTAGTAAAATAAAGGTAGCTTCGAAACGCGGTATTTTTTTGCGAATTATTAATGTTGCTGGAAGCAACGCAGCTGTAAATTACTTGCTGCCTTACTTTTTAAAACATAGTACAGAAAGCATAAATTTTAGTATCTATATTTTAAGGTATCCTAAAGATCGTCATCCTAAAAATGAACGCCTCTTATGGCGCATCTTATGGTTCATACACTGATTATTTTAAAATGATCCTAGTATATTTAACGTAAAGTGTAAATACCCGCTACGCTATAGAGGTCACCACTTGTTAAAATAAGGATATAGATTAGTAAGACGTAGGATTTTAGAATGAATGAATGAAAATATTTGAGTTTACACCAAAAAACAATAATAATATCTACAATTAAAAGTAAAACATAATGTAAAGGGAGTTCTAGCGCTGAAAGCGATCTAATCCAGAAATTCAGAATAGAAGATGAACTACGTCACCCAAACTTTTCGTCACCGTTGATATTTAACCGAATTCGTAAAAAGGAGGAAGTTTTTAAAGTGACTGTATTTTTTGTTACTTCATAACATTTTACTGAGAAAAAAAACATCAAAATCGGTAAATTTAGATGATTATTTTTTAAACGAAAACTGGTACTTGTCATGTGGTTCTAATTTGAGTTAGGTTTGGCAAGTATTTTTGAGTTACAGTAATATAACCCCCAGTTTCTGAAAGGCCGATCAACACTAATCGGCTGTCAACGCACTCACAGAGAGCACCGGTGGTCTAGTGGGAGTGACCCCGCCTTCCGATCTTAAGGTCGCTTTCAGAAACCGGGAGTGAGTGTATTTTTATTTGCAGTCGGTTTTTTCTTGAAGGAGTTATTTAATAAAAAAAACTTTTTCATGGATGATCAAGGTTATAAAGTGGCAAAAAGTATTTTTATCCAGCGTCCTAAATCTTTGATTCTAATTTAGCCAGACCAATGAAATTTACAAGTACCTTTCAAGTAACCTCCGCCTTTTGGCAAGACAAAGGCTAATTTATTTCGTTACTGTCATAAAGTTGATAACATTTACAAGATGAAACATTTCTTTTGAATCCAACATCATCATCATTTTAAGATCTCTTTGCTTTGAGTTGGCATTTGACAACTTCATCTAGGTCGTGGCTTTGATACCAAAAGTAATTGTGAAATTAATTAATAGATATTTGTTGTCTGTTGTCTGACACTTAACTAATACGAACACCTACTTGATTGGTAATCGCGTTTAATTTTTTTTTATGCACAACAAGTAGATGGCCCACCTGATGTTATGTGGTGGTAACCATCACCTATAACAAAGCATTGCTTTTAGGAACGTGCCATGCGATGCAGTGCCCTGCGTCTAATTAACTTGAGGCATACAGATGTCAAATCTAATGTGCCTGTTACTCTTCAAACCCAAACACAGCAACGCTGCTTGATGGCAGAAAAGGGAGGGTGGTATTTACCCGGACGCGGTCTTCACAATTAATTTTAAGCCTTTACATTCTAAAAAAAACTGAAACTGAAAAGCTGAAACAGCTTCACGACTTTGATCCCCAGGCACGGTAGATATCCCTTCAGATCTCCCAGTACCAAGAAGGTACTAATTCAAGATTCTTTGAGGAAGTCTAAGGGGGGTAGTCAGAGGTACGTCCAAACATTACATTTGGCACATACCCACATTTTGCAGTAGTTAGTATTCCATACGTGACAGGTTGCAAGCCCATCGCCGCTGTTAGAAATACTAACTGGTTTCCTCACGATGTTTTCCTTCACCGTTTAAGAGCACTGGCATTGAGCACATACATTTTAGATAGAAAAATCCATTGGTGCACCACCGGATTCGAACCTGCGACCTTACGATCGGAAGGCGGGGTCACTCCCACTAGACCACCGGTAAACTTACGTGATGTAAAAAAATCCTATTCTTTACTATTTTTAACCGACTTCAAAAAAGGAGGTTCTGAATTTGACTGTTTCTTTTTAAGTTTGTTACCTCATAACTTTTTACTGCATGGAACGATTTTGATGATTATTTTTTTAATCGAATGCTGGTTCGTCATGTGGTCCATTTTGAGTCAGTTACGATGATCAGTTTTTGAGTTAGAGTATTGACAGTATTTTCCAGTGCATTATAGTCGATTTTTCTTATTAAAAGTCCCGCAGCAGTATATTCGAACGTGCACCTCATGTGTCGAGCATCGCGCTCTATATGAATCTATATTAGTTTATAATAAGTTTGGTTCTCGATTAGAATATTCGATTATCCCCAACTCACCCTTTTATGAAGATCCATCCTAAAATAACAGACGGAAATCTTCAGCTAGAGAATTCTGTATTAAAGATAATTCTGTCGCTACTTATATGATACTACTAGTAGCCTGCGACTTGTCTTACCCGCATTGAATTATTTAAAAGCTAACTGGCAAACTACTTTTCGCTCGCATATTTGAATACAAGCGTTGTTTTATTTCGGTTTGAAGGGTTTGCAGGCTCGTCGTAGGGCATATTCATATCTTACGTGACATACGAGTCAATGCTTTGTTTTAGGTGATGGTAGCCACTTCACATCGAGTAGCCCATTTGCATGTTCCATCAGCAATTTTTTTGTTTATAGTTTTATTTAGATCTTACTATGGCAACGGTCCAAAACGGTCTGTACACTCAATATTCATGTGTATTTTATACACCTTTATGATATTTTTATTAATTGTATTACAATAAATAAAAAATGCTGTCATCTAGCCCCAAAGTAAGCTACTAAAACCTTGCTTGTGTTAAGTATGGGTACTAGATAACTGATATATTAAATACATTATATACTTAGATAGAGACCAACGGAACAATTTTCTGCAGATCGCAAACAAATTTGTTCCGAGGCGGGAATCGAACGCGCAACCCCTGCGTCGCAGGCGGACACTCGCCCGCTGCGCCACTGAGGTTGTCATTTTTTGCAATTAATACACGTTTTTTATTGCTAGTTTTATCTTCAAATTCTTCTAAAAAAACTAGATTACCTGACGGTAAGCGTAAAAGTTTTCCATCAAAGTTGGCACTAGCTCCAATCTGATACTTCGTGCAGTTGCGTTTGCCCGAAGCATTCATTTAAATAAACGAGTAATTGGTCGCAAGATAGGCTGTTGAATATTAATATTGCCGAAATGGCTACGTCACGGGTCGAGATTTCAATTTACACTGTCTCTTTGTGCGTCCAGTTGGTTACTCTGGTAATCAGTTTTATAGTAACTGTTCTACTTGTATTGTTAATTGTTGTAAAGTAGAATATTTAATCCTTATTCAACAACTAGTTTTCAAATGAGGAGCACTGAGACAAAAATTGTTAAAAGCACTTCCCACCATTTTATCCGATTGTCAGTGTATTCCTATAAATAAATAAATAAATAAATAATGCTGGACAATCCACACAGCACTATCTAGCCCCAAAGTAAGCTATTCAAAGCTTGTGTTATGGGTACTAGATAACTGATATATTTAATACATTATATACTTACATAGATAGATATTTTTTATTATACATAGAAAACACCCAGACCATCGGAACAAATTTCTGCAGATCGTACACAAATTTGTCCCAAGGCGGGAATCGAACCCGCAACCTCTAGCGTCGCAGGCAGGCTCTCGCCCGCTGCGCCACAGAGGTTGTCGAATATATAATGTTAAGTTAATTAATGTATAAACGAATATTCTATAATGCCCTGATGTCAATAATATCACAAGTCAAGGACTAAGCGGATATTAAATAGAGCCCTTCGAAACAAAACTTATGAAATAATACTTTAAAATGCTTTCCAAGCAATTAAAAAAAGTTTTTAAAAATTTCATTATTTTTTTAAATGCAAACAAAAATCACGCGGAGTGATCGTTCCGTGACACCTCAGACATTTTCTTAACACTGCATCTTCTTAGTAGCTACAAAAACTTTACGTTCTGTGTACGTCTTGCTACGTCTTAAGCTGCCGCACCAAGAAGCGACAATGAGCTTTAACTTCACGTTAACATTCGTCAAACTTTCCGCAGGTGTGTATTTTAATGAGTATCTGAATTTCAGATGACAACATACTCTGTTCAAAGTTTAATGATATATAAATGAAGTTATAAAACACTTTACGTAAACGTTTCAAATTTAAGTCATTAAGCAGTCTTGATTAAGTCAGTTCAAACAGTAGTAGAGCTCTTTGTGAAGGGCTCGTCCGGGGAAGTACTACCACCACGCCTTTTTCTGCCGCTAAGCAGCATTGCCTTGTTTTTTAGTTGGAAGAGTGTGGTCGCCAGAGTAATTAAAACGAAGACCAGAGCTAATGTGACTCTCGCTAGCACGTTTTGACATGTTGAAAGATATAAAATCACTAAACCCATTTTCGAAAAATCGCAAACAACCATTTTGTGTGCAATCACATTGCGCACGCTTTAGTAAAAAAATCATTTGGATCAATACAAATTTTCCTACTTAAAAGTTTGCTTTTCTAGTTTTCGTACTCAAGCAAATTTTTATTTTTTGGTCTAACATGCTTTAAAAAGAGGGATGTTGCAAGAATTGTACGAAATCCCAAGAAGTTCTTTTCGAAAACATCACTCCTACAAAAAGTAAGTATTCGTATATAAAATTAATAATGATTGACAGTTAGAAGGTAGATAAACGACGTAAAACGCAATAAAGTAAAATATGACAGCTCTTTGGAAAAGGATAATAGGGATGTTGAAGGTAAAGGGGATGAATAATGAATATCAATTGAGCCAAGTGCGTGTCAAAAATAACACCGCGCCTTTTTCGTTTTTCCGTAACTTTAGCAAATGATTCGCATCAAAAATCACCCGGATTCAAATATTCCGAAATTGCTTCGTAAAGGTTTTCGTTAGAATACTCGAGTGTTAAAATTATCAACTTCATCTTCTTCTTTTTTGGTTTTGCCACAATTATGACAGTTCATGCTAGTTTCACTACGAATGAATAATAGTTTCATAAGCTTTTGTGGACCACCACTTTTGTTTACCTACCTGATGAGTCTGATAACTCAGTAATAGAAATTGTCGACTGTACAGTGTGCAATATAAACCTGTTATTGCACACTGTACAGTCGACAAACATCTGAACGCTAGTTCTCAGTTTTTTAGAAGGCGGAAATCGAACTTAGCTTTTTTGCTCAGCGGCGTGGATAGAGTGAGATTGGCAGGAGTTAGTTGCAGTGGAGCTTACGACGAAATCAGGAACCTTACCGGCACTAAAAGTACTATCTTCACTGGCCATATTTTGTTACGAGGTGAACTTTTTTTACAACTGTCAGTGAGAAGGTAACAAATCAAAATCAAAACGGTCTTTATTCAGACAACCACAGGGATCACTTTGAAACGTCTTCTAAACAAGGTGAATCTACCGCCAGTTCGTCGCGACCAAAACCTTCGAGTCAAGAAGACCAGTTCGTCTTCTTGACTCCGAAACAGTGTGGTGAAAGGATTTTAAGTGCCCCTCAAGTTGCTCCTTTCAAGCACTAACAAACTGGTAAGACACTAAACTTGGTTCCTAGCGTTTTTTTGTATGACCAACAGTAGTGCTATTTCATAAAGAGTCATAAGCTCTTTGTGAAGGCCTCGTTTTTATAGTACGGACCCATCGTGCGCGAGTCCAATTCGCACTTGGCCGGTTTTTTTTGAGATAGTGCTCTGATAAACACAGCATTATTCGAAAACGCTATTGGCTGATTTGATTGACGTAAAAATTCCGATCAAGCCCAAATACACACAGTAAACTCGCCACGTTAAACCCAATCAAAATGTAATATTGCACCGCGGTTCTGCATACTCGACTTGGGTATTCCCGATTGTGCGCCACAAAATATGGCTGTAAGCGAAATATTGTCGAATGTAATTTACTGCGTTGTGTGTTAAATTTATTACTATAAACGCCGATGTTAGGGCGATATTCCACTGGCTTAATGTTGAAATGATTCATATGTAAAATGACTTTGGAGTAGTAAGTAAGCTCTTTGTGAAGGACTCGTACAGAGGAGTTTTACCGCCATGCCTATTTCTGCCGTCCAGCTGCATTGCTTTTTTTTGTTTAATGGGTTTGTGTGCTGGACGATACAGGTATATTTGTATGCCTCTCGTTTTAGTATTGTGCATCATCTTAAGGCTCCGGTGACAGCGGCTCGCAATTTCGAGGTGCGATTGGCTATTATTTCATTTTATTTCATTTCGGGGAGGTTGTTTGAAAGAATAACTCTAAAGAAACACGCATAAATACTGTTCGAACACAAATAATACAATAATATAAGGGAAATGTGCTTGAGTCAGAAATCATTTTGGTATTAGGTAAACGTAAGACCAAACATACTAATACCAAAATGATTTCTGATTCGGGCATGTTTCCCTTATATTATTGTATTATTTGTGTTCGAACAGTATTTATGCGTGTCACTTTAGAGTTATTCTTTTAAAGAACCTCCCCGAAATGAAATAAAATGAAATAATAGCCAATCGCACCTCGAAATTGCGAGCCGCTGTCACCGGTCCCTTAAGATGCATGAGTTAAACAATTTTGACCTTGCTTTGGTGAACGTCATCCCTTCAGTTTCAGACTGCGTTCACGGTGTTAACTGTTTTCAACACAAAGTTTAGCAAGCATAACGAAACGAAATTAAAACAAAATTGTTTGCTTTGCATTCAACTAGGTTACATTGCTAAATTAACAAGGTATTGAAGTTATTAATTCAATAATATATAATATTTTATAATGTCCCAAAAGTTATTCTCCGAGCGGCATTTGAACCCGCGACCTTCCCCTTGATACGGGGCTGCGCTACCATCTGCGCCACCGGAGTTGAGGGGGGAGTTTAGGGATCTCGAATCCCTAGAAGAGAGAGAAACTAAGACGAAATCATAGTGTCACTCTGAAAAACCTTCAGGGGCGGTAGCTATCCCCTCACATCTCTAAGTACCTTATTAAGATGGTAAAATCCACGCTTAATCACATAAATATTGCTGACTTACTTACTATTATTTCATGATACAAATACTAATAGGTATACAATTAATATGGTATTTCCAGTTACGAAAATATTGTAAAAAAAATAATTTTATTGCATTACGAACCCACTTTTTCCAAGGGCCCTTTACAAAATGGTTGGTTTATTCAAAAAAGCCTTTATAAAAAATTTATGCTATAGCTATTCAATTCCATGCGATGCGTGGCTCTCCAGCTAAGTGGACTACTGTCCTTAAAGCTACAGCTGGCTCCCGCTACCTTCATTTACCGTCTTTGATATATCATCATGAGAATCGAAATAGGCTTAGTGAATCATATATTAACATGTAGGACGATCATTGGAGCTTGGATAATGTTTCTAAATTCGTTGCTTTAAAGTTGACATGAAGTGCACGTAGAAAACTATAACACATGAAAAAGTACTTGGTAGTTAAAGTAGCACGTGATATGAATACTAAAACACTATTGATTAATCGCTATTTTACTTTTAAAACTAGTGATATTATAATAATTGCGCCCCGCGGTTTCATTCGCGCAGATATAAATGCCGGTGATCGGAAAATATTTATAATACGATTGCTGATATCACTCATTGGCTACCGAAGGCGGTGGCGGGGTGGGTCCCCAGGCCCCGCCCCCTGCGACTGCTACTGGGACCAGCAAAGGCCCGACGGCCACCTCTGCATCCTCCTCGGCACAACATCCGCCTGGACCAGTGCAGAAGAGAAAGCCCAATAAAAGCAAGAGGAAGGCGAACAGGGCGGCAGCAACGGCGAGGAACGGTGACGCTGTGTTGGACACGGACACCGGACGCGGTGCCACGGTACCCTCTGTGCCTATAGACACTGCGTCCGCAGGTAAGATCCCCCCAAGCGGCGCAGCGCGGCGGAACGCACTGCGCAAGGAGCGCCGTAGACTCAATGCCACTCTGGTAAATGAGATCAAGCAGCGCCAGTTAGAGGGCACGCTATACCCGCCCAACGTGTCGACCATTGCGCCGTCCGTCGGGATGGTTATGGCGCGTCCATCGTCTTTCAATGTTGGGGCACGTCCACCAGTAATCGAACCCAGATACGATCCCGAGTACCAGCTTCAGAATATGGAGCTGGGCAACGAGGGACGGATCGAGGGAACGCTGCAGGAGGGCCGCCCCCAACAGATATCTAAACAAAAGACTGAACAAAAACGGTCAAACCCCCAAAATCCAGAGACACTCGGGGAAGTGGTCGGGAAGCCCACTGTACCGAACCGAGAGGTACGATCCGACCCCGGAACTGTCAAAGGGAAGGGCGTAGGAAAAGGCCGTGTAGGTAAGGTACACGGCAACGACCCGGCCTCTGACTCGACTGTCCCTGGAAAAGAAATGAGTGGCAGCACCCGGAGCGCTAAGCGGCAGAGGAGTTCGGACCTAGTGTCGCCTTCGTCGGCGGGAGTCGACAAGAAGGTGCGCTTAGAGTCCGGCCCCTCTGCAGCAGACGCAGTGAAGGGTGGAGACCAACAGACGAAGAACAGTGGCCCGAGCGAGTCCAAGTCGTACGCCGAGGCGTCCGCATCCCACCTCAGGGTGGTGATACTGGACAAATCGGGCGTCCACATGGACGACCTCAGGGCCTGCATGCTCAGGAGTAGGCTGGAGCAGCAAACGGTGGCGTATTTCTTCGAGCACTGCCGGGACTGGGGGTGTGAAAAGCCGCGCTTCACTGCGATGCCCAGGCTTTCTCACGGGGGTCTGAGGGTCGAGGCTCGCGACGAATTTTCACTGTCGTGGCTGGCCTCGACCATCAATGACCTTCCTGGTCTTTGGTCGGGCTCGGGGGGGTACAAAATCGTTGAGGAACATGCGCTACCTAAATTCTTCAAAGGCGTGGTGGTCGTTCCGGACTTCGAGGGCGACGGAGAGCAAATCAGAACCTTCCTGGCCTTCTTTAACGACCACCTTCGCATCTCCAACTGGCCGATCTTTGCTCACCGGATACAGAAGGACCGGAACATTACGAACAATGTCATGGTTTTCGGTATCCCGGTGGACGAGATCGAGGCCTTAAAGAAATACAAGTGTCGCCTAACTTACAAGATGGCGACGGTGTACGTTCTGTTAAGGGAACCAAAAGCGGCGGACGTCAAAATCCCGATCGTGGCGCCCGCTCCGGGTGCACCCTGCACAAGCAGTGGTGAATCAGGGGCGGACGCCGCGGTCGGTAGTCCCGACTGCGACTTGGGGGAGGGGGAGTTCTCGCAAGACGAGATAGATCTGCTGCTGGGTGGCGAGGGCGGGGAGATTGCGGGGGGCATTTCATGCCTCAGCATCCTCTCGCCTGCGCCGCCCATGGAAGCAGGGGAATCTGTCCCGTCGAGCGAGAATTCTCGCTCGGACCAACCACAGTAGGATAGTTTCGTCCTACACCCACCTAAAACCCCCCCCCACTTGTTCTGCTATCATGATGATGTTTAATAAGTTAACTCGGGTCAATCAACAAATCTCTGAAACTTCAACCCCTTCAGGGAACTGCGAGAAACAAACTGACAGGCCACCCACATACATTGCTAACCGGCTTAAGATTGTTCAGGCCAACATACAACACAGCGTCACCGGATTCGCTGCGCTAAGAAGAACCCTAGAGGAGCAACCACACACTATAGCACTGGTCCAGGAGCCCTACATTGTCCGAGGTAAAGTATGTTTTAACGCCCTTCGGGGAAATGTATTTGCTCCGCCTTTACAAAACAAAACTCGAACATTAATTTATGTACCAAATGCTGTCAAAGCCTCAATGGTGACACATCTGTGTACGGATGACCTCACAGTAGTGAAAATTGAAACTGGTCTAGAAGGTAACTTTAACATTCTAATCCTAGCATCTATATACATGGATGGTGGGGCACAAGCACCACCGCCTGAATTAGAAAACTTACTAATCTACTGCAGACGACTCAAAACAGAATGTATTATAGGCTGCGATGCTAACGCACACAGCACAGTATGGGGGTGTCAAGACACGAACGAAAGGGGCAGGGATCTCCTTGACTTCGTTCTAAGGCACAACCTAAATATTCTGAATAGAGGATCGGAGCCAACATTTGTGACGTCATGGGCTAGGACTATAGTAGACGTCACACTTGCCACAGAAAATATCGCAGAACTAATAAACGACTGGCACGTAGCTACACAAGAAGCATCGTGTGCGGACCATAGGCGGATCAGATTCAGCTTGAAGACAGGTGAAATGATCCCCCGCAAATACCGAAACCCCAAAAAAACAGACTCAAGCCTCTATGTGGAAACAATGGACGCATCCCTAAAGGAGCTAAAAGAGACTGAACGCAAAACGTTACTAAATCCATCGGAAATAGAAACAGTGCTGGCATCACTGGTTAACAGCATGACCACCAGTTACGAAAGAGCCTGTCCTCTCGTAACGGAAAGTAATAAAATAATGCATCGCAAAGACAGATGGTGGAATAACACCCTTACCAAACTGAGAAAGAAAGTTCGCCACCACTTCAACAGGGCGATGAACACCGACAATGAAAAAGACTGGGCGGACTATAGAATAGTAAGACAGCAACTTAAGCATGAAATAAGACAAAGCCGAAACAACTCATGGAGAAAATACAGCAGCTCCATCGCATCCCAGAGTGAAACGGCACGCCTAAGCAAAATACTGTCTAGTGACGCCAAAATAAAACTAGGCACTCTTAAGAGGCCTGATGGTTCTTATACGACAACAGACAAAGAACAATTTGAGCTTTTGCTAAAAACGCACTTCCCAGATTGCAATCTTAATGAGAACACAAGCTGGGAAACTGACAGCGAAGGCCACACCCCTAAAGCTGAAGACTGGGAACTAGCCGAAGCCATCGTCACAGAGGAGGCACTTTTATGGGCCGTTAAAACCTTTGAGCCCTACAAAGCGGCTGGCACAGATGGCATCTTCCCTGCTCTCCTACAATGGAATCTCACCAAAATCGAGGCAATGCTTACGTCCATCTTTAGGAGCTGCATTGCCTGGAAATACATTCCTCAAGCATGGAGGGAAGTCAAGGTAGTCTTTCTTCCAAAGCCAGGCAAGTCAGACTACACTCAACCTAAATCGTTCCGGCCCATCAGTCTGAGCTCGTTTCTACTAAAGACTCTGGAAAGGCTATGTGATCGACACATACGCAGTGGACCACTGATCAAAAATCCGATAAACAAAAATCAACATGCCTATCAGTCAGGCAAATCAACGGAAACAGCACTTCACAATGTAGTACATAAGATAGAAAGCGCGCTGGAAAGCAAGCAATCATGTCTTATAGCATTTATTGACATAGAAGGCGCTTTTGACAAAACAACCTTCCCGAGCATCGAAAGAGGCCTGAGGAAACAAGGTGTCGAGGACAACCTAAACGAGTGGATCAACAAAATGCTATCGAACAGAGCAGCCCTCACAGAACGCTCAGAAATCACAAGATGCCTGGTCACAAAGGGTTGCCCACAAGGGGGAGTACTATCCCCCTTGCTGTGGGTACTTGTAGCTGACGAACTATTAGACTCCCTAAATAAGGATGGGCTACACACAATCGGCTACGCTGACGATCTGGCAATCATGATATCGGGGCTCTTTGAATCAACCCTATGCGAAAAAATGCAAAGAGCACTACGAATTGTGGAGTCATGGTGTCATGCTCACAGCCTAACGGTGAACCCCAGTAAAACAGAACTTGTACTCTTCACTCGCAAGCTGAAGCTGCCGAATCTGAACCTACCATCTCTGTTTGGAACAAAACTAACCCTCAGCAAGGAGGTCAAATATCTCGGAATATGGCTAGACAGCAAACTCCTATGGGGTAAACAACTAGAACATATCACGACGAAAGCCACAAATGTGCTATGGCAGTGCCGACGCGCCGTCGGCAAGGATTGGGGACTAAAACCCAAGCTTTGCCTGTGGATGTACACTGTCATGGTTCGGCCAGTACTAACCTATGGCGCCGTGGTATGGTGGCCAAGAACAAACTTAGTCACAACAATCAACAAGCTGCAACAGGTACAAAGGCTCGCGTGCTCCCTGATCAGCGGCTGCTCAAAATCCACGCCATCAGCAGCGTTGGACATAATACTAGGCCTAACGCCCCTTCATATTTATATACAACAAGAGGCGATGGCAGCAGCATTAAGAATAAAATCCACAAACCAATGGAATGGCAGTGGAAAGATAACAGCTCACGGCAGGATTCTGGACAAGGCTATCCAGGCCATCCCGGAGGCCCGAAACGGCACCGACAGGATAGCCACAACATACATCGTGAACAAAAAGTACCAACTAGAAAATGGAGAAAAGACTAAGGATCCGAACCCGGCCCCCAACGTCATTCACGTCTTCACTGATGGCTCGAAGCAAAAACAAGGGGCGGGTTGTGGCTTCTACTGTCCTGAAACAGGGATCTCCCGAGCGCAACCTCTCAGTAAATCAACGACCGCCCTTCAGGCAGAAACCCTTGGGCTTCTTCTGGCAACAGAAGAAATGCTCTCATCAGTAAAGTCTAGGACGGCTGCAGCCACTGCAAACGAACAGACAACAATTATTTTCACAACAGACAGCGCAGCACTAATTAACGCATTGAGAAGATCTCACACAAGATCAGCTTCCCTTGCACAGTGCCACATTGCGCTTCAAAATCTATCTGACACTCACAGTGTTAAAATAAGATGGACAAAGAGTCACGGCTCATGTGCAGGCAACAACGAGGCCGACTCTCTAGCAAGAGAGGGTGCGAAACGGCCACCGACCATAAATGACATAGGCCTATGTAAACCAACATCGGTGGAGATAAAAAATAGCCTGAAGATGCATTCCCAGAAGGAACATCAAAAGCAATGGGAGCGCAGATCAGACTGCAAACATACAAAGACAATACTTTCAGCCACAAACAGGCACTTGACAACCATCCTGTTAAAGCTGAGACGCGAGGACCTAAAGCTGATGGTCGGAATCATCACGGGCCACTGCGACCTCAACTACCATCTTCTTAAGATCGGAGCGACAGACAGCGACCTATGTCGTGGATGTCTTCAGGAAAAAGAAACGGTGGAGCATGTGGTACTGCACTGCTCCGCAACTAGCGAAGTCAGATCCAAAACTGGACTGCAGAAGCTGATCGGGTCTTTCTCATCTGCATCCGAATTGTCACCAGGGATGCTCAAACACTGCTGCCACCGACCCAGGGTCCTTCTCCGCTATTTTAAGGAGTTGGGCTGGCTGGGGTGAGGTTAGCAGGGGGACAATGCACAATACACCCCATTGCGGGACGTCCGTGCAGATCTCATTCCCCCACCACGAATTAGAATTAGAATTAGAATCACTCATTGGTCAAAACGCAACGATAGCGCGTGCTAATCTTTCCTGTGGCGACATCTAGTTATTATTTAGGAACTAAAATATGTATTACAGCTAAATACGGTAAAATGCAAATCTGCCAACACCCGGTATTCACACGGGATTAAAAGTAGCCTATGTGTTATTCCAGACTATAATCTACCTCTCTGCCAAGTTTCATCCAGATCCGTTCAGCTGTTCCGGCGTGAAAGAGATACAAACATCCATCCATCCATACTTACAAACTTTCGCGTTTATAATATAAGTAGGATAGGTATCATGTTAAAGAAGCGCCTGTTTCGGACAAGTTTAGAAGCAATAGGTTCGCGTAGTATGGACAGGGCCATAGCATGAGGAGGGAAGAAATTCGCATTACGAGAAGAGTGTAAGCAGTAAGTGATATGCATATTATGCTATGTAAAATAATTATGGTTTGATTTTTAATTATGTTTGGTTGATTAGTTATTATGTTTATTTGATTATAATTTTAATTTAACTTTAATTGTAATTATAGTTTAAGTTAAGTATGGATTGATTGTAAATCTGAAATAAAATTTAATATGTAAAATAATGATGACTGAATAAATGAAATTAAAAATTGAATTATGAAAATTGATGATTATAGGAGCTTGTACTAAATGGAAAAGTGCTCTCACAATTCCCGCCGGTCGGTGGGGCGCAATTAGTGCCGCAATCAAGATCGCCGCGATAATCTCGGAAGCGTATTCCCTAGACTACATCGATCCACATCAAATTCTCATTTACTCTCATTGAAAATCGAGATTCGACAACTTTTGCCTTCACAGCTCAGGTAGTAGCTCCGCCTTCTGCGCAGGCCGTGGGTTCGATCCCCACACAGAACAAATTTAATTTGTGCGATGGACATAGATGTTTGTTCTCTGCCTGGATGTTATTTTATATGTGTGTATTATGCACTAGCCAGTAGCCATATAGCAAGCTTTGCAATGTACTAATAGTATTATACCTTTTACTGAAAAAAAAAAACAGCAACACGTCTTAATATCTATCTGCTCCGATCGCTATCTGCTCCGATCTTTTGGTAACAAGTACGAACGTCTGATTATGTTGGGATGTTTCTGTCTGGGGGGTTGTCAGAGGTAGTGAACGTTTCATTTGGCACCAGCTAAAAAAACGAACTATACTGAAATCTCTTAATTTGACGAAAAAAATCTCGTAGAAGAAATGTGGTGGACATCGCAAGGATCGTGTGAAGTCGAAGGCTAGTGAGGGCTTAGAATCGTTCTTCCTGGAATTGTCGTCCTAGGCAGGTAGGTTATCAAAACGATTTTGCACGCCTGTATTTGTAGGATTTTAGTGAAACTATGATTTTTTTGAAGACATTTATTACCATGCACCTACCTGCCTACCTAAAATTCTAACAAAACAAAATATTTGATTTGATGCTATAGAGAAGACCTATGTCCAACAAGGGTTTTTTTATCAGGATGATAGTTATAGGTAAAATGGAATCGCAAGTTCTCCGATACCATAAACAATGGCCTCTGATTAGCCAGAATATTGTTACGGAATCTACCAATGCTCACTCCCCCAGATAAATCTGATAAACTATTAATGTATCTTTAGGCTCTGCAAACGGACATCGCTTTAAGCTGCAGCAGATGGTCTACTATCCAAACAGCATGCATAATTAAATAGACGTTTCATTATACTAAACAGTGTTGGGTCAAACTACAATCCACCCTCAATTCACAGTTCAGAATCTACAAGACAGGACAACATTTACAAATAATCCCACACACACATTTACACTAATACTATAAATGTGAAAGTTTGGATGTTTGTTACTCAATCACGCCAGAACGGCGGTACGGATCTGGATGAAATTTGACACAAAGATAGATTATAGTCTGGAATAACACATGGACTACTTTTTATCTCGTGGGAGTACCGGGATTTAAAACAACGCGGGTAAACCCGCGGGGCGCAGCTAATAGTTAAAAAATAAATATTGGTGGACACCCCATACAGCACTATCTCATCTTAAACTAAGACGAAGCTTGTAAATAGGAACCAGATAACTGATGTATTATTTTTTTATATCATTAAATTTTTTTAGTAATACCTACATACTTATAATATTAATAACACTCAGACACTTAAAAAATATCTGTTCATTACACAAATATTGATTCTCGGTGGGGGTCAAACCTACGGCCTATGGCGCGGAAGGCAGAGCTACTACCAACGGAGCTGTGAAAAATACTGAAATAATCTTAAGCTTCATTTGCTTGTAATTTTACTGGCAACCCCACCCTGCAAACTGAAACGCAGCAACGCTGCTTGGTGGCAGAAATAAGCATGGTATTATAGTACTTCCCCAGACGAGCCTTTCGCAAAGTCTTTGGGTTGGAATAGAATATTTCTTTATTCGACACATAAAACACAGGTTTAATGGCTTTTAATAATTTCTTTTTGGAAATCAATAAAAATACACCCTGTACATAAACACATATTTCTAGAAGCCTTTCCTCAAAGCCATTGCCCAACAGAGGTCATCCATTAATAAAATAGACACCACTTTCCTTATCCAACAAAGCTTTCCGCACATATCAATAACCGCCACATCGAATTGATTCCGTCCACGTTACGTGATTAGTCTTGTCAGTAATCCAAGAACGGTAATGAAGGCAGCGATAACCATATCAGGAGAATACATATCGGTTAATTGGTTGCAACGGTCTATATCGACTATCGATATGTAATCATTGGTCTGTATCAAAATCAATTCTATAGCACCATGTATGATAATGTATGTATCTACCTATATAATAAATAAATAAAATAAAATAAAAAAGCTAACTTTATTAATTATCTAACTAAATTAATTAACTAGTTCACATTTTTTAATTAATTAATAATTAGTGTAATAATGTACCTACTTTAGGACCACAGAAAATGGGGACTCTTCTAACACAGGTTCAAACTTAAAAGAAGAGTCCCAACCCTATTCATTACCTCCTTAATTTACAATAAAAAGATTTTTTATTTTTTTGATTTTGATTTTGACATTTTATATACTTACTTATGGACCGCTTTCGGCGGTATAAGCTTCCTCCAAGGATCGCCAATCGTCTCTATCGCTTTCTCTTCCCGTATCCTCCCAGCCACCTTTATAATCTCTAACCTCTCGACCTATCTACCTAATAAACATAATTTACCGTTAGACTTCTTCAAAGATTCTTCAGTTGGTTCTAGAAACCAACGCTAGACTATCACCCAGTCTCTGAAAGCGCGATCAACACTAATCGGCTGTCAAGTCACTTGCTATCTCTATCTAATTTGAAGAAAAAGCTGAAATAGCAAGTGACTTGACAGCCGATCAGTGTTGATCGCGCTTGCAGAAGCCGGAGGTTAGTCTGTAATTTCACTTTACAGTTTCAAAGTTATTTGAATTAACCTTTCGTGTAATTTAAGTGAGATTTGGAGTAGTTCTTCAACGTGGGATAAAAAAACTCGATGTGACGTCTTGGCCCGTACATGCGATCCTCGAAGCTACAGTCGCAAGTCCTAATAGAGTTAAAGATTAACTTCGTTATTCTACCCATCACGTGCTCACATCCTTTATTCATTCGCAAAGAAACAAAAGGGTATATATTTTATTTTATTACGAGTTGGACGTATGTAGCGAGCCAAGTTTCGTCTGAGCCTGTCTAAGTCACGCGACGTTCAGGTACTGACAAAGTTTTAGATGAATGCCCGGTAAGTTTAGTCGCGAGGCGCTACTGAGTTACACTCCGCCGCATTGAGCTAGTTTAGTGTGTCGAACTTTGCTCCGGCGGATACTGGGTACCTACAGTTTGGAAATTGCCGGTGATTATTTAAAAAGAGTCTAATTCTTAATGCTATCTTCATCATAGAACTTTTGTATTTATAAAATATGATTTATACAGTCGGTTATCGAGGTGCGGCACTTACGAAAAGAAGTAATATGTATTCTATTAGTTATTGAGGTATTAAAGCTTTATGCATAAATAAATATATACAGTATTTTCTGAATTCGAAGTAAAATTAGTACTTAACTTAAAACTACTTGCGAAGTACAATGGGTGGTCTGCCAGCTAAACAATGATCTCTACCAGACAATATATCCAACTATAATATTATAAATGTGAAATGTTTGTTACTCAATATCGCCAGAACGGCCGAACGGTTCTGGATGAAATTTGGTACAAAGATAGATTACAGTCTGTAATAGCACATAGATTACTTTTTATCGTGTGAAAATACCGTAATGTGGGTATGTGCCAAATGTAATGTTTGGACCTACCTCTGACTACCCCCCTTTGGTACTGGGAGATCTGAAGGGATATCTACCGTACCTGGGGATCAAAGTCTTGAAGCTGTTTCAGTTTTTTTCCCGTAATTTAAAACTACGCGGGTAAAACCGCGGGTGGAGCGCAGCAATAGCCGTGAGGCGCAGCTAATTCTGTTATAATAAAATTACAACGGTAAGTATGCCACCAGTTTTTTTCTAGTCGTATTAGAAATTAGGGCTTTATCGACAAAAAATGTAAACGAACCTTGTTTATTAAATTCCTATGATTCTTTGTTCCTTGGTACATTAGCGCGACTGGTAATAAATGCCGGAATGCCTGGCAAGTTTCATCCAAAAAAATAATTAACATTTTATGCCGCTCTCTACTAAGAGGTCAAATGCCTCGCACAGCTCTGGTGGCTCAGTTGGTGGTAGCCATGCCATCTGCGCTGTAAGTCACGGGTTTGAGCCTCACCGAGTACTAACATTTGTGGAATTATCCTGTTCGTTTTATTTCATCAATAAATATTTATTCGAGCTTTAAGTAGATGCTTTATGAAGAAAAATATAATTTGTATGATACGCAGTATGTATTTTTAGTTTGAAGCGTAGCATGTGAATTTGATTGGCGCCACACTGGAGTTTTAATATTGTATTTTATTTAATTCTAAATTTGTAATACGGATCATACAAAAGAGCGATAGAGATCAAGTTTCTTGCCTGTTCTTCTAGGCTTTAACCGTATGGAACTTGCACCTAGAGCCACCTAGCTTTGAAACGTTTCTTTCTTCTGTTTTATGGCTCCTGGCTATAGACAATCTTGCCAGTGTCAAGTGATTCAGAGATTTTATACTCTTTGGAGATAAGTTTCTAGTCACGTCAGTCCAGTCGAGCCAGTCATTTGAAAAAAAAACTGAAACAGCTTCACGACTTTGATCCCCAGGCACGGTAGATATCCCTTCAGATCTCCCAGTACCAAGTAGGTACTAATTCAAGATTCTTTGAGGATGTCTAAGGGGGGTAGTCAGAGGTACGTCCAAACATTACATTTGGCACATACCCACATTTTGCAGTAGTTAGTATTCCATACGTGATAGGTTGCAAGCCCATCGCCGCTGTTAGAATACTAGTCATTTGTTTTGAAGAAAATGTTTCTTCAAAACATTTGAAACATTTTCGGTCAAATCGTGATATCACATACATACAATAATACACTTTCATTCCAAATGTTTGTGCTGAGACCACAAGTAATGTTGTTTAAAATACCAAATTCCTTGTAAAATACCACCAAAATGACACAACACAACTCATTTATTGAATAAATACAATTTGACTTTGACTTTGACAATAAAGGCTTAGAGCAACAGATATCGAAGGGATCTCACTACATTCAAAGAATTTACATGAAAACTCCATTCAACGCTGTGATAAAAATAAGTTATATGGCCTTCGACATAAATTGTTCTGATAGCTCTGTCAGCCGAAGTTTCTGCAACTGAAATATATTATACAATGCAATAGATATTGTCGCAGAAAAGTTAGGCAGGA
Source organism: Plemyria rubiginata (assembly GCA_963576535.1). Lineage (NCBI taxonomy): Eukaryota > Metazoa > Arthropoda > Insecta > Lepidoptera > Geometridae > Plemyria > Plemyria rubiginata. The sequence continues at coordinate 11,329,723 of OY754912.1, read as the reverse complement.
TACCTACGAATGTATTCAGCAGGTATAATTTTCACACAAAACAATAAACTACATAATGCCTACGCTTTGGTCTACGGCGTAGAAGCTGCGTAGATGAGTTACGCCAAATCTAGGCTACTCACACTCACAATAATTGTACTTAAATAAAATATGTATTCAATTCAGAATTTGGCGCTTCTGACGGGTTTGAGCATTTTGATCCACTGTCTAGTGCTTTCATAATTTATCATCAGCCCCTAGTGCTCTATGGAAGTTCTTTACACCTAAAACGTAACGTTAGTTACCATTATGTTAGTTACTCTTCAAGTTAGTTACCATTTAGGCTAATTTTTATTTTATTATTGGTTGTTTTTTAATTTCTTTACTTTTTGTGTGCTGTTTCCTATATCATTTTTAGCATCTACTTACTATTTTGTGTAGGTATTTAGAAGTCACATCAATAAAATAATATTATAATCTTTTAAGGGGGATGCATATGAAATCTGTAGACAAAACACTTTACATTGCAGTAAGGTATTCAAAGGCTCCGTTGCAATTCTCCGCAAGGCTTTGCATTAAACTTTCAGGTTAAAATCTGTCTCTGCAGAGCTTGTTCGTAACGTTTCTAGAGTTAGCTATGAGATGATGTACGTAATGCGATTCCACTTTGTGTACATAAGACTTCAGTTATATAGAATTTATTTGACTGAAAACATACAGCAATACAAACACATTATATTATTATCTTCCCCGTAAGACTGTACCTAAAGTCTGAGTTTCGTTGTATCGTCAGGCCGTTTTGTATGAAAAGTTTTCTTACAAAATGGCGCATAACTAGTTTAATTGAAAACTCGACAAGCCCAAAACCTACAGTATAAAATCTTACCCTATTATTTATAATCCCTGCCATTTTATAGCGACTCAATAGAGTATTCTTGTCACTGTCACTTTCTTGCCAACAAAGAGAGACAACATCAGACTGGCAGACAGGGTCGTGTACATCCGAATAGGGCAGACTGTTTGCAATTTTTATATTCTCAACACTTTATACATTCAACAGTTTACAATAAAGATTATTCGGATCCTGATTCTGAAGACCATTGAATAAGGGCCTAAAAATATCAACAAAATCGTGTTAATCAGACTACCAATGGAGCAGTGAGCCTAAAACGTTGAAAAAATCACTTGTTTACTTTACGCTTCATTTTTGAAAGTCGGAGAGTTAAAAGGCTTTTTTCTTAGTACTCCCTTTCATGAGGCGCGTTGAGAACCACTTTGAAACGCCACAGGCACACCTTTTTGCGCCAATCTTGTGTACTTTTTTGTCTGTTATTAATTAGGGTTCCTCATTTGAAGAGGGTGAATGAAAACCTATACCAAATTAATTCTTTATTGCACACAAAATGATTTATACAAAAAATACATAATAGTCATGTACAAAGGCGAACTAAGCCCTAAGATAGAGTTTTCTTCCAGCAAACCTTAGAGGATAGAGAGAGCTGATTATAGTGTGGTAAGATAAGATCTGAAAGATATAATAGGGTCGGCACTACATGTTCTCTTCTTTCACTTTCTTTCATACCGTCGCTTATTGTTAGAAGTCACTAACTACAAAAAGTTACTAACTACCTTTAAAGGACCGGGGCACTCGCCCGAATGAGCTCTACAATAATCAAAAACCTATTTATTTCTAGCTATTCCAGTTTCGCCGATATGGCACCTGCTTAAAGTCATTATTCATACATAATTGACATAAATCAAAACTTAAATTGCGTTTTCCCACACTTATAATTTTGTCGCTTTAGTGAATTCTGCATAAGCCGACGATAAAATATATTAATTATTCTTTATTTTTAAGACAACGATATAGGTTATGGAGAGGTGTCACAGTTTTCATATGATACTTTTGTCTGTGTGAAGGGGGTAGCCATAAATAATAATGTTACGTCTTTCAGCACCAGTATGCCATTATACTTATGCGTAATTTGGCTAAGGCAAACATAAAGTGTGGTTAACGCAAGGCTGGCTCATGTTTTAACATTTACGCGCTAATGTGTAACACCTCTTTCCACTCTGGGTAAAGGTAAAGGTGGGTAATTATTTTACAAAGCTAGCTCCCATTTTGTGGGGGCATTAGTACTAATGCTTTGCTCCGAAACTTTGTGTCCCGTGAAAAATAACAACTGATCCATTATCGCCGTAATAACGGCACAAATGACCCGGTAGGGAAGCAGGTACTAAATGGTTATTTTTGGATATTTGTTATAATGATCGAGGCAGCGAAGATTAAATCCTGGCGTGCGAAATAATTTCAGAATGTTGGGGCTCTGGGGAGCTCTGGATGGAAATTCTTACGGACGAAATTCGATTAAAAAGTTCACGTCGCTTATGTATTATTTTTGCGAGCGCCGTACGTTATGTTTTTATACTTACACGGTAATCGTTTTAGCCACCACTACTGGTTATATAATCCTAATATCATTAGGAAGTATGGAAGTTTGTATACACTGAGAAAAATGAAATTCTGGCGTAAGGTTAATAAAGTCTTACACGGTTATAATGTAATTACGTAGGGCGAGTTTGTACAATTACCTTCGTTTTGACATAACTAAGTGAATACGTTAAAACGATACCGTCTATTAGCTGGTCGCAAAACAACCAAATCAACTTTATGGTAAAGCGTTTTAGGAATTGAATCTTATCTTGTTAATAACGCAGTGCTGACGGTTAAAAACACTATTCGCTTCCGGCGGTAAATTTTCGGCGTATGTTGCCGTAAAGAAGGCATTTGTTGCCGTAAAGAAGGCATTATCCGCTTTTATAAAAAGTTTAAAAGCCAAAAAGGTACCAAAAAGGTACAATCCTAGATCGCGCTGACGAAAACGCACGGGAAATATGTATAAGGCCGCACTTTACTGTATATTTCGAAAATCAATGAGATGTATATAACATGTGATAAGATGTGTTAGTATGTCATTGGGTTACTTCACCACCACTCGCTATCGCTAATAGCAAAGCTAGTGCGCTAGCTAGTCTAGCTAGCTACCTTAGCTAGCTACCTTGGCTGTTGTCTATCTA